>CM054777.1:25000-2525000 GCA_028984075.1 Pieris mannii
ACCTAACCTAACCTAACCTAACCTAACCTAACCTAACCTAACCTAACCTAACCTAACCTAACCTAACCTAACCTAACCTAACCTAACCTAACCTAACCTAACCTAACCTAACCTAACCTAACCTAACCTAACCTAACCTAACCTAACCTAACCTAACCTAACCTAACCTAACCTAACCTAACCTAACCTAACCTAACCTAACCTAACCTAACCTAACCTAACCTAACCTAACCTAACCTAACCTAACCTAACCTAACCTAACCTAACCTAACCTAACCTAACCTAACCTAACCTAACCTAACCTAACCTAACCTAACCTAACCTAACCTAACCTAACCTAACCTAACCTAACCTAACCTAACCTAACCTAACCTAACCTAACCTAACCTAACCTAACCTAACCTAACCTAACCTAACCTAACCTAACCTAACCTAACCTAACCTAACCTAACCTAACCTAACCTAACCTAACCTAACCTAACCTAACCTAACCTAACCTAACCTAACCTAACCTAACCTAACCTAACCTAACCTAACCTAACCTAACCTAACCTAACCTAACCTAACCTAACCTAACCTAACCTAACCTAACCTAACCTAACCTAACCTAACCTAACCTAACCTAACCTAACCTAACCTAACCTAACCTAACCTAACCTAACCTAACCTAACCTAACCTAACCTAACCTAACCTAACCTAACCTAACCTAACCTAACCTAACCTAACCTAACCTAACCTAACCTAACCTAACCTAACCTAACCTAACCTAACCTAACCTAACCTAACCTAACCTAACCTAACCTAACCTAACCTAACCTAACCTAACCTAACCTAACCTAACCTAACCTAACCTAACCTAACCTAACCTAACCTAACCTAACCTAACCTAACCTAACCTAACCTAACCTAACCTAACCTAACCTAACCTAACCTAACCTAACCTAACCTAACCTAACCTAACCTAACCTAACCTAACCTAACCTAACCTAACCTAACCTAACCTAACCTAACCTAACCTAACCTAACCTAACCTAACCTAACCTAACCTAACCTAACCTAACCTAACCTAACCTAACCTAACCTAACCTAACCTAACCTAACCTAACCTAACCTAACCTAACCTAACCTAACCTAACCTAACCTAACCTAACCTAACCTAACCTAACCTAACCTAACCTAACCTAACCTAACCTAACCTAACCTAACCTAACCTAACCTAACCTAACCTAACCTAACCTAACCTAACCTAACCTAACCTAACCTAACCTAACCTAACCTAACCTAACCTAACCTAACCTAACCTAACCTAACCTAACCTAACCTAACCTAACCTAACCTAACCTAACCTAACCTAACCTAACCTAACCTAACCTAACCTAACCTAACCTAACCTAACCTAACCTAACCTAACCTAACCTAACCTAACCTAACCTAACCTAACCTAACCTAACCTAACCTAACCTAACCTAACCTAACCTAACCTAACCTAACCTAACCTAACCTAACCTAACCTAACCTAACCTAACCTAACCTAACCTAACCTAACCTAACCTAACCTAACCTAACCTAACCTAACCTAACCTAACCTAACCTAACCTAACCTAACCTAACCTAACCTAACCTAACCTAACCTAACCTAACCTAACCTAACCTAACCTAACCTAACCTAACCTAACCTAACCTAACCTAACCTAACCTAACCTAACCTAACCTAACCTAACCTAACCTAACCTAACCTAACCTAACCTAACCTAACCTAACCTAACCTAACCTAACCTAACCTAACCTAACCTAACCTAACCTAACCTAACCTAACCTAACCTAACCTAACCTAACCTAACCTAACCTAACCTAACCTAACCTAACCTAACCTAACCTAACCTAACCTAACCTAACCTAACCTAACCTAACCTAACCTAACCTAACCTAACCTAACCTAACCTAACCTAACCTAACCTAACCTAACCTAACCTAACCTAACCTAACCTAACCTAACCTAACCTAACCTAACCTAACCTAACCTAACCTAACCTAACCTAACCTAACCTAACCTAACCTAACCTAACCTAACCTAACCTAACCTAACCTAACCTAACCTAACCTAACCTAACCTAACCTAACCTAACCTAACCTAACCTAACCTAACCTAACCTAACCTAACCTAACCTAACCTAACCTAACCTAACCTAACCTAACCTAACCTAACCTAACCTAACCTAACCTAACCTAACCTAACCTAACCTAACCTAACCTAACCTAACCTAACCTAACCTAACCTAACCTAACCTAACCTAACCTAACCTAACCTAACCTAACCTAACCTAACCTAACCTAACCTAACCTAACCTAACCTAACCTAACCTAACCTAACCTAACCTAACCTAACCTAACCTAACCTAACCTAACCTAACCTAACCTAACCTAACCTAACCTAACCTAACCTAACCTAACCTAACCTAACCTAACCTAACCTAACCTAACCTAACCTAACCTAACCTAACCTAACCTAACCTAACCTAACCTAACCTAACCTAACCTAACCTAACCTAACCTAACCTAACCTAACCTAACCTAACCTAACCTAACCTAACCTAACCTAACCTAACCTAACCTAACCTAACCTAACCTAACCTAACCTAACCTAACCTAACCTAACCTAACCTAACCTAACCTAACCTAACCTAACCTAACCTAACCTAACCTAACCTAACCTAACCTAACCTAACCTAACCTAACCTAACCTAACCTAACCTAACCTAACCTAACCTAACCTAACCTAACCTAACCTAACCTAACCTAACCTAACCTAACCTAACCTAACCTAACCTAACCTAACCTAACCTAACCTAACCTAACCTAACCTAACCTAACCTAACCTAACCTAACCTAACCTAACCTAACCTAACCTAACCTAACCTAACCTAACCTAACCTAACCTAACCTAACCTAACCTAACCTAACCTAACCTAACCTAACCTAACCTAACCTAACCTAACCTAACCTAACCTAACCTAACCTAACCTAACCTAACCTAACCTAACCTAACCTAACCTAACCTAACCTAACCTAACCTAACCTAACCTAACCTAACCTAACCTAACCTAACCTAACCTAACCTAACCTAACCTAACCTAACCTAACCTAACCTAACCTAACCTAACCTAACCTAACCTAACCTAACCTAACCTAACCTAACCTAACCTAACCTAACCTAACCTAACCTAACCTAACCTAACCTAACCTAACCTAACCTAACCTAACCTAACCTAACCTAACCTAACCTAACCTAACCTAACCTAACCTAACCTAACCTAACCTAACCTAACCTAACCTAACCTAACCTAACCTAACCTAACCTAACCTAACCTAACCTAACCTAACCTAACCTAACCTAACCTAACCTAACCTAACCTAACCTAACCTAACCTAACCTAACCTAACCTAACCTAACCTAACCTAACCTAACCTAACCTAACCTAACCTAACCTAACCTAACCTAACCTAACCTAACCTAACCTAACCTAACCTAACCTAACCTAACCTAACCTAACCTAACCTAACCTAACCTAACCTAACCTAACCTAACCTAACCTAACCTAACCTAACCTAACCTAACCTAACCTAACCTAACCTAACCTAACCTAACCTAACCTAACCTAACCTAACCTAACCTAACCTAACCTAACCTAACCTAACCTAACCTAACCTAACCTAACCTAACCTAACCTAACCTAACCTAACCTAACCTAACCTAACCTAACCTAACCTAACCTAACCTAACCTAACCTAACCTAACCTAACCTAACCTAACCTAACCTAACCTAACCTAACCTAACCTAACCTAACCTAACCTAACCTAACCTAACCTAACCTAACCTAACCTAACCTAACCTAACCTAACCTAACCTAACCTAACCTAACCTAACCTAACCTAACCTAACCTAACCTAACCTAACCTAACCTAACCTAACCTAACCTAACCTAACCTAACCTAACCTAACCTAACCTAACCTAACCTAACCTAACCTAACCTAACCTAACCTAACCTAACCTAACCTAACCTAACCTAACCTAACCTAACCTAACCTAACCTAACCTAACCTAACCTAACCTAACCTAACCTAACCTAACCTAACCTAACCTAACCTAACCTAACCTAACCTAACCTAACCTAACCTAACCTAACCTAACCTAACCTAACCTAACCTAACCTAACCTAACCTAACCTAACCTAACCTAACCTAACCTAACCTAACCTAACCTAACCTAACCTAACCTAACCTAACCTAACCTAACCTAACCTAACCTAACCTAACCTAACCTAACCTAACCTAACCTAACCTAACCTAACCTAACCTAACCTAACCTAACCTAACCTAACCTAACCTAACCTAACCTAACCTAACCTAACCTAACCTAACCTAACCTAACCTAACCTAACCTAACCTAACCTAACCTAACCTAACCTAACCTAACCTAACCTAACCTAACCTAACCTAACCTAACCTAACCTAACCTAACCTAACCTAACCTAACCTAACCTAACCTAACCTAACCTAACCTAACCTAACCTAACCTAACCTAACCTAACCTAACCTAACCTAACCTAACCTAACCTAACCTAACCTAACCTAACCTAACCTAACCTAACCTAACCTAACCTAACCTAACCTAACCTAACCTAACCTAACCTAACCTAACCTAACCTAACCTAACCTAACCTAACCTAACCTAACCTAACCTAACCTAACCTAACCTAACCTAACCTAACCTAACCTAACCTAACCTAACCTAACCTAACCTAACCTAACCTAACCTAACCTAACCTAACCTAACCTAACCTAACCTAACCTAACCTAACCTAACCTAACCTAACCTAACCTAACCTAACCTAACCTAACCTAACCTAACCTAACCTAACCTAACCTAACCTAACCTAACCTAACCTAACCTAACCTAACCTAACCTAACCTAACCTAACCTAACCTAACCTAACCTAACCTAACCTAACCTAACCTAACCTAACCTAACCTAACCTAACCTAACCTAACCTAACCTAACCTAACCTAACCTAACCTAACCTAACCTAACCTAACCTAACCTAACCTAACCTAACCTAACCTAACCTAACCTAACCTAACCTAACCTAACCTAACCTAACCTAACCTAACCTAACCTAACCTAACCTAACCTAACCTAACCTAACCTAACCTAACCTAACCTAACCTAACCTAACCTAACCTAACCAGTCTCAATTCAGCTGCAATCTAGAACGGTCGTTTCCGCTCTCGCGAATAATCACTTATTTACCGGGATTTTTTATATTCCACCGCGTATAACAAGTTGAAAGTTTGTGTTCGTGCGATCTATCTACCGCTAAAATCCGTGTTTTGTGAATCTACCTGTGCGTGTCTTCAAACCTACGGATCTGCTGCTGCTGCATCCACCAGCTACCTCTCGGCCAGCCGTCAATAAATAGTCAGTAGTAGTAGTTATTTTTCACTTTTTATTGTTTAAATTTCGAATATTTCTTTGTTTTAACGTTCTTTGTCTCGCGCCAATTTTATTTTATTTCAGTTTTCAACTAAAATCTTTTTAAATTTTACTTTATACATTTTAAACAGGCATTTTTACAAAAACGACATATAGAAGTCATTTGGCATTTCATTTTATCCATTTTAGCCTTCAGCGACTCTTTTTTTTTTTTTTTTTTTTTTTTTTTATTTAATTTAAAATCTGAAATACTACACATCTATAGGGTCTCTAGGGTATCTAGGGTCGGGTCTCCTTTGCCACCCGTCTACCACCGAGTTTTCGACGAATTCGCGAACCGCACTAAATTTTATTACTTTTAAATATCTTTAAACTCAACTTTCATTCAGTAAATTCCATTTTATTAAAACAATAATATTTAAATAACATAGATACAGTTACAAACTTCAAGCTAAAATTCCATTTTTATAAATAATCCCCTCAGGTAATAGAACCTAAAACAATAAATACGTCCAGAGCCGTCGGTCGCCTTTTGTTCTTTTGCACGTGCGCTAGCAAGCGATTATTAGGGTCGGGCCTTATCTGTCTTCTGTCTGCCGCCGAGTTTTCGCCGAATTCGTGAAGCGCTTTAAATTTCATTTTTTTTTTTCTTTCACTAGTTTTAAATACCTTAAAAACTCAATTTCCTTAACAGAATTAAAACAATAAAAACAATAATAATAAAAATACAGTTACAACTTTAAACTAAAATTTCATTTTTATAAATAATCCTCTCAGGTAACAGAACGCAAAACAATAAATACTTCCAGAGCGTCGGTCGCCTTTTCTTAACAGGATTTTAACAACAAAAATATTTTATAAAATAGTTACAATTACAAATTTAAGTTAAAAACTACATTTCAATATTTAATAAATAATCCTCTCGAGTAATAGAACATAAAACAATAAACACTTCCAGAGCCGTCGGTCGCCTTTTGTTCTTTTGCACGTGCGCTAGCAAGCGATTATTAGGGTCGGGCCTTATCTGTCTTCTGTCTGCCGCCGAGTTTTCGCCGAATTCGTGAAGCGCTTTAAATTTCATTTTTTTTTTCACTAGTTTTAAATACCTTAAAAACTCAATTTCCTTAACAGAATTAAAACAATAAAAACAATAATAATATAAATACAATCATAAAGTAAATTCCATCTGAACACTCCTCCGTAATAAGCTAAATATGTTCCGCTCACCACCCAAAACCATGAGACAAACCCCCTCGCCTGCTGCGGTTAGCGCGCAGTCAGAAGCGCTTCTGCCGTCGTTTGCCCGCTCTCCCACCAAGCTGGTCATCAGCGATCAATCAAACCCTATTGACGAAGCCTGCGAATGGCTCACCAAAGCCAAAGAGGCGCTCGGGGCCTCAAGAAACATTAAAACAGAGATAAAAAATAGCATTCACGCCTCCCTAGAAAATGCCACGCTTATTATCAAGACCAGGCTCACGGGTCTCCCATCCTGCCCAACACCAACACCTACTTTAATTGAGCAACCGCAAGGTCCTCCCAACAAAACGAGCCCGGTTACTTTTGCGCCTCAGCAGGACGAACTCCTGCACAAACTAAAAGAGCACACGGCACTTCTTGAGCTAAATAACAAAAAAATGACCAAACTAATGGATAAAATTAACAATATTAACTCGGCCACTACAACCACCAACGCCCCATCTGGGCTGAATAAATCATATGCTAGTATTGCAGCTACCTCTAAAAAGGAGTCGGGGCCGTCCATAGTGGTCAGCGGAGAACCCAGCTCAACCCCCCAACAACTAGTCGATAAAGTCAGAAAATCCATTAATTTCCGAGAGGGCGGCTACGCACCGTTAAAAATATCTCCCCTGTCAAAGGGCAAATTAAAGATCACTTTTAATAATAACGAAAACCGGCAACACGCGCTCACGCATCTAAAAAAGACGGGCTCGCTCAATGCGGAAGAGGAGCGCCGTCTCGATCCCATGATACATATTAAAGGTATCAGCAAAAACACTCCCCCTGAGGACCTAATCAACATAATAAAAGACCAAAATCCATCTCTGAAAGAGGAAAAATTCGACGTAAAATTCAAAAGAAATAACAGGAACGAAAACCTGTACAACGCGGTTATAAACACTTCGCCGACAGCCTGGCGCAAGTTCCTGGAGCTCGAAAGGGTCGCTATCACTTATCAGAGGGTCCATTGTGAGAATTTCTCACCGTTCCTACAGTGCAGAAACTGCCAAGGTTTTGGGCACACCAAAAACCGTTGTCCAGCCACCGTCCCCACCTGCGCTAAGTGCGCAAAGACACACTCAACGGGTGAATGCAGCAAGGCGGCCTCAGAGAAGCCTTGCTGCATTAACTGCACCGAACAAAACCACCAATTTAAGACCCAGACCGATGTCGGTCATCGCGCTGACGGCGAAAACTGCCCCAAAGTGAAGTCCATGCGTGCCCGCGTCGAGGCCAAAATCAATTACATTTAAACATGCACGCTCATTTTAATATCTTACAGGCGAACCTCGATAGGTCTCGCAATGCATTTCACGAACTCAAATTACACTTTGATAACAATCACATCGACATAGCAGTCATCTCCGAGCCATATCTGGGTAACAACACTCACTCACCGCACATACCAGGCCTACGCACATTCCAAACCAATCGGGGAGGAAATACGAAAGCCTGTATAGTTACACGTCCGCACATCAACGCTATGCTACTCACACAACACTCTACCGGCAACCTGGTAATCATCTCCATACCCACCCATACCTCCACACTATACGTGGCTTCTGTATACATAGAGCCAGAAACAGACAATAATGACACTCTCAACACACTAGAACACTTCATCACTCAACACCCTCACGCGTCTATCGTAGTATGCGGTGACTTCAACGCATGGCATTCACTCTGGGGCGGAGGTCGCTACCCCCGTAGCAATAGACGGGGTCACGATCTGGTCGACCTCATGAGCTCCTCGGACTTGCACCTGTGCAATGTGGGAAATACACCCACTTTCGAAACAATCACACACGGCCGCCCTCGCTCTTCCATTATCGACCTAACCTTTAGCACCACACCGCTCATCAACAAAATAAGACACTGGGAAGTCAGGCCTCACCTATTCCCATCCACTCAACACAACGTAATCACATTCCAAATTAGTCTGCAAAACCCGCCAACCGCGACACCCAACCAAAGCACCTTTTTATACCGCACAAAAAACGCGAACTGGCACTCGTTCAAGGAAAATCTGCTCTCCAAATTTGTCAATAGTAAAATTCTGGACACCAACTTCCTCGACATATCACCCACCGAACTCGACTCAATCGTAGAACGCACGACGCTCACTATCAATGAAGCTTGTAAAATATCATTTCCATTAAAAACCGGTAAACAAAAAAGCAAAGCCCCCTTCTGGAATGACCGCCTGGAGCACCTCAAAACAAAATGCATCCAATTACATCGGACGCTGCATCGCACAACACGATCTCATAACACACCCTCACCCGACCTAATCGAAAAATACAGGGAAACAAAAGAGCAATATGCGTCAGAGATGCGCCGGGCCTCGACAGACAGCTTTCGGGCTTTCTGCGAGGCTCAGGGCAAGGACGACGCATGGTCCATTACAAACAAACTTTTAAAAGACAAAGCGATAAACATACACCCGGGTACACTTAAGATCAACAACACATACACAAACACCGAGCAGGAGACTGCCGAAGCACTAATAAACCACTTTTACCCCGGGGATGATCCTGACTCGAGCGAACACCGCGACATCAGGGGGGCTGCCAATGTTCTCCCTAACACGGAGAACGAACCCCCCTTTACCACCACCGAGATATTCGACGCCATCGGCTCGATCGGTAATAATAAAGCACCGGGTCATGACCACCTTACCAGTGACATTTGCGCCGTGTTCGCTCGTCTGTTTCCGGAATTCATCACCAACTTATTTAATTGCTGCTTGACCATTTCACACTTCCCTTCCATTTGGAAAGAGGCGGTAGTTAAAATCATTCCCAAGCCGGGAAAAACAAAGCTCGAAGAGCTAAGCTCCTACCGACCTATCGGTCTCATACCCGTCTTCGGCAAAACACTTGAGAAATTATTTACTAAAAGATTAACTTTCAACGCACACAACCTTAAACTACTGAACCCGAATCAATTCGGCTTTACGGAGCAGACAAGCACCGTACAGGCTATACAACAAGCCATAGGTACAGTCACATCAGCCAAGACCAAGGGCCAGCTAGCAATAGCCGTCTCCCTCGATATCAAAGCAGCTTTCGACAATGCGTGGTGGCCCGCCGTCTACGACGGGCTCCGACGCATCGGTTGTCCCGTAAATATTTTTAAAATTATAAAAAGTTACCTCCAAGATAGAAAAGTGTCACTACGACTCGGCAACACCACCGTCACAAAACACACCGAGAAAGGATGTGTCCAAGGATCAGCTTGCGGGCCTATCCTCTGGAACATCATTCTCAACAACCTACTCGACACACCCATTCCAGAAGGCTGCTCCCTTCAGGCATACGCAGACGACGTCCTGCTTATAAGCACGGCCAAGGACACTAATACACTCGAACAGATCACAAACTCGGCTCTGGAAACGATTCGACTATGGGGACACAGCGTCAAGCTCCATTTCGGTCCAGACAAGACACAATGTATCGCGTTCACCAAACCCGCGACTCTCAGTCGAATCGTTTTCGATGGCGTGCCACTCAAATTCAGCAACACTATCAAATACTTAGGCCTAATCATAGATAGCAAACTTAACTTCAACGAACACCTCAATTACATTCTAGAAAAGGCAATAAAAATATTCATAAATTGTATAAATTCACACGACCTATTGTTTATTTTTTATTTATTTTTTTTGTATATCTAGCTACTTGTTGCAATGTTTAAAGCCATATTAAAATTAAAATTATTTGCAGTGTATAAATTTAATATAACAGATATTTTTTCTTCTTTTCCTGTTTAAAATATTGAATCAATTGTAACTTAACACTATTACGGTAAAAGAAGTAATAGAAACCTAATAAAAACCTTGTATTATAATTATAACCGTTAACTAAGCGTAAAATCATTTTATTTATTTTAACACCGAGACTCCACGTCACATTGGATGCCAATTTCTTGCTAAACAAACTCAAACACACTTACTTTGTATAATTACTCACTCATAGCAAGTCATAACCAATTTGTTTTGTATACTTTTGTTTCGTCTATGTGACAAAAATTGTAAAGGTGTAAGGAAAAAGAAGGTATCAAATAGCCACTTCTTCCTTCCATCTCCATCCTCTCGTGAATAACTTTTGTAATAGTTTTAAAATAAAAACATACAAAATCAAAAAAATAATAATTGAAGAAAAAAAAAAAAAAAAAAAAAAAAAAACCTAACCTAACCTAACCTAACCTAACCTAACCTAACCTAACCTAACCTAACCTAACCTAACCTAACCTAACCTAACCTAACCTAACCTAACCTAACCTAACCTAACCTAACCTAACCTAACCTAACCTAACCTAACCTAACCTAACCTAACCTAACCTAACCTAACCTAACCTAACCTAACCTAACCTAACCTAACCTAACCTAACCTAACCTAACCTAACCTAACCTAACCTAACCTAACCTAACCTAACCTAACCTAACCTAACCTAACCTAACCTAACCTAACCTAACCTAACCTAACCTAACCTAACCTAACCTAACCTAACCTAACCTAACCTAACCTAACCTAACCTAACCTAACCTAACCTAACCTAACCTAACCTAACCTAACCTAACCTAACCTAACCTAACCTAACCTAACCTAACCTAACCTAACCTAACCTAACCTAACCTAACCTAACCTAACCTAACCTAACCTAACCTAACCTAACCTAACCTAACCTAACCTAACCTAACCTAACCTAACCTAACCTAACCTAACCTAACCTAACCTAACCTAACCTAACCTAACCTAACCTAACCTAACCTAACCTAACCTAACCTAACCTAACCTAACCTAACCTAACCTAACCTAACCTAACCTAACCTAACCTAACCTAACCTAACCTAACCTAACCTAACCTAACCTAACCTAACCTAACCTAACCTAACCTAACCTAACCTAACCTAACCTAACCTAACCTAACCTAACCTAACCTAACCTAACCTAACCTAACCTAACCTAACCTAACCTAACCTAACCTAACCTAACCTAACCTAACCTAACCTAACCTAACCTAACCTAACCTAACCTAACCTAACCTAACCTAACCTAACCTAACCTAACCTTTTTTTTTTTTTTTTTTTTTTTACCTGGGGAAACCCGATTACGGGCGCCCGCGCCTGGGCAAGTTGTTAAGTGGCGCGGGGAGTGTGGGGGTCAAGGCCGTAAAATACGATGACCCCATACCCACTAAAACCACCAGGGCCCACTGTTCGCTATTAGACGAGGGCGGGTAACAGCTAGGCCTTTTCACCGCGCCCCGTCTAGCGACTGCCGCTTTCGCGACTCTCTGTTACTCTCTCGACACCACACTAGTAATAAGCCCTTTGTTGTTGTTTTTTTTTTTTTTTTTTTTTTTTTTTTTTTGTTTTTTTTTTTTTTTTCCCTCCCTTTTACTCCTTTTGTATTTTTTTTTTTTTTTTGTTAATAAATTTTTTTTTTCTTTTTTTTTTTTTTTTAATTTTTAATTTTTATTTTTATTTTTTTTTTTATTTTTTTTTTTTAATTTTTTTTTTTTTTTTTTATTTTTTTATTATTTTTTTTTGTTTTTATTATTATTATTTTTTTTTTTTTTTTTTTTTTTTTAACATTCTCGGGCTCTCTCCGCTTCCTCCTTGAGCCGCATCACCACGCCACAGAATCTTGTTAGGACGGTCCACTTGTCAAGGTCGTCCACCGCCTTCTTAATAACTTCAGGCAAGCCCAGGTCCGTCCCGAAGGCCGCAACCAGGTGGCGCCTCTCCTCCGCCCACGCCGGACAAGCCGCTAGAGTGTGCGCGGCATCATCGTTATCCCCTTGGCAGTGGTGGCACGCAGGGGTCGGTTCCCGTCTGATGCGGTGGAGGTATTTGCCAAAACAGCCATGGCCTGTTATGACCTGCACCAGACGAAAGGATAACGGGCCGCGCTTCTTCTCCAGCCACTTGGTTAGGACGGGCAATATGGCACTTATTGTATATCCGCCCATCTCTGCCCTGTCTAAGTCGGTTCTCCAGTCTTGTATCACGCGCTGGCAGGCATCCAGGCGCCAGGAGCATATGGTCTCTGTGTCCGGTTCTCTCCCTGCTTCACGCGTATCAGCCCTGCGCCAATAGACGTCTGCCAGAGCGGTAGCCTCGAGGTGCCAGGGCGCGGAACCTGCGATCAAACACACGGCATCGTATGACACCGTGCGGTACGCTCGCGCAACCTTAATCGTCATTAGTTTTTGATAACGCCTCAGAAGCTGCTTGTTCTTGCGGGACAGCTTATCAGCCCATATTGGGCACCCGTACATAGCTTGCGACTTGACGACGCCGGAGTAGAGTCGACGACACCCCTCGCTCGGCCCGCCTAGATTTGGCATAATCCGGCTAAGAGCCATTGCAGTGGCGGTGAGCTTCGGGGCAAGTGCCGCAAAATGTGCTCTAAACGTCCACCGGGAATCTAGTACCAGGCCCAGATATTTCAGGGCTTTTCCTACCTCGATGGACACTCCCGCAACGACGATGTGCGGACCCGCTGGAGGCGCTCGCCCCGGGCCGTGAAAACAGATCGCTTCGGACTTCTCCAGCGCGACACGCAGCCCGAGGTGTCTTATCTGCGCTACGACTTGAGCTACCCCAGCAGTTACGCGACGGCTCGCCTCGACGTAGGAACTAGCAGATGCCACAACCAAGGTATCGTCGGCGTAACAAATGACCCTAACACCTATAGACAGAGATGTCTTAATGATGCAATTGTAGCCTATATTCCAAAGCAGGGGCCCCAGAACGGACCCTTGAGGTACACCACATGTGACTCGGTAGCTTCTCCAAGAATCCCTACCCGGGAACACAATTTTACGATCGCACAGGTACGATTCTACTAGCCTCTGGAGATATAACGGTATCCCATGATGTACTAAGCCTCGCAGAACAGCCTCGTGAGGAATGGTGTTGAAGGCGTTGGCGATGTCAAGGGACACCGCCAGTACAACTCCACCCTGCTCCGTGGTCTCCTCGCTGATTTCTCGCACCTCTGCGATTGCGTCCACAGTAGACCGCGACCGCCGGAAGCCAAACTGAGCACTGTGCAGATCTGGTCCGATGGTTTCTAGATGTCTATTTATTCTTTTAGCCATGATCCGCTCCAAGATTTTGCCACCCTCATCCAACAATACGATTGGGCGGTAAGCAGAAGGGGATGTTTCGATTTTTCCGGGCTTCTTTAGCAGCACTAATTTCCCAGTCTTCCAGGCGGAGGGAAACTCTCCCTTCTGCATGATTTGCGTCAACAAACTGCAGAACCTCCACGCCAATTCTTCGTCCTTAAGGGCGAGAGCCCACACCTTGCCATGAATGCCATCAGGGCCTGGAGCTGTGTTTTTAGCGGCGACCTTTGCCAATGCTGCTTCTAATTCTTCAGGCGTCACGCGTATTGACTCTTCGCTTGGAATCGAGTACGGATGCGCTGGGGTAGGTGTACGCCCATTCCCACGTGGAAACAGGGTGGATACCACCGAGTCAAGAAGCGAAGGTTGCATGGTGGACGTCAGTGGCGGCGCCCGGGGTCGCAATTTGCTCATTACAAGTCGAAAGGGGCGGCCCCAGGGATCTTGTTGCAACGTGTTAAGAAACTCATTCCAAGCATTTTCTTTGGACCTTGCTATTGCTACCCTTAGATCCTTTTTTGCAGCTTGATAGTCTACGTATAGCCGTTCCTCTTCATCTTGACTGCGACGTGCTAGCGGTCGGCGCCTGTACCGCGTAAACATCCTCCGCGATCTCACACAGATTGATCGAAGACCAGCTAGTTCGTCAGACCACCAGTAAACTTTATCCCTCGGCCTCAAAATTCGTACGCGTCTCATTGACGCCTCTGATAGGTCTGCTAACGCTTTTGCATGCCACCGAACTTCACTTTCTATATCAGCATTAGTGCGGCTGGAACACCAGGACTTAACTATTGTCGCCTCTTCGAACACGACTCTATCCAACGACCTCAGCGACCATTTAGGGCCGATTTCAGACGGAATGAGACTCTGCTCAGCCGATCTAGCAGACGACAATGGAGGGATACGGAATTGGATGTATCTATGGTCCGACAGTGTTTCTACCTTTGTCATAACCTCCCAATCTTCAACGCGACGAGCAAGACAGGAACTCGCAAAAGTGACATCAACGATAGAGCCTCCCGCTCTGCGTACGCACGTGTGCTCGGAGCCTTTATTTAATACTGTCAAATTGTACATTGCGGCCCATCGTAACAAGGCCTGTCCTCGTCCACGGTCATCCAGCGTCCCCCACGCAATCGACTTTGCGTTGAAGTCACCGGCGACAATTACCTCGTGGGGTCGGGCCCAATCTACCAGTGAGCCTATCTCGACTAAAAACCGCTCGAACTCGGCGAGTGTCTTGTTGGGTGAAAAGTAGGCGCTTATTACTACCAGATTCTCCGAGACTCGGACGGCGACACACCCGCGACCCTTTAGGTGCGGTCCCGCAAGTGCCATCTGGTCCCCGTCGAGTATAACGGCTGCGAGGCCTTCCGTATCCACAATCCAATTTGAAGCGGTCCTCAGCTCTGAGATATATGGTTCTGACACCATTGCAACATTAATGGACCACTGTGCCATGCTTTGTGTCAGAAGATCCTGGGCATTGGCACAGTGGTTGAGGTTACACTGGAGGAACCGTACCGTTCTAGGCATTTACGCTTCCATCTTTGTGCATTGGTTCCCCGTCCGGAGGGGCGGACCCGGTCGGAACGATGTTGTGCCGCGGCGTCTCTCTTCTTGGAACTTTGGCGCTAGGGGCCGGACATTTAGCGCTCCCTAGCCGATGGTCTGCCTTTCGACCCGCTTCCTGGCAAAGGACGCACACGGGTTTGCCCTCGCAAGTCGCGGCCCGGTGGCCTGGTTGTGCGCAGCGGTAGCAGAGATCGCTACGATCAGCACCAAACGTGCACCGGCTGGCTACGTGCCCGTTTTGAAGGCACCGGTAGCACCTAATTTCCCTGCGTTCCAGTATTGTTACCCTAGCTGCGACCCAGCCTATGAGTAGTCGTCCCTCGGTGATTTGCTTGGCCGCAAGGATTGGACACCGAACCCAGGCTCCAAACAATCCAGTTCTGTCTGGCCGAACCTCACTCACCATTACTTGTTCGCGGTTGCAGCCCCCAATCTCCGCTATCGCCTTTTTGATATCGTCTGATGTTACAGAGTCATCGAGGCCAGCCACTCGTACCTCGGCACACTTCTCCGGCCTCGACACGCTCACCCCGCTAGGACAGATATCTTTCAGTTTACTAGCAAGGGCGTCGGCCTTGTCTCCACTGCGGGATCCAGGTAGCTCTAGGATCACCGCTCCCGTCGCCGCCCGCTTAAATTTGACGGCTTCTATGCCCAAATCACTTAGTTTAATTTTTTCCTTTGCCTCCCGCAATACAGAGGCGTAGGTCTGTTCTTTTTCGGTGATTGTAAGCACAACGGCCGTGGATCTCGGGGCTCTCAGCTTCGCTCGTGGCCGTTGAGTAGTCGTAGCCGCGGGCTTTACGATGCCAGCGGTTGGGGTATTCTTGCTTGTTGCACTCCCGTTCTTGGCCTGTTTACGCTTACTTTGCACTGTTTTCCACTCTTGCTCGCAGTTTGCCTCTGGGTTGCTCTGGGTTGGTGGAATCTGCGCACTTACGGCATCGGGTGCTTTGTTAGCATCAGGTGCCCGCATCTTCCTTCCTTTCCTAGATTTTCTATTCTCCCCTGTCGAGTGTTCTTCTATGCTCTTTGTCGTAGAGTCCTCAATTGGAATCGGATCCGCGGCTAGTGGTGGTCGAATTTTCGGTTCCGCATTTAATCTAGGCTCCAGGTTTGCGAGTCTCGCGCTAAGACATTCGCCCATTTGTCTCATTAAACGACCTTCCAGCTCGGCTAAGAGTTGTGGTAGCTGCGAAGATGGTGAAGAAGTCCGTAATGGCTCTTTATGCACCGGTTTCCTGGAGAACTCTTGGATCAGGGTTCTCAACTCAGCCATTTCTTTTTGAAGTGCTTCCACCTGTCCACGAAGTCTCTCATTTTCGTTCCGGAGCGCCCTCGTTTCCTCGCTGACTGTACGGTCAGCTAGCTCTTCGGCGTCTCTACGGATCGAGGTCACCGCCTGTTTTAGCGCTGAGACAAAAGTGCCCTTCAGGTTACTCGAATGTCGGGCGACTTTATCCACTGCGGCGAGGCTGGCCTCAATCCTCACCTTTGGGTCAGCGTGACGTTCGGTTGGCGCTGTGCTTCCTGTTTTTGTTGGGGGACTGGGCGTCGCCTCTAGCAGTTCCGCTTCAACCCTCTTCTCCCGTTCTACTCGTTGGAGTTTATTTAATGCAGCCCGGGACTTTCTCGTCGAGTGAGGGGTTCCAGCGTCGCTAGAGCTGCATTCCTCCTTCCTTCTTTTCCGACGAAAAAATCGCGCCGGTCGCCCTTGTACATGTGGCGAGTTGATGGAGGTAAACGATGCGTCAGCGCTGAGCATCTCACAGCTCGTCTCCAGGCTGGCCTCCATCACTTGTCGTCCAACATTTTTCCCTATGGCAGTAATGGCCTCAACTTCACGGTCTCCTGTGCTGTTATTTGGACTCGATATGGGTAGCGGAGTTCGCACCAGCATAACTCTACACTCTTTGAGTGGAACGGGCGTACTCCGGTTAGACATTTCGCCTCCGTCCCTAGTATTCTCCTTCACATCACCACATCCTACCACTCTTCTCTCCTCATCCTTCTCTTCCTCATGAGTTTTGCCCCCCCCCAGAGTACGGTGGGGCTGAGCCATGGCATCGCCATGGGTGGGATTTAACCCACCTGGGGTAGTTAAACGTGTATTTGAACTCATGCTTGCTTTTATTTGACCAGGGGTCGCTCCCCTGTGGCCCTCTTTATGACCCATGTACCGCAGCCGAGTGCCCAAGCTGTAGCGAGTCCTCGCCGTCACTCCGGAGAGAACCGGGGACGCGTTTTTTTTGGCGCTAGGCATTGACCTGCCCGTCAACGACCTCAATTCCTCATAAAGAGGGGATTAGGTGTCCGACGCCACGCTCATCAGCGCCGAACGTTAGGGGATTTTTGTATCAAGGTTTCCTTCCTCTTATTGCCCAATAAGGCCACTCCTTCAATTGAACACAGAACAATCATCATTCATTCATCACAACATACGCTGACTATATCGCCAAAAGGTGCCAGCTTGCACCCCAGGAAACAGAACATCCAATAATTGCCGGTTCCGCCGGCTATCCATCGTGCCACTGCACTTTGGCCCAAGAAGGCAACAACACCAGATTTAATATTGGTTCTCCCGAGACTTTTGTTTGCACCCCGCATGTTCGCGTGGCATGAAGCTACACCGCATCTAGCACGTTTCTTAGAAAAGAAAGAGTCGAGAGCAGCTGAGGCCCAGAGACAAGTACGCAGTAGCGCTATGAAACAGACCCCTTCTCCGGCCGCCTCCGGCACACTCAAAGGAAAAACCAGTCGGGAGCGTCGAATAAGTAAAAGTCCCTTAGTTTCACCTTTGACATCAAATGATCTCTCCAGCTTGCTAGGGACTCACGGAAATCTTTCCGCTGGGCGCTGATGCCTTCTCCAGAGACTAGCCTTCGAAGTGAAGGCCAGCCTGTACCTCCTTATTTGCTTCCCCTTTACGACGGCATTGCTGCAGTCGTTCCAGGTACTAAGCCCCCCCGGCACGACAAGCCTAGGAGCCGCGGGTAAATTCGTCCGCGGAGGGGGGGAACCTAACCTAACCTAACCTAACCTAACCTAACCTAACCTAACCTAACCTAACCTAACCTAACCTAACCTAACCTAACCTAACCTAACCTAACCTAACCTAACCTAACCTAACCTAACCTAACCTAACCTAACCTTTTTTTTTTTTTTTTTTTTTTTTCCTGGGGAAACCCGCTTACGGGCGCCCGCGCCTGGGCAGGGTGTGAATGGCGCGGGGAGTGTGGGGGTCAAGGTCGTAACATGCGATGGCCCCATACCCACTAAAACCACCAGGGCCCAATCCATAGCGCGTACGTAGCCGGGTCGTGGTAACAGCCAGTAGGCCTAGACCCACTTCCCAGCTTGCGCTTGTTGCTTGGCGCCAGTCAGCGCGCAGCTCTCCTAAAAGCCCTATATACAAAGCAAAGTTATTTGCAAGCTTAAAACATTAGTGATTTCAAGCAATTCTCCTTGGCGAAGCGTTAATTTAATTACATTATAAATTAATTAATTAATCTACGAAGCTTACTTATCTACGATCACCCTATAAGGCGAAGCGAAATAGCTGATAAAAGCAAATAGCGAGTAAGCAAAGCAAAAATAGCAAATATGTAAGCAAGTGGCATAGCTATGTTAGCAGCAACAGCAGTTCAGCGACGCAAAAAGTCGCGGCGGCGACGTCCGGTACGTTTTTTCCTCATAGGCGGCGCCGTGGGTTCAACTTCCCGGGCTCGCTCGTTGTCTTCTTTCGCCTGCAGGACAGTCTCGGCAAAGGCATCGACCGCCTCCCAGGCTCGTCTATCTTTGACCATTGCGGACACTAAGTTTGGAAGTGTCACGTTGGTCACATTTATTGTGGAGATCAGCGCGTTCCTTTCGGAATCCCACGCTGGACACTCTTCCAAAGTATGCTGCGGCGTGTCATTCTGACACCCGCAGTGGTGGCAAAGGGGGTTTGCCTCTCGGCGAGCTATCCGGCACAGGTATTTGCCAAAGCATCCGTGTCCAGTCAGCAGCTGGATCAGGTGGTATCTCAGTGACCCCCATCGTCTGTCGAGCCACTCTTTGAAGACGGGCCGTATGGCCGCAAGGGTCCACAGGCCCGCTTTGGCATTTGCCAAATCGGAACTCCAGTTTTGTATCGCTACTTCGTGCGATTCAGTTCGCCACTGCTTAGTTACCTCGAAGGGCGGTTCTTCTCCGCGACCACGAGAGTGGTTTCTTCTCCAGTAAACATCGGCTAGTGCTACCGCATCGTGGTACCACGGGCACGTTCCTGCTATTACACACACCGCGTCAAATGAAACGGTGCGGTATGCCCTTGCCACGCGTAGCGATATCGTGCGTTGCGTTCTTCTCATGAGCGCCTTGTTCTGCGCGTTAAGGCCCGTGGCATTCGCCCATATTGGGCATCCGTATAGGGCTTTCGCTCGGACGACGCCGGCGTATAGCTTTCTGCACGATTCGCGGGGCCCGCCAATGTTGGGCATGACGCGACTCAGAGCCATGGCTGTCGCTTCCAGTTTCGGCGTCAACTCTATAAAATGGTTCTTAAACGACCATTTGGGGTCAAGCAATAGGCCCAGGTACTTAAGCCGAACTCCTATATCAATCGGGACCCCTCCGACGATTATTTGGGCGTCCGGGGGGCGAGATCTCCGGGGGCCGCAGAAGGCAATTGCCTCTGATTTGTTGAGGGCTACTCGCAGGCCCAGGTCGCGAATGCGACCCACTATCTGCGCGACACCTGCCGTCGCTCTGAGGGAGGCCTCCCTGAATGAGTCGCCGGATGCCACGACGAGTGTGTCGTCCGCGTAGCATAAAACTTGCACGCCACGAATCAGCACCCCCCTCAATACTCTGTCATATCCGATGTTCCACAGGAGTGGCCCTAACACCGACCCCTGTGGCACGCCGCATCGCACCTGATGTCTCCTCCAGCCATCTCTGCCGGGATATATAATTGACCTTCTCTGCAGGTATTCGGCGACCAATCTCCTCAAATAAGTGGGCACCCTATGGTATCTGAGACCGTAAGCGATCGCCTCCCAGGGTATGGTGTTGAATGCGTTGGCGATGTCAAGCGACACCGCAATCGCAACGCCACCGTTTGATGTCATCGTTTCTGTGATTTCTTGGAGGCGGGCAATGGCGTCTATGGTGGACCTTCTGGACCGGAAGCCAAATTGACAGTCCGACAGATCGGGCCCGACCGATGTTAGATGGCTCCCTATGCGCACGGAGATTATGCGCTCGAAAATTTTGCCCGCTTCGTTCAAGAGTACTATCGGCCTGTAGCCTGAGGGCGAGTCGGCCGGTTTGTCATTTTTCCTTAAGAGGACCAAGCGTCCATCCTTCCATATCTGTGGAAAGGACCCTCTTTTCAAGCATTCAGTTAAAAGAGATCGGAACCTTTCCTGAAGCCCGTGACTGTCTTCTTGAGCGCTGCTCGTTCCGCAGCGGCAACCAGCTCCTCCTCAGAGACCTCTGGCACCTCTTCTTCCTCCTCCTGTGTGTCTCGCTCGGTGGCAGAGAATCTCATTGTTGCCGATTCCGGTGGGAAAAGCGTTTCTACGACCTTAGCCAGGAGGGACGGCTCCATTCCCTCGGTGATTGGCGGGGTCCATGGGCGCAATTTCGCCATGACCGTCTTATACGGCCGGCCCCAAGGGTCGAGGTCCAGAATGGACAGGAATTCTTCCCAAGCCCGCTCCTTGGCCTCGCTGATCTCCTTCTTCAGCGTCCTCTTCGACAGCTGCAAGTCTGCGCGAAGTCTGGCTTCTTCGTCGCCGCCGAGCACGGCTCCGCTTCTCCTTCTGAACCTTCGCAGGCGTCTTCGCGCTTCAGTGCATGCCTTGCGAAGTCTGCTCAGGTCTGCGCTCCACCAGTAAACATACTTTCGAGCAGTAGGACGCTGAGATCTAGGCATCGAGGCATCCGATATCTCCTTCCATGCCCCTTCCAGCGAGGCCACTTGCTCGTCGACACTCCGATCTCCGGCGGCAGCACACCAGGAGCTCACCACAGCTGCTACCTCCAGGTCTTCTCTGTTTAGGGCTTTAAGCGTCCATCTAGGGCCGATCTCTCGCGGTGCTCTCTCCCGGACGGGAGGCGCCGACGACGAGGGGGGGTGAACGCTGAAACGGATATACCGATGGTCGGAGAGCGTTTCCACCCCCGTCACCACTCTCCAATTTTGTACACGGCACGCAAGGGCGGGGGTAGCAAGTGTCACATCCACCACTGAAGATCCCGATTCTCTGCAACACGTCCATTCGGAGCCGTTATTCAGGACGACTAGGTTGCAGGATGCCATCCATTCTACTAGCACGTCCCCGCGGCAATTTCTAACCGGGGAACCCCACGCCGCAGACTTCGCGTTCAGGTCTCCGGCAACCAAGACCCCGCCAGGCGCGCCTTGCCTCACAATGCTTTCCATGCTAGCCAGGAAGGACTCGAATTCGCTTATTGGTTTATTTGGAGAGAAATAAACCGCTACCACTCTCTGCTGACCCAAGTTGGCCGCTACCCAGCCGTCTCCTTTCGAAACGTTCCTGAGGCGGCACCCTGCATTGTTGGCAACAATGAGAGAGACCAGACCACAGCGATCCGAGACCCAGTTTGGGCGATCAGGTGCCGCGTACGGTTCGCTTATGACGCCTACGTCTATTGACCACTCTGCCACACTCTGCACTAGTAAATCCTGAGCGGCGGCGCAGTGGTTGATGTTCGCCTGTAAGAAATTGAGGATCATTTCAGTTGGCTACGGCTCCGTCCGTCTCCATTCTGTTATCCCCGCTCGGGTTGGGATTGGGTGCCTTCGATGGGGGCACTCTCTTGGTCATCCTCTTTTTGGGGGCCGAGCATGAGAGACCTCCCAAACGATGATCGGCCTTCCTACCGGATGCCGCACAAATATTGCACTGGGCCTTTCCCGTGCATTCTGCCGCTTTATGGCCGGCTGTTCCGCATCTGTAGCACTGCAAGCTACGGTCTTCTGCCGTGCACCGGCTCGCTACGTGTCCCTTCTCCAGGCACCTGTAGCAGCGTAGCTCTCTGGGCATCTGGACGGCGACGCGCGCTGCTACCCATCCGACGAGCAGCCTTCCATCGGTCAGCTTCTTCGCAGCTGTGATCGGGCACGTGACCCAAGCCGCGGAGAGCCCACATCTGTCCGGGCGGACTCCACTCACCCGAATTTGGTCTGCGGGGCACTCTCCTTTTGCGGATACCGCATGACATATTTCCTCGGCCGTGACTGAGTCATCTAGTCCGGATATCCGGACGCTCGTCACCTTTTGTGGTCTAGCCACTTTCACGCTATCTGCGGGCAGTGCCTCCTTTAGTTTATCCGCAAGTGTGTTTGCGACACCGTCCTTCCCAGTACCGGGAATTTGTAGTATAGCGGCCCCGGTAACTCCACGCCGGAACTTGACCGCCTCTAGACCTAGGCCGTTCAGGTCGATCTTCTGCCTCGCCTCTTTCATGATATCGGCGTAGGTGAGCCCCCGCTGCTCGGCCTCCTTCGTAAGTGTTATGCTCACGGCTGCCGACCGCGTCACTCGTAACTTCGGTGACGCCTTCTTCTTCTTCGGACCACCGCTTGCTTGACGCGCTCTTGTCGAGGTCGGCAGGTCTCTAACTTTCTTGCCTCCTTTGCCTACTTTAATCCATGCGCTCTCACCGTCTTGGCTCTTAGCGGCAGGGATTGTGGGTGGCGTCGCGGCAGCGGAGGTAGAGGGCACTTCTGGCACGGGTAGGCTCTCCTTGCATTCGTCAGAAGTCTTCGCCTTCTTCTTCTTTTTATTGCCCTTTTTCTTTGGGGCCGGACTCGGTGCCCGAGGCACTGGAGTCGAAGCAATTGCTTCGGCTCTTCCTTCCTTGGCTTTGTCTGCCGCGAGCGGGGGACGGACTCGTTGGGCGGGGTTGAGCCTTGGCTCCAGGCTCTCGAAGCGTGCGTTTAGCCGCTCCCCGATATTACGGTAGATCCGGGCCTCCATCTCTTCGAAGCCCGGCATCTGCGTCTCCATTCGCTTCTTGAGCTCCTCCACTTCACGATGGAGACGCTCGTTGTCCTCGCGTAGCGCGCGCGTCTCCTCTGAAATAGTTTGCTGCGCGAGCGCAGCTGCATCCTTTCTGATATCGAGGACGGCTTGTTTCAGGGCATGAACGAAGCTGCCCTTTAGGTTGCTCGATTTTGTGGCCACTTTTGTTACCACTTCGAGACTGGCCTCCATCCGTTTTAATACGGTGGCCGTCGTGTCCAAATTGTCTCCTCCGTAGATGGAACGGTCTTCGATACCCGATAGCGACAGCTCCGATCGGGTCTTGCGAGCCTCGGCAACTGAGTCGTGAATCTCAGCCTCAGCGCGAGTCTTCTTCTGCTCTCGCTGCGCCTTAAGGTAGGCTTCTGCAGCTGCGAGGCCCACGTATTCTCCCGTTGTGGGTGGCCTGCCTCGTCCTTTCTTTTTCCTATCCTCGGGGGTGTCTGTGGAACTACCCTCACTCTCTTCTCTTCCTCTCTTGGGAGCTGCTCTGCAGCTCCAAAAACGGCCGGGCGACTCCCGGTCCAGTGACCCAACTCGGCTCGCCGATGGTGTGGACGACACACTGACCATCGACTCGGTATCCGAGTCAGATATTCGCGCGGTTGCGCTATCCTCTATTTCTGCGGGTGTCACTGGGATCGGCGTTCGATTCAGGACAACTCGCAGCTCTCTCCCCTTCTCTATACTCTCCTCCATCATCTGTTTTCTCCTCTTCTCCTCCGTTAACTCTACTTCTCCTTCTACTTCTAAAATTGTTTTGTTTGTTTGAGTATTGTTTTCCATATTGTGGTTTAGGTACATGGGGGATATAGATCGTCCACCCGGGCGGAGGCCCCTGCACCCGAGTAACCCTAATACCGCTTGGAGGTCGGGAATTATCCAAGGGTTGGCCGCTAGTAGCTCGACTCTACTGATCGAACGACCCGCTTGCCCTGCGGGAGAGCGGGGGTGCAGCGTCACGCGAGGCCTCTTATGGCGCCCCAACGCGTGCACATTCAGGGTTTTTTATTGTGGTTTTCCTTCCACTCGGACCGGCTGGTTAAGGTAAGCCCACTGGCAGGGTGCGATCCGCGAGACATGTCCACGACAATAGCACCAAGCAACAGTTTGCCCGGCGGGAGGTCGAGACCCCTAACCGACGACGACACATCGCCGCCGCGGCCCGCCGCGCCACGGTACTACCACAACCGCTAAACGCCATGGTGTATCCACCACCTTACCACGCTGCAACGCAGCCGCTGATTGAATCAATCTCTTCGTGTCGCGCTCCAGACGCGTTCGGCTTGTTCAGCCGTCTCCTTGTCTGACTATCGTGTCGTCTTCGTTAGTCGGACTTCCTTTACCGACACCGGGTTGAGAGTCGCAGGCATTACGGGCTTGGTCCACAGCTCCGAGACCAGAAAATCTGCAACATAAACCAGTGAAGGGAACTAGCGGGAAACTCATCCGCTGAGCGCTGATGCCCTCTCCAGAGACCGGCCTTCAAAGTGAGGGCTGGTCTGTTGTACCTCCTTATTTGTTTCCCCTTTACGACGGCATTACTGCAGTCGTTCCAGGTACTGAGCCCCCCCGGCACGACAAGCCTAGGAGCCGCGGGTAAATTCGTCCGCGGAGGGGGGGAACCTAACCTAACCTAACCTAACCTAACCTAACCTAGCCTAACCTAACCTAACCTAACCTAACCTAACCCAGTCGCAGTCCAAACGCCGTGCCGATCGGATCGTTTTTAACGTGCTCCCGACTAAAACAAGTTTTATCATTATAAAAAATAGCTAAAAATAAGTGCTATACATCAAAAGAACCGCGCTTGTGAGAGAAACACAGTGGTGTTTTTATTTTTGTGAAAAAACTTTTGTATCAAAAGATATGTGTGTTTTTGAATAAAAAACAAAAAGTGAATGCGGCTCGGAATTTAAAGTGATGACCCATTGTTTTTAAAAGTGCTTATATATAGTGTTAAAAAGGCGAATAAAACAGAACAAAAATATTAAAAATCCATCAACCACTTTTGGAGAAAATTGCCCTTTCACCTCTTCAATACAGAAACAGTTGCTGTTCAGCCAATTGTGAATTCGAAGTCTGTTTCAACACCTCATCTTAAAGCTCTCCAAAAGAGCTTTTCAACGACATATCGCACAACACCCAGCAGGAAAGCAGTCTGAAGTTACAACCCCGACAACTATTGAGGTAGTCGTTGGTAAAAATTTTTAAAGTTGTGGAGCTCATCACAAAGAAGTCTGAAGAGGAATAACCAAGGAAAAATTAGAGACCGTAAGAGTACATTTAAGTTTATAATACTGTAAAATCCTGTTAGCCTAGCTGGTATAGTTTTTGAGTAAAAGCGAATACAAAGTTATCACATGCAGTTGTTGACAAGCACTTTAACGTGGTATTTTCTTAAAAACAAAATTTCTCTGTAAACATAAGTCAGATCTTTTTTGTCAATATATATTTGAAAACCTCTCATTTTAATCAATGTATGGATAGTTTTAAATTTTAAAAATATCTTTTTGTTTTAGTTTAATAAATTATTTTAAAAGTACAATAAGTTGGTAATTGTCTCTTAACTTGGTAGCTTGTAACTCAAAGGCTACTTATATATATGTAAATATTCTAAATTGTTATGATAGTGCATTTCGTCAGCTACCTATAGACACCAATTTTATTAAGATCCGACATAGGGAAGTAATTTTAAATTGCAATATAACGCAACAAGGGCAGTTTGTAAAACTCAATAACCAATTTATACAAATTTAAGTTCTAAAAATAGATTTTAAAAGTGGCCAAGGGTGTTATTTTTAAAAATTGTTAAAATATATTAAAAATTATTTAGTAGGTTTGAAGATTCGAACATACAAAAAGTTATTTCTGAAAAGTTCAAATCCAATTACTCGGCCACTCCCAGCTCTAGGAACCCCGTGTTTGGAGTCAAACTGTCCGTCTAGCGGAGAGGAATCGTCTGGTCCTTACAGAGACTCCCCCCCCCTTCCCCCCTCCCTTAAAAAATAGAACAAATAAAGGGGTACGGCCTGGTGTTTTATAGGGACGTGTCGCGTGCACTGCACCTCGGACCCCCCCCCCCTTCGCTTTACCACCTCACCCCCTGGGGTTGCAAAACTGCAACCTCACGGAACATACACGTGTGACGGCTCTGTCGACTCCCCGTAAAAAGCAGAGTCGACTGAGTACGTTTACAGCGCACTCAAACACACATACACATGGTTATCAAACACAAACACACTAAGACACAAATTCACACATAAACACACAAGTGTGACGGCTCGTTCAACTCCTCGTGACTCGGGGAGAAGATTGCGGCTGTCCATTCTTACATTCGAGTTAACACACACACATACCGGCATACACACATACAAACATACGTTCAGAAACTCCAGTGTAGCACCTCATTCGACTCCGCTGATTGCAGCGGATCCTCCGAGTAGGTGCACACGTGCCAAAGCACACAAACACACACACACACATACACACACATACAAATAAGGCGAGGTCAGGTGGTCCCTCGCGCGCCTTTATTAGAACAAGCGATACACCGCTCCCGAAAGGCACCAGGACTGCGATATTAGGCTAAGAGACAGGGGTTCTCCTATTGGGAACCCTTCTTAAATATAAGTATATTGACACGGCTACGGCTTTAACCCTATTGGGGAAGCCTTAGAATAAGTCTTACCAAGTAGAGTAGTACTTAATATAATATTGTATACGGACACGGCTATTACCCTTTTGGGTGTAGACCCTAGATTATATTTATTTTATTTAAATTATCCTATTGACACGGCTTTTACCCTATTGGGGAAGCCTTAGACTAAGTTTTACAAAATAGTGTAATACTGAATAAATAATACTGTATTGTGACACGGCTACTACCCTTTTGGGAGTAGACCCTAGACTAAGCTACCTATTGAAAACTTTATATTTATATTTACTGATTTGTTTTTTCGTTTAATACGTCTCCATTTTAAAGACTGACAAACCATAGCCTACCTACGCGTGATTTTAAAAACAAAATGTTCGGTATTCGCACTCCGACAAAGGTCACCGCTCCACCAACCCATACCATAGAGGAAAAGGATGGACCGGCCCCCGTGCAGCCACCAACACCCACCTCAACTCCAGCGGTGAGAAAAAGCATAGGAGAGTTGGAAGCGGCTATAGCTAGGAGCGCAGAAGGCCCGAAAAAGCAAAAACCATATAAAAGCAGGCTTACTGAAGCCGCTGCAGTGCAGCAGAGTGCTCTTCTGCAGCTGGACGCCGCCCGTAACTTAAAGGGCGAAATCAAGGCTGCGGTCACCTCAGCAGTAAAGCGACTGTACGAGATGGTCAAAGAGGCCGATACCCAAACGAAGGAAGGAAGAGACAGAAAAAAGGAAAAAGAAAACGAAGAGAGAATTGAGGAAACGGAAGGAAAAGATGGAGACGCTAACAAAACATACAAAATAGACACTACATCGCAAACCAAGAAAAGCGATATAGGAAAACTAGAAGAACAAATAAACCGGCTGAAAAGAGAAAACGACAGGATGGAGGAGACCAGCAAACTGCTAAGGAAGGAAGCAGAAGCGCTTAAAGCTCTTAGCAAAGGACAGGAAAACAGTTCGGTGTTAGAGGAAGTAAGAAAGGAACTGAGGGAGCACAGACGTGAGGAGGAGGAAAGAAGAATGACATACGCAGAAGCGGCAACAGCCAAAGGTAGAAATAATAAAATTAACGAAGGTGAAACTATAAAAACCCCGTACAAACAAGGACCTATGCACTCGATCATTATAAAATCGACAGGCCCAGAATCGAGCGGCGAACTGTTAGAGCGCATCAGGAATACTGTAGATGCAAAGAATACAGGACTTAACGTCGACAAAATAAGAAAAATCAAAGACCAAAGAATAGTCATAGGGTGTACCACTACGGAGCGACTTGGTAAAATAACAGACCGCTTAAACACTGACCCATCCTTTGTAGTGGAAACAGCAACCACTAAGGACCCACTGGTCGTCCTCAGAGATGTTATAAAATGCCATACTGACGAGGAAGTGGTGGCGGCAATCAAAGTCCAAAACCAGAACCTACTCAAAAACTTGAAAGAGGAGATAAAAATAGCGGTAAAATACCGGAGGCGTGCCAGAAATCCGCACACCGAAAACATAGTGCTGCAGGTCTCCCCGTGCGTGTGGAAAAATCTCACAGAAGCGGGGAGGGTACACATAGACCTGCAGCGAGTATGGGTGCAAGACCAGTCACCACTCATACAGTGTTCGAGGTGTCTGGGCTACGGCCACGGACGGAAATACTGCAAAGAAGCCGACCCAACCTGCTCACACTGTGGGGGATTACACTTGAAGACTGACTGCCCTGAACACACAGCAGGAGTACCAGCAAAGTGCGTGAACTGCCGAAAGGCAAATAACAGCGTAGTCGCGCACAATGCCTTCGACCTCGAGTGCCCAGTGCGAAAGAGGTGGGACATGCTGGCACGCAGTCCGGTAGCATATTGCTAAAGGCACGAACAGCGCACAACTCGGCTATTTAATGTGCCAGGTAAATCTCCAGCGGAAAGAACAAGCCCAAAATGAACTCAGGATGGAGGCAAAAAACAGAGGTATGCTCGCGGCTCTCGTTCAAGAACCGTACATTGGATCTGAAGGGAGAGTCAAGGAACAGTCGGGTGTCAGGGTGTATCAACACGAGCACGCCGGAGCAACCGTGACGAAGGCTGCTATATTCGTCTTTGATGAGAACATAGAGGTAATCCAGTTTCTCGAACTGACAACGCCAAACGTAGTAGTAGTCACGTTGCGCACGGCGGCATGGGAGATCACCTTGATATCATTCTATCTTGAGCCAGACCCCAAAGACGTTCAGCCCCACATAGACCGGATACAGAAAATATGCAGTAGGGCCAAAAAGAGAGTGATACTGGCCGGTGACGTCAACGCAAAGAGTCCGTGGTGGTGCAGTCCTATAGTCGACCATAGAGGTGAGCTCATAGCAGAAACCCTCCACAGTTTGAACTTTGAAATATTGAATAACAGCAACATACCCACTTTTGATACTGTGAGGGGGGGCAAAAGGTTCAAAAGCTATGTGGACATTACTGCATGCACAACGGATTTACTAACGGTCATTGACGAGTGGACTGTGGAGGAAGGATTGGTGTGCTCCGATCACAATGGTATAACTTTTAAGCTGAGGCTTGAAAGATCAGAAGGAAGGAAAACAGAACGAACCACTAGGAAATTTAACACCAGAAAGGCAAACTGGCCACTCTTTGAAAGACGATTAAATGAGCTTTTGGAAGGAGCCCAAGTAAATAAAGAAACAATTAACAAAGTAAGAAACAAGAAACAACTAGAGGAAATGATAGAAAAATATATGGAAGCAACGATCACAGCCACAAAAGAAGCCATCCCAGAGATAAAAAAGAAACAAACAAAAATCTTGCCTTGGTGGAACGAGGACTTGGAGAGAAGAAGAAGAATGGTGAGAACAAAGAAAAGGCGCATCAGATGCGCGGCACAAGTTCGCAGGGAAAGAGTAGTGCAAGAATATCTGAAAGAGAAAGAAGAATATGAAAAAATCGTCATGGAAGCGAGAACAGAGAGCTGGCGAAATTTTTGCACTAGGCAGGAAAGAGAAGGAATGTGGCAAGGGATCTACAGAGTAGTGAACCGCACAGCAAAAAGAGTAGAGGATATACCTCTCGTTGTAAATGGCAAACACCACGACCCCAAAGAATCAGCAGAGCTTCTTGCGGCAACATTTTACCCCCCGGATGAACCAAGTGAGGATACCAAAGAACAGAGGCTGTTACGAGCTGAAGCAGAACAGGTAAATAGTGGTTCAAGAAATAATGATATTTATGACCCACCATTCACAAGCTTCGAGGTAGAAAGGGCCGTAAACAGCCTAAATCCAAAAAAGGCGCCGGGTGGGGACGGTATCACAGCCGACATCTGCGAGAGAGTGATCAGGAGCCAGACAGAAACGTACCGATCAATAATAAATAAAGCCCTAGAAATAGGATCTTTTCCAAAACAATGGAAGGAGGCGACGGTGGTGATTCTTAGAAAACCAGGAAGACCAAACTACACGGAACCGAAATCTTATAGACCCATCGGCCTCCTCCCTGTGATGGGGAAGATCTTTGAAAAGATGCTAGTCGAAAGACTGAAGTGGTACCTCGTGCCAAAGCTCTCTAGAAGGCAGTATGGGTTCATGCCGCAACGGAGCACCGAGGACGCCCTTTATACTCTGATGCATCGAGTACGTAAGAACCTAAAAGAAAAATTAATAACGCTGATCATCTCATTAGATATAGAGGGCACCTTCGATAACGCTTGGTGGCCTAAAATACGTATGCGCCTAGCCGAAAAAGGATGTCCTGTCAACCTGAGAAGGGTCTATGACGACTATCTCCAGTGTCGTAAGGTAAGGCTAAGCTACGCTGGAGAAGAAGTCGAAAAAATCACCACAAAAGGTTGCGTGCAGGGATCTATAAGCGGCCCTTTGCTCTGGAATGTTATACTGGACCCGATACTGGAGCAAATGTCTGACAATAATTTATATTGCCAGGCATTTGCTGACGATGTGTTGGTAATAGTGGAAGGCGATAGCGGAGAGGAAGTCCAGAGGAAGGGCAACAAAGCGCTCGAACTGGCCCAAAAATGGGGCGAAAATAACAAATTAAAATTCGGACCAAAGAAGACTCAAGCAATGATCGTAACAAACAAGGTCAAGTACGACGCACCAAGACTCACAATGCGCGGGATTGAAATCGCACTGGCGAATAAAATAAAGATACTTGGCCTGACAGTGGACAGTAAACTCACTTTCAACGACCACGTGTCAAACATATGCATCAAGGCAGCCAACCTATATAAACAGTTGGCAAAGGCGGCCAAACAAACGTGGGGGCTACATCCAGATATAGTCTCCACAATCTACTCAGCCGTGGTGGAGCCCACCGTTACCTATGCAGCTGCAGCATGGGCCGGGGCAGCAGAGAAAATATGCGTCCGGAAAAAGCTAAACACAATACAAAGAGGCTTCACCCAAAAAATCGTTAGGGCAAACAGGACCGTGTCCTTGAACGCGGTCCTGGCTCTTTCTGGGGCTCTCCCACTGGACCTTCGAATAAAGGAAGTAGCCACCCTTTACATGGCGAAAAAAGGCCACTGGGAGGGCCTCACGGATGACATAGAGGTCGAGAACAAAGAAGAATACTGCCAAATGGATCACCCCGCCGAAGAGCCGCAGTTATCCTACGGACTCATTACAAATGAGGAGGAATTAAAGACTAGCTCGGAGGGACTTACACAATTCTACACGGACGGCAGCAAGAATGACAAAGATGTCGGTGCCGCTTTTTCCTGTTGGAAAAACGGCACCGAAATTAAATCGGGTAAGTTCAAGCTGTCGCCCTACTGTACGGTCTTTCAGGCGGAGGCGCTCGCCCTGACGGCAGCTGTACGCGTTATAAACACTGCGAACATGGAGACCAGCGCTATATACTCCGACTCGAGATCGGTGTTACAGGCGGTTGTTGGTGGCAACTCATGGCATCCTCTCATAGCAAAAATAAGAAGACAATTAAAAATGGCAATGAAAAATAACAGAGAAATAAAGCTTTTCTGGATAAAGGCCCATTGTGGCCTAGCAGGCAATGAAAGAGCCGACGACCTGGCCAAAACTGCAGCCAAAAAGCTAAAAACAAAACCTGCATATACAAAATGCCCAATATCCTTTATAAAAAAGATCATACGAAAGGATACACTAACTAAGTGGGAGCACAGGTATGGTGAGAGTGAGCGGGGCCTGGTGACGAAGACCTTCCTACCTGATATAAGTTCGGCTTATAACTTCATCAAACTAAACAGACCAAACAGAAACCTAGTACATGTCATGACGGGTCACGGTCCTTTCGCCAGCTACTTACACAGATTTAATCTAAGGCGAGACCCGTCGTGTCCCTGTGACAACAGCACGCCGCAAACGTCCCTGCACTGTCTGCTCAGTTGCCCCATGTACGGGTTCGCGAGACACGAGGTGGGGGAGAAAACTGGAATTTCATTAACGGAAGACCGGCTCCCACAGTTCGTGCCTCGAGGAGCTTTGCGACAAGATCATACAAAGTGTCCGCAGACAGAACAGGGACTGTAACACGATCACGACACTGACGGATGGCACGGTGTCCCGTTCGGACGCGGCGTGCAGTTGCCACACTGTAGGCTGTTAAACAAAGCATAAACAGTGTTAACATGTATAAAATAATTAGAGAATAAACATTAAATTGTAATATTATATTATTATTATTGTATTATAGTTATGAATATCCTGAAATAAAAATCAAAAAACCACGCGTTTTAATCTAGATCGAATTTCCACGGCCCGGGGAAAACTTCGCCCGGGGTGTAGGCTATTAGGTGCAAAAAAAAAAAAAAAAAAAAAAAAACCTAACCTAACCTAACCTTTTTTTTTTTTTTTTTTTACCTGGGGAAACCCGATTACGGGCGCCCGCGCCTGGGCAAGTTGTTAAGTGGCGCGGGGAGTGTGGGGGTCAAGGCCGTAAAATACGATGACCCCATACCCACTAAAACCACCAGGGCCCACTGTTCGCTATTAGACGAGGGCGGGTAACAGCTAGGCCTTTTCACCGCGCCCCGTCTAGCGACTGCCGCTTTCGCGACTCTCTGTTACTCTCTCGACACCACACTAGTAATAAGCCCTTTGTTGTTGTTTTTTTTTTTTTTTTTTTTTTTTTTTTTTTTTTTTTCCCTCCCTTTTACTCCTTTTGTAATTTTTTTTTTTTTTTTTTTTTTTATTTTTTTTTTTTTTTATTATTATTATTATTATTTTTTTTTTTTTTAACATTCTCGGGCTCTCTCCGCTTCCTCCTTGAGCCGCATCACCACGCCACAGAATCTTGTTAGGACGGTCCACTTGTCAAGGTCGTCCACCGCCTTCTTAATAACTTCAGGCAAGCCCAGGTCCGTCCCGAAGGCCGCAACCAGGTGGCGCCTCTCCTCCGCCCACGCCGGACAAGCCGCTAGAGTGTGCGCGGCATCATCGTTATCCCCTTGGCAGTGGTGGCACGCAGGGGTCGGTTCCCGTCTGATGCGGTGGAGGTATTTGCCAAAACAGCCATGGCCTGTTATGACCTGCACCAGACGAAAGGATAACGGGCCGCGCTTCTTCTCCAGCCACTTGGTTAGGACGGGCAATATGGCACTTATTGTATATCCGCCCATCTCTGCCCTGTCTAAGTCGGTTCTCCAGTCTTGTATCACGCGCTGGCAGGCATCCAGGCGCCAGGAGCGTATGGTCTCTGTGTCCGGTTCTCTCCCTGCTTCACGCGTATCAGCCCTGCGCCAATAGACGTCTGCCAGAGCGGTAGCCTCGAGGTGCCAGGGCGCGGAACCTGCGATCAAACACACGGCATCGTATGACACCGTGCGGTACGCTCGCGCAACCTTAATCGTCATTAGTTTTTGATAACGCCTCAGAAGCTGCTTGTTCTTGCGGGACAGCTTATCAGCCCATATTGGGCACCCGTACATAGCTTGCGACTTGACGACGCCGGAGTAGAGTCGACGACACCCCTCGCTCGGCCCGCCTAGATTTGGCATAATCCGGCTAAGAGCCATTGCAGTGGCGGTGAGCTTCGGGGCAAGTGCCGCAAAATGTGCTCTAAACGTCCACCGGGAATCTAGTACCAGGCCCAGATATTTCAGGGCTTTTCCTACCTCGATGGACACTCCCGCAACGACGATGTGCGCACCCGCTGGAGGCGCTCGCCCCGGGCCGTGAAAACAGATCGCTTCGGACTTCTCCAGCGCGACACGCAGCCCGAGGTGTCTTATCTGCGCTACGACTTGAGCTACCCCAGCAGTTACGCGACGGCTCGCCTCGACGTAGGAACTAGCAGATGCCACAACCAAGGTATCGTCGGCGTAACAAATGACCCTAACACCTATAGACAGAGATGTCTTAATGATGCAATTGTAGCCTATATTCCAAAGCAGGGGCCCCAGAACGGACCCTTGAGGTACACCACATGTGACTCGGTAGCTTCTCCAAGAATCCCTACCCGGGAACACAATTTTACGATCGCACAGGTACGATTCTACTAGCCTCTGGAGATATAACGGTATCCCATGATGTACTAAGCCTCGCAGAACAGCCTCGTGAGGAATGGTGTTGAAGGCGTTGGCGATGTCAAGGGACACCGCCAGTACAACTCCACCCTGCTCCGTGGTCTCCTCGCTGATTTCTCGCACCTCTGCGATTGCGTCCACAGTAGACCGCGACCGCCGGAAGCCAAACTGAGCACTGTGCAGATCTGGTCCGATGGTTTCTAGATGTCTATTTATTCTTTTAGCCATGATCCGCTCCAAGATTTTGCCACCCTCATCCAACAATACGATTGGGCGGTAAGCAGAAGGGGATGTTTCGATTTTTCCGGGCTTCTTTAGCAGCACTAATTTCCCAGTCTTCCAGGCGGAGGGAAACTCTCCCTTCTGCATGATTTGCGTCAACAAACTGCAGAACCTCCACGCCAATTCTTCGTCCTTAAGGGCGAGAGCCCACACCTTGCCATGAATGCCATCAGGGCCTGGAGCTGTGTTTTTAGCGGCGACCTTTGCCAATGCTGCTTCTAATTCTTCAGGCGTCACGCGTATTGACTCTTCGCTTGGAATCGAGTACGGATGCGCTGGGGTAGGTGTACGCCCATTCCCACGTGGAAACAGGGTGGATACCACCGAGTCAAGAAGCGAAGGTTGCATGGTGGACGTCAGTGGCGGCGCCCGGGGTCGCAATTTGCTCATTACAAGTCGAAAGGGGCGGCCCCAGGGATCTTGTTGCAACGTGTTAAGAAACTCATTCCAAGCATTTTCTTTGGACCTTGCTATTGCTACCCTTAGATCCTTTTTTGCAGCTTGATAGTCTACGTATAGCCGTTCCTCTTCATCTTGACTGCGACGTGCTAGCGGTCGGCGCCTGTACCGCGTAAACATCCTCCGCGATCTCACACAGATTGATCGAAGACCAGCTAGTTCGTCAGACCACCAGTAAACTTTATCCCTCGGCCTCAAAATTCGTACGCGTCTCATTGACGCCTCTGATAGGTCTGCTAACGCTTTTGCATGCCACCGAACTTCACTTTCTATATCAGCATTAGTGCGGCTGGAACACCAGGACTTAACTATTGTCGCCTCTTCGAACACGACTCTATCCAACGACCTCAGCGACCATTTAGGGCCGATTTCAGACGGAATGAGACTCTGCTCAGCCGATCTAGCAGACGACAATGGAGGGATACGGAATTGGATGTATCTATGGTCCGACAGTGTTTCTACCTTTGTCATAACCTCCCAATCTTCAACGCGACGAGCAAGACAGGAACTCGCAAAAGTGACATCAACGATAGAGCCTCCCGCTCTGCGTACGCACGTGTGCTCGGAGCCTTTATTTAATACTGTCAAATTGTACATTGCGGCCCATCGTAACAAGGCCTGTCCTCGTCCACGGTCATCCAGCGTCCCCCACGCAATCGACTTTGCGTTGAAGTCACCGGCGACAATTACCTCGTGGGGTCGGGCCCAATCTACCAGTGAGCCTATCTCGACTAAAAACCGCTCGAACTCGGCGAGTGTCTTGTTGGGTGAAAAGTAGGCGCTTATTACTACCAGATTCTCCGAGACTCGGACGGCGACACACCCGCGACCCTTTAGGTGCGGTCCCGCAAGTGCCATCTGGTCCCCGTCGAGTATAACGGCTGCGAGGCCTTCCGTATCCACAATCCAATTTGAAGCGGTCCTCAGCTCTGAGATATATGGTTCTGACACCATTGCAACATTAATGGACCACTGTGCCATGCTTTGTGTCAGAAGATCCTGGGCATTGGCACAGTGGTTGAGGTTACACTGGAGGAACCGTACCGTTCTAGGCATTTACGCTTCCATCTTTGTGCATTGGTTCCCCGTCCGGAGGGGCGGACCCGGTCGGAACGATGTTGTGCCGCGGCGTCTCTCTTCTTGGAACTTTGGCGCTAGGGGCCGGACATTTAGCGCTCCCTAGCCGATGGTCTGCCTTTCGACCCGCTTCCTGGCAAAGGACGCACACGGGTTTGCCCTCGCAAGTCGCGGCCCGGTGGCCTGGTTGTGCGCAGCGGTAGCAGAGATCGCTACGATCAGCACCAAACGTGCACCGGCTGGCTACGTGCCCGTTTTGAAGGCACCGGTAGCACCTAATTTCCCTGCGTTCCAGTATTGTTACCCTAGCTGCGACCCAGCCTATGAGTAGTCGTCCCTCGGTGATTTGCTTGGCCGCAAGGATTGGACACCGAACCCAGGCTCCAAACAATCCAGTTCTGTCTGGCCGAACCTCACTCACCATTACTTGTTCGCGGTTGCAGCCCCCAATCTCCGCTATCGCCTTTTTGATATCGTCTGATGTTACAGAGTCATCGAGGCCAGCCACTCGTACCTCGGCACACTTCTCCGGCCTCGACACGCTCACCCCGCTAGGACAGATATCTTTCAGTTTACTAGCAAGGGCGTCGGCCTTGTCTCCACTGCGGGATCCAGGTAGCTCTAGGATCACCGCTCCCGTCGCCGCCCGCTTAAATTTGACGGCTTCTATGCCCAAATCACTTAGTTTAATTTTTTCCTTTGCCTCCCGCAATACAGAGGCGTAGGTCTGTTCTTTTTCGGTGATTGTAAGCACAACGGCCGTGGATCTCGGGGCTCTCAGCTTCGCTCGTGGCCGTTGAGTAGTCGTAGCCGCGGGCTTTACGATGCCAGCGGTTGGGGTATTCTTGCTTGTTGCACTCCCGTTCTTGGCCTGTTTACGCTTACTTTGCACTGTTTTCCACTCTTGCTCGCAGTTTGCCTCTGGGTTGCTCTGGGTTGGTGGAATCTGCGCACTTACGGCATCGGGTGCTTTGTTAGCATCAGGTGCCCGCATCTTCCTTCCTTTCCTAGATTTTCTATTCTCCCCTGTCGAGTGTTCTTCTATGCTCTTTGTCGTAGAGTCCTCAATTGGAATCGGATCCGCGGCTAGTGGTGGTCGAATTTTCGGTTCCGCATTTAATCTAGGCTCCAGGTTTGCGAGTCTCGCGCTAAGACATTCGCCCATTTGTCTCATTAAACGACCTTCCAGCTCGGCTAAGAGTTGTGGTAGCTGCGAAGATGGTGAAGAAGTCCGTAATGGCTCTTTATGCACCGGTTTCCTGGAGAACTCTTGGATCAGGGTTCTCAACTCAGCCATTTCTTTTTGAAGTGCTTCCACCTGTCCACGAAGTCTCTCATTTTCGTTCCGGAGCGCCCTCGTTTCCTCGCTGACTGTACGGTCAGCTAGCTCTTCGGCGTCTCTACGGATCGAGGTCACCGCCTGTTTTAGCGCTGAGACAAAAGTGCCCTTCAGGTTACTCGAATGTCGGGCGACTTTATCCACTGCGGCGAGGCTGGCCTCAATCCTCACCTTTGGGTCAGCGTGACGTTCGGTTGGCGCTGTGCTTCCTGTTTTTGTTGGGGGACTGGGCGTCGCCTCTAGCAGTTCCGCTTCAACCCTCTTCTCCCGTTCTACTCGTTGGAGTTTATTTAATGCAGCCCGGGACTTTCTCGTCGAGTGAGGGGTTCCAGCGTCGCTAGAGCTGCATTCCTCCTTCCTTCTTTTCCGACGAAAAAATCGCGCCGGTCGCCCTTGTACATGTGGCGAGTTGATGGAGGTAAACGATGCGTCAGCGCTGAGCATCTCACAGCTCGTCTCCAGGCTGGCCTCCATCACTTGTCGTCCAACATTTTTCCCTATGGCAGTAATGGCCTCAACTTCACGGTCTCCTGTGCTGTTATTTGGACTCGATATGGGTAGCGGAGTTCGCACCAGCATAACTCTACACTCTTTGAGTGGAACGGGCGTACTCCGGTTAGACATTTCGCCTCCGTCCCTAGTATTCTCCTTCACATCACCACATCCTACCACTCTTCTCTCCTCATCCTTCTCTTCCTCATGAGTTTTGCCCCCCCCCAGAGTACGGTGGGGCTGAGCCATGGCATCGCCATGGGTGGGATTTAACCCACCTGGGGTAGTTAAACGTGTATTTGAACTCATGCTTGCTTTTATTTGACCAGGGGTCGCTCCCCTGTGGCCCTCTTTATGACCCATGTACCGCAGCCGAGTGCCCAAGCTGTAGCGAGTCCTCGCCGTCACTCCGGAGAGAACCGGGGACGCGTTTTTTTTTGGCGCTAGGCATTGACCTGCCCGTCAACGACCTCAATTCCTCATAAAGAGGGGATTAGGTGTCCGACGCCACGCTCATCAGCGCCGAACGTTAGGGGATTTTTGTATCAAGGTTTCCTTCCTCTTATTGCCCAATAAGGCCACTCCTTCAATTGAACACAGAACAATCATCATTCATTCATCACAACATACGCTGACTATATCGCCAAAAGGTGCCAGCTTGCACCCCAGGAAACAGAACATCCAATAATTGCCGGTTCCGCCGGCTATCCATCGTGCCACTGCACTTTGGCCCAAGAAGGCAACAACACCAGATTTAATATTGGTTCTCCCGAGACTTTTGTTTGCACCCCGCATGTTCGCGTGGCATGAAGCTACACCGCATCTAGCACGTTTCTTAGAAAAGAAAGAGTCGAGAGCAGCTGAGGCCCAGAGACAAGTACGCAGTAGCGCTATGAAACAGACCCCTTCTCCGGCCGCCTCCGGCACACTCAAAGGAAAAACCAGTCGGGAGCGTCGAATAAGTAAAAGTCCCTTAGTTTCACCTTTGACATCAAATGATCTCTCCAGCTTGCTAGGGACTCACGGAAATCTTTCCGCTGGGCGCTGATGCCTTCTCCAGAGACTAGCCTTCGAAGTGAAGGCCAGCCTGTACCTCCTTATTTGCTTCCCCTTTACGACGGCATTGCTGCAGTCGTTCCAGGTACTAAGCCCCCCCGGCACGACAAGCCTAGGAGCCGCGGGTAAATTCGTCCGCGGAGGGGGGGAACCTAACCTAACCTAACCTAACCTAACCTTTTTTTTTTTTATATAATGGAGGTTGAAATGCACAAATGCAGGCCCGCGCGCGTATGCAGTCGCTATCGCGGGGACTGTGGGGATGGTTAACTCTTATCCCTCTGCTAGTCAGAGGGGAGAAACCCGACCCACTAAAAACTCCTCCTGAACCCTCCATATCGCCTGCAGTGCCAGTCTCATCCATTCTGAATGAATGAGGTCTGGCACCACATTGAATTCCCCGGGGGTCGCACTAGGCATTCAACCCAGGGAATTCAGGCAAATATGTCTGCATACGGGCTCAGCGACGACGCAGCGGGACGCTGTTGGGCAGACGGCTTCCGCGTCTAGCCCCCGCGCCCCCGCCTCGCCGCCGCCGAGCACAACCCCTCCGGCCATCGCCACGCACCTCCCGCTGACGCTCGGCAGCCTCCTTCTGCAGCAGAACGCGCTCGCAGAAGAAAGCCACCGCACGCCATGCCTCTTGGCTACCTAGCATCGCTGCAACAACGCTCGGTAGCGAGAGGTCCGTTCCGATGACCGACACCAGGTCGTGGCGTTGCCTCGACCAGGTGGCACATTCAGCCAGGGTGTGCTCCGCCGTGTCCTCTGGGGCGCCACAATGGTGGCAGATAGGATAGATTTCCCGCCCTGCCACCCTGTGCAGAAACCGTCCAAAGCATCCATGCCCGGACAGAATCTGCGCCATCCGAAAGGACACAGCTCCACTCGGGCGATTCACCCATTCCCGTAAGCATGGGCGAATCACCTCTACCGTGCGTACTCCCGCACTCGGCATGGCCAGATCATGGGCCCACCTATCAAGGATGACCTCCCTGGCCTGCCTCCTCGCCGGTCCGACCAGTTCGGCCCATCGGCCATCCGCCCTCGTCTCGCACTTGAGGCGATACAGGGACCCTAGGGCCACCGCCTCTAACTCCCAGGGAGGAGTCGCCGCCAACAGGCATGCCGCCTCGAACGAGACGGTCCGGTAGCAACGAGCCACCCGAACCGCCATCACTCGCTGCGGCCTCCTGAGAAGGGTGCGGTTCCTCGACCCCAACCTATCATCCCATATTGGGGCCCCATACAAGGCCATACTGCGTATAATACCGCAGTAGAGCCTGCGCACACTCTGCTTTGGGCCCCCAATGTTCGGCAGGAGTTTTGCAAGCGCCCCCGCTGCCCCTACCAGCTTCCCCCCAAGAGCCTCAAAGTGGGCCTCAAAGTTCCAGCGCCCATCCAAGATGAGACCAAGATACTTCATCTTGGCCGCCACCGGTACCCTCACTCCTTCCACCATCAGGACCGCCCCAGGAGGTGGACCATTCCTAGGGCCATGGAACAATAGGGCGTCCGTCTTATCGAGAGACACCCTAAGGCCCAGGGCCCTTATCCGTCTCACAACAAGGGAGGTGCCGACCGTTGCGAGTCGAGCCACCTCTCCATAACTGGCCCCACTGGCCACCACGAGGGTGTCGTCTGCATAGCAGAAGACGCGCAATCCCGGAAGAAGCGCGCCCCGCAACACCCAATCGTAGGCCATGTCCCACAAAAGCGGCCCAAGGACTGAGCCTTGAGGAACTCCACACCGCACAGGGTGGTAGGACACCGTGCCCTCCATATTGGAGTACACGATGCGTCTTTCCATGAAATAGTCCCCCACTATTTGGCGTAGATACAGAGGGACCTCGAAAAAAGCAAGGGCCTCTCTGACCACACCAAAAGGAAGACTATTGAAAGCATTGGCAATATCTAACGATACTGCCAATGCCCTCCCTCCCCCGTCTACCACCCCACCGGTGTGAGACCTCAGGTCCCGAAGTGCGTCGAGCGTCGACCTTCCCGCTCGGAAGCCGTACTGTGCCTCGCTCAGATCCGGTCCCTCAACAGAGAGGTGCCGGCACAATCGAGAAGCCACGACCCACTCCAGCGCCTTGCCCGCTTCATCCAGGAGGACAATAGGGCGGTAGGCTGCCGAACTGTCCACCGGGCGCCCCTCCTTGCGCACGAGACACAGTCGTCCCGTCTTCCATGCCACCGGGAACCGTCCACCACGCAAACACGCTGTGTACAGCTCCCGGACGGAGACCTCCATATGAGGTAGGACCACTGCCAGTACACGTGCATGTACACCATCCGGGCCAGGAGCTTTCTTGCGGGCTTTGAGACGGGCTAGAATGGTCTCCATCTCTATATCAGAGACTTCCGGAGCCATCTCACCCTCCCCGTCAGCCACTTCTACCATAGACGCCGCCATACTTGGAGGGACAGTGTCGGGAGGCAAAGGAAACAGGTCGGCCACCACCCGCTCCAGGAAAGTCGGCTCCAGACTCTCCACGAGAGGCATCCCCGCACCCTTCAGCCTCTTACGAGCCGATCGATAGGGACGCCCCCATGGATCATCATCCAGCCCCCGAAGCACCTCCTGATGGGCCCTTTCCTTTGCCTCACAAATAGCCTCTCGGAGAGCCCTCTTGCGATCATTATAGATCAAGCGAAGACCCTCCGTAACATCGGGACTATCTCCCCTCCTCCGGCGACTCCTGTAGCAGGCCCTTCTCGCCTCGCTACATTCGCCCCGAAGATTTCCAATATGCGACGTCCACCAGTAGACAGCTCTTCTCCCCTTCGGCGGTCTCCATTTGGGCATCGCCGCATTCGACACCCTTCGGAGACTTTGACTCAGTCTACCGACCCCTTCGTCTACATCCCCAGTACCAGCAGGCGCACACCACCCCTCCACAATGGCCACCTCCTCCGCAACCTGACGGTCAAGTCGCCGAATCGCCCAACGGGGGAAGCTGTTCTGGGAAGTCTGCCCCCGCACTGCCCACCTCATCGAGGTAGAGACCCACATCCGGATATATCGATGATCCGATAGGGTCTCCACTTCGTCCAGCACGCTCCACGCCGTCGTCGCACGGGCCGCTGCCGCAGAAGCTAGGGTCACGTCCACCCTTGAACTGCCCTGCGGGCGGACACAGGTGGGCTCGGTTCCCTCATTTAGGAAAACGAGGCCTAGCTCCGCCGCCCACTCCTCCAAAACCGGACCCCTCCGACACGACACCCTATCACCCCAAGTGGAAGACCGCGCATTAAGGTCTCCCATGAGGATAAGGGGGCGCGGAAGTGCCCTCTGCACGGCCAGCCCCATGGCGTCCAGGAAGTCCTCGAAGTGGCTCAGACGCTCATTGGGCGAAAAATACGCTCCGACTAGCGTCCAGTCCCCCCAATCAGCCAGAACAAAACCGGAACCCCTCTCTCTTAGAGAGAGAGGAGGTCCATGCGGCCGAGCAATGACAGCCGCATCACCCCGAAGGTCCCCCACCCACGAACTCTGCCGCGACACGTAGTAGGGCTCAGTGACAACGGCCGCCATCACACCCCACTCCGCCATCGACTGCAGGAACAAGTCCTGCGCCGCAGCGGAGCGCCTTAAGTTCCCTTGGAGGAGGCTATTGAGGCTGTCAGACATTTTATTTGTTTGACACCTCTACTCCAACCTCCATGGGAGTGTTCCCCATCACCGTGCCGGACGCTTTAGGGGCATGCGGGGCCCTCCCTTGCCTTGGAGGGTTGCAGGCCCTTCCCGCCATCTTGTGGTTCGCCGGCCTGCCGGCCGCTGCACAAACCAAACAATGCAGCTCTTTTGAGCTGCATTCATTAGCCTTATGGCCCGCAACCCCACATCGGTGGCAAGCCTCCGCCAGGTCCACCGCTGAGTCACATGTTGCACGCACATGACCCAGTTTTTGGCACTTAAAACACCTCAAAGGGCGGTGCTCTTGGATTTCCACCCGACAGGAACTCCACCCAATGAGGAGCCTCCCACTCTTTACCTTATTGGCGGAGGCAACCGGACACAGGAGAAACATCTCCCCCAATCCCCGGCCCCCATGCCTCATGATCTTACCTGGCTTAATGGTCGCCACTGGGCACTCCCCCATGGCAGCCACCGCCTCTACAACATTCTCCTCAGTGATGCTGTCATCAAGGTCCCGGATGCGAAGGTCCGCACACTTGACGGGCCTCCCCACCGAGGCCTCCTCCGACAGAACCACCCTCAATTTTTCAGCTAGGCGGTTGGCCTTTTCCTCCCTACCTTCCCCGGGCACCTCCAGCATCCGAGCTCCGGTAGCCGTAACTCGGATGCTTATTCGCTCGATCCCCAGGTCAGGCAGACTGATGGCCTGCCTCGCCTTGGACAGAGCAGCAGCGTAGGTTACCCCCCGCTCCACCGCTCCCTGCAGCAGTGTGACAACAACTGCAGCAGTTGTCGGCGGAGCAAGGGAAGACCGCACCCCGACAGGCTTCTCCCCAGCCACCGGCTGCCTTGCCGGAAGGCCTACCCCACCCTTGGCAGGAAGAGCCGGTGCAGCTGGAAGACTGTCCGACTTCTTCTTGCCCTTACCCTTCTTCTTCTTGCCGGTCACTGTCGCCCAGCTGGGGCCCACCGGAGGCATCTCTGCAGAGACCCCTCCATTTCCCGTGGCATTCCCTTCAGAGCTCTGGACCACAACCCCTGCGAGACCACTGTGGGCTCTCTTGCCCTGTGGCACCGGACAATTTGAGGCCACCTTGGCCCCACCCCCTAAGGAGCTCTAATGCCACCAGTGGGGGACGCAACACAGGCTCAGGGAGCAGTCTGTCCCCAATCCCCGCCAACTTCGCATCCAACATGCCACCCACAGACCTCATCAGCTCCCCCATCAGACTCTCCTTGATCCCGTCTAAGAGCCCCTCCATCATTTGACGGAGGGCATCCGGCGTGATGGGACTATCCACCGAGACGGGATCCCTGTTGTCCCCCTTTGATTGCGCAAATTGCGCAGTGCGCTCGTTGAATTCGCGTCTGAGGGCCGCAAGCTCCAGGCCCAACTCCTTGACCTGGGCCCTCAGACGATTATTGTCTCTCTGAAGACGTCTGCCCTCTTCCCCCCCCAGACACCTATCGGCGAGATCCTCCACGATCTCTCCAATTTCCTTGGCCGCGACCTTCAGGTCGCGGACGTACGTACCTTTTAGGTTTCCCGATTTCGCCGCAATTTCTAGAATTTTGCGGACTCGGGAAACCGACCTCTCCTTTATTTCTGGCACCCCCAGGAGGACCACATCGTCCTCGTAGTCCTCCCACGATGACGGGGGCCCGTCCGGGGCCCGACCTGTACTTGTCGAGGCCCCGTCTGGCTGGTGGCCTCCAGCACCACTATTTTCACCTCCAGGAAGAGAGCGAGCCTCGAGAGCACGCAACTCTTCCTCCGCCTCCTTAATTCCTTCCTTATGGGCAGCCGCTTTCTTTGGCGGCTTACCCTTAGGAGGAGGAGACACGTCTTCGTCCCCATCCCTAGTAGGGTTTTTAAAAAAGGACCGCTTTCTCCGCTCTTTTGAGCTAGCCCTGGACATGTCTTCTTCCTCGCTGTCCGAGGCCTGCGGCTTAACCCGCCTCTTTCGCATTTTGCGAAATATACAGAAAGTCCTCCCACCAAATATATAAATAAATAATTAATATATTTATGAATAGAGATAATATTATAGTACAATCTTAATTCTAACTTAAATCTAAACTTAAATTAAATTATATACAAAAATTAAAACTAAGAATAATATCGTCTCTATCCACTTCGGAAAACTTGAACGCCCACTCGATAAACCGTATGATGTCAGACCGCCGCCAGACGACCGGCGCCACACAATGCCGTCCTTTGCACCTTACTTGTCAATAACAAGATGGCGTCTTATAATATTATCTAGCTAAAAATGATGCTTAGATCAATATTTCCTTCTTCTTTCTCCCAATCTCAACTATGAGGTATGAAATCAAACCGCCTGATCACGGCGGAGACGATGGTACTACTCAATTGGTGATTAAACCTCCCGCCAAAATGTTGTGGTTAAAAAACCAACTCCACTTTTTGAAAAATATTTACGGCCAACTCTGTGAGCCGATTTTTAAATTAAAAGTACTCACATATATAAGACAATCCACACTACACAAACACAATGAAAAATTAATATGTCGTCGCGACAAAAACAACATAAAAACACAAAAAACACCGGGTCAATTTCCCACACTTCTTTTCTATTATATATTAAAAAGTATTTAATATATAAATATAACATATATGTCAAAACACGCAACACACTTGTGCGGTTATTTTGACGCACCTCACAGTATTCTCCGACACCGGAAAGACCCTCAAAAGATTTTGAGGACGCGGAGCGCAAACAGTCACTGTTGTCGCTATGAAGGCTCAACGCATACTCAACCTTTTTTTTTTTTTTTTTTTTCCTGGAGAAACCCGCTTACGGGCGCCCGCGCCTGGGCAGGGTGTGAATGGCGCGGGGAGTGTGGGGGTCAAGGTCGTAAAATGCGATGGCCCCATACCCACTAAAACCACCAGGGCCCAATCCATAGCGCGTACGTAGCCGGGTCGTGGTAACAGCCAGTAGGCCTAGACCCACTTCCCAGCTTGCGCTTGCTGCTTGGCGCCAGTCAGCGCGCAGCTCTCCTAAAAGCCCTATATACAAAGCAAAGTTATTTGCAAGCTTAAAACATTAGTGATTTCAAGCAATTCTCCTTGGCGAAGCGTTAATTTAATTACATTATAAATTAATTAATTAGTCTACGAAGCTTACTTATCTACGATCACCCTATAAGGCGAAGCGAAATAGCTGATAAAAGCAAATAGCGAGTAAGCAAAGCAAAAATAGCAAATATGTAAACAAGTGGCATAGCTATGTTAGCAGCAACAGCAGTTCAGCGACGCAAAAAGTCGCGGCGGCGACGTCCGGTACGTTTTTTCCTCATAGGCGGCGCCGTGGGTTCAACTTCCCGGGCTCGCTCGTTGTCTTCTTTCGCCTGCAGGACAGTCTCGGCAAAGGCATCGACCGCCTCCCAGGCTCGTCTATCTTTGACCATTGTGGACACTAAGTTTGGAAGTGTCACGTTGGTCACATTTATTGTGGAGATCAGCGCGTTCCTTTCGGAATCCCACGCTGGACACTCTTCCAAAGTATGCTGCGGCGTGTCATTCTGACACCCGCAGTGGTGGCAAAGGGGGTTTGCCTCTCGGCGAGCTATCCGGCACAGGTATTTGCCAAAGCATCCGTGTCCAGTCAGCAGCTGGATCAGGTGGTATCTCAGTGACCCCCATCGTCTGTCGAGCCACTCTTTGAAGACGGGCCGTATGGCCGCAAGGGTCCACAGGCCCGCTTTGGCATTTGCCAAATCGGAACTCCAGTTTTGTATCGCTACTTCGTGCGATTCAGTTCGCCACTGCTTAGTTACCTCGAAGGGCGGTTCTTCTCCACGACCACGAGAGTGGTTTCTTCTCCAGTAAACATCGGCTAGTGCTACCGCATCGTGGTACCACGGGCACGTTCCTGCTATTACACACACCGCGTCAAATGAAACGGTGCGGTATGCCCTTGCCACACGTAGCGATATCGTGCGTTGCGTTCTTCTCATGAGCGCCTTGTTCTGCGCGTTAAGGCCCGAGGCATTCGCCCATATTGGGCATCCGTATAGGGCTTTCGCTCGGACGACGCCGGCGTATAGCTTTCTGCACGATTCGCGGGGCCCGCCAATGTTGGGCATGACGCGACTCAGAGCCATGGCTGTCGCTTCCAGTTTCGGCGTCAACTCTATAAAATGGTTCTTAAACGACCATTTGGGGTCAAGCAATAGGCCCAGGTACTTAAGCCGAACTCCTATATCAATCGGGACCCCTCCGACGATTATTTGGGCGTCCGGGGGGTGAGATCTCCGGGGGCCGCAGAAGGCAATTGCCTCTGATTTGTTGAGGGCTACTCGCAGGCCCAGGTCGCGAATGCGACCCACTATCTGCGCGACACCTGCCGTCGCTCTGAGGGAGGCCTCCCTGAATGAGTCGCCGGATGCCACGACGAGTGTGTCGTCCGCGTAGCATAAAACTTGCACGCCACGAATCAGCACCCCCCTCAAGACTCTGTCATATCCGATGTTCCACAGGAGTGGCCCTAACACCGACCCCTGTGGCACGCCGCATCGCACCTGATGTCTCCTCCAGCCATCTCTGCCGGGATATATAATTGACCTTCTCTGCAGGTATTCGGCGACCAATCTCCTCAAATAAGTGGGCACCCTATGGTATCTGAGACCGTAAGCGATCGCCTCCCAGGGTATGGTGTTGAATGCGTTGGCGATGTCGAGCGACACCGCAATCGCAACGCCACCGTTTGATGTCATCGTTTCTGTGATTTCTCGGAGGCGGGCAATGGCGTCTATGGTGGACCTTCTGGACCGGAAGCCAAATTGACAGTCCGACAGATCGGGCCCGACCGATGTTAGATGGCTCCCTATGCGCACGGAGATTATGCGCTCGAAAATTTTGCCCGCTTCGTTCAAGAGTACTATCGGCCTGTAGCCTGAGGGCGAGTCGGCCGGTTTGTCATTTTTCCTTAAGAGGACCAAGCGTCCATCCTTCCATATCTGTGGAAAGGACCCTCTTTTCAAGCATTCAGTCAAAAGAGATCGGAACCTTTCCTGAAGCCCGTGACGGAGGGAGAGAGCCAGAACCTTTCCGTGTAACCCGTCCGGGCCTGGTGCCGTCTTCTTGAGCGCTGCTCGTTCAGCAGCGGCAACCAGCTCCTCCTCAGAGACCTCTGGCACCTCTTCGTCCTCCTACTGTGTGTCTCGCTCGGTGGCAGAGAATCTCATTGTTGCCGATTCCGGTGGGAAAAGCGTTTCTACGACCTTAGCCAGGAGGGACGGCTCCATTCCCTCGGTGATTGGCGGGGTCCATGGGCGCAATTTCGCCATGACCGTCTTATACGGCCGGCCCCAAGGGTCGAGGTCCAGAATGGACAGGAATTCTTCCCAAGCCCGCTCCTTGGCCTCGCTGATCTCCTTTTTCAGCGTCCTCTTCGACAGCTGCAAGTCTGCGCGAAGTCTGGCTTCATCGTCGCCGCCGAGCACGGCTCCGCTTCTCCTTCTGAACCTTCGCAGGCGTCTTCGCGCTTCAGTGCATGCCTTGCGAAGTCTGCTCAGGTCTGCGCTCCACCAGTAAACATACTTTCGAGCAGTAGGACGCTGAGATCTAGGCATCGAGGCATCCGATATCTCCTTCCATGCCCCTTCCAGCGAGGCCACTTGCTCGTCGACACTCCGATCTCCGGCGGCAGCACACCAGGAGCTCACCACAGCTGCTACCTCCAGGTCTTCTCTGTTTAGGGCTTTAAGCGTCCATCTAGGGCCGATCTCTCGCGGTGCTCTCTCCCGGACGGGAGGCGCCGACGACGAGGGGGGGTGAACGCTGAAACGGATATACCGATGGTCGGAGAGCGTTTCCACCCCCGTCACCACTCTCCAATTTTGTACACGGCACGCAAGGGCGGGAGTAGCAAGTGTCACATCCACCACTGAAGATCCCGATTCTCTGCAACACGTCCATTCGGAGCCGTTATTCAGGACGACTAGGTTGCAGGATGCCATCCATTCTACTAGCACGTCCCCGCGGCAATTTCTAACCGGGGAACCCCACGCCGCAGACTTCGCGTTCAGGTCTCCGGCAACCAAGACCCCGCCAGGCGCGCCTTGCCTCACAATGCTTTCCATGCTAGCCAGGAAGGACTCGAATTCGCTTATTGGTTTATTTGGAGAGAAATAAACCGCTACCACTCTCTGCTGACCCAAGTTGGCCGCTACCCAGCCGTCTCCTTTCGAAACGTTCCTGAGGCGGCACCCTGCATTGTTGGCAACAATGAGAGAGACCAGACCACAGCGATCCGAGACCCAGTTTGGGCGATCAGGTGCCGCGTACGGTTCGCTTATGACGCCTACGTCTATTGACCACTCTGCCACACTCTGCACTAGTAAATCCTGAGCGGCGGCGCAGTGGTTGATGTTCGCCTGTAAGAAATTGAGGATCATTTCAGTTGGCTACGGCTCCGTCCGTCTCCATTCTGTTATCCCCGCTCGGGTTGGGATTGGGTGCCTTCGATGGGGGCACTCTCTTGGTCATCCTCTTTTTGGGGGCCGAGCATGAGAGACCTCCCAAACGATGATCGGCCTTCCTACCGGATGCCGCACAAATATTGCACTGGGCCTTTCCCGTGCATTCTGCCGCTTTATGGCCGGCTGTTCCGCATCTGTAGCACTGCAAGCTACGGTCTTCTGCCGTGCACCGGCTCGCTACGTGTCCCTTCTCCAGGCACCTGTAGCAGCGTAGCTCTCTGGGCATCTGGACGGCGACGCGCGCTGCTACCCATCCGACGAGCAGCCTTCCATCGGTCAGCTTCTTCGCAGCTGTGATCGGGCACGTGACCCAAGCCGCGGAGAGCCCACTTCTGTCCGGGCGGACTCCACTCACCCGAATTTGGTCTGCGGGGCACTCTCCTTTTGCGGATACCGCATGACATATTTCCTCGGCCGTGACTGAGTCATCTAGTCCGGATATCCGGACGCTCGTCACCTTTTGTGGTCTAGCCACTTTCACGCTATCTGCGGGCAGTGCCTCCATTAGTTTATCCGCAAGTGTGTTTGCGACACCGTCCTTCCCAGTACCGGGAATTTGTAGTATAGCGGCCCCGGTAACTCCACGCCGGAACTTGACCGCCTCTAGACCTAGGCCGTTCAGGTCGATCTTCTGCCTCGCCTCTTTCATGATATCGGCGTAGGTGAGCCCCCGCTGCTCGGCCTCCTTCGTAAGTGTTATGCTCACGGCTGCCGACCGCGTCACTCGTAACTTCGGTGACGCCTTCTTCTTCTTCGGGCCAGTCTTCGGACCACCGCTTGCTTGACGCGCTCTTGTCGAGGTCGGCAGGTCTCTAACTTTCTTGCCTCCTTTGCCTACTTTAATCCATGCGCTCTCACCGTCTTGGCTCTTAGCGGCAGGGATTGTGGGTGGCGTCGCGGCAGCGGAGGTAGAGGGCACTTCTGGCACGGGTAGGCTCTCCTTGCATTCGTCAGAAGTCTTCGCCTTCTTCTTCTTTTTATTGCCCTTTTTCTTTGGGGCCGGACTCGGTGCCCGAGGCACTGGAGTCGAAGCAATTGCTTCGGCTCTTCCTTCCTTGGCTTTGTCTGCCGCGAGCGGGGGACGGACTCGTTGGGCGGGGTTGAGCCTTGGCTCCAGGCTCTCGAAGCGTGCGTTTAGCCGCTCCCCGATATTACGGTAGATCCGGGCCTCCATCTCTTCGAAGCCCGGCATCTGCGTCTCCATTCGCTTCTTGAGCTCCTCCACTTCACGATGGAGACGCTCGTTGTCCTCGCGTAGCGCGCGCGTCTCCTCTGAAATAGTTTGCTGCGCGAGCGCAGCTGCATCCTTTCTGATATCGAGGACGGCTTGTTTCAGGGCATGAACGAAGCTGCCCTTTAGGTTGCTCGATTTTGTGGCCACTTTTGTTACCACTTCGAGACTGGCCTCCATCCGTTTTAATACGGTGGCCGTCGTGTCCAAATTGTCTCCTCCGTAGATGGAACGGTCTTCGATACCCGATAGCGACAGCTCCGATCGGGTCTTGCGAGCCTCGGCAACTGAGTCGTGAATCTCAGCCTCAGCGCGAGTCTTCTTCTGCTCTCGCTGCGCCTTAAGGTAGGCTTCTGCAGCTGCGAGGCCCACGTATTCTCCCGTTGTGGGTGGCCTGCCTCGTCCTTTCTTTTTCCTATCCTCGGGGGTGTCTGTGGAACTACCCTCACTCTCTTCTCTTCCTCTCTTGGGAGCTGCTCTGCAGCTCCAAAAACGGCCGGGCGACTCCCGGTCCAGTGACCCAACTCGGCTCGCCGATGGTGTGGACGACACACTGACCATCGACTCGGTATCCGAGTCAGATATTCGCGCGGTTGCGCTATCCTCTATTTCTGCGGGTGTCACTGGGATCGGCGTTCGATTCAGGACAACTCGCAGCTCTCTCCCCTTCTCTATACTCTCCTCCATCATCTGTTTTCTCCTCTTCTCCTCCGTTAACTCTACTTCTCCTTCTACTTCTAAAATTGTTTTGTTTGTTTGAGTATTGTTTTCCATATTGTGGTTTAGGTACATGGGGGATATAGATCGTCCACCCGGGCGGAGGCCCCTGCACCCGAGTAACCCTAATACCGCTTGGAGGTCGGGAATTATCCAAGGGTTGGCCGCTAGTAGCTCGACTCTACTGATCGAACGACCCGCTTGCCCTGCGGGAGAGCGGGGGTGCAGCGTCACGCGAGGCCTCTTATGGCGCCCCAACGCGTGCATATTCAGGGTTTTTTATTGTGGTTTTCCTTCCACTCGGACCGGCTGGTTAAGGCAAGCCCACTGGCAGGGTGCGATCCGCAAGACATGTCCACGACAATAGCACCAAGCAAGAGTTTGCCCGGCGGGAGGTCGAGACCCCTAACCGACGACGACACATCGCCGCCGCGGCCCGCCGCGCCACGGTACTACCACAACCGCTAAACGCCATGGTGTATCCACCACCTTACCACGCTGCAACGCAGCCGCTGATTGAATCAATCTCTTCGTATCGCGCTCCAGACGCGTTCGGCTTGTTCAGCCGTCTCCTTGTCTGACTATCGTGTCGTCTTCGTTAGTCGGACTTCCTTTACCGACACCGGGTTGAGAGTCGCAGGCATTACGGGCTTGGTCCACAGCTCCGAGTCCAGAAAATCTGCAACATAAACCAGTGAAGGGAACTAGCGGGAAACTCATCCGCTGAGCGCTGATGCCCTCTCCAGAGACCGGCCTTCAAAGTGAGGGCTGGTCTGTTGTACCTCCTTATTTGTTTCCCCTTTACGACGGCATTACTGCAGTCGTTCCAGGTACTGAGCCCCCCCGGCACGACAAGCCTAGGAGCCGCGGGTAAATTCGTCCGCGGAGGGGGGGAACGCATACTCAACCTAACCTAACCTAACCTAACCTAACCTAACCTAACCTAACCTAACCTTTTTTTTTTTTTTTTTTACTTAATATCACACCACACCAGTAATTATTCCCTTTTGTTTTTTTTTATTTTTTATTTTTATATATTTATATATATTTATTTTTTTTTATTTTTTTCTTTTTTTTCTTTTTTTTTTCCATCACCTCCCTTTTTCTCATTTTGTTTTTTTGTTTTTTTTCATTCTCGGGCTCTCTCTGCTTCCTCCTTGTACCGCATAACCACTCCACAGTAGTTTGATAAAACGGTTCACTTCTCGGAGTCGTCCACCGCCTTCTTTATTACTTCAGCCAAGCCCAGGTCCGTCCCAAAGGCCGCAACCAGGCGGCGCCTTTCCTCCGCCCACGCCGTACAAGCCGCTAGAGTGTGCGCGGCATCATCGCTAACCTCTCGGCAGTGGTGGCACGCAGGGGTCGGTTCCCGTCTGATGCGGTGGAGGTATTTGCCAAAACAGCCATGACCTGATATGACTTTCACCAGACGAAAGGATTAAGGGCCGCGCTTCTTCTCCAGCCACTTGGTTAGGACGGGCAATATAGCACTTATTGTGTATCCACCCATCTCTGCCCTGTCTAACTCGGTTCTCCAGTTTTGTATCACGCGCTGGCAGGCATCCAGGCGCCAGGAGCGTATGGTCTCAGTGTCCGGTTCTCTCCCTGCTTCACGCGTATCAGCCCTGCGCCAATAGACGTCTGCCAGAGCGGTAGCCTCGAGGTGCCAGGGCGCGGAACCTGCGATCAAACACACGGCTTCGTATGACACCGTGCGGTACGCTCGCGCAACCTTGATCATCATTAATTTTTGATATCGTCTGAGAAGCTGTTTGTTCTTGCGGGATAGCTTATCAGCCCATATTGGGCACCCGTACAGAGCTTGAGACTTAACGACGCCGGAGTAGAGTCGGCGACACCCCTCACTCGGCCCGCCTAGATTTGGCATAATTCGGCTAAGGGCCAGTGCAGTGGCGGTGAGCTTCGGGGCAAGTGCCGCAAAATGTGATCTAAACGTCCACCGGGAATCAAGTACCAGTCCCAGATATTTCAGGGATTTTCCTACCTCGATGGACACTCCTGCAACGACGATGTGCGCACCCGCTGGAGGCGCTCGCCCCGGGCCGTGAAAACAGATTGCTTCGGACTTCTCCAGCGCGACACGCAGCCCGAGGTTTCTTATCTGCGCTACGACTTGAGCTACCCCAGCAGTTACCCGACGGCTCGCCTCGACGTACGAACTACCAGATGCCACAACCAAGGTATCGTCGGCGTAACATATGACCCTAACACCTATAGACAACGATGTTTTAATGATGCAATTGTAGCCTATATTCCACAGCAGGGGCCCCAGAACGGACCCTTGAGGTACACCGCATGTGACTCGGTAGCTTCTCCAAGAATCCCTACCCGGAAACACAATTTTTCGATCGCAGAGGTACGATTCTACTAGCCTCTGGAGATATAAAGGTATCCCATGATGTACTAAGCCTCGCAGAACAGCCTCGTGAGGAATGGTGTTGAAAGCGTTGGCGATGTCAAGGGACACCGCCAGTACAACTCCACCCTGCTCCGTTGTCTCCTCGCTGACTTCTCGTACCTCTGCGATTGCGTCCACAGTTGACCGCGAACGCCGGAAGCCAAACTGAGCACTGTGCAGATCTGGTCCGATGGTTTCTAGATGTCTATTTATTCTTTTAGCCATGATTCGCTCCAAGATTTTGCCACCCTCATCCAGCAATACGATTGGCCGGTAAGCAGAAGGGGATGTTTCGATTTTTCCGGGCTTCTTTAGCAGCACTAGTTTCCCAGTCTTCCAGGCGGAGGGAAACTCTCCCTTCTGCATGATTCGCGTCAACAAGCTGCTGAACCTCCACGCCATTTCTTCGTCTTTAAGGGCGAGAGCCCACACCTTGCCATGAAGGCCATCAGGGCCTGGAGCTGTTGTTTTTGGCGGCGACCTTTGCCAACGCTGCCTCTAATTCTTCACGCGTCACGCGTATTGACTCTTCGCTTGGAATCGAGTACGGATGCGCTGGGATAGGTGTACGCCCATTTCCACATGGAAACAGGGTGAAACCCTTTAGGTGCGGTCCTGCCAGTGCCATCTGGTCGCTGTCGAGTATAACGGCTGCGAGGCCTTCCCTATCCACAATCCAATTTGGTGTTTGAGATGCGGTCCTTAGCTCTGAGATATATGGTTCAGACACTATTGCAACATTAATGGACCACTGTGCCATACTTTGTGTCAGAAGATCCTGGGCATTGGCACAGTGGTTGAGGTTACATTGGAGGAACCGTACCGTTCTAGGCATTTACGCTTCCATCTTTGTAATCCAGCGGTTGGGGTATTCTTGCTAGTTGCACTCCCGTTCTTGGCCTGTTTGCGCTTACTTTGCACTGTTTTCCACTCTTGCTCGCAGTTTGGTTGGTGGTTGGTGGAATCTGCGCACTTACGATATCGGGTGCATTGTTAGCATCAGGTGCCCGCAGCTTCCTTCCTTTCCTAGATTTTCTCTTCTCCCCTATCGAGTGTTCTCCTATGCTCTTTGTCGTAGCTGCGAAGATGGTGAAGAAGTCCGTAATGGCTCTTTATGCACCAGTTTCCTGGAGCACTCTTGGATCAGGGTTCAGGCGGAGGGGGGAACCTTTTTTTTTTTTTTTTTAACCTGGGGAAACCCGATTACGGGCGCCCGCGCCTGGGCAAGTTGTTAAGTGGCGCGGGGAGTGTGGGGGTCAAGGTCGTAAAATACGATGACCCCATACCCACTAAAACCACCAGGGCCCACTGTTCGCTATGAGACGAGGGCGGGTAACAGCTAGGCCTTTTCACCGCGCCCCGAAAGCGGCAGTCGCTAGAACTGCCGCTTTCGCGACTCTCTCTGTATAAGATAAATATATAAATGTTTTATACTTAATATCACACACCACACCAGTAATTACTCCCTTTTTTTTTATCAAATTTTTTATTTTTTTTTATTTTTTTTTGTTTTTTTTTGTCCCTCCTCCCTTTTTCTCCTCTTGTATTTTTTTTTCCATTTATATATATTTTTCTTCCGTTTATATATATATATTTTTTTTATTATTATTTTTTTTTTCCGCATAACCACGCCACAGTATTTTCATAGAACGGTCCACTTCTCCAAGTCGTCCACCGCCTTCTTTATTATTTCAGTTAAGCTTAGGTCTGTCCCAAAGGCCGCAACCAGGTGGCGCCTTTCCTCCGCCCACGCCGGACAAGCCGCTAGAGTGTGCGCGGCATCATCGCTATCTTCTCGGTAGTGGTGGCACGCAGGGGTCGGTTCCCGTCTAATGCGGTGGAGGTATTTGCCAAAACAGCCATGACCTGATATGACGCACCAGACGAAAGGATAAAGGGCCGCGCTTCGTCTCCAGCCACTTGGTTAAGACGGGCAATATAGCACTTATTGTGTATCCACCCATCTCTGGCCTGTCTAACTCGGTTCTCCAGTTTTGTATCACGCGCTGGCAGGCATCCAGGCGCCAGGAGCGTATGGTCTCAGTGTCCGGTTCTCTCCCTGCTTCGCGCGTATCAAATGAAACGTATCGAATGAATGATGAATCGCACTAATATATTGACACTGGGGAAAAATTTTCATGGGCAAAAAACTAAAATAACCTCTCAAAATTAATAAAAATAGAAGATATTCTTTCAAAAACTAAAGCGACGACCCCTAAATTAAAAATCACAAATATATAGGACTATAAGAGCCGCATCTTTTGAGGGGTAGCACGGACTTTTTACAACCAAGATCCATGAGATTATAGGGAAAAACCTACAACGCCACGCGCCGTGGGGCGTTGTAGTTTTTTCAGTTGTAGCTTTGTCAGTGATACCGAGGGATATTAAGGGCGTGCGACACATCATCAGAAATCTCCCAGATCAGAGTCCAGCAAGGTGCCGCCTTAAACATCGAAAACGACCCAGCGTTTGCCGAGGAAAGCCGACGGGAAGAATTCTTATAAAAAACAGGGAATAACTCGGTAACGATAGGATATAGGGCATTTTAATGTCACGTCGTCAGGTGTTGATTTTGAAAATCTGAAATTCGCAAAAATCTGGAAAATTTGAAAAATAAAATTCAAAATCGTAAAGCCGACGGGAAGAATTCTTTTAAAAACAGGGAATAACTCGGGAACGATAGGATATAGGTCATTTTAATGTCAAGTCGTCAGGTGTTGATTTTGAAAATCAGTAATTCGCAAAAATCTCGAAAATTTGAAAAAAAAAAATCAAAATCGTATCTCAGAAATGGTGATTTTTCGGTGTTGAAGTTATAAGTCGCTTTATCTACAGTGGGTATACTACTTACTTTGGAGCAACTGTGATTCTGGATCAAGACGCAGACAAGGGTCTCTATTTTTCGGTTAGCGCGATACTTTTACGATCAAGAAACAATATGGCGGTGACATAGCGACGGCCTGTATTGAGCAATCAGTAAATATATGTAACTTATTCAGGGTCGATTGATCATGTTCCTTCCTCTATGGCTTTTGAGTAAGTAAATTGCAGAATCGCAAGGCTGGTCAAAAGAGTTATGACAATAGTTTAGAAAGAAACCTTCGTCAAAATTAACCAGTACGAGCCAAGGCTGTACATTTTGCTCATTGAGGCTTTCTTGGTTTTCTCTTTTCTCATCAACTTTCCATTCGTTGCATAGCGTTTCATTATTTCGCTTATTGATTGTTGTAGGCGAGTGGTATATAGTAAAACTAAAATACCCCGTTATTTAAAGGCGGAGTCCTTTAAATAACGGGGTATTTTAGTTTTATGATCCAGAAACCGTACAAATGCGTTTTTCACATTTTTGTGGATCAAATTATTACTATTTTGTGGATGATACTACTTGTTCAAAAGCACAAAAAATTATAACGACTATTTTTTTGATATTTATAATCTTGTGATATTGGTAAATAAATCTCAACGTACTTATTCCTTGTGGAAATAACAACTTAACATTTCCATATTATAATTGGCAACAAGAAATGGATAAGGAGAAAGAAGGGACTTAGGGTTTGAAGTCCGTTTAAAATAGAACAGATATCGCAAGACCTTTAAAAAAACATTATTTTCAAGGGTTTAAGTACTAATATAGGCATTCATTACATTTAACAAAAATAATAATCCTTCTTTCAAGATTTATTTAGATCAGATCTTTACGAGTAGTAAAACAGGAGTTCTTGTAATTGAAAGTATAACATTCCCAAATAAATAATCCATAATAATTCATCAGCTTTAACCACATGGATCCTTGAACCTTTTTTAAAACTTTTTGTTCAATTTAAAGAAAGTCATAACTAAGTACACACTTAAACCTACCTTCGTTTCGTATAATGTCGGTAAAGACAGCATAAAAATAAGAAGTATTTTACCAGTGATAATTAAATAAAACTAAACTATGTAAACAATCGATTTATTTCGTGTCTATCAAAAGAAATTCGACTTATATTCGATCACGTTATTTTCGTCGTATAAACTATAGTTATATCAATAGAATTTTATATACAATGAACATGAGTTGTGGCGACGAGATCAACGCGGCGGCGGCGGGCGTGGCTTGGCAGCGGCGTAGGCGATCTCCGAGAGACGCACGTCGATGGGCGCGCGCTCGTCGTACAGCGTGGGCGCCTGTAAGATTATTCCGGCCGAGCCGACCAACACGGCCAATGTGAAGATCCACAGGAATAACCGGTCTAGCACCATTGCCACGTACTTCCAATCCTCCTTCACGCGCGTTGATTCCTCTTCCTTGCGCGTTTGTTCAGCGATGTAGTTGATGCCGTCGATGGCCTTGTGCAGCTCGGGGCAGCGGTGCCAGCGGCGCAACGCTTCGCACACTCCACCCACCTCGTGCAGCCGGCATCCGGACCCTCCCTGTGAGGATGCGTCCAGCGACCTCGAGCTGCCTGCCCCCATAGTCCCCATGCCTCCGAGGGGTACCGGACCGGCCGTCAGCGCCGGTGACCAGCCCTCGCCGCTGATGATCCCTGCACTTAAACATTAAAGGATCCATAAGAAACTGTTTCATATTTTATCGCTATCTGCTCGTTAATTCCATGCATTATCTTTGAGTTCTGCAGTGTAAAAAGCTTTCAAAAAAATTAGACGATTAAAGAGTGGCGTAGAGTATATTTCCAAATCTTCCTACGCCCTTGCTTTTAAAACAGGTAGTTACTATAAATTTCCCAAATAATTGGAAATGTTTTCGATTCTTAAATTAACTTACTTAATGGTAGTTTAGACAGGCCGTTGTTCAGCTTTAGTCATCTAATCAGAAGAAATATAATACTATCTGTTTACATGTTGAGTCACTCACAAGCGGCTGCGGTGTGGATCGAGGCGGCAGTGCGGGCGCCGCATGACCAGTAGCCGTGGCAGGACGTGGATAAAAACGCGGCGCACCCATGGTGCCATCGTGTGTGTCTGCGGTGACCTGAAGTGCACATTGAGGACCACTACCGTCACGCAGATGCTGCAAAGTGACATCGAACCTCATACTCTGTATATAAATCAATACTGATCATTTACTCGCATAGAGCGACGTAGGTTTGACCGGTCGCCTACCTGAACGTATCTAAGATCATGGTGAAGAGCACGAACTTGCCGAGCAGCGGTACCACGAGTGAAGTAGGCGGGATTATTTCGGCCAGCAGCAGGAAGAACACCGTCAGCGATAGCAAGATGGATATTGAGAGCGACACTTTCTCACCGCTGTCGGAAGGCAAATAGAACACTAACACCGTCAGGAACGAAATGCCCATACAGGGGATAATAAGGTTCACAGTGTAGAAAAGTGTTTTACGCCGCATCGTGATGTTGAAGGTGATGTCCAGGTAGGGTTCGTCACAGCACGTGTAAAACTTTTCGTTCCTAAAAAGACAAACATAAGGATCATCATTTTTTATTTGATCGACGAGTATACTGTGAAGAAGTATAGATAATCTCACCTGACGGCTGGGACCTCTAGAATATCCCATTCGACAGACGTATAAAATTCACTTAGATCAACACCTAATTCGACAATATTTGTGCCCTTTACTTCATCGATATGTCGCAAGTCTACCTGCAACAGATCCGTTAAAATATTCCTAAGTCTGTATGGAAGATTTTAAAGGCAACGGTAAGAGTTATTTAGCAGTAGTTCAGCACCTGAAAGCCGTCGTATGTCCAGGAACCAAACTTCATAACGCACGTTTGCTGGTCGAAAGGAAAATATTCGACGTCGATCTCACAGGAGGACTTGTAAATGGCGGGCGGGCGCCACTCAACGCGACCCGTGTAGTTCAGCGTTGCTTTCGTCGCCAGCGTCACTTCGAAGTTGCCGTCGGCACTGCATATATATCATACAATTCAATATTAAACTTGCCCACACTCCTCCCTCATACGATGCCACTCACTCACTTGTTGTAGAGTACGATGTCGGGACGCCAGATGTGGTCCGAGGGTACGTGCAACATCTCTACGCCGCCGTACTCGCGCGGCTCCCACGATAATTTGTAGTCGTACCAACTCTGAAACACACACACAAGTCACTTACCAGCGCGAATATTGAGGAACATTTTCTCTAATATTATAAATATTTTACCTGTTCGACCCACAAATTTGTTGTCATGATCTGATTTTTGAGATTCTGAAATAAAACAGAACACTGATTAGTAAGAGCAGATAAGTCAGAAAGGAAGAGCCCAGACGCTAGTCAATACATACCACGTCGATGAGCTGGCTGAGCTTGAGCTTGATGCGTACGGTGAGAGCGTCGCTGACGTTGAGGACGGGCCGCACAAGCTTGTTGTAATTGCTGAGAAGGTCGTCGTATAGTCGCTTGGCGTCCGGGTTGCCCGCGCACCCTGCGCACGCGGCGAGTAGCAGCGCCGCCAGCAGCAGGCGCGCACGCATCCCGCGTCGCGCATGGCGTCAGCGCATCACCGCGCCGCGCCCGCCGCGCCCCGCCGCTCACCGCCCCGCTCACTCTGTGCCTGATTTAAAATTTTACTTCAGATAAAATAATAACTCAGATAAGTGCAATAACAATACAAACACATCGGTAGTATTGTTTCATATCGAATTAAAAATCTACCGAACCAATTTATCAAAGGCTAAAACACTTGCGCATTCCTAAAAAAAAGGCACGAATAATATGTCTCCGACTAAAAGGACTGCAATGTATGTAGAACTCAAAGTTTAAGAATTGAGTAGGAATACCTTAAATGTCGATAATGCACTATCAGCATTCAATGTATTATTTCAGTATTCAGTTATATTTCAGTATTTCGAATTATGCCTGCCTGCGAGCCTTCAGTCCGTGTTTCACGGTAAGCATCATTTATCGCAAACAATATATATTACGTGGGTGAAAAATAAATCTGTATAAATCAATTAAAATTGTTTCTCTAATTTAACTAGCATACAATAAAAGTCTTTCAAAGCTTAAGAAGACAAATTATATACAATATTTTGAATGGATCTTGTCTCATGAAAAATATGGAATCGATTATGATTTATCTATATGACGCAGTCAAAGGTCGATATGTCCTAGTTTTATCTTATTTATTTACCAATTCATAGTTATATGGTTTATCCTAGATTATAACCGATGGCTATGAGAAACCTTGAGATAAATTCCAATTTCGGTGTTTGACTAAATCATATCTAGAAGTTTCTAACTTTTCTGTCACTGGACTGTACTTGTCGAATGTTTAAAGAAGTAGATGCAATAAGTGCAAAAGATTCTTTATAACATGGCTTCTTTATACAGCCAAAACCAGTGAAATATGGTTTTCTGAAGTACGTCGATTGCTTTAGCTTGAAATGGCTAGTACAATTGATTACGTTTAAGACTGGACACTTACGCTAACATACAGAACGGGAAGGATGAGCCAAACTTACACGCGCGGACATAGTATGTATATTATCTATTGGCTCAAACTATAGCAAATTGATACGCAGAGCACTGCAGGTTCTCAAATATACCAGGAAATATAGCTTTATCAGGCTTCAGTAGAATACGCACACTCTTGACAAAGCTGCCGAACTACGTATATCGTAGGTACATCGATCATGTTTGCCACAAATTTTTTTCTGTCATCAGGTTCAGCATCGCATTACATCGGTTGCGATAGCAGATAGGAAGTGACTAACACATGTGTCAAGCAAAAAATGAACCGCTTGTTTGTGATTATTAAAATAATCATTGACAAAATTTAAATTGCCATTTATATTAGGCGAGAATCGCAAATGTAAAAGATAATACGTAAATAAACAAATAAAATTAAAAAATGACGTAACTGACTAAAACCTACATTGGTCATTCGGCTCATAAAAGTAATTGGAGAAACGTTTTTTCAGATGTTTCGGTTTCCTTGCGATGTTACCTTCATCTCATAATGCAAGCAATAATTACTCGATAGAATGTAACGCCGTAGTGCACACAGGCTTTAAACGACCGTGTGAAACGACTGGGAGACGCGCCTGGCCACCGCTCATCAAATTATTATTTTTTAAATCAACTCCTAAAGATTACTGAAAACAGTACAAACTAATTAAATTTAAAATTCTACGTCAGCGCTGATTCTAATGATAAGCCATCTCTATGCCCGTGTATGTGACCTGCAAGGCAATCAATTACAAAATACTAAGAGATTTGTCTGTCTTTACTGTTTATTTAAAAAAAAAACGTAACGGATGTGTCTTGGAAGATAAAAATTTAAATGCGATATTTTTTTCTTACGGAACGAAATTTAACGTTAAACTTTCATAATAGTATTATTTTTTATCTAATAAAGCTAATTAAAATAAGTGAAGTGAGTAAGACGAGCAGCAGAGCACAATCAGTAAATTCTACTTAGGACTAACCCTGACGTTTTGTGGAGTAGAGCAGCGAACGGCGTCACAGGAGCAGCATAATCCTAGGATTTCAGTCACTGAGTCACAGTCACAGAGCGTAACGCGTCGCGTGTCAGTGCATGTTCAGCGCGACAGAAGTGGGGACGAGAGACGACCACTGCTAGCTCCGGGCGACTGCCGCCGCCTCGCACCCGCCCGCCCTTCGCCGCACCCGGCCATCGCTGCGCATATCCAGTCGCGCAACACACCTCCGCCTGGTCACGGTGAACCCACGACCACAAGCCGAGCGCCCTCACTGCCAACACTCACTTTCACTGCTGGCTCTTAAATCGCAACTATATTCTTATATAAAATAAGATTATTGGTATCGACTAAGATCCATGCAGTTGGTGAAGAGGTAGAAACTTATCTTTTTTGCATCGTAACGTTTATATTTTAATAAACCCAATGATAGCCTAGAAATTCTCATGGGTGAAACCGAAATGAACACATGTGAGGCCGATCGAGTCGGCAGGTGCTAATCTAAAGCTAGGTTAAAGGAATAGAATTACCGCGACGAGGTAGATACGACCAATTCTTAGTGGCCTACACGTTAGAGCTCCGCGTTCGACGGCGGGGTCCAGAGTCGTTGGTCGGTTTCATTGAATGAATTCATTCCGGTTCATTAGAGAATGCCTTCGCCGAGTGTTATGCACTAGCAGATTGAAATTCTCCTCGCTTTTTGCTGAGCGATTTAATAAGCAGCGAGCCCTATTTCTTAATTTTCTCTTTCCTGAAATCTATAAAAATGTTTAACACATTTTGTCAGATTGTATTTGTTTCTCGTGGGGGGAGTACGAACTGTAGTTTAAAATAAATATATACAAAAAGTCGCTTTTGCCTGATTTCTATTTAATTTATTTAAAACAATAGTTTGTCATTTCTGGAGGTCTGCTCTATGTCTTCGCAAAGCAGCGAGATATCAGAGTCCATAATAAAAAGTGAATGGCTGCACTCGAGATGTTACACCCTCCGGTGCCCGTCAAAACTATTTGAAAATCTGTCTCTAGTGAAGGAAGAAAGTTACAAAGTGGCGCGGCCTTAATTATCTGAATCAGAACTGACAGCCCTTAATGTCCTAATGACCTCCGCTTGATTTTAACTTCCCCTTCTGGGCGTTTATTTTATTATAACAATAATTTTAGTTTATTAATAAAATGAGAGAAATGTTAGAGATTCTAGTTATCTGTACCGCTACTTCAGTAGGGGCCAGAAAATCTGTTTTGTTTTACGTTCAACAATGTTTTAACAAAAACCACTTAAGAAGTTTAAAATATGTGAAAAAGCGCTGGTCTCGAAAGTGCCCGTCGCTATGTAGGTTACCTTTTGTGGAAGGGAGTAAAAGAACAATACAGCGGGAACAAAGACAAGAATGGCTCTCAAAGACAGAGAGCTCTCGATAGCCTGCCAACCGGCGCCGCTCGCTTTGACCGCTCGACGAAACCCACTGCTGCCCGTCGTCATTGCAGCCCATACAATTCCATGTTACCATTCTCGATCGAACAATCCCCATGATTATAATGTCATGAAACGACATCAACCGACAAATTTCGCTACAACACTCTAAATTTGTCTTATTCGATAAAATACTTCACATAGCTGTTATTATTATTTTTTAAATTACCACCAGTACCAGATCAATCAATATGAATGATGGTATTCAAATTGCTTAACGTCATCTATTGAACGTATACTATTGAACGTGGTCATAATTAACGTAAATAACTCTAAACTATACGCATAGTATTGATGCGGCTAAACAATGCGCGTGCATTTAATATAAATAAAAATAATAGTAGCAAGAGGCGTATTTTAAAAACCCTAAAAAATTAACAATCGCCCATACAGAACTAGAAAACTTAGCAACTTTAGATTTGTTATTGAATACTTACATCTGTTTAAAAAAGAACACTTTATACGTTAACATTTTTAAGATAAATATGAACGAACGGGCGACGAGATAAGAGGTGGAGGGTGGCATCGGCCCATCACTGCGCACGTATTTGACTATAAAGAACAATCTTTACCTTTTCCTCGCTATCTTAATCGCTTTATATGAGGTAAAAACACATTCACGTAAAAATTTTTACCCATCAAGGGTTTATATTCGAGAAATCGAGAGTTTTGTATGTTAAATGAGCAGATAGATTGTTTGACTGCCACTCAAACCCATCAACACCATCATGAAATAACGACATTTAATGACAAAGAAATCCTAGAAATACGTTTTACAATATCACAAACATTTAAGGAGCCGTGTCTCACCGACGCGACTCGATGCTCCAGGACGACATAAAGCTTTTACAGATCAGAGTCGCCGATGGCCTGATAACGTGTGGCGCTCGAAACCTTTCATTACTTTTAATTAAAAGCGCTTTTTTGTGCGTCGTGCAGCTGCCGCCCATCGCAGTATGCTTCAAATTGCTTCTCTGTACGGTTCTTTGAGCGCCGCACGGCTCCCGGCTGTGTAGCCTACAGGTACTAGTGAAAATATATAGTGAATTTTTGAGATAACCCGTATAATAAATACTTATTTCTTAATTGAATACTCATAATTAAGCAGAACGTCGTTTATCCCATAATTTACCAAAGCCATTAAAAAGTGGCGTTTGAACGACTAAAAGTAGCGGGCAGGTGTTTGAGGGGCACAAAATGTGGTAAACTTAAAATTCGTTTCTCATCATCGTAGAGCCTACGAGGGTGAACAAAACACCCACCTCGCACCGCCTCTCGCTTTTCAAGGAAGTTTATTAAAATAACTATGAACATTTAGCCTTAAATATTGAATTATATTTGGAATGCGGAATGCTACACTTCGTGGCTCACCATTCACTTGTAGCTATAAGCAGAGCATAACTGGCCAGACGGGTAGTTCGGCATGCCAAAACCTACGCGAGTAACATGCCTCTGACAGGCATGCATAATCAACCACAGTGATACATGATATACAAGTATATAACTTGAAGCAAATAGGTATAAACAGAAGGCACTTAAATCACGATAATTTCTTGATTCAGGGCGCTTATGTGATAGGACCTATAATAAATGTTAAGAAAGAAGTGAAGGGATGTGGGAAGATGTTTAAAGTATTTATGAGCCGTGGTTTAACTTTTACTGGATTCATAGCATATATTTCAAAATCCAAATCTAGCCATCACAGACCTGTTATACTACATACAATATAAATTAATATGGCATGTGACATGAGTGGTAGTAGCTAACTTAGGGATAGAATCACCAATTAACTATAGGTAAGTACAAATAAATATACTTAACTTTTTATTTCCTAACAACAATTACGATTTTCTTAAACGTCACTAAAATATAACTATTAGAGTGAAGTGTCCAAAAAAGTAAAACCTTCTTGGAAGAAGTAAGTTTCTAACATAAATATTGTATGTAAATATTTGATGTTATTCTAAAGACGAGTACGTTTTATTAAACAAGTAAATAAAATAATCGTCGTACATGCAACATAAAGATCAACTCATTTGTTATGAGTGGTTAAATACATACGTCGTGCATTATATCAAATTCTTTGATGTCGCTGACAGCTCTAGTTCGTAGCTTGTCGCGCACCGCACGCCGCTTTGTCACAAAATCATATGACGCTTCGGATGGTTTTTATAAAAGAATAAAAAATAAAATACGTTTATTTTAGAACATAAGATCATCTAGGTATCACTTATTCCACATCATTAAATTCGAACCTGTAGGCATCCCTACTCATCGACAAAGAAGACAGAGGGTGTAGGCCGAGAGAAAAAGCCGGCGTAAAAACTCTCGGTACTCTTTTAAAAAAGCAAATCATCAGACAAAACTACAATATTTAAAACAAATATAGCAAATTAATTAGAAGTAGCCTGGCCAGCACTAGTCCCAGGCCCTTTTATCAACTAGATAATCACTAACTTTATAGTAAGCCTTTTTACACAGCTTTCCTTTAATACATTTCTTAAATTTAATAAAAGACAGAGATAAAAGGGCCTCTGGGATTTTATTAAAAAAGAGTATCCCTTTTCCCAAAAAAGAATTATTAACTTTTGACAGTCTAGTACGGGGAAATTGCAGCCTGCGTTTGTTCCGAGTATTGACATTGTGCGTATGTTCTATTCTAGTATACTTATCACTATTTTTGTATACATACATAATATTTTCATAAATATATTGCGAGGGAAAGGTAAGTATATTAATTTCCTTAAATTTATCTCTCAGAGATTCCCTACATTTTAAATTACCTATAGATTGCACGAATAGCTCTCTTCTGCAGAATGAAAATAGATTCGACATCAGCAGCATGACCCCATAATAATAAGCCATACGTCATTAAGCTGTGAAAGTAACTAAAATAAACAAGTCTAGCTGTATCAACATCAGTCAGTGAGCGAATTTTTTTAACCACGTAATCTGCAGAACTAATTCTCTTCGCCAATCCGTTGATATAAGGGGACCAAGGAAGTTTTGAATCCAAGGTGATTCCAAGAAATACAGTTGTATCGTCCAGATTCAATTTACATTGAGTTTAATTTTTTTACAATGATACATTTATCGTAGGCCGTGTAGCCTATGAAGAAATGGATCAGGTCCCTCGGATATGTTATTGCATTTTTATTCGGGATGTAATATGTCAGTCACTTATGATGCAGCTTTCTAATGGTGAAAGAAGACATCTATAATTTAAGTATAGATAAAAACCGATAGGGCTTTATAAAATATTAAGAATAAGGACTCCTTCAATAGTTAGACAGACGAGTCAAGGGAGTCAGTCAGTACGTAAAAGCGATGGGAAGTGCAGCGTGTGTGCATCACAAAGGGGATCCGAGCTGATGCAATATTCATCGAAACACAACATCGCGCGCCGAATTAACTTTCATCTCGAGCTATTTGAGAGTGAAGCTGCACGAAACCAATCCGCACACCTTTCAAATACCATCTCTTAATCTTAATATCATCTCTCTCTTCATTTTTATAATTCTTGTACAAAAATATTTACTTCAAGTTATTAGAGTTACTTATGGTTAGGCGAGTTAATGCTCAAAATGTATATACATTTTATACTTATATTTAACTAAATGATGTATTTCGCTAGTTTTTGTATTAATAAAAGCTATTAATACATAAACTAGCGAAATACATCATTTAGTTAAATCAAATTTGACCTGAACTGAACAGAACCTGATGTTAAGTGATCCCGCTTAGTTAAGGTCTTTAAATGCATGTGGGTAAAATTTTTACGTATGAAACGCAATAATAATAATATAAGCGTAAACGAACAAGTGCAGCGTTTTTGTCGAAGAAAGGGGAGACAGCGATTGAGACCGCTTGAGAGAGAAGAACCAATTCCCTATTAAAAAAGTCTCGGAAATCTAAAGTTTCGTTGCAAGTCCATAAAAAAGACTTACAAATTTGTTTGCCACAGAAGAAAGACGCAATATGTCTTTTTGCACCTACTTTGTACCCTCTATTTTGTGTTAGTCATTTATGAGATTTACTCAGGTTATGTGACTAGGATTTTTATTTTGATTTACACCTTTTTATTCATTAAATTTTTCAATAGCTACCTCCTCAATTTATAATTTTATAGTCTTTTGTGCGTTTTTGTGAACTATTGTGAGGTCAGGTTACAGGTATCGATGACAATTGTGAGCCTTTCTTCTTGGTGAAGATACATCCTAACGAGGTATGTACTCAGGACTTATTATTTTAGTATAAGATTGTGTATCGAAAGTAACCGTTCTTTGTTTACAGCCTGATACAGCTATATCTTGCAGAGGCAAAAATTTCTATGAGCCACGACCTTCTTGATGCAATTCATTACGTTGTGAAGATAATTTTATACCGTATGGTAGGCGTTATGTACACGCTAGTACGATAGATAAAGCATCGACCTATGAGCGGAACTCCATCCTGACGACCATATACTTCCAGGGGCCGGAATATCCCGGCGAAAGCTAACACAAAGGCGTCGCGATAAAAACCTGACGATACCACATTCATAAAATGTAACTCGCTCAGTCTCTTTAAATCGACACCAATTTGCTTTTATAATATTACTTGAAAGCAAATTGAATATTAGTTATATTTAAATATAACTTCTTCTGATTAAGAAGATATATATGCTTAATTTTGACGAAGGGACTTTAATATAGAAAAAAAAAAACATTAAAAAATAAATGGCTTTCAACTTCTTGAACTTGAATTAGAATATCAATGCAGTTTATTTAGCAAAACTACTTTTCTGTGCTTGTATTAAAATTTTTAAATAGAATTACAAACCATTGGTCTGAAATAATCATTGATTATTAATGTTATTAAACCTATATTAATGATTTTTTATAAAATATGGTACTAGAAAAAAATTAAGGTTAGTTTTTTAGTATTTGTATTTGTATGGCTCTTTTTAGGGTAAAAACTCCTCAATATCTTAAATCATAAGCATTCGAAGCAACCCATCAATGCAATATCTATAATAGTGTTCTCTAATTATCGGGAAGCAGAAGACACCTCGTATATTAATTAGTGACAGTCACAAAGTAGATTATTATCGAGCTCGTTATGTCTCTCTTAATGAGACACTAAGTTTGGGCGTATATTACCGTCATTGTACTAATGAGGTGACATCTGTGAATAAAGATGTCGTCGAAGTGTAAAAGTGTAGATCGTATCCGATATATTTGAATACTGAAGTGCATGTTTAGAACGTTCATGAAAAATTCACTTCATTACTTATGCAACAGCGAGCTTTGGCCTCGTTTTGTCTAACATTTTGTCTTTTAATGCCATTTTCTATTTTCTAAGCAACTAGAGCGCTCGTTGAAGAATCTCGGTAATCTTGAAACTGAATATTTTAAAAAAAGCTCCGTGTTGTCTAGATTAGTTGTTCCGCTGTAACTCAGCCGTATCAAATAAAAAATAAAAATCCAGCGGACGAGATCGTTTCACTACTTAAAACAAAATAGCTATATAGAAATGTGATTAAGCTGAATTGGAAAGGAATATTTCGCTGGTTTCTTAGAATTTCTACTGTATAATTTTGTGATTTGTGACCATGACTCGACACGGGCGTTCTGCCAGATTATACAACACGGTCCCTAGTCACTGGTTAGTACCGTATCGAACGTTTGCGGTTCGAACGGCTCGGAGCTGCTCGTGCCTAAGATTATGTAGTAATATGATAATTATATCCTTAATAGCGCTACCTGGACAAATCTCTCACTGTTGTTTGTGTATAATACTATAGTATATTATATCTTTGCAACACTTGTGGAGAGAGTGCATTGAGGTACTTGTCACCTGATGCAGTGATCACCGATATGCAAAGGCTACAGAAATGACTCAGATAAACATTACATTTCCCCAGCGACAACGACAAAAGCAACGACACTTAACTGATGGATTATACACACCCCCAAAACCTCCCTTCTCCCTCTAGTCAGTTCGCGATTGTAATGACATCTATCATTTGGAAATGTACGAATATACAAGCTCAGATACAGTCCACTTACAAGCAGTGTTTCGCCGTCGATATCTTTTTCACTTTTCGTCTTTTGTTTCAATCGTATACTACTATTAGAAGTTTCTAATTAGGTAGTAGCATAAAAGATAATGTATTCTAAAACCAAACAATTTGTTCAAAACATAAGTTACATCTTTGTAATAGCGATCGACAATGACATAAAATATACATTCAATTATTTATTATATTTATATATTTTAAATATTATTGTTAAAAAACAATTTTAACAAGGAATTTTTTGTAAGATTTGTTATTCCTTCTTTTCTCAAGTGTCTTAAAATAGCGTGTGTTAATATAAATACGTTTTTTACACCGAGATGTGGCTTCCTTTAACACTGCAAAGTGATTTATCAAGCGCATGTTTTTGCGCAAGAAAGTTTCATTATATGTCGTTATCGTGAGCGGTGTTTTGTGAAACCGCCTTCTATCATTATTCTGAATATTTAGCAAAAAATAAAACAATTCTTTTAATGTTCTATGAAATCATTAAAAAGGAGGCTTTTTAGTTTAGTTAGAATTAAAACCAAATACTTATATGTAAATAGTTGTCGAACCAAATTTAATTAATGTCGTCAGCGGCCTCAGAGTCGTGAACACTCGACTGCGAGTGAAGCCGTCGGCTCGGAAATGTTAATTATTAATGGTTCCAATCGCCTCTCGTGCTCCAGCGAGGCCTTCAAGGTCACCGTCACTTTAGCTCGCCCCCAATTAACAGCCACGCACTCGGCACACTTAATTCAACGAATTATAAAATATTACGAACTCTTATAAATAGTTGCAGAGTTACCGTTTCCCATCTTTAGGCCTCTTTCATTATTCCGACGTAACTTTAAACACGCGGTCATGTTATGGTTATCTGTGAGCCCCACCTGGCTATCTGAAAGGCAGCATGGCAACTCGCAAAAATTTATCATCTCCATTATTAAATACAATGAAATTTTGTTTTTAAATATGCTTTTTAATGCTTTAAATATATATGCGCAGACAGAAGAAGGGATTAGTGAAAACGTATAATTTACTTTGGGTCGTTGCTAGTTATACGTTGGAGTTAGTAAGTACTCCGCTCTCTAAGCGATAACTCGAGTCGAGTACTCGTGTGTCCGCCTCTCCACTTCACCAGATTGATAAGACACTTGTCATTTCGCACCTAAACTCTAACTCCTCAAAGGAGAATACGATGAATTTCGATGGCACTTCTTTGAATATTTATTTCCTGAATGTGCTATAAATACATTTAGTACTCCTTAATATTCCCTAAAGTAGCTTATAGTAAGCTAAAAGTACAGATAAGTTTTAGGTAAATTATATTTTTTATTGAAGCTACTCCGGATCTGAATTTCAAAGACCATACTGTCTTCAGATTCGGACCGGTGCTTGTTCTCTGATTCTGTCCCACTTGGAAGATCTGATCTGATCTGATGGTGAAATTTGTTCGCCATATTCCCCCGCTAACCACACAGTTATGGGTAGGAGGAGATTTTGAAGATACAGGTCAATCTTTGGAGTGCTGCTTACTGTACTTGCAGTCTCTCTTAATATTTCTAAGTTCTGATCTATGGCTGTTAATACCGCTGTACTACAAAGATCTGTTCTTTCTGCGACTCTCTTTTGGATTCATTTCAGTTACAGATTACAGCGTCGTTAAAAACGACATTCAATCAGAATTAAAGGCAATGCATGCAATGGCAAAGGCACAAAGGGTAACTTCTAAATTTCGGGTTGAGGAAATGTAAACCTCTGCGAAATAAAAACCCGACCAGTCTAATGAGAAAAATAATTGGATTTATTCCCACCGTCTGAGGAAATAGCTGACTGTCTCGAGTATATTAGCATACAAATTAGTATTCTTCACATCGACACATCTTTCTAATCTTAATCATGCTCAAGAACGTATGTGTAGCACCTCTGGGCCGGTGCTGCCAAGTACCGAGTAAGCCTGGGTGCCATGGATGTTTAGTTGGCGATGCCCTCTTCCATAGATTGCACTCCAGAAAAGCTCTTTAGATCCACACCACTTGATTCCATCATTTTCTGTTAAATAGCAAAAGAATGGACCTCCATAATCTTTCTTAAGGACCATGTCAAGTGGCGGCTGAATAGGTATCTCCTGGACAGGCGCTTTGAATAGGCTACATGTTATTTAACAACAGATAGGATTGCTGCCAAACGTCTGTTAAAAAAATCGTTTGTGCGTGTTGGTAACCCTAAGTACTCTAATGAGAATAAGTAAAAAAATCACTAATCATGGGCGTAGAACAGGCAATGAAAGGTAAAAAACCCTCCGTAATTCACGCAAATCACCGAGGTTTCTTTTCCACAATATTAATAAACAACTGGAAGTCATATACTTCATCACTTTTAAGGCGGTATGGTAAGCTAGTAAATAAGATCTAACAATTAACATATCTCAAACCTCATACCTTTGGGTTCTGGTCCTAATATAGTATTATAATAGGCAAGTATGTAATCATTAGCCTGCTGTGTCCGTCACACTCCTTCGAGATTTTGGGTTTTAGGCATGCCGGTTTACCCGCAATTTTCCTTCGCTGTACTAGGGTACGTGTTAAATGGGTGGGTATACAGAAAATATTTTGATGCACAGCGGAGAAGCGATCTATTTTGAGATCCGCACGCTGAAGCTACTGCTCCAACACTGCTCAAAGTATCAGCAAGGCACGGCGAAATAGCACTTGTGTGGGAGCAACACCCCAACTTGCAGTATCAAGGTCAACCAGGCAGAAATTATTATTGTAAATACAATATACCGACCAGTCATGACTAATATACATAAATAACAATAATAAAATACATAAATATTATTAAACAAATAAATAATATCACAGTTTCTTAAATGATCTATTACATATTTTATATTTTGATATTAATTATCAACCATTTATTACAGTCATTGTATTTCTGATGGATGAATTAACCATAACTTTCACATTTCGGGAATAGGAGTTCAAGTTGCAGAGCAAAGTGATATTTATCTTCCAATTGTTGGGATTCAGTGATTTCTATTTTATCTAATATAATATAGAATCCACCAAATAATACAATCTGTATTGTTTAGGAACGCCACAGAGTACATACATACCATTTACATGAGCAATTTCAAATAACGTAAGAGCGGAGAGGGCCGCCCAGCCTCATTGTAACTAACAATTACACGCCGTCACTCGCTGCTTTGTTCACAACAAAAGCGGTTTCTGCTAGCTTTCATCGAACTTTCTTATTTTATTATTAAAGATTTAAATAAATATCCAGAGCTGTGTTATCCAAATAATATCTTAATATTACCAAGTCTGTTGGTTATTTTATTGGAGGAGAATTCTTATTATTTCAACATTCAATAAATCCATTTTATTTAAATACATTTTATCAATAAGTTGTTAAATAAACTCAAAACAAGACGTCTTCACGACAGTCACAAGAGTCATATGTTGTTGTTTTTACAATAATAGTAAGGATAAATAAACACCAGAGTCATCGTGGGGGTTCGGTACCACGTCGGAACGATTTTTTAACCCATTTATGAAGTTGTAGTTAGCTAACATACAACCGAATGAAGTAACGTTTATTAATGATTGATCAAAACGGACCATCAAAATTGTTCTCTCCAATAGACCACACATTCCAGGCGAAGCCTATAAGTATTTTATATGTATATGTATTTTATATCTTATTTTTTTAATATTTAATCCAGTAGAGTAAGTATATAAAAAATAAGAGGACCTGAATGTACGATCACCTCACAGATAATCGAGCGCGAGGCTGACAGGCTACTTGAATATTAAAGGGATTGTTTGCTTAGCGGGATCACTTCTACGCTCGCATCTCATTAATACTTGATATTCTATTCCGAAGTCTGCCCGCGACATCTCTGCAAGATGTAATCGACGCTGTGTATAATATTAGGTTCACAAAACAAAACATACACAAACCACCGGGGTTCGGTTACTGGCGACTCGTCTTTCTTATATCCTTCGACCTTATTTATTCTAGTATTTAACTTAGTTTAAAGAACCTTCGTATTTTTAGCCTAGAGTGATTGAGTGTGACCTGATTCTTTATTGATTACAACAACGATGTTTAGTATTTTGTGACGTCATGCATGAATGAAACGTAGCGTATAGCGGGATAAGGGCTCATAGCTCATGTATATATTTATAATAGTTCTAAAACGATGAATTGAGTTACTGAATTGGAGTGCGGTAGCCCTAAAGCATTCAAACATTATCAGTAAGCTGCTTCTCGTGGTACGAGGACCAACTCTGCTCTACTATTTCCCTTCTGTACGATCTCTTTTGTCCCATTACGTCGCAATAGCGTAATTTTATAACATCATATTATAATTTAATGAAACTATATCATTGTACTTACGAGTGGGGTTCAATCAAATCAAAATATAATTAATTCGTGTACATATACGTATATGAACGTCATAAAATGTTGACTGATTTTATATTTACTGCCAACGATCAAATCAAGAAGTAAAATGGACCAGAAAACCTTCCCGCCACTACTTTAAAATTAAAGAATTAAATAAGACAACAAAACGTATCGCAATTATCAGCAAGGCACTATGAAATAGGAACATTCACCTAAATTACTGTGGAAACAACTCGAAAACCTTGATGCAAGTCACAAGAACAACGCATGGACAGGCGACGACCCTCTCTCACAATTGTAGGGACAGAGAAACACAGCGACCAAATGCAATGCCATTTCAGTGAGAATGGCGGTCCTAAAATTTTACAGTGGTAGGAAGAAGTCTGATAAATAAAATAACCAAGAATTACATATTTTATAGTTAGATAGACTCTTGGAGTAAATTTAAAAAAAAATCACGATTTCGAAAAGATAGGCAGGCGGCTTTAACGCCCACTATGCTGATCGGCTCGGCTATACCACCGATCACGCGGGTAGGACTATCCCTTGGCAAATTACTTGACAGAGGTCACCACAAACCATATTTTTTTGGACATTCAGCTGACCTCACATCCAAAGAACTACTGACCCTGCATTGAGTTCGTCGCACCATAAGTGGTTGGAGTACTGTGCCTACTATGCACTCTCCACTGTCACGCTCTGAGGGCTGTCGCCGTAAAGGCACTACAGTTTAGCCGATGTGAATAATTTTTAAACATATGTGAAAGCAATAGGAAATAGACTTAACTCTAAATAATTCATATAATCTAACCAAAGGCTAAATTATCTAACTGAGTTTAGTTTAAAATGTTTTAGCTGCAATTGATCATTTCGAAAATGTATGGTAACCAAATTCTAATAAAACTTCCCATAAATCGACGCCTAAGTTTATAACTGAAGAATGCAAGCAGCAGTCGCGGAAATAAAAGGAGCAAAAACTTATTCGAAGGTCTCGTAAAAATGTTTATACGCTACAAAGGAGATAAAACGGCGTTTCCGGTAAATGATGAAATATATCTCTTGTATTAGGAATGGAGGCTAGAGGAGGAGGGGGAGGGGGAGAGATGTAGGAGCTGCTTTGCGAGTTTGTAGTGATGGTGTTTTCGCCGCGGACATAAATACTCTTTGTTCACAAGGTCTTTGTTCTTCTTATATTTAAATACATTTACGTCCTGTCCGTCCCGTCCATTACGTCAATGTTAATATTGTATAAATTATTATTATGTCATGAAGATTTATGACCTAACGATATTAGAATTAAATTCCAAAAGCGCAGGGGCTTAGAAGTGCGTAATGAACATAAATTTCAAAAGTTCTCAAGTCCACGAACTCCACAGCCCGCTGTGAGGTGAGAGAGGAGAGAGTGGACCGCAAATTACGCTGCCTCACTGAATCTAAATTTCACCCGTACTCACCTGCCTTTCTAGATCATAAACCAGTACGGAATTATCTCAGAAATCAAAACTGAATTTTCCATTGAATCTGTCTACCGTGATACAGAAAAAAAGTTTGTGCGTACAAAGTAGGTACACATGTCAGAAGTGAAACGTCTTTGTAAATAAGTTTTTACTAAAATAAAAGCCCCTATAGATGAACACGTACCAGCATATGATCATTCCATGTATTTGTATATCTATATTCACACTGTTTGTACACTTTGTAAACGTTTTATTTTTAATATAGATTTAAAAAATGTGCCTTTACTGCACAAGACTTTATGCGTGGGAATTAGCATCGAAAGTTTCAATATGTTACTACTAAACGAATAAATCAACTAATAACGTGTATTTTTTTTTTCGATCTGATTGAGAGAGAGTAAGGGATACTCTCTCTCTTAATCTTTCTCACTGCAGCGCTCTCCCACCTCTCCCTCCATGACTATTTGCTTCATGCATTAGCTTCGTCCTTTTACACTCTCTCTCTTTCAATTGGTCTCAATCGCTCTTTCCCTTTTCTCCGTGAAAAACACGACGCTAATTTTATTATTATTGCGTTTCATCCGTAAAAATTATACAGTCAACCGCCTTAAGAAGTTTCACTTCAAAATATGAGCAAGAAAGTATTGCACGATAAGTATTCTGCGTCAATGTAACCTAACATTAGTTAACTTACATTTCTATATAATATCTTAGTAAATAATTAGAATTTATTCACACTTGCATCCAAAGTGAGGCCTGTAGTTTTTCCCACACTCGTTAATTGTAATATAACATTCTTGTTTCCGACAATGTCCGAAAAGGTCGAATATACTTGTATTGAAGTGTGTCACTTAGTTTTATAAACCCTTTAATAAGCCAAGTCAGTGCTTGTTAGCGTCGCAACCCCAATGGCCCTAATTTTATGTTAGTTGTAACTTATACTGTAAACGATTAAAGCTGGTTGACACCCAGCTCCAAGCAAATTGTTTTTAAATCAAATCAAAATCAAAATATCTTTATTCATATAGGTAAACATGTATGAACGTCAAGAAAAACAAATTAAATTAACTGTAAGTTTCATTGAACATATATTTGAACATATCAACAACCACCGAACTTAACCCCATGCAATAAATTAATAATTTGGCGTGTCTTAATATAGTGGATCAACCAAAAAGTAATTGAAACATAACTAGCTCAATTCAATGAATTTACATGAGAACTGAGTGCTACATAAAGTGAGAGGACACATAATGGGATCTGAAACACATCGTGATGTCCCAAGAGGCTCTCGAGTGCTACCTTTATAGCGAGTCAGCACAGTATTACACATTTATTACACAAAGTGTTTAGATCGTACACGTTACTCGCCAGCCTTTTTATGCTTTGGCTTCAAAATATTATAAAATTTATTTTCTATTTTAATGACATATATAATATAAATGACATTATATAAAAAGCGTCTGCTTCCATTTCCAGCTAACAGATAACTCGTTGAATAATAATCTAATAATTTTGTGAATTATTTTTAAACACTAATTTATTATTTTATTAAAATATTGATTCGTAAGTTATTAATTTTTAATTATATCGAATAATTCAGAGAATTACACGTCAAATACTAATGTACATATATTTAGTTTGTTGAAATTTTTCGAGTATATCGTTCAACGATTCGGTTGTGTAAACATCCGTTTTTTTGTCCACTTGATTCATATTATCAAATAAAGCCTGAACTCCAGCTGAACTCAAATCATAATATTCCGGGCTTTCATACAGTAACACAAACTGTCAATGGCTTTATGAATTTGTTTGTAAATAGTATGATACAATCACATAAATTGGAAGCTGTTTGCAAATGGTGTTTTTATGTGTTAGATATTTACATTACGTTTACTTTAAAGCGGCATTAAACGCGGTTTCCTTGTTTGTGTGAGCGAGTAGAGCTCGTTAACTCTTGAGGAATGTCCAATTACACTTTATTCAACATCACTTGCAATATTGTAAGAGCGAAAGGTAAAAGGGCAAACTTTGTGTTAATATAATTATGAGAGTGTCAAAGTGAGGGTTTGTGGTTTGAGTTGCGCTTAGGTTATATTATTTGTGTTTAGGATCTACAAGTCAATGAAAGCCACATTTATGATTTACTCAACTTCTTATTTTACCCTCAAAATTTATGACCGTTCTGTTGACCGTTTTGTGTCAATTACCGTTACCAAGAAATCTGCCAGTTACCCATACAGAGGTGTATCATTCATGAAATGCGGAGGTGAATGGAAATTGATTCGTATGCACACGCTACCTAATACTAGATGGTGCTACACCTAATTTATGAATGACAACAAATTCTTGAATAAGAGCGATGGAGAGAAATGTCGAGACGTAAAGTGATTCGTTGAGACATTTTTTCTTTTAACAGTTTTAGTTTTAACAATTTTGTCCTGACATTACCTTATTATCGTTAGTAAATAATTCCCAAATAATGAAAGTTAATATTGACCAGTGCATGTATGTACATCAGTACCTATTTAACTTACGTCATTGTTTGGGTCTGTCTTAATTTGAAATATTTTTACATCTTAATTTATGCGGCCGTTGAGAAGGTATTGGTATTCCAAACTAGGTAACTAGGTAATATTTGACGATTTTAAACATTCCTTATTTTGATACAGCTTACCATTTTTGTTATGACTTAGAGAGTTAGAAAAAGAAAAATACTAATACAAGAAACGTCTAATCTCGTTGGGGCTTTGAGTCAGAGACGAGTGGAACGAGAATTTCATTAGCAATAAACCATGGTCGCAACTTAAAAATGGTAGTAATATGCAATGAATACATTGCGTATTACTACCAATACACACACAATAAACTACAAAGAAGAACAGGGCCTCTGTTTTAAAATCTGGTTATTCGCCATCTACGGTAGCGCTGCCACTAAAATATAAATCTTTATTATCAGATTTATTTTATTTTTACAAAAGGGTTACAAAAAATCCCTCGAAAGCGACAGCCCTAACACGACGCAGGGCTGTGAAGAGCTTTGAATGAGCCGGCCTCGGATCATGACTGAACATTTTATTTAGCTTTTCATATTTAAAAGCAGTTTTGAATCTATTTTAAAAATCATTTTAAAGACGATTTAAACGGTAACGTTTTCGGTGAGAAATACTTAACACTTCTGCAGAACCTTTTTGAAATACGTCGAGAGAGGTTATAAGGTACAAAGCTGGCTCCCCAGCTTGTGGACCATATCATTATTGATGTGAAACATCTATAGCCGCACGTAAAACCGATTTCTGGCGTGGCGACGCATTCCGTGGCGACGCATCGCCACGCTATATGATGGTATATACATACAATCTATATGTCGTAGTAAATTTTTGTATTTAATGAAAATGAATGTTTATTCAATAAATAGTCATCGTTATCTGGAGAAACAAAATAGTAATATTTTATTTTATCATTATGAAATATTTAGTTCCTATCACAATCTGTTCTTTTTTGCATATTACTTCACAAAATCATTTCGATGTTTCACATCTACCAGACGTCCCGTGACGGCTCACATTTTTTATATCACAAAGCTTATTCCAAATCTGTTGTTTCGAATGACTTTAAAACAAACAGCAGTCCAGTAGTGAAGTCGAAGTAAGGGACAGCGGTGAAGTGGAGCGGGGAAAAGATCAAAGAATGCATACTAATTAAGCAAAAACTCCAAACATTTCTCAACAATAGTTCCTGATGAGATGAAGTAATGAAATTCTGAGAGTGTCCGAAGGGGAATTACTTGCGAAGGAATGAGGCGATTTGCGGTGATGATTGCCGATTGTTGCCGCATAACCGTGATCAGACTTCATAAACATTCGAAATTAAGCTGAAAAATTTTAGTACATTATTCAAACATAGGTACTAAATAAATGCATTATTTACTCAAGACACAGTAAGACAGTCATTATATTTTTGTTAATGGACCAGAATCATTAATGTGTCTGATGGCGATGCCACTCATTCCTTTGTGTAATATTTATTAAAAATAAGCAATTACAATCTTTAAAATATTTTCTTCCTCACAACTTATGCTGTCACGGATTATTGCCTTAAGAGGGCCCAACCCGACTATCTTTTCATACAAACGCTCTTACGTGATTATGGCGTTGTAACAGATTTTTCTTTGAAACTTTTGAACTAATACGCTTCTTTTGCACTATATCTAGGTTTCTATCAAAACGCGAAATTAAAATTTTAATAAACAAATTAAGTACAAACCTCCAAAAATCAGCTTTTTGCACCAAGTTTATGTGAAGTTTGGGCGTTTATAACGTACTTAAAAATTGAAGCCTGAAAAAAATATTTGCATAGAAACCTTGCAAATGTAATGGAGTTTCTGAATGTAAAACTTTTTTTTCATAATTCTGTAAGGCTTACGAAAAAACACGTATTTCTTGGAACAAGTTTTATGAAATTTCCGCACACTACACATTTTCAATGTTATCGCGTTCTCACTTGCTTTTTAGCCATGTGCGGGAAGTAAGCGGGGCGGGCGGGGTGAGACGCGGGAGTTGAATGGCGCACGGCAGCTCGGCTCTCGTATCGGGCCTCTCGGAATTGTTAGTAGGTTATAGGTATTGAATTTGTTGACTGCGCGTACTACGACGATTTTGTGTTTTCATACCGGACACTGATTTTACTTGAGAAAGCATTATTGATTTATAATGTGAAACTTACCTGGCACTAGTGAATACGGACACCGATTTTGTCTGAATAAGGAATTTGAAGGAGAGTGATTTTATTACTCGTTTAATTATCGTTTTGCCAAATGGGTAAGTCGATTTTTTCACATAATAATATTATAAGAGCTAAAATAGATACCTAAGTATACCTATTACGTAAGTAACTATTTATACGATAGCCTACAGACATACCTACAAGACGAAACAGATAAAAGGCAATCTAATATTGAGCGAGTCAAATAGGTACATACAAATGCGAACGTGCAAAACCAGGATCCAGGGTTTAGACGAAAATAATTCCTGCCATTGCTACACAATGTTTCACTATTGTATAGGTACCTGTTTCATTGATACTTGTGTTACATTTTAATGTTATAAAGAGTACCTACCTACTTCAGAAATACTTTTTTATGACCAATACTAAAAAAATATTGATCACAGTCTACCATGGTGAGTGATTTCTTCACTACTGTGCCATACAAATAGTCATGTAATTTTTTTTATAATGGAGATCTAAAAATGTGTATGTTTTGTAGGCGACCCCTTCACCGAAGTAACGATGAAGAACTAGCAGAACAAGAAATTAATTATTCGACCAACTCGAGCGCACCATCTTTATCAGACGATGAACAAATTATTACAGAAGAACAAGAAAATATCAATGTTATACCATTATTAGACTACACCATCACGTACATACCCTAACTTTTACACCATCACACAACACAGCCAAATAAGGCTTATTTAAATAAATTGAATCATATTAGTTAAATGTATTGTATACTTTTTGTTTGTTTGTTCCCTAATGTAAATCTTTTTGTAGTAAAATGTATGATGTATTCCATCTTTGGCTATATTTATAGTGTATTTGTTTGTAATTATGTATATATAATTTATGTTACCTGTAGGATTACGAAATAAATAAATAATAAATCCATTTTGTAAGCAAAATGCGTAATATCGAAAAAATAATTTATTCTCAAGAAACTAACAAAAAGATTATATAAATCCCAGTGCAGTAGGTGTTTTCCAAACTGTGAATGGATATGCCCAATTGGAGGAAATATCTGCTTGTTTATTTTTTATTTATTTTATTTTATTTATTTAAGTATTCCTACAGCTAATCACTAAACAATTACATTACACACAAAAGCCAAAACGGAATACACATTGAAACAGAAACATAAAGCACAGTTTTACAAAGCACAGTTGTAAGATTGTTTGATTGGTAGATTAAAATATATATTTAATATGAAGGAAGAAATAAAGCCATTATTAGTAAAAGATACCTGAGTTTTTAAAATGTTTTTTTAGTCACATTAAATATATCGATTTACTGGTAATTTATGTTGTTTAAATATGCTAATATGTCTGTGCGTTATTATATCAAAATATGTAGTAAGTTAGGTGATATACACACAGCTTTCGCTGTGCAACACATGCTTGAAGCAGGCAAAGAAGAAAAACAATTGGCGATAGATCAAGGGCATATCGACACGGACGGAATACCGTATATAACCGTAATATCAGACGGATCTTAGGGTAAATTGTAAAATGAAGCTTACAGCTCCTTGCACATCAATAATCAATGAAATACCAATGCTTTATTCGACATAATTATACTGGAAATTAAATTTGAAAAACTCGTGTTTGGAGGAAATCGGAATCTTCTCGACAACCGATATGTTTTATGTATTTTTTTTAAAGTGTAACAAAGTTGTTCAGAAATAAATAAAAAATACCAACTGTATTCAGACTGTTTTATTTGATCAACCACCTTTACTACGGTGCAAATTAAATTACACAAACATTTATTTGTAGATATCAATGATATTATAAATGAATCGATACGTTATCTACACGGCAATTTATCTTCAAATCGCCACATTAACGCACACATGAATAACTAAATATTGCAATACACACTACATCACGATGTGTGCTAAAATAGGATTGCATGACTCAAGTATCGCAAGTGAAAAAGAGATAAATATAATTTTACTAATTGATGTGTCGCCAAGTGAACTTACAGCGAATTGGCCGAATCTTAGTAGCGCATTTTTTACTAGAAAGATTTTACGAGAATCAGTCTGACTTTCTTTGTTCGCCCATGCGTGAGGTAGGTACTTAGGTATATGCAAAAAATACGAAAATACTATGTTATAAATAATTTCCATGTTATCAAAATAGCACGTTCGGTACCCAGATTGGTAAAAATACAACACTGTGTGTGTTATTAAAAATATAAAATATTAATATTAAAAATACAACACCTGCATTATTTTAGAGGAATGTACAAAACTATAGTTAGTAACTGTGCGCGCGTAGCGAGGCACGTGCGCGATACGAGATTTTATTTATGAATGGCTCGCTACCGCCCGAGGGCCCCCGAGTGCTCAGCAGCTTTCTTTGTCTTTTCGCTTTACCTCTTGTTCTGACATTGCGGTGGATGAAACAACAAGCTTTTTGGCCATGCTCGCGTTGAAGTTCGTCGGATGGGGAAGGGGCCTCTTAAGACAAATGTTATAGTCGAAGTAAGCGACGACAAAAAGCAATACCGTCTTACTCCTCTCGGAAATGTACAAAAACACACATTAACAATTATTTAGAGTTCAGGATCACGATTTCATATATAACAGATAAAATATGCTTATTAGCTTTGTTCTCTCTTACAGCAAAAATACAGTTTTATCAGCAGTCGAACCCCGAGCCGCGTAATCATTTGTGAAACTCTCTCGTAAGTAGTGAAACACACTAAAAAATTAATAACTTTTAATGTGGATTTTAATCCATTTAACTTCACTCGAAGCCCTATAAGGACGGAGGTCATCGCACTAAGCAAACGTTCCATAATTGTATTATTACGAAGACAAAAAAGTAAATTATATGTGTAGAAGATTGAATTAGATACTCACTAGTGTAAAAATTAGATGAGGACACTGGAAAAACGCTCCCTAATACGGTTTAATTAAATCTGCCCTTAAAAATTGTATATTGTGATTTTCGCTATGTATCAATCAATGTGCCGAGCGTTGGCAAGCTTTTACCAATAATTATTTAAGAGCTACAGTTGACCTGAGAACATAACGCTCGAAATTCCATTTAAGAATTTGTCTGATGTCCGCTGACCATCTCTTGTCCGTCGGACACGGACCTTTTGTATGAATTATTAATCACGTAGTACACGACTATAAATCAATTCTACTTTTGTTTATTATATGTCACATACTTTTGTTTATTACATTGACAATTATAATCTATGTATGTAGAATAATTGAGATTGTAAAGGTCAATCACAATTATTCTACATAACAATGTTTTAATTCTCATAGTCTAAATAAATTGTTCTTAAATTCACCTTTTACAAAGTACATTTGGATTGATTATTCGTTCGAACGACTCAAAAAGAGCATACTTTGTTTTAATCTGTAAATATCCTCAACAGCATCGTGTCAACCATAATATATAATATATATGTATAAGTCTTATATCAAAGGCCGCAAGAATTCATTTATTTTGCTTTCATTAGGCAACAAAACATATTTAGGAGCGGAATAAGCTACAATATTTTATGAAAACAGGCTTCCTTAAGATTTCTCCTCAACTAAAATGGCCTTTAAAAATCATTTAAAGGCCATTTTAGTTGCCGTAATCGAAGTCTTAAAACAAATATATATTTGAAGAAAAAATCGAGTCAACCTGACGAAACTTAAAACTGTCGATTTATTAAAGTCCAAAATTCGCGCAATTGCTTATCTACATAGGGAAATACCGCAGAGCTTTGCGGCGGCGCGTCATTCGCAGGCAAACGAACCTCTGCCGCTGTTCATAGAGTGGTAACCACAAAACGATACATTTGAGAGAAACAAACCTCGAACGAAATCCGCTCCACTTGCCGTCTGTCGGCGACTGGCTCATATCGATTGACAGCAAATAGATTGTGCGGTTTACTTCGACTTTCCCTTATTGTTATAAAACGTGTAAATGCGCTGAGAGATTTGTACACGTATAATGTATATACATACGAATTGTACAATGCTATAACAGTAAAATCGTAATTGATGCCAATCACCCAAAGAAATAAACAGAAAAATAACGGTATACGTGTGTGTGTATGCTCGCTAATTGTCACTTCAATTAGCTGCTGTAGTGCTCGGTTACGGTTATTACAAGATATAAAAGATAACAATAAAGTTAACTATAAAAGATAAAACGATATTAAGTTTCCGGAACAGTTAGCTTATCCAGTTAATTGGAAGTCAGAGCATCGAATTAAGTTGAGTTGAATGCTGCGATAGGTTTTAGGTTCTCTTGTGATTTTGTGTATCTCTGTTGGATTTGGATTATTTTTAAATATTTGGGTTTAGGGAAAAAATAAAATTTTTGAAAGGTTTTTTTCATCAAGACGACATTGATCCTTATTCAAATCATCAATACATCTCTAGTATTAAATTTTGAACAAAATTGTTTTTTTAACATTACTGGCTTTCCAGTATAATAGGGCAGGTTTTCAAAATGATGCGAAAAAAATGAGGCAAAAACAACATATACTCGAAGATGGAAGACGGAGTGCCGGCCGGTCACTCCGTCATAGGTCGCGGCACCTTTCATCGTCGAGAGGTGTCGGTCCGCCGCAAGAGTCGCAGGCCCGGCCCTGACCCGCTGACCCGCGACGCTTCCCACACACGTACGACCTGCTTACCAAAACTAATCCACTATTTCAACTCTCTCGTGGAACCATATTTAACTTAACTAAGACGTATCGGATCATCATACAAACCATGAAGAGAAGTTGTTTTACTCTACAATCGGACATTCTGTTTGAGCTTCATAGATATTGCAGATGAAGCTTAAAATGACTATCCAATCTGTGCCTAGCTTTGTGATCTGAATCTTAAAACGGAGCCCAATTACTACCCGCCTCACTACTTCGTAGATAGCGATTGTGTTTCCTACTAAATACATTCAGGAAATTAACTCGGAACGACCTTTACCTGATGAAATGAATATGTGTTTTTATATAAGGCTGTCAGACTGTGTTCACCAATATTACTAACTTCTTATTTCAATAATGTCAGATGGTGCAACGCGTGAGTGTGCTCCGTAGTCTGTTCAGATTGAATTCCAATTAGTTGCGGGGATGGTCCGACCGCTTGAACGTCGACCACGACTGATTACAAATAGCATTTGATCAGATGCGGTATGTTACGCTAACTGTAGTATATGTAATTATTACTTCTGCAAATTTATCATGACTGTTAAACATATACTGACGGTCAAAAATTATGCATACAAACTGGATTCTATAAATAAGGAGAGGCCAAAAGTAGTACCCTACCCAAAGTATCTTCGAGAGGGGATTAAGTTCGGGCCGGAAACACATTCAGGAGATCTCTCCGTCCCGTCCCCCTTCACTTCTCCCCGGCCCTCTCTCATGCCGCATCACTCTCCTGACAACTCGTCCCTCGCGTAATGATGTCGATACACTCGGTCGATCTTAATTTACGGCGAAACACTTCTTATAAACTTACTTATGCCGATGTTATTGGCCCTAACTTAAATCTTTGGCTATAGTAATATTACTAACACATAACATTATGCACATATTACAAGTAGGCGCTCGAACCCACAACCGGTTGACTCTGCCTGACTAATAATTGAGAATATTATTTATTTTATTTATGGCTGTACCAAGCCGTAGTGCAATTATATTATACTTTAATTACTTACCTGTATTAGTGCAAAATCTGAAGTAATCTTATTCCGACAGTAGTAGTTGGTATTTCCGGGTACTGCCTCAAAGGCAGAACCCGGAAATATTTTGTCCCGCCCAAGGGACAAACCTAAAAATCATGGCTGACCAAAACTAAAAAAAAAAAAAAAAAGTTTGTACTCTATTCCCACTAAACAGGGCGTGCGGAGCCGAAAGCACTCACAGCCGAACTGATATCTCTAACAGTTTAAAAGTTAGCTTTCGCAAAACCGTAGCTCATTAACTTATCACCACCTTATCAGCTCCTATTTCCTGTACGAAATTCCCAGTCATTATCTAATGAATGCCTCAGTACTAATGCATCGCGTTATCTACTTTCCTACATTCACTAACTCAACCTATGGCTTTAAATGAAAATTAATAAATATATATTTAAAGTAACCTATTAAAGTAATTTGATGTAAGGGTGACATGGTAAAATAAAACATTTTTATTCCAGGTATTATTTTTTATTTATATGTTCATTATATTTTTATACAAATTTACTAGCACCATATCATTATTCACTGAGTCACATGTGAAATTTCTAAGGAAGTCTTCTAATCTCATCCCCCTGAACTTGTAATATAAATATACCAAACAGTACTCTCCACACACCGCTGATAGATAATCTTGAACCGTAACGCTATTGTACCTCCACATGCAAGAATTCCTCCTTAAAAACCCTTCTATTGCCTCAATAGGTTTACGTCCAAATGAATCAAAATATTCACCAACTCTTTCGACGCTTATATGTATAGCCACCCAATGAGAGCCCGGCTGTGAATCAGGGTCCAGATTGCATATGATAAATGCTGGCACCTGAGCATAAATTGGCAATCGATTTGAAGGATATACGTTACTTTGGAGGCTGGGATGTATCATACGAAGACTCATTTGCACTTCTAGTGTGTTCATACTTTAATACGCGTTTACTCCGCTACTCTTTTGCTCTTTAACTGACTACATTTCTAACTATCAATTCATATTTGTACCAATGAATTCATTTAAACCCACATAATATGATCTCAACAGAAGTAATGAGTCTTTTTATTAAACAAGTAATGAGGTAAATAAAAACCATGTCATATTCGTTTAGGTTATATTTTATTATTCTTAATATCATAATTACATAAGTGATTGCTTAACTACTATAATCCACACATACATTTCTGTTCTTATCTATTTCTATAATATTTGAAAACTCTGCGTAAACTACACAGTTAATAGTTTCAGTCAATGCGCTCTCGAATCTTACTTCCATTCTTACACTACCATGGCGAACAAGATTCCAATGCACATTAGAGTTAGCCGACAAGTCAGGTGTTAAATCAAAAGCTAGTAAACAGTATCCATTTGAATATTGCTCCCTCGATATTCCATTACCTTCGTTAAGAAAATGTATACCGGTGCCTGAGTACAGGGTGTGGTATGCGCTCGTAAATACATCGTTTGGAAATGATGGTTGTAACGATTTTGAAGGTATCTGTTGACCATCTATATATAGGCTAAATGAGCAAATACCAAAATTTTCAAAGTTGAAAGGATTTTTAACATAACTACCGTTGAATGCTGTATTATTCACAAAACCTATAATACATCTCTTAGGAACCTGTCCTAAAAATATATTATCCAGTGTTTTACCCTGCACACCAGACGGTATGGTCAGGACTTTCACTTCACCTCTTGTTATAGGATATTTAGCTGTAGTAGTGGCAAGAACCTTTTGATGGGCTATTAGTATTGATGGATTAATTTTTGCTCTGCGTATTATTAAAGTTGCATCTGTGATACAGACTTTGTACTTATTATCTGCATTCTGTGACATGAGGTTAAATGTTTCTCTCGATCTCACTAATTTTATAGATAATTCGACCCCGTTAATGAGGAATTTATCTTGATTAAATATATCCCCATGTAAATGTCCAATCATTTCAACATCCTTACCATCCTTTGAAAGTTGTTGTCTTCTGTAAAAGCCCTTGTTTGCCTCATTAGTTTCATTCATTTTTCCAGCTGTATCCTCGTACCATAAACCACATGTCAAATGTGATTTTTTGGCGGATGATGAATAATTTAATAGAGTTTCTATGAAAGCACGATATGCATAAGTATTATTTGGGGGTGACACAAGTTTTTGGTTTAGGTAAACATCCAATTGGTTAAATAAAGAATGTAACCAATTATTGACTGGTGCCACTACATTAGCTGCATTAACTACAGAACCGTCTTGATTTTTAATTTGAGCCTTGAGATGGAGTAGTGTATGCGAAAGGTCTATGTAGTCATCTCCAGTACCAGGTACTTGAAATTCGACGGGTCCATCATCACTTAATGAAGAAATTGGTTTATAGTGTATCCAGTGTCCATATTCGATACTTGTTTGTGTGGAAGGAAGAGCAAACAGATCCAATTCAGATTTAACGCACTCACATGAATGATTATGAATAAATGACATTATGATTAGTTTGAAAATATATCCTTGGAATTATTATTATTTTTGTTCCTTGTTTTCTTCAGAGCGCCTTTCACGTTGAGGGGTGAAACTCGAATGAGCTCATTACAATATTTTCGTCTTTTATTAACACCCGATCCAGTCATAAGATTATCAATTTTGGTATCAACTTTGCGTTTAAGGTTAGAACTAGCCTCTTTCAATCGATTTTTAATAGATTCTTTGATAGGACGACTAGCCACAACATCTGACAAAAGCCCAATTCCGCCGTTAAGTGCTTCTTTTCCAATTACCTTAGCACCACTAGTGAGTAAAGGTAGCACACTTCGAAATAACCCCCCAAGAAAACTGCCGATACCATGACCACGTTGATGTAAGGCTCCTTTGTAGATTACATTTATACCAGACCCAGCTTGTTTCGAATAATAATGTTCATAAGGACATATAAATGTATCTTGAGGTGTATACATTTTAAAAAGGAAATATAGTTTATATTTTTTTAAAATGAAGTTTCACACACGATGTTCCGTATTGAAATGGTACCGCATTTCCCGTGGTTGTTCTTATATCTATCTCAATAACATCAAATTCTCTTCTCATTACCGGCAAATAATGTGGTGGTGAAAATATATGCATTTTATTTGAACCATATATGTATTTAGCAGGATCTAAGGGTATAATTCTCAATAGGGGTGTCATTACATCACCAACAATTTGTGGTTCTATAATATCACAATACACAAATAATTGTGATGGTAACCCCAAATGTAGATTAGCAGGGCGTTTACCGATATTATGATTTACTAAATTGGTATCTGGCTCAAATCCAAGTTGAAAGCTCAAATTAGGTGATAGAGATAATGAAATTATTGATGGATCCTTTACTGCAGCAGAGACAAACTTTGTCACGGTGTCCTGGCGAAAACTAACTTTCTCTTTCGAATTTAAAGCTAGAAGAATATTTTGTATATTATCATAGTTGGTGGCTGGTATATGGTTCTTATACATCAGTGTGGTCTCTTCGTTATTGATGGTAGTTTTTTTACTTATGTACATAATATTTTCATGTTCTTGCACGGAAAACATAGTAGCAGGATATTGAAACTCAACTATACCTACCATCCATTCTCCTTCTAATGTAATGGCTTTAGGTAGTTTTGTAGAAAAATTTGATGTCATATTTGCCGGAAAATATTGTGTAGAACTATTGCTGAGTAAAGTTAAATAAAAACTTTCCTTCATTGCAGATTTTTAATATTCGATAGTAAGACCCAAGAATTAAACTTGTTAGGATATCCTTTCCATTTAACTAATACTTCCTTTCTAATACCGCTTTTACGTGATCTGATGATTTTATCAATTTTAAATTCGGAAGTGGGGGAAAAAGTTATTTTTTGTAGTTCTTTCTCATAAAAAGTTCCTGTAATTGATTCATTGTCTAAATCGTTTAAAGTGTATACAACCCACGGGGAACGATCTATAATCGAAGTAATGATAAAAATTTCATTACTCCAATTACTTTCATAACCTTTTTGAAATACATGTTTGTATTTTGTAATTCTTACATAGTCACCAACGTTAAACTTAGGTACTTTGTTTAAACTTGAAATATAAGTCTTTTCATCATAATATAAATTTCGCCAAACTTCCATTATGTTTTCCATTTTAACATCACATGGTCTCATCTTGATACTAGAGTGTACACTGTGATTATAAGAACTAACCAAATCTTGTAAAATATCTGTATAGCGATAAGTATTCTTATGTGTAAAATAACGCCACATTTTCATTTTCAATGTTCTCTGAAATCGTTCTACTATACTTGCTTTTATATCTGGATTATTTGTAGTGTAATAATTTATATTTTTACTTTTTAAATAAGTTTGGACATCCTTAGATACAAATTCCGTGCCCTTATCTGATTGAATATGTCTAGGAACAGTTTTAGCTTCATCAAAGATGCTAGTAAAACACGTTTTTATTGTGTATGAATCCTTCTTTTTCATTGCTCTAACATAAGCATACTTACTAAAGGCGTCAATAACACACAAAATATATTTATATCCATCATTATATTGCATGTAAGTTCTTAAATCACTTAAATCAGCTTGCCATAATTCATTAATATTTGATAAAATATATTTATTACGCGGGAATTTTTTTATAACCGGTTTATGTAATGTATATGTTTCTTGAGACTGCAACCATTTCAAACATCAACTGCAAACATCACTTTTTGAGATTTTTCCATTCATTGCCTTTGTTAACTTATTGACACTGCTGTAACCGGCTGGATGTGAAATATCATAATAGATGCGATGTAACTCTAATACGGGGTCCATTTCTCCCAATCACTTTTGTTTCTCAATTTAGTGATGTATTTAGATTGAGTTGGAGTTGAAGAAACCTCAGTTTGTGGTTCTTGAATCAATGTTTTATCTTTACTATTAAGATTAGATATATATTTGATTCTTTTTAGATTACCAATGTATGTTAGCGGGGTATTTATATCATTTAAAAACTTGGCAAATATTTCCCAACCGATTGGATCGGATCTCTTCGAGGGTCTTAAGATGTCATTCACTAAATCTATAATATTACTCCCTGGTATCTCTTGTCCACTAATGATAACTGTTCCATTTTTATTCCATTGCAATTGATCTTTTTTATTTAATATTGTATCCATCAACAATTCACCCCTCCTCATATAAGTTTTAGGAATTAATTTTAATATTTCTTTTGGTGGTAACCCATATGCGATGTCTTCATCCGTTGGGGGTTGTTTAACATTTAGCATTTTTTCATTTTTACTAGTAGTTATATTATTGATGTTACGGGGTTCGTTGGTATTATCATTTAAAACCTTTTCAGTTATTGTTATTTCTTGAGGTTGGCGTTCTTCCATGGAGTAATGTAAGTATCTTTGTAAAATTTGTAGATAAAGTGCCCATTTTTCGCGATCATCCAATTTACTTGATATAATTTTTTCCATTTCTAAATCCAATCTACTTTGTGGTGTTGCTTTATTTTCATTCTGATGTTTCAGTTTATCAATAAAGTCTTGCTCAACAAGAAGCATTTTTTTTGTGTTCATTGTGATTTATTAAAACAACTTACAAGGGTGCTTAGAATTGTACCCAACATTATTGGAAGAAAGGACCCTCCTTTTTGTATTAATATATTTTTCCTGTATTCAAAACTTTTACCTTTACTGATCAGATTACGTAAGATATTTTTAATTTTTTTTAATTTGGTTTTTGTATTCTCTTTTAAAGGTACTTTTCCTTGTAAAACATTGTGAATACATTCACAAATACAGTTAATTTCTTGATTATTACAAGACTTCAATAATATTCTACGATGTTTGGGTTTTAATTTATGTAAAGCTGATAACAATTCCTTATGCGTTGTTATTCGTTGATACATGGTTCATTACTGACTTAGAGTGGTTGATTACAAAGATATTTATACCTTTTCATAGGAACATATATTGTACAAAAATTACGGGATTCAAATATTTTAGATTTTATGCGGCGAGCATCATCAGTGTTTTGTTTCAAATCAATCATTAAATAACCATGAGCTTCTTTAGTAGCATCGGTATATGAATCTTCGATAAACTTCGTGTCTTCCGGGGAAACTTGTCTAACTAGAAATCGTATTTGTGTTTTGTCACGGGGATTTTTAAAATAAATAATATAACTTGAATTAAGTGAAATATCACGCTGTCCTCTTCCTTGATGAAATAAGTTTTGGGTTATGTAAAAAACACTCAAATTTCTATGATGACTGCCTTTTGTAAATATATCAACAACTCGCCCATCAGATTCCCTCATTAAGTCATCTATTATAATCAAATGTGGATTTTTACCATCAAACATATGCAATTCCGGTAGTCCTTGGTGGTAATTTACTCCGGGTATATTATAAAGCGGTTGCATTTCATCATAACACCATGTAATTTCCAAAAAAATCTCATTACATATACTATTTTTATGTTTAATGAAATATGCAACAAAGTTAGATTTTCCACACCCACTTGGTCCTGCTACGATGGCAGCAAAAGGATGAATAAAATGAATCATTTTTTTGACTTCTGTCTTCAGCAGGGAAAGGAATAAAACTAAGTTGATATTTTAAAAACAATTTATTTATATGGAATATACAGAAAAATTTAAGTGTAATATCACAATATTAATGTATTCTTATATATATGTATACATGTAAACACACAAATTTATTTTACATAAAAAATTACAATGCCTCATATATACAATAATGATTAACTTAATTACATACTAATGATTTTGTAATGACCTATAGGTAACGTATCGATTTTGTTTGGTAAAATGTACCGCTTAGTGTCATTAAAAGATAAACATAGCTTATTTATTTCCTGGGTAAAAATTGTATGTTTTAATGATCTAAATCGATACATTTTACAATGCTGTACGTTGTTATTAAACAAACACGACTTATAATTATTTAATGTTAATTTTTTTGTAATACATTTATTTACACCCTTCGCTTTCGTCACCACCTTGTCATCAACTTGTAATGCATACATTTTAGATCTTAACCCTACGAACTCTGTAAAAATTCTTCCGATATTCTCGTCTTTAAAGTACCCTAACTTTTTTTTGTTCAATTTTGGGAAATCAAAAATATTATTTTCATCATAGTCAGATGTATCAAAATATTTGTTAATATCGGGTTTTATATCATTATAAAAGTTACTAGTAAATATTTGATAAATGAGACTGTCGGTATCTGTGTACAGTAGTTTCAAATTGGAAGTAAATTTCTCTTGCATGTAATTATAGTGGAAATCATACATTAGCGTTTTAGATATATCTAATATACAAAATCCGAGATAAATAGGTTTATTATAAATTAACTTCATTTTGTTTAATTGAATTGCAACAAGACTATCAGAAAATATTGAAACACTGTGAAAATGTGGTTGAGCAATTAGATCTCCGGCTCCCAATACTTTGCCCCTATTTTCCCAGTGGGTTAATAGTTTAACGTTTACTCGTTTCTCAATATTTTCCATAGTCTTACCAAATACAGCGTTGTTCATGAGTTTATAGAAATCTTTCTCAAAATCAGAATTAGCTCGGGTTCTTAATTGTGTATTAAGGTCTATATATTTCTTTAACCATGGACTCTGTTTAAATTTTAATATTCTATGAACTTTTAATAATTTTAAACCCATTTTCAAACATTGAATTAAATTTCTGTAATGAATAATATATTTATATTTATTTTTTAAGTTTGGAATCAATCTTATTTCCTTAGCGTCCCCAACTGGTATATTTTCTGGACAAAGAGGTAAATCTGAATGTTTATCATGTAAATCCACCGGATACTCCAGATCTACTTCTAAGATAAAACCTATATCTGAGGAACAACTAACATTAAAATCTGTATCAGCACTAACCCACTCAAAACCAGCTGTAGGTAGATATTGCGACATAGCCCAACCATATAGATTATTGGCATCGAAATACATTAAGAATGACTCTTTATCTTTTGCATTATAGTCAGACATGTAAACATTATTTGCTTTTGCATAGCGAGTGCTACATTGCGAAACACCACCACGAATTCCTGATTTAATGAAAGCAATCATATCTATATTAGAAAGTAATTCAATTTCTGTTTTAGTGTGTTTTAACATAGCATCCCAACTTAATCCAGGTGCTGTATAGTAATGAGCCGGATCTAAATCGTACGTTTGAATGCAAACATACCTAAAATTTTCAAAAATATCTGCTAACAATAAAACATCAGTTTTTAAATAAAGATTTGAATAATCCAACATATTTTTACAATTGAAATGATTCCAAACATCTTTGGCATGGTTGTAATCTTCATTAGAAATAATGGAATCTGTAAGAGTACTGTAAAAGTGGGGAAGATCAGGAAGTTGATTGTAATTTAATGTATCAAAATCTTTAATGAATTCATATGGAAATACACCTTTTTTAGTCAGCCGTTTAAAGTCTTCTGAATTGGGAAAGCATTTTGATAATTCCTTAAAATTATTCTCGTTTAAATTTTTTGCTAAAGTATCTAAGCTACTGGGTAAAAATTTTAAGGAATCCACAAAACGTAAAGTTACATTACTATTATTGATATTAAGTACCTTTGAAAATGATATGTATATTTCTTTATTTTGCGGGAGAACTTCCACCCGACCTTCATCAAAGCTTAAGGCATGTACGATAAAATGTGCATCATAATGGCTTAAATTGTGTAAGAAAACTGGTACAGTGTAAGGTACTCTAAATTTTTCAGAACAAAGTTTATGTATGACCCCAACAAATTCCCCAGTAAACCAATCGTGGTAAATCATTGAATCCCCACACAAAATTTTATCACAAATATAACAATTTTTAGCTTTGCTAACTATATCTTGCTGTATTGGTGATATTTTATTAGGCTCTTTTTGGAAACTAATTTTTTTAACGATTTTTATCAAATTATCTTTCAGTGATTCCATAAATTTTAAAGCACAATTTTCACCAGTATATGTTACATATTTAGACAATTTATCATCGTATGAGCATTTAATGTAGTATCCAAAACTATACACATTATGCTTTTGTACATTTATTGTATGTGATTTTGAAGGGTCGTTTGAACATGATGCTAAGGGACTTAAAAAAGCCTCAAAATCCGCATATATAACAAAAGGTAACATCAATTTACGTTGAAATTTATCAAAACTTAATTTACATTCAGAAACAATATCACCCCACCAATTTTTTTTATGTTTATCTACGCTGGGTATTTGTGTACAAATATGTCTGCAATCATTTATTTGATGGTTATTTAAACGTTCAGATGTTAAAAAATATTGTAAACAAAAGTCACATAGATATATAGCTTCCTTGGATTTCGAAACTTGACTACTTATTAATCGTGACATATTTTTAATATAACAATAATGACCGATTTTACCATGTGTCAAATATAGTAAATTTATATGAGTCTGCATTTTATTTTTTGTAAAATACAATGGCCCAACAATACAATGTTTTTTTTTATGTTCATTATATTCTAAACCAAAAACATTGATGCTAATATTATTAAGACTTTCAATTTTGTGTATATCGTTTAATTTAACAGGAAATTTAATATTACCGAACTTTAATTTATGACTGTATTTGGTGTAAGATGATACTCTATCCGAATTTTTATGAATTGGAAATAAAGCAGATAACAGTGCCCACTTAAAACAGGCGTCATCAGTGTTTTTAACATTTATCACAGCTTTTTTTGTTTTTATATCATGTGGTAACTCAATAAAGGATTTTCCTCTTAAAGGGTTAAATTGATTTAAATTCAAATCCAAATGTAAAATCTTTTTCAGACTCCACCCACTATCCTTTTTCTCGAATGAATTTATATAGTTTATTAGAGATTTTGTGAGAGTTGTATAAAATATATTTAAATCATCAGCAATACAAACAATAAAATTCATTGATTGGAAATCAAAGCTTTTGTTTAAGTTTTTTGTCTCCTGAACAAAGTCACCATATAAAATGAAATTTATTTTTAAAATTGTGTGATCTTCTATAGATTTATTTATTAATGTAAATATTGTATCTTTGACTGACGCAAGAAATAAATCTGGTGTCTCAAACTGTAAATCATTTTGATTTTCTGAAGTTACTCTATAGGTTATTATTCTATTACCGAACGCAGTCTCAATTATCTTAACATTGGGTTTTATTGAATGTTGTATTTTATTTACGTTATTTTTATGTGCATTGCTCCTTAGATGATTAGCGAAATATTTTTTGGAAACATTTGTATTACAAATACAACAAAATTTCGTGTTAAAATTATTACCTTTATTCGATGTTGATTCCTCTTGTGAAGACCGTGAAAGATCCATGTTAGATCCAGATTTTATTCTTTTGATGTCAGCAGAGTTAATATTAACATCTGCTTTCCTTTTAGTTCCACGACCCATTTGATCAACCCTATCGAATAAAATGTTATATTATTTAACTGTTAGAAATGCGAATAGAGAAATCAAAAAATATAAAAAATATTATTATTAAATATACTCACAGTTTCCCATCGAATTCATCACATAGCGCCATCATTCTTTGATCATAAAATGGGTGATTTAAATCATTTCTTTCTATTTCATCACAAACATTAAAAAGTTCATTTGTATCATTGGATAAGCTTTCAAATTGATCCATTTCATCAAAAAATACACTAACACAGTCTTGAGACATTGTATATATGTATTCGTTTCACAACTATTTTTTGTCACACACTTTTTACCTTAATGCGCAAAGGTCTTCAACAAAAAGCACAATGATTGACTTTGTACAATGCAACATAATATTTATACTAGTGGAAACATTACTTAACTATATAAACATAATATGGTATTAGAATCCGAAGCATGTAGAAACTGAATTAAGCTAATTTTTAAAACTGTAACGTTTTACACTATCTTCCTCATATATCTCCTTTGTTATGTTGTATACAATATCCTTAATCTGATGATCAATGTTGGAATCGCTTTTCATGTAATATTTAACACGAATATCCGCATTTTTCCAATGTTGTGAGACTGGGATTTCTCTCAACTTATTAATACTATATAATTCGATTTTTACAAGTATATCAGCGTCCCTTCCATCATCTTTATCTGTCGATATATATGAAATGCTTCCTTCCTTGCCTGCACGGCCAACACTTGAAGAAAGTTTAGTTTTTTTCTTTTTACGGTCAGGTTCTTGAAGAAAAAAGTCATCTAAACGATTGGTCTTCTTATTTTTATTTTCTGTTAAGTTTAAAACCTCTTCTTCATCAGATAAATCATAATAGTTGTATGGTCTGAAACATTTTTCCACATCTTTCAGGTTGTATGAAGACTGAAATATAACATAAACAAATCAATCAAAAACGGAATTATTAATATTATAAATTTACTGATACGAAATTTAAAAAATATAAATAACTTACCTCCATTGTTGTATATTACTTCAAACTCACAACCACTTCACTTTTGTCGAACTAAGAGCACAATACTAAATCTTTCTACAAGTATCGGGTTATATAGATTGGAAACGGACATCATTAACTAATTACGATATTCAAATAGAGTGCATGTTTGAACAAGTATCCATAGCTATCAGTAAAATGTGGATAATAAATACAAAGGGCACTCTAAAACCCTTTGCAATCTTAATGGACAATGCATTCTTTAAAACATTTTTGAAATAGATAAGAACAGAAATGTGTAGTAGTTAAGCAATCACGTCATGTAATTGTTAGGAACAATAAAATATATATATGCGAATATGACACGGTTTTTATTTAGCTGCATTACTTTTTGAAGTATTTTATAGAATAAGTTTTGTGAATAATACAGCATTCAACGGTAGTTATGTTAAAAATCCTTTCAACTTTGAAAATTTTGGTATTTGCTCATTTAGCCTATATATAGATGGTCAACAGATACCTTCAAAATCGTTACAACCATCATTTCCAAACGATGTATTTACGAGCGCATACCACACCCTGTACTCAGGCACCGGTATACATTTTCTTAACGAAGGTAATGGAATATCGAGGGAGCAATATTCAAATGGATACTGTTTACTAGCTTTTGATTTAACACCTGACTTGTCGGCTAACTCTAATGTGCATTGGAATCTTGTTCGCCATGGTAGTGTAAGAATGGAAGTAAGATTCGAGAGCGCATTGACTGAAACTATTAACTGTGTAGTTTACGCAGAGTTTTCAAATATTATAGAAATAGATAAGAACAGAAATGTATGTGTGGATTATAGTAGTTAAGCAATCACTTATGTAATTATGATATTAAGAATAATAAAATATAACCTAAACGAATATGACATGGTTTTTATTTACCTCATTACTTGTTTAATAAAAAGACTCATTACTTCTGTTGAGATCATATTATGTGGGTTTAAATGAATTCATTGGTACAAATATGAATTGATAGTTAGAAATGTAGTCAGTTAAAGAGCAAAAGAGTAGCGGAGTAAACGCGTATTAAAGTATGAACACACTAGAAGTGCAAATGAGTCTTCGTATGATACATCCCAGCCTCCAAAGTAACGTATATCCTTCAAATCGATTGCCAATTTATGCTCAGGTGCCAGCATTTATCATATGCAATCTGGACCCTGATTCACAGCCGGGCTCTCATTGGGTGGCTATACATATAAGCGTCGAAAGAGTTGGTGAATATTTTGATTCATTTGGACGTAAACCTATTGAGGCAATAGAAGGGTTTTTAAGGAGGAATTCTTGCATGTGGAGGTACAATAGCGTTACGGTTCAAGATTATCTATCAGCGGTGTGTGGAGAGTACTGTTTGGTATATTTATATTACAAGTTCAGGGGGATGAGATTAGAAGACTTCCTTAGAAATTTCACATGTGACTCAGTGAATAATGATATGGTGCTAGTAAATTTGTATAAAAATATAATGAACATATAAATAAAAAATAATACCTGGAATAAAAATGTTTTATTTTACCATGTCACCCTTACATCAAATTACTTTAATAGGTTACTTTAAATATATATTTATTAATTTTCATTTAAAGCCATAGGTTGAGTTAGTGAATGTAGGAAAGTAGATAACGCGATGCATTAGTACTGAGGCATTCATTAGATAATGACTGGGAATTTCGTACAGGAAATAGGAGCTGATAAGGTGGTGATAAGTTAATGAGCTACGGTTTTGCGAAAGCTAACTTTTAAACTGTTAGAGATATCAGTTCGGCTGTGAGTGCTTTCGGCTCCGCACGCCCTGTTTAGTGGGAATAGAGTACAAACTTTTTTTTTTTTTTTTTTTTTTAGTTTTGGTCAGCCATGATTTTTAGGTTTGTCCCTTGGGCGGGACAAAATATTTCTGCCTTTGAGGCAGTACCCGGAAATACCAACTACTGACAGTTAAGTTCATTTATCCCTAAAGACGGTGATGGTAGAACGACAGTGAAACTTGTCACCATAAATCATATCCCTTCAAGACGATCTTGCCAAGAAAAATAAGATATGTTTTTTTTATATCTAAAGTAAATAAAAGTTATATTTAATGTTGCTCTTTCAGAAAAAAGAGTACGATTTACAAATAGGCGTAAAATATAAACGAAACATAAAGTTGGAAAGCTCTCGTGATCAAGTGGTCATTGACAAAATTCACGTAGCGCCCGCTACGGACGGGTGCTACGGGGCGTAACAGAAAGAGCTACTCTAGCTACGAAAGGCTAAGCCAAAGCGATTTACAAATCAATATTTTCAGGCATTATTCGGTGATTAGCGGTTGGTTGATTACCGCTTTACTGGTTACCTTTTTTAACAAATAATTAAGTCGATTTTTATGTAATTCAGCCCCGCCCTCTATTATATTACTTGTATGCACATAATATTATAACTATACGTTGGTGGCATAATGTTGCATATATATAGTTTACAAATTTAAAATAGAGTGTGAACTCTACGAACCCTTGTAGCGTGCGGATGCAGGGCGCGGTGCGGCGAGAGGCGAGGCGGGGGCCGGTGAGGGGTGTGGCCGCAATCGATATCAGATCTAAATACGGCGAGCATTCACACGATTAGTTCATTCGCTTTGTGCCGGTGTCCATCGGCTACTGATCACCCGCTCGTGTCCGTTAAATGCGCATTATCCTCTTCATCACCCACGACGACCTGTACTTTGGCCTTGACATTTAGAGAAATCTTTCTTTACTATCTTTTTAACTTAGTAAGGTTTTTTTCCACATAAATAAGTAATTACATACAAATTCACATTTAATAAATTAAATAAATTATAATAATAGGAAAAATTATTACTAGTAGGTACTTTATATTGCTATAAAGACTAAAATCTTCGGATGATAAGATAAAAAGCATTTCTACTTTTGACATATCATAAGTGTACTCTACAGATTGTGCACATGCTAATGCTTAGCCATTTCTACAGTATTTGGACCGTTCTTAACCTTTCACTTGTACTCAAGGTCAAATTGTAACGATTAAACGAATCTTGGCAATGGGTTTTTTGTTTTCGGCAATGTTTATATATATATATTGCTACATGATATATATATAGCAGTATAAAGTACCTACTAGTAATAATTTTTCCTATTTTTACCTTTACGGCAGCTGTCCTCATAAGTAACGATTTTAGTTCTTTTTTGGGTCCTTGTCTGCTGTTTTTTTTATAATTTCCTAACTATTTTGTTTAATGTTATATCTGCGGCTTAAAAATCAGCATCGTCGGTACAAATTTCTAAAAGTTGCGAGGGATGTCCACGCACCACCTGTGTGGCTTAATTCCGGTGTGATTTAATGATATTAGCTTGTCTACTTGACCGAGACCCACCATACGAGTATAACCAACCCCCGATATTACTATGAGGTGATACCGAGACTCATACAACTATCGCTTTCTTATGTGAATCATTTTATTTTTTCTAAAGGCCCATCAACTTTGGAACAAACAAAAGTTGCTTACCCATTATCAAGCCAATTTTTTTCGCTTTCTTCAGTGTCTTGTCAGGAAGTAAGTAGTTTTCTACTTGCATCTCTTCTGCCATCGACAAACACTGTACTCGAATGTTCAATAAAAAGGAAATAGTTTATATTGTATTTGTAATAAATTAATTAGTTTGCGTATTATTTATGATTCTCGTGTAAAATGAATAAATCTTCTTATTGAGAAACACATATCGTTTTAAACCGCGACCGTCGCAACGTATGAAAAAAAGAATGGAACATAATTCAGATATTTGCGAAAAAAAAATAATTTAACTGACACGCCACAACCTTTAGAATTATCTTATAAATAACAAATTTACCATATAATGTTATAACTTTCACAATTACATTTTTTTTACTAATCTGTGGAATTTTTGCATATTTATTAGGGTCTGTTTCACAATGTCCGGATAAGTTCCAAATAAGCTATTAATTATTACTTATTGGTAGGATAAACTTGTGTTTGTTGCGTTTCACGACTGTCAGATAGCGCTATTTGTCATGAAATGCCAAGTATCTAATTCGGAACTTTTATCTTTCGAATAGTTTATGTGTTGCATAGATATTTGGTACTTTATCCATACATTGTGAAACAGGCCCTTATTAGTCCATTAGACGTGACGTGGCTGATATACCACAGGCAATAAATAAATAGATTTTGATTAAGAATGGCGTGCCTAATCGATATTTTTGTCTCTTTTTTGTTTCGTCTTATACACCAATATGTTATAAAATATATTTCACTAAAACTATTGTATATAAATAAGAGATAACATTTAATATGAGGCAGTATGCCTTAGAATGCTTGCTTGCGCCGGTAGAATTACCAAGCTAGGATTGTTAAGCCCGAACTTAATGCACACATGGGAATGGAAATGTATAATAGAAGCGATCAAATTAGTTTCTGCCCATCTATATGCCAATAGTTGTTGTAACTCATGACCCCAGAAGATACAGAGAAACTTGCCAAACCACACTAACTCTGTAATGAGTATGACTGTCACTGAAGTTTCCGTGCATCAAATATGCTATATTAGTTAATAAGAACTTTAATACAGCTAATTACAATTTGTTTAGTGAACTCTCAGCTCTTTAAAGATCATTTTTCGTGTTTGAACAGTCAAAAACTACGGAAAGCATTATCTGAAATTAAAATTTGAATGGACTGAGAAGCGGGACTTTTTCCACTCAGAAATATTATTCTTTTGTCTGCCGTGGCCCGTGGCCGCCCTTCGCTCTCCACCCGCCTTCACTTCTTTTTATCTCGGACGCAGTGCCCAAAATTCATTATTTATTTAAACTCAAACTAAAGCTTTGAAATATTCAAATTAACTCAACATTTTTGAGTAATGACTGTTTCGTGTTTGCAGTGGACTTGTTGCTAACCTTACAGCCTACCAACATTAAAAATATGAAACTATTTCTATAAAATGACATTATTGTTTTATAGATTGAGGGAAGTTTTGTTAACTAGGTCCTAATTGAACAAAAATAATGCAGTTGGTCAGGGTTTAGTTACTAGAAATATTATACTAATATATATAACACAGTTAATAAATTGATTTCCCAAGTAATTTATTTGTTTACGAAACGTGTACTTTTATTTTTATTATTACCTATTAGCTACAGCTGACACGACATCACCCATGTATCTACTTACTTACTCTCCCTCCGGGTATGATTTGTCTCAGCAAGAAATAGGAAGGAAGTAGAAATTCAGATCTAAGCAAATTTTGCATCTTCTAGACCTCCATAACCAATAGAGCTATTTATTGTTTCTTTGTTACATGATCTTGTAATAAAATTATTGCGTGTTTATGACAAGGGCCTAGAGGTCTGAGAATATATAGAAGTAATTGTATAAGTTGAATTTACGATTGTATTGTGTGTTTGAGTTTCATCTATGCAACAGTTTAAAAGAGTGCAGAAGAATTTATTGCCAGTTCTCCTCAATCATTCTGTTATGAAATTATATTCTGATGTTAAAAATTTACCTAAATATTTTCATGATACGTTTAAGTACAGAATCTTAGGACGAGGTACGGGGTTGACCTTGGTCGTGGTAAAACCAAACGACTCTTAAGTAGAAAGTTGTGTTAAATGCTACCAGTCAATCAGATGCCGGCTGAAGTTTATCTTTATTTGGACGAACTCTTCAGTATTGCAGAAAAAACTTCTATATATTTTATATATTAAAAATCTTGAAGACAAACAACATGGATATTATAGAAGGCGTCGTCAATTAAGGAACTATTACGAACGTGTTAGACGTACGTTTGTTTGCAAATATTGGTCATGTGTATATGGACAATATCGATATCTATAAATAATATTTTCTACAATATCTAAAACCGTGGTGCATGGATCGTTGCAACCATAGCAATAAATAAAAATACACCTTTTAGCAAGCTTTTTCGTGGGCGATGAGCCCCACTCAAGAGCGTCTCGTCTCAGCGACTTTTAATAAAGTTTATAAACCCGTGTCTTGCAGTTTCTTTACAGAAACAATACAAACCCCTTCACCCCTTCGCCCCCTCCTCACAGCCTTAACTAGCCGCTGCCCACACACTTTACACGTCTAATTCAAGTTTAGAGAACTCTCTGTAGCTATCTCACCTCCGACCAATTTTTTGTTTTAACTCACAAAAAAATATTGGTATAGGTAGTAAATTATAAAATGTAGATTTATACCACTATTACGTTTTGTTTGTATATCATCAGTTTCAGAAGGGGCTAATTGGATGAGTCACCATCTACCTTCGATTGCATCATAATATTATATCAAGTAATAAAAGTATATTACCAATTTTTTTAGCAATTTCATGCTGAAGGCATCATGAGCCCAGCCACGTAACTTCATCAAAGCGAAATTTATTAAATATTTAGGTGGGTTTTACCGCAGAGTAAGGAATAAGCTATAATTTAACCCGACATCTTATTATTCATGATGCGCTCGGGAAACTTGTAAATGGAGCTAAGTTTTGTTCAAAAACGTATTACGTTTACGGTTTTTAAAATAGCAGCTGTCGCATCGCAGCGACTACCTCCACTGAACTGGGTTTCTTTTGGACGAATACTACGGTATGATTCTCTTGAGAATCATAATGGCTTACAATGTTATATACATACATACATCTATTTTTGTATGATGCTGTACATCTTCTAAATAAATTAATAAAATACGTGTAGCGGTCGGGTACTGCCGCCGTGAAGCGGGATAAAATTTTGTATCAACTAATGCAATTATAATAATAATTATTATTTTTCCTTGAAATTAATTCCAGTTTCTTCTCGTCCTTGGTTGTTAATACTGTTGGCTGGTTCCAAAGCCTGATATTCCAGACTTGAGATTTATTTCTATATTATAATTATTAACGTTGTAAACTGTCAGGAAATCGTTTTATAGCTAGTTTTTTTCTTGGTTTTAAGAACATTGTAAGATTCTGGGTTATTATCAGCTTGTAAGAAAGTTAAATCGATATAATATTTAACAATATCGTTGTATATCCACACAAATGTCTGTGTTATTTCAACTATTGATTTACTACCACCAATGCTTATATATATAATAATAATATATATAACACATTTACCTCGCCTAGTTTAACGGAGTCCCTAACTAAATATGTACTTCCTTTTCTGCGTTCGTGTCCCATGTTTCTTAGATATTATTTAATATATTTTATTTCTTTGCACAATGTTTTTGATTCATCTTCCATAAGCCATATTTAGAGATTAAGATTAAGCCATGTTATTAAAATTCTAGTAAGTAGAAATATAAATAATTCCGAGTCGGATGCGTCGTGACTTTATTTGCATTTTATTTCACTACACAGTGTTAAAGATATTCCCACATTACATAATATTAGTTTCTAACAGTTGTGGAAGGCGGTAAGGCTGTCGTCCGGATTATGAATTCTTGTATACATTGTTGGACCCATCTATACAACATATTCTTTTACATGAATTATTTTATGCAGCTGCAGAATTTTGATTTAAGACAATGTCCTCCTTACCTATTTTCTAATCACACATTATTAAGTGATCACCCACTATAATGCACCTAAACCAGGCAATTGATAACCACACGTGGTTTAACACTCTAGATTTTATTTGAGTTAGAATTAATTTATCTGTCGAGGCAATGACGCTGGTACCTGCCTGGCTGGTGGTTTTAAGGGGGAGGCGCTAGCGGTTACTTGGGAAAGCTTACTGTCCTCTTGGCGGGGGCTCCCTAGTACCAGCTCTTTCTACTTGACCGTATCCAACGAAGAGCGGTTCGAATCGTCGACGACCAATCTCCCTCTGAGTGGCTTCATCCTTTGGCGTTGCGTAGGGATGTGGGGTCACTGTACATCTTCTACCGCATTTACCATGGAGAGTGTTCAAAGGAGTTGTTCGGATAGTTCGGACCTGCAGCTGAGTTTCATCATCGGACGTTGAGGCAGAATACGAAATTCCACCCGTATCACCGATTTAGGGTCGTTCGCTGCTGCTGTTCGTTTTCTGCTTAGATCTATTCCATGTATTATTAGAAGTCTTGTATTCTGTTCGTTCATTTCAATTGTAATTTTCTCAAATCACATCTGAAATCGGTCTTCCATTGTTGTTACAATTATTGGTTTGCCGAACTTATCTTAAATACCTAACACAATTACGATTCATCCAAGACTGTTTAGGTTTTATATTAAAACACCCAGCCAGCACAAGACATTTTTAAAAGTCACTTAGTGATGTATTACAGTGGTAGTATTTCAGTTTTAGTCGGTTTTAACCTCTTTATGCACTAATTCTATTTTTATTTTCAAAAATAGGTGATGTTAACTGTGCTGCTGTACCCGCAATTTTCTAATAGAGACAGTTAAAGTTCCTATGTTTAGCTAGATACATACTTCAAAACCAATCATTCCTTGGTAAAACTATAATCTGTCGACATTATCAAGAATTCTCCTCACAAAGAGCGCGTATTAAAATCCTTTTTTAAAACAATGAGTTTTATGAACAGTATATTCGAGATACTGAGAAGTCAAGAAAAAAATTACAAAAAACAGCTGTTTATCAATAGGCTGCTTCTCTAGTCTCTGGAAATAACCTTACAGAAAAACCAATAATTAAATCGAAAGCTAGCAGTGAAACGCAGAACTATCGCCCTATTTCTATTCTCTCAATTATTCCGAAAGTGGTGGAAAAGCCGGATATACTCCGATTTGATGAATGGTATTATTTACTGCATGGGTTTTTGCTGCAAAATCAACTCTTACTAATATTTTTTACTAATATTATGTTTTCGGTTTCCACCTGGAGCCTTAGATGGAGACGTGAAATCCGTGCCATTGATCCGGTGTCGCGAAGGGATACTTGGAGCCCTTCTTCTTGTCTTTTATCTACGTATTGTTAGATGATTATATTTTCGTTGACACCTATTACTAATATATTATTTTTTATTTTAATGGCTTGTTTTAATACAAAAAAAATATTATCGGTGAGGCCATTTTAAAACGCTTCCCTAATACAAACTTGTATTTTAGTGTATAAGTCTTATACAGTTGGCAAGCCAGTGGACTGTGAGATGTGTAATTAATTTGATATATAAAACACCGACAGATGAACACAAAGACTGTAGAACTGGCGGGACCAGGAGACAAGATAGAGATGATGACAGATAGCAAAAGGCCCTCCTTCTTGTCCAGATGGACAAGGAAACAATCGTTTGTAGATAATACAAGACCTAACATTAGAAATCGGAAATATTTTTAATCAATAGTTTCTGTGCGTCATGCGAAACCATTTGTAAAACAAATTTATTTTGTTTAAACCCCAACTGCACAGAATCGAACGTTAGTAATATATATTCAGCAATAATAAGAATAGTATAGTTACCCACGAAATAATTTCTGTAGGAAAAAAATTAAACTAATAAAGATATAGCAAAAATGTTACCGAGTGAGGTACTGATATGTATTCCTACCACTCTCTCACGACTGAGGCTACTTTTTATTCGGCACACCTGAGACGTAATATTTCACGAGTGTTAGGCCGACAGCAACGATCGCTGCGATCAATTTTATCGAATAACCGTTTCTCAATGTTTTCTTATCTGTGACCCAACGGCGAAGCGTGAGTCCTCTCCACCGGGTGAATATTTGTCATTCTGAAAATAATGATAAGGACTCTAACTGTAGGTACAGATCAATACTTCAACATGAATAATTGTTTAAAAGTAATTTAGAGATTGGAAAACGTAGATAAGCATTCACTTCGCATTCCTTCTTCGAATCATTAAATCGTTAATTTAGTGATTCAACGAAGTATTGTCTTCGTCTCTGTGTATTATGTACTGTGTAAATATTTTAACTATTATAATTTCAAATAATATAAGCTAACTTACTCGATTTAGTTATTGTGTTGTCATTAATTTAATCAAATTTTCAGAAGGCAATGGTACGGTATATTTATTAACTATGTAAAGCCGAAATGAATTGATGTATACAATTATACAATTATACCGATGATTTTAGTAGAAAGTTTTAGGTTCATGAATATTTAATCTTCATTAGATTATGAAGAGTAGCGTGGCACGAAGCGTAGGACTTCAATTTAAATTTCGCGAATGAAACCAATTTGACCACTCAATTTCAAGACAGATGTTAGCAATCGACTTTTAATTCATTGTAAGTCTAGTTTTTTACTAGAAATTTAACGTTTATTATTATTTTAATAGAAATATAGGTACATACTATATTTATCCTAATAGAGTAATTGAAAATAAAATAAAGAGATTTATGTCGAATGTATTGTATATGCATGTATTCCATACTATAAATGAAGTAAACAAGAAAAAAGACACGGGCTCAACTTTTATTCTAGTTTCCGAGCCAAGAAGAGCCTTATTGTCGCAGCGAAGATAATTTTTAAAGCCACACAAAGCATCTGCGAGTAAGCTGCGAGCGGTTACTTTGTAATATCTGTCTCGTAATACAAAGCAAATATTTAGCTCAAACAATTACCAGCAACCGCTTCACAATCTGCTTGAGAAAGAACTATTATTTTCCTTTTAAAGCCAAGTCTTTTAGTCCTTTTGTCTCTGCCCGTCTTGAAGAACAAAAACCTGATGCCGCTTAGCATGCTAAGCTACCTCACACCTCTATTCTATTAGTTACTAGTGTAATTATATATGTCTTAAACGTATTTATATAGTACCTACCTGCTTTTTTAGAATAAAACTTTAGCTTAAGTCATTTAGCTGCACGTCGCGCGTCTTTCGAGGTACCTTATTTAAATTGACATATTTCTGATAGAGTTTCGCCTTCTCATCTTTAATGTTATATGCTAGAATAAGGTATCCATTATAAATTATGCAGTAATTGTCAACTATGAAAATTTAAACTGGATTACGTTACAATTTCTTTTATTTCGTTTGAATGCGTGTATTCGTGTCAATGGATCAGCATGATTATATAATTAGGTTTCCATTAGACCGTTTTCAAATAAGTGAACCTAATGCAAATAGAATAGGTTGTCAAAGCTTTTTCAGAGGCGCGATAAACCCCCCTCAGCGGTAACATTGTCGCGGTCGGGGGAGGGACCTCTGGAATGGGCGAGAAGGCGAAGACGGAGATAGCGCGGGAGAACAAGGTTGGAGTTTAAATATCGCCGAGTCAGCAGTCTTTGATTACATTCTGTGGGTTCGATAATGATACGAAATATAGCAGAATCCAGACAAAATGGAAATAATAAGTTTCTACCATTATTTTATTTTCTTAAAGAAAGAAAATATTACATATTTGTAAACGTAACGAATCTCATTGAAAGTATTGTTGGCCGTATCAGAAAGGTCGTAGCACGTATATCGCAGAGCGTAGCTTGCCTCTCTGACGATGCGGCGAGGCGGGGCAGGGGGCGGGGTCTCATAGTGCAAGGAACACTTTCTGCGACAAATACTGAGTAATTCTCGCTTTTGTGTCTGCACACACTGTTCCGTTGAGAGTATCACGCGTAAAAGCTTTTTCATTCTCACTGAGAAATACATAACCCTATTTCTACGTGTAGAGAATACTGTCATTGCCTAGCTCCTGTGAGCCAGTAAATAACTGTATGACCGAATTCGTATACGATACGAGTCTTTTATTGACAATAATTGTTATCCTTTAATATTGTATAGGTTGTAAGACAAATAATCCAAATAAATATTACCTTTAGGTTTCCCATTCTAGTAAGTCATAGATACCAGAAATAGAGAACCAAAAAACATTCACAGTACCAATATATAAGATAAAAATCTTAAAAAAAAGTGAAGCTAATATATTTATCATGTAATCGGTTATTTTTCACGAACTTAATTGGTTTGTGTTAAATTTATGGAATAAATTCTTTCCTATGTATATATTCAAATTCAGAGAAAAGTCGTTGTCGTTGATAAAGGCCGAGTGGAAAGGGGGGGGGTCCGGGGGAGGAAGGCTCAAATAAGGAACGATAGCAATTTATTGTATCAGGCTTTCGACAGCGTTACAAAAGTGATGTTTCTCCATTGTGCTCGCTTCTATCGGGGAAAACTGACACATGAAATTAAATTTATCTATAATCCGCGCAGACTACAGAGCGAACGTACTGATAAATTCGGGTGAATCTCATTTACACATCCGCCGAGTATGACGTAATGATGGTTGCATTTTCTGTGTCATTGAGTGTATCGTGGCTGCGCACGTACAGGGTGTTTGTTTAACTCTTGCCAAAATGCATTTCACTTTACCTACAACAACAAATTTTGCTGCAATGCAGTTGCAACAACGTCAACATCTAGAAGTTGTCATCTATGTATTGTGTAGTGGAGTCGCCTTAACGGTAGCGGCGATCAATACATTATTAATTGTCAAAGTTCATATATAGTCCAGTACATACGCCACAGCATATTCACTTTTGTTTTATGTATTTAAATTTAAGTGTGAATTAAAGTAATGGAACATTGAATGCACTTAGTACTCAACTATTTACAAGGGAGAAAAATAAAGTAATGTACTGCGTGCGGCATGCGGCATGCGGCATGCACATAAACAATTATGATTTGCACAAAGCGAGCGAGTCGAGTCTCGTCCGACCACGAATAAAGCTTTTTCACTTTTACGGGAATTTATTCAATTTGCCTTTCTTTGTAAAATACGGCCTTTGCCCGTGCAAACTGTCCGACATGTTCCATATTTCAGGATATTTTTCGAAAAAACATTATTAAGACAAAAATATTATTATAGCAACTTCCCTAATCTTTTTATTTCCTTTTAAAGAGTCTATCAAAACAAAAGTGACATACCTGATAATATAACTACGGACGTTGCGATATTTCAAGCACATTTAATTTATTTATCTGCCTTAATATTAATTTAGAACGCAACACAGAGAGAGGGAGAGGGTCAGAGCGAAATTTAATTAGCTTGTGTTCCACCTCTCGTGGCGGCCTTAACGTAGCGTTTATTTAAGAATAACCAGGTTGTTTGGGGCCTTTTCTACAAGCTTATATGCTCATTTCATTCAAAAATTACATACGTATCCTACGCCGTTTTAAATAGGTACATCAGCAAAACCATGAATCGTAGTAAGGGCGGTGCTCAAACACTCATTACTGTGGCACGCATCGGAAGGGAAGGGTGTGTGGGGGCACATCAGGAGGCGAGGAATGTCGTCAATCAAAGCGGACGATTACGGGATGGCTTGCATTCTACATACAAAATTGTATTATAGCAAACAGAAGATCTGGCTCAGCGCAAATAGGCCGGCGTCACTGACCGAAAACTACAATGTCTTACGAACATAATTGAGTTTTCTCCTTCAGCTTATTGATTGAGATGACATTGTTGGGTGTTTCTTTGCTTTCCACAAATGTTTATGTTAATATGTCTCACGGTAACGTCGGCCGGCTAATTACTTGCTACACGTAATGTAAGCTACACTCTGCTTTTGTTTCCCATAAGTTGAGCCCTCTATCGCACAGACCTACTTCATGCTCAGAAATATTAATAGTGGCTTGCGGTCAAGTATTCCTGTATGGGCTATTGTGAGGCATTGTTGGCCTGGGCTGGCCCGGATGACCGGGCGGGTCGCGCATGTGAGTCCGTGTAAGTAGCAATGTATTAAGCGCCCTAGTTCTTTTTGGGCCGCTGCATTGCGGTGTTAATCACGAGAACGCTCTCAATGCGATCATTTGTTCTGCTTTTTACTGCAATTTAACTTAATATTACGAAGGTTGAAGTTGGTAAATAGCCTCTATACTATATAATGTATATAAATGTAACTGGAATGTTTAGTTTCCTCGTAGTACCAGGCGGCTTTTATTACTCATGAATAGGATTGTATTAAAAAATAAAAACTCAATAATGTGATACATAGTTCCTTATACTTGGTAATTAAATTCTACGTCATTCCTCTCGGTCGGTAAAGTCGAAAAGTACAACTTCTGCCGCTGTGAACGTGCGCCCTGCGGGAAACTTAAGCGGTCAATGGACTCGTGTGTGTTGTGTGCATTAGAGAACCTAACTATTTCTGTATGTATAGAACGACTGTAGCCTCTTAACTAATTCTGAGTCCCTCGTCGAGTTGCTTTATTAAAATTCTCATTGTTTCTCATACAGTTCATGCTACTACAATAAATGTAAGCTAAATAATATATTGCTACGCTTTCTATTTAACGTAAAATGAAAATGTATTTTCGTGTAATATACTAATTGTTCGGTTCTAATAAATCTCTTTGAGAATATTTAGAGAGATGAACACAAAGCCGCACAAAGTAAAGTTCAGTTTCAATTGCAAGTTGGGGTGAGGATTCCGTCTGATGAAAGTATAGGAACGTCGTAATACGACAACTGAAAGCAATCAAAGAGTTCTTTCTTGGTATTAAAACTTGCCTCCGAAGCCTCTCCTAGCTCACAATCTGATTATTGTCAGGACGACACCAATGACTGAGCAGAATAAACCGAAACGGTCGTGGGATTTGAGAAAGCTGTATTTCTTAATAATCTTTTAAGCAACCTTCACAACAATATAAAAAAGATAAAACTATAATATTATTATAAATAATTGAAAAGACCCATCAGTTATCATATTAATTCGCATAAATGCCACACCACAGCCGCACGTGATCGAACCGAAAGGTCCTGAGGTCGTAGTTTGATCCCCGGCTGTGCACCAATGGAAAACATCGTGAGGAAACCGACATGTCTTAGACCCAAAAAGTCGACGTGTGTCAGGCACTTGAGGCTGATCACCTACTTGCCTATTAGATTTAAAAATGATCATGAAACAGATTTAGAAATCTGAGGCCGAGACCTAAAGATGTTGTAGCGCCACTGATTTATTTTTATTTATTTTACTTTAATTTGAGCAGTGATCTTTAGAATTTTACTGTAACTTTAGACTATAAAATGAATCAATTTATGATCTGTGGAAGCTTCAACGAACAAGGCTTTCGCAAATGAGAGAAAAGTGACAACGTCGATCTCCTATTAGTGCCGAAGACTTGTATATTATATATATAACACTTCTGTATATAAAACCATATTCTGATATGATATATAACAACGCGGTACGAAAAAGTCCTTACCAACAAATATACATCAATGGTATTTTATTTATTATGATATTATGATTGACTTTAACGTAAAAATAAAACCGAAGAGCAATGACATGAGCGACGTGAGCGAGACTAGTGAGCCATAAAACGGCTATTAAGTGAGTGGTTCGGGACGGAAGAGGGACGGTGAGGGACGGGTCGAGAAGTTCTCGTTATGTTTTATGCAAATCTCGTAAAGATGATTTATTAGCAAGCTTCAGTGCGCTCATTATGACCGCTTTAGGGTCGTTTAAAACGGCGATTTTCATAGTGCCCGCAAGTAAAAAGTTTTCATAATTACTTTATAGGCGAAAATTCAGTGATTACATAATTATTACTTTCAATAATACTAATTCTAAGACTTCGCATCAGGTCGGAGGTTAACGAATCGGCTTCTCGCTCACGTTCTCTTCCTTCGTTCTATAAACGTTCTAATACACACAAAAACCGTTTTCTTCGAGAATAGTTGATTCAAGTTTCACAATTAAATTTTAATATTGTATTAATAATCTATATGACGATATTTTACTAACTAAATAAATATATTTTAGGCACTGGTTTTCGGGCAAATAAAGATATCACACAACATTAGTATTCTTGCCGCGCGCCTTCGTAATACCACTCGTACCCTTGTTCTGAACCCTATCCGAGCACAATCTCAAAGAAAATAAGTAAACAAAGCCCTTATAAGCGACACAATTACACAGTAAATTGCTTGCGAATCAAACAATAGCAATATAACGTTACGCAATGCGGGCGGGCGTCCATAAGCCATCATTGGAAACATCGCTGTTACCCCAGCAGAAACGGACTGCAACAAACTCATTTTTAGTTTTTCTTAAATTGTTCCAATTTGATAACGCATATAATTTAATTAACGAGAGTTTTCATTGAAAACATTACATTAGTTTTTTTTTTAATTTATTTAATATGTAATATAATAGTTATATATAAAACTCTAGTAATAGCGAAAGCGTGATATTATATTATATATAGTTGTAGACAACAAAAAAGGCCTTAGAATTTTGGAGTAAGTCTAATAATTTAACTAATAATTATCTTCAATTAAATTTCAATGAGTTTTTAATTGTACTTAAACAAGATAAAGCAAAGTTGAGATCACTGCGAGGTTAGCAGGTCCTTATAACAAGTATGATATATCATAGTATGGTACCTATATGAAACGGTTTCTCGTATAATACGTTTATTTGAGAAAGCATATTCGCTGCTAGTGAAGGCTCGATACGGGATGAGCTTAAACACAATTCGGTACCTTATTGGTGCACACAGAAATAAACTTTATGTGAATGGATATAGAATTCAAAATGTGTTGGAGGGGGTTATATTTACAGAGCCGAGAAGGCTATGGCTATGTGATATTTACTTATGAGAATTCCGCGCGAACGCCGCCGCTCTATTTTATTGCGCTTGTTCTCACAACGGCAGTGTACTACAGACGCCCAAGAGTTGTACGAGATGTATTAACTACATCCACAGTTCAAGGCGGCAATTGCCATGTAAACGTTACCTTAAAAATCTGCTTTTATTATGCCATTTTGTAAAATAAAATGATCACATATAGTAGGAAGCATATTACGATAAGTAATAAATAACGAGCCAAAACAATTAGCTTATTTAACAATGAACAGGATCTACCGTCCGATGTGAAGCGACAGATTCCCGGCCCCACTCGCTCGGCCCTACTCTCCGCTCACGATCCAATCTATCCCACAAACAGAGCCGCCAATTTGCAAGTTTTGACGAATGTCCACATTTTTTCATATTCGTCCAATCGTTATTACTAGGCTTTGATAGATTATGACGCATCACCTGAACAATATTGAGTAACCATTGTAGGTATACTACACCTTCAAAAATGTGAGTATTCTCTTAATTGAGGTAAATTTATTAATCAGGATAATAGATAAGAGGAATAATGCCTAATAGAAAACAAGGTCGAAGAGAGGTCTATCCAGGGCACAGCATCTTTAGCCTGACTTTCTTTAACGGCTAATATGTCGGACCTCTTCTCTCTTCAGGTCATCTTATCTCAATCACTGTTGCTAATTTACTGGCCGTCTTTCCGATGCTAATTACTTTTTAACGACTAAAGACGCCTGTTCAACGTCTCCTACAGCTCGCTGATCTTCGATCGGAGCGTTTAATAATACAAAGCCGCACCTTAGTACGCTATTTTTATATATTATATCACTATTCACTAGGAATATTTAAATTAAAATATATTTTTTGAAATAAAATATAAATTTTCTACTAAAAATGCTATCCTCGCAGCGGATCATTTCGCGATTTACACGATCGGCTCCGTTGGCAAGACGCGCGAGGTCGCATTATTTCCGTATTCACCTAAATGTGCCACGAAATTATAAGATCAATAGCGCCACGGACTGTCTGCATGTACGCCCTCGCCATCATTACTATCACGTGCCATTTTTATAATAGTATTTGCAACAGAAATTAAAAGGATTTTTATTTTAACATTAGCAAAGTTACAACCCGGATATTATATTAATATCATTAATTTTACAATAAATCATTATTGGCTAGGTTTAAACAGCCCCATATTACTCCAAAGCAGGTTTAGTAGCAGTGCCGCAGCGAATGCGACTACATGCCGTCACGGTGCGACCCTGACACACACACTCACACACACAATACCTTGTCGCCCTCATTCGGTTCTCGCCCGAATTGATGTTAAGCTCTGGAACCTTACCTCTAAATTAACCATCACGACGTAAATTTTTTTCACTAATACTTCTTATAGCCATTCAGGTTTCGTATTCGAAATAAATCTTTACAAGCTTTTTACGTCACATGTTTTAAGTACAAATAATATTAAGCATAAACTTAATAAAATGTTAACACACTAATACGTTAACGAAACGAGGCACAAATTGCGATATAATTAAAAACTTTTCTCATAAGTGAGTTGCCCTCGCCCACTCGCATCAACTTAAAGTAAGGCAGCGCGCGAGTTAATAAGCATGGCTGGTGATGAAAAGGAATTGCTTTATGAAACTCTACCGCGTAGGTATTCGGGTTTCACCTTCGCTACCATTGCATATGTTGCGATCTCATTTTAGGCTTTAGATAACGTCTGCTTTGTCGTTTATAACCGTTATTACGTGCAATATGTACTTTCTCTTTGGTATCAATCGGCGTCATGTACCGAAATGATAGTGCAAAATCGTGTATAACGATGATATATATAAATATCGAAAGTGCAAGTCAGCGTTGAAGCCTTGTACTTATTTGTAAAAATAGTAGTACTAGTTAATAGTTTCATAATTTCTTACGTAAGAGAGAGATCATTATAGATATAGAAAATCATACAATAGGTGTTTACTTAATTATCCCAATAAGTAGCACAAAGTGACCTTGAAATTTTCCCGTTCCCCTCCACCCTTCATATCGATCGCTGCGTGTCAAATGACTGAGAAACTCGTGCAAAAGAGAAATAAATATATATAACAAACGCAGAAGCAAGGCAGCACAATGTCTAAGATTCTATGACATCTTACCTTTTTGTGATTGTTGCAATTCTTTGTAACGCTTACCTAAATAATATCCACGTTTTACCTCATGAACTGATGAAAGAATGGGACGTTCTCTTATTGAATGAGTGTGCTAATAAATACATATTATTATTAACATCAAATGAGCCTATAGTATAAAAAGGATATATTATTTTTAAAGCTTTAAACATATTGGTGTTTCAAGTTAAGACTTTGGGGTCAATTATGATTTTTGAAGGTGCCATTGTTGTTAAATTTGTTAATAGCTAAATTATTTATCGACGTGCCATTTTGTGGCCACCTTATTGTAATTTAAGTATACCATAACTGTGTTTAATAGTGCTGTCAGTATCTCCTTTGGCCTTTTGTACTAGATGTTCTTTTAAATTTTGCAGATATTTTAGCTGAACTAGAAATAATTTGAATATTTTTCGTCGTGATCGTCGTCGATTTGACGTGTTACGTAAATAAAAATTTAGCCGTTTAATTAAATTAATTAGTATTCGTTTCGTTTATGTCTACGGTTTTTGTCTGGATTGAGGGGACTATAAGACTTTAAGAGGTTTTAGTTTTAGTAAGTTATTTGATTTGAGTGATTACTTCAAGCATATCAGTTATAAGATTGTTAAACGTCTCTTTCATCTCTTATTTCAGCTATTTGATTGTTGACTTGAAAAATATTTTCCTGCATTTCGATTTCCATTCTTCCAGGAATGCTGCCGTAAAAGCGCCCCAAGTTATTACAATAATAATTAAATTGTGTACTTTTAGCATTAATCGATCATTTTTGCTTTACTTTCTCATACTATGATAATACTTAAACTCTGTAAAATGTAATGTAGCGATGTACGGAGATTATCGTATTCTATAAAAAAGAACAAGTTCACAATTTCCAGTCCACGCAGTTGGTGGTTCGACAACGGACAACAGACGCACTCGTTACAGAAGTTCGGTGAGCCTCAGCCGCCGCCGCCCCAGTTTGCCCTTAACTATTAGGTTTGTTAAAAACTTTATTACAAGAATAGTTCGCAACTACGCTAAGAGATTCATTTTACACCATAACAATGGCAAATACAGAGTTTCCTTGGGTATTTTTAAAAAAAATCAAGTAAAAAATATGTGGAAATACATATTAGGTCCTTACATATGAAATTGGCGTTTTGTATGTGAGGAACAAAAAGTCGAATATTTTTAAATACAATATATTTAATTAATCAAAGTATGAACCATTGTTTTCTATGCACTTTTGCCATCTCAAAGGTAGTTCATTGATCCCTTTACTAAAAAAACCAGTCGGACGGGAATCAATAAAATCTGTGAAGGCGATTTGGACTGCCCCATCAGAGTTTAACGACAAACGGTAAACGCGTCGTGTTTAAAATCAAGTCTCGACAGAAATTAAAACCGTCCATTTCGTTCACACACCTCCGTTTTGACCGACGGTTTTTATCGCAACAATGAAAATCATCGTGTTTCATCGTAGTGTTTGGGAGGCTTAAGAAAAGCATGTAGAGCCTTCAAAAGAAAAAGAGAAAGCTAGAAAAATTAAAACAAAAGTTAAAAAAATCACATCACAATCACACACAAAAGATTAAAAGCTTTATATGCCTGATCAATGGTATACAGATTTTAGATTTTAGTGTTATTGAATTATCTTGTGTAGAACTGGAGAATTATGTTATAGTATGCGTGTACCGGCCCCCTTCCGGGGATTACTACAAATTTGAGTCAGTAATGGAAGATGTACTTAAAAGACTGACTAGTAAACGAAAATCGGTCATTATTTGCGGAGACTTTAACATAAACATACTTGAAAGTACTTCAGTAAGCACTAGATTTATTTCAATTTTTAAATGTTTCAATTTAGTAAACCAATTCTCTGAACCAACTAGAATCACCTCCCATTCAGCGACTTGTTTAGATAACATATTTTCGAGGGACAAACCTGTTTCTAAATCAGTAATAACAAACCTTACATCTGACCATTGTGGTCTGATTGTTGGCTTCTCTGATAAAATATTTGATGAAGCCAAGCACGTTAAATATCGCCCCTTCACAAAAAGTCGCATGGAAAGTTTTAGGCATAACGTTAATTCCAAGGTTTGTTCAATAGATTACTCTATTCTAAATAATTCGGAGAGTCAATACGAAAGATTGTTTAATGTTATTCAAAATGAGTTTGATTTAATTTACCCAATAAAGACTGTAAAGTGTAACAAAAAAATCAAGTTTGATGACTGGGCCACCAGTGGTATTTATAAGAGTAGGAATAGGCTTTATGAATTATATGCATTAAAAAAATATAATCACAACGCAGTGTTTATAGAATATGTCAGAAATTGTTCCAAAACTTTTAGAAAAGTTTGTAAATATACAAAGGCCTTGCATATACGTGAGAAAATAAGGAATTCAAGTAATAAAATCAAAACTACTTGGAATGTCATAAATAGAGAAACAGGAAACCTTAAATCCCGTAATAATTCATTCCTTTTAAAGGTAGATGATAAGATTATTGTTGAAAGCTCGGAGATTGCTGATATTTTTGAAGATTTTTTTACAAACATACCTATAATTACTACATCTTCTCTTAATTCCTCTCCTAAAGAGGCTATTAGTTTTCTTAAAACTTACGTACCAGAATGCAAATTAAATTTTCAGTTTAAGCACGTTAGCGCTGGTGATGTAGTTAAAACTTTTAAATCCTTAAAATTAAAACATTCTGGAGACTTGTGGGATGTTTCTGTACATGTTATTAAGGACATTATTAATATTATTGCCCAAGATCTTGCGTATATTTTTAACAATTGTATTGATGAAGGAAATTTTCCAGATTTAATGAAGCATAGTAAAATAATACCTTTATTTAAATCTGGATGCAGGACAGATCCCTCGAATTTTAGACCCATCTCAATACTGCCAACTCTAAGTAAGATTTTTGAAAAAATTATACTAGAACAACTAATTAATTTCTTTAATACAAACAATCTTCTACACAACGCACAATACGGTTTTACTAAAGGTCGCTCCACTACCGATGCTGGAATAGCTCTGTTACGACATATATTTGATGCATGGGAGAAAACTCAAGATGTACTGGGAGTTTTCTGTGATTTGTCCAAGGCGTTTGATTGTGTTCATCATGAGACTCTGCTTTGCAAACTTGACCACTACGGTATAAAAAATGTAGCTCTTAACTTAATAACCTCTTACCTAAGTTGTCGAACAACTAAAGTTGATATAAATGGAACTAAATCTTCGGGATCACATATTAAAATGGGAGTCCCGCAAGGATCAATATTGGGACCATTTTTATTCATTATATATATTAACGATTTGCCTACTTATGCAAAGCTATTATGTGATATTGTATTATTTGCTGATGACACGTCATTGATTTTTAAAGTAAATAGATATAAGACAAATTGTGACGATGTGAACAACGCACTTTCTAAAATATTGTCCTGGTTTTCTGCAAATAATTTACAATTAAATGCCACAAAAACAAAATGCATAAGATTTACTTTACCTAATGTTAAAACTACAACCATGGAGCTTAAACTAAACAATGAAAAACTAAATTTAGTTGATTCTACGGTATTTCTAGGCATTACAATAGACCAAAAACTTCAATGGCGTCAGCATATCACTAAACTTTCAGACAAGCTTAGTTCTGCGACATACGCTATTAGAAAAATTAGGCAACTCACAGACGAGGAAACTGCCCGAATAGTATATTTTAGTTACTTTCACAGCGTTATGTCGTATGGAATTCTTTTATGGGGCAAGGCAGCAGATATTCAATCTATTTTTATCTTGCAAAAACGTGCTATTAGGTCAATCTATTGCTTGAAACCAGGCACTTCACTTAGAAACTTATTCAAGGAAATCAGTATTTTGACGGTACCGTCACAATATATCTACAACTGTATAGTTTTTGTGCGTAGTAATATTAGTTCTCTTTTAAAGAACAGTGACATTCACAATAGGAATACAAGAAATAAGGGAAAACTTTTCCAGCCGTCTTACAGGTTGCAGAAAATAAACACTTCATTTATAGGCCTAAGTGTACGCTGCTATAACATGATTCCTAGTGAAATATTGGAACTGCCTCTCAACAGATTCAAAACACATATTAAAAAACCTTAATGTGTAAAGGTTACTACACAGTTAATGCTTACCTAGAAGATAAAAACGCTTGGCAATAGGTATAATTATATTGTTATAATTTGCTTTGTTCTCTTGGAAGTGTTGTGAATGTAATGTAATGTAATGGAATGTAATGTAATGTAATGGAATGTAATGTAATGGAATGTAATGTAATGGTGAATGTGGTAAATCACAGAACAGATTTTATTTTATTTTTACTTATGTAACTTAAATGACGTTGTGGTTTATGACATTTTCTTTTGAATTATTGTATGTAAAGGGAGGATAAAACTTGCTGAGTTTCTTGCCCGTTCTTCTCAGAACAAGACCTCCTGGTAGTCTTGCGAACGGATGGCGTAGTTTTGCTCTTTCGCGAATTTTGTAAACGTTTTTGACATTCATAAGCATGCGTTAAGTCGCATCTAAACTGAATAAATAAATTTTGATTTGATTTGATTTGATTAGATACATATTAAGTGTCCCAAGATTTAATAAAGGACTTCAAATCAAAATTAAAACTAGAACTACTAATGATGGTTTTATCTATCTAATAATGGATGATTGTTTTTCGTTCATAAGTGTACATGTTTACCTATATGAATAAAGATATTTTGATTTGATTTTGATTTTTGATTTGAAAATGAGTAATTAAAAAGCCTCGACAAATTTTATTATTCCAGTATACGTTACAAATACTAGCATAGGTAAATTTATATATATTGTATAGGTAAATTATAGCATAGGTAAAGAGACTTTCCTAGTATAATGAGTCAAGTGATCTAATTTAAACATTTCATTATTAAGTGAGACAAAAATCCCATAAATAACAAAAAGTAAGATGATAATAATAAAATGATTCATATTTCGTCATATTCTGGTGTAAACCATGAATTTTCATGTACAACCTATATGAATATAACTGGTAGATAAACCATTTTTCTATCAAGTTCCGCCCGTGTATTTATTTTTATTTATTTTTATTTTTACATTTAGGTACAAAAACAGAAAACAGATTGATTACATACATACAGTTATTATACACTAAACAACATTTGAAAATCTGATATCCAATTATATCTGTACACAGCATTTTACACTAAATATCAACCAAACAACATACACATATTAAATTGAATGACAAAAAAAAGAAGAAAAGAACACACATATATATATATATACATTAATTAATTCAAATTAGTATTTAAGGTTGCAAGTATTCACCATGAACTATCTTTTTAAATTTACAAATATTATTGTGAAAAATATCAACTTCAGTACACACAGCATTATAATATTTGCACATTCTAACGAGCGGAGCATTCTGGGACACATTGTTATTAGTTATAGGTATCATAAATAATTCCTGGATGCGCACAGAACGCGTCGGTACCTTGATTTCTAGTTTCTCTAAAAGGTAGCTGTCAAATGAGCCATTTGCTATTTTATGTATAGTGCACAGGTCGCTCATCCACCTCCTCCTTTCAAGACTTACCATTTCAAAGTGGGCAAGACGCTGGTCATATTGGTTTATTTTTCGCCTAAGACCAATGCTTTACAGCACAATGCTTTGATAAATCGCCTTTGTATAGATTCCAATCTATCTATATGAGTTTTATATATCGGGGCCCATACCGCTGAACAGTACTCAACCATGGTTCTCACGAGAGAGCTGTATAAGACAATCAAGGAGTCGGCTCGCCTGAATGGTTTAGCGGTTCTAAGAATAAAGGATAGCATTCGGTTAGCTTTACTACATATGTGATCATAATGAGGTCTAAAAGACATCACAGAGTCAAACATCACTCCCAAGTCGCGAATCACCTCAACTCTATCAACAAGAATACCCTAAACACTATATCCATACTGGACAGGGTTCCTTCTTTTTGTAAATGTTATAACTCGGCACTTCTTAATATTCAGAACCATATAGTTTTCATCGCACCAAGCAGAGATAGTATCAATATCCGATTGTAAGGTCTCACAATCTCTTTCATCGGATATACGTCTGAAGACTTTAATGTCGTCTGCATATGCCAAACATTCACTGCTTATCTTGCTAAGCAAGTCATTCACGAATAACAAAAACAGTAAAGGACCCAGCTTTGACCCCTGGGGCACGCCCGATGTTGCTAAAAATGGCACAGATTCATACCCACTCAGAGCAACCAGTTGTGTACGGTTCAAAAGGTAAGAACTTAACCATCTATATAAGTTCCCATGAATCCCCAAATGCTGAGCCTTCACAAGCAATGCAAAATGGTCCACTCTATCGAAAGCTTTTGAAAAATCGGTATATATAGCGTCCACCTGCTTTTTATCATTGAATGATGAACATAAATAAGTAGTATAGCATAAAAGATTAGAGTTGGTTGACCTTCCAGTAACAAATCCATGCTGTCGTGGGTTCAATATATGTTTGAGATGGTTATACATATGGGTATAGATAAAACCCTCGAATATCTTAGCAAATAAGTTTAGAATACAGATAGGTCTATAATTCAAAACATCACCTTTGTCTCCAGATTTATACACTGGTGTAACTTTGGCTATCTTCCATAGGCTAGGAAATACTCCCTCGTGCAAAGATTTCTCAAATATAATCAATAACGGTGTAACAAGAGCAGTAGCGCAAAAACGAACAAAAATAGGTGGAATCCCGTCAAAACCAGCACCCTTAGAGAGATCGACACTTTTTAACTTTTTTAACAGTTCCTCTCTAGTTATTTGTAAATTACCAATAGAGTAGTTCGATGACAGAAAGCTAGGAAAGTAATTATTTGTGGTATTAGAAGAGTAAATTGATGAGAAATGACTAGCAAACAGGTTTACAATATCTTCACCCGTAGTACCAACCTTGTCTTGATAACACATCCGACCAGGAATATTATTGGTGATACGTTTAGATTTTGTGTAGCGCCAAAAAGCTTTTATGTTGAGTTTAACATCCTCTTCAATTCGTTCTATATATGTTCTGAAGCAACTCTTAATAACTTCCTTAGTTCTAGTTCTGAGCATAGAGAATTCGTCATAGTCAACCCAAGGGGGGTTACCAAATCGCTTATATCTAATATGAGCTTTGTTTTTAGATGTTAGCAATTTAATTAAATTTTTGGAATACCATTGCGGATATTTATTGTTTGGACCATTAGACCTAGGAGTATATTTTTCTATAATTGAATGTATATTGTTGTAAAATAACAGAACAAATTCGTCACACCCCATATTGAATGAATATTCAGCCCAATAAATTTTCAATATATCCTTTCTGCAGCTTTCATAGTCAGTTTTACGAAAACATAGTTTTTTAAGCAATGTGTGCTGTATCAATGTAGAAGGAGTGGTTCGAAGTATAAGCTCAAATGTCGGATGGTTCTCATCTAGACGACTTATGTGTAGAGTCGGTGTAATTGTAAATAAGTCTGGGCAGTCAGTTATAGCTAGATCTAGTATTCGACCCTTATAGTTTTTATTAAAATTTAGCTGTCGCAATATAGTTACATCGAATAGGTCACACAAAGCTTTTGACTTTTCACAGTAATTGTTCAGAGGACAGCCAGTTTCAGTTGACCAGAGAACATTACTAAGATTAAAATCACCCAATATACAAGTCCTGTGATCAGACATGTCACCAACTATGCGACCACATTTTTGAATAAAATCACAAGCTGCATTTGCCGATAGGCAGGCAGATATCCAGGCAGATATGCAATACATAGATTCATAGTAAAATCACCATACAATGTGATTTGTACCCACAAGTCCTCGACACAGTCAGACTGCCAGTCATCTCTCAACAAAATTTTGAGTTTCTTAGAATAAGCAATTAGTACACCACCTCCATGATCCTTACCATACCGTCGACAAAATCCAGGATCACGATCCCTACGTACCACACAATATCTGTCATCGAACAGTTCAGATGAAAATACATCGGCATCTAGCCAAGTCTCGCATAAACATATTATATCAAAGTTATTACACACTACATTATTGTAAATATCAACAGTCTTGCTCTTCATACCTCTTATGTTCTGATAGTAGATTGAAAGAGACATTTTAGGTATTAAGTATTTATTTTTACCCGTGATGGGTACTTGAGTATGCACTGATAGTATTAACTTATTAGAGCAAGGCTTTTGTTATTTTAATCATCAATATATACTTAGAATCAATAGTTTTTCGAACGTATATACGTCCACTTTTTACCCATGTAAATTTATATCCAAGTTCTTTCGCCCTTTTACGAGCCGCGGCATGTAAAGATTTGTTGGAAGGCGATAAATGTTCACTCACATACACTGGTTTCTTATCACCTGCGATTCCTAGTAATGATGTATTTAATTTGTCACTAGAGTTGGATTTATTATATCTATATACAGCAGAGTAAAAGCTATCACGATCTTCCACGCATCTAAACTTGACAATTATACTACGAGGTAGCTTGCTTTCTCTATTCAACTTAGCGACTCTAGTGCACTTTACTATTGCATCTTCCTTCAAATCATGACCTATTACACGAGAACATTGTTTCAGAAGATTAGGCAAATTTTCATTATAGTGCTCAGGTACACCTTGCATCTCCAAGTTGTTCTCGCGCATATGTTGCTCCAAATTATTTAGGCGATCAGATAGTTCTGACACAGTGGACTTGAGTTCTAAATTCTCCCTAGAAATTAATGCATTATCTTTGGCTAAAGTTTCTATCGCAGACTTCATTTCATCATGCATTGTGCTCAGGAAATCAACAGACTGGCGAAAATCCAACAAATCATCTTTAATGGATGATCATTCTGTTTTCAAGATTCTAGATATCATCTGCGGCAGTTCATTTTTAATAGCTTCAAGTACTTGATCACTTATAGCTGATACCAAGGCGTCCCTATCCTGTAATAAACCAGTATAACCAGGTATCTGTTGATCATCCGATTGCTTCCCTCCTCTTCTTAAAACCTCCGCGTCCACGTTTAAGGGCGAAGCCGAAGTAGGTGTAGGTGAAGTCATCGAAGTAGTAGCTTTCTTTTTTGTCTTACATGCCAAACACTTCCATTTTATTCTATTCATAGGTAAAATTTTCTTGAAGTCTAATTCCGTCAATTCAGCACAATAAAAATGCAACCATGCTAGGCAGGAGACACATTTAATGCTGTCCACATCAGATGCAATTTTTAAACATTTGCGGCAATTCATTATTATTGTTTCCACTCAAAACCGTAAGTAGGAATAATCAAAGAGTATGTTACAATAACTAGGTCCAAACTGCTTGTATCCAGCCGCTTGTATGGCAATAGTGTCGCTGGCAGATGTCAAATGCCAAAAATTAAATTAACCAATGACGTTGACTGACTTTGGATATTTCTCTTTTTGTCGACAAATCAATATGAGGGTACTTTAAAAATGATTCATAGAATGCGTCGCAAAGATTTTTCTAGTTACTCAGCAATTCAGGATGTGACAGAAGAATCTCCAATATATGTGGTTCACAGTACCTTTATAAAGTATCGGATGCACTTTTTGTTGGGATTCACTCAGTACTTACAAGGTAACTTAATAAAAACTGCACACACAATGATACTGCTGTCACGTCAAAGTGAATTGGTCTATAATAAGTCATGTACATAAAATACCTTTTAAAAATAAAAATCAGGAAAATCATGTTATACCAAAGGAAGGGCTTTCAATTTTTATTAAAAAACTTTAATTTATTCCGAATTAGTTTGATTTCATTAAAATATAAACGATTTGCCTAAAAACGGGTCTCCTATAAAATTACTAAAATGTTAGTTGACTACTTGTTAGTTGGAGGTATCGATGCAATCATAATCAGATCACAGCGAGATCTCCACAATGAGGAGTAGGCAGTACTCCTCTCATTCTAGTGAGATTCTGTGCTGCCTTTCAGGCGATTGACCATTCTGCGGTAGTTGCGGGAAAAAGCCCAATTCCGGAGGGAAGGGACCTTGCTTCAAGCTATCATCGAAATTCCATTCCAAAAAAAAATGTCACCGTGGCCTTGAATGTAAATAGAACTGGTAAACATATTGAAGAATAAGATATAGGTATTGAGCAATCAACATACAAAAAGGTGTGCCTCCTCTTAGCGACACCCTTAACTTAAAATTTTCAGAAGTAAGACAAATTTTTAAAGATAGTAAAGCTCTGAAAGACTTGCTAAAGTTATTAACCCTCGAACCGAGAGGGTTAGTAACAGTAAACAAAACAAACATCGAGACTCTCGATGTTTGTTTTGTTTACTGTCATGTTTTATGTAAGAACGGTAAAAAGTAAGTCATGAAATCTCAAAAAAAGTTAAATTACCTAAATTGTTATCGGATGTCAGCTGTCACTGTGTTTTCTTCTTGTATAATGACTAACTCATAAGTAATCTGTGGTATTAACATAGCAAAGATTTTAGTTTACGATTATGTATAAAAATATTATCTTCGATTTTAAAACTATAAACAATAATAATAATTGAGACGTGCGTTCGCCATCGTAAACAAAAAAATATTCTCTGAGGCATTCTAATCTCAAATCTTTCTAACACAGTAGAAAAATGGTTGGTGATCGTGAGCGAAGTAGACATGGTAGCATGGAACGAAAGCGAAGTAGAAGTCGAGAACGCCATCGAAGTCCAATATATAAAGAAACAAAAGCAAGTTACAGAATCCGAGAGGATAACAGAAATAAACCTGATCGTAACCGAGACCGAGACGGAAGCAGAGATCGAAAAAGAGGAAGAAGCTCGTTCAGAGGGGGTGAAGGTGGAGGTCTTGGAAGTGGTATGATGAGCTTGTTATTTGATATATAGATTAATTTTATGTGAATTTAATGTGAGCTATTAAAAAATACTTCCTTTGTTGAATAGTTAACTAATTATAGAATAAACATTCTGTAGTATGATCAATTCATATCACCAGTTAAATATAAATCCATTACTTAGTTTAATAAACGAGTCAAGGCTTTTAAAGGCTGCAGCATTTTATAATGATTTTGTTTTACAGGTAGTAGAGTAGTTTTGAGTCTAGTAACTTATTAGTATACATCGCATGCTTTGCTATTTGTAGACTAACAGATTAAATCATTTAAGAATGATGGTGAAGCAAAATCTAACTTCATAATAGGCAACCAACATACTTGCCTTGTTTTACTTGAATGCAAGGACTCTAAACATAACAATATAGGTATTACTTGAAATCTGATAATCCTCGTATATAGCTGAGTACAGCATACTACTTTGACTGACCACAAGTATGGTCAATCTTAATTTGATCAATTTGCTTATGTTATGGGTCAAACAAGAACATGCATAATAACAATTTTAGATTCTAAAAAATTCTTTTACTACTTTATAATGTGTTGGTGTAAAATTAAAACCTTAAAGCATTAGAGCTGTGGTTTCGAGTTGATCACTCACTGTCAAAAATCTTAAGTCAATACTCACAAAGGGGTCTAAAGGAGCACTAGATTTTTATCATAATCACTAATTAGTATATCTTTAGGTGTACAATACATTGATTAGATACATAGATAATTTACCAATCGTAAAGTATATCAATCTTTATTAAATAATGAATTCCTCTATGTGTTAAGAACTTAGTAGTTATTTATTTAACTTCTAGGGCTAGGCGGTGGAGGTCCCGCTGCAAGAGGTCGTTACAAACCTCAAGAAGAAGAGTTTCTGGATGCACGGAGAGAAGAAAGGGAGAGAATCGGTGAAGTCGGGGTTTCTTCTATTTGGGGAAAATCACCATTAAGGCCTGAGTAAGTCATCTTTATCACTATTTCTGCTCTTATTAATTGATACTGCTGTTCATTATGAATACATTATTAGAGCTAAAAAAATATATTTATCTGTAGTTCCGTATGATACTGATAATATTATTTATTGTAAAGATTATCATTTACAGTTCTGAAGAAGAACCAGATTCAAACGCGTCCGAAACGAGTAAGGAGAAGAAGAAAAGCAAAAAGTCAAGCAAAGGGACAAAAGAGAAGTTGAAAAAATTGAAGAAAAAGTTAAAGAAGGTAAAGAAAGCCCGTAAGAAAGCTAAAAAGAAACGAAGAAGCTCGAGCGAAGATTCCAGCGCCGACGAACAAGAGGTGTGGGTGGAGAAAGGCAAAGAGGAAGAGGCCAGGGCGGTTGTGGGCGACGAAATCATCGGCCCCGCGCCACGTTCCGGCCCACAGCTCGGCCACAAGGACTTCGGCCGGGCGCTGCTCCCGGGCGAGGGCGCCGCCATGGCCGCCTTCGTCGCCGAGGGCAAGCGCATCCCGCGTCGAGGCGAAATCGGCCTCACCTCGGACGAGATCGCCTCATACGAATCCGTCGGGTACGTCATGAGTGGCAGCAGGCACCGGAGGATGGAAGCGGTGCGAATTCGCAAGGAGAACCAGATCTACTCCGCGGACGAGAAGCGCGCGTTGGCAGCCTTCAGCAAGGAAGAGCGAGCCAAGAGGGAGAACCACATACTGGCGCAGTTCCGAGAGGTGCTACAGGCCAGGCAACGGTCGCATCATTGACCTTCACTGGTCGTCCGTTCTCATCGTCGGGCCACGACAGTGTAAAACATTCATAATGTCAAACATAAATAAAATTTAATGGCAAAACGACTCTCACCGTCCGGAAGACCGAAATGGAGTCTAATGTAAATAAAAGAAATACGTTTCCAAAAGAGTTTAATTAAAACTTAACAGTACGCTATCCGGTTCAGGTATCTAAGGACTAGTCCGCGCCCCGACTCGTGCCCTCCAAGACGGCCAGTCGCCGCTGGGCGGCGGCCAGTTGGTCCGTGAGCACCGCCAGCGCCGCCCTCACCGCCGCCAACTCCCTCCTCGCCGCACAACCCGCCCCGCAGCCCGCCGCCTCCTCCTCTCGCGACTCCCGCCGCTGCGGCGTCACGGCCACGAGGCGCGAGAGGTTGTTTCTGTTTAGCACGATCTTGAGAGGCCTCGCGCCTCCGCTCTCCTTCAGCAGCAGCTTACCCGCGTCTGTCCTCGACACGAGATGGGCGTGCTGTCATTACGTTTTCAATAACAGTTATTTTTTTAAGAGGAAACAGCAGAGGGTTACCGGACAGGCCGACGGTGCGTCCGCTTTGCAGTGCCGTGAGCAGCGTACTACCGGTGTCCGCGGGCAGCAGCGTGATGCCGTGCCGCCGCAACAGCGCCGCCGCCGCCTAAGCACACACGTCCCTATCAATATACATCACTTGATTCGACAATTGATAACACTCGGGTCGAACTTTCCTTATTTTTCATGTCCGCCCCGGACGGCTTGTCCTCTTGCGTTTTAGCTGGCGACTTTAATTCTGGTCCTGTTGAACGTAGATTTAGGTTAGACATTTTCCAACACTTTAGGGATACCCGTTCATCTTATTTAACCACTTGACAGTAAGTCACATCAATTTCTTTTCAGCCTTCAAAGACCATCGCTAACAGTCATTCTTATGGTCATTTTAAATCAACAAATAACCGTTTAATGGTAAATTTTAAATAACGTACCAGGAATGTCCTTGGTCACTTCGGGTGATAGCTTCTTTTCTTGCACCAACTGATCTGTAATTTATCACTGTTTTTTTACTTAAAATATGTCGATCTTTCAATGTTAAACAATATTATATTAAATAGTAAACAAGATATCGAAGAGTAGAGCAGATAATAGATTATTAAAATGCGAGTCATGGGTTCATTGGTACCGGTGGCGGCGTCGAGCTCGGCGCGAGCCAGTAGCGCCACGAGCGCCTGGTGTCCGCGGCGCATTGCCAAATCCTTAGGCCGCTGACGAAACTTGCAACGCAGAGACGAGTCGGCCCCGGCTTGCAGCAGCGCGAGCGCCACCCCCTCGTGACCTCGAGCGGCGGCCCAGTGCAGCGGCGTCATGCGCAACATATCACGGCAGTCGGGCGGCGCGCCGTGCGCCAGCAGCAGAGACACGACACGCTCGTGGCCGGCGTGTGCGGCCAGGTGCAGCGGCGTGCGCTCCACTTTGGTGCGCGCGTCGCGGCTCACTCCGGCGCGCAAAAGCACGGCGCAGGTGTCGGCGTGATCGTTGGCGGCGGCGAGGTGCAGGGCCGACGTACCTAGCCAATCCGTGGTAAAGGGCGCGCCGGCGGCCATTAGTTCCAAGACGAGGGCTGTGTCTCCTGCACGAGCCGCCAGCAACAGCTGGCGCCCGAGCTCGACTCCGCCCGCGACCACCCCTGCTCTTCCGGCACCCGGCCCACCCTGTTTTATTATAGAATACTAAATGTTGCTTTATTTCTCTTCCAACTTACAAAGTAGGTAATGCTGAAAAATTATACTTAAAAATATAACATTTTCAGACAAGAAACGAGAAATTAAAATATCATTAATTATTCATGTAGGTAACATAATTTACACTTATAAACGTCAAAAAATAAATATACATTGAATGCTTCTAATTTTACATTTACTGCCAGTTCCCAAATCAAGGGCGTAGATCGGAAGAGAAGAACTGGCAATAAACTCTCCGCCACTCTTTTTAACCGCCAAGTTTTTTCTTTTACACAACGTTTGTAAGGAGCTGCAACCATTACACCATGTTCCATATGACATCTTGAGTACCTAATGAAGAATAATACAATAAAAACAAATACTTGTCCTCTATTGAGCAGGAGGCATGGTGAAATAGGAGCACGCACTTCATTCTCGTGTGAATGTTTTTGACGTTCATAATTCAAGTTACCTAAATGAATAAAAGACTAACAACACGCAAATACATAGTACTAGGCATATTCAAAAAAATAAGGGCCGTTTTATCATAAAAAAAGGTGGTTACTGGCTAAGGCTGCAGTGTGAGGAAGTGCATTGTCGTGAAGGAGGATTATACCGGATGACAGTTTACCACGTCGTCGATTTTGGATTGCGCGTTTTAGTTTATTGAGCGTTTTACAATACACGTCAGCTGTAACTGTAGTTACACGTCAGCTGTAACTGTAGTCCTACGTTCCTTAAAATCAACCAAAAGAACACCCTTTTCGTCCCAAAAAATGGTAGCCATCATTTTTCGACTCGTGTACGTATACTGAGTTTGTTTAAATTTTTTTGGTTTTGGCGAAGTCGAGTGGCGACATTACATTCATTGCTGTTTTGTTTCTGGATTGATGTAGGATATCCACATCTCATCACCGGTAACAATGTGGGAAAATGAAAAGTCTCCATCTTGTCGTTAACGCGAACTTCACAGCTGGCGGGAGAAACGATTATCGCGGACATTGTCTACTGTACGCACAACTACCAAAATTACTACTGAATCAAAACAACACCTGAAATAACTGCACGCGTAGTGCACGTACAGATTTGTACAAGTTTAAACGTGTTATGACTTGTCGATTCTGAAATATAAGCGAACGGCCCTTATTTTTTGATAATGCCTCGTAGAAACAACTAATATCTCCGCATACACGAATTCAAGTACGACCAGTCACCACAAGTAACACCCGTTCGCGAGTATTACGCATGGCCAGCCATCGGCCCCCTGCCTTAGTGAGAGAGACAACCCGACGCATGGACGCAGCCACAAGCAATGACTTTTAAGCGAGCATGACGATCCTTGACAGTTCAAGGACTTGGCTACACAAGAAAATAGTAATAATACTAATTAAACTGACATAATTTGATATCACATGAATCACGGTTTGTTCCCAAAAACGGTTAAAGAAGTCGTAGATGTCGACAATCGCCCCATAGTCTGAAAATGCAGCCGAGAGATTCAGTCGCGTTACCTATTTATACTGAAGCAATTCACATCCAAGCACTAGGATCTTAGCAAGCATTTTTATTTTTATGTACGATTTAAATTTATGTATTGACATTTGTATCTTACAAGGGTTTTTTAAAACGTATGCCTTGGAAAGAATTACTCGTTTTATGCAGCCTTGTGGTTGGTGCGCTAATTAAGTATTTAATACAAGTACTATATGGAAGCTACTATTCTTTTTAACGATATCTATATTTTTCCGCACATACAAAATATTCTCATAAATGTATTGACTTGCCACAGTCAAAATATGTAATTCCTTAAACTTCCTTCGGATTGACTCCCGTGTGGACAACCCACATATCTATGCTACTACCCCATAAAATAACACTATATGACATGATACTATGAAAATACCTGAAATAAACGAGCTTTGCTGTATTCTCATCCGTAAGATCGGGTATCTTTTTCACTGTGAACGCTGCAGAATTTAGCTATTTGAAAGACCTATGTGTCGGCCCCACTGAAGTTTTGCTATCTTAAAGTAATTGCAAAGAATATCGCATTATCAACAAAGTCTATTGCCTCGTCTTTAATTATTATTTTATTGTTTTCATTCTCAAGAGATGGATTTCGTCGTTTCACTTTAAATAAAAGTGAAGTGTCATCAGCAAAAAGTACTATCACGTGAAGATCCTTTACAAGAAATGGTAGGTAATTTATATAGACGAGGAATAAGAAGGGACCAAGTATGGTGCCATGAGGTACGCCCATAGTAACAGACGATCCTTGTGATATAGCCCATTTACATTTTCAATTCTATCGCTCAGGTATGATTCCATAAGATTTAGCACTTTTTCGCCGGTAATGTTGGTTTGGCCGGTGTTGAAGTTTTTTAATAAGAATTTCGTGATGTACACGCCTTTGACAAATCGTAAAAAAATCATGAGAATTTTCCCAAGCATTTAAAATCTCGGAAATTAATTTAAAGCCAGCATCGGCTGTGGAGCGACCTCTTGTAAAACAATAATGCTGGCTATGCATAATTTTATTACTATTAACATTTTGAATAACTGTGGTAGAAATAATAGAAGATTTGTAGATTATCTTATATTCACCACTTCCGTATAATATATATTATAATTAAACAATCGAAGAGAGTGCCGACGTCTGGCTATGCTCTCGGGGTGTAACTCCCACGACTTAGTAAATTGCAGATGAAGAGAGTGCCTGCGGTCGACTATCCACTCGGGGCGTGACTCCGACGATTTAGGAAATCATCCTGCTTATAAGTAATCCAAGTGGACAACCAGGGCACGTACATAAATTGGAAATATTCACGTTTGTAGCTGAGCATGATGTACGAGCCTTGACACGTACATAAGAAAACCTAAGTGAGAAAAATATACAGCCTTGGCTCGTACAATATCATTGTAGCTAATGCGGCTAAATATAAACTCACGATTGCATACAGGAACATTCTGTTGCAATAATAAAAGGGCAGCTGATGGTGAAGAACACTGGTTGTATTTAGTGGAATGTTAGTAAAAAAACTCTCCAAATGCGACGGGGGCGTGGCTAATACGTACCGGCACATCTCTCCAATGTAATGAGCTGCCTAGAAAGATATAATTAAGTATCCACATCCATTTGTATGCACACAAACTTACTTCACATTGCGAAAAGAAATATGTACTTAACATTATTAAAAAACTTAACTTTTATAAAGACATTCAAGTCTATGAGTCAGATACTCTGTAAAAGTCTGATAAAATTTCTTATATAATAATTTCTTTAAAGATAAGGTTGTTAATCTCTAAATAAATTATTAGGATTATAAGACTAGGTAAATCTAAAAAGTTATTTGCCTCGCTCGGCCTCGTTAGGGCCGATATATAGATATATCATATATATATATATATGATAGTTAAGGTAAGGATATTATTTCGAAAGAAGTGAGGCTTGCATGAGTCAGTATTTCCTATATTAACTAAATTTCTCACAAGTCTTCATGACGTGATGACAAAATATACATTATAGATTTAAAACACATTATTCCAATTAACGCGTTTATGTGTTTTAAATTAACAGATATTCAAAGAATTGTGCAAGATTGGTGCATCTCGTGAAGAGCAGTGTTGATATTGTGTTGAGTAGTGGCTTTAGCGTTCGACTTTCATCCCTCAGGTCGTAGGTTCGACCACTGGACTATCTTTCAATGTGCGCATTTAACACTTGCTCGTACGGTGATGGAAAACAACATGGCAAAATCGGCATGCCTTAGATACATCTACAGCGTGTCAAAAGGCAGATCAACCACTTATCTATCACAGTACTAACTACGAAAAAGATACAGAAAACTTTTTTACATTTCTTAACTACAGCCGTGTTTAGATTAATTAAGGTCGGAACTTATTACTTTGCCGTTTATGATGGATATTAGATATTAGTTGTTTATACTACGTATTTGCGTGTTGTTCTCACGAGTATGTAAGTGCGTGTTCCTATTTCACCATGCCTCCTGCTGATAGAGGACAAATCTTTGTTTTTTATTTATTTAATTATTCTTTATTACTCAAGATGTCACTTGGAACATGGTGTAAAGGTTGCAGCTCCTTACAAACATTGTGTAAAAAAAAACTTGGCGATTAAAAAGAGTGGCGGAGAGTTTATTGCCAGTTCTTCTCTTCCGTTCTACGCCCTTGATTTGAGAACTGGCAGTAAAAACACAAAACATACAGTAAAAATGTAAATAAGATTCATTTATTGTATTTTTTTTTGACGTTCATAAGTGTACATTATGTTACGTATATGAATAAATTATTTTTGACTTTGATGTTCACCTTATAGTCAGTATCATTTCTGGAGGTTCTTCCAGTCTCCTTGTTTATAATTTTCCAAGTAGCCTTTGGAGTGAACACATTTTTTAATTCATCAATAAATTATTCAAAAAATGTGTTATATAAATGATTAGGGCATTGGTTACTACATAAAAATGGCATATTAAATATCATTTTTTTCCTAAATTTGTCTAACTGATCATCTGTTACAGGAATAGTACATATTGTCATTTTTGGATCTTTAAATTTAAGAATTTGAAATTCAAAAAATTGATCAGAGTGGTCAGATGTAAGTTTGTTGATAATACAGGTGTTGAGAGGAACTATATTACTACAAATATTGTCAATACATGTTGATGTGGTGGCTGTTACCCTAGTAGGTACAATAAAATTATTAATTAAATTATATGATTTAAACAGATTAAGCATATTCTTAACTTTTTTTAAGCAATATTAATGAGCCACCACATATGACATAAGGCATAATTTTAAAAAAGATTAATAATAACCTAAATTGGAAAGACAAATTAACAAGGGAAATTATTTCTACACTTTCACATATACCTCATATTTATAGCCTAATTCTACAGTCTCTAAGTAAAATGGCATTAAAAGATTGTTTAAATTAGAATTAATACACTCAATGAATTTATTACTTACAGTAAGCTGAACCACATCTTCAGAACATAGCTCTGAACTCATCTTGTACTAAACGGCATGCTCTGCTCTTGATTATCTGGGAAAACCACTAACCAGTTAAATTTTCTGCAGAATCCATGGCAAATATAAGTTGCAATTCTTCACTCACCAAATTTAAACTAACATTGTTAGTATACATGTATGTATATTTTGTTTAAGGTATTTCATTCAAATTAAATCTACATAATTAATTAAATATTCACTAAAATCTTCAAAACAAACTTGGCTTAACATATCGGTCTTTTTTTAACATATGTATAATGATAAACTTCTTTCTCCAGTCAACAACGAAAGTTATTTAACATGACTACGAAGGATGTTATGTAAAATTGAAAATTATTACTTACAAAACATAAATAAACACAATATTTTCTTTGGGTTCTAACATACATTAAAGTAGTTACCATATATGTATAAACACCTAATTAATGTCACATTTTAATATTTTGTTAGCTTATCTAGATTATATTAAAATTTATTATATTCGTTTATCTGTGGCTTTTTTATACCATAGCCATACATAGTAAGTAATTTGAGTTTTTAATAAATTTAACAAATGTGAGACAACAATCACTGAATAAAAACTGCTAGATTATGAGAAACAAATTAATTTTTCTCCTTCGTCACCATCAGCTGAACAAAATGATCAACATCCACAAGCAATAATATGATTTACCGAGTGCTGTGGACCGGGATTGTTACAGAATATAATCGTAAACAAGTAGTTACAGCAGTAGTAGTCTTAAAAAAACCTATTTGTAGTTGATAACGGCTTGCGCAATCCCTTATGACTTCTTTATTTATTGTCTCTAAACTCGTTTCAAGTTCATTATTAGGTTCGAAATATATAGGTCTAAAATCAGCATTTTTCTCCTAATTCCTTCTGCCAAAATCAACCTAGGAGTTCCCCCCCCTCGTTCGAATTTTTCTTTATTTATATAATAGGGGGCAAACGGGCAGGAGGCTCACCTGATGTTAAGTGATACCGCCGCCCATGGACACTCTCGATGCTAGAGGGCTCGCGAGTGCGTTGCCGGCCTTTTAAGAATTTGTACGCTCTTTTCTTGAAGGACCCTAAGTCGAATTGGTTCGGAAATACTTCAGTGGGCAACTGGTTCCACAAAGTGGTGGTGCGCGGCAAAAACTGCCTTGAAAATCGCGCAGTTGTGGAACGGCGGACGTCGAGGTGATACGGATGGAATTTCGTATTCTGCCTCGACGTCCGATGATGAAACTCAGCTGCAGGTATCAATCCGAACAACTCCTCTGAACACTCTCCATGTTAAATGCGGTAGAAGATGCAGAGTGACCCCACATCTCTACGCAACGCCAAAGGATCAAGCCGCTCGGAGAGAGATTGGTCGTCGACGATTCGAACCGCTCTTCGTTGAACACGGTCAAGTGGAAGGAGTTGGTACTGGGGAGCCCCCGCCCAGAGGTGAGAACAGTACTCCATGTGGGGCCGAATTTGTGCTTTATATAGTTGCAAGCGGTGGCCCGGAGTGAAGTACCGTCTCGCCTTGTTGAGCACACCAAGCTTTTTGGAGGCTAATTTAGCCTTTCCCTCCAAGTGACCGCGAAACTGAACGTCGTTCGATATGTCAACGCCAAGTATTCCAATGCTGGCTGCGGCTTTAAGAAGAGTGTTTTCGAAAAGAGGAGTAGCGACAAAGGGTGTTTTTTTAGCGGAAAACGCGCAAACTTGTGTCTTCTTGGGGTTAAATTGGACTAGATTTAGTCTGCCCCAGTCGGAGACTCCACGTAGTAGAGTTTCTACTTCAGACACAAGTTTGTTCCGGTACTCATCGACATCTGCCCGAGAAATACCTGCCCGGCCAATGTAAAGAGTATCCCCAGTGCTGTCATCCGCATAGCAATGAACGTTGCTAAGTTGCAACATATCATTGATATGCAGAAGAAACAGGGTCGGGGATAAAACACAGCCTTGTGGGACCCCAGCGTTCACGGGTTTAAGGTCGGAACATGCTCCGTCAATGACGACCTTGATGCTCCGATCGGCCAGAAAGCTGGAGATCCAATCGCATAATTTCTCGGGAAGCCCATAAGCTGGAAGCTTTGAGAGCAGTGCTCTGTGCCACACCCGATCGAAGGCTTTCGCTATGTCCAAACTAACCGCTAGAGCCTCCCCCTTGGACTCAATTGCCTCCGCCCATCTATGCGTAAGGTATACAAGAAGGTCACCAGCCGAACGACCACGACGAAAGCCGTACTGAGAGTCACTTATCAGCTGGTGGCCCTCCAGATACCTCAAGAGCTGGCCATTAATAATGGATTCCATTATTTTGGAGAACAAGGAGGTTATCGCTATTGGGCGATAGTTGGACGGATCAGAGCGATCGCCTTTTTTAGGGATCGGATGTATCGAAGCGATCTTCCAGCACTCCGGGACAGTGCCAAGCGAGTACAGATACCGGAAAAGGCGCGTTAAGACCGGAGCCAACTCAGGAGCACAAGTACGCAGCACAATTGGAGGAATACCATCCGGCCCGCTCGACTTATGTATGTCCAAGGAAGATAATGCTTTGCGAACAGCACGTTGCCGGAATGTAACTTCCGGCATCGAAGAATCACACCTTGAAATGATCGGTGGTGATCTCCCTCGGTCATCCAAAGTCGAGCTGGAAGCGAAGAGACAGCCTAAAAGGTCGGCCTTCTCCTTCACAGTGTGGGCCTGCGAGTCATCCTCCCTGTGCAATGGTGGTATGGAGGGCTGACAAAAATTCCCTTGGACAGCTTTGGCGAGAGACCAGAAGGCTCGAGTCCCCGAAGGGAGTTGGGCCAATCTCTCGCCAAATCTGGCAATGTGCTCTGACTTTGCCTTAGAGATTTCCCGTTTGAAGGACCTGGAGGCTGAGTTATATGCTTTTTTGAGTTCGCTGGTATTAGCATCACGAGATTTCGCCGCTTCCGCCCATGCCTTAAAGCATTCTCGCTTTCGACGCGAGGCCGCCTTGCAAGAACGTTTAAACCAGGGCTGAGACTTGCCACCGATCGGCACCGCAGAAAATGGAATAAAGAGTTCCATGCCCTGCAGAACCACTTCGGTGACAGAGGCAGCGACGGAATCTGGAGCATCCAACGAAAAGCAAATAGGCCCCCAAGGGTAGGACGCAAAGAAAGACCGCATCCCGTCCCAATCTGCTGACTTATAGTGCCAAATACGGCGACAACCCAAAAAGTGAGGCCGCGAAGGGCGCGTAGATGGCACAGTACTCCGGACCACACAATGATCCGATGAACCCAATGGCGGGTCCACAGAGACTTGATAGTTCTCCGGATGCGAAGTCAGCAGAAGGTCCAACAAAGAGGGTTTATGACCAACCACATCTGGTATTCGCGTAATCGCAGGGACCATTTGTGTCAGGTCGTAGGCTAAAGAAAAGTCGTGAAAGGATCTTCCCGCGTGATCGGTGGTTTCAGAGCCGAGCCAATCGGCATGGTGGGCGTTAAAATCGCCAAGTATCACGATTTCAGCGGTAGAAACCCTTTCGAGCAGGGAATCTGTAGCCATTTGGATGTGCTCAATGAGTCGGTCAGTTTCATCATTTCCGCTATGGGACCTATACAGGCACGCATAGAATCGCGGATGGTCATCGCAGTCTACGCGGAGCCAAAGGTTAGATAGGTCCCTTCCTTCAAGCGTCCCAAGGCGACGAGAACAGATATCCTCTCTGACGTACACGCAAACTCCCGCCCGCGGCACAAACGAATGTTCCAATTTGTACCCCGGGTAGGAGAGGTAAGAAGTATCAGCCGGGGAGGATATCTGAGTCTCAGTAAGGAAGAATAAGGCCGGCTTCGCAGTTTCAAGGTAAAAGTGAACCGCGTTTAGGTTAGAATTGAGCCCCCTAACATTGGTGAAGTCCACTGTGAGCGTGGAAGGGGTTGCCTTCGGTAAGTTCTTCCGTTTGCCCCGAGGACAATTATTTTTGTAGAGCGCAGAATTGCCCCCCCCAGAATACGAAGGGCAGCCTGTGCGTCCACCACCGGGTGCAGAGTGCCCCGGTGACTGACGCCCAGAGGGGGATTCTCCACCGCGGGCGCGTGTGGTACCCCCCTGGGGTAGATTCTTTTTTTTCTGCACCTTCATATTTTTTTTTTAGGGGGAGGGGGGGAAGGGGGATGGGCTCCGGGAATCTCTCTCACCGGACGAAACGCGAGTACAATAAGGCGAACCCATTGCATCACTTGACGCCGGTTTTCTGAGAGACAGTGGTACTGCCCCGGTCGTGCCTGCCCATTTGGCTGAAGCCCGAAGGCAACAGTATGGCACTCCCACTAGGAAGGGGTTGAATATGATGATGATATTAATTTATCCCAAATGGGAAAGGACTTTATACTATTATATTTGCACGGATTTGACAAAACAACTGATAATACATTTGACACAACTTGATAACGATTTAGATTTGACATAACTTAAAAGTTAAAACATGGATTTGAAAAGAAATAGACATTTACGAAAGACATAAATGAACCTAATTGTATAATTAATGGAAAAATTCTACGAAAGACTAGGCGGTATGGTCGAAAGACTATAGCCTGCGCCATGGGCGGAAAAAAATAAATAAAAATTGTTTAATGTCTAGTGTCCACTAGCTGTGGATAATGTTCGGATAATATATATCTACATCCTTGTTTGTCGGCTGACGGCTACTTAATTGTTCAATAACATTTTACTATTAGTTAATATTTATTTTAAATTATTATCGTATTAATTGTTTCTTTTCGAGCAGTCGTTTTTTTCTTATTTAAGTGGAGGGCAACATGAAAGTATCGGTGCCTAGATACTCGACATGTTTGGTGTTTCAGATGTTATTTATGTGCTGTGATTTGTTATTTAATTGTTGGAGTCTCTTTCCAAAGAGTCGTGGTGGACTTCTTCTGTTATTCTTGTATGAAAAGTTTTCTTTTATCTACGACTATATTATCAAATCTTCTAGAAGTAAAAAAATAATAAATGTCGTTAGTTTTCAGGATTTGTGCCTTGTGTTGGCAATAACATCAATTTTGATACCTTTGTTCTCTACATATCTTTTTCAAGTAAGTCTAGGCTAAATAGTAGATAATAAATTAGACCGAAACTTTCACATTGCTTTTGTGTTCTAATTGTTCTTTTGTTTGATGTAGGCTGGGTTAATGGAAGTTTTGATCTGCAAATTCAGAATGGCTGGAATTGTGATTTTAGCATATTTTTTGCTATCCATTGCTTTGCAGTCTGCATGGATGATTGAAAAGTGGGATGATACGGAATCCGTCTCAACACCCCTTGTAATGGTTTTATTTACACTTCAAAGATGCAGTAAGTAATATTTGTTATTACCTTACTGTTAATAAGCATTTGTGGGGTAGTTGACTAGATTGCTATAAATTATATTAATTTTTCAGTGGCTCCCGGCTATTACTTCTTCTATAAGCGTGCTTCACTCATGGTAAGTGACCCACGCTTCTATGAGGATGTCGACTGGATCAACCGGAATAGGACTGAAAAGTAGTCTCAAAAAACATACAACAAAAAAAATGCTAATGATGAATAATGATGAAATCATATTAACATTTATCAATTAGTTTAATATTATTATTTAGCTGTAGAGGCTGCTCTAGTGCCAGGTGTTAAACCTTAAGACTGTTTACCATATTAGGCTACAAACATGAAAAAGAATGTGAAGATCATTTGTAAGGATCTTGATATTTACTTTTAGGGAGGAAATAATAAAGTAAATACTCATAAATAATAATATCTAAGAAGTACACGACCCACCTGTATCTCTAGGTCTACATTGATCTCATTAGTACTAATCCTATTTAAGGAATGTGATTGTAAACTTTAATTCGAGTCTTGTGAGCCGATCTCAATGCTGTATTATTACTATGTGAATAAATGTGTCTCAATGAAATTGTTATTTTAATTTATTGACATCACAGAATGCAGTTTCAGTTGAACCAAAATCCCAAAAATAGTTTAACCAAACTTAAAACTATAGAACACAATTCACTGATTTAAGGAGGGAAATTTCAATTGTCAACATTTCAATCTTCATTATTTTATTTTAAAATTATCAACACTTATAACAAAATTGTTTGAAATTTAAAATAGAAGAAGCAGTGTTTCGCAGCTAGAATACAGTTCTACACAGCGGACAGTTGGACTTCTGGCTAGTTTTGAACCATTTGCGCTGTGAAACAAAATTGTAAGATTTCGATAATTAGGTATGAAATATGAAAGTCAATTACTGAAGCAATGTTACTTCACCCGTCGCGTATTAGCTTGGGTGGCTACGAGGAGCTAAAAATGATCGCACGAATAAGCGACAGGCACTCACGAGACAGGCCGAGTGGAAGCGGTTGTTGCAGGTGTGGCAGGGCACGTTGGGCAGCCGCGCGGTGGTCGGGTGCAAGCGGCAGTAGCAGATGTAGCACTGCGCCGCGGCATCCACGCGGCAGCGCAGCGCTTCGCTCCACAGGCGCAGCGCCGTCACGAGCCAGCCGTTCTGGTAAGCCAGGTACACGCGCACCCAGTGCAACTGCGAGGCGGCCGGCGAACGCTGCGGCGGCGCCTCTACGCGGGGCGGCTCCAGAGGGTGCGCGGCGCCCAGCGTCACCGTCATCTCCGCCCAGCGCTCCTCCACTCGCGCTCTAGCGCGCACCTCGACCTGGCCGCCGGCTCGCGACACCGTCACCTCGACGTCCTCCAGGTCCTCACGCGCCCGCTCCTTGAGGCGCCGCAGCTGCTCCTCGATCAGCGGCGGCGCGACCGCGAGCGCGACAAGGCGCCGAAAGGCTTCGGCGCTCCGGGGATTCGACGCGCTCCAGTGGGCCCTCACGGCCGCCCCGGCGCTCCGCGCCGCGCACAACACGACGCGGCAGGCCACGCGACCCGCGGCCTTCCGCTCGTCAGGCTCGGCCGAGAGCCGCGGGCCGAGAGGAGGGTCGGTGTTAAAATAGTCGGCGACGCGAGGCGGCAGTGCTCCGCCGTCGGGGCCCGAGGCGCGCTTGACCTCCGCCGGCAGAGCCCGCCCGGCCACGGAAAGGACGTCCCCGATCGTCTCGCTGGCCCTGCAATGAGCCCTAGCACGTCATCGTCCGCTCGCGATGCCTTTCGGCGGTCGCTCTCCCGTCGGCTCACCCGAGGCACTCGACGTAGTGGTGGACGAGATCACGTCCGGCGAGATCGGCGTGGCGCAGGGCGGCCAGCGCCATCAGGAGAAACCCGCGGGCGCCGTCCCACCACTCGGCCGGGGGCTCCTCCTCGGGACGCCTGGAAAGTCGAGATCGAGCTGCAGACGTCCGACGACCGACTCCAACTCGAGTCGGGAAACGATCGAACTCACCCGTCGTCCGGCAGCAGATCGGCCGCGCGGCGCTTCAGGGCCGTCAAGTAGGGCCGGAGCGAGAGGGAGAGCTTCGCGTCCTCTTCCTCGCTCTCTCGCTCGCTGGCCGATTTCAACTTTGCCACTGAAAAATAACATCGTCAGGCTCGGAACGCGAGAATCGCGTCTCCGGGTGGACCGGCGGAAGAGCCTCACCGTCTTCGAGCACGAGCGGTTTGGCGAGCGTCGCGAGTGCGGCGTAGGCCAAGCGGTGGACGGGCGCCGACGAGTCGCGCGACAGCGCCTCTAGCGCGGTGCCGGTCAGCCTTTCCAGCGATAGGTCGGCGTCTCGTCGCGCCGCCGCCGCCAGCTCCCAGCGCACGAAGGGAAGCGCCACCGCCACCGCGTCCGCCAGCGCCGTCTCGCCCGCCGTCGGTCGGCCCCCGCCCGGCGCGACGGCGCGCTCGAGGAGTCGAGCCTGCAGCGTCAAGACGTCGGTGTGGGCGGCCGGGGCGAAGATGTCCCGCCACTCGGCCGGAAGCGACGCCACGTGGGCGCTCGGGAGGCGGCGCTCGCTCTCGTCTCGGACGCTCTCCACGAAACCGGCCACGCTGGCGAAGAGCCCGAGGGCCGCTCGGCCCGCCGCGGCTATTTTGGTGCGAGGCAACAGGTCAGGGGGCGTCCCGGCCAATGAGGCGAGCGCCGAGCAGAGCGCGATGTTTGCGAAGTCCCAGGTGGCGGCGTCCAGGTCCCAGGCGCCGGCCTCCACCGCCTCGCGTAGCAGATCCAACACGCCGATCTCGCAGCTCACGACGCTCCAGGGCACCTTCCAGTAATCTCTGTGCGAACGAGAGTCGGTCACGTCTCGTCTCTCGTCGAAGGACCGGGAACGAGGGGAAACGCGTTCGTTACCTGTCGTTGAACATCTTGTCGCAGTACTTGTAGTAGTCGTCCATGAGGGGCTCGAGGCCGGCCGACGCCAACGCGGAGGTCAGCTTGCGAACGAACAGCTCCTTGCGCTCCGAGTCCGCGAGATCGGAGGCGAAACCCTGCGCCAAGTACCAGCCTCGGACCGCCGACAAGTACCGTCCTCGGACTCCGCCTTGAACCTAGGGAGGGGAGGATGTTTCGTTCGTTAGTCGGACATAAGGAAAGATATAAAGCGTATTGTAAAAACAAAGTGGGGTCCGAATATTGCAGACAGACCTGTGTCACGTGGAAAAAGCCGCTGCGAGTCACGATTTCGTCCAGCAGAAGCGGGTCTAAGACGGCCCCGTCGAAACCCGCGCCTCCGCCCGGCTTGTCCCGGACCCCGTCGATTCCCTTCGTCCCCGTCTTGTCGAGGTACAGTCTGCGGGCGAAGGCCCAGTAGTAGCCGGCGTCGAAGGCCCGCTGAGTTAACGACTTCGCCAATTCCTTCGCGTCCTCCTCCCGAAGCAGCGAGGTTGCTTCGTCGATCGCGGCTTCCACCCGCTCTTTGCAGCGTTTCACGCTTTCGTAGAACGGAGCCTGAAATGGAAATTCCGCTCTTGAGACATCGGCGTACGTCTCGACCCCTTCCCTCGCGAGCAGTCAGAGAACGCCTCACGTGAACGAATCCCTCGCAGAGGGAGCGCAGGGAGGCCGCGTCGTGCAAGACTTCGGCGAACGCCTCTCGGAAGCACTCTCCGGCCGACGCCGGCTCCGGTTCCTCGCTCCGGCCTCTCAGCATTTCGCACAAAAGACCCGCGCGAAAGACGAGCGCCCGAACGAACGGAGCCACGTCCCTCGACTCGGGGTCTCTGCAGTCCTCCATCTCTTCCCTTTCTACGATTTCCGAGAGACCTCGGGCGCGTTCGTCCCAGACGGGACAGAGCAGGCGGCCAGAGACGCAATCGGCGCGAAGGGCGAAGACCTCCACCGTCGTCGTCGACCTCTCGACGTCCACGGCCAGCAGGGCTTTCGCCGTCTCGACGAAGTCGCCGGCCGCAAGCAGAGGCGGGCAGAGGGACACCCAGCGCTCTATTCGGACCGGGTCGAGGCTCTCGTCTCTGAAATGATACGCGAATTTGATATTTTAAAATATTATTTACCTCTAAAAAATACATAAAGCATTTTTTTTTACTCGAACCACGAAAGCCTCTCCAGCCTCGCCGAATTGGTTAAGTACATTGGAAACCAGACACAACCATTGAACTCCAATATGCTTCTAACGAGATATACTTTTAACCTCATTATTATTAATTTTCAATTTATTTTATTTTAAAAGTCACCCTAACGAAACACTTATCAGAACACATGACGTACACAAACCAGATGACTGTGCATCACCGACAAGTGTGCACAACATTTCGAGAGAACATTAAAAATAAAAAACCAACTAGATTAGAAAATACAAATGGGCAAGTTAAAAATAAAGATACAGATTTTTTAACAAAATTTTCTACTCACGTGTTCGTCAGCAAAGCGTGTAGTCGGCGACGCGCGTGCGCCGCGAGACGGGGCCCGCAGAGGACCTGCCAGCCGTCGCCTTCTTCTCCGCTTTCTTCGCGCTCGTCACCCTCCGTCGTATGCTCGTCTCCGACCTGCTAAGCAGTCGGGCAGTTGTTTTATAATAGTCTTTTTGTAAAATCGTTTTGTAAAAGAGTATCTGACGACCGTATCGAGGCTGCGGTCGAAGAGCAGCTCGGCGAGAGGAATCGCGATGGACGCGCGGTCGGTTCCGGCCAGTGTGCGGCAGACGTCGGCGGCGGCCCGGTGGCGGACGGGCGGTTCGCTCAGCGTCCGTACCACCCCGGCGACGGCCTCCTCGCTCACGCGCACCTCTGCGGATCAGACGGAGAGGGCGTCACGATCGATTCGAGTTAAGTTACTCGTGGGGTCGATTCGACGGATGGGCCGCGGCCGGGTTACCTCCGTGGCGAGGCTCGAGGCAGTCCAGCACGAGTCGATCCGCGTCGGGTCGTCGCCGGCGACTCAGCGACACCAGCGTCGCGGCTACGAGGCGACCCCGCAGCCACTCGCCGGCCGGTCGTCGGCGCAGGTCCAGCGACGATGAGATGATCCACTCCACTACGACCGGCGACATCTACCCAAAGGCAATACAAATTTTTAGGCGACGAAGCCCCGAGGCCTTAGACGCGGGAAGACCGAAATCGTCCGTACCCCGTCGAAAGAGTCGTACGCGAGTTCCAGTTCACGGTCGGTGAAATGGGTCGCAGCGAGAAACAGCAACTGCACGAGCGCGCGGCACCGCAGGACCTCTCCGCGGAGCCAGTCGCGCCAGAGCCGCTCGTACAGCGCGTAGGGGCCTCCGCCGACCTTCGCCCGCGCCACCTCGGCGAACAGCCTCTCGTCGCCCAGCCGGCGCAGCGCCGAAACCAGCGGCGGGAAAACGGCGCGGAGCTCCCTCCTCTCCGCGCACTCCAGCCACGCACGGCAGCCCACGCTCAGGAGCTCGGTAACTCCGCGCGCGAACCGCTCCGCGACGGCTTCGTCTTCGGGGCCCGCGTCGCGTCTCTCGGGAGCCGGTTCGTCGTCGAAGCGCAGCACCTTCTCGCTCTTTCCGTCTCCGGCGCTCAACGACTCGAAGGCTATCGTGTGCAGGTTCAAAAGAGCGGCGACTTCGTCGTCGGACGTCGAGACGGCGTCTATCTGCGCGACGACGGTGGCTCCGAAGTTTTGCCAGAAACATCTGATCAACTTGTCGCACTCGTCGTCTCCCGTCTCGGTCGACCGTCTCATCCAATATTTGACCAGAGAGGCCATTTTGCCGACCGAATATTTGATCAGATGCGGTCGGGCCGCGGGCTCCGGCGAGGCGAATATCTTCTGTAGCCATGTCCTGTGAGCCGCCGAAACAGCTTCCGTGACGTAGTCGTGTCTCTGAATGGAAAGAAACCTCAAGAAGTCCGACACGCTCGTGATCCAAATTTGACGCTCGCTTTTCGAATTTAATATACTCTTTAGTTCTAAACTGAAACAAAGTTCAAATCGTTACGACTACACATATAGTTTTCATGTGTGATATTATAATATTAAAATAAAATAAAAAAATAATTAAAATTAGGTTTATATTTACTCTAGTAGTTTATTATTATTTATAATGGGGGATAAATAATAATTCGCTGCTTCAGCGCACTCCGTAAAACGGACTGTTGAATATTTGACTATGAGAGAGAGAGAGAGATTCATCTGAGAACGAATGGGCCGACTGCTTTTTTCAGAGGTTCCATGGAATGCGACGATGTGTTGAGAGGAACGAAGATTACTATATACATTAAGCCGATTTCATTTTCTAAAAATGTTCAGTGTTACCTAGTTAGTAACTTTTCTGAATAAAGGCTTACATTATTATTATTATTATTTTATACCCACAACGTAGGGACTCCTAATGTGGGAATTAGATCAATTTTATCACTACCATATTATGTCTGTAATGAATAAAGATTTATTTTATTTAAATGAATTTTTCAAAGAATACTTAGTACTGAATTGAAACGTGCGGGCGTCGCCATGGGCGATCGATCTAACCAAACCGAGTTAGGCTCGAATCGTTGAGCATTACCACGTATTGAAAATCTTATTCGGAATTAATCCAGCAAAATGACGGCGCCCGGCGAAGATATGGAAATGGAGAAAATGGCAGAAGACGAGCTAGCCAAGCTGCGAAGACAGTTTCGCGTGATGGAGGTGGACCGCGGCGCCGTCGGCAGGAGCGCGCGACCCGCTTTGCGTCGCCAACGCGAACAGCTGCGCGCGCTGTCCGCCGACCTCGACCGCATCTGCGTTCGACTCCAACGGAGCAGAGGAGCCGCTGCCCTGCTGCGCGACGCGCGCTCCGAAGACCGCCTCCGGTTATTGCTCGCCGAGCGCGACGAGTGCGCGGCCCGCGTCAGGGAGTTGAGAGCTAACGTCGCCGAACTTGATTTTCTCTCGAAACAGGTGCAGAAAGAGATCAAGCGACTTCGGTCGAAGGGGACGGCGTCGGAGAGCGACAGCGGTGCGCTCGGCGATCGGACCATCGTCGCTCGTCTGGAGAACAGGCTCAACACCGCGATTACCAAGTTTGACACCGTCAACGGCGAAAACTACGATATGCGTCTTCGAATAGACCGGCTCCTGCGCGACCGCCAGTTCTTCAACGGCCTCCGGAAGACTCGGATGAGGAGGCTGACGGAGGGAAAGGCGGAAATACTAGAGCTGGTCGAGCAGGCGATCGGGACGTACGATCAGCGCGAAGAGTGGTGCGCCAGGTTGGAAGCCCTCGAGGAGAGAGCGGCCGTCGACCGCCGAAGACACCGGCTGGAAGTCCGAGAGCTTCGACGGCGACTTGACCATGGGGCGAAACTCGAGGAGTTCCTGAGCACCAAGGGCACCGTCAGGCTGACCGCGGCCGACGCCAAGGCCGAGGCGAAGAGGCTCGAACGCCAGGAGATGGAGACGCGGACTCGCGACAACTACGTCGACATCCTCGACGCGATCAAGGAGTACGCGGGGGAGACGGACGTCGACCGCCTTATGCAGGAGTTCACTCGGCGCGAAGAGGAGAACTACGCTCTCTTCAACTACATCAACGAAGTCAACAGCGAGCTGAAAAATCTGAGCGACAACGTGGAGACGCTCGAGGCCGGCGTCGCCGAAGAGCACGCGAAGCGTCGGGCCGAGCTGAGCAAGCGACGGGACAGTGCCGGGGCGCTGCGCGCGACCCTACACGAGAAGAGGGGCGAGAGGGAGCGGCTGCGGGTGGCGTGCGACAAGACGCGGCGGGCGTCAGCCGAGCTGCTGGGCCGAGTGCGAAAGCTGGCCGCGGCGGCTCGGTGCGATGCCCTGCCGCTGCTCAGGCTACTGGGCCGCTCCTCGGACGTGAACGAGAGCAACGCGCGGCTGTACATCGAGAGCCTCGAGCGACGAGCGGCGGAATGCGCGGAGGCGCTGCGGGCGGAGGAGCGCCCAGCGGATAGCAAGGAGCGCACGCCGCGCAGGCGGCGACGCCCGGAGCCCTCCCCGCGACGGTAGTCCCCGAAACTCACCCGGCGAACAGTGCCCTCGTCAGGTCACAGTACAGCTCTTTCGACCGCAAGTCTTCGGGCAACCGCGCCAACAGCGGCAGCAGGATATCGCCGGCCAGGCTTGCGTCACCCCAGGCGCCTGCGAAAGACGTGTCGAATGAGAGGAGCCGACGAGCCGAAGCGACTTCGTTCCGAAATGGGCCATACCATTCTCTATGGTGTCTAACAGTCTTTTAAGGAGGAGATCCTTTTTCTGCACCCACTTCTGCCACTCCTGAAACAATACCGGTCACAGTTAAAACGCCGTTCGCTCGGTCGAACGACAATTCGGTGGGCATCCTGACTACCGACCTCAACGCGCAGCATCAGCAGAAGTGCAGCCCAGCGAGCGACGGCCACATCGGGTCTCCTCTCGGGCTGCGCCAAGATGGCCGCGCTCAGCCGCCCGCCGACCGCGTCACCCAGCCGCCCACCTTCGCGCTCTATGAGGCGCCCCGCGGCTTCGAACCACGCCGCCCTGAACAAACTTCGTGTCGTCACCGTGTCTCGTCGAGGAGAGCCTCGTTGTCGGAAATTTATTTAGCTTAATTGCCGAAGAAAAGGGGAAGTACTCGAACACAGTGTACATTTGAGGTTACCTGACGTGATGGTCGTCGTGCGCGTGAAGCTTCCAGAAACTGGCGGCCGACAGCAGCGGCTGCAGCGCAGGCTCCAGCGGTAGGTGCGGAGGGAGCAACCGCAGCAGCAGGCCGAGGGCGCCCAGACTGCCGGCTCTGACTCGCGACGCCGCCGACTGTCTCTCCTCCGGCGCCTCTATTCTGTGCATGGGGACACAGTTATCGGGTTTATGTTTAGTTGACTTCTCCTATTATTTAATTACTCACTTCTTATTCAAAATTGCTTCAGGATTTCCGGTTAGATTGTCCAGGACAAGTGCCATTATCTCTGTCTTGCAAAATGCTATCGCTTCAGACAATTTTGCTCCCGGGAAAGTACTCTATGGACACATTAGAATAGTTATTTCATTGTATAAAGTAAATGAAGATGTTAATTTTCTTTTTTTATTATTCTTAGTAATTATATCAACTGATTTCAAAAAATTTGGCCAGATGACCAGATATCAACTGATTAGCCATGAATTTCTTTTTCTTTTAAAAAATTACACACAAGATTATACACAAGCCAACATACTCTTCAGTCAACAGATCTACCAAGAGATTACATAGTACCAGACATTATGCTAAATGAAGTAGTAAAAGTAATAGCCTCACAGAAACAGGAGAAAGCTCCTGGTTCAAAGCTCTTAACATATGAATTTCACATATGGAGCAAGTAATAATTAATGCATTGGTACACAGGTGAAGAGGAATAGGGTAGACATGTAAATTCTAGAATATAGTATCTTGTCTGAATAAAGGCTTAAATTATAAATTTATATTGACTGAATAAGGAAGGACAACTAAAGTCTAAAAGAGATATAATATTATATTATATATTGTAAAAATAGGAAATTAATGAAATAATATAAAAGCACAGTTTACATTGAGATAAGTGGAGGCAGTATGTCTTGAGGGTCCGTAATCATCGTGAACAGCCAGCAGCCACACAGGTAGCAGACGTCTTAAGTGCGGAGCAGCGCGCCGCCCGATGCGGCTGAATATTGCACCATTGCAAGCCTAAATTTGTTATTTTATATTCCATCATTATAGTTGAAATATTTAGTAATTGTTCATGTTGACATGATACACTACACCTCCCCACTGTTAAATTCAAAATACATAATTATCTGGAAGGCCTTAAATTTAATTATAAGCTTTAGCTATAGGTGGTCAGATGTAAAAATCTGTTCGTCTATAGCTAAAGCTCTAAAGATCTGATCACCAACTTGATTCTAACTAAGATAGTCTGATTTATAAATATAAACATGTCTATGTGTGGTTACATAAATCAAAAACATAACCTTCCAGAATTTCTAGTTAACTCTGAATGGTTTTGCTTTTTGTAACTTATAAAATTCAATAATTGTCTCAATATATACCTGTGTAAGCTCCCGAACTTTTCGATCATTATCAACAGTCAGCATTAAGTAAAAAACAGTCCAATTAGGAAGGGCAGCCACTACCTCCTCTATATCACTTTTATTAATCAACTCCAAAAGCTCTTGTAATGCCTATTCAAAACAAAATAAAATGATTACCCGAGGTCCATCAATGGTTTAATCCATACAGTAATTATGGCAGAAAACTTAGTCTTAATTATTAATTAAGATAAAAATTAAAAGCTCATAATGTATATAAAAGCAATTAATTAAAGTATGTGACTTACAAGTACAAGTTTAATGTACTTATCAATACATATTGAGAGAAAAAATATTGGTATTTAATTTTTTGTTCATTAATAATACTTTACAACTAGATAATTTACCTTTATTCTGGTTATGGGATCCTTTTTGTTAAGTTTTTTAAAGGCTAATATAAACTCATTAGATAAGATATTGTCAATTATAGGTGTCATCGTTGGAAACAGAGCAGGCACCATTTTTCCAGTACTTAAAGCTCCAAATGTAGAGTCTGTATTTATAATATTATTAAGCAATTCTGCACTGCGCCCACTACTTGATGGCTATAATATAAAACACAATGTTAATTGGTATATTAAACATCTGTAAGTAGATATGAATATTTATTTACAATATTGTAAACTTACTCTGGCATTATTTTTAGTTCTTTGACTTTGTTTTGATTTTCCACCCATGTTTACCAGAAAACAAAGGCTTGAAGGCTTGAATTATTATAGGTGTGGAAGTCTTAAATATGAACTGAATGTCGATAATTGATATTGGTCTCGAAACTAATTTTTTTTGGTTATGCAAATGCAATTCTGAATTTTATTCAATATTGTGAAATCACATAACACAATAACACATGTTTGATTTGGTCTTGGTGTTGTAATTTCAATCATATGGAAATATTTTATTGCATACGAAGTTATTTTGACTGACAATGACTTAAGACAAACATTCGTGCAGTTAAATGTGATAAGACGCATTGTGCAAATAAGTACCACAGACTACAGATCTGAGATTAGGTTAGCAGTGAAATACTAATTCATAATTTTTTTATTAGTTTCCAATTTAGAAAGAAAGAAAAATCCCAAATGAAAAAATTTTTTACAGCCATTACTAAGTAAAATACTTCATTACCTGCTGGGTATATATGTATGTTTTAAATTTATTTTTAATTTAATTCTTGGTGTGGTACTAGTAACTCTTAAGATATAATAATAATTATATGGGAAATAATTATAGTGTAAGATAAAGAAAGGTGGTTCTAACGGTGTTATGAGAAAGCTTTGTAATGAGTCAATATTAATAAAAAAGTTTACTTTTAAACCTATATCTCAATTCTCAATCCGGGTCATCTCCACACTCGCAAAATAATAATATTTCCCATAACACGGAAGATTCAAATATTTATCAAGAATCTAACGCGGGAAATTCACAAAACTACGTACTGGATATGTTCCTACTGATGTTTCCAATTATTTAATACAATATGTTCAACGTATACTAAGTTCAACTGGCGAAGAGACTGTCCTCCATTTTTGTAGATTGTCGTAAATCAGAACCAATTTGATAATATTATTCCCAGAAGTGTAAAGGAAGTAAGAAGAGTAAAAAGAAACAGGCTTTTCATATTATAATGACGTCAATACTTTTCTTAACTACAATCTTTTGGAACCGAAAAAGTTAAAAGCCTTTATTGAGACTTTCAGCGTAACAAGAATGGGGCTAGTTCGCGGGATCCCTTTACATTGGAGTGTAGAGAAAGTTCAACAAAATGTATCCTATAGGCGGCGGCAAAATATGTACATACTTAAAATAAGACGTTTAAATCGCAAGGTGAAAATTAATGACTCGGTTTCTTGAAAACCTTCTGAATCAACTGTAAAGTAATAAAATTTGATGGGTAAGATTTACCAAAAAGGATTTTCATGTGCCATAATGCTCTTTCAGTAGAGGTATTAATCAAATTAAATTAATTTGTACGGCTTCGTATCACGTCGTGTTTTACCCTGTCTTTTAGTTTCAATTGAAGAATCGAGCGCTCCATAGCCCTTTGGCATGCTCTTATCTTATTTATTAACGCCTCATTAAAATTCAACGTTTGGCATATGACAAACATGGAGTATGCATGTGTCCATGAGTTTTCTTTTTATAGTTAAGCTAAAGACGGATTTCAGAACTTCTTTCAATGCCCAAAATTTGTTCCATGCTAGGTTTACTCGTCTGTTTGTTTCATCCACATGTCTATTCTGCAAACAAAAAAGTACAAAAAATCCGACAAAATAGCAAGTGAGACAGGCAAAGATATGATCTTAACATCCATTAGGAAAGGAGGTAAAATGCCCAATATAACATTTTAGCGAATGCGGAAAGTTTTTATTTTTACTTAAATAAAATACATTTTGTGATGAATCGTCAATATATATTAATATATCATTATATTTTTAATATTCATAAATTCAATATACATTGTAATAATATCAAGTAAAATGAATTTTACACTATAATTTATATCAGCAATATTTTAACACTTGTTAATCTATGGGTAAGTTTAACAATTCCGACATCGGTTCAACAGGTGCTCCGCGATGCCCTTCTCAACAAACACAATAGGCATATACAGGAAGTCCCGGTATAACATTATTCTTATTCTATATAAAAGAAATAAGCACTCCTCTGCAATATTATATTTCAACACAATATAGGTACATATTAACTTTATACATAATGCTCGAATGTTTCACAATAAAAATAAAAGTATTCTCTTGATTAACGTCTAGTTATTATATGTATTAGTTGTTTGCTAATCTACATCTAACGACGACGGTTTTATGTACAGATGCCCGCGCCTTAATTAAATAATCTTTGGTTTCCCTAGCCCACCATGTCGGTTTCGACTTAGTATTATACAAATAACCACAAATAAATATATCTACTACCTACTCTTAAACGTTCGCCGTGAGACGTTACTATAATTATCACGATAAATATTGAAATGATTGTAATTACATTAAATAAGAACAATGTATAATATCTACGTAATTTAAAATGCAATATTCGGTCCCGCGTATGAGATGTTTATTTATTGCGGTCGCTGCGGTGGCGAATCAAGTTATATATTACTTAACGGGTACTCTGTAACTCTCAATAGAGAGATCTTTTACTACATCAATATTGAGATTTGGTATCCCACAGTCCCAAGCTTGCGACATAAGCGATACGTTAGTCGCGAGAAAACTTAGTCTTGAATTCGGTACGCTATTGAAAGTTACAGTTGAAAATCTTTATTTTAATGTTAAAGATTACAAGTTATAGCGCTTGTAAAAATTACAATAATTCGTTGCTTGGAAACCTTTCACAATGCTAAGTTGGCTTACTTATGTAATTACCTACTCCCTACAGTGAAGTCCTTAACCTAAAATGAGCTTAGGAACTCTGTGTTTATATAATATAAGGGTAACGGACATTTTAAAAATAAAATTAGAAATTTCGAAAGTACCTTCTGCAATTAGTAGTTATGAAAAGTGTGACGATCTTGTGAAAACTATTATCCGAAAAAGAATTGTTTCAAGGAACATTAAATACTATCTAATTTTTATACCAAAAATTATTCTATCAACGATTTATACATAGATTTACTACCCAAAGACGTTTAAGCAGACCTTAAATATAAAGCATTTATTACTTATTGCATCCAATAAATGGTTGTTGATTATTTTATTGTCATAACATTCATTGTATTCGTGCGCTATTTTACGTCACACTTCTAGCTAAGTGAAGGTATAGGGGGTTAAGCAAAGAACTATTTACATGAAAGCCTTTAGCTACAAACATTTGTTTCGATCTATAGTCCTAGCATATTATAGAATAAAAAGAAGGAACATACAAACACGGTAGAGATCCCATCCAAGTTTATATTCTGGAATGCTTTAGGCTTAGCTAATTTAAAAATCTGAGACGTTCATATTTACTTAAAGCAATATTCATTTTAATTTACATATTTTTTTACATTGAGTATGCCAAATGGATATCGAGCACTTTTAGTTTTTCTGTAATTCATTAAAAAGATAATATTCAACAGAAAATCTCACACGTCGAATAGTAAGCATTTACGCCTACCAAGTTGGAGGATTTTGATATACATAGTAAAACCAGGTACCAGTTTAAAGTCAACAATCGATACTCGATTAAGTATTTTGGCACGTTCGTTACATTTAAAAGAAAATGGCATTGAGCAAATACTTATTTACAATATTATCAGCTAATTAATATATTTGCAAAGTAAAATATAATAGGTAGTATTTTTCTGCTAAGTAAACTTTGATTCTAAATCTATGGCACTTCTTTACATTATCTTTGGTAAGTCCTTTGGCACAAGCTCATACTATCACACTTTTTAGTGTGACCATATTTGGTGGATTCATACACGAAATGTGTTATAATAAAAGCCGAAGGCATCTTATCGACGCTCTAACTCGGAACTCAAAAAGCATGTTTTGATTAGTCTCGATAAGGCTTGCAAATGGCGAACCGATGATTCATGTGCTGACTGTAGGAGCCGGAGTGGGAGAACTTCTTGAGGCATTTGCAGCACTGAAACGGCTTCTCCCCGGTGTGCAGTCTCTTGTGCTCCGTCAAATGGTGCTTGTGCTTGAATGCTTTCGGGCACTCGGCACATTTATATGGCCGCTGACCTGAAAAAGTAAACTTGTGCTTATATTGTTGATTAAAAAACTAAATCTAATAAATGTAGAGTTATTTATTCAATAGGATTTTTGTAATCCCAAAATTATATTTACGGCATTTGAAAACGTGTTATAAAAAGTACACATAGTTTTGGAATCACATGACTGACATACTGAAGGACTGGAACAGTCATTGTGAATCTAAAGTAAAAAGTTTAAGTTGGCTAAATAAAGACAGAATAAATAATCACCTGAGTGTTCATATTTGTGTCGAGCTAATGAACTTTGCTTGACGAAGGTCTTGTCACACTGATCACAGACAAACTGTCCCTCTCCTTCTTTAATATCATTTCCCTTTAATTTGCTTTTCTTAAGTAAATTTGATTCATCATCAAAGTCATGATGGGCTTGGACCTCTTCATTCCAAGTGGAACGTTCGTACGAGGGGCTTGCACTCTGTCGATGGTCTGTCATTAAATGCATGTTCAACATGGACGGTCGGCCATTAGCGATATCGTTGTATTGGAGAAGTTTATCCATTGGTATTAAAGGATTTACTGCCACTTTTTGCAAAGATCGTTTTTGGGCAGTTATAGTTTCTCCCGGAGACGGTGATAATCTGAAGTCGGTGTGAGAGGAGGATGAGCAATTGGAATGTGGGTAAGGGTTAACGTAAGCGGTGCGGTATGGTGTTGTACTCCTGGAAGATTTTTGACTCAAATTAACCGCTTCTTCGGAGTCCGAATGCGTTACCGATATACTACATGTAGGGGACGGTGACGGACTAGAGGTGACGGATATATTTGATTTCCTGGTTGACAAATCAAGGGGTTGATCTGAAGAAGTTGCTGTTAAACTCATTCGCCTTTCCCTCGCTCGAAAATTTTGAAACCACACTTGCACAACTCTATTGTCCAGACCTATTTTGTAAGCAATTTTCTTACACTGATCTCTGTTTGGTCGCTTATTAAACGCATAGTGTGCTCTTAGTATTATCTGTTGTTCCTCATTTAGTGCCGTCCTTACTCTTATTTTCCTGTCATTATCATGAACAGACTTATCATCGCGGTCGTCCTTTCCAAACTCCTCGTCTTCGCTAGCACTAATACCACTCTGCATCGATGTTCTAATTTCTGCTTCTAACCTATTTAATGCTACGGTTTCGGCAACTTGTGCAGCCAAACTCTCATGTTTTCGAAAAACGTTTCCACACAGTAACTTCTCATGCTCTATTAAATCATTCTTGTTTTCAAATGTCAAGTTACACTTAATACAATTCTGACTGTCGTTAGGTTCATCTTTGACGACAATGTGTTGTGTCGGCGGTGAGTCTATACTTGGACAAACATTGCCAGAAATAGGTGATAATGTTTCCATATTAGCTCTAAAATATTTTTTATTAACCGAATCTAATATTAAATTATATCCATTATTATTTTCAAGTGAAGGGCCGTTGTTATTTGAAGGGACGGAGTCATAATTACGAAATGGTATTCTTAGATCATGATCTTCATTTTCATGTTCCTTTTTTACCGCAACAGCTTCTTCTTCTTCTATATCCATCACAAGTTCGGCACTGCCTTCAGAATGTTTATCGTCTTCTTCGGGAATTTCTTCTATCAGATCATCTACGTTCTGTGATGAGTGACTCATCTGTTTTGGATCAGGACTCTCTATTTTCCGTTGTTGGTACTGCTGTGTAGCTAGTTGTTGGAACAATTGGCTTAATGACGCAGGAAAGCTGTAGGGAGTGATTCCTGACTCGGGGCTCATTGGTATTCCGGGTGGCATGTAGAACGGATTTAATCCTGGTTGAGTTAGAGGCGGTCTGTGATAGTTTGGATCCTGTGCAGACATCGATGCAAAAAATGCTTCATTGTACTTTGGCAATATTGGTAAGAATCCGTTTGGTGCCATGTTATGTTTTAATTGAGACGCGACCATTGCATTCGCACGTTTCCTCGACGGGCTACGGTCAGGATTCAGGGCGGGGTTATTCGGTTTAATTCTTCCCATTTTTAAATTCATGACTAGGCATTTCTTAGAGGTCATGTGTGAAGAGTAAGAGCCGGAATGAGAAAACTTTTTTCCGCAATTGGCACATTCGAAAGGTTTCTCTCCGCTATGGATCCTCAAATGTTCTTTGAGATGATGCTTGAATTTAAAGGCCTTGTCACAGTCATTGCACTTGAACTTGCGTAGATTGGCGCTTTCGTCATGACTCAGCATGTGCCGTTGGAGCCGATACACATTCGCGAAACTCTTGTGGCAGATCTTGCAGGTCTGTAATGGAAGTTATTTTTAATTTTCATGACACTTTTAAACATTTAAAAGCGAAGGTTGATAAATATGTAGTTGTCTTGACACTTTTTTACTTGAAAGTACCTCATAGAAAATAAAACATGTTGAAGTTTACGTTAATTTTGGTTATTTCTTGTTGGGACTGAATATCAAGTACTCAAACGAGTATTTCTTTTATGGCATTCCATTAAGTTTATGACAACAGACTCATTAAGATCCGAGTCCCCAAATGTTAAATCATTTGGGGACTCAGATCAGATTTTATTGATTATTTTCCATTAACATATAAAAAATAATAGAAGTAATCATCACAATATTTTTATTTGAAAACAGTATTAGATTTATTTATTATAAACATATGTTTTACAGGTTTTAAAAAGCTTTTAATGTTTTACTAAATACAAGATAAATGACTTGCCAACGGGAATTATCTTTTCAATAACACAGTTACTATTACGTGTTACTAAATGGAAGACTTGACACGAGGCCTGACCTGTCAATTTTCTTCAATATTTATAAAACTTTCGCCATTATTAATTTGTATATTTAGTAGTCCGGTCAATTTAGACCAAAAAAATGAGAGTGAAGGTACATCAAGTCCCAACAACCTGAAAATCAGTAAAATTGTTCACAACATAACATAAATAATATTTGAAAGTTCCCCATCATTCCCGTGTATGTTTTTTTTTTGTTTTAATGTCAAAGGTTTAAAAAAATCAGTTTTTCGCGATTTTCAGCAAAACGGTTCATTTTTGTCTGAAAAGTACTTTACACAAAAATGTAGATCATAAATTATTTATAAAAAAATTGTATTAGGACTTCCTACGAGCTACCGTTTCTGAGATATAACGATTAAAAGATTGTTGTCATCGTCAATTATGTACGTGGCGTACTCATTGTATATATGTCAGTGTATATGTATATATACGTATAGATATAAGTTTTTTCTGTGAAATAAATTTGTAATAAATTATTATATATATATTTACATCTTTAGAGTTGTTATAATAAAAACAAAAAAATCTTGTATTAAATGTGCTGAAATTTAAAAATAAAATTATCCAACTTCTGCTGCTTAGCAAGGCGCTTCACTCCAGGCCACCGCTTGCAACTATATAAAGCGCAAATACGGCCGCACATGGAGTACTTTTCTCAACTCTGGGCGGGGGCACTCATCTTCTACAATGGAGAGTGTTCAGAGGAGTTGTTCGGATTAATAGCTGAATTTCATCATCGGACGTCGAGGCAGAATACGAAATTCCACCCGTATCACCTCGACGTCCGCCGTTCCACAACTGCGCATTTTTTAAGGCAGTTTTGCCGCGCACCTCCACTCTGAGAAACCAGCTGAGCGCACTCGCAGAGTGTCCACGGGCGGCGGTATCACTTTACATCGGGAGAGCCTCGTGCCCGTTTGCCAGGGCTTGCAAACGGGCATCCGCTTTCTTCTTTCTATGTACGGAGCTCCTAAAAGATCTGTTTAGTACACTACCTCATAGGTGGCGTGAAAACGTGTGCATATTATGACGTTAACAACTTTTTGAATCGAATCGAAAAGTGTTTGAAATATCTCAACGATAGCTGGTAGGACAAAAAATAAAGTACTTATTGGTATATTTTTTATAAATAATTTTATTATCTAACTTTCTGTTTTGCTGGAAATCGCGAAAAACTCATTTTTTTACCTTTGACATTGAATAAAAAAAAAATCCACACACGGGAATGATGGGGAACTTTTAAATATTATTTATTAACAATTCTGAACAATTTGACTGATTTTCAGCATGTTGGGACTTTATGTACCGTCGAATGTCTAAATTGAGCGGGCACATGACGGTAAATAACATAACATAGGGTGCGGGGGTTTTTCGAAGAATTCCTCCAAGCCCTGTGACAGCAAGAATTCAATTAATCTATATAATATCAATTAATATGGCAACTTAAATTCACATGTAACAAAAAATAAAATACAAAAATAGTCTTGATTACTATTTTTTTTAATTGTATAGTACATAATGCCTCTTATACATCTAACGATACCGACTCCTATATACAAATTCGTATCGTAAATACTTAATTTAATATTTGGTTTAGCTAGCCCTTTTAAATCATTGCCTATTACTAAGCCTTAAACTACATAAACAAATGTAATATATATTTGGAAATATAATTTGAAAGGCGTAGATATTCTTATTAAGTATTTTCTGTTCATTCTTCAGAAATATGGTCGTAAGTAATAAACTTATTTTCTATATAGATTTTTTAAAAAGTTATCGCTTTAATCAGAGATGTTAATGAATACTGTTTCTTTAATATTTAAACTATAGAAATGTATTTAGATAAATCACATAAGGATTTGGTGGTTAGGTATAGAAAACAAATATAATATGTAGTATATGAATATTTGGTCAACAAACAATATAATGTAATTTGTAATGACGCATACATTTAGCCACACGTCCATGTCTATACTATGGAATGCTTGACAATATCTATATAAAATTAATTAATAGACATAGAACCTAAACCTAATATCTACAAACGAGTATTATACTACAGGCACTGTATTTGAATACCTTCAATATAAGAATGGTCTTATCCAATACATTGATGGCTCTAAGATCCAAGAATATAAAATATTTGAGCATTTAAAATACCGCGCAAAAATACTTCGATTATAATCTAATTGAATATTTTGGTAATTAAGTATTACTTGTTACATTTAACTCATACCACAATCTCTTACGCGTAAAGTTTTGGCACATGTCTTTGGTTTACGACAGGTATGGTTAACCCAGTAAATATACATGGTTTGATAGTTTTTATAACTACATTACATAAGTACAACTAAATTTAAACTATACTGCATAGCTTAGAATTAATTAGTGTGATTTGCAAATTAGGCGCGTAAGATATCCCATCAGCAATATACGAGTACTTGATTTAACTTTAGAATTCACTTTAAGTTCACGTTTTCTCACTAATGTCATGTCATATCCAAAGTAAATACTTCAGTCTCGATAAGGTTTGCAAATGGCGAACCGATGGTTCATGTGCTGACTGTAGGAGCCGGAGTGGGAGAACTTCTTGAGGCATTTGCAGCACTGAAACGGCTTCTCTCCAGTGTGCAGCCTCTTGTGCTCCGTCAAATGGTGCTTGTGCTTGAATGATTTCGGGCACTCGGCGCATTTATATGGCCGTTGACCTAAAAAAGAAGTCATTTAATCATGATTACATTTAGTTTATATAGAAATATCGTTAAAGGATATTGTATAAAAATTAAGAATTGATTACTTTAAGCTAAAATATAATGAAGTACCTGAATGTTCGTATTTATGTCTGACTAATGAACCTTGTTTCACAAAGGTTTTATCGCATTGATCGCAGGCAAACAGTCGTTCTTCGTCTCGATTTTCTTTTTCTTTCAACTTGATGTTTTTAGGAAGTGACAAATCTTCATCGAAAAGTTCAGTTGTAGGCTCGTTACTACGAACAGGTCGTTCGTTAATTGGATTCCACATTTGTCTATTAGTACCGGGTGTATCGGTGCCGTATAATTGAATAGATGGATAACTCCCCTTTGCTAGATCATGGTAATGAAGTAATTTCCCTATTGATATTGAAGGCTTGTTCGATAATTTTGGTTCTGTATACCTATAATTAGCTTCCGTTGGAGATGGTGAAAAACGAATATCAGTGAGAGGCGAGGAACAATTGGAATGTGAGTAAGCATTGTAGCGATTTGGAGACGTGCTCCGAGACGACTTTTGGCTTAAATTTATCGCTTCGCAATCAGAATTCACAACGGGTAAACAGGCAGGAGAACCAGACATACTTGTGTCGTCACTTTTTTTTATGGACAAATCAAGAGGCTGATCGCCAATAAATGTTCCCTGGCTAGAGCGGCGTTCTCTGGCTCTATTATTTTGAAACCAAACTTGCACTACTCTACTGTCAAGTCCAACTCTCTGTGCGATTTTTTTAAATTGTTCCCTATTGGGCCGTGGGTTTAGAACATACTGTTCTCTTAACATCAGTTGTTGTTTATCAGTTAATGCCGTTCGAACTCGCAGTTTTTTATCAGCATCATTTGGATTTTTTTCACAGCTTGTGTTACCTAAATCTTCTTGATCGTTAAAGTTCTCTTTACAATCAAATACTAAATTTTTGACGACTATCGGTGACGTCTCAGAACTTGAGGCCTTGTCTTGAAAAGTCCTCAGAAAATGTCTATTTACAGAAGCATTAACTGATTCAAGCAACGAGTTAAACGTTAAAGAAGGTTCCACTTTAGTCTCATTGCTGTCTGAACTGTTCTCTTTCTCCAAAGACCTCTCATTTTGGTCGTCCTCTACATCCATAATAAGATCTGCGCTTCCGTCGGACTTTCTATCTTCTTCCTCTAAGACTTCTTCGATCAAAGCTTCAGGGGCCATGAAACATTTAGATTGCAGTTTAATATTTCTACTTATTTGTTCTTGATAAGTTAAGTGCTGCATATAGTTAAATGAATTTGGGAAAGCATACAGAGAAAATTCATTTGAATTCGTGCTTACATTGCTAGGCAATGGTGTATAACCTGGATTTGCTCGTTGATCAGGCATTCCCGGATGCAGTTCCGGGTTGTAACCGGCTTTCTGAGATATTATTGATGCGAATATTGCTGCGGCTTCTTTATACTTGGCTAGCATAGGCATGGCTGGATTGTTTTCGAGGTTTTTACTTATTTCGTCTGGCGCTTGTAATACCTCTTCCTCTTGCTTTAAACCGGGACTGATATTTCGATTATAAAGCTTGTTGTTAGACTTAATTCTACCCATTTTTAAATTCATTGCCAAACATTTTTTCGATGTCATATGCGAGGAATATGAACCCGAATGAGAAAATCTTTTACCACAGTTCAAGCATTGAAATGGTTTTTCTCCGCTGTGTATCCTCAAATGCTCTTTAAGGTGGTGATTGTGTTTAAACGCTTTGTCACAATTATTGCATTTATATTTGCGAAGATCTGGGCTCTCGTTGTGACTTATGGCATGTCGTTGCAGTTGATTCATTTTTGGAAAGCTCTTGTAGCAGATGTTGCAAGTCTGTAACCAAGTTTTATTCTATCTTATCAAAAAAAATAACACTACTATAAGGGTTCTACTATTGGGTACTACAGGAATAATTACTACAACTACTTCTACTAGCATTTACTAAGGAAGCCATAGCTACGAAAATTGTTTATTTTGCGTACCTTGTGAAGTGGTTTCCAATATTTCTTTCAGTGAAACACCCACACATACATTTTTCAAGATTTACCTTTATCGTAGTCACTATATTTTACAACACGAAACAGTCATGTGGTTATTATGCCTTATGGCTAATGACCCATACAATGAAAGAGTTAAAAAGTAAAGGTAGGTAAAAATAATTATGTATATAGAAACACAAAATGTCCAATAAACAAGAGAGAGAGAGAATGGAAAAGAAAGAAAAATAAACAGTCAACGAAACAAAAAAAATATCTTATCGTCAGGGTTTATTACGTATACGGTTCACTTGGGGTAAGTGATTTTGTAATGTAATGCAATGTACACTGACATATCTGAGGGTATCCACCTGAGTGCTCGGCGAGTGCAGCGTCTCGTGCTTCTCTAGCTGGTCCCTCGTGGGGTACGCCCCGCGGCACTGGCTGCAGCTAAACGGCCCTCCGGGGCCCAGCGGGGACCCGCCCCGCTCCTCCTCCTCCTCAGGCTTAACCTCAGGGCCACTACCCGCCAGGGGACCCACTGGAACAAATATACTAGTATACTAGTTGCCACGCGTTTAAGAACTAAATCGGAAAAAACATGAATGTCAATTAAGTGACACTATTAGAGAACAAGTGCTACAAGCCAATTGAACTTATAATTAGCACAATGTATAGAGAGTAGGCAGAGTTATTTGGTATGTTGGCGGTTATACTGGTAATGGTTCATCGTTTTTAAAAATAGTTCTTGTACGAGCGAACGTGCGGCAGACGTCTGACTTCACAAAATCATCGAATACACATTTAAAAATGTTATTTAATTTCTGTACTCAAAATTTAAGTATATATTAGGTGACGTGGGAAAGCCCTGCAGGCAGATTCTGTGCAATTGCAGCCGGTGTCTGGTATTGAATTTTAGAAATTACGGCCTCGTAAACACCGCACCGGTCATTTCGTCCACCCTTTACGTGTGCCGCCCTACGCCCGTCCCACGCTAACCAATATCAGAGGACAGTCGACAGTCATTGTCATTTGTCCCTGTATATATTGAACTATAGATAATAGACGGAAAATCGCTGGAAATCTCAAATATCCGGAAGTCAGTAAACTAAATAATTCTATTCGATAACAGATGGCGTTGGTTATGCTTCATTTTTTTTTTAATATTTGGCCAAACCTCTAAGCATAAATAATGTTTCAATGTTCGCTATTAATGCATATTTGCTAGTTTGAACATAGTTATCAAAATTGGCTTTTTCCTTTAGATTCCCCATTTATCTGGTTATATTGAATTGCATTGTATCGCTAACACAAATACAACGCATTATTGTTAATATATTAGTTATGGCTTATATTTTAAACGTGCTTCGTAAAATTGTATACTATATTCTAAAACAAATTATAATCGCACGGGAAAAGAATTCTTACCTTTTATATTTGTACTGATAAGCGATGCTTCTTAACTGAATTTACGTTAATTATAGTAAGCGTTTCTTGAACTCTGTATTGACAACACAATGAGCTCTCTGAGGGCAACAATATTACTATCAGCTATCAATGAGGATGAACGGACGGGAACACCTACACGAGCCAGCAATCTGCGCACAGGCAGCGTCGGTCAGCCGCTGATAAAACTCACACACTCACTGCGCGCTTCCTATTGAACTACATGAACAATTATCGCACGCACACATCGCTGGCGCCGATAGTGAGTCGGTCGATGGTCGACGACGTCGGGACTCTGATTGGTCGCACCTGGACACCTACTAGCATCGCAGTCTTTCACTTTTTTAAATTAGCAAGAGTCCCTAAATTATTGTATTATTCACTAAATATATATAAAATGGTTTATGCTCTTTAGTTCGATTTTCCTTGTACGCATACGCTCAGTATCTACTTAGGTATGTGGTTAAAGGTATTTTTATAAGGTGATTCATAATAGTAGGTAAATTTGTAATATAAAACATAAACGGTTTTCATTTATTTATAAGGAATTACCTATGCATTTATAAAGAAACTATCGTCCGCAAACATAGCTAAACTTTGATGGCCTCATATAAAAGTAGGTTACCCAGATAAATTACCTACTTTACTAATTTTTTTTGGTAAAAATAACTATTACAGTAAAACCTCAAAGATATAGAATGTATATTAAAAAAATGTAAAGAATGTTTTACATGTGCAACGTCTTTAAAAACCTTTTTTCATAAGATTTAGTAGACAGTAAATAATCGAAACAAATCTAGCTGAATTGAGTTAAATGTATTTGCTACGATAAAAAAAAAACATTTACTTAATTTTATAGGTAACGGAATAATATGAATGTTGGTATGAAGATTGATATTTAATATTCTTCTTCGCTGCCTTCGCAGTATTTTATTATATTATATTTTCATTTTATATTGACATCAGTGCTAATAATACAATACCGATATACCTATTTACAAGTAAAAATATAGAAGTTAATCAAATTAATATTGGTTTATTTATCAGTTTTAGGCATAAAGATGAGAAGCGGAAGATTGAGAGCGGTCCTAACTCCCAATATTGTTTACGGAGCGATTATAAAGGCTCGTTAATGAGTTTGCTAATTTGTACGTCTGTCTTCAGCAAACAAGTGATTAGGCGACGCGGCTACGCTCACTTACGACATCCTGTAGGCACCTTATCGATACACCGCGTATAAATGACAACAAAATAATTTTCCTTAACGCTGCTCAGGTCCCCAACGGACCTGTTTAATAAATTGTATCGTATCACTGTGCCGATTAACGCCACGAGAAGATATCTATACTAGTGACAACCACAAATTATTTCAGTTTACGCATTAGAAGTCAGAATTTAAGAGATACTTATAACAAATGTCCCTTCACTCCAGACAGGCGGCCTCAAATGTAAAGTGGAAAGTAAAACAGAAAAAGCAAATGAATTAAAACAACATAATCATTTACGATTTAAGACGTTAAAAGAGATCGGTGCACCCCTCGACAAACGAAACTTTCTTTTAAGTCGGTGTATACCTGTTCCCGGCTCTCGAGTGGATGAATTATGTCTCGAGGGAACGAGGGAACGGCGGCTAAGGTGCTCTAATGAAGACGTGAGCGAATTATATTTATAACATCACTAAGATTGCACTCTGTGACAGATCGTCCGTAGAAAATTAAAATTTCAAAATTAAATTGAGTACCTTAATGCTATAATTACCATTATTTGATTTTAAAAAACGATTATCTTAGATGAAATTTGCCTCTTTTTAAAGTTATTACAAAATTATATATCTCTACAGTAGTAGAGTTAAGTGCTACCTTAATGACTGAAAGTTTGTTTGTCGTAAGTTAACAAATTAACTAATGGAAAGTTGAGATATAAAATAAGATAACAAAAACAAACACAATATGAGCAGCAAACAAAAAGGAAAGAAATTAAGCTTACTGAAGGCAGCGAGCCGCCTGGCCGAGGTGGTCGAAGTGGGGACCTTCTTACTCCTCATGTCCGCAAGCCAACCGGCCGCAAAGGTTTCGTACCAACCGCCAACTCCCATAAGCGAGCTGTGCACTTTCATCGGAAGACACGAGCACACAGAACACACCGCTAAGACCTACGCGCTACTCACAGCGGCAGCCCCACACGTTGGCCAGGCTCCACAGGCGATACGAGTAACTGTCGCCGTAACACCCGAACATGTCATCGGTTCTCGCGACCATGGCCCGCACGGCACGTCTCGCCGATCTGACGGCGCGCGGCGGAATGCCCGCCGGTCCGCCCTCGGCCCGCCCTGCAAAGCCGCCCCCGCCCCACCCGCCTCACCCCACCGCAATCTACCTTACCAACTGGCCACGGTACCACGCTGGTCTTCATCTCGAAACACCTTAAGGCAATACAATATTTAATTTTTATCATATAGATTTTAATTGCCTTAACTAAGGGCGTTCTTTTTTACTTAAAAATAAAAAAAGTCTGGTTGTTATTTTAATTTCCCATTTATTAATAATAAAATTTAAAAATACATTACATATGCCGTACTACATTTGCCTCTCCCATATATAGTATAATCGCTACTAGCAACGGTGATGTGTGATATTAATACGCTCCACCTTCGTCTACCTGTCTTTTTCTAACATTATAGCGATTTGCTTATACGTTTAAGGACAAAACTGAAATTAACTTTATATATAATATATGTTAATTAATATTATTTCCTAGTAGTAAGTAAACTCTACTTAACATTGTTTCTTTAAAGGTTTAAGTATATAAATTATGTATAATACCCATTTACTTATGCCAATTTCGAACTTTAAGAAACCACTGCAACTGACTATGCATAGTCATACGACTGTTCGAAATAGATAAAACTGCGAGTATTTATTATTATTATGTATGTATTTATTAATGAAATGGTTTTTTTTCACGCGTTGTGCAGAGTAGATTATTACTTTCGCTTTCTGCCACTAGATGGCACTGTTGGCTCCAATAGCTAATAACGTCACGATGTTAAAGTTATTTCGTTAATTTTAGTTCGCATTCTTATTTTGCTTGCTTGCTTAATGCTTAATTATAGGTTTGTTTACTAGCTATATTTGTCAAAAAATTTATATTTGTTATTTTAATAGGTAACTGAGATTAAATGTAATAATTATAAGCATATTGTAATTAGTATTCTTAAAATCGTGATTTCTTTAGATGTGTATTATGGATGTGTGGATTATATGTGGATAATAATCCAGAATAGAAATTTAGGTACCAACAGGTTTTGTAAATAAGAGGCTGTGTATACAATAAATTGTAATAAACAAATTAAATTTCGTTGTGATTGTTAAAATAAAAATATATAATCGCATCGTATTTGTTATTATAAAATTAAATTTCGCATTTAATTGCTTAAGCAATGGACCCGCACTCTCACCAATCCGTACAACCTGAACAAATCTCGTGTTAGTTGGGGCATAATGAGGACGTGGAAGGCTTGCAATAACATTTAGGGCACATTGTAAAAACAAGGGCCACCCGCGCATCGCCACACTGACACGTGTACAAAGGCAATCCTTTTACCGCTATATAAGAATAATATGCCTCTGTGCGCTTACAAAATCAAAAGATATTAATTATCTAAGTATTGAATATTCTATGAATATTTTTTCAACTCTTCTATTAACAATATATATACGTACATATAAAATCAATATAAACATTTTTATTGTGTTTATTGTTTAGTTGATTGCGATTACTAAGGAGTAAACGTAATTATCTCACGGTTATTAAAATAACTTCAACCAGGCGCTTAAAACTGACAATTAATGGCCTTAGAAAGGTGTCACCGGCCTGTTGCGTCTGTCCATGGATGACAGATGTGACTATGATTTCACACAAGAGAACAAATCTCTTTTCAGTTAATTTCTTTTTTTTTTCAATTAATAAACTGCTTTTTCCTTTACTCTATTAATTATAATGTTAAAGTTTAATTGTAAGTACCTGCATGTAAAACGAGCTACATCCTTGCGACACTGTGACCCGCATCGGCTGACTAAATATTGTGTACAATGTAGATCGTGCGGGAACACCACAAAAAATTGATTGATTGGAGATTTTATTCTATTGATGTGATCAACGTCAAGGTATACGGGTGTTTGGTGTCTGAGCATTTTGTACTTATTACAGGCGTTAATGTTAAAACTCAGAGAAAATCATTTGATTCGGTTTTATAAATAAAATATAACTAAAATAGAGAGAAATAAAACCTTCAAAACTTTACCAGTCTCTTATATGTTTGATTTAAAAAAATTGCATTCGTAGTAGATAATTAAATAATAAAATTATATATTTGTTTACTTAAGTCATAATTTATGGAATAAGGAATAATGTCATATGTCATAATAGTTAATTACTACACTTTTTTTCTGCACCGAATAAAGATATAAATCCTTGTATATCTTTATTGATATTTTTGTTGGTCTTATTTTCCTAAGATCCCAATTAGGCATCTATGCTTTTTGAAAGCCTGAAAGACTAACGTAAAAAAACAAACTTGTGACGTCTTTGTTATAACATTACAATTTCACTGCTCCTGCCCTAGACACATCTGTACCTCAGTTCCTTAAAAATAATGGATATAGTAATAAAGTAAACTTTTGATTAATTTATATAAAATTTACACAGAACTCTATAATATCATACAATGTTTGTCTATAATGTCAGTTCGGCTTTTCAAAGTAGATGTAAATGTTGTATTATTTTCATTATGTGTAATGTTAAATTGAGATAGTGACGACACGCGGCCCGTTATCGCAGGAAATGTACGTTAAATGCATCGTTTATCTGTCGCTGACGATTACTTACAGTGGAAACAAAAAAAAACTTAATCAGTTTTAGCCCTTTCGGTTATCGGTGACTGTCAGAAGATGTCAAATATTATCGCCTTCCAAATGAATGTGCAGTCACCTATGCTTTCAAACCATAGATACGTTAGTAGAAAATCGAATACTTCTATGTATTTTTAAGGAGAGACATACGCCCAGTAATCTCATTATGCACAAGCAAAAAGTTGTCAAAGATAATTAAGAGACCCGTGACTTCCTGCCCGAGTGGCCACATGTCTTACCTATCGATGCTCTATTGTTCTTTGTTATCTACAAACAAGGGACTTAGTATCTATGACAAGTGCACAAAGAGGTTTGCATTGACACGTCGGCAGTAGACCATCTGGCACCAGGCTGGCGGCCGTCCCGCCGCCGGGGGACAAACTCGACCCTATGTCCCACGCACTAAGGTGCAGGTGAAAACAATTAACATTTATTCTCAGGTCTACTACGGTATGGCCGACACATGGCAATCGAACAAAGACACTTGTACCAATGAGATCTGAATGAGCTTAATTGAAATTTGTTTGGGTTTTACTGTGAGCTTGTTTAATTATTTGTGACAATCACCTTTGCACTATTGTTGGAAAAACAATACTATATTATTATGTAATGCTTTAGGGATCTGTTATATCGTCAGGTTTAAAAAATATTTGTTATTTGTGATGATTTTCGTAGATACCAAAAGGTGTACAATTAGCCTTCCTCATCTCAAAGTTGTAAAACACGTGGGTGTCAATATTACATCGTGTCTGTGACGCTTGAATGGCTGCCAATCTGCGCGTCGGCTAATGGCTTCCTAATCAATGCTCACCATTACCTCATATTCGAATAACGTGAAATTTAATGTTAAACAACAAAGCCATTTAAATTGACAAAATTAGCAAGCAATTTATAAAATGTCGTATAAATATCAGACGGAATGTTATCACGTGTATGTTGCGGTACTCGCTCACTTACTGACTACGGGGTTACTGCGCTGTGGTTTGCGGTCGCGTTTATTTTCAACTGATTGTTATATTTTAAATGTTTCGGTAAACAAAAAGCAATGTTTATTTTAGAAGAATTCTCTGGCTTATAAAATTACCCTGTTTGTAGCACTATCAAGCATAATGGATTGAACATTTTCACTGAAACTATGGGCTTTTGGGACAAACCTCTTCTCTCACCTGATCGTGAGTCTGGCAGACGGTCAAAAAATTTGCACACTAACCTACATTGTGTTTTAGCGTTAGCTTTATTTCTTTCGATATTCAAGATATATATGATTAAAATAACGAAGCAAAGGATTTTATTAATACCGGGTTGAATGGGTGGTTGTAAAAAAAGATCTATTGTTCCAACAAAAGGCAAGCTAAGTTGTAGCCTATCGGTTAGAGTAATTACGTTAACAGTTTCTTTATTTTAAATGTAGTGCGGACGAGAGAATACTCTCAATTCAGCTGCTGCGAGCCAAATTGTACACGCATTCGTTTCACTTCGCCGGAACTGAGAGAAGTATTGCGCAAAGATTGAGTTTATGCTGCTTACGGTACAAAGGATGCAACAAATTCAAAGTAGACTCATTACACAGGCAACCTGCTTCTCATTAAACCAAAATCTTGCTCGATATTGTTATGGGTATAATTTTAGTTTGTTTATTTTGTTTCGTTATACTGTTATATATTCACTAATAGTCTTAAACAACATCGTCTCAACGTGTCTTACGCATAAACAAATTATTGTTATTGTAGCTCAATTATAAAATGTGAGACGTCAAAAAGAAGAGACAGGCTCCCACAGGACACAGGAAATCCGAGTTTGGGGGCTAGTGCACTTTTTACCTAAATAACCATTTTATTGTGAGTAATAATTTTTTTTTTATTTCTTTTGTTATCTGTAATAAACAATTAATTATGTGGAGCGGTGGCGGAGCGTCGGCGACTGGCTAATGTCGCGAGTGTCGGCAGAGCGGAAGTGCGCACTGTGAAGGTTCGCGCCGACGAGTTGTTTTTTAAATTTCAATGCGAACCGGAAACGAGGTCGCGCCAACAACCTTCATAAAGCTATGTCTTGCGAAAACTTGAATGGGCTGTGAACGAAATTACAATTTAATATGCAAGTGTCGCCATGAGAAACATATTTTTTGTACACATTTTAAAATAATTTTAAATTTATTATAGCTTTTGTTTCGACACAGTTGGGGTTTCGTTATTGTATCTGAATTCAATTTAATATCGTATTTTAAATTTACAAAATAATTTCGATACTGATGCCAACAGTAAATTTGTCAAATAACTCGTCACACGGTTTTGCGTTTGACTCAATTATACTTTCCTGTTTTGCCCTTAGTGTTATGTGATGTCATCTGTTGAAATAAGTTAGCAGGTAACAAATAACAAAGAGCAATTAATCAGATAGATTTCTGAGAATGCTGGAAGTAGGGCCACGTGGAGCGCTCCTTCACCCCTGGCCCACGATAACGCTCATTGACGTCACGGCGACACCGCATTCACTTAAGCTAGACACGCGTGAGCTGTTTTCATCTTTGCATCATCTCTGAATATGATGCTGATCACTGATGCAACATGAAAAAGAGAACTAGTCAAAAACAAAAAAAAACGCTAAAGAAAAGCTCGACTTGTTGCATAACTGCAAAAAGTCTTAAAATGTAGAATGATGCAATGTAGGGAAAACCGCAAGCGGCTAACGCTCGTGTAGAACACGGGATAGAGTCGATCACATCAAAGTAATTCGATAGCGACTTTAGTCGCACCTTCGTGTGGCCCCGGCCTCATTGCTCGCGTAACTACGCAATCATAATTTATTACACTCCAATAATAATCATTTAATAACACTGCCAGTTTACAAGATTGCTCACGTTGACGTCACGTATTGTTAAGCCCTCGAAATTAGAATCTGTCACATTTTTGTGCTCATTGAAATTACCGTAGATTGCTCAAACGGAGATCAAAGGTTAACTTGTCATACAGGTTGTTGTTGTTGTTATACAGATGACAACTTAATCTTTTTTTATGAACTTTTCCTGCAGTTTGTATGTAACCCGCGTCGGTGTTTTGTCGTCGGTCGTGTTTTTATCTTATATCAGTTCTGTAATAACAAATAATTTGTAACATCGGAATAAAATATATAATATTATAAGCATGCAATAATGCGCATTTGATTGAAATCGTTTAACCCCATGAGATAAAATTTTATCATAGTGAAATATTTGCTGCTGTATTTACAGCTCTTGATAACCAATACGAGAAGAAGTATATTTTTTTCAGAAGAGTAATAGTAATAAACAATAGATTGCCTATAAAAGGAGCAAAATTCCTAAATAAAGTCTTTTGTAATATATGTTTATGTGTGTGCTATTACGATTGAAGCGTTAAACTAAAATTTAGTATGAAATGATGAGTCATATTTATTAATTTTTTTTTAATTAAAAAGCAATGAAAATAAGGAAATCCTTTCAACTTTAAATAACAATATGACCGCACATACCATGACATGGACAGATAGGCATTAAACCCAAAGATCTAATACCTATACCCTTAGAAAAATTAAATATTTCTTGATACCACTTTTCTCAAGCTGCACTTAGCATACAGGAAGGATTTTAAATTTAAAACAAACCTCAGTGATTCTACTATTTGTAATTGGTGTATTACTATAAACGAGCATTGTTATTCAAATTTATTAAATGTTGCATTTTAGATGCCATGTAGCAATTAGACTGACGTAGCTCCGATCGCGATTGATCACATCGCTGTTCTTTGATGTTTATATATTGTGTTAAACAAGAGGTTCACACTACACGGTTTTTTTGTTGAGTTATTTAGGTTTAAAGTAAACATTAAATAGCATGAGATTTTAATTTGTAGTTTAATGAAACAAAAACATTAATCCGTTGCCGGCAGTAGTATGCTCTTTATGAAATAAAGATGTTTAGATATTAAGATAGCTTTATATTTTAATTATTATTCGTAGGTGGCCCTTTTTATTACTTTATACACTATAAAAAGACATCAGATTAACAAAATGTTTTCATTTTTAATTGAAATTCGAAAGAGATGTCGCGTAGTGTGATAACGCATCAGAAGTGGCGTATTCTTCCAATCTGCGTAATGTCTGGTGATTCGCGTTCCACTTATTATCCTACAACAGCATTTGCATAAGAATAACAAGGAGCATTATTGACGTCGCTCCTCTCCCCGCACTTTTGCCTTTGAAGCGTGCAATCGAGTAAACAAAGATTTTTTTTTACGAGACGAACCTGGCAATCTTTGTCTCATGTGAGGTTTCTTATTAATTTAACATCATGAAATAGCTCCCATAACAATTAAGTCTTTAAGAATTTCCAAGTTTTTACGTAAATTTAGTTTCGCATATAATGTCTATAGCAACAGGAAAGTTATTATTGAGTTAATTTTGAAAATATCTCATGATTAAATGAATATAGATGAACAATTTGTGTAATGGGAAGTTGGAGGGTCAGCTCCGAGTTATCTAAGTGGAAAGTTAGCGAAGTTAAGCACCTTTCATCGGCCGCTCTAACGCAATTAACAACCTTCGTAGCACGTGCCGTAGCCACGTAGTTCCGCTACGCCACGCTACAGATGCTACGTTACTAGTCATTTGTGTCTAAGCCGGTTTGTTTAACCAAAAAATTATCAATTCTAATTTAGTTTCAATGTCACGGAATTTCGAAGTTCTATCTCAATAGACCGTAAAACTAACCAAAATTAACCTTAAACAATCATCGGTCAGTGTTTGGTTCTCACCATTAAAATTCCTGAATAGCGACCGTTTTCCGTTTTTCGGGGTTCGTGAGCGGCGCACAAAGGCCGTGATTTAGGTGCAGGACTTACTTAATTCAATCATGATAACTGCGGGCCCGGCCTGCAAGAAATAAATTGACCAATGACCGCCCCAGCGGAGGCGCAGGGTTGTCATGTTGTTGGGCTTTATCAGTATACGTATATATGCGATTTCTTCATTTTAACATTATTTCTTATTATTAAAACTCCCATTTAATAAATACTTTGCATGTTTTCGTGAGCAGAGTTAATGTGCCGGTGAATAGGCACAAGAATCTCAACTCAAATAGACACAAAAATCGACTACAAGTCGACATTAGTATCCTTTAAACAAAGCTGTCTGTCAAGCTTAATACTGCTTATACTAGATATAAAGAGATATTAAATTTATAAATATTTGTGCGTAAGGGCTAAGCACTTAAAGTAGAAAGTAGTAAAATTTAACGTAAAACTGAAAAAACTAAATAACTTGTCTGACGGTGGCAGCCCTAAGGTAAAAGAAAGGGCTGTATCCGTAGTACCTGGCCCGTCGTCCTGCGACCTTGCAGTAGTAGATAACAATTGAGATTCGCCCGCCGCAAATTCAATACCCGAGGTGTCGCTGTTACGAGCAGCCTCCCCTTCCACTGACAGCCGCCCGGGAGGTAAACTCTCGCACCTTGCGTTTAGTGTCCATTCTACCCTACCCTGTGCAGAGGATATAACCACTTAACGGCAAGACCTACGTTCAATTCAATTTGTGTACCTCCTGTCGCCTCTAAATTATAATTGAATCTAATAGTTTGTATAGTATTTGGATTCATGCAATATTTATTTTCTATAGTACTGTTCAGTAACAAATAGTGCAAAAATTCTAAATAAAAGATCGAAAAGTAAAACATATCTAGTCTTCTGAATTGTCGTTTACAACTTTCGCCGCCACAAGGTGATATTTCATCGGGTCCAAATTTAAATGTAAATGCGAAAACTTCCTGACTTTTGATCACACACCACACCGCAGCATAACTCCGAGAGTTCCGTGGACATTTAAATATTAATCAACATTCAGAATATATGATCGAAATTATACAATAGGTGGCTGGGTCAAGACGGCCGATCGCCGGTCAACGGAAGGGCAGGCGAGGAAGGGTTATAAACAAGAGGCGGCCGGGCCAATTAATAAGGCCTGAAGTAGTGCAATTAATTCAGTGCCTTCGTAGATTTTAATAGTTCACATAAATCAGCGCTAGCCGGTGGGTTAATCGTCGTTTAATATGCCGGTCCGTATCGGAGCCGCCGGATCTGCGCGTCTATATCTCGGCGATAGAGCACGATACGTGATGCGGAAGCTTCTGTTTGGAGGGAGTTTTCTTACAGATTCCTTTTTGAGTGATTTTTATGTTATCCGTAATTTGGGCAGCTTTATTATTTTGTTTGTTATTTATTTTTCTTAGGCTTTTCAGTGGTAATACATTACTTTTTAACACTACTGAGAAACATTGCGTGCATTGGTTTATTATGTTCATAAATAGCATTATCTAAGTTTTCATTTTTTTACTTTTGTATCGATTATTTTCTTCCTTTCTAAATTTATATTTGTGAATACTTTAATTTCTAATTGTTTGAGTTACTCGAAACACATGAATAAACTTATTCGATCAGATTCCAATAGCAGGTTAATGTTCCGCGATTTAACGGGTGGACTGTGTGAGCAGCGTTGGTTAAAGTTGTCCCACACCTGCGCTCAGTGGTTTGCCTGAATTTATCTTATCCATACCCTTTCACCATGATTTATACTCCTATAACTAATAGTGAACATGTGTTATAATTCTTAATTTTAAAGACGAAATAATTGATATTATTTGTGAAGAAGTAGTTATAGAAGCGGGAAGACTATGATTTTGTTTAAGTAGTAATTTTATATTCTAAGTATTATTTGTGGTCTCAAATGTTAATTTTCAGTTTTCTTCAGTTTTGTTAAATGTATCTTTGGTTATTGATGCACTTGGTTGTTTTCTGTTACATTTATTGTTTAATCTGTATTGTCTTGTTGTTTTGTCGTATAATATAATATGTATAAGCTGTAAGATTATTTATAATTAAATCAATAAATAAATATTCGTTTAAATATATCACTCTTTGAAAGAAAAATGGTAATTGTAGAGACTTGCTTGTTTTAAACGATCTGCTATAACTATATATACGTTGTTCAAAAGGTAGAATCAGCGAATGTGTTTCGCTGTTGGTGCTAAAGTTCACCGTCGATCGAGAAGGCCCTCGAGGACATATCTTGCGTTTTATGAAGGTCCTTTTATAGTTTCGTTGTTCGCTACTCGTCCGGGCGCTGAGGTAGGCTGCCAGATAAGTTTTATTCTCACCCGTGTAATAAGAGGTTTAGATAAGATTAGGTATCATTTTTCAAATTAGATGGTGAATACAAAATAAAACTTTTATAGTAGCATCTAAATTCTAGATTAAGTCTATATTTCTGAAAAAGTCGACTTAGTGTTCATGTAGAATAAAAGGGCTACTTAAGTTATTAACAAAGATTTGGTTTTGCTACGGATATAATAAAATCTTGGCATTTCGAAAGTGTGGGTATAGGTACCGTTCTGTAGATATATAATTAATTTACCACTAGGGTGATTCATACTCTTTAGGTTTGTGAATGGAAAGTATACATATATAACATGTCTGTTAAGCATAGATAACTAAACATAATTAAACTGCATCTGCTACCTACAGTAATCAACAAAGATTAAATATGTTACAACTAAAGTAAAACTGTTTGTTAATTGCCACAATATGTAAAACAACATTATCCCTGCTCTAATAATGATAATACATAGCAAGGCGAATCTATTTATTTTTTATAATAGATAAGAGGGTAAAGGTCTTAGATGTCTTTAACGTACCTACATACATCACAAGATAATGCAAGTAAATATCTTACTACTAAAGCTAAAACACATTATTATAAATTGTTAAAGATAAACATGTCGTTAATAAGCCGTCGTTTTATGAATGATATTGCATTCTTCGATACGCAGCATATATCTTAATTTGTTGTTCACATCTTAAGAAATTCTGTAAGCAATATGTCGAAGATAAACAAATTATATGGCAATTCTTATTGCTTATTAAACTTAAAAACAGTAGTCAGGTAATATCTAAAGTATATTAACGTGTCCCAAAAGTGTAATAACATTGAAGAGGTTCAGCGAGCGTCATATCACAGCAGTTCATACGTTCCGTAGCCGGGAGGCGTCTGCGAGTGACGCCCGCGGCCTTCGCTTGTCTCTACGACTCGTATCCTTTTACGACTCATACCTGATATCGATGGTATTTACTGAAATTGAAGATCACAATCTTTTGTGATGAGATTGACGATTTTATTTGACTCTAATATTGGAAATCTCATTTTAAAGGAATTTTAGGTGATGGTCAATCAAATAAAATACACAATTTTATCTTAAAATTCTTATTAATATAATTATTATCGATCGACCAATGCAAAAGTAAGCCTAGGCTGATTTCTTTACCTAAATTAAAAATAAGAATGAGTTCATTAGCACCACCAATGAAAATATAATATTTATGGGTGTAGGTATTAGCAGTAAAGAGAAGCGTTTGAGAGCGGCCGAGTCCAACAAAATATTCATATCCAAACGCAAACTTTCCGTCCGTCTCTGAAAATACTCGAAGCGACCATAATTACATTCAAAGAGACACGAGTTTGCAAATTAAATATTATTTTTTCCGCAGAAACTTGTGTTTAAAGCTAGCTATAGACCCTTTAATATTCTCGCTGCACAATTAACGCTCCAACTATTCCATAACTCCGTCTTTGAGCGAGCAATTTAAAAAAAAACAACGTCAATACAAAGACGGCTGTAATTAGATTAGCTCGGATCAGGCCCCGGCTTCGACCAGCCGCCCTACGCCCTAGTCCCAACTTGAAAAAAGTAAACCGATCGTTACGTAAAGTATTATTAAAGCTGTATTATGAATTTGTATCAAATTTATTATATAGAGTTCCGCTTTGTCGTCGTCAGAATCACGAGCGCCTGCGGCTGTACCCAGCCAGCATTATGCTCCGAGCCGCTCTTTACGCGGGAAGTGCCATAAAAATAGAGAGGATCTGCAGATTGAACTGATAACGAGGCCGAAAATGGTTTAACCAATGTGAATTGGAGATGACACAAGCAATCGTATAAGCTCTGTATTTCAAGATCAAACATAATCTATAAACGTTAAAATGACGAGTTTAGATACTGTAATATGTAATTACAAAATAAAAAGAATTCCTTGCAAAAAGTTTTTTTTCCAAGAATAAACGTGTTCAAGACCAATATTATAAATGATGAAGTAAGAACTGGCACGGGAGTCCAACAACATCCGACAAGAACTTGAGCTAAGACGAAGCCATTACTCTCCGAACTCAAATCATTACTCCACACTAATTAATTCCTTCGGCTTTTAATGTTCAAAAATCGTGGCCTCTAATTAGGTTTTAATTCGTTTTATTGGGCCCAGTAATGATATAACGGCGGGTGGCCTGACACAGACCTGTTTTATTACTGAAGCTCTCCCTCTTAGCTGTATGCTCGTGCTTTTGTGCCATGGAGATGTTAGAACCTTCAATAATGTTATGAGAACGGAATAGTTAAATATGAAGACAATCCATAATTCACCGAAAGAATGTCGTGCAAATTTTTTACATTATTTATACTTATATAATTTTATTATGCGCCCACTCCCCAAGTTGCAACAAGCTTGTTTAATTTTATATTCAATTAACTTTTCTGGTCTTATTATATTCTAAATGTACATGTAGAAAGATGTATGTTAGATGTTGATAATATTATACTCTTTCAATAAATTTCTTACCACGTTTTCTTGAATAGAATGCTTCATAACGTAATTTCTTTTGATCGAACTTAAAAGGCCGCACTTTTTGCTAGTGATTGGTAATCGTTGGCGTCATTAGGCGGCGCTTTGTTTTTTATAGCTTTGAGTAATGACGCGAAAATGCTCGCAGCTAACGGCACCCATTGAAAGGGCAGGTGACATTCTTCATCGCAAATCTTAAGGAATTCGGAAACTTCTAACTTACTTGGGAAACTAAGCCATATTTTAGTGAAAACATAGCGAGCGTAAGCGATAAACACTTAATTCATTTATAAACGAAATCAACTTCCCTCCATTATCGTCTTTCATAAACACCTTAATTCTCATTAAGGACCGGTCATTTGGAGCCCAACAACGTTAACTTTAAGGATCTCTATATATGTAAGACTTTTGACATTTAAGATTCGTAAAGTCGTTTTTTACCTTATTGACATCTGATCGTGTTATTTCTTGGCTTTATATTTTGGCTCCGATGATTATTTTTCACAAAGGTAAAATGCTATTGAACACAATTATGAATATAAGTGCCGCGTGTCTCACAACACTGTGACATTGGTTGGTATTTATCGGTATCCAGGGCAGACCAGGTATCTTCGATTGAAATAATGGAGTTGGTTAAATCGCAAAGAGTTATTCAGCTTAAGTGTGTAATTATTCCAAGTTTCACAATTCGATGAAATGTCTCACGATTTTTGATAATTAACCCGACGCAATCGGGAACCCTTTGGGGGACAGAATTTATTTCGGTTATTAAAAAGTTTACACTTCCCGTAATTAAGAGAGATTGGTTTTCTTCGATATTAGCAGATACTTCAAAAATTAATCACATTGCATTGTTTATTAAATTCAAGAATAGTTTTTGTGTGATTATGCTAAGAGGTTCTATAAAAATGACTATGTTTATGTATGAGACACAAATCAGAAGCAAAATGCAGAAGAATTTTTACAAATGATTTTATTTAATCAATACAATCCCGGGGAAAACCGGGGAAAAGTCTATTTTTCTAAAGTCAGCTTCATCAAGACATCGTGATGTACATACAGACTGTGAGGGTCCAACTCTGGGATTGATTTCTCTTCAGTTCTTCTTGACCTCCGTTGGAGGGGTTAACTCCCACCTCCCTGGTGCTTCACGTTCGTTTGATCGCGTCATTTGAAGACATAACTCGCTAATTGCTCGTGAAGCAGGTTGATCATTGTCGATCTTGAGACTTGCAGGATTTCAGGGCTTCCTATACTTTCATTATATATAGTAATAATTATTTAAAATGGCTTAACTTTTCTTTAAAGAAAAAGCAATAAAATATATTTATGCCGTTAGTAAGATACACAGCGGCGTGTATCTTTCTCCTTCAGGTTGGTGGGCAAGAATAAAAGTCGGGAAAGTTGCGCCATTGTTGCAGGAACAAAGAAAAGGAAAGCCGAGAAAACTCAAGACACGTTTTAAATACAGTATTTATCTTAAACCATTGTCCGTATTACCTCCATCATACAGTCTCTTTGATGTTTCTTGAGATGCTGCCAGTAAGTCGTTATTATTAATTTATAGACTTTTTTCCACTACTGCTTTACAAAATACAGTTTGTGTTTTAATTAGGAAATATAAAAAGACTCAATGGTAGTTGTAGGTAAAACAAAACCGAAATATCCAATTCGTTTTACAAATTTATTATTATAATCAAATAATCCAATTTTGTTTACGGATTTATTGAATTTTAAATCGAGCACTAACCCTTTGCGAAAGCACTTCTAATTATTCCGATATTTAATTAAATTGTTAATTTCATTCTCCAAAATAAAAGTTCTTAAGAATAATATCTCAACGTAAAAATATTCACTGAACACGAATTGTTAACACCCTCCATCCGTTTATTGCGGTCGGTTAATAATAATTAATTCCTCTATGATTTTATACACATCTTTGCCTTTTGCATTTTATTACAAATTTATATTTTCACTTTTAGAGCATTGTTTCATTTAATTTTAAAGAAAAAAGTGGAGGGCGCACCTCAAGCTGAATTCAATATCGTTTGTGTCGAGCATCTGGCGGACTCGGCCACCTCAACCCTTCCAAAAATTATATAACAATAAAAGACTAATTACTCGAGAAATTCCGCCAATAAAGCCAAGGCGGCGCTCGAAAAATAATAAAATTAATTTAATAAAAACAACTCCGCGAGCTTTTAAACTCCCTTCGGGGGATGCATTTGATTGTAAGATGAACGATGTTTGAGATCGAACCGTGAGCCCTAACAAGGGAACTTTTCCAATTTTCACACAATAGAGGTGCCGCTGCTGCAGCTTATTTATTGTAAAGCACTAAAATAGTTAAGATGGACTTGGTATTTCGGCTAATTTAATCAGAATTCAATTGCACATTAACTAATTCTTACTATCTTTATTTTATACTAAGCACAATATTTATACTGTAATTTGCAGTAATTAGACGTCATTTGTTTTTGTTTGTCTTTTCGTGTGAAGATGCCTTCCGTTATGATTCAGCTAATTGTTAAATTGACATCCAATGGCAGGCCATTTGAGGTAGAGGTATGGAAATTTATCTCTTGTCGACATTTTAGAAGAATAAGAATAATAAAAGAAAAAGTCTTCTTCTAAAAGTCTATTATATGAATGTCTTATTATTTGTTAGCAGCTTAGCTGTGTGTGTTCTGCTTTCTCGTTAAGTATATATCACATAGGTGGTTTACTACTTTAAACACATTTAAATTATGTGGAAAGGATCGGAAGGATTATTATTTTATGTTTATCTCACATACTGTTTTATTTATTCCTTTTATATTACTCTTTAATGTATAATATTCTACGTTTCGATATTTGTAAATATGTGAGGAACATGTATCTAACACCACAATAATAGACCTGTACTTTTATTGTCGGAGTACACTGTCTTCACATATAATTATTTAACTAATGTATACAAATATTGTTAATTATATTTTTAAAGATTAAGTGAGGAGTTTCTTGCCCATTATTCTCAACGCGAAACTACCTTTTGGAAGGGGCAACTAGAATCATCTTTATATTTTTTTAACGTTCAAAAGTGCCATCTTAGAAGGTCTAATTGGAATAAATGATTTGATTTGATTTGAAGGGTACTAGTAGATACAACATAGGTAAGGTCATATTTAAATCAAGTATAAAATATATCTAACGATATTCACCAAGTTTAATAGATGCATTTTTAAGACGTCAATGTGTATAATATTATCTGTATTATGTGGGCGTGGCCAGGTGCGTCAGGTGAGAGGCGGAGGAGAGGTGGGCGTGGCTACCTGTCACACCTACCGCACAGGTACGCCGCTACCTGCGTATTGTGGGTGTGAATGGTTACCTGGGCTTATATACCTACTTATTTATATTGTTTTTTACCTGACTCTTGGTTGGATCGCGTTGAGAAAGGTTTCTTTTGTTGATAGGTATATACAGTCGTCATAAAGTTTAGTGTGACAAGCTATGTAGAAGGTTGATATCATTCTCTCGAATACTTAGCCAGACCTATGGACTGCGCCGGACATGGAGGTGCAGAATAAGAGAAGTTGAGTTGCCGGCCTTTACAGAATTGTTAAGTTCATCTTTATATAAGGTATCACTGTTTGTTAAGATGGCGTTATTTATGTCCGTCACCCGCTGTGTCTTTGAGAGGAGATATTTTTTGTACAGTGTACCCTAACACGGAAGGGGAGGTTCCGTCTTTGCGGCCGCTGAAGGGTTTACCTCTTTATACTGACCTTTTATAGGACTGGTCTGATTCGTACTCGACTTTCGACATCACGAAACTATTTTACTTGGATTTTCCATTACATATTTTTACATTTATTACTAAATGCACTTTGAATATTATCTGGAGGTTCCTTCTTGGTGAAATAAAAGTGATTTTCGACTTCTAGGTTCCGAGGGCCGAACACAAAGCAGAGGCCGGGTTTCCAAAATACAACATTTAAAAAATACAAAGTACGTTAGTCAAAGTAAATAAATATCATTTTGTAAATCAATAGTAAAGTTATATCTTAAACGCAGCTTGACACTATATTATCAGCTTTAGTCACAATAAAGACTCGAGCGAGCATAGAAAGCAACGGAGCTCCGTATGTTGTATCGTGCAAGGTTTTGCCGACGCCTTTATTCAATGAGATACGTTTTTATGTCCGACCTTCGGACCTTCGATATCATTTGCAAATACATTTGGTAAAAACTCTTTTCGTTTATTTTCAGTACAAGTAAACTTAATTTCTGGGTATATTCCGTCAGTGTTTCTGTCAGTATAATTATTAATTACCTATATGATATTAGATCTCCTCTTTGTACTTTAAACTGTTGTTATTTTCATAAGACGTTCATTAGTTAAAATAAACACTTACCGGCCCATTAACTTTGATAACAGTCAATATGTGTGTACCTCTGCTCGTTAATTACACCTCACAGCCCCGACTTACAGGCGCCACTCACTTGCACCCTGATATTTAACTGCCTACAACGTTGTTATTCTATAGCAGTTATATCGTTAAGGTTTGATACATTTCTCGCTTTGTTTCCATATTTATTGCAAGAAACAAGATATTAACTGTAATGTACGCCGAAGTATATTGTTTATATTATTGTCTGGATGTTTTGAATTTTCTAATACAGAGTATAATGATGAGGCGTTATAGGATAAATCTATTGTCAGGTGGATCGCTTTTCAATTGACGATATGTTTTTTTTATCAAGATAAAAAGTTGTAGATGAAGTTTATATTAATTCCTTCCTCTAACACGTCACTGTTACTAAAAAACTGCTTTTGTTTGTCCCTCATGCTTGACGATTAATTCCAGATAATTATTTTTAGGGTGTAATAAAGCCGATAGAGATCATGCGGTAGAGATCTTTTGCTGTGTAAATTGTAACTTTTTAACGCATATGCTAAATTTGAGTTTCTAGTCTGGCTGCAAAACCGGGAAATAAAAAATATTTTTCAAACGAGTTCCTACTCTTAAGCTATTTAAAAACTAAAATAAGACAAATTATAGCAGTAACAGTTACAGATACATTACTTTTGACTGCGGTTAGCACGAAAGTGAATAAAATTTATTTTAAAATTTTTGGATTCACCAGAGAAATGTCTTACTCACAGATGCAGTCACAATGTAAAACAAACAAACACGAGAAAATGTGTTTACTGACAAGCCGGCGCGTCGCTCCCTTCCTCACGTAATTGAAATTTTAATTGAACAGGTGCGCAGTAGGTAAGAGAGTACGGGGACAAACAAAAACATTGTGTACTAAATTACATTTCTATTTAGTTATCTGTGGTATTGAGAATACTGTTTATACAACACAACACATAATATACTACGTTTTTGATGCCTTGATACGCGTATTATTTTGGTATGGACAGTGGTGGTGGTTGTGGTGGTATCATTCCTAGGACAGAAACAAAAAGCTACTCATTAAGACTAATTTTACCTAAAATTAATCGTTGTTTTAAATATCATAATTTATATTATATACTTGATAAATGTTTACTCATCATCAGCAAAACAGAGCAACAAAAGCCATTGGGCTCCAATCAAGGATCACCCACGTGGCTCGTCGGAACCTGCCCTAATCAAATTTATGTTTGTGATTCAAGACACCCTCTCCCCCCTTGCCGCTCGCCTCCCATCTCAGTGGAAATTACTCCATTTGCACTTCAATCCAGGTCGCTTGCCTGCCGGCGATTTTTCCCAACAATAAGACGTGTTTGATTGAAATTTGTACCTCCGTAAACAACGAGCTTCTTTGAAGAGAATCTAATTATTCCGCGCGGTGGCTTCGCGTGGAAACCTTAAAATATCTTTTCTACTACATGTGAAGTAATAATCTTTTTGATTTCTCACTGAATACATTACACTATTTTATATAATTCTATTTTCAGTATGTCTTGCTTATATATGAACGCATCAGGGATTGTGAACTAGAACAAATATTTGGCGAAGTATAGTAAAATCACAGATATGTGAGCCTCTTGAAATTTGAATCATTTTATTATTAAAAAACATGTTTTATATTTGATTTTTTTTAATTAAAGGAATTGCTCGTTATTGGGCACTTGTAATTCTGCTGATATTTAGCTGTTTTAATTATTTCGTGAGTGTTTTGTGCGTGTTGTGAAGAATTTACGTTTGAAATTAAGTCAAAGTACATAGAATGTTATTAGTTTTCCCATTTCTGTATAAATTGTCCACCTACGACTGACAAAATATATTGTGGAATGTTCAATACCCACCGAACCACTCTTTGTGGTACAGTACTAGTATAATACATTGGTTGTTACATATTTATTAATTTTTCTTAAAAATATATACTACTTTGTATTACTACTACCTATGTATCGTGAGACAAATAAAATAACTTTTGTTTCACCCTCGGAAGTCGGTAAGTTTACGAAATATGAAGGTGTTTGTTTATCGTTTTGTTTTTCCTCCACTCTGTCAGTGGCGGCGGTCGGCGGGAATTGTAAGTCGTTGTAAAGTGATAACTGTGTGGCGGAAGTTTTTATTACGCGTGCAAATATTATTGTATTTATTAAATTAGTTTTAAAGTCTATTCAATTCATACATCTTTCATCTCGAAAAAACTCAATAATACACTTCGTAATTAATATTATATTGTTCCGTCTGACAGCTGATGAAATTGTATGCCTTCATAAAATAAGATTCAAGATTAAATATATTTATTACTCACACAATTATTTAATTTATGAATTAATTAAAGGTATTTATTGAATTACATTTATAAACTTCAGTAAAGAAAATATGCTTCTAAATAAACATTTAAAGTCAGTTCTCAAATAAATTGTATAGTACGGAAGGGCGGAGAAGAACTCACAATATATACTCTGTCACGCGTGTTTTTTCATAAAATTATTGTATTCACCTGCAGACATTATTACTTATTATATTATTATTATTACTTATTTAATATTATATTAAAACGTATTAAATAAATATTAATAGCCACAGTTCCCGTTTAGATATTGTTTATCGAAATAATTGCGGCCGAGGTAATGTGCTAACCTCTTACTCCGCCGTGAACGCAGATAAGCACACACGTGTAAACAACAGACCTCATTACTGCGTCATTACGAGCTCTCAATAATTATTTGTGCGTCAGATGACCCGCTGAACTTTGTTTTACCAAAACTGTCGATTCAGTTTGAAGAAGCGATTTATTACAAAATGGCAATTAGTATCTATTTGACTTATTAAACACTTGTTAGCGTTTTGTGCCGGTTCCGACGAGCCACGTGTTTGATGATGATGATAAGTTGCACATTATAAAGTAGGTATAGAATATAAGTTATGGTATTTAAAATTTACTTTCATAATTGCGCACGACGTTACAACTACGTCTAGCTGATATCTTCAAATACCTTTATAAGAACGGATAAAATAATTGAGTCATTTGTTAATTACTAAGCGAGCATACAATAGTGAGTTTAGCATCAATTTAACTAATTGGCGACCTCTCGACAAGCTTGGACACAACTTGGACGCAACTTGGACACAACTTGGACACGAGTTGGGTAAGCAAAGGACAAACTTTGCTTACGCTCCTCTTCCAACTTGTATCTTACGTACATACTACATACTTGAGCTGGGACTTTTCAACTCGGTTATCTACGGGATTGTGAATTATTGTAATGAATTAAATACATAGGTATGGTAGGCATTTGGTTTCAGAGATGGCTGGGTCTTACTTACAGCGGCGGCGGCCTCTATCATCTTCATCTTTAACAAGGGCCAAACCATGTAATTAGTATGTAGGATGCGTTGCGAGGAGAGTAAAGTGCAATCAAAGTTGTCTCATGCATATGTAACTTTGGACACGAGTTTAATCTTACAGTTGGTCATTATTAATAATTTCTAACTAGACGCTGTTCGCTTATTTGTCTGCGTAAAATTAGGTATCATCACGACTGGATTTTCACAATGTTTTGTACTGAAACTGCTTTAGCCCTTGTGACTAATCAAATTATTTTATCCTCGTTCGTCAATATTGAAAGAACCGAATACTTACAGTTGCTAGCAGTTTCTCATAAGATAAAAAAATCTCATTTATTTATTATCTTAGGAATGTTCCGAATATTTTTAAAGAATAAAAAAAATCGGATTGAATGATCTAATATCTAATATGTAAGTAAGGGTACCTACACGTTTGACAATAATTGTTTTAATGAATAAAATAATGATTTCAAATTGAATTCAAAGTAAGTTATCTTAGGAAAATATTAAATAGGAGCTGGATTTGCAACAAACGGACGAAGGGTACAGCAATCACATTGAGTCCTGAGAGGAGATCGTTCGCATGTTAATGATAATATTATTCACAGCAGTAGATACAAATAACTTGAGATATGAGGAATATGTTTTTTTGTTCCTATTATGCTGGACATACATTAAGGCTTGCCGCACGTGAACTACGAAATATCAAATATATATTTTTAAATAGTCGTGAATATTTGCCTTCTAGCCGGATTTAGCAACTATAAGAGTAGTGATAATAAAACTGAAAACAACAAATGGTAAACGCTGTCATCATTCGTGCTCTGTTTATTAGTCAGCTGTTTAAAAAACTAGTAAGTGGACAGTTAATTTAAGTAACAAAAAACACTTCTAACATCTGATATAAAATAAGTATCTGATATTCCCGTGAAGTGTGATTTAAATAAAGACAAAAGTTCGTCTACGAACTGCCTGAGATATAGTTGATATGCATGAGAAATGTAACCACCAGTTAAATCGTCTTAACATACAGCTCCAATGTACTCAAATATGTATTGTACAAATATCATTGTCTTTTTTACGAACCCCAGTTTTTTGCCTCTTGATTAGACGCCTCGATTTACGGACCTTGTTTATTACTTCATAGCAGTAAATGCCAAATTACATATTCCTTTGTCGGGAATTTCATCGAAGTTCGAAGCTGGCTACTGAAATTATCTGGTATGGATTTATCTATTCATGGTACGAACAGGTAAAACAATTTTTACTTCACGAGGAAAATCAAAGCAGTTGGTATTTCGAAAGTAAAATGAAAGAGCAGCAATAAGACGCCAGGCATATTGGATTGTTCAATGAGTCAAATTCAATGCTAGTGATGCCGGATCACTCGCAATCAGGTGCTCTTTTATTATCAGTATATGTGTGTGTGTCTGTGTGACACCCTCGTCTCTAATAGCTTGCTTGCACGAGGCTAGGAGATGGGCGCTTTTGTTTCTATAAACTGTTAATCAACAATTAATAATACCCTATTTATCTTCTTACAGAAGATTTACCTGCCATGGATTAAGACTAGTCTGTTGAATAAAAACAAATTAACTTGTTTTTTATAGCATAATCATTGTATAATATACTTTTGTAATGGCCGACACATCATAAACATTAATTGAACTTGATGGTTGTCTTATAAGAAATGCTTTCTTTTCCACTGAGAACTTTCCCGCTCATCGCCTGGCCAGACATACATCGAAGCCCGCGTCACGCGCCATTCCGTCAGCAATACTGTCTAAAGCAATTTGTATGTAAATCAATTGTTCTTAATTCTATTTATGCCGATGGTTATGGAGCATTACTATTTACTTTCTCCCGACGAAACCTTCAACCGACTGACGCTCTTATGCTAAGCCTTAAACGACATATAGTTGGGTGTATGTTTCGGAGGCTTAGCAAAAACATAAGAATAAGACGTGATGATAGGGAATAGTTAGTGAGCAGTCACGTCGAGAGGTTGTAAATTTTGTTGTATTATAAATAATGTTAGGGGTACAGTTAAATTTATTATTCGTACGACTTGTGCAGTTCACCGTTGATATGAGTTAATGTATATGTTAAACCATTTTTGAAGTTGTTAATTTAGATTATAAATAAAGGGGGACTTTATCGTAAAGTGTAGTAAATAGGAAAACAAATCACAAAGATCCGATCGCTCTATAAGTTATTTATGTGAGACAACTTGTCGATGAACAACGAAATATGGATATGACAATTAGCTCCTTTGTTTTCGTGTGTCAATAATTTCAGTATTATAAAATTATTGATTTTTGTCATTTTGAGGAAAAGACCCAATTAGTCTCTTCTAATACTATTACTATTTCACTCCGAGCCACTGCTTGCTACTTTATAAAGCCCACATTCGGCTCCACATGGAGTACTGTTGTCACCTCTGGGCTACTGGGGTGCTCCCCAGTACCTGCTCTTTCCACTTGACCGTATTCAACTAAGAGGATCGTTTACCACCCTTACCGTGGAGAGAATTCAGAGGTTTTGTTATTAGATTAAAAATATTCCGCCGTTCCACAACTAAGCGTATTTCTGTTAAGTTCTACAGCGCACAATCACCATTTGGAGCCAGCAAACTATATAAAAAACTGTATACCAGTTCATAAAAAGCCGGCCACGTACTTGCGTCTCCTCTGGCAATATGAATATCTATCACTCAACATCATATAAGCACCCTGGTCGTTTGCAGTTTACGTTTATGTACTGATATTCATAGGATTCTCATAAGGCCTTAATTGGACTTTTAACATCCAGTATCCAGAGTTATATATTTTTTAATTCGGAAAAATTAAACCGATTTTATAAAACTGAATTCTACCTTTATTTTACGTTCACAAAACCTTATTTATTTTAAATTAAGTTTTTAAATTAAAATTCTCTAACAGAGTAAATTTATATTAATAGCATATCTAATGATTAATTATCCCAAAATATCTTCCTAAATAGGTTGTATAGCGGGTGACAACTATAAATTTAAATCGCGGTCCTCTTCAACGTCTCGGCTCGACCACCGAATCTTATTTATTTTACTCTATTTAGTACAAGTTATTTGCTACAAGTTAATGTCTAATGAATTATTATTACTTATTATTTTATTTGCAAATTCAATTTTATTTCAGCGTGGTTAGAATCCTTTTTTTTGCTCCATGCTAGAGTAATATTTTATTTTCTATGTGATATAAATTTAAGTATGCGACTGTAATCTCAAAATATTGTGTATTTTTTAATTCTTTATTTTTATATTCTTAATATATTATATTCTTAATTATGCAAAATAAGTGCATTAAGAAGTAGGGTTTATTGCGGAGATCTCATAACGGTAAAGTTTATGACGTCATAACAGCTACGTGTAACCTCGCTATTACTAACGGATATAACGACGCACGTGATCACTTTGCTCTTGAATTTTAATACACTCCACTTTGTCGTTTGTTTTAAAATTATTATAAAGTAGTATTAAAATTCATAAAGAATATATCTAAATAAAATCTAAAAGCGATTTCATACGAAAATAGATATACATATTATATCGTTATATAAATACATACAGTGAGTATAAAAGAGCTGTTATCTCAGCTAAACCGTCTAAAGGCTAATAGAATCGTCTCAGCTCGCAGCCATATGGTCTCTCGGTGATCACTCGATAAATCATCCCTCACAGAGATATGAAAGCTTCACCTCCAACTTGTGTTGTAGCACAGTGGGGGCATAGTGTCTGTTTGGCAAGTTTGCTTGGTATGCCACGCAGATTACATAAAACCTCTAATTCCACCAAAATAATAAAGTATATAGGATTTTAAATTTTTTCTGCATAATATATCTCTTAGGCAGGCGTAGTTTATAATATCATTTACACTGGTCAGTGAGAAGATTTTGATTTACGAACTTTTACTGGAATATTAGGTAATAATGAAAAGGTTTTTAAAGCACTATTTTTCTTAAATGTAGAAACAATCATTTGATAATTTAAACAAAACTCACTCCTATAATTACATTCAAAGAGTGAGCTCATAGCACTCGCAGCCTAAGCAAAGTTGCGAGCGTGGTTAGTGCGAAACGATTGCATCTCTAACTGCAGTGTGACGTCTTAATACAGCTCTTAGCCGCACTCCCGCGTGCATTACGTGATGTGACACGCTGCATTTTCAAAATTGAATCACGCCTTCTAGGGCTATATCACGAGATATTGATGTCTTTATGAATTAAGTTTGTGTAATATACATACTGATTATATGTAATTTCCTTTAAAAAAATCAAGTAATTAGTGAAGGACCAGCGCGTCGCTTGATTTCCTGACTATAATATATATATCAAGAGTGGTCAGGTGAAATCGTTCGGCGCCGGTTCGTCGGGAGGAGAGGGGAGATCGGAGGGGCAGAGATTAATTACTGTTTGATCCGACAACTGGGCCCTAGGCACCGTCACGTCGACATTACTGTGCTGATTTAGTACTGCCAGGTACTGAACTATTTGCCGCCATCAACCACTGCCGATTATACACTGCATCAGATCACGTCCCGTAGCACACCTTCAATTTATGCTGAGGCATTCGAAACAGTGATTTGTATTGTTTACCCATTTAGTGATTCAAATGTATTTTCTGATTTGTTTTACCAAAAACTTATAAAGCTATATAATATACTATGCTAATGTATCAAAGATATAACTACAGGATATAGGATAACTATTTCTCCATGCCTTGGACGAGGCACTGATTTAGATTAAAAATAAGCCAGCCGTTTCCGTTAGCCGGGTATTAGTACCCTGGAACCCGGGTATGAGGGTAACACGTGGATATTAATTGCCATAAGTAATGACCCTTGTCCGTTTGACAGCTTGACACCTGATGCGAACAACAATATATATATAAAAAATTTGGAGTTGAGAGCCCAAGAAAAGAAAACTTTTTACTTTAGTTTAATATATGTTTTACTCATTAAACGATTATGAGAAAACATGATTCGGATGTCTTCTCTCTTTAATTATATCAGATTTATTTTAGTCAGAAACAGTTATTTTGCTACACTGTAGCAGTAAAAATAATTAGGAAGTATGAAATGAGTTGTTAGGTCAGTAATATCGTAGAAACAGCGTGTAGTACGAGGGGCATTAGCGGGTATGAAGGCAGGTCAGCTCGGCTCTAATCGACGCCGCAATCCATCACTCACGTGAATAGGTAAAACGGTACCGTTCACAAAAAAAATGCTTATTTTTCTGTTTTCATTATAATTTATTTCGAGCACATACATAGTTAGAATTTAAATGATTATAAAACATCTGTTAAAATTGATTTAATAACGAGCTATGTACCGAGTCCCATTTTTAGCGGTAAAGGCCGAGGCAGCCTTGAAATCTGAAGAAGTAAAAAATTTTAAGATGTCTTTATTCTTATAGTTAATAATGTAAATTTGAGTATAAATGTATAATCAATGATTAAGTTTGTGTGGTCGGTACAAGAGAAGTATTGTGCAATTTGAGTGTGGGCGCACGTGGTAGTGTAATGACGCCGCGGAGTCGCCTCACTTGATCGATTGCTCACGTCAGGACATACCTTTAAATGTATAATCATTAGGTTGCTGAAGATAGTGTAGTTAATACCATTTAACATACCATTATCTACGATTAAAGTAAGAATTAATAATAGATGTAATAAGTTTTCATTCTCATCCCCTATTTCTTAAATAAGTTGAAAAGTTAAATTATTTGAGTTACGAAACTCCAAAAAGTTTTGGTATCAATAACATTTTATTGCGAAGGTATTCAAAGGCCACCCGTAGCGACTTGCTACGAAGAGCTACGAAAAAGACATCGTTGTTAAAGCACAATAATCTATCACACCTTGCTAACGTGTGGTCTAGCGATTCTCATAATAGAAAACGCGAAATGTAATATCGCGCAGTGTGCACGCGGATCGCATTACACGTAACCACATCTCCATTTGCCATTAGAGGCGCATCTGGCGGCTCTGATTGCTGGAGGTGCCTCGCCTCATCTGCTAATCCATTACCTCGGCCCATATTTAATTCCAACTTTGTGACACAGTAGCGCGCCGTAGGGCTGAAAATCACGCCGCTTTTTCACACAACTTTAATGTGAAACAATGAAAAATATAATGATTATATAATTGTGACAAGAGTTTTTCTAATTCAACCAGAAATACTTTAGAGTAACGTGAAAATATTAGCTCTTTGCCCTTTCACCGATGCTCTTTAAGAGAGATACACCGTATCTCCTGCGCAACTGTTGTATATATTCTGTGGCAGCGCCCTCCTCACCGAGCAATTGTCCGCGCCATCCGGGCACATGTCGGTGCCCTTCACGTATAAAATTTGATAAATTGCACCGCCAACATGTGAACTACCCTCTTGGCTTAAACGGTGAGCTCTTCGGCATCAGCTCACGCCAAACTGGACTCGAACACCTCGTGTTTCAATTCAAATTGCATGAATTCTGGGACGTATTGAATAGTTTTGCTAGACGGACCTGTAAACAGCAAAAATATACTTTATTCTATGCCAGTACAGTTAATAGTTGAACGGATAAAAGGGTGCATGCAGTTGTAATGGACGTGCGCGCGATCGTGAGGGACGCAAGGTAAGATAATGCAGATGTTTGCGAGGGAACTTTCCCTCCAACATTGATGATTGCAACAATTTCGCTTAACGTTTTCAATTAATATAAATGCACAGATCCTATTATAGAACTTGTGAAGTGTGCGAATATTTGAATTGTATTCGAAATTGTTTATAGGAACATTAATATTCTACACTAGTCTAGTATGTGATTGGTAATTTAAAAACTTGATAAAACATGTGTTTCTCGCTACACGGTGTTTCATTTTAAAGTTTGATTAAAGATCCCCCTATTATCGAAAAATAAGTACACTTAATATTATATGAATTTAAAACAGATAATATTACGATCGAAAAATATATCTATGACTGTTTTTTTACAATCGCAAGATTAAATTACGCGAGCCACAAACCATCGTTCGTAAAAAAGGGAATTGCGAAGTTCGCAGTTGGACTCGAATAAAAACGATCCATCAATTGTGAATCCCGGTGAAAGTTCCACCGTCGGTGCGGAATCGATATGAAATTAGCTAATGGAAACTTGATAGCCGACAAAAAAGTGATTCCCCTTCGGCCCCGCGCCCGTGAGCATTCGCGACAATAAATCCGTGCATTGTTCAGACGACAGATGGCGCATTACCACCCCCGAGCACAGGTAACCCTATCTAGGCCCGTGCGAGTAGCGCTGTTGAAAACGGCGTCCAACGGACTAGTTTAAATGAAAGCGACGAAAGCGCTAGTCAGGTAAATGCATTAGACACGTACAATAGAATATTCAATTATGTTAATGCGCACGTTTGTGCCATGTGGCCGATTGTCCGCCATTTTCGTCGAGTCGGACGCACAATGAGTGAGGATTACGTCGCCTGCTCAATTGTAACGGTTGGATTTAACGCGGCATTTGAATGTTGTTTTAACATCATTATTATTAAACGCATTAGTTGTAGCTTTTGTGGCAACTGTGTTGTGAGACTTGTGATACGGACGGACGGGCTCTGCGTTCTACTTGAATGAGAAAACTATTATAACAGACACAGATCATAAGCAATAAAAGTAATAAAGCAATTAACGAGTGAAATAAAGTTACACATGGGATTGTTTCGTTACAGGGTTTTCTTGTTTTAATGAAGGCTCGGCCGGTTGCGAGATGGCGACAGATCAAATTTCAATTTAAACTTTTCGCATTAACTCTCGGTGCGGAGCTAAAAATACGCGTTCTGGGAGTAATCGGGCAATATTCTAATGACACTTAAGCTCCAAAAGTAAACCGCAGCTTACCATTGCGTGCTCTTACTTTAAGCGGATTATTAAGATTTTTCCTGAAAACGATTTATTTACTGATCTAGGTAATACTATTCAACATTATTTACCCAATTATTGGCATTTTTGAACGAAATTATTAAGCAAATATAGATAATCTAATTTTTTTTAAAAGCAAAATCCTACGATTCCACGATCAACGTTTAAAAATCATGTTCTATAGGAATTTGAATTATTATATAATTATATAAACTTCCCTCTTTTTATTTTGAAGAGAAGAGAGCTTGATGATGAACTGCGTCCCGCTAGTAGTCGGAAGTCATCTAAGGTTGAATGATAACGGCTCGCGTTGATTGTGAGCGTAATTACAAGAGGGCCCAACTGAATTATATTTTTATGAGCGGACTACTAAAGCGCATTTATTGTCCTTCGCGTCGTTGCGACGAATTCACACCAAATTACACCTTAATCAGATTGTATCCCATTAAATCTACAATAAGTAAGTATATTTTATTATAAAATTTTAAAAATCGCACCCGCATTTTGTGTGTTCGCTAAAGCGTATATGTAATATTTTCTTTTTTCAGGTAATAGTATTATGACGAAAGGAGCCTAATGAGTAATTAGCTCCCGCTTCGAGGAGTTGTACGTGAGTTTTGCGCTCTTCCACAGATAATGATAAATCCATAGATAATAACTCGCGCAGATTAAACAGCGGCAGATATCTGTGGCACAGATAGCGTATTTGTGTTGAGATTAACCATGATTGTTTTATGGTCACATAATTACTTTTATCTTTTGTAGATATAAAATTAAGAATTGGTGTCGTTTTGGGACTTCTCTTGTAACACATATATTTTTAAGTCTAAGTCAATTGATCTATGAAAATAAATATGTTCAACTAATTGAACAAGATGTTAAATATCTAAAAACTAGACAAAGCATATCTAATAAACACGTCCCACAAACACAAAACACTTAGTCCTTAGGTCCTATAGGTCTTAAGAAAGCTCAATTCTTAAAAGGCCAATAATGCTCTTGTGAGCCTTCCGGAAATATGAGTGTCCATGGGAAAGGGAATCACTTAATATGAGATGGGCTTCCCGCCCATTTTAAAAGATATTAGATTGAAGGTCTTATTTTTATATAAAATGGGCTATGTTAAGGTTTTTTTTTAATACTATTCGTATTCATTTCCATCACCAGGATGCCACAGAATTGTCCCGAGTGTGAGCCTCTATACGAAGCAGGTAATTTTTTTATTCAAAATTAAAGTACTTTTATTATTTACTAACTCGATAAATGTGTATATTAACATCTATATTGATATAATTTAAGAAAAAAAATAAACCAAAAATAGTTTGGCCCATGAGGGGATCGAACCCGCGACCTTCGCGTTATTAGCACGACGCTCTAACCAACTGAGCTAATGGGCCGATGACTCTTTTGCCGAAGTAGTCACTCTTTTTGTTGTATGATGATTATAAATATTATCTTCTGTATTTTTAGATTACGAAGTCTTTTACATTTTGATAGAATTAAAAGTTACAACTAAACATTTAGAATATTTAACGGAACAATCGAATACATCGGAAAGTTAATCTTAATATCTTCCTTATATCGGGAACTAGAGCTCTTCCTTAACAAACTGAATACTTAATACCATTACAAAATTAAATTACATATTTTTTAATTACAGTTTAAATTTTTTAATATTCCTTAGCAATACTGAAAATATTTGTTTCTGGATTTATGAAATTACGAATTTTTATTACGAAAGTTATTATTTAGTTAATTAATTTAGACACGAGATCAGTTCTCAGGTGGATATAGGCTCTGTTTTTGTCATCGTTTAGGTGCAATAAATCAATCAGTTCTGCAGTGGGCTGGAGTAGCACATATTTAGAAGCACAGTTCTGTCGGTATCGAGAGCTGCGCAAAACAACTGACATCACAGGACTCGCATAGACTCGGACTTAAACTAAAAATTTTGTGTTGACTGTAATTAGGAAAAATACACTTGAACATTCTCTATGCAATTGTTTTCGTTAACTTACTACAATGTTAACGCAAATATTACAAAAATTCCCACTGTATACCACAAATTAGCATTAAGGTACCGAAAATTGCTCCATGGGCTCTTTAGTCGTGCTTGCGTCGAGTTAGCGCGTGTCGAGTGGCGGCAGCAATGTCAGGTTGACATGAATTGTCGTCGGAGCTGGAAGTCACGCTTATTTAGCGTCGGCTTATATTTTGAATAATTACTGATATTTTCAATCAGTATAACCAGTTGTTACATATTTTTTGGAATTTGTAAATATATTTAGAACCTTTTCAAGATGAGTTCGTTCCCCTATTTGCTAAAGTGCGCTTTATAGCACAAGAACATATCGTCGCACAAACAGATCCGAGACGGCTAGCAATAATCCGTTTACTTTTATCTTCAACCCTTGCATGAAAACCAGCTTTCGGTTGCACTTAATGTAGAGCTTGCTACCAAGGAAAAGGGTATGAGTTTCAATGGCTGGTTACAAAATGTGGGTTGGCCATGTCCATCAAAGAGGTTATTACCTGAAGGACATAAAGTCCGGAGCTCCAAGCGAAATGCAAATAGAGGAATGTAGAGATGGGACGCTCGCTGATATCATCTGGTCCAGAATTTTGTTCACGTGACGCCATCGTCCATCCATTTTGAATGAATAAAATATTCATCCATACCACTTTCAAATCAAAATGTAGATATTTCTACTAAAGTAGAAAAATATGGTCAAAGACGTTTATTTTAATTAATATGTCGAAGTCACGTAAACAATATACGATATAATAATTAAAGGGAATGTTATTCCATAATTACAAATAATATTTAATTAAATTATATATTAGAGACCAATTGGATAATTTTTTTTATCCATTTATTGAATTAAGTATTTTATAATACATATGTGCAATGCCGTTTTGCTATCTAACTAAAAGCGCACATATATAACAATGTTAATGATACAAACGTGTATTTTGAATAATATACTATCGAACCGCTCCATCACTAGCTATAAAATCGCTGACTAGTCACATCTTCTGGGTCTGTTTACGAGGGCCGTTGTAAAATGTAAAAAAGTGCAAAGTGTTTGTTTATCGCGGGGCGGAGCGATTGAATCCCACCAATAAATGGACGTTTTATAGAACCTTAGCTTTGATACTATTTACTGCGGGCAGCACATTGAAAAGAAACTGTTATTATACCGCTTATATGATGCTCATAATGAAAATTCTGTAATATTTACATACGCGAGCTTTTAAATTATAAATCTGTTGTTATATTGTGATGTTTTGTTTCTATGACGAGGAACGTCCATCTTGACGATAAGGCTGTTGAACAACAGATATGAGCCGCTCACAATTATCGTCATTTAAAAGTTACATAATATAGAATAATAAATGGTTATGTACACTAGTTAGTTAATAAAAGTAATTCGGATAATTACGGCAGAACGGTGGCCGCCCGCTGTACACCGCCCTGACTGATAACTGTCTTTAACTGCCCGCCCTACAAGCTACAAGCGATGTGGATTCGTAGTTTTAGTGTATTATATAACTTAATGTTATATTAACAATGCAAAATGAAATGGTATTTTAATTAAAAAATATCGAAACACCTTAATCTTTATGAAGTAAATTTTTCTATAATTATTACTTAGTAACGATATTTATAAAACTTAATCAGATCAGAGTGAAAAAAAGGCAATATTAATTGTTTATATACAAATGAATTAAATTTGATATATTAATGATTTTATCGCAACCGTTTATCCCTTAAACTAGAAAAGTGATAAGAAGGGTCCACGAAAAAGGCCGATCTTACCTTCCACTAAACTAGTAAATAGCGGGATTAACTGCTGGCATAAATCAAGTGCGCTCGCGTCCCATGGATAACAATCTTCGATAGAACCTGTTTACTTTCCAACTTTGATGACTTGTCTGATTAATCACAGGCTTATCTTGTCATGAGAAATGTGCAATACTGTCTTATATTGAATACTAATATTACTTTGAATAATGTATTGTAACATATACCGTTTTAAGCGTTAAAATATAAAAGTTAGTTGTTAGAAAGTAAAGCTGAAATATGACGAATGAAGTTGACTTTGATAAATAATAGCCCTAATACATAAAAACCCCAATATAATCAAGACAAAGATGAATTTTAAAAGGCACAATTCCTCTAAGATCACTTCCCATCTAAGAAGGTGATTCTTATTATTTTTCCCGCTTCCCGAGAGGCCTCGTTAATTGGAGGAGTATTTTATTAAGGCCAATTTGTTGCGAATACCTGCCAGATTGCCCGACCCTCGGATTTGTTTGAATTTTTCTTAAATTGAAGCGCTTAAGATCATGCCGTTTTCCTTGATTGCTGTAATTGCTTGGTTTTTAATTCTGTTTGAAGGAATCTTTTTGCGCCGGAATTCGAACATTTTAATACAATATTCTGAGGATTCTGATTATGATTGAACGTGGTATTCTGATGTTTCTTAATATTTTCCACATACTTACTTTTATAGTTACATTCCTAATTATCAAAATTTAATTAAAAGTGACATACATAATAAGTTTTCATTCATCACACACGTATTTCATAATCTTACCTATTTACGTAACACATACGCGTGGTACACAGTTCTATAAAGTGGTTAATGGTACAGCGTGTTCTTGATTAGAGTGAGTCAGCGCTGAGAGATGTGGTGCGTGACTTATGGAATGGACTGAACATACATAGAATGGGCTTTGTAACATAAACTGTGATTACTTAAGTAAGGCAGTGGATACTTGTAATAAGAGAAACATCAAACATAATTACCAGATTGACTAATTAGCATCTTTTACAATTATGATAATTACAAAATATTTTATTAGATTTCTAGTATTGTAAACTTCTTGAAAGAATCTTATAAATTAAATTCCACAAAGAAAATCCAAAGTAATTATGTTTATGTCGACTCTACGGCCGCTGGTGTTCGTTTAGGTGGGTAACAATTAACTGTAGTGGAGGTCAGACCGGCGACGGCGGCGCTCAATTCGGCCAATTGCTCGACGTGGGAACAGAACTCACTGACTCACCTTCGACATGACTAATTGACGGTACGATAGTCTATAAACATCACTTATGTTTCATTAAAATATTAACTTTGAAGGTACAATGACAATCTCCAAGCGCTGCTTATCGCTTAATGCGTTCCCAAGTAGTTCTGTCAAAATAATGTTTTCATTAATCGATGCAAAATGAATCCATTCAATGATGTCGATGCCATATGCATTTCGTCAATGAGACGTAGTGGGACTATGTTTTGATATCAATTTATTGCATTATTTACTCGACGTTTTGCATTCTTTTTAGTTGTATCTTGTAAAAACACCCTGTAGGAACCACTCAAGTATTTTCGAAACAATTCTTAAAAGGCCTGCAACGCACTCGCGGCTTTGAGAGTGTTTATGCGTTATTTAATATCAAGTGAGCCTTCTGATCCTTTTCCCCCTATTCCATAAAATACACCTATCTAACCTATGCTCATCTTTTTACTTACTGATAGTTTCAATACGTATAGTTAAGTTGAACATTATTCCGACTAACAAGAACGAAATATTTCAGAGGAAATTTACAAAGAGATGATTTTGTACCGATATTGTTTTGCATTTCAATTTGATTGTGTTTCTGGATCTTTCCTACAATATCCCGTCGATTTAAATTAGTTTGGTGACACTAGATGCGCGTGCGTCGGTCGTTCACTCTCAATTAGCTAGAGTGGGTTCAAGTGGTGGTCGCGAGGTATCTCTCACATTCATTTGAACGTGGACTCAATTTCACTTGATATTAAACTAGAGGCGTCACTCGGCTAATCAATTCCATTCGCTTATATTTTGCTGAATGTGTCTACTTACGATTAACTATTTATAAGATTATCTTATTAATAGAATATATTATAATAATAATATTATATTATATTCACAGAATAAGAAATTGTCGTTTATGTTTGTCTATGACTTTTAGTTAGGTGAGTATCGTTAAACCAAAAACTGTATAATACACTACTACTTATAACGATAAAGCAATTGTTGAATATGGCATAAAGAAATTGCGTAAAAATTTGAAACAGAATTGTTTATACAAGTATTAGAGTGATATTAATGAGATGATAGGACCGTGAGATGAATGTATGGAGCAGATGTTTAATGATTAGTTATCCAACACCTATCGGGCGGTCGAGTGCGGTGTGATGTGATTCACAGACACACATGCGACCTCGATATACCGTGATCAAGCGCCACAGATTATGCTAATGTAGATACGAGTAACTAATCGAGTAACTCGGTGCGTACGTCATTGATTATCAGTAAGACTTAAAACGTTAAGTTACCCACAGATCCATTTAGCATTATATGAACTATAAATAACGGAGACCACCAGAATATGTTAGCTTCCGTTTCATTTTGTGATGAAAAATGTCAAACTGAAATAACTGAAATAACTTCTTCAGTTTATTAGTCTGTGGTTATTTACGTTCTGTAGGTAGATCGTGAGAACGGCTCGCATGTGTCGGGTACACACTTGTTGTTTTATTGGCGTAACGCATTCTTTTTAATTACACTCTGCGCATGCACTGAAATGTCGACATCGCTAATGAACGAGCCCCTTCTACTTCTCGTAAGATCGAGGATAATATTTGTTGTTAAATAGTAAATTATGAAGTTATTAAATAGCTATGGGCGAGTCTTATCGTAAATACGAATGAAACCTTAAATAATAACTTCTCCTTGCCGTTTCTTTACTTTCTTTCTTTCTTTAAATACCTATTAATATATTTCTGTTGTGGGCTCAGGCGGGCTGAAGAATTCGTACTTTGCATTCCTTTACCGCCTCAACGTAGGTATTTGGATCACCGTTCTGGCCTTTGTGGTTAATTCTATTTATGGCGTCGAACTAAGTGCCGTGGTGACATCACGCGTGTGGTCTGACTAAACAAAGAGAATCTGTGCGCAGGCGCCGGTCGCAGAGGCCTAGTCTCGTACCGTCAGCGCCAGTTCTTATTAATTACTTGTAGGTATGTTTCTGTAGTGGATGTAAAATATTTGACACACGAATATTTTAATTCATAGGATATTTATATATTAGGTATATATAAATGATTATGTTAGATTATTTATTAACTAAACTAAACATTTTATTTGCCAAATTGATAAAATAAATTTATTTTGGTTATATTGTGACAACTATAACTACTTGCGGTCAGCTATTCACAAAAGCCTGAATCACGTTGTTTTTAAACTTTTATTAAAATAACGAGTTTTCCCGGAAGAAAACTACACATCGTAATGTGATACACCTCGTAAATCTATAAATATAATTTCAACTACATATATTAACGAAATTAAAAATAATTAGTCATTAATAATTTTGTGCAATTGGCTTTTATTATAGTATTCATATCTAAGACAAGATGTCGATACACGAATATATCTAATCCAAGACATCCAGGCTATAACGTCTTTCAAGATAAAATGCAAATGTTACCTTTTGGAATGTCAGTCGTCTGTGCTGGGGATTTAGTTGCAATGTCTCTGGTCTTGTGTTCTACATTTGTTTCTGTTTGTAATTTGATTTAATTTCTTCATTTTATTTAATTTCGATTTCATTGGCTACATTTTTGATTAGTGTCAGTCCAAGAGAGTTTGTTAAGATAGTTTGGACCCACTGTATTACTATTCAGCAAAATAAAGCCCCTTTGGGCCCATTATTAATTAAAGTGATTGCAATTGTATTTTTTTTTAATTGTATTTAGGTTTCACAAAAATATATGGTTTTTTTTAAATATATAAAAAGTATATTTACGGCTGTATTAAAGTAATTATAGTTCGATAAGTGGTTATCTATTTCAAATACATAACGGCATAACAGTAATTTTTCATAGCCCATACCAACGTTTTAGAGATTTAGCAATAAAATAAGAGTAAATTATTCAATAGGCAAAGGTAAAGTATGGCTTCCGTTGCCCACACGCCGCAGCCCACTTTGAAATGACCGGTGGGTGCTGCAGTTATGTGATCAAAAGGAAATAGTTTATTTCGTGTAATAGACCTTAGTGCAATCCAATAAGGTCACCTTTATTACAGGTCTATTGTGATAAGTAAGTAAGTAGGTAAAAAATTATGATCCGATTTTTTATGACAGTTACGGGTACATAACTTAGATTTAGATTAATACATAAAGTGAACGCGCAGACAACGCCACTAGCCCTGTATTCCAATCCAACCCAATTTTGAAAACAGTTTTCTGCAACACATTTTATTCATAACAATAAAAGTATTCGTAAAATCATTAGATCCTTAGAGATAATTAGAACCTACCAAAGCTTAACTGACTAAGTAATCTTATTATTTATTTCTACGATCTACGATTGTACACCATTTCTAAGCACACAATTTGTAATATATGTATATGCATAAGCAGTGGAGTAGTTTTGCCCAAATATTGGTCTGTCCGTGTTGTAGACACTAGTGTGGGTGGATTAAGTCAAATTCGACGTTTCTAGAGAGACCAGTCAAAGTTTCAGATCTTTCTCCTTAATCAATTCCAGCGTCTTGCAAGACAAGCATTTGTGCAGGGTAACTGCATCGATCGTAAGATAAGTTAATGTAGCCTCTATTAATATAATGAAGGGGAAACATTTGTAATTTTGAATGATTCTAACGAAATTAAAAACTACATTATCTCTGATATCCCTAGGTTAGGTTTACAAAATAATTATAAAAAGGTACTGTACTCCTAGGACAGGCCGCGAGTATTTTGGAGAGGAGGCGAATGTTTTATACTTTGATTTTAAAATTATTTTTTTGAGTCAAATATGGCATGTGGAAATCCACACAAACAATATCTTAGTTAACAAAATCTTTAGTGGCATATCAATAAGAAATTGATCAATTTTCATTTAATATTAGATAAACATAGAAAGAGCACTTACCCTAAGTGCAAGGCAAGGTGGCCGCATCGTCTGTGACCGGTGGGCCGTAGCTAACGCCAACTATTCACCAGATTAATTAAATTCTGAGCTTTCGAACTCGAACGGTTACGTTAACTTAACCTGCCCGAGAATTACTTGCACTTACTGACTTGTGCACAGTTTGCGTTTGATTAAGCTGATTACTTCCCTTCAATATCCCGATTGCTCAATTTAGGTTCAATGTATCTATGTCCATATATTCTACCAAAAGTAGATTGTGTAATATTATTTTTATTTCATTTCTCAAAAATAATTCAAAAGAGCAACGGAAAGTTTATTCCAAGCACTAGATTGGTAATTTACAATCCAACAAAATCTGGCTTCACTGGCTTCAGCGTGTGACTCTAATCCCTGAGGTCTTAGGTTTGATGATCAGCTGCTGTGTACCACATTTTTTGTAAGTGCGCATTTTACATTCACTCGAACGTTGAAGTAAAACATCATAAGGAAACCGGCTTGCTTAAGAGCGAAAACGGCGTGTCGGTCACAGGAGGCTGATCACCTACCTTATTAGATTAACAAATAGTAATGAGACAGATACAGAAATCAGAGCCACAGACTTAAAAAGGTTATAGCGCTACTAATGTATTTTTTTTTATTGGATCGATTAACAGAAATTTATTTTTGAATAAAGTTTAGTTTTATCTTTATTTATAAATTATAACATATTTATCTTCGAATACATAACGTAGTTAAAATAAGACATTAACATTTTAATGTACTTGACTAATTATTAACTTACATTAGTCGCACATTAACTGAAACATCAACAAATAGTAAAGTGTTAAGATAAACAAAGCGAGGCAGAGAAGGAATAACATTTGGTCATTATGTCCACTTGTTGGGGGCAAAAGGGGGCAAATTTACCTCTCATAAGACGAGGTTTAAACACCTCGACCACTTGACCCCACCTCCTCACCTATATTTGATGTTGCTTTCTCTAATTCATATACAGGCTGATACAACACATCAAATGAACGACCATTTTAAATAGAGAATAAGTACAATACTTTATTTTAAAATACATTGAGTATCTTTTACGCTGAAAGGAATGAAAAACGTATATCCAATAACTAAATCACTCAAGGTTAATAATGGCCTTATTATACAAGCCTATGGAACACTCTGTATCAAGCAAACAATCAAGTAAAGGGGAGTTGAAAGTTAAAGCAAATAAGCACCCGCTCTAGGTCCGAGAACGGTTTCTTAATGTTACTGCTGTCCTCTCGCCGAACGTGCTTTTAATGACGACTCAACACTTTATAATTTACAAACTACTTCTTGCCTGCGCCTTTTACAGCTTGCTTATGATCAATACTTACAATAGGTTTTTGTTTAACATCTATAATATCTATAATAGCTAATGATAAATCTGCCGCTTATACAAAAGTATATTCAATATTTTAAGAATTACGTCTATCAAATCCTAATGATCTAATAGAATTTATAAGATATACACTGAGCTTTATATCATAGCAAATGGGATGAGATAGAGGGGCGAATGTATTTTTGTTTGCGACTGAAAGCCTCCAAACATAATGTGAGTTCCGTGATTGTGTCGTCATAACCCTCCAGTGCGCGGGGGCAGTTTGACAAAGTGGCGGAAACGGTCACCGAGGCCCATGCCCTTGTGTCACGCGACAGGTACCCTGCACGACACAAAAGATTTATTACAAACTTCTGTATAAATAAACATGCCTTTATGGGGTAAGTCTTCTTTATTTGTCTTCGGTGGAAGCAGAAGGAACTTTTCAAAAATTGAAATCTTTATAAAACATTAGGAAAATTACATAAACTAATTTAATCTCGCGTACCAAAATAATTACAACTCCTTATCCCCGCAGTGGAGTGTGAATTTGACTAACAAATACACACACAAAGATGTCCTCTGGCCATCCTTAATTGCTGTCACCGAAAACTGCTCTTAGACGATTTCCTTTGCTAGAGGACGTCGTGTAGGCTTTTATCTTATTTGCATCTGGAACAAGCAAATTTCAGCTTTAATACGCAGGTACAAGGGTTTCGGAGCCTTTATTGGAACATATTTGGCGATATACACTCTATTCAGTTAGGAAAAACACACGCGACACAAAATATTGTAAGTGCGTGCTCCTATTTCACCATGCCTCCTGCTGATAGAGCACAAATATTTGTTTTTAATTTATTTTATTATTCTTTATTACTCAAGATGGAACATGGTGTAATGGTTGCAGCTCCTTAGAAACGTTGTGTAAAACAAAAAACTTGGCGATTAACAAGACTGGTGGAGAGTTTATTGCCAGTTCTTCTCTTCCGTTCTATGCCCTTTGAGAACTGGCAGTAAATGTAAAATTAGAAGGATTTAATGTATATTTCTTTTTTGACGTTCATAAGTGTACATTAAGTTACCTAAATGAATAAATTTTTATTTTATTTTATTATTTGCATTTCATAAGCATTAATATCGATGGCAACCAAAACTATTAAAATTTACTGGCCTTGTTACATGTTACTTGATACAAGTGGATTCGGTTATGTATTAAATATTATTAGGGCTACATCATCTTCTTTACGAACTTTCATGGACAACGGAATAGGGAAAATATTAATTGCATATCTAATACTCATAAATTATTTCAATTGTTACCATGATACCATTACAACGTATGCGTCGCAGATGTATGGAGAGCCTTAATGTGAGTAATTAGTCCGGGGCTCCGCAGGTCAAAGCGGCGGAAGCTGACCGCGCGGCGTGCGCACTTCCGCGCGTGTCACAGCAATGTCTTGCGTCGGAAGGACCGACTTTTGAGGGGTAGCTCAGAGAACTTCCGCTTTGTTTACGGGTTCATGTGCCTGTAGTGTGTAGAAAATTAGGCTTATTATTATACAGGCATTTCTTAATTATTCTTTCACTTATAATCCCATACTATATCTGATTTATTGAGATGTAATTCCACTCAAGTACATAAATAGCCTATGCTCATTAAAGTCTTTCAAATTATTTTTGATGCACGCTCGCGTGAGCACTGAAGAGTCCCGGGACTTTGGTGAAAATGGCGGTTACTTTGACGGCTAATAAAATAATATTAAAATAAAGGAGTGCTCCAGGTGAGAGGTCTCGCCTCCCTGCGTTCGGAACATCAAAGCTCTCCTTCAGTCAACGGCTAATTGGCTTGACCGTGCTCGGCGTCCTCTGATATGCTGCTTCGAGTCTCAGGAGTTGGGGCGAGACTGATAGACTGATGTATATCATGCATATTAATTGATCACGTAGATACACTCAAAATATTTACGTCCCCACAAAGTATAATATATAATAATTATTATAAAATATCCTTTGTACACATAAACACATAATGTTTAGCGTAACGGATAGCGGCGTTACGGTAACGGACACGTAACGAAGCGGTGTCACGCCGCTCGCCTCCTTCGCACACACTTTGCTAGCCAACAGTTAGGTCCGTGTACCATGGTTAGAGTACAACATAATTAAACTGATAATCATTTTTCGCAAATGATAATATAGCATGTTATTTAGTTCAACTTAGGTACATACATAAACAAAGATCATTTAATTACATTAGATATAAGAAGGTTGAAAAAAAAACTATTCTAATATTTGGATCTTGCTTGATTTCTACAGATCTGATTGCCAGTCGTCAAAGGCCGCCCACCACCTTTTTCAATTATATTTTTCTCCACTCTGTTCCACATCACTTATGACACTTGTCTGATGTCGTCTACCCGTTTTTTTTGAGGCCTACCTCTACTCCTTCACTATTCATCGTGTCACAATATTGCTCCATTTGTCCTTTCCTGTTATCGTATGTAAATAATTATTATATATATTATTTGCATGTAGTAAATGCGTTCATTCATGCTTTCTTCGCGAATACGTTAGTATAATTAACTACTATCATCTATAATCATTGATTTGCTTATCAATAATAAAAATATATCGTCGGACATGTACGAAAGCGTAACAAACTTGCTTTTGTATTATTATTTTACGAATACATTTTCTACTTCAGATTTGTTGAGGTTTCAATGTATTACTTTATATAATAACAGTTTATTAAGAACACTAAGCGAGCTCGCAAAACGCAGCATATTAAGCACTGGACATATTCTTTAGGGACGGTCAAGGGACAAGCGAGGGTGGTCGGTTTAATCTTGGGTCGGATTTTAGTGAAGACAAATATGGCCGCTTATTAATGGAAGGAAATTATTGAATTAAGGGATCCTCTTACGGTTTGTCTTGCATGGCTGCCGACAAACACTTGCACTTAAACTGAAAGCGGAACATAATGCGGCTAAGTTTATTGGATATTTAGAATATTGTCACCTAAACCAAATTTATTAAACATATTTTTATTTTAGACGGATGTATATGTGTTACATCGGGTTTTTGGCGTCTTGAACATTACCCGTTCTTGTGAATGAATCAAATTCAATAACGAAAACAACACGCCGAACAAGAAGAGGTTGACTCCTCTGAACAACGCGTAAATTCCCAAACAAACAAAGTCAAGACGGTAGACAATTTACATGTTGTAATTTTAATTAGGATTCCACAACGGTCATTCGGACAATGGTAAAGGTTCCGGGGATCGGCGGGGGGCGGGGTGGGTAGCACCTAATGTTAATTTAATCCGGCTTCAAGGAGTACAAGCCTAAAAGTTGTGACTTTGCGTCTTGTATTGTTCTTCACTTTGTACATATAAGGACACTTTATTTCGGGTTGACATGAACCATTTTAAATCTTTAAATAAAAGTTTTTCGTAATTAATTTATATAATCCAAAGTAATAGAAACATGATACACAAAAAAATCACATTGTTAATAGCTTATAAGAGATAAATATTGAAAAAAATATCTTTAAGAATTATGTTGTTTGAGGATACTTTGATACCTGAATGGAGTCGAAATTGAGTAAATTTTTATTTTCCCTCGGTGGTAGCTTAGTGTGGACGCGATCGGGGCACGTGTTAAGTTTGTTGCGTATAATTAAGGAGAATAATTCAGATTCGGACCCTTGAGGTCAAGTCAGTCGATCCAACCTGTCGCCGCCTCAGCATTTCCAAGGAGTTCAATGTTAAATTTAATTTAATACAACTTAAAGAAAGGGTTACGCCGGCCGGCACTTTGAACTTGCCAAATACCTAAACGTTAATGTTTTCTTTATTAGTTCCATTCAATTATTGATTGTATACTAAACTGATTTTATACTTATCGTTTTAATAACAAGTAATTTTATTTAGTCTCAATTAATCCAGTATGTGATGGTATTTTTTGTTACAGTTTCCTTTTGATTTGTATTCTTATATTGATTGATAACCCTTTCTTTGCTTTACAATATTTATAATAATTTAATTAGAAAGCTTTCTGATAATAGATTTCTTGAACTACATAGACGTCACTGTCTTCTGAGAAAATAAAATATGTTAAGATCTTGCGTTTTCATTAATATTTAAAAGCATTTACTAACTTCACCCTAAACGGTAAAGTAGGTTTTGTTATTTTCGCTATTTTTATTATTAATAAGTAATAAATATCTTGTTATATCGAAAGTAACTTCACCAGCTGGTACCAGGATACGTTAAGCAAGTGGGATGCGAATTTAAAAAGGACACGACACGAACACGAAATATGTTTATAAGGAACAACGTATTTTGATTTATAACGATCCCCAGGATAACACAACCGCTGACGTGAGTGGAGCAACTTATAAGCGAAATTGTGTCTTTGACAAAGTTTCAAATCCAATTTTGTCATTACTACGTTACTCTTTTGGAAATTATATTTATAATAACAATTCAATAGTTGTTATATTATTTAAATAATCGCAATTTTTTTAAAATATGGTAAGATTCTATAAAAAGGTATATATACATTTTAACAACGAAATTCACTATTGTAGCCCAGAAAAGTGCGGCCGAAAACTCAAACGTGTAAATACGCCGAAACTCATAAAAATGCTATAGTTGTCAAATATACAATATTTAATACGTAATAAACTTGAATAATACCTATTAAAGAATTAAAAAAACGGGCGCTTGGCCAATTTCGTGAATAAATCCTTGAATTAAGACTTTTTAAATGGCCCAAGTAGGATTTACACTTTTAAACTTAATTCTTGATTTTCGAGTACATTTCTTGATGTTATAATTATAACATTCAATAGGTAATTAGATGACACGTAAGAAAAATTAGCAACTATTTACTGCTGTCCTTTAGAAGTATTAAAATATTTAATTTTAGATTTTATTAATTATGTACTTTCATAATTAAAATAACAATGGCTGCGCTTGGTATACTGGTTGCCGTGCGATAGTAAAGTTACAACTCGACGACAAGCCAAAACCACCCCATTCTGGGCCCACCAATGCAGATGCGTTTCTTGTGAAACATTATTTGTTAAAATTAAAAACATGAACCGAATCGTGTCGGGGGCAGACAATTGTGATGCAAATCACCTCCTTCTGAAAAAAGGGAGTGCGAAAAATCGCTGTTTAGTATAAGAGTCGAACTGTTATTTTTTATTTCAGACTGTGTGTCTGTCATTTATGGAAATATATTAACTAATTTATGTCAATATTGCAAAAAATAATTGTGGTTTATTAATTTATTATTTCAAACAATTTGGAATACTAAATAAATAATGAGATTAAAGATTATCACGATTGTTTTTGGTAATAAGGTAAATTTGATTAGACAAAAATGCCTAGCACTGAATATATTTTAGACATAACGAAAACAGCCGTGACTCCCAGACTACAACACAAGAATTTATAATATACTTTTTTTATTGTGAGTTAAGTGTTGTGCGGCTATAAAGGGCAGGGCAAATGACGCAATATCTCGGCGAAGCGGAGTCGGGTGAGAAACGAGGTTATTATTTATGTTAATTCTAACGCTAAGTGACGTCTTACCTTCGCGAGCACGCAGGGTTGCCACTCATTACTTATTATTTATTGTGCGTAATGGCAGGGGTGCAATACGCACGGCTTAATGGCTTCGATATGTCGTATTCGCTAGGGTTACTGGTAAAAGTTTAAAAATCCTATATTCGTAACTTTAATATGCAAATAAATATGTTGTATTTTTCAAAATACATGTTTGATACAAAAACAAATATTTGATTGAAACGAAATCTTGATTAGATTACGTAAATATTCATTGCCTTTTTAACATAAAAAAGTGTACTTTTTTGTAATTGAATCTGACCCAATAATGCAACGACAGACCGTTTAATGATGTCTGGACCGTATGTGGATCGCCAACCCTACGTATGAAAGCGCGAATTTTTCTCAAGTCACCGCCATAATTGTGGCACTTTACATAATGTCTATTTTAGTGTAGCGCACATTTCTCAAACGGCCGGGACCCTAATGAGTCGTGAACGCTGTTCGCAGCACTAGTTTCTTTCTCAATCGGTATGTGATGATAAATTTTAAGATGTATTATGATTAAGGCTTCCGAAAATGAAGCCAATACAAGCCACTATAATATATAATACTACAATAGCACTAAGTATGGATATAGGCCTAATAACATCTAATAGAGATCACAAATTCATTATCATGTTCAGTTAGACCACTTTAAGGTGGACAAGGCATAGAATTTACATAGGGAATATTAAGTTTGAATGAATATTCTACACAATTGCCGAATAAAAGTTACATGAAGGAGATGTTGTAAGTCCTCTGTACCAGACAGAAGTCGTGGAAGGCTGCGGCTGCGTCAGGTCCGGCCCATAAATATCAGTTAGAGGGGCGCGTATGAGACGAATTGTAAATGTGCAATTTGCCAACTTTCCACTTCAATCCACCGCCGGATTTATCGCCTTTATAAATCCCTTTAACACCTTGCTCTAGCCAACTTTGAATGAGATCATCCCTGGACAAGATTGGAGACAATCTCGTTGACTTTATTTTTTGTCATTCCAACTTTGAATCCAAACATTTCAGTTACAATGTATAATATTAAAGGCACACGTAACATCCTGTTACAAATACTTTAGATAATATCGTATGTTAATAATTCAACGTCCGTAGAATATATTTCGTAACGGATAGAGCCCATAGCGCACCAATAAAGAAGTAGTTTATATAATAGTATTTACATTACATAACCCATCCTGGGTCCGGCAACATGCTGGTGTCTGCCCGGCCATAAAGCGCGGCCCAGCCGGTTCCGGCAAGCTGGGCGCACCTGCCGCGTTATTATCGCCGGTAAATACCATAAACTAGAAACTCTAATGGCTGCTTTGCAAATGTGTCTTTCATCTAATCCACAGACTAAATAGTTTAAAATAGATAGTTTAGAAATGAAATCTAAATTTGAATAAGTCTTTACCTGAACACAGAAGTCACTAGATAAATTAATAAGAGTTTTAATAAGTCATTAGGTTTGAGAATATTTAACCTGCGTAGTTTCAGTTAAATTTTAAAGAGTGAAGAGAGAAGGTATTTTTATAATTTTCTTACTTTTAAACAAGGTAAATGCGAAAGATGGATACTTTTGGCGTGACGAAAATTATAAAGGTGGGACTTAAGTTTATAGAAAAGGTTTCTAAAGGATTCGCAAGACCCGTATACAATAATTAATAGAAGTATGTCAGACTTCTATGCAAATAATTAGCAGAGACTACCAGTAAAGTCTATACATTATATAAATTTTAAGTATTAGAAGAACTAGTATTAAGAAATAAATGAATGTATAAAGAATTATCCCTTAAATACTTTTTACTTTTTATTATACTTTTTATTAAAAGATGTATAATTAAAAGTATTTCAAAAATTGGGCATTTGAAAATTGTGATATTATTTGATACCCTCGGGTTATTTTAGTATATAGAAAAGTTTAAAAAAATAAATATCTGAGCAACAATGTTGCTGGAGTATACACACATGTTAAATTAGTCAAAATAGAAAATCACTAGATTTTTGTTATTGTTCCTGTTAGTTTCAAATAAAACACCCTTTGAATCAATATTACATATTTTTTATATTTACTTGTAAAAAAATAAATAAAGAAAAACTAAATAAGTGTTGCAAGTGACAATGGAAATTCATTATTATTTTTTTTTTAAGAAGGTTCTTAGTAACATTTTTTTCAACAAAAATACCTATTTAGATAGCATACAATTTTATGAAAACGAACGAGTTTATTAATCAACTCTTTTAAATTATTTACAAATAATAACGTCAAAATTATAAATAAATACGTATTAAAATGGAAATGTAATTATTGATTTATTCTGATTACACAGGGAGCACTGAAATTACAACTTTCTTTGTATTAAAAACGCAATTGAATGCTAACTTGAACCACCAGAATAAAGAAAAATCTTATTGATTATTGTAGAATCTCACTTAAAATTTGTTTAACTGACGCTGAAAACACATTTGGAAGAAAGAGGTTCTTGAGTAGCAGTCTGATCTTGAAATCTAGGCCAGGTGGCTCAGCCACATCTGATTGATGTCTTTATAGACTAAAATCTCTTATTTCACACTTTAAGTTATTATAAAAATATTTTTTATTGTGTCCCGTCAAGTCAAATAATTAATTAAATAAGGTAGGAGAGTGTGTTTGATGATGGATGTGTCGTTTTATTAAGCTATCTACATAGCTTTGGGGTAAATATATTTAGAAAAGAAAGAGAAAATGCTGAAGACAGAAGAGATGCCACGAAGGAGGTATTGGCGATACAATTTGCGATACATTCTGAGGAAAAAAACAAAAGTTCTTGTTTCACGAGAATCACTTAACCACCTGCAACAACAGTCGTTACATAAATAACGCCGTGTTTACTCCGACCCACTCCGCTACAATATCGCATTATTCATAACACTTGGGGACAACTCACGATACGACGAAGATTTTCCAACTAACATTATACTAATTATCTATTTCAAATATAACATTTTGTTAATGTTTTTTAAGCTGTTTTAAAATAAGAAGGATAAAGTTACTTATCAAATTTAATACAATTGATTTCAGAACTGTTTTATTACTTATTTGTCTAGTATTCAATATTAATCTGCAAATCAAATGCCGTATTTGACGCGAATAGCCAAAGTATCAGAGCTTGACTCAAGTAATGATACAGATAAACAGAGGCAAGGTAGAGCTCTAATGGTGCATGAATTTTCAGCAAATAGACGTATTGCTGTATCCTTAAGGACAAACATACGTCGAAAGCGAATGGTGGGTCGCGACCACTCAACTAAATATTTATGAAGAGTGTTTGCTTAACTTTGCCTTTTTCCCTAAAAAGCTTCTATCCATATGGGTTTAGAAAACAAACAATTTTATTATTATGATGTTTCAAATAGATATAGAATTGTGTTATAAAAATAAACAGGTGCCGTTTTGAAAAGATCCAAATATTTACAAATAATTCGAAACAATATTTAGCAACTTTATTATTTTAACATGGGAAACAAAATGACGCTCAAACATTTTCATAACGAAGATATTTCATTACAAGATGAGTTTAGAAAATAAAACGCGTCCGTGCATGTAAGAACAGGCGATGAGATTCCGAGAAAATCACATCAGTACTAATTCCTATGCAAGTATGTTAAATATTTTTAATCAATACAAGTTATGTATCAGCGATACTGCCCGCGGCGCCAGGGGATCTAATCTCCGCGCACACTCGGCTATTTCGGCTTATTCATATTATATGCGGTTTATATTTTATTATTTTTTTAACTGGTTCAAATAAATGACTCACAATGGTCGATTTCAAAACAATTTCTTCTAAATCCAAAATGACAATACTCGATCTTTTAAATTATTAAATCCAATATATAATATTTTGGATCTTACAGTGAGTTATAAACTCACTAATAATAACACAGTAATATGCGTTTACCTAGACTTTATGATCATTACAAATTGTTTATTCTTTCACCTCCACAGTAACATATCATTACAAAGTAAATAAATCGCCCACTGTGTAACCTCGATACGGCATCCGATCTCGTGATCCCGGGATCTTAGGATAAAGTTAGTTAACTAAAGATATTGATTCAATCCCCTGAGCACTCAGGTAAGTAATCCCAAGAATGTATGCTGGCTATTTCTGGAGAGGGCTCGACGGGAATTGTTCACTTTATTATAAATACTTTTCAATTTTATAACGTTATAGGTATTGAAATTTATCTTGTAAATAAATCCAAGTTTCATATGAGTATGCCCTAGACGTGTTTTGCAGTCTGTTTAGTTGATGGTATTTAAATCAATGGGTAATGTTCTCAAGAATTGATACTTTTTGAAGAAAACTCCTTCTTCGATGAGAACACCAATTATCTGTTTATTATGTCCACACTCCCAAGTGAATTTAAGCGCAATGCAACCACACTCGTAGGCCTTGTTGGTTTAACAGCGAGCTGAACAAAAAGACATAAAACTTAGTGCGGTTTTCGCTACACGTTCCAAGCTTTTTAACTGTCCAACTCTCCGTGTTACTGGTTAAACTATTCCAGGCTTCGATTTCACTTTACAAAACAGGAAATGGATTTTAAATTTAAATTTAATTTCAAATATTTTTATACATCAATTTATAAAGACATCCACATTAGACAACTATACTATATATACTTATATAAGAAATACTAATATAATTTACTTGTGCCGAATGCTAGAGTGGAAAGCACCATATGGTCATGCGAACACTCGTTGTTAACACCCTTCTGTGTCCAGTATTGTCCTAGCCTCAGGCGGTTTTGAAGAAATAATGTCTAGCTGAGATCGTTACGGTGTTACTTACAGGTTACAATCGAAACTCATAAGACATAACATAACAATATATATGTAGTATATTTCCTATCACACATAAATAATATAGGTAATAATTTATAATATAATAGTGTAAAGTGCACACACACATACCCATGTAGTATCCTTATATTAGTATATATGTTACAGTCACAGTGATTAAATAGATATTATACATAATGACTGGTCATTATATATAATAACAAAATTGACTAGACAATATGATAAATTAATCACTTCATCCGGATATTATTCATAATAGCGGGTCAAAGTTAGCCAAAGTAATAAATACGGTCCATCCAACCACCCCACATGAAGTTACCATCAGAGAATGTGCAAAAAAAGAGTCACATCTTGGCGGCCAAGGATTTCAGCACTGCAACTGTACTGGAGAATGCGTTTCTAATAGGTGTAAAGTCAAACCTCATGTGTAACTCAAAATGTCACAAGAGCCTTACTTGTAAGAATAAATTATATGTTATGACCCAGTTATTGAATGTCAGTTCATTTTAAATATTTTATTATTGTAGTCTTCAACGATAGATACCAAATACTTGTATTAATCTCTTCTTTTTTGTTGTTTTTAACGGCTAGTAAGCTTTAAGTTTACTTTATAAAGTTTAATTACATTATAACAATGTTAATTAATGTAGAATTATTATCTATGGCAATGTTATTTTAATTCTTAATATAAACCTTAACAGTACCTACTTGTTTTATTACATTATCCAAGTTTTTGAAGATATTATATAAAATTGCTAGTTAATGTGATTAATTCCGTGTCAATTATCACTTTATCTAAATTGAGTAGACATTATAAATAATGGCTAGATAATATACATAATATCCAGATTAATTACTTTGGCTGTAACATATATATATATAAGGATAGCCACACGTGTCATTCGATCAAAATGTTTTTTTATTAAGTCTATGAAACTAAGAAATTTCTCCATACACTGACGATCGACATCGTGTTTTGTGTCTGATTGCGCCATGGAACAATGGTACCTCGTCTACAAGCCTCATAATTTAGCATAAAGTTCGCAATCATTTGTTGGTAGTCACATTATGTAGAGCATTGTCTCCCCAACTGCGGGGGCTAATCAATTGGTGGGGCGAAAGGTACTAGTCATTACGATACTTCCGCCGACGTCATTATAACTTCACTCGCCATTGTCTGCTTGTTTTGATCGTACCTAACTTTTAATGTCGATATTTGCTAGTTAAGTTCAAAATCGTATGAATCTCTGTATTATTGTCAACTTGATAACTTATTTAATTATCTTAGTATTTAGTAATTATCTAGACGATTATATTATGTATGGAGCTAAATAGTATTTAAAATCATTATATGAGGGTATTTTAAGAGTATCCGACTTTCTCAGTAGATCACCTTCCGGCTAAAGGAGATCTAAGTAGTAATCAGTGGTTAATGGGGTCGGTGGTAACAGTCAAAGTTGTAACGGTAACTTGGAACTTGGACAATAACCAGGAGATTAGCTCGACCCGCTAAGACGGAAGTGTTAGTGTCGTATATACTCAACCACCTTCTGTCTTATTTTATTTGACCAAAGTAGTAGTTTGATGCACTCCGACAAGACAAGAGTTTAAAGCTGGCTAACATATTACAAGGATAATATTACGGTTAAATAAAACAATATTCTGACGTAAGTGAGGTCGAGTATGAAAGAGATAGAACTCATAACAGATAGCAATTGAATATTAAGACGTGGGGTCTCACCGCGCCCCGAAAACTCACCTACTGTTTGTTTCACTATGATTTATACTGAAACTTGCACCAACTATGCTTCCGGATAACATAACACTACATAAAGTCAAATAATGCCTACCTTAGTCTAATTTGACCCGTTGTCTTATGCTTAACGTATAGATGGTCAAAGAGCGGAATCCACTTGTAACTTTAGAATTTCTTATGAAATGAAAAAAAAAATGTTTATTTTTCTAAATAAAAAGCTTAAAATGATATTTTGTGAAATGCGTAGCTGTCACCATTTTATCAATTCATCCGCAAAACAATGAAATGTCTGAGAATTCTTCGGTGTTTTTTGTGACAAAAGTTTGAAGCTGAACGATTAGCGGAGAAGATTATCAGTGAGAAATGAAAGCGTGACACAACTCCTCGTAAACAAAACATTACTAATTGCCTCTTCTTTTATTGTGACCGCTTGAAATATTGCCTCTAAAGTGGGAAGTCCACGATTTCTATTACTACAGAATATTAATTTGATTTGAGTTCAAATTAATATTCGATAATAACATATATTCGATATACGCTCCTAAACAATTTGTCTTAACAAATATCATAGGTATTATAAAAAAGAGGTTATAAAATTGAATGGCAACTAAAAGCCAACATGGCCGATATTTTTCATACCGTATGTCAAAATTCCTTGTTTCGAAAAAAAAATGTAGGTATTTTTGGCAATAATAAATAAATATCCCATTTTTTCCGAATACATGGTGCCGTCAGCCTTTGTTCCCGATATCGTTTCTTGAAAAATGCCGAAGAAACCACCTCCCTTGTTGTGTTAATCCCTCGGATAAGCAAAGGATTAGGGATGAATAATTCGCCGCAAACAAGAAACAAACAGAAACAAAAAATCCCCTCGCTGTTATTGGCTAATCGCGCAATGTCATTCACTTGATCATTTCTCATTTCTCATAATTAACTTAAGTGCACTTCGTGTTTCATAACACGATACGTTGCAATGATCTTAGCTTTTCTTGATAATGAGTAGATTCAAAAATGTGAGCATGTGCGGCACATACCTACAGGAAATATAGAATAGTTCGCATTGAGCATGAGAAATTTAAACCGAATTGTTTTATCTTAAATTTGAACATAAAAGAGCATTGTGACGCGTGATAAGAAACAAACACAAAACGTTATTCATCAAGTCATCAACTGTGTAAAACTTAACTGCTCAATAAAATCGCAATAAAACTTACTTTCACCCAAATGTCAGGCTTCTGTTTTATCGATTAAGAGCGATTTTTCATCAACATTTGTTAGTTTAAATAAACACGGTAATTATCAGGTTTTAAAATTATTTGTTACTTTCGGAAATCACTCAAAGCTGAATCAATATTAAGTGTTCTTTGGACCCCACACTCACGACAAATAATAGGCAAATCTGCAAATAGAATACGTATATATAACACATATTGTCTTAGCTGCTTCATCTGGAGAGCAGTTTGCTGATTAATACAAAGTATTGTATTGTTCAATAATCAATAGGTATTTAAAGGCTAGCGTTTAATCTTTACAAAATTTAGAATTATTATTAATTAGAATATCAAATCTTCAAAGCAACTAAACTAAGTGAAATCTGCTACGCGTGCCGCTAGTAGCAAGGTGGCGACATAAATTAAGAGTATGATTAGTTGTTCATCAAGTAAAAACGTCTGTGTCCCATCGTTTGACATATTAGAGCCGTCGCTGTCCGCTGATTTATTTGGTTGACTATTAAATTTTACAGCATTTTTAATTACTTCCTCCTCGATTGCTCGTAAATGTCACTGGAGCTGTTTAGAAGTGGATCTGACGTTTGATTGAATCAATAAGTGTTCTGGAGTAGTCGCTGAGTAAACAAATCATTAAATTTTACGCAGGTACCTACTGTTTGTAATAAAGTTATGATGCAAGATATTTAAGATCAACATTACCAACTACCGGTTATGTAAGTACGCGTATTAAGAATATAAATAACTCAACAACAACTCTTTTGTTTTATAGATATAATAATTAGATTTTAGAAGACTGGTTGGAAGACTGAAATACTTCTAAACTACGCTAAAACAAATCTTTATTCAACCAATTACTTTTCCTTAATTTTGCCCCTGCATTAAGCAAAAATCTGTCCGCGATCCCTGCCATAAACCAAGGTGCGCAAAGTTTTTAATCTTGAGGGCAATCGAGTGAGAGATCAGCTTACCACATTTAACATTACTTGGTTATTGCTTCCAATTTTACTTGCCAAACTTACTCTCGGTATTTACTAAATTAATTATTATTTATGGTTATTTAATTTAAATTGGCGCTTTCAAATATATACAATTATATACCTACCACTTTTGCAATATATATCTACGAGATGATGAATTTTTGTTAAACTATTGTGAGCCAATACGACAGAAATACTCCTATATAAAAAGTTAGAAATAGTCGCAGTATATTAAGTACTAATGTTAATTACATCTTCCGAGGCGTCGTCGTAACAATGAAACTCGTTAATTATTAAAATAAACGAAAACGAAAGCAAACCAAAAGGATTCCGATTAAAACCTCCCAAAGGATCACGCTGAGTAAACATTTCGGGAGGTCTCAGTGAGATAAGCATAGTCAAAAACTCTGAAATTTAAGTTCAATCGAGGCGCAAGGATCGCGATCGCCGGATTATCTGGCGGTGGTTGGCGTTAATTAAACATGAAATTCAATTAATAGAGGACGAGCGAGTTATCGCGTAAGGAATAAAGGGCTCCCTTCCTCCTAATTAAAATGTATTGCCTTATTTTACTCATTTTCTACTTACAATGACATCGCGCGACCGACTCCCAACTTTTTAATCTGTTCGGCGTCTCACTTCGCCTTCGGGAGCTAAGCGACAGTAGCATCTGCAGCCTTCACGAGAAGGTTCAAAATAGGTTATGATGCTAATCGAGTAAGAAATTGTAGAGGCAGGTTTGAGACAAGAGCCGAGCGTTCGAAGCCACAAAGAGGTATTTGTGGACTTAAGGCTGAACATTAGTTTTTAAGGGTCTTATTTTGTTGTGTGCTATTAAAACGGAAGTCTCTTTGATAGAATTAGCCGAGGCAATAAAATTAATCGGTTCCCCGCAGCTCTAATGCGCTGGCACATTATGTACAGCTCTTTGACTTTGGCAAATTTACTTTTATTGTTTTAATTTTAATTCATTCATTTCTATTAAAAAAAGTCCGACTAGAAAACAGGCATACAAATCATTCGTAGAACATACAGAAAGAAGGAGTAAGAGTTTAGGTAAGTATTTTATAAAAGAATTGTAGTAACTGGGTGGCGCCAGGTTGAAGAGAGCTTTTAATTACGTAGACTATTTATTTTAATAGACTTGCTCATACACAAAGCTTCTGATTCATGTCTACAATGTTAACTACAATAAGAGACGCTTTAGCGGGCACCATGGAAGAAAAGTAAATTACCCGTGCCGACCTCACCACGCCATCTTAACTTGGCTTATGACAGCTTACGACCACTGTACACGGACAGCAATAAGCTCAAGAAGCTATTGTAACTTGATTATTTCAATATTTTAAATCGAATTTGTATTGAGATTTCAGAGTAATCGCAACATATTTGGAACATAGTAATGTATTTGTAAATTAAGTTAACTTTTTGGTTACAAAATAATACAAAGAAAGGTTGTTTATCAGTTTAACTAACAGTAGTCACGTGTCAAGGACATTTTTTCTTTTATTTTTTCGATATGTCCCTGTAGTTCAAGTGGACTTGGTCGAGGGTGGCAGGGGGCATAGTGGGAGGCAGTAACAATTATAAATAAGTAGGTTGCAGCAATAACGCCGCGGCGTGCATTATATCAAGCAAACTGCCTGCGATGCACCACCTCAGAGACACTCCGCACAGATTAAATACGTCGCAGACGTGACACGAGACTTTAACTGCACTTTTATTGTGCTGCGGTAAGCCTACGACGCTCAGCTTTATCTAAAAGAGTTTATTTACTTCTTGTCGAGTAGATTTCAGAATTGTTAAAATAGAATCAGTCTAAATTTTACGGCAACTATTCATTTTCAAGTTCGTCGTCTCGGGTGTTGATTGTAAAATGCATGCTTTGTGAAATCAAACTAAATAGCATAGTTAATTTTGTAATTTTTAACAATAAGCAATAAATTACGAATAAAATTAAAGTATCCGTGTAAGTGAATGAATGTTAGTTTGGTTTTAATGTTTTTAATGTGTGTATTTTTATTTTTTTATAACATTTATGTTACCATAATTAGCATTTTAGAAAAGCCAACATGTAACATGAGAGAGAGACATATATAACGTGGTGAAGTTTAATAAATATGTAGTAGTAGAGGATAGTTTTTCAGTAAAGATCCTGAGTGCAAAATAACAGTTTGAAAGAAAAAGAAACGAAGCAAGCTTAGTCTATGGCCTCTATTCCATGAGCAATTCATAATTCGTAACTAGTAGACGTTTTTATTTGTCTACAATGACATAAAAACAACACTGAACTCTGAAATAAACATCGCTTTAAAGCATACTCCGGGCCGTATTAGGTAGTTAAATTTACATTTGATATTTTGAAAGTGTTGTACGGATTTATAGCTGTCGCAGCGCCGCGCCCTGACGCCCGTTGTTGCTGCCGCTGTATTTATTGCTTTATACAAGTGCTAAATTAATGAGTTTCATTATAATTGTCGTTCACTGGACCTATGTGTCATGTGCGTCCGGAGTTTAGGTACATATCAATTGCATAGTTTAATTGGAGAAGTGGAAGCTTAGCTCTTTGGTATTGTTTTCATTACAGCAGAGCTTTATCATAAAGCCCCGTACTCTTCAGTTAAGAATGTTTTTTTGTTAATTATTCCAATCAATAAATAACTTGATATAATAGAAACACACTTAATTGCTTTCGGTTCTTAATGAATCTTAAACCATATCCTTGTAACCGTATCTCAGTCTGCGGGGTCTGAGTGACCGAGACGCAAATTGTGTGTACGATTTGATCAGTGATTTATTGGAACACGGCTCGGGTGTGATACCACTGGCCTATGAATAGGGGAATGTGTGGAGATGTTCTTGTAATTAAGCCAATTCTCTTATATCTACGTATTTATTACTTTTTAATTTGAGTTAAATTTTTATATTAGGTATACGTAATTAATGCCGGATTTAAGTTTAAAAAATTTACAGTACCTTTAAAGTAAGTAGTAAGTAATCATCATTAAGTTCATCATAATTCTTGATTTTGCTAAATTTTAGAAAAACCGGTTTATAAAGTCCTGATAAAAGATGGTATGAGAGCAGAAGTATCTATTCCATTCATGTAAGTAATCCGAGCACAGGCCACAATTGGCTGTATTCTACAATCGTCCTCTAAGAAAGTGTCCTCTTGGGGGCAATATTGGCCCGCGGCAAGGGTGTCCACTCCTTTATCAGTCATCCGATCCGATAGTGACCACGCGGGACGCGCAATTTTGCGTACAATCTATTATAAATTGCGATCTATTGGACCCCGTCTCTAATTAACCGTTAACGAGTCAGTTTTACTGCCGCAATTTAGGGTTATCGTAACTGAACTTTGAATTGACCAACACATGGCCAAGTTTAGAATTACGTGTCGCGTCATAAATTGTCGCAACCTCTAATTATTTCACCAAACTATGTGTTTTTGTTCGGTCATGATATACACGACTCCAAATGTAAATGAAGCGTTTCTCTTACAGTTCAGGCGTTATTAAAATATAACTAAAACTCATCGGGCCGTGAAGAAGTAAATTCATGCAAATCGACTTATTTACGAAGAAAGCCGTTAAAAACAGCTTTATAATAAAAAGAAAACGATTATTCTCTCCCTTCGAAGAGGTAGAGGTATTTTCCTCTTAATTTAATCAAAGCGTGGACTCGTGTATTTTTCTGAGTCATTTATTTTTAATTTTGCTCGATCGTCGAGGGCCGAGAACTTAGACGAACGCATTCATAAACGTGACCGTCTTGATTTTAAAAAGAATATTCATTGAAAAATAAATTACAACAGAACTATAATGCATGTAAAACCAATAATGGTCCCAATATGAAATTGAAGTGATTAGATAACAGGAGTCGTACGTCATCATTAGAGCACCTCCCCGTGAGATAGCAGTTAATTGGTCTTAACGAGCGTCAGGTCGGCTCGATGCTCCTTTTATGATGTGCCGAGATGAGGGTTAAGCTTCCAAGAAGTTGACATCACTCTAGTTATTAACGGATTGTTTTGATTATTTCATTTTTGCGTTGTGTTCGTTGGTAAATGCGAAATTGCTAAATAATTTATAAATATAATAAAGTATAAGACATTGTTTTAATTTTTTTTTACAAGAAAAGCCGTATCTCAATATTCTGTGATTCTGATATGAGAATCTATAAATAACAGGTTACGTTGGTTAACACGATGAAATTATACCAGTTATCTACTTACTTTCACTTAATTTGTCACAACTTTATTTTTCATACACGTTAATATAGTTTCCGTGGTGTAGCGGTTATCACATCTGCCTAACACGCAGAAGGCCCCCGGTTCGATCCCGGGCGGAAACAATTTTATATTTCTTTTTATTATTTTAAATTTGTCAATTAAAAAATAAGATTACGGTGATAAAAAGTTCCACGATAAATTTTATGCCTATTTACTTATCTACCTTCACATTTCCATACGCATATCAATCCATTTCAGTGAATTGGACAGTGTTAAAAGCTTTGAGTAGACGAATTTAAAAGTATTCCCTGTACCCCTTCCTTCCTCCATTCTTATTCCAATCTATCTCATACAAGTCAAAGATCGAACAACAAACAACACAAGAAGGGTGCGGTTTGAAACACAGTGCTAATTTTGCACAGCAGATAAATGTTCGTGTGAGACGTTTCTAAAGTTATTATAATCAATGTCCCAGGACGGGGCCATTTCAGGTGGAGAGGCGCTATATATCAAAGTTTGCAACTTACCCGACTGCGAGGTGTGAGGGTATGAGTTATGTCCACCGCATACTCGTTGCGGCTGCTTTAAGGCATACGATAAACGCGATTCTGTTTTACTTGCTATCGAACGCCCATTGAGAGGAAATATTCCTGATAATTTTATGTGAGAAAATGGAAGTCAAAAAAGTAAACATTCGTTATTAAGAACGTAAACTGGTAAATAAATAATTTAGCTATACTTTGAATGCATTACGCATCAATAATACTGCTATTCTTTTAGGGTACATTAATTAAAATAGTTTGTTATAGAGAACGCCTTATTCTATAACTTGGAGTAGAAATGTTGCGAGAACGCATTCATCGCGGGGCGGACCTGTCGCCGGTAATTGAGTTAGCTCGCTAAGAAACAACGGCTCGCTGGAGACACGGGTTTTGTTCCTTACACCTTCACTGGCGAATGTATCACACAGTTGTTGGCAGGGTGACACGTAAAGGTGACCGCATACACGGGCATCGCAACTGCCGCGTTAATTTATTACTAGGTATATACCAATGTCGCCCGAGAGACACGCGCTTTATGTAGAATGTCGTTTAAGTCATGACTATTGTAAATTATTATCTAAATTTGATTTATTTAAAGAGTTCGTACTAAAATAGAACGGTTGTGGCGAAGGCGTATAAATAAGCATTGTACACACAACATGTCATACAATAAATAGCATATATCTGGCAACAAGCAAGTATAAAAAACCCATTGGTACTGACTATTAGTAAAAATTAGTCTAGAATAGAAATAACATAGAGAACACGTAAATATATTATTCGAAAATCACTGAAGTTACATAAACGTTTGGAATTAATTAACCTAATTTATTTTCGTTGTCGTCTCGAACAGGTGATACGTCACTACGAGTACAATGCCATTTATTATCTTTGCTTTAGTTTATAAGTAGGTACAATGCATAGGATTTATTTAAACGTTTCAATTAATAGATCGCTATGATTTAATTAGAAATATCGGCAACCATCTTGCTCGACATTTTTGTGCTAAGCGTAAAATAGTTATCGGAAAAGGTAAGTTGTTTTGATGCCCCCCGCGTGGCCGGAAGCCGTGACAAACGCTCGGACATGATAGTTATCAATACAGCTTATCCAGGATTACCTCCTGTTGTCTTGCCGATCCCTAAAAAACATGCGTGAGCTCGCATTTATGGGTCTTACGTATGTGGACGGCGAAGTGCTTACCTTGACAATCTCGTTTGTACCAATACAATTTAATTATTACAAAATTACACCGGTATTAAGCAAAACAAGGTACGACATCAAATAAGGAGTGAAACGCAGACTTTTTCATTTATACCTGATAAGTTTTTGTGGCATATATTATGTCGTGAAAAACGACAGAAATGAATACTTAAATAGCTTTAGGTAATTTTCAATTCATGAATGAAACAGTACACAGTCGTTATTTATTCAATGCTACGAAAGGTCGTTTTTATGACATTGCATAAATCTTATATAAATTAGTTTCTTCACATAAAATAGTAAGTTAGGGCCTGCAGAGGGCTCGCAACAGTAAAGCAAGCTGTTAATGTGTCGCCGGTCAGTCGCGTTCTCGCGGGTTATAGGACAGTAATTAATGATGAGATGGCCACTTTATCTCAGACACGATGAATATTATCTATCTAATCGAAGGCAGATTACTGCTCTTGTTATCAATGTAAGCATACTCAGAAATATTAATTTAAAAAGGCAACCGTTATTAAAATAAGCAACAAAATCTCCAACAATTTGCAAAATCACGATTTGTGAAGAACTTCAATTAGTAAGTTTATTTGATTGATTTAACTATGAATAAGCGTTTCATTTTATAGAAGGGACTTTTAGAGACTTTATTTGTGGTTGGAAGATTTATATAATTCTTAAGTAAGTTTAAAAACCAATTACTGATTTTTATTTCGGCATAAAACAAAACAATAAGAAAAAATAATTAAATATTCTGACCAATTTGTTTACCCGATAATGGTATAACTAACTCCAAATACACGGGGTAATGTCAACAAACGCCGCTAGCTATTACCATCAAAGGTCATAAACAAACACCTTGGCCCGAGAAGTCGTTACAAGTCGCCGATTCGTTTTATGACGATATTAATAGCACCGTTTCCATAAATGGACCCATCATATCTCTGCCCAATTATTGATTGATGCGTGAACACGTTTTGCTTTATTCTCTCTTTCTAATAAAGTACAAAAGCTGTGCAGATTGGCTTTATTTATCATTTAAAACACCTTACAGTGTTCGTAATTGTCTTAAAATCGATATTTTTTATATACATTTATATTTTATAACTTAATAGGTAAAGGTTGTGTATATCAAACATCCAAACCGATTCAGCGATTTGCACGATAATTGATTATATCACAACTTAGTAACAAAGTACCTTAATAAAAATATTTAAGCCGAAAAATTTCCTATTTGATATTATGAAACATTTAAAAATTATGAAGCACCCATAAACTTGCTAGATTCATTTAAATATTTGATAACGACAGGGGAAATATATCATGAAAATAAAACAGCATTTCAAAAGCTAAAAGCTAATAAAACGCGAATATTGCCAATACATTCATACTCGTACGTGTCTACAAAGTGGCAATGAAGGAAGACATGTAAAATAATTATTGACAATAAAAGCCCGATAGCGAGGCATACGTCGTAAATGTCGCGTCGGCCCATGTATCGGAGGTATGTCTTTTTATGAATTACTGTGTGTATTGTGTCGCCTGCCTGTGATACGTAAGAATCAAACAAACGATTTTCAAATGTCAGGTTTAGATAGCCGCAGTTAAATTGCTGCAATCTATCCGTTAATCTCGTGAGTACAGCATCCAGTACATAAATCTGTCCTCCGTGCTCGGCATTAACACCTGTAACCGCCTTGTTGCGATCACCATAAACCAATCACCCACTGCGATCAATCTGCCCGATCGCTAATGACTAATTACCCTTGTACAATCTCAACCACAATGCACCGATACATTCCTGAGAGCTTGCTAAATAATAAGGGAATTTCGACCTTACCGCTTGTCCTTACGAAGTCTAGGTATTCTCATTAAATATTTGCTATGAATAGCTCCAAAGAATTTACAATCGTAATTCATAGTATTAGGGTCTATTTCAGCTCGTTGTCGGTGCATCGGCGCATAATGAGTTGAGTGCTATTCAGATGTCGTTATGTTTGTTCATCATCTTCTGCGGCTGCATTGTGTTTCTTTCTTTGCCATTTCATTGTGGCTTTTATAGATCTTTTCATATCTTCCTTTAATAATCAAATATTTTCATTTTGCTCCTGAAATTGTTCAGCAACAGTGTTCTTTATTGACGTTTTTTATTGTTGCTGTGATTTTTTTCAATTAATTATTTTATATTTGTTCTAATAAACGGCATATATCATTTAAGCAAATAAAATATAGGCATATGCATTAAGTAATAGGCATATGGCTGATTTTATGGTTAATTCATCCAAATAACGACCCTACGGTTTTATGAACACTCGTTAGAATCTTAATATTCAATTAGCCGTAATTGAGATGAGGAGTGATAGACAGATTAACAGTGCTACATAATTCATGGTAATGTCGCCAGAATGGACGATAACTTTTTTAGAGCGAATTCAACTTTATGTGGGGGAACTGAATTAGATTGCTTCGGGCGATGTTTTATTTTCACCAGGGATTGCTAATACGACGCTTACATATACATATTCTGGCCTTTTTAATACACCACTGTGCTTTTTTCCCACTCAAAGAGCAATATACTTTAATATTTTGAAGAAGATACCTCAATAAAGCGTGGCTTAGATCCGATTTCGTTAAACAACTATGAAGAAAATAAAACTGTTGCTGACACAAACAATATACGCACATAGGTACATTTAATGCATGTATAATATTGATTATGTGAGAGCCGCGGTTATCTTGAAACTTGGGTAAAGCCAAACTAGGCGTTGCTAACTCGATCATATCGCAATCTATACGACAACTCCTCCGCTAACTCACTTTGCGGACGAAACCTGCCTAATGACGTTATTCCATGATCTTACGTCTATTGGATGAGGTGTAAGGCGAACCCCTCGAGACGTGAAGCTCGTATCGACGAGGGCATCGTGTGCACTACTCAAATTGATCAAATTAAATCAAATAATTATTTCCTTCTCATGACAATATTATAACCCATTACATAACAGCAGTAAGTATAACTTTTTAACTAATTGTATCCGAGGAATATAAGTATTAAAAGTAAAACAATATTTTTTATTAATTTTCTAATTCATCGTAAAAATAAGTCCATTAAGTCTGAGATCACGTAGAAATTTGTATACTCTAGATACTTTTATTGCGGCCTTTAAGGTGGATGAATATAAAGTGGATTTATAAGGATTATGCGGAGATGGTCTTCAGAGGGTGCTGGTGAGGTGGAGGAGGAGAATGGAGAATGACACAATAGCGCACGGTTTATATAGTGATTAAAGAAAATTTCTCTTAGTATATTAAATATACATATGTTGCATTTCGTTTTCCTAGAATACAGGACAAGAGAAGATTTTTAAACATTCGAAAGAGCCCTTGCGAATTTGTTTCAGTTTTGCTAATTAAGTTTCATGTTATTTTTTTATGCATATCAAAATTAAGAATTCAAATAATAATTGATATTATTATAGTGATTAGCAGAGGCACTTTTCGTTACTGAGGCCGTAGAGTAGACTGTGGCAGCCTTAATCCCTGCGAACGTGGCGTGCTGGAATTGAATTGGTTCTTGTATGTAAATTGTCGCGTGTTAGTAAATAAATATACGGATCCCTGATTTAAAAGTGCCATTCGGACGGATATACGCGGTACCTTTAAAAAATTGCTTTCTCTACGTCACAAGTGTGAGGAAGACACTTCCAACTCCGAGAATTATATTATAGGATTTCGCTTATCTTTATGTGAGGTTTATTTTGGCCAATTCCATCCTAGTCGAACTCCGATAGGATTATTTTTTGGTGATATATTGTAAGGAGACATACAATGACTATTAATATGGAGCCGCTCAATTTTAATCAAAAGTTAGCTGCAATTGGCCGTTGTCTTGAGGGGCTCGGCCGGCGCATGCCAGGCGGTATAACTCGCCAAGACCATATTAAATCTTTAAACGTATTCTATGTCAAGGATTCTTTTCGTGCACAATTAAGATCGTTTGGGGTGCTCGCACATTACTCTGCAGTCTCAGACCTTCGCGAATATAGACAACATGCCCGCGTCCTTATAACTGAATTATATTATTTTAGTAAGTTAATTGTAAATAATAAATGATACAAAAGTAATTTGGCTTACTCAAATATAGCCATGTAACTTAGATATTTTTCATCAGCAAACGATAGTGAATTCTCAAGTTGCAGAATAATGTGGCAGCACCACACGCGGAGAGTATGTTGGCGCAAGGCGGATCACCTCAGTGTAATGGTGACTCTTGGCAGCCGAAACAAACGGATCGACAATGAAAAGGTTTTATGGTGCTTAAAGTTTCAACGGCTCTTGTTTTTATAATGTTCAGACGTAATCACTGTTTCTTGTTTGCTTATAACTAGTTTAAAGGGGTCTTGTTAACGGCCCGTTTCTAGCCAAAACGTCAATTTTAAAATGGTGAATCCAAATGAGATCTTAACTAAAGTTAAGAATTAAATTTTTATCTTATTAATGTATATATATAATTTGAGGTATTTAATAATGTGAACAATTCAGTAATGTATAAAGTTGTAGCAAATAGAGCCGTCGGAAGGAAGGTTCAGTAAATATCTGCGTAACATTACATCGAGCCCTCGGGACGGTAAATACCTTGACAAAAGTTAATATTAAGAAGCCCTGTTGGGCCAAGAGCCCTAACATATGTTTTGGAGACAGATATCATATTTATATGGATCTTTTGCTAGCAACCATAATGATATATATAAATACTATAGTTATTTTGTACTGTTTTTAATTTTAGACTGGTGTCTAAAAATAATAAACGTGCACTTTCACAGACAAAAAAATATTTATGAGATATATTCATTTTCATTGGTTATGTTATTAATGGTTATAGCCAACTGACTATCGTTACTTTCAGTGCCGTCGTTACTTCTTTCCATTCGATAAGAAAAAACATGGACTATTTTAATTGTTTGCCTACTATGCATTTGTTTTGATCTGCTTTGCTCGTGGCCACATCCTCAAGAGGCTGAATGCGAATAGTTCGCGAAGGTCCAACTGTTTAATTGCTCAACCTACAGCTGTTTACGCCAACTTGCACCGTTACGAGAGCACACATTCTTAACTATTCAATTGTACCTTTATAGCGGTATTCTCCCAGGATCTACTAACAGACTTCTTAAGTCAGACGATTTTTCAACTCTTAAGTAGTATCTATATCTAAAGCCATTATGTACGTTTGCGTATATATATGAGGTGTATGGATTAATTTAAAACTTTTACCTATGAAGTTGAAGAGTTTGATAAAACGCGCCTATACACAACACTATATTTGTGTTGAAGAATTCATAATACATTTTAATATAAATTTATTGTTTTCTCTAAATCTTAAACACTTAGTGATGACTTATAGTTTATACATAAGATGAAGCAAAATGTCAGCATGAAGTTGACACATCGCTAGGTCTCGAGGTAAACTTTAATGAGATATTTAGCGAACTTTCGCGACAACCGCGTGCTTTTGACTACCTTCCTTGATATATTTTACATTTAACCTTATTACTCTGATACATTGAAGAGTTACAAAAAGACATCAACTAAGCTACTGTGTACGACAATCCGACTGAAAAAACGAAAATTTTCATTAATACTCAATGAATAGTAAACAACTTTAACTTTTTTGTTTGACTTTGTAATTTTAGTGACACGAGTGACTGACAGGGTGACTCGCAATTCGCGACAATAAACACGTCACGGAGGCCATTAATCAATGACGCACCTTCGGGCTCATGTTCACCATCATTCAGAAACTGCCGTTTAATCTAAGCTGTAAACCGCTTAAATTCAACAGCCAGTTATTTAAAAAGTAAACTTATTGGTGTTTTTCTGGTGTGTTTATCTCTCAAGTGAGATAAATGGATCTGAATAGACGATACACTTTGAGGTGATTCTAATTATAACTTTTTTGGAATAGTGTAAAATGCGAAGCACAAGACCGAACATGATGAAGGCTTACTGTGGACGCACTTTTAAAGGAACCAGGGAACATAGGACATAAAGTTTAGTTGGTTATATTATGTCTTTACGTGAGTTTAATTTAAAAAAAAAATCTGTTTTTTACTAATCTCTTGTTATATCTATAACGTCGCGTTAAGAAGAATTCTTGAAGGTTGACCTAACCGAACGAGTGCGCAGCCATTCACATCAGGCCGAAACAATACGCTACCTTGACATGACACAAGGTAGGGGGTGGTCGGGGAGAAGAGGGGTGATAATTAATTATCGTCAGAGTGGCAGGTGCACAATGACTTGAGAATGCCGCTGACGAAGCTAGTTTTTTATCCGGATAAAATTATTTTTAGCTTATTCGCTAATTGCAAAGAATTTAACATATTTTATCGATGAATTACATTGACTGCAGCAAGAAGCGAAGAGAGTAAATATACCTTAGAAGGACAATTTTTGACAAATCAACATTACAGTATCTACAAATTATTTCGTGGCTAAAATAAAGCTGGATATTGTGACTAAATTGGCAAATACCGCTAAATTAAAACAAGCACATAAAATTGGCATTTGATTGATTTCATGAACGCAGTAAATACTGGCCGGTCAGTCATTGTTTCGTAAATGGAAAATAATTCAAATTGTCACCTGGAACATACGGATATTCGTAATGATCTCTATGTAATTGCAATAGGATCGCGTTTTCTATGATATATTAGTAAATCCTGAAACATACATGACCTACTCAATGTAGTAATTTGAGTTTTATCATTAAGTGGCAGAGTCTATTTTTAATTGCGTGCGGGCGTATAGGATAATGAGTGGACGAAGGCAGCAGTGCGGAAGGCTCGACAAGCGATTCCGTGCACATGGCGACTTCCCGTCCGATTACGTGGTTTCGACGTGTGTTAAGTGATAACTGGATTTAACTGGATTTATTTAATACCTGCCTCTTTGAATGTAGTTTTCAGGCTGGCGTTTTGTAGCTTACGCTTCGTTTGAAATTATGGCAGAACGGTTTTAATGTTTCACATGTTCGATTGGCACTAAAAAACTGTTCACAATTAACATATGTCTATTCTAGCAATAAAAGTAGTGCGTAGTTCCCGGCATGACGCGGACGACTCCGGCTGCATTTCGGAAGGATGCAAACATTAGTCAAAGCGCGTGTCTCTGAGTCACGTGTCCCAAAACTATATTATGCTATAGAATATATCAATGAATGTTTTTTTTTATTGAACAGGGGGCAAACGCGCAGGAGGCTCACCTGATGTTAAGTGATACCGCTGCCCATGGACACTCTCAATGCCATGGGGAGATTATATTATATTATTCAATTTTTTTCCTACCTCCCTTTATTGAATATAGCTAGTTGCCAGGTGCCTTGTTCATTCAACTTCCTCGAGTTTCTTAGTTTGTGGGTATAAATTATGAGCAAATACGTATGTTCCTAGGTGTTAACAACAAATTGCGAATGATATAATTGACAACTCGTTACTTCCGCATACAGTTCACTTGTCACCGCCTATGATTCTGTCATTCTGTTCCAATTATAACATCATCATATTAATAACCATCAAACGGTATGCATTGTATGTATTAGAGAATCAGTATTGCTCTTAACAAAGAATAAATTTTAAATTCTTACAAAATAACTTTTGGACAGCATTCTTAATTAACCTAGTGTTAAACTCATTTTCAATATATGTTTCCTTCACATGTCATAAAAACTCAAACGAATTCATAACATACTATGATATTTCTGAAGGTGGAATCTTATTTGGTCGTTTCTCGTTCCACAAACGGCAGACATGTAATCATTTCATTTACTATCCAGACGGTTAAATTAATCACGTTTCTTTTAATTAATGCCTGAGAATGCGAAATAATGAACGTAATGTCCAGCTTAGCTGTAATTTTTTACTGAACGTATTGAGATAACAAAAACAAATGCTATAGGTACTTTAGATATAAAGACGATTTCAAAATACCAATCGGTATTGTCAGATTCCTCTACTCCCGAAAGTTCTCCATTAGGACAACTAAGAGGTACTTTGTTCGATTATGACGTGAGCAGTGAGTGTAAAAATCACTTTCCCCTGCGGACGCTGCAATGACATCATCTCCCCTATCCCAAAATGGCCCTCGACGTTTATAATAATAGGGAATGCAATTTATTAAGTTTTTAAGAAAGCCCTAGAAATATTATTTGGATTATTTCTTATGAAATAACATAAATATGGCAAAAGCTACTTATTTTGATAAAATGTATCAAGTGAGATAAGTCGGCCAACAATAATAACTAAGGAGAATTATGCTGCAATAAAAAACGTTAGCCCGCTTAATTCTTGATAACGAACAAAAAACATGGACTATTAACCGCATTTGGCAAGACGCTACATTAGAAGGGACCACGCATGTTTGGCCATGGATTCCGTCATTCTTTCCAATTACATCTTAATAAGGCATTGTTTCAACCAATGAGATTACAACAATATTATTTAATTTACTAATAACTACAAGACGCTTCAAACACTTTTACATCAAATGAAACTTGACATTGTAAGATTGGAAATCAGAATATCACCGAAACATAATATAATCAAACTATTTACAAGCGTTTTTGGCTCAAACTACCGAACCCAAATTAGGCGCCGACATATTTTAATCAAGATTAGCATATCATTCCAAAAATATTTATCACCTATTTGTATGATATTCTTCAGTCTCTGTGACGTGACCAGTGTACAAATTACATTATTTGTCTTATTGAAACACTAAATAATATAATTTACTATTATAGACGCCATAAACGGAACAAGGATTTGTTTATTTCTTACATATCACTGTGAAATAATTTTAAATTAAACAATTGGTACCTTTTATAATAATAAACAGCACGTAGTCAAAGAGGAGGCAACTAGGCTTAAACAACAACATCCCGGACAGGCCGAGTTGTCCGTTTGTCCGAAACAGTTATATCCGGTCAGGCTGAAACTCTGCTCTTGACACGATTCAAAGTGCACCGCACCATATAACATATCGTACAACTAGTTCAGGCTATGCTAATACAAGTAATGCGTACAGCAAAGAGAGAACTAAAATCGATAAACATAACTTATACATAAACGTATAAAGACAGAAATGTAATCTAATTGTCTATATGAAAATATTAGTTCTATGTGAATAAATTCATTCCTTTATGTTGCTATAGTACATAGGTATTTTCGCTTCACCTCGCAATCAAAACCCATGATTCCTGTTATTCCTCGGCAGAAACATCTATATGCAAATGGTGACAAACAGCCGCCTACGTTTACAAACGCACAATATATTTTTATGGTTCAGGAAAAGCCGAATCTTTGCCGCGATATGGCATTAATATTTTATAGGAAATATGACTTTATTGCCGAGGGCTTAGGCCTCGCCGCGTGTACGACATGGTTGTGGGTGCACCGCCGTCAAGATATTGTTTCACGTGCTTTATGAGGTGGGCCCGGATTTCACGGGATCTTGTCGACTCGTTTTGAGTGTTTTCCGCGAGGGGGCTTCGATTGCTTGTAATTCATGCCCGCTGGGAATATAATGCGAATACTGTTTATCGCTTTTTCATTATGTTTTATCATACATTTAAAGGTTTTGTGAAATAATAAACATTCTGATTCCTGATATACATATTAGATAATGATAAAAGGTTAAAAAGGTAAGTAATTAAATATTTAAGTTGACAATTAGTAGATTGTACCGGTGACCCCGGAGCTGGTACTTTCCTGGCTCAGCGCATAAATATCGCCATACAGCGAGGAAATGCTGCCAGCATTAAAGGTGCACTGCCGCAGGACCAAACTTTTTACATTTGTTTTGATTTTCTGTTTATCGAGTTTTTATTTTTAGATCTTAAGTTAAAGTTAAGAATATTGTAAATACTATATATTTGTATGTTGGAAATAAAACCCAATTATTAGTAAAGTAGTAATACGTTCTATGTTATTATCATAGAACTAAAATAAAAACAAAATATTCAGAAAAATAATAAATTTAAGAGTAAGAACACCATTTACAAGTGTATGTTAAGTAAGAGTGATGTCAGTCTGTTTATATTGACAACATTGTCCAGCGCAGGGCGGGCGGCGGCGTAGGGCGGCGCCCAACGAAACTTGCTCATATTTCTTATTTGAAAAAATACGCCAAAGCATTTCAAACTACTTTTAATCAAAAGTTTTTAAGAAAAAATAATTATTAATATTAATAATTCTTGCGATAAACTGTTTCTTTCTGTCTTAAATATAAACCTCCCAGAATTATGTAATGTTTTTATTTAAACTATATAGTAGTATTCCATTTACTTATTACTATTTTCCTCTAAGAAGAATCGCACGGGTCCAATAGGCTGCACAGTGCACATTTACAATTAATTTAATTTGTTTTTTTGACGTTCATAAGTGTACATGTTTAGCTATATGAATAAAGATATTTTTGAGTTTGAGTTTGAGTGATTTTGATGACTAAATGTCACACAACTTAGTTTAACTAAATATTACAGAAGTTTATAGTATTATTTTAGTTTAACCCTAACCTATTTTAAACGAAACTGTAAACTAGATTTAAAACCCTTTTACCTAAATAACTAAAACTTTGAGAAACCTCGCCCAAAATCCTTCGTCCATCGCAAATTTCCCTAGCAAGGCATAACGCAAAATAAACAAAGTGTTATTGTAGCTTATTTTCATAAGTTAATAGTGGCCAAAACCCCCTCGGTCCCAGAGTCCAGACATTACGAGTCTTTTTATTACATACATGTAAATAGAGTAACTGATTGTCTGCTCTCGTGTTAAGATTTATCTTTATAAAGCAATGTAATACTTTAGTGACACTCTAGTTGTGGATGATGCCAGCTAATGATTTCCTTTGCATTAATATTTTGTCATCTGGGACCAGTTCTAGTCTGGTAACGCTCAGGAACATTTATCTGGATTCGTCCATTAAAAGGATTATAGCTAAGGGCAGCATCTCGGATGTTCATTACTCGCGTGTTTCGCGTATCTCGGGCAGCAGCCAACTATAATGTAATAAAGAGATGGAGTGGAGCCATGCGCATCACGTATGAATACAAACGGCGAATTAGTATCGCTCAACAATATTACGCGTAGCAATAAGAATATTCGAAGTTCACTCATTTCATATTCTAAACTTATAGATTATTGTTCGGGATAAAACTTACTGTCTTAGAAAAAACCAGTGGTGCTACATCTTTTAAATTCCTGTGCCTGGGGTCTACAGCTTATTTCTATATCTGTTTCATGATAATTTCCTTTTTCTAATATAATTGATTATTAGAAAAGCGAACAGGATTTTGTGCGTAAACTGATGTCTACATTTACCGTATAATCGAGTGTGAAATGACAAAAGTTCATTGTTTAAGGCCCAGCTTGAACCTACGACTCTAGTGATGAGAGTCGCACGCTGAAACCGCTGCTCCATCTTATAAAGTATAGATAATTAGCCTTCTCTAGTATGATCTAGATATTATGAACCGATCTCGATATAGACCCGGCTCGATATTATAATATTAAGCAATCCTTTGTCATTGCTCCATTCTCTGAGGCTCCACCTCGGGGATGTCTTGCACGTGTTGGTGAAATGTGCTATTCTCGATAGTTATCAAGATCGTTATGTTTAAGTTTTCTTCTATTAATGAAGGTTTTTTCTGAATTTCTTTATTACTAAAAATCTGCTCACGATTGTTTATGAAACGTAGTTTAAATCAATTATTAAAGTTTAGTCTAACCAGCTTATACTTTAATATTATTGAAAAAAGTATACATAGAATACATTCTGAGGTAAAAATGAATTTTAGGTATGTTTGGATTCAGGCTTCTTCTCGTGGATAATTTTATTTCGGATTAAAAACTTCACTTGAAAAACACGACTTTGGTGAGTCAACTCTCATAAGTGATAATAGACCTGACTTAGAAATATTTATGGAATAAGCCCCCGAGTGAATGTTACAAGGGCAGAACCCTTTCACTGCACATTCAATTAAGTGAGCGACGCGAGATGGGAAAAATCACACCGTTCCCGATATAATAGTTCTGTGGCTTCTCATGAAATCAATCAGTCATACGAGGGAAGTATTTATTACTTACGGAACATTTCACGATTATTACTGCTTTTGTTATTTGTTATCGATTTGAGCGTACATGCAGGTAGGTTTTCTGTTTAATCAAAGCTGTTGAATGTTTAATAGGCAAATGAAAGTAGGAATAATGTCAATTAAAACATTGACGTTATGAATTTGGTACTTGTACATTGCTTTAAATATGTTCTATGTTATGAGCTCAACTAAGAGTGAACTTTTTAATACGTTCAACAGATTTTAATATGGCCGAGCCTCTCTTCGATACTTCATATTAACCGTAATAATAGCTACCTCTTATGTCAATATACTTCTATTAATCTGAACAAGACAATGAATCGACCGTTCACAGGATTTTGAACCTTTGATAAGTAAGACATATCGGTGATTATAACTTGTATGGGACAGGCTAGTCTGGAGGGGTTCATAATAATTTGAATGTATTGTTTGAAGTGCAAACACTCTGGATACATCGTTTGGCCCCTCAGGTGAAACTAATAACTTTACCCGCACACTACATATGCCTCGCGGCTTTCTCCCTCAGATGAAGCAGCTAATTAAAATCCTTATCTTTTAAGCCTTAATTTTATAAACACCTACCCCTCGTCTCCTTGACAAGTTTTATATACACGCAAGTAGGTATGTTTCTGTATGATACATATGCACATATGAGTCTTAGATGAGCTGGTTTTTCCGCGTTGTTTCCTCCACCATATGGCTAAATATTAATTGCCCACGTAGTAAAATGGAGGCCGGATTTTGAACGCCCTAAGGCTGTTGCTTAACTAGATAACAGATCATCACCACCTCGAGTAGCAAAACGGTGCAAATGTATTTTAAGATTTGTAATTGAAACATAGATGAACCAAAGCGACAATCAAAATTCTACTAAGTGTTACAGGAAATCCTTTTAACCCTCTAAAAGCGGATCACGTACGAGCTTAACCCAAAATTACCTATACAACGACGTGTGCAAACAATTTTGAGGATGGCAAGTTATTAAAACATCGACATGATGTTAATTACTTAAGCCGGGCTCACTGTTTACGGCCAACACGGGGGCAGATTAATAAATTTTGAATTGTTTGAGTTTGAGGTAAATTATTATGGATTAACATTAATTTGTGCGCATTTTTGTATCATTTTCACTTTATATAAAATTCATTTTCCCTTCTAAGTGAACAAAGTAACGTGTAATATGTCGAAGAACTCACGTGCAGGGTTAAATATCGGAACACCTGGAGCGATCTCTTTGTTAACACACGGGATAAAGTTACCACTAGCTGCATCATACGGGTTAACTTAAATTACTATTGTTTAACATCTTGTTATTTTACGGATAACCATTGTTCGATGTAAGCTTCTGACGTGTTACATAATTAGAGATTATTTTGCTCTATATTGTTGTATATAGTACAAGTTAAAAAAAAAACTCAGTGGGGCTTAAAGTCTTAAGGTATGGGTCTAGGAGTTCTCTATCAGTTTCTTGATTATTATTCAATCTAATACGCAAGTAGGCTATCTACCTCATGTGCCACGCCAACTTTTTGGATCAAAGGCAAGCCGGTTTTCTCACGATATTTTCATTTAAAATACGAGCGAATATTCAATAGGCACAAAACACTAGATAACACGACCAAGAGTCAAGCGCTGAAGACACACAAACCGCATATTTAAGTAAACTTCTTGAGACATCAGTGCAAAAATCACCAAAATCGCTTATATTTTATTATTTGTTTTATATACGACATTCAGGCATGCTATCATATACCCTTTATTGGATGAAAGCTATATTTAACCAAGTCGGTAGGTCAGTTAGTGTAATTCGCATATATTGTTATCATACATCGCTAAGCCCGCACAACGCCTGGTTACACCCGTTTCTACGAACCCGCATTGACTCGCGGCCGGCAATTGAACCCAATCAGCGCACACGCAGACCAATAACATGCTGCCGTTTCATAGTCTTATCCCGATAGGTATATTGTTTGTTAAACACATAATTTAAATTTTGGTACAGGGCTCTAAAGGAGATCTGAGCAGCCTGGTAAGAACGAATACAAAGTACTTGTAGGCAGTAGCAGAGTATGGATTTCATATGTATCCCATTCTTATACTGTATTGTTTCTTACTCATAAAAAGATTTAATGTTTAATAAAATAAAGAAACTATTTTTTTAATTGATCGCGTAAAAAATATTCTCAAATATTGGCTATATTGTAGCCAATTGAACAGAGGTGATCGTCCGACATCCACCAGGTGGCCGTTGACTCAGCCGTCAGTCAATTTACTTGTTAATAAATATCATATGAGAACATAGAACTCGTGGAGTAGTGCCTTGGTTTAATACCTTGCGTGTAAATGTTGTTTTCCAAATCGAATAGCTCAAATCAAGTAGATGAGATTGCTTTAAAAAAACATCTACAACGAACATTTTATTTAAAAGTATACCTGATCGTTATAGCTATCACTTTTGGAAATTATATTAAAACGACGCGGTGCTGGGGATATGTTGCTATATGCTTTTTGTTAACTGGTATGGTTTTATTTCAAATGAAATGAGATAAGATGGCACATTTTCAATTAAACTTAATATTATTTTGGCCCCATGTAACGAATTGCTACTGCATGTACGTATTAGCTAACAAATCATAAAAATATATTAATATCATCTCCACCGTCATCTCTGTGCTGTGTGACCCACATGATCAGCAATTGAGTAGTTTAGGAGATAAAGCCAGGTATGGCTCCAATTGACGTAATTACTATTAATTTGTGTTCCTTGAACATGACGTTATTCTTGGTAAATACATTACAACATAATGATTTCTAAATAATAAACAATATTTTTAAAGATTAAGTAGTTGCTCATTTAATCGTAATTAGTGTATAATTAAAAACAAGGCACAATTCAACCCATTTCAAATTAAATACCGTAGCAACGTATGCTCCACAAAGAACGGTTCGGTGGACGTTCATCCATAGTTTAATATTAAAATAATAAGCCCTGAGAGCATAAAGCATTACCATATATTCTTAACGTGAAATGCACACAATTATCAGTCGTATGGATAAGGAGGAAATTAGTTTGGGAACTATAAGAGAGGTTAGAGTGATAATATACTTTTAATTCGCCTTTAAAATAGTGCACAATACGCACACTCACAAAAAAATATAAAATTGAAGACGTAACTAATAATTGAAAAAAAAAAGGTTATCACAATAAAAACGCGTCTTTCATAAACCGAGCGAAAATTAAAAGCAACATTTATAAAATGGAAAATATGTATTTCAAAAGTTAATTGAAGTTTTATGAAATTCATATTTACAAATGAAGTTAGTGCGAACTACAGTACCAAATGTTATCCGAGATCAAACGGGCGACATGCGGGCCACGGGTCAGGTACGGTGGACACCTTTACAAAGAGGTTTTATTTAATTTTCCCGCGTTTTACTCGTGTCGGACCTTTGTTCATAATGAGGTTATCGCGTTTAACTCAAGTCTAACTATCAACTACTAAAAGCTACATCAAAAAGGAAATGGTTTTGCTAATCCTTTATCATTTTCAGTTTGTGTAGTCCGCACAACACATACAAGTATATAATATGTTGGAAAGACGGGGTAGCGAGTGTCACATGTAACGTTGGAAAGCGACAGCAAACAGTAATTAAGTTAAAAAATCGTTATCCACAACAAGGGCCGTGATTCAATTACTTTTCAATTCTATAAAATGGATATGTATCCTTAGTATTAATCAGTGTAGGGTAACAAGATTTCCGACACGTAATGAGACAGCCCCAGCGGGACACTGCCCACTTTATTGGATTGTCGCCCTAACCTGGGCCGTCGCCACCATCAAACGAAAGAGTTATTTAGTGCATACTATGTCGTGTCGTGGATTTCTTATTTTGATATTATTAAATTACTTATTTGGTTAAAAAATATATCTAATATATCATTAAGTTCTGGCAACTGCTACATAAAAACATATTAATATTTAAACAAAATGTAATATAGTTACAATTGAAGCCCAATGTACCGCATAAAGTCACGATAAATCTGACAGAACTATTGTCAGTCAAACGCGTGACGTCGACTCGCAGTAGGGCGACAACAAAGCGGCCAGTCCGGCCGTTACACTAACAAAAACTTACCCTCACCTTGCCTCACCCCCGCTTCTATAACTCATTTCACAATGATTTTTAGTCCGTGCGACATATTCGTGTGATTTATTGCACTCGCAAACAATGTGAGCCGGTACGCTTATGAAACCCTCACGGGCGTTACTCTCGGCTTTTTGTTTCGGCCAGTAATTATTGCTGACGCATATGGCACGTTAGTTTCGTTACGGTGTTTCGAATAGAACGGGTTTTGTCGTGTCATGGACGTTGACCCATTATTTGCTGATGAGTATTGTTTGTTCTAACTAGGGTATTTACCTAGTTAGCTTAAAACATCTCCCACATATTTTATACACAGAAACACGTAGTCCACGAATGCTGGCTTCAACGAACAGAAATCTTCAGCCTAGTGAGGTTACTCCGTGAAGCCTGCCTGCCTGTGAAGGCAAGTACCCAGGAAACTTTTGAGCTAAGAGGAGCGTCTAAGTGTGGTATTTGAGTCCACATGCACAGAAAATGTCAAAGTTCAAATTGATTCAATGTTTTAAGTTTATGGCCATTGCATCACCTTCATAGTATTATCCTTTAAGTAAAAAAAAAGTCCTATTTGGCTAGCAAAAGCTTTATTAATACTTTCTCTGAATAAAAAAATCGTGACACGATTTTACAATAATAGATAACTCAATGTTATCTAAGGATAATAAAAGGGCATCTGAATACTCGCCATTACTTTCGCAACATTGACTGCTCAGCAGGCTCGCCAATAAAAACACGTCGGGACCTCCTGCGAGGATGTTTATTTTGTCACACGGCTCCGCTCGCACGGCACCCTTTGCCAAGGTATTATAATTAAGCTCATTTGTTATTTCTGCTCACAGACGGTTGCGGCGCGCAGGCGCGATAAGCCCTCCTGTATAGGTGCGTCATTAAACCGGGTTTTTTGATGCGCACGCGACTCTCGCCCGCATTATCTTTTTATCACTGCAACCCCAGCGGGGATTAGGAATTGCAGAGGTAAATAACATTCAACCTGAGTTTTGTAATGTCAATAAATTTAAAACCTATGCAAATGAAATGCAAAAAACCAATGTACTCAAATGGTAAGATATACAAGGCTTAAACTAAAACAAATTACGTTACACTATATATACACTTTCGCTACACTATATATACACTTAAATAAATATATATATGTAAATAAAATAATAAAAAACATATGTGTATAATAAAATCGTAGATAAGCGTTAAATAATATCACGAATGATCTAGACCACAGGTTTCGTACCTCTGTCTAGGTGTACAATGAGACTTGCGCGTGTCACTCGTGCGTCGTCGAACAAATATTGCATTACCCCTCCCCCCAACCCCTGTACACGTGACACGTGACGTCACGAGCCATTGTTGTCCCCCACACACGGTCACCCCAAGCGATAATCTCAATGAAATCGTGCAATAAGTAGCATTGATTTTTTTCAAAGCTTTTTAATTTGAACGCAACCGTTAGCGAACTTTGTGACCCACTCACAAAGAGTACCGATCTCTGTATTTTTCTATTTCTCTTTAACTCTATAGTAAATATAAAATATAAATAACTTAAAGTGTCAATTTAGAGATTTTGGCTTATAGTCCGTATTATCCAATTATCGTCCGATCAATAATCACCTAAAACTACAATTGAAAACAGATTTCTTCTATAGTAACTACTTTGTTTCAGAATTTCTTTTAAGCGTCGATTCGATGAAACTAGTTTTAGGTGAATTTTGATCGAATTATCAATCATACTGTGCTCTGTTCTGTGGTTGAAGGTAGCATTACGTTACGTTACACGCTGCGTGATTAATCAGATTTAATAAATACTTACTGATCCATAAAAATAATATTATTTCAATACATTTTATCTATAAAAACCAATTTAATTTAAATAACACTTGCTTTACGTTTACATAAAATTGTATGGGTTTAAAGTTTAAACCAGGAATTTTCGTTATGACTACTAATAAATTACGTTAGTTTAATGACAGGCTGCAATCACTTGAAAATGTTAAGATTATGTCCAAGCATTTAATAAATTTAATTCCTAACATTATATGTTTTCGTGTTTTTATTATGCTAGTACCATTTTTGATTATTGATTTTATTATTAATTTTTAAATTAATTTAAAAATAAAGTAAACAAGTAGATAGGTATTTGTGAAAGCAGCCATTAATCAAAAAGCGATGTTCTTTAACATCATCATGATCTAGTGTACAAAAAAGTTATTTTAATATCTATTTTGTAGACAATAGACATTAAAATAAGCAAAATTCGGTCATAATCGATTAAAATAAAAACCATATTGTAAATTGAACAGTTTTACCTCAAGTGACCCAAGTAATAATAAAAAATTGAGAAAACGATTTAATTTCTTAAAGATTAATATATTTACGATACAAAATTGATTAAATATGAAAATTTTAATACGTACAATTTGAAAACTGAGAGTTCTTTGATTGAGAGAGTACCATTTACTTTATATTAATAAAACATACAACGTACATAATACTTAAACTACAATCAAAAATAAAAATGGAGTTATTTTTAAACATTGAAAGCAGTAGCAAAGTCATATGGTAAATAGTAAAGATCTTTTGACAGTTTGAAAAGCTTTCCCATCATTCACAGTAGTAGTAGTATCTTCTGTAATAAGGTCTTTCTCTTCTACGGGTAATTTTTCACTCATTAATAAAGAAATTGTGTGTAAAACAGGACATGCAGCATTAACCCCCATATGTCTGATATTTTGTTTCAGTTTGAACAGTGGTATCAACCTTCTCTACTCATATGTCCCTGTAACATTTCTGAAGCTCATCTTGCAACTAAATCAGTAAAATAATTAGTATGTCCAAACACAGTCTGTAATGAGATTGTAGATATTAAAATTTGGCGATCACTGAGACGTGTATCAAATTAATTTTTAGAATACCATCTTAATTTACATCCCGTATTAAATCTCCAATTAATCCTTAAAATACAAATTAGACTAGGTGATAATTATTCAATAAATTATATAATTTAAAATATCACAGTGACTATGCAACAACTATTTGCTGTAGGTCCCATAACCCGGGTTGGGGCAGACGTAAAAGATCAGATATTTATATACTGAAAAGACCTGAAATTGCATTAATCATCCGGTAAAGAGTGGATGAAATGGTAAAGGTCGTCAAATAAGATAAGAAATATTTGGAATATTTCAATAAGTCAGCCTTCCCATGGCCACACCTCAGGCCAGCACAAGGTATTAATGAAACAAATTAATAATTTCCTTCGCGCCCGCATCCCTGATCCTGCGATAGCCCTTTTGTGTGTAATTGACGGCCATTTTACATTAATTTCGGGGTTTTAACGTTTCCGTACGGTTACGTAGGTTTTTTAATTGCTAGTTAAGAAGTAATGAGTCAGTAAATCTACATATTGTGTGTAATATACCTTTGCCTACATGGTAGATGCATTAAACCAGCCAATGTTAACAAGTAAAGAAATCGTAAAGCGAGATAGTATGTCAGTTTGATGGACCGAACACAAGAGACTGTTTCATGGCATTTCTGTGGAATTCCGTCAAATGTGTGTCGACTACAATGTCACGATGTACCTGCAACAGACCGACGCATTATCTAACCTATCAAATGAGTATTTTGCAGCGATTTTACTAAAATAATTTAGTTTCATATTGAATTTTAAGTTCTTATTTAGTTACAAAAATATTGTTACATTCAGTGGCTTTTCAGGTTAAGAATTGTCTCTTAAAAACTTTGAACGCATAATTTTATATACGATCGCGTGAGTGCGAGGGTGCATCACTAGCATAGTAAAGGAGTACGTCAGACGCAGATCGGCGAGGTTTGCATAAAATCCCCATTTGTCACAGCACTAATGTCCGAGCCAGATCACTCGTGTTGTAACACGGAATGAGTCGAGTGGATAATGTGACGTCACTCGACTTGTTTAGATTTCGGAAAATGGAATACTCATGAAACAATTAAAATAAATTACGGTAAGAATAATCAAAACACTCATGAGATTTGTTAAATTTGATGCAGATATCAAAAGCCTTTCTCAAAATAGTACACCCTTCTGATACGAATATTAAATTAACATAAACATTGAGAATCAAATCGAGACGAATCTATCTATTGGAGATCGTTAATTCGCTGACGGAAGAGGGAGGGACGTAAGTGTGTTAGCGCCTTTATCTAAGGTGCTTTCAGATGAAAGTAATTTCGTTATAAACAGACACGGCATTCTATACAATAAATCATTTTATTTATAGGGATCGGGAGTGAATTGTTGTATATATGAAATATACAAACGATGAAAGGGTTTAATTCAAAAATAAATAGTGTTTTCATATATTATTTAAAATGTGTTTGCAAAATTATATTGCAACCTTATTACATACATCTGTAAGTCTTGGAACGATTGTACATTTTATATTTAATTTAAATGATTTTAATATCATATTTATCGAGTAACAATGACAAGGGAGTAGTGGTAATCAAATTCAGTCGATAAATTTCAATTACTCTTCAATGTATTCTTAACGGAACATAAAGTAACGCTAGAAATTTAATTATTATAACGCGACCTAAGGGCCGAAAGGGTGAATAGAAAAGAATAGATATCTATGAACGTTGGTGCGTAAATTCCTCGTTCATAGAGCGTCTATAAAAGTGCATACGAAATAAATGTTTTGTTTTAATTTCTCGTATTGTATTTTTATGTAAATAAACGCACTTGCGAGCTTTCCGGCAATGTGAGTTTCCATGGGCATGTCACAACATCAGGTGAGGCTCCTGCCCGTTTGCCTCCTATCCAGTACATAAAAGAAATATTATTTAAGATTGGTTAGTCAGGAAGAAACTGCTTTTAGCAGTAAGACATTAACGCATAGTCTTCATTGTTTCTCCTGTTTTGTACATTTTTTTATTAACCTCCAATTGTAAATAGTCTTCACTTTAGCATTTCTGCAACATGTTTTAAGTGGTAAACATAAAACTCGACGAAGAACTATTAAATAGAGCAATGAAGAATTATTATGAAGCAGCATCCCCTAAGCCGACCCTCCGTCTGACGCGAGTTAAGGTGACCGATCCGAAGTTTTCTTCCCTTTGGGGCTGGCTGACCTTGGCTTGATCTATGATGTGAATGTTGTACTTCACAGGCATTATATAAATAGTTTTTAAAAGACGCGGAACTTATACAAAGTCTGATTGTTTTAACCAAATTCACAATTGTCAAGGCCTAAACTAATTCAGAGGCTGGGGTTTGAAGCCTGGTTAAAAGACAAATTATAGGCTCAACAGCCGCACACATGTGTACCACCTTTTTAAATTATATTAAAATATTGGTTAAGTTACACTCACTGGTTATATACTTACACTAGATGCTAGTCAGTAGAGCCATTGGGAATATATCATTAATTTTAGTTTTTAACGTGCGCTGCACGAGGGACCGCGGCTGAATCGATTACTTCAGTTTAAATAACGGAGAAAGGGTGCATGTTGTTAAATAAATGCATTTATTGCGAACCCAAGTGAAAAGTTATAAAATAAAAACTGTCAACTTCTATTTATATCATATACGACGATATCAAATAAAATATTTTTTTAAATCTTTTGTTACTCTAGGGATTTTTGGGTCTAAGGCAAGCCGGTGTCCTCTCGATTTTTTTCATTCCGTCTTCATTCCGTCCGAGTGAATGTTAAATCCACATTAAAAAAATAAATCCATTAGTGCATAGCCGGGGTTCAAAACTACTACCTCAGGGAGAAAAGTAGGACGCTAATGCCACTAGGCCAACATTTCTTAAACAAATATATATATATCAATTATTTAAAAGCCTCCAAATTGAAAATGCGTAGAAATTGTTTGAAAACTTTGCTATCTTTAGACACTTATTATTTACGAAGAGGAAATATACGAACGAATATAATCGAAAACAATTTCACTATAAGAATTCATCATCTCTTGCGAAGTTAAAATTAAGTCTTGCGTGTCTTGTGTAATTGCTTTGATGTTATAACGAGCGTCTAACGCAACAGAATTAAAATTTCATGATAACCGTTCATTGTTAGAAGTTATCATAACGACAATAAGGCACATTACTAACGGTTTTATAAGTTATTACTACCCTCACCTCAGCACGAGGGAGAGAATAAAAGCAAGGTGCACACGAGTGACGTGTGACCCGGCGCACGCGTCGAATCTAACAATGTACATGACATTCGGAAATAAACTTATGTCGGATTTTTACTTACACAAATAACACGTATAATCTGCATGATTTATTGGGTTTATATATACGCGTAAATATTTACAATAATGTAACATATTTTTACTATCACAATTTTAAAAACGGTTTCAATAAACCTAGTTTTATTGAGTTCGAGTAGAAATCAGCCAAAGTGCGGCCCGATGCCGCCCTTGCGTTCCTCACTAAGTATTATTATTAAGAGATTTATTGCACGGAAAATTGCACGTATTGTTGTACCGCGACGCATAATTCATGTCATAAATAATTTTTATGTTAATTACCTCTATCGTTACTAGGGTCTAACGGTTGTTACTCTATGGGAAACTTTTATTATTACCATAAAAATAATGATACAACTTTGTTATTTTGAGAGAGTTCGGAGTTACTGAAATTAAACAGAGTTTTGAGGCTACTCATGCGAGCTTCCGTCGTATGATCTGTGATTTCCATTAACTAATAAGAAACCTTAACTGATTTAAAACAAACTTAAAAATTAACGACCTAAAATATTAATTAAATAGACTTAATTCTTTTAATAACAGAGAGCTAGATTTAATCATAACAATATGAAGGACCCAGCATAACCAAGAATGCACTATTTGCATCGATGCGATAAAGAGCTTAATCCGTTTGATTAAATTCACCTTCAGTCCCCGGTTCTCAAAAATAATCCGAAATGGCGAATCAGATGCAGTGCGTGGCGTCCGCGTCCCCCGTCTAACAAAGGCTAAGCTAATACCCATAACAATGGTATCTGCCGCGTTTCGCACGCACGAACAATCCGACGGTGTAACCCCAGCTTTAGCTCGATTTACCGTGAGGCGTGCAATCAAAATGTTGCTTTAATTTTTCGTTCATATCATAATAATTTTGACTGAGACCCAACACAGTTGTGAAAAACATTTACGTTTTCTTCTAACTTTGTCTTTAACAATCAAAATTCCTGTTTACAATTATTGAAAAATTAAATATGTTTTTTGACAAAGGAACAACTTTCGCAGGAACTCGATAACAAATAAAATTGCAGGACAAATTATGAAAATATTAAGTTTTGATTGTCGTACGATACACAGTGATTATTATTACATTAAGTAGACTTTATTCAAACAATATTATATTTAATCCTGTGACTTTTTACAAATAATGCCTCCGATCTGAAAATAGAAAATTATTGTTAATCATGAAACTGTAACAATTTATTTCCACATATTGACTTTGTCAAAATAGAATTGTCGACTTTTCCTATAAGTTCTTTGAAGTCAGATTAAAAAAAATATCAGGTTGTTTTACGCCAAAAGGTTTGCATTAGATTTTGTTTACCCGATAATCTTAAAGAAATCGTTCCAACAGTTAACTTACAACAGATGATTGCAATCTTAAACAGGTCGAAGTGAAATGACAAGCAGTTAAAAACTCAATAACATCAAATGCCCGATAAAAGTTGTCAGAAGTTTACAAGTGAGCTCAATTCCGTCGCAATTACTGCGAGAGTGCATCTGTCGTGTGCGATGACATCACGATATCCAACCCGGTATCGAACGCGGGATCTTCTCATTAAGGTTATCTTAATCGACACGTGTTTATTGTGCACTTATGGAGATGCTGTTGGATGCATGTGACTTTTATACATCGTTTTCGAAAATATCTGGACTCATAATAACAATTATATAGTGAGTTTAATTTTAATTACGTATTACGCATTGAGCTTGAATTTACAAACCTAACTAACGTAGAGTAATGCTCTTTATAAACTAACTTTAGATATATTCGTACAGTATTTTTGGGGTTATGGTTAAAGGTTATGAGATTTTCCCACATGTAACGTTTGAAGTGCCCATCAAATAGAGGCTGGTATGAAATTGTGTTGTATAACAATTAATTCAAATAAAACCCAGTAAATTGATTAAACACGATTTAAAATGTAGTATAATCAACATTAATTGCGCCTTTCTCACGGGTGAGAGGGTAAACGAACAATAACCGTCCACCGGCGAGCAGACCGGCTCCTCTACGCCAAAGATTTTAATTTACGGCACACGTGCGCGCGCGGCGTCCCAATGAAGCCGCGTGCCGCCTTGTATCGAGTATACACTCAGAGAGAATATGCTGCCCCCAGAGATTTCTCTTTCAACAACTTAAAAACAAATAGAGAATATATAAAGATGGTTCTGAAATTTCGACGAAAAACGTCGTGTCAGTCGTCGTATCGTACGTCGTGTCGTAGAAATAAAAAAAAAATTGCTTAGAAAACCATGTTTGTGTAACAATGTAAAAAGGTTCGCGAACAACGCCCACATGTGGTCGAAAATCGGACCGATGTTTAAAAATAGCTTACAAACTAGGCAGTTGACTCAAAGGTTTTTTACGGCAATAGAGCAGCGTCCGGTGGCCGGACGCGGCTCGGAGCGGTGGTCCAGCCCACAACAGGAGCGCTTACCTTACTTTTTTATTTGTGCACTGATTTATAGTTGTTTTGAATTTGTTCGAACTGTGCCAAAATGCTTTCGACACTTGCAGGAAATCCATTTTTTTTCTCTTTTACTTATACCGGGGAAATGGTAGTTCGAAAAATTTTCAGTTCGATTCGGGCAATTGGAGTGTATTGGCGCATGTTTGTTGTGTGGAAGTTGGCCAATAAAAGCAGGACTTTTGTACGGATTTGTTTAACCTGACCGTTCGACCATATTTTAATGATGAATATATTAAATTTTTGGTTTACAGTAAATTATGTCATAAAAAAAATCATGACGAGAGCTTTAATATTGCAAGAATAAACTGTGTAGAAGATATAGCCATAGTTGAAGAAGTATTTGCTGAAAGTCCAATACATACCTTTTGTGAGCACAAACCTACCCGTTCCCATTCACAGTCGAACAAAGCGAGATAAAACACGAGTGTTAAGATAGCAATCTCTACGAGCGGTACAAAGCAACATTTTAAAAGAGAAACAAAATATTTTTCATTAGAGCCACCGAACAATGACAATTGGATAGTACCTTCGGATTACGGTCTTATTGCGCCTGCAATATCCCCTCTCTTTCTAAAGAATAATATGTCTTTATAACGGATCCCGCGGCTTTCCTTGCCTTACTTCTTACACATTTTTCAGTAAAATGCGAGCTCTTCTTCAGTTCCAATCGAGACGTGTGAGCGATAATGCACTTTACAGTTTATGTGGTAGAATCTACTTCAGCTTGAGAATATTCTTGAAGAATAGATTGCATTGTCTTCACACGTAAATCATGGTGGAATAAGGCAACATATTTGGATACTTTTAAAAGAGACCCTATCTTGAGTGTGATAAAATGTAATTTAATCTAAAGCCTATCTCCGCTTGAGACGTAAATTCTCAGTTAGTAGTTTCACGTGGCAAAAGGTCACTCTGTCCGTGACGGACGAATTTAATTTATAAAATGAAAATACCCAAACAATAACGTAGACTTTAAATATTCCGGGACCGTGTAGTTTAATCTAACATGGTCTTACGTTTTCTTTACAGAAATGACAATACGGTTTAACGGTATTATATTTTGCAATAAGCAATTTCAAATGCATTATCCATGACTTATTCGCGCGATTTTCTTACGCGGTAACTTGTATTCAAGAAGCAGTGCTAATAAAAGTGGTCATAAACTAGAACTTATCCCCACCGCAATAAAGAAGGAAATTTTATTTGAGCCTACGAACACCTTAATTCGATAAACATAATCTTTCATTATGCTCCATCTTTACGATATTTTTTGTCTCTATCTTTCGTTCGGACTTACGTATCGCCTGCCCTATCCGATAAAGGTGCGTCCTTAAGTCGCCAGAGCCATTTTGATCAGTAATGATGATTGGTCCGGTTCGGTAAATTGAAGGTGGCGTCGACACACGAATTCACTTAGGGCCGTCCGCATGTTATGAGCCCAACGAGTGATATTAATCGTTCTCAGACATCTTCTTGCCCCTTTTTTGTTTACTCGGCACGTTTGTTACCTGGTAGCTTTAAATTGTATGCAGTGGCTATGTATGAATGTTTTTTTAATGGTGAGTTCCTCCCTTTACAATTGTATTGAAAATTGTGTTTAGCCATTTGCCAAAATGAGTGTTATGGCCTACACAGTCATTACAATCAATAGCTGTTTATAGGATCGCGTCATTAGGTCCTAATGGATGTGTTTACGATATCGTCAATAGCTGATTCGCGTCCCTGAGTTATGCCACCAGAGGAGCTAATGGCACGCGAAGATATATGCTAAAATCTATTGTTCAGGTTTCAATATAAGGAATAATAAATGTATGCAGAAAGGAATGTTGTGTATACGGTCGATCTAAATAATAATTTATCAATAATTTATATTAAATAACTGTGTTAAATTTCTTAAATATATTAAGACATACATACTTAATGCATTATTAACACAAATGTTGTGGATTATATAATGGTAACACAAAAGCCTAAAATTTTAATCTCATTGAGAAACGATTTCAGATTCAATTCAAAATCATTCGATCGTACTTCAAAGTTCAAACTCACGTTCATTTGTCACAGTTTCCGCTTAACTTGGTGTGTCTCTCCGTCGTTCAAATAGTTTTATACAAATTTATCTCGTAACTTGTAGGACACAAAGTTGAATTCGTACTAAAAAATATCTAAGAGATACGTTATTTCGCGGGTACGTCGGCACACTGCTGCCACGTGTCGGCCGATCGTCACAATTAGTTTCATTCATGGCTCGTCTTTCGTGACGGAAGGACGCACGCTGCATCCGACGCACTTAACGTGATGGAAACGAATTGCACGAATTAATCGTTGGTAATAGTTGTCTATTGTAGGAAAAATCCAAATCTGAAGGGGCCGTGCTCTCACAAACAATCCTACATGAACCCTATCGTTGATGAAGTAATTTCCTAATCCGAGCCTCTTCGCCATTAAAAGTAGCTGCTAAATTATGATATTAGGCCGCCGGTCGCCGTGTGCCAGAAAGTAAGTACCATCTGTCAAGCGGTGTGCTTCGTAATAGTCATTGTTGGTTGGCGTAATGACTAGAATAGGCAATACAATATTGATGGATGTGTTGGCAACTGGCCACCTACCGCCCTAATACGTATTATACGTTTGAGCTTTTCATTACAGTTATGCTCTTTCAAATTTTGTTTATTACTTTTTCATAGTGCTTTGTTTAAATTGAGTATCTCCGTTTTGGACGGAATCCATATTTTGCAAACTATTAATATAATACTTAAAGTTGAATTTATCATAACTCATAAATCGCTTTAGGATGGACGGGGTGATGTTAGGTTAACTTTAAAAATTATAAGGGAACATTGAGACATCTATTAAGGTACCTGAAGCTGAACTGTTTATTTTGGAAAATATTAAAATAAATATTTGACTACCTGTACACAATGATCAAAACAACTCCACCGAAGCAATTTAAAAAAGGAGCTCCATCATATCACACCGAATAATGTCGCTTGAAATGAGTAAGTTTTATTCCAAAACCGACGTTGTCTCAGTGAGACAACGTTCATTTTCCCTTAAATATACTGTGGTCAGTTTTGAGATCATAATTATCAGGCAAAAGTGACTCTTAATCGAAAAGCTCAAGGTTTACTTTTCCGAACGTTGTGGAGACATATTAAAAGCATCAGGCAGCAAAATGAACTACGGAAGATGTATGAGCGTTTGGATTAAAAATATTTGTACGGGCCATTATACATGGTGTAATGAAAGCCCTAAGCGAGCTTTATTAATACAGGATGTAGCATTAATTGAAGCCTCAATACAAATTTGACGGAGGTCGGACATTTAATTTTTGTTATTAAACGCCGGTGCGTGATTAATGTAGGTTTTCTAACATTATGCTCTTTTGGTGTAATGTATAAGGTGTGGGAAGGGTTTGTGTTTACATTTTCTGTATAAAAATATTGGTGAAACTTGACGATTTTCGATAATTATGTGTGTTATGTAATCAATTACTATATGGTGGAAAAACAATGAATACTTTATAATAAAATATGCAAAATGATACAAAAAAGTCTGGATTAGTTTTCGTTTGATATGCAGGTTGGGCGTGCGCGGGCATTCATTACCCAGCCCTAATGAGTAGCGCTCGCTAATCTCACAGAATATCTCAATAGATGCTCCATTCTAACAGTATTGTCCTTAGAATTTATTCTTTGAGTTTCTCTTTTCACAGAAAAGGAATTTTCTTCTCAAAGGGATTTCTGATTCAAAATATTAAAATTGTGCAGTCAATACTTCTGAAAGTTCAATTCTTCACACTTCTCAATAATATCATTTACATGTATGGACCATTACCAATACGTATTAAAGAAGATTTATATTAAATAAAAATAATTACTCTCGCTTCATTGCAATGTATCTAGCTATTGCTGATCTCTGCCAGAAGCACATTAGCACCTCTTAAGGCTTTAAAGGCACTCAGGGCGTAATGACGCGCCCGCGGCGAGCTGAGATTATCACACGAGCCTTTCTTGCGAATTGTCCTCTAACACGCCTACTGTGGGCTATTTTAACGAGTAGGCTGTACGCACCTCTTTTATTTGTATAATGTTGCTGCAAAGCCTGTTTGATCTAAAGGCTTTCGTATGCGGATTTACATTGCGCTTTATGTTTTTGTAGATAATAAATATACCCTATTTATTAGCCTATCGATATGTTGGGTTTGTTAAAAATATTTCCTTAAAGGTTAGATCGATACCAACTGTATCTAAAACCCAAACATAACCGTAACTCAAGCAAAAAAGTTATTACGTCGGGAATAGAACCCGATTACCGGTCGCAAAAACGCCGACATATTGAGCGTTGGGAATGTAATAAAGCGAGGTATCGTCCGGGCCATTTTTTATCAGCATTACCTATAAAATGAACTTCGTGAGGGAACGGATTAAATGACGTTAAGCCTTCTCGATTGGTCTACAACAACAGTCGGATGTTTTTGCGTCTAACCATACATCAATATCAAAAAATATGGCCTGGAATTAATAATCAAGTATGGTATATAGTATCAGTATACTGTACTGTACACAAAGATAACATAAAGTAATAGGGCGCTGCGCAGTCAATACATATTTTAAAGTAAGTAAGTAAGTAAAATAATTTGCGTTTGCTGTTAGTAAATTGCAGGAAGGCAAGAATCCGAACCTAAATTAACATGACTTTCTTATTACACATATACAATTTTGACTTCCAATCGATCTCTCCTACATCGTACTCATTACAGATTATACAAAGTATTTATTACGGATGTTGAAAAAAAATCCTTTGACGCAAGGATCAACAGAGTTGCACCCTGATGACTAAACGACGTCTGTATTTCTAAACTATGTTTTAAATCTTTATAACGCCGGAGGTTTAAATTCAGCGGAATGAGGCAAGCACTGAATTGATAATGAACAAATCTCTAACCCGGTCACAAGGTTAATACGATAATTATAATTTAGTGGCAGTTTCCTCGATACAATTCCCCACTTTCTTTGCGTCGCTAGTAAAATATCGTGTCCGGTTCTTTGATGTGTATTCATAGTTGCGGAACGGCCTCGTTCGGGGTTCCCTTGCCGAAATCGAAAAAACCTTTAATAATTTTAGTTTGAAAATATAGATCATTAAGATAGTCGAATTTACACAGTAAATATATTTGGGCACTTAAAACCTCTGTTACCTCTAATCTTAAAACTTCTGTCATTCTCTATTAAATGTTTGAATTGTTTCTTTGCATGCTCTTCGTACCTACAGCTTGTAAGTATGTATATAATGTTGTCTTGTATATATGTCAAGAATTTAACGGAACCCAATTTTTGTCTAGTAAATTTAGTAATGTCAAGTAGAAATATTATTTATGGCATGTAATTGAGATAATTTGTTAGAACGGCGGTAGTTAGCGTCGTGCCAAACTCACGTTGTTGTGGAAGGTGCACTTATTTTTATTACTCGTCATCCTCGCGCTAATAAATTAGATTCCCACAGTTTTTGATGTTAAACCTAATTCTTTTGAGCACTGTCGTGGAGTTAAATATGGGATTGTGCCTAATTGGATTGCTTTATTGAATACAACGCCATTGACAGTCACGTATAGGTACATACGAGTATATCTAAAAGAATGGTTAATGAGTTGTTCTTGTGTATTGATTTATGTAGAATTAATTAACAGTGCCCAATTTAAAAAATTGTAGTGTATACACCACACTACATTTTTGTACATTAGGTATCCTATATTATATATGTAAATAAGACTTTGGATAAATAAAGGCTTATTACTATTGTGTTTCAGAGTGCGGTTCTTCGCCTGAAGTCATGCGTTCTAACTCCGACTGTATATAAGGTGTGCAATTGAAACTTTCGGTTCGTTCGTTATTTGACATTACATTTTTGTCTGGATTCCATGTATCAGGCATAGAGGGCTAAAAACAAGATATGATAATAACAAAGGCATAAATCTGAAGCTAAGACATCTGGAGTATCTACCACTATTGTTTTTATTTTATCTTCTTTGTATATTTTGTAAAAAAATTGACTTTTTGCTAAGACTGTATCAGCGGATACTAACTACATTTCGAGAGTTCTCAAGAACCGTTCAAAAGAAACAAGTAGCGAGCTGTTGTAATTATCATTGTGGCGTATAATAAACTCATAATGACATTTTTCCGAGTGAACACTGTCCTAATGTGTATCACATTAACGATGCGCGTGGTGCCACTGATCGAGCACTCTGCACCAAATTAAACTAAAGTTGTACTTCTTTAAGTCTACACAATATTCTACAAGAAGATTCAGAAGAGCTTATATTTAATTGTAATATTAAAAATTGTTTAAGTTATTTTATATATTAACATAGCTGGTTTGATTTTCCCGCTACAAAACGTACCACAGTTCGTCTGATAAATATCTTGGCTCTTGCTATGTGTTGTTTTGCTACAATTCACAAGTGTAACACTACTTATACTTCTTAGTATAAGCCATTTCCCATCTGAAATACGCTTAAATCTTTTTAATAACTCGCTTTAGTATCTTTACGATATGGTTAGTCAAACTATTTTTAAAGGCTTAAAAGCAATTAAAAGTCAAGCTTTAAGAGAGGTCTTCTGTACCATGACTGAGGATGTTTATTAGCTTGTTATATTAGCCGTTCAATCGATTGGCCCCTTGCTCCGTGTGTCCAATAAATTACTATTTCGTCAGTGAGACAATGAGAACGTAACCAAGGAATTCGCCTTTCGTGTTAAACATACCGGTAATCGTGTGCAAACCGTAAAAGTGATCGATACGTGAGTGTTGTGTTAAACATTTTACGTGAGCAAACACAGCTGACGGGAGATGCGTAAGTATCTCTGATAGAATTAAAATGCAGAGGTAACTTATACCATTCTATTTCAATACATCTTCACAATGTTTAATCTAAAGCAAGTGAGACATTATTTTAAATTTGTTCCGTAAAAAGAGTATTAAAATACTCTTTTTTATTTATAAGGAAATAATGTTATATCTGAACAAAAAACAATGCTGTATTGCGACTCCTTTCCATAAAAAAAAGTTCTTTTACCTCGAATCACGGCAAACGTTTGTTAAATATTGACAATCCATATTATATTTCACCGCAATCATGTCCGGTGCAGATCAAACAGCGGGGTTCGTTGAGTGCAAACGGTGCACAAACAAGGGCAAAAGTATTTAGCGTCAAGTGCTTTGCTGATCGTTAGCGGTTAGACCAGATAGGGTCATGCGAGGAAGGTACGAAATAGCTTAGCCAACATTAAGTCTAAAGCGATGGAGAACAACGATGAAGTCATTCTTGCTCCTGCTAGCCAAGTTGTATCACGTTCATAGTATACTTAACTAAAATTCTCGAATACATCGTAAAATTCGAATCGAAAGAATTTTAAGAAGCATGAACAAAGCACTGCGTTTTCTCGATAAAAATAGCTTAAAATATGCTTCGGAATACATCGCTATGCAAAGGTGGAAAGTGCTGGAGGCCATGCAACATTTACAGTTGGAAATAAGTTACAGTTACTGCCGTTTGGGCGTGGGTATGTTCATGAGCGCAGCGGGAATTTAAAACAAATGGTCCTTTTTTTAGCTTACAGTAAATTACAGTTATAATTTCCAAATTCCACCAAATTAAAGATCTTATATGAAGGATGGACTCCTGAAAAGGACATATATACCATCAAGACAGAATACAAAAGAACATGACTGCGGGTTTTTTAAGGCAGTTGTTACCCACACACCACCATTAAGTGGAATCAGTTCAACTTTGACCCTTCAAGAAAAGTAAAAATTCTTATTTGGCCGGCAACACATTTGCGAGCCTTTTGGTTATTTGAGTGTCCACGGTCACTTAAAATTATCTCTTGCCGTAAAGAACATTATATCCTAGTTTTAATATCATATACTAATCAGAGGTTAAGAGCACCAGCTAGCAACACATCAATACCGCTATTCATGCTTACTTAACTTCCAATGAAATAATGCATTTTTCATATACTTACGTAAATGTGTGTTCTAATATAAATCCGCTCGGCTCGAGACAATGTACCGAGCCTTGTAGTTTTATGAAGCAGCGCGCAAACACAGCGAGGTACGGTGGTATTAACTTGGCACCGCACTTTTATACCTCATGTACTGCAATTTTGTACTAGATTGATTCTTTACTACTCACAACTTACTTTACGTTACTTTGAAATGGCACTTTCATTTCTGGAAGACATAACTCTTGAGTTGCATCAAAATTTGATTTTCATTTTTCAACAAGTTACTATTTTTAGCCAACCGTTGTGTAAAGCGTCTCTGCGTAATTGTGCGTAGACTCTCTGTAATCGCATTGAAGCTTAGGTAAAACTAGGCACCTAATTACGAGCACTAAAACGTAGCTAGACTACCTAAACTCCTAGGTAATGAGGCGCTCAAAGGAGGGAGGCGAACGTGGGAGGGCTGCCTCACTGAACGCTGCACAGAGACGAATCTGTTTTTTAAATTCAATCGGTCACCCATTAAAATGTAGTTGTACATTATCTAGCCTGGCTGTGGCTGTGTAAAGAGTATTTACTAGCTATTTTATTTATTATTTTATTTTTTATTTTATTTATTTTAGTAATCCTACAGCTAATCATTAAACAATATCCAAACAATTACATTACACACAAAAGCCAAAACGGAATACACATATAAACAGAAACATAAAGCACAGTTTTACAAAGCACAGTTGTAAGATTGATTGATTGGTAGATCAAAACATATATTCAACATGAAACAACAAACAAAGCCTTTATTGGTAAAAGTTACCTGAGTTTTTAAAATATTTTTTTAAGAATTTTTTAGTCACATTAAATATATCGATTTGCTGGTAATTTATGTTGTAATCTGTAGGTATGCTATACATAACCGAGTTACGTAAATAGTTGGTCTTAGAACGAGGAATTTCGAATAATTGGATTTGCCTTGTATTGGGTGATGAAGGGGTCTTAAATAGTAAAAGCGATAACAAGTCAGGGCAGTCAATAAAACTATTGCAAATAGCATGTAAAAATATAAGGTCGCATTGTTTACGTCTACATTCAAGGGATTCAATACCAAAGTACTTGCAGGAATCCAAGTAGCTACTAAACTTTTGGAAATCCTTAAAACTTAAAAACTTAAGGAACTTTTTTTGAATGTTTTCTATTGCTTCAATATATTTGTGTTATTATTATTGATATGGTACATAAAAAGATTTTCTATAATAAACTTCGTAAGGATTTTTTGTAAATACAATAAAAACAGGTTTCATAGTAAACGTTTCGCTACCTCGACGATCTACCAGTGTCTTGAAAGCGGCTCATCCATCCGTCAGCAATTACCTTAAGAAAGCTATCGCTGCTGTATCTTACATGCAAACGCATATTTTTTTTAAATATGCGTTTGCATGAAAAAATAATATAGTAATGCACTACTTACAACTACAACTTGAATAATTGTTTTGTTTCGACGTACGTACTAACAGAAACATATCTATATATTGATAGATTTTGACCTAAAAATATTAAATAGACAGAAACACCTAGGTCTTGAGAGTGAAGTGAGGCCCTGTAAAAGCGCCTCCATCTAATTATGAAAGAGATGGAGTGGCACCATAATGTCACTGAGAGGTGAATTTTAAAGGTTCAGTGCTAAGCTTTGTTGAATATAATTAATTATATTAGGTACCTACTTTGAGTCACCTGTCACATACCTACTAAACTAAACTATACTATACTATACGTAAACTATTGAAAAGCATACTAAGAATAGAAAATATTTAAGTTATCTGCAAACGTATTAAAGGGAAAGTGAAACTATAAGAAAATTAGGATTAATCAAACATACAAATTACAATATAGAACAATCCCGATTCTCATTGAGGTTGAAATAATTTCTAGCTATATTTGTGACTTATAAAAATGTCTTAAGAAACTACATAGTATTCATACATAATACATTTACCATAATGCAATTTCTTGTATTAAAACGTACCTCAAGGCCGTCAGGGCGCGGCGCTCTAAATTTAGCACACCTCAAGAAAACATCAATCGCTCCAACACATGCGCACAAAAACCACAACCTTAAACCATCACTTTAAATGATCATTGACCACCTGTTGGGTGGTGCGGTGGGCACGTCAGGTGAGCTTCCCGGCTCGGCACTTTGTCACCTGTGGCCACCTGAGCTCACCTCAGCCAATCGCCGCGCACCACACCTGCGCAGGTCAATAAAATGGGCGTGGCTCCGCAACGAGGTACCTGTTACCTGGCAAGGTGAGCTGGTTGGTCGCCTATCTTCCAATCCGTGCTCACCTGACAGGTGAGTTGAAACAGGTGGCTTACATTATGTGCGCAGTACATGGTGTAATAATATTATATAACGCAAAGTATATATTGCGTCAGCAAAACGTATCTATCTTCCATAAAAAGGAAAATTCGTTGAGTGTTCATTTATTCTAGAATGGCTGTGAATAGCAATTAGGCATTCGATGTTCTCATTACGTACTTATGGAATTTGACTCTATACCAACATATAGATACCATAACAGTAAGCCTTAGCAATTTAAAACTATTATTTTCATATAGCAACATCATATTAATCTGCAGAACGCCGAGCCTCATAAATTTCTACCTAGAGCACCTAAGGTCGTATATACCGCGGGCTGATTACAACGGGCGGCATGGGGGTGGCGACGGGTAGGGGGGGGGGGTTAGATCGGGCACAAGTAAATGATCACGGCTTTACGATTATACCTATAGATGAGACTTTTTTCAGATTTTGTAAAGAAAGCTTAGGACTTATCAAGCTTATATATTACTAAAATAAGGAGAATCTGCCTGCGTTCAATGAGCTGTATATCCAAGTGTATATACTTAATGCATACAGTGATTGTTAGATCATCGTAAGCCTGTAAGTAGATTAGAGATAAAGCTAATTAGAATGTATGTTGGCCCAATATTAACAATATTCCTACAAACTATAATTATATTATATATCTATAACATTCTCTTAAATTACATATTATAATAATGTGTATATAAATGAATTATAATTCGCAAATTTTTACCCAAACTATTTAAAAACTATTACCACGATTCTAAACGTTATAGGTATTTGAAGCAATTTAAAATTTTCCAAGAAAAGCTGCAAGTTTTATATCCGTGCTTGTTATAACTTGTTTACCTTTCAACTCTCAACAGCTACAACTCGTACGCCTCGTTATTTTTTACTGAAATAACTGACCATCTAAGAAACTTAAAAAAAAGCCTTTATCTTGAGTTGCCGTTCTGTTAAATGAGATGAGCGTGGCAACCAATGTTAACCGAGTGTCTCTCGACTCAAACTCACTCAAAATAACTTTATTCCTATAGGTAACCGATTACACTTATGAACGTCAACAGAAAAGATGGAAATTGATTATAAATTTACATTAACTACCAGTTCGCAAGTCAGGGGCGTAGAGCGGGCAGTGGTGTTTTCCAAGAAAAGCTCCAACATATTGCGTTCTGTGACGTTGCGTGTGGAGAAATTTAACGATACTCATCGTGAGCAGACATATAAACATATATTGGACGTGTTATGCGACTGACATATGACAGTTTGAAGTATCACGAGCAAATTTAGAAAGGTCCTTAATATTAGGAGAGTACCTACTGTACAAAATATAATTGCCTATTAATTTATTAGTCTATTGTATTAATTAGGTTGAACCTTTTGTATTTTAGTCTTCATTGACCTTCACTTGCCCAGTTTATCCGGGATTTTTCAGGTAAACAAATTTGTTACGTAATGATCCGTGCGCTTAGGCGTCTTAACGTCGCAGTTGTTTTGCATATTATGAGGTAGTCATAGGTAATCCGCAAAGTGTACCTATACAAGTAGGCGTTTGGTAAATACTTTGTCTCATCGCTTAGATCCTTAAAAAAGCTAAAGCCTACTTGCACTTTTTAACTAAATTCTCTTTTGTTTAATAACGTTATTTATCTCATTTTGTTTATTTTATCAGGATAACGATTTACCTAATTCTAAAGAAAACAAATATGTAAAAACGTAATACTTTAAAAACAACTTTATTTGAAAATTTCAAAGTCATAGTCAAAATAAATTTATACATATAGGTAAACAAGTATACTTAGGTATAAACGTCAGAAAAGAAGTTTAAGTTTAATTGTAGGTAATGAAATTAGTACATGGAATCCTCTTTTTACTTAGAATCGGTTAATATTCTGCCTGCTTCTCTAAATGAATTCTCGTAGGTGGAGTCATATTAAATTACGTGTTACTCAGGAAGCCGCTATGAAGGCTTTGATGGCGAGTTAACGTGGCGTGACGTCATCACTGTGACGTAGGTAACGGCCCGAAACGACTACATTACGTTCCATGGTGCTTTAAAAATACCTATAGCTAGAATAGCTTGATTGTTTAAGTGTTTTATTTAAGGAACAAAATCCAAATGTGTTTTGTGTTAAGTAAATACAAATACACAACACAGGAGAAAGTATCACGCACAATGTAGATATATATTATAATAATTTATTTAACAATATTTACTTCACTTTGTTTAATAGATATATTTTTAGGTTTAACAATATTTTTGTTGTGGTTTCCTAATGGACATATTGATATTTGATTTCTAAAAAACGTGAGGATTTTGCATGTTGCGTTAATCACCTTCGAAATAAGGCGAGGTCGGACTTATTAGGACGTGTCGCTAAATCTAATTTTCCGGTTTGCCAGCCGCTGCAGACCACTTCGCTCCCAACTTTCCCATTTTAACGAATTTCCATTCAAAAATATCAAGAGTTTTCACGTATATCATGGAAAACGGGTACGAAGCTCACTCGGCACGTGTGTGGAATTTAACTCTAAACAAGAGTCCGTCCATCTTATATAACTAAGTTTAATTTCATCAATATTGAATAGTTTACTTCTTTATGTATGCCTTGCCATTGCGATTACGATATTCTAGATATTCATTTCTTCTTTTATTCTCATATTCTAATACATCGTAGTTCTGATAATAATTAAAAACGAATGAAAATTAAATTTAACCAAACTCAAAAAGTTTGGTATTCGTTTTAAGACACATTTATAAAAAATACACAAATCTTTTTCAAATAAAGTACGTACTATTTATTTCTTACTTTACCAATGGAGGTAGATAGACGAATGTTAATTTTTACTTGCTTTACCAAAAATGTATTTTATTACGATTAGGATTATACCACGATGAGGTGTCTGTGAGGAATAAATTACAATTTTCAATAGTATGGTTTACGAGTGTAACAATGTCTGATCGCGGAGTGCAATAAAATAGAAAATAATAGGAGAGAACTGCGGATTGGAAACTTGCTCCGTTTATGGCTTCCTAAGTTCAGCTATTTGTCGTGGCGTTACCTCGCACTAACTTATTATAACCGCTCGAATACTCTACGAAGCAATTGTCTAAGATAATGAACAAGCTAATTTAATATTAAGTAAAAACTAAAAAAGAATCGTTCTAGAATCTATTGCAAATCAATTAAGCCGATACCTTGAACAAAGAAAATAAATAGTGCTGTACCGTGAGAGCCATCGATGCAATAAGTCCGAGGTGTGGGCCGCACGTGTGTCCGCACAAAAAACACGCCTTAATAAAACGATGCCGGGGGGCTAGTGATGAGCTCTGATCGATAGCTACAATGTTAAGGGTTTAGGATTAGTCCGGTGAGGTATCACATATTTCTTATAAAGTATTTTTATGAATTACCTATCAAGTGAAAAGATTAATAATTGAATGTTCCATTTCCGACCTAAAAACACTGGAATTTAATTTAATTTTTGATACTTACATTAGAACTCTATATATGTTTATTAGTAATTAGGATATGTAAGGCTAACATGCCCATTTTTGTGTGTGTAATCTTTAGGTATTATACTCTAAAACATCGACATCGAGCCGTCATGCGCATCACTAGCGGCCTCGAGCGGGTTTAATTACACGTCGCGGGCGACAGGTTGTCGCGTGACGTCATCACTGCATGTGTACCTCCACACATTATCCACAGATATTTCATTTGTGTCGCGGCTTATAATTTAACTGTTTTCTCAACACGTGTATGTAACGCCACAATCGTGGACATGTGTATGGTGTTCTTTTAAAAAATCCTAATGCGACTTCTAATTTAACAACTACGCAATGTTATTATTTAACTGTTTAAAACTTATAAGAAACTATGCTCTTGATATGGTGTCCTCAAATGTCTGTAGGGCCTAACACCCTCGGTTATCGTCAGCCATTATCTGAGGTCGCGACCGGTACCTTACAAAAACAGGTTGATATTGTTTAGCCTCAATAAATAAACGCAGATAATGCGTGACATGTGGAGCGATAAACTATTGTTTATTTCTATTACCTAAGGTACAGATACCACGTACAGACACGGATGTAGGTAGTTCTAGATCATTATTTAATTTAAATCGCTTTAGTTCAGAGGTAAAAGGTTCTAATTAATTTGCTATATTTGTTACAAAATAAGTATTGTTTGATGATTTGCTTTTTTAAAAGAGTACCGAGAGTTTTTTACGCCGGCTTTTTCTCTCGGCCTACACCCTCTGTCTTCTTTGTCGATGAGTAGGGATGCCTACAGATTCAAATTTAATAACGTGGAATAAGTGATACCTATCTTATGTTCCATATTAAACATTTTTTTTAAAGAAATAAATAGAATGTAGACATACATGCAATATTTTTCAATTCTCATCCTTATGACATGATAGAAACGTCCAGCTAACACATACTTAACACAAAAAACACAATTTTCCAAAGGCAATACAGAAAGTTGAATTATTGAATTATAAATCTAGCTATCAAATACATAGCTACATTAACTCAATTAAAAACAAAAATATTATTTATTTATTTACACTTCGTTGCAAAGAAACAAAAATAAAACAATACATAAAAATTAAAAGGGATGCAACGGGCGGCCTTAACGCTAACAAGCGATCTCTTCCAGGCAACCTTTTAAGTCCTCTCATTTGAACTAAAGAACACAATCTAGGTTTAATCGCTTATTATGTAAAGAGTACAGATAATACAACTGTCAACAAACTGGGCAAGTAGGTGATCAACTTTCTGTGCCTGACACACGCCGTCGACTTTTTGTGTCTTTATGCTACTAAAACGACTCACGATGTTTTCCTTTACCGAATACGAATGATAAATGCGTTCATACGTGAAATTTGTGTCCATTGGTACACAGCCAGGGATCTAACTTATGACCTCAGCCATGAGTGTCTCACGCTGAAGCCACGAGGCCAACCCTGATATATAAACAGAATTAAGCACTTTTAATTTGCCACGAGGTACTGCCGAAATGTGAACTCCGAAACATGTAAATAGCAATTTAGTTTAATAACAAAAGGTTCATTTATTAACTGGTTGGTTTGGTTTGTATTTCAAGTTACTCATATGTGTGTAGGTATGTTCAGAGGAAGTCGAGGTTAACCAGGTCACCGCTTATCATGCTCGTAGGTGTTATTAGAACTCACTGTATAATTATTTAGTTTTCAATTTGTTTAAGTAATATATATCCTTCCTCAATTTAATTAAGGTATTTTAATTAGTAACGGTGGAATGATAATTCAATAAATGTAGATTATAAGTAAACAAAACTTAATTGATAGAATTTGTTTTTACAGTTCTTAAGAATACTTAGTAATTCTTAATAAATGTTTAATTGAAAATCAAACCATACTCGAAAGTTAATGTAATGAGAAGATCAATATCTGTCCAACTGAGCCAGCGTCAAAAAAATGTAAGGTTAGCTAAAAATGAAATCTGAGAATTTAACAATATTTTTGTTAATAGAAACAACGTGGCTTCAACCAATTTGAAACCGTATCCACCTATAAGTGCCTCACCTCCTCAGGTAAATGCGGCTGATGAAAGACAGTCCATCATGTTCTACAAGCCCCTATGAACTTGGTACAAGACCCAAAATCGTTCAAACCAACGTTACTGTAAAAAAAACTAAAATCATTTTAAAAACGGTTTTATTGAACTACTTTTAGGGTCGAATACGGCGTGATCGTGTTTGACTCATTTGGGTTAGGTCAAAGTAGAAATAATATAAAAAAGCGTTGTTCCTCCCATGTGTGTTTCGAAGAATTTAGTACCTTATTAATGATTGAGATGGGGTAAAGCTGTCTCTTTGAGATGCCGATCATTTGGCGCGTTGTAAATTTGTTTATTAGTTTTGATGATATATACCCACTTGTATTCGTTCAAATTACATTACTTTATACTAAATTAAAAAGTATTAAACACACGCACCTGTCGTGTAAACCCGTGGTGAAAAGATTAAAGTGAATAAGTATTTTAACAATGTAAGATACTAAAAATGGGATTATATTTAAAAGGTTTAAATACTTTTAGCATGGTTATTCAAATTTAATGGAAGTGTATATTTTTATTTAGATTTTTTCTGTTATTAAGGGTTTGCTAAATTTACCTTCTCCTAACAGGCTTTGGAGCCCAAATATTTGTATATTTAGTCTATTTATTATTTTTTCTCTAAAGCCTCTTCTAAATGGTGGCAAAGGCGGTTGCAAAACTGGAAGTCACGACCCTAACTTACCTCTACTGGGTGTGTTAGCATAGTCTTGTAAATTAAGCCGTAATCCTTAAAATAAAAACCTTATAACCTTATTTAATTGATGGACACATTAATTTACAAGCACTTGGCACATTATTTATTAAATTAAAATCTAATACATATATAAATGATTTAGAGTAAAACAATTTATGTCCTACTCCACTAATATAATTTTGAAATCTGGTGCTGTCATCTAGTGACAAGTAGACGTACTAATCACAGCGAGAATTTTGTTACGCGCCATTCATGCCACGCTCCTGCAACGTTATTCAATTTTGGAATTGAGATTTTATTTTCATATAACATATATTTATCGTTTTTGGGTTAATCATATCATTAAGTTATTTTACCTACATTACATAATTTAGTTACACGGCTGTGAATAAATTTTAACAATAGACTAGAATTATCAATCTTATTATAACTTAATTTTTAACTAATACATAATCTAGTTGCCTGAAATATGATTTACCTTCAGTAACAGTTTATAATAATGAGTGAAATTCTTGTGCGTTTATTGAACAGAGGCCTATTATTACTAGATGTGTAAAAATCGAAACCGACACAGTTATGAATGTAGGTGAGGTTCGTTCAATCACCGTCAGATATCTGGGGCGCGTCGATTTTGAGATTTCCTCGAACCGCTCACCGGATGGACCGGTCGACCTCACTCGCATTTGCTTCGTAATTGGTCGCAGATTCAATGCTTCACGGAATTTATTTTGATGCGCCCAACTTCCTTGGATACGATACCACTCGGCGCTGTAGGTTAATGGGTAAATGGTTTTAGTTTATGATTCTACGAGTGAATCATAAACTAAAACCATTTACCCATTTAACCATTTGAAATTAAAGTTAGCAGCAGGTTAACTTGTGTTTCTTTATTTATTTTCTTCTTTGTAGCTTCTTCTCAGTCATTTTAAAGTGAGCAGTGTTGGCCTAGTGGCTTTAGCAAACGACTCTCGTCCCTGAGGTCGTAGGTTCGATCCCCGGCTGAGCACCAATGAACTTTCCTTCTATGTTAACATTTGCTCGAACGGTGAAGGAAAACATCGTGAGGAAACCGACATGCCTTAGACCCAAAAAGTCCACGACATGTGTCAGGCACTAGAGGCTGATCACCTACTTTCCTATTAGATTAATAAATGATCATGAAACAGATTCAGAAATCTGAGGCCAACTAATGAGGTTGTAGCGCCACTGATTTATTTTTATTTTTATTTTAATGTGAAAGAGTGAGTTAATGTGACTTTATTAAAACAAGCTCATGTGGCTAATTAGATGTGTGAGGAGACACAATATAATAAATAACCATACATTTATTTTGATTTACCTAATAATTTAGGTTGGTTTAAACATTTTCAAAAAAAATATGATGATATTTATCTACGATTGTTTTTTTAATATTCCTAATTTCTTAACGGTACACGTTTAATACAGATTTATTAAAACACGGTTTCTCAAACTACAGGAAGTATCTAGTTGTTGACTGGCCAGAGACAACAATTCAAACAATTACCAACCGACTGTTTACGAATCAAGGTGTACGCATTGTTGTCAGTCGGCCAAAAGAAAGTGTCTTGCTATAATTACACCATTAATTGCCTAGACGTTTACTAGTAAAGAGATTAATTGCATATTAATGTGTTAAATCCGATTTCTGTCGTCAAATAAGTCTGAGTTTAAAACCTGTATTTATTTAATTTATCTAAGACTGGGTTTTCGCAGAATTTTTACGAGATGGAATGTAGGTTAGCTATCTAGCAATAATCTTATTGAGGTTATAGGAATGTAAATATATGACTTAAATAGACTTTATCTTACCATAATAAATACTTTTAGACACTCGCATTAGTACCTATGCCAAAAGTAATTCGAAATATGTTCAAACGGACAGCTCCTTGCTGTAAAGTGATACTACCGCGCTTGGACACTCACATTCCCAGAAGGCTCGCAAGAGCGTTGCCGGCCTTTAAAAATTGATAACCATAACTCGAATTGGTTCGGAAATACTTAAGTGGGCAGTCTTAAGAAACACTCAGTTGTGCAACAACACACGGCGGATGGAATTTGGTATTCTATCTTGAAAGAAAAAGAAAATTATCCAACTGACACAGGTATTAGTCCTTACAAGTCTCTGAATATACCTAATAAAGATTTAGTTACACTTAAGGCGAATGGCATAAGTATTTTTTTAATTATTAATTCAAATATTTAAAAAGTATACACATATTTCATAAGTTGTAATACAAGTTAACGATTGATATGAATGAAACATTTGGTGGGCAGTAACGTGATAGCCTGCGCCGAGTTTGACAGCGTCCGGCGCTTGCAGTCAGCGGATGTCGTATGAAAGGCTCTTTATGTCGCGATTAGAGCCGTCGCGATTTTTATTTAGCTTAAGGTAGGTTGTTGCACTTCCTGGCGGGCTGGTTAAGAGTACAGCATATGCACACAAAACATTTTAATAATTATCTTCATGGCAGCAAGTGTACATATATAAATACAGGAATACATTTTCATAAAAAAAAGAACTTCTGATGAAGATCAATAAAATTAAAGCCTTTATTTCTAGTAACTATTTATTGCATATGACTTCTTTCTGAATACCTACCTAAATGTTTTATTTATTATGATCTCAAATCAAAAAATGAATTTAGCTGTTTGAAATGATATTCATGGTCAATATAAAATGTTTTTTAACTAGCATTAGACGTTAACAAATTATAATGACAGAATTCGGCGCCAAAATAATTTTAAATGTCGAAGCGCGATGAATCAAAGTAAACCGAGTGTTTACAAATATTTTGCAATTTTACACATTTTCATCATCATTTTCAAAATTTCACAGGTCCTTTATTACCTTGTAGTTGTTAATGTAATATTAAGTAATTTATTATGGGGTACTTTTAAACCTAAGTTTATCTATGTGCTATTTAGTTTCTACTTATCATCGTTATATACGTAAGAACAACATCATTTTTTGTCAAGTGCCATGAGAAGATTTCTTTGGTTTTGGTATGAAGATTGCTCTGAATTCAAATTTTGCATTTACCTTTGTAATACACATACATACATACATACTACATAATGCGTTTGTGTGTCATTGTGCAAATGTGTGTGTCATAAAGCTACGATATATTCTTGAAACATCTTAATTATGGAGTGATCTAAATACTAACAAGCTTCGGGCTATTAATTTGGTGTTAAAATAACATAATATTCCTATTAGATTTCTGAGAACGCGTTATGGCGGCAAGGTGAAATGGATGTATGCGCATTAGTCTGGCCTGCTAGATAAATTAATTATTATGCAGTTTTGTCGAGTTAGGTGTAGCCCTATGTTTAGACTACCTGGAAATATACTGCTTGATAAACTTGGTATGCCATTGGCATATGTGTCGTTATAAAAAAGGAGACTGACAAAAATCACCTAATCTCTAATTAAGTGTAGGTTTTTAGCACTTAATTGTTCTTTGCATGTGAGGTGATGATATATACAAGGATAAGTAAATTCAACATTTTTCTCCTTCAGAGTCCATAAAAAATAAAATAAAATACGTTTATTTTGGAACATAGGATCATAAGAGTATCACTTATTCCACGTCATTAAATTCGAGCCTGTTGGCATCCCTACTCATCGGCAAAGAAGACAGAAGGTGTTGGCCGAGAGAAAAAGCCGGCGTAAAAAACTCTCGGTACTCTTTTAAATTTTCTCCATTTCTCTTAAACACCATCTCAATCTGTCTATACTGAAATGAAAAGTTATTTTGGTTATGCAAAAGTAGTTTTTTTTTATAGAACAGGGGGCAAACGGGCAGGAGGCTCATCTGATGTTAATTATAAAATTATATGTGTTTAATTTATGAAATTATTGTCAAGTACAGTTAATATGTCAAAAGAAAGAGACTGGCCGCCCACCACACTAGGAATCCTATTGCACTTGCAATGTTAACTAAACTTTATTGTTCTTTTTAACTAAACTATAAGCAGAACTAATTGTCCGTAGTTAAATATGAACAAATATAAACCTCAGCGAGGATATAGTTAGTGTAATCGAGTCTACAATCGCGTTGGGCCCGATTCCAATAAGTCGCCAACAATTTATTGTCATCTCTTTTCTATAGCTCATTCTATTAAGCAGATTGTATTTAGCAGATTGTTGCCCAAATTCTCGTTGATTTACGATCCTTAAGCATTTTTTCACACTGGATCGGGCAGACGGGCAATACGTTTAAGTATGGCTGATAAATAACTCCACTAATAAACGCTAAGAAACAATATATCACTCTGATAACTACGCGGGACATAGGATAACAGAAAAAGCTGGTTTACAGGAAAATCACGCGATATTTATTTTACTTCTACTATTTAAATAATAGTTTTTTTTTGTATTTAAAAGCAATATTAACCAATTTGACTTGAGGTTAGTTGGCTACAGATGCTTAATGTATATTGCAATGAGGTGTTCTTGGTTTCGAACGGCGATTATGTTTTACTCTGTGACTTGAATCGCGTAAAAATATAGTGAGACCCGGAGGCAACCAGATTTACATGTGTGAAATATAGTCGTTCAGAATATTATGGCGTATCGCTCGACTAATAACTATAGTTATAGCGCGACTCGTAAATCTACCGCCGCACCATGCCTACGAATTACTTAACGTGATTTTCTAAACACATGACATCTTTATGCTCAATATTCCATTTTAATTACAATAAGTACGCTAGCTTTTTATGGCATTCCATATATGTGAATTTAATTCAGGAGCCCCATTGGGACATAGCACTGACATTTCTGTGACTAAGAAGTGCCGGTTAGCACGTCGAAGTTATTTCCTCGACCTTTGAACAACTAGACTTTAGTTGACATTATGTACTTGGCGAAAAATAAATATAAGTTATTGGTTAGCTAACACTTTAGGGGCAAACTAAAAACATGGACTGCAATTACTGACGTTGGACGGAGATTTTGTTCGACGACAAGTGTATTTATAGTTTTTACTAACAATTTTCTTGGTAAAATTTTCCATGTATTTGCAATATCCGTTTCCATCACGCATCAGATGCACCTAATTCATCACAAATGTCTTTCATTAATTTAAATAAATAAAAAGTGTTGTATGTATGAGTGGCAACAAGTAGATGATGACGCTAACGGCGCCCGATGACGGGTTAATGATCACCGCTCACTGCCCGCCACTGTTTACCTTGCGCACAGACCAATACATTTCTTATTTGTCTCTTAAATGTTCTTTCTTTTTCTTCATCAACTATAAGCTATGTAAATGAAATGGTATTAATAGTAATTTGGTATGCAGCTTTAACTCCTACACTCATGTATTTGTATTCTGATCTGAAATATTTTAGCTTCTGTGTAACGCATCAACTTTTAAACAGATTTTAAAATGTCTAGTACCATTAGAATTTATTTTTATAATATAGCTAATATTATTCTGCGTAACATAGATAATTATTTTTATTTAGTCAAACAAAAAAAATTCTAGCCTGTCATGATTGAAAATAAACTTTTACAAAATCACAATGAAACAAAGAATATATTTCAGAATCCCTCTGTTGTTTGCTACTCTGTTTCTACCTCACACTAGTTCAAGGGAAAAAAGTGTGTTTACACGACGATCAAAGTTATCAATACGGCTGTCTTGAAGCGATTTTTGAGTGATCCACTCAGGTTAGATTAACGCTACGAGAGCTGGCCGGCAGCCAACTCGGATACCGATAGACGGAAATTTTAATAAACGCCTCGCTAAAATAATCAACTTTACATTTTTAATAACAAGATATTTCAAGGTTTCTCTATAACCAAAGACGTAAATTCATCTAAAAAATTAATAGTCTGTCATATCAGTGGGAATTAGTATTTAGATTTTAGTAGATTTTCAGTACGACCTAGTGCTTTATAATTAAGCATGCATTAATGCAAATCAGGGCTTTGAACGACTGACCTGAAAGTTGAGAGGACCTTAAGCCACTGAGCCAACACTGTTTTAACAAAAATAATAAATGTATTAAGCAGTATCGCGTCAAATTGATTCGTCTAGGGCTTGGAAAATTCTGACCCAACGTTAATTAAAAATAATATCTCTTATAAACCAACATTGGTCGAGCGAAGATTTTTGAAAAAGAAACACAACCCTGACGGTGACTAATACCGCTTTTACCGCTGACAGCAGCCCACCTGTCGCGTGCGACCGACGGACATACACACATACATCAACCGCTTTTTTTCTTTTCATTTGGATTCGTGAGGTGTAAGGATGTATTTATAGTTGTCGCTATTCTCAAATGGGAGCTCTGCGTATCAATTTTATACAAACATATAAATGTTTGTAAAACGTAATAATAATACCTAATATTAAGTTTTTAAATAGTAGTTGATATTGTTAAAATGTCGTATTTTCAAATACCCATCATAATAAAAATATTTTTTTTAATTTTTGTAATATATCTACTACCTTTTGAATAAAATTTGTGTTACTGGAAATATTTAAAAATTATTATATTTTATTAGAATTTATAGTATTTCCAGGATTAAATAATATATTTTACTTATTTAAATATTACGGCATTAGTACTACTATTGCATTGGATTTTTTTCTATTACAATTAGATAATGTCCTGTAAATCTAATGATGTTCTTCATTTGTAATCTCTTCTAAGCGACACTCAATACATATATCTGGTAACTACATCTTACATAAGTTATGATAAAACAACACCGGCCAGCGTGGGACACTACTTTGAAATTATCTTTCGTCTTTATTTCAATAGTTTAAAGTTCACAATATTTGCTTTATCTTAATACAGTGTTAATGGGAGAGGGTCTGTGATCAAAAGGGGAATATCGACCAGAGCGGATAGTTCTCACGTTCACATCTTGTCTTGATTATTGATGAATATATCGAGAGGGTGATTTAACAGATAAAGGTGTTAATTTCAACTTTAAGCATGTGAGAGTTTCTAAATGTTCTTAAATGCCAAAAATAGCGCGTGTGTTCCGATCTTCTTGGTGCTTGGTGAAAAAGCAATAAATCTACGCAGAAGGGTCAAAGTTGTACGAGAGTCTACAAAGCTCTCTTTATAAATAAATAAGTATCTCAATAGTTCAATTGTTAGAGTTAATAGTAAACATCCGTGAAGAAATAAATGTTTATGATGCAATCAAGAATGGTTTCATTCAAACGTAAACGGTTAAAAGAGCACCCCTTTTTCCCTCATATTGCCGAACATCTTAGTTCGCCCTAAACGTATGCAAATTTTATTTTAAAAAAATGCAAGTGGCTGCCCACATGTCGCCCCGGACGGTCCGCTTTTTATTGCTTTTATTGGATTGTCCATTTTGGCCCACCTTCCCCGACTGTTTAAAATTGGATCTCATTTTGCCTTTATGATACGGTTTATGGTAAATATTTTTTGGAATAATAAGGCGGCAAATTTCGTTTCAGAATTTGTAGTTATTTCGTTTGTATTAAACGTGAATAAAAACGTATCAATAATATAATAAAATGATTTTGAAAACTAGCACATTCATTTCGGTATACTTATAATTATAGAGTAAAAAATGTTTTCTATTTGATTAGCCAAACGTTTATATGTTTTTAGAGATTGAAGTAATCCGTCGTAAGATGTCCACGCAGATTAGGGGTCCATCGTAAAACGGACACCCGCTGCAGTGAATGACGTCTTCTCTTACCTTTCTCCCCCTCCTCTCTTTGCTTAATTAAACCATTCTAACACTGGAGCTTGGAGTATAAGAACACGGACTACGTACATCGGCTTATCGATTGGCAGAATGTTTAATATTAGACAAAGTATTCAATTTAACAATCCATGGTTATCTAAAAAGTAAACTCAATAACTGCTAGACCATGTTTTATGTAAAGTCGTTTGTTTAAAGGTTAACCTTTCTTGAAGAAGTCGGCATAATAAATGTCAGGGGGCGGCGGCGATACATAAATATATAAGTTTGACCGCGGGTGGACACTGATGCGACTTTACCTCTGCTACGAGCTGGATTACATGCCGCTAAATTTATTATTATTATTTGCTGAAATAAGTATTTATCGGTTCATTTTGAACATGTACGTGTGTCAGAAATTGTCAGTTGCGTTAAGAAAAATTGTTTTGATACAAATCAGATTAAATAGACTGATTTTTTTAAATTTACAGATATTCTTTTTATATATTTTCTGTAATGATATACCACGTGTCTGATTATAAGAGAGATTATAAGAGATAATAATAACGTGATAAATGCACGTAACACGGTTCGATATATAAGATATAGTATATTAATTGTTGGTCTTAAAGTAGCACCATAAAATCTCATCCTAACAATAGCAATATTGTATCAAGTAGAAGTGTCCACGTGCAGACGTGTTTGTATGAAAAATATTCCAATAACCACCCCCATCCCCCACCCGTCCCTCCCCCCTAGACCCGCGGCGGGGCGAACTGATCTCCTCAAGATGGCTTCTGAGGTCAGCCACTTCGCAAATTATATTGTATCATATTTGTATATCAATGGCCAATAAGTTGGCGTTTTTTGAATGGAGTTTTCACGTAAATATGTTACATGTTATATTTTGGGCTAGTTATGGTCAATTATACTGAAACGGTCCAGTTCGGAAAGAAGATAGAAGTGTGGGGTAGTTTCTTGGCTTTAGTTTGTGCTCCTATTTTATATTTGCCTACTTGACAACAAGGTCTCTAATATATTTTCATTAGTTTGTACGCAAATACAAAAGATCAGGAACAGTTTAGTTGGTTTGTAGAATAAGCAGCAGTCAATTACGTGGAAGATGAGACACCTTGTCGGGCTTTTCCCCGGATATACGGACTTTCCAGGATAAAAGTGTATATCGTAAGATCTGGCCGTGACCGGAAATTAAGACACGAACGCCCCCTGGCGGCGCCCGGCCACTTCCGGTTGGACATCACCTCGCTATTATCATATTTCAGATGTTATCTGTTTGTTTATTTAACGCCGAGGTATAACTTAAGCCTTCATGGGGTCTAGTCCTTGAGTAATGAAATATTTGCACTATAAAATATCTGTGATAGTTAGATATAGTGTGTCGATTACATATGTTATATCGAATTAACATAGTTTTACTGTAATGAAAGTAAACGGCTGTATTAAAAAAGTGTATTAAACTGTTTTTTTTTTAATACAATAAGGATATTTTACACAAGAAAGTGTCCAATATCAAAGTTTCTATTAAGGGGAAAACATTGTTCTTTTATTTAATTTTTTCACTATTTAGCACTTAAGACTAACGTGCACTAACACTAAATCACAAATTTAATTGGTTTCGTCCATTTCAGCCTTCTCACTAGGCCCGTAGGTAGTGACGAGAAGTTGAATAGCCTCGACATTCACTTGATGGTAGAGCCTCCAGCAGTCCTTTTTAATATTATGGCAACGGCCTCTACCTAAGACTGGTGATGTGTTTATAAACTTAGTAGATATTAAGATATGGCGTTACATTAGGTCATCACCTACTTGGTGTACTATATGGATGCGGTTGTAGGAACCCGTAACCGAACCCTGCTTAGGTAGTACAATTAACTAACACGGAGACTGAATTAAAATTAGTAATCATTTATTCAATTAGATAACACCATGTGCACTTATGAACGTCAGTAAAGGTATACAATTCAATACTTCTAATTTTTCATTTACTACCAGTTATCAATACAAGAGCGTAGAAAGAACGAGAAGAACTGGCAATAAACTGTGAGCCCGGGTTTGCTGATTTTTACAATAGGATTATTTTATGTCACAAACACCTGAGTCCTTTTAGTCTGCCATCGAAGCTTATTCCCTGAATAAAGGTAGGCAACGCACTTGCGATCCTTCTGGTAATGTGTCTTTGCCTCCTTGCCCTCTTGCCTCTGCCCGATTACCCCCTGTTACATAAAAAGGTATTTTTAAACCTATTTCGATTTGTCCTAGTGATTTAAAAGACATATGTTTAGCGTATATCGTGTAAATTCATTTCAGTAATGATCACTGACAATGCTAGTTTTATGAGTTCTGGTACACGTATACAAGAATCTCATAACGCCATTAAAGTGGTCTTGTCCCGCTCTGGCATTCTTAATAAATAGGCAATAAACTTCACCTAGATCACAGTGAAACAGTGCAATGGCTGGGCCACTCAAGAAATGCATTCAGCCATAAACCGTGTTGTCTAAATTGATAGACGCATACAGTAATTACTGAATATTGCTTGCGTTTTTACTTTTCAAGCAGCTTTGCACTTTAAGTCGATAAATTAAAGCTAACTTTAGTACGTGGCTATTTCTCTATTGGTGTGCTTGTATATTTAAAGCTTTATACTCTTTATATTAAGTGGAGTTTCGTCTGAAATCATTGGCGCATAAGACATTTATTAAGTAACAGTCAATTGCGGCGCGGATGGCAACCGGACACCGGGAGATGAAAGCGACAATAAAAGGTGGTTTGTTGATTGGTACAGTCGCTGGAAAAACTGGCCTGAAAAATTAGTGCTTATTTCTGTTTTTAAATGGTTGAATAAGTAAATCTAAGTATTCCAACAGGTATAGAACTATAAACTATAATGATTGCATTTCAGTAGAATACCTACTCGTATTTAGAAGAGACATTTCTCACCTTCATTTTCTTCCCTTTGGAGTAGAGACTCTTGGGCCGCGAAGTTCAAGTGTCCTATACTCGTTTATAAAAGAGTATTGTTGGCGCCTGGTAGATAGTACTGACCCTAGAGCTGGTGCTTTCCTCACTCAACGAATAAGTATCGCAACACAGCGAGGAAATTCTACCAGCGCTAAAGGGCCAATATCTGTTATGTTGAAGTAAAAGAACATAATCTACATAGCTTACCTTATAAACTAGTGAATATTATTTTGCTTAGAAAATGATCATTGTGTATAAAAAAATAACCTTCTTACTAAAGGCTCACATTCTATCACTGCCGATAAAAATATTGCTGACATAAAAACTGATTTTATTTGATAATATAGTCCTTTATATAAAAGCATATATTAGTAGATATAACCACGCATTGGATGTATTTCCATTGACCATTATTCTGCACAACAGATGCAATTTATCTGTTATAGCTAGGTACAGTAAGTTCAAGGCGGGTCGCGAGGTAAATGCACCTTTATTGGCCAATTGGCTACATCCGCTCATAGGTCGACGTACTCCATGCGATAAAGGTGTATCATATTGTCACCAAACCCAGACTATTTGAGGAATTAAGATGGGAATAATTATTTAATACTTTTTGATTCAGATTATCAATGTTTGCTAAAGCAAATACATATAGCGTCAGGCGTGCGATAAACATCGTGATCATAAACCAGTGCTTGTTTTCTTTTTAATTACTTAAGCCTAAAACGGATTTATACATAATGGAAATGGTTGTCAAGACGTCGAAGAAGAAGGGAAGAGGTGTTTTATAGCTTAAAAGGCGACTGTCATCAGATGCCTTTTTAAGCTATAAAACACAAGATACGCCTGGTTTATGACCAATAACATAATGCAGTTGTCATAATGCAGTGTCACAATAAGCCTACCTCGACCGGTGCGCGCGCGCATCATTGCGACAATTGATAGCAATCAGCGTCAATTTACTGCCGCCCTCCTCCACCTACCCGAGAGACTTTCTCTTCTCACCGGTACAGACGATGACAAAATTCCATATTAAATAAAAATAAAAAAAATATCCTTTAAATAAATAATAACGAGGAAGAAGTGGCAATAAGGGTAGTTATCAAAAGTTTTAGTTTATTTATTTATTTAGTGAGAAAGTCCAATTATGAAAGACCTCAAAAGTCATGGACTGACGACATAGGTTTTGGAGAAATTGATGGAGGAAACTAGGAACAAATGGAAAGTGATCTTTATTGGCGGAGGCATTTACCCAATACACAAATAAAAAGAAATTACAAAAACCAACGTCAAACAAAACTAACACACATTTGATGTGCAATTTTTCAAACAGTACTTAATTAAAGTGGCTTTATTATTATTACTGGGCCATGAGAGCTACATCCTTAATAATTTAAGTATTTCACTGATACGTAATAACAAATGAAATATATGAGCCTTCATATTTTAGTTTGACGTGTCCAGTCTCTAGATAAATCCAGTTGTATAAGACACTTTACATAAACAGACAGCATTAGCCCAGTTTCGTATATTCACGCGGATTAAACACGTGGCGAATAAAAATAATGTTATAACAACAAATAGTGTGGTTTGTTTATTATTTGTTTTAAATTATGCCGTAATATAACCACGAGCTGACGGTTAAACGGATAGTTAAATATAGCTATTCTGTACATTATTATATGTGCCTACACATTTCTTTATCTTTCTTCTATAGGCCTTCAATAATGATTACACCGAGGGAGGGAGGTTGGCTCCCAGTGGATACAGAGAGGCCTGTACAGCTCTGGAAGAACATAGAGGAGGTCTTCGTCCAGAAAAGGATCTATTAAAGAGGCTCCTGATAAAATGGACAGTCAATTGTTTGTTGTTGACAATTGACTTATTTATCCCAGGCTTAGCCGTAGGTTATAGTCGAACTCACAGACAATTATTAAGAGCATTTTATTCCATGTAAAATCAATGCTTCGACGTCACATAAAACGCACCAATTGGTATTATTCCGAACAATTATCTACTAAATCGAAATAGTTCAACGTTTAAAAACAGATACTATTTTCTAAAAATATTTCTGCCACGCATCACCACTATGTGGAACAAGCTGCCCACTGAAGTATTTCCGAACCAATTCGACTTAGTGTCCTTCAAGAAAAGAGCGTTATAATTTGCACGCACTTGCGTGCCCTTTGGTATGGAGAGTATCCATGGGCGGTGCGCGGCGGTATTTTTACATATATGTATACAATTCTGCTGAAGGTGTGTAAGTCATAGAACTCGTCTTAAACTCTTTTGGGAGTTTCGGCAGACGGCGCTGCAGTCGGTACTCTCATATTTTGTTTATTATACTAATCACTTGAAATAATCATGCAGGACAACATCTGTTGGGTCCGCCAGTAAACAATGAATCAGATGAGTCTCCTGCTACATTATAAAAGGAAAAATGAAAAATGAAAAACAGCTAACCAGCGTGTCAAAAAATTTAAATATTATCACCATAGAAGAGAATCAATACATATGTTTACATTTAGATTTTCTGGACTAACAGTAGGCACCAGGAGGTCTGGACCGTAAATACTGACGTTAGTGAGGGTTTGGGGATAAATCGGCATATTAAAGCGGCGCCATTGTTCCCAGTAAGGTATGTTTAATTCGCGCCACTACCTTTCGGACGCGCCTCATTCTGTCATAGATTAATTTAACGATATCACTGCAATTAATATTCACACAGTTATCACTGCTTCAAATAACAACAAAGTGTGAACGTTTCATTTCAATATTTCAATATTAAAATGTTTATAAAAGTAAATTATTGTTAAAATAAATTCAAAGCTTAACGTTTTGTCTAACGTAACTGCATTATATTTAATGAATACTTTAATTATAACGATAATGTCGAATCCCAATTTTGATATTGTTATTTCAGTATCCTTAATGCTGTGGTCTCAAAATTGAAATCAGTGACATCTATAGTAACGACATTTACGTTTACATATTTTTTTCAGTATCTAACAGATGTAATATCTGCGATTTAATCTATGTTAATATTTTCCCAACAAAGCGCGGCCGGTTGTTCCGTCCGTATTGTCCGTTCCCACTGTGCTATTGTTATTCTGACAGAGCTCGTCACCGCCCGCCGCCCGCTGCCCACCGCTACGCCACACGTTTGATTCGGGGATCTTTGAGCTTCAAGATGTTATGATTTCATTTATTCGAGCCTCTATTGTGTACAAAAAGTATTAGATTTCCAGTTTCTTGGCTACATTTATTACATTATTTAATATTACCCACTTTGTAACGGTAGATGGCGCTGATAAAATTTAAATTACTTATTAATCATAATAACAAATGGTTATCTATGAACTTAATGAACTTTAATTTATTCAAATTTATAATAACATCGCGTTTATGTTTATTCAGAATGTTTATTTAAATGTGAAGTTCTGACAGAAACCAAAGATATGTCGAAGCAATGGCGCTGGTGTCAGCTGCCATTGTCATTAATTCATAAATTAACAACGTCAACGTCTTATCAGTTTATAACTGTTAATACTTTTCTTTGTCTTTGATTTGCTCATATTACTAGATTTACTAAATAACGATAGAATGTAGTAATAATAACTTCAGTTATTAATATTAAAGTCAAATCAAAGGCGGTCATGTCAGCTGCCCACGTTCAAAGTCAACTTAGTTCAAAACCGTTATATTAGTGTTTAATTTGATTTGTCAATTTTGGTAGATCTACAAATTGACCTTCCAGCAGATATAGGTGCTGCCCTCATATATTTTGCTGTCATATATTTTATACTTTCGTGAAATCAGCCCAACTAAATGTTATTTTGAAAATTGATAAGTGTCCACCTCAATCAATATAAAATGATCTACCATAGGATTACTCACTGACATATAACTCGAGGCGTCCAGTCTTCCCGGCTCTCCGTCGTAAACCCACTTCCTTTGATACTTTGTAACGAACTTTATTATGAGTGCATAATATTATTGATTGCCCTTCTATAAATTTTATACTGTATGACCTTGTTGGACATGTTGTCGTAGAGAGACTTACTTTACGACTTTATTAAAATAAATCTGTATAAATCACGATATTTAAGAGATATTTTAGTATGATTTAAAGAGATCATAAAATGTTATATGTTTAAAATTTCACATATAACATACAGACAATCGTGAAATAAACAAATTAAACGTATTAAGTACATACAATATCAAAATCCTTCGTTCAAAGTACAGTGGTGCATCTGAGCTGTCGTATTGAGCCTTGTTTAGGAGGACAGGTGATCAAAGACACTCTATTTATGTACTTCATTTGTATATAAAATTGTCTTATTACAAAGGTAAATATTCAAATGGCTTTCATAAACCGTGCTGTTAGATTAAGGAGAAATTTTGACACAGTACAGTGTGTAGTAACTAAATTGTGGGACGTATTTCTTTCACTTGGAATCAGAATATTAATATAAAAATTCGTTTAATTCGATAAATATTTAACAAGAAACGTGTATTTGCTTCGAGAAAGGGATAGCAAAAGATAATTTTTATCCTTTAAAGAGCCTTTAGTGTTTTCATTTGAACTCTACAGTATATAACACTTTGGTTTTAAAAAAAATCTTATTACTTTTAATTGTTAATACATAAGAATTTTCATTTCTTGAATTGCCAACTCTTGTGCATGTATAAACACAAGAGCTTATTAATAAAACTCATAAACATTTTAAAAGCATTTAGCGGAATCAAATCGCACGTCAGTCATCAGGTGCGCGGGAGTGCATTATCGCAACAAAGTAGTGAGAGCGCGCTCTTTGATCTTGCGCTGGCTAATTATGCTCCACACTAAACTACTAAGCTAATACCCAAAGATATATTTACAATCATATTAAATTAGGTTTCCTGTGGTCTCGAGTTGTCATATTTATTGCATTCCTAGGTTACAACTCGCGTTTGTAGGCTTAGAAGGAGTTACAACTGACAATTGTGGTGTCTATTATTATTTCTTCACATATTAAATAACATAGCCTGTTTATGTTTTGATTACATTATCATAACATTTATTCATTTATTAAAGTTCACCTCATCTTATATATAATGGTATATCTTATGTCACAAGCTATTTTCTCTAAAATAAATATATGACAATTGTGATGAAAATAAAAGTTACAAAAAATTTAAATTTTACCTTGATTAGGTATCAGATAGACAATTAACATTTTTTTTTTAAATTGATCAGTCCACTGTTGAATCTATCAAGCTCTGGAAGTAGTGTTTTTTTTCTAAATAATTAAAATTATAATCAGGCAGTGTAATGGAGGTGTGGCTGAACTTCTCGGTTAGTTTTTGCAGACCCAATTTGGTAAATTATGCAAGGAGGATTATGACTAGAAACTATACTTAGTAATTTTTTTATTTTTTATTATATTTATATTAATAAAACAGTATACACTACGACTACCCTATAAAATAACTTAAAACTGTACACTATAAACTAGTGTATAGTGTACAGTTTTAAGTTATTTTCGTGTTAATAAAGACGATATGTTGTCGCACTCGTGTCGCACGCTCGGCTGAACAAACGTCTGATTTATGTCAACTTGGGCAGGTACCGTTTGACAATGTTACGCGCAATTTATAATGTTCAAATATTCGTTACAAGAGAATATAGAATTCCACACTAAAAACTACAGTACAGCCTTAATATAAAACCTGAGCCCTGATATGATAACCCTGTCGCCACAGAATCATTTTTGTGTAAAAAAAGAGAAAAAAAGAAAATTTCCTTCGCATTTCCACGCTAAGATACTGCAGTGAGATGATATAATTGTGAAAATGAAAGTACGTAGTGTCATGTTAATAAATTGATAATTCGCAAACTGGGTTAGCTCTCAGTTCAGCGTCGCGGGCGCAGCGCAATAATTTAATTTCACGTTTTACGACTAAGTCTAATTAGCCGCAAATATATAAATGGCAGACATATTACCTGGCCGTGTATCATGCCGCTCGCAATCGTTCCGCTAAATCTCAGCTAATAAGGACTCGTGTTTGGGGATAATGGGGTAAAGCCAATTTCATTATTATTATTACGTTTCGATTCGCTAACTATTCCAATGCGCGTCATACATGCCATCAGTTGGAACTTTTAAAAAATACTATGAAAGCTTTTGGATTTATTTATATGTGTACAATAATTATCGTCAATATAAACATTTTGAGAGTCTGACTAATCTCGGTACCATCCTTTTAGTTGTTATCTGCCTAATTTATATTTGAAAGCGGCTTGTAAGCCCCTCATAACTCCTACAAATTATAAAGGTACTCACCATAATGTATTCTCGAGACGTGTCCGCACACTTTTCATAACAAAAGAGTTGCAAACTATGGACAAGGCCGATTTGTCAGCTGTCAGGCCGCACCTTAATTACTTGTCCTCTCCAGTCCCGTCTCCCCCCGGTGTGGCACCTTGATTAAACGCCCAGCTATTTATATTTCTACTCAGAACTTGGTTATTTTGATTTGACGGGTTTTGGTCAGCATCTTGCTCCGCAATTTATGCTACCTACTTACCTCAGTTGCCCTCACTTCAAATGGTTTAACATTTGAATTTTCTTATGATTACGTTTTTGTCTGTTAGTCTTAGACTAGAATATTTTTGAATTGATTTTTTTCTAAACAAACTAATGGAAGAACTTGACAAAACCAGTGCAAAGTTAGTACTTGTGGTGTTCTCGATTTGCACCTACAATATAGTGGAAAAAGAATAGGTATGATCTAGGTGGTAATTGATAAAACGAGTAGCAGCCGCGCGTCAGTAAATCATTTAGTCGCTCGTGTGTGAGGGCGCCTCTGTCGTTTTATTTGTACCTGTGTTACAGTTAAAAGTACACTTAGAAGAAAAAGTGTTTTCGTTACTAACAATTTCCCTTGACATTGTCTTAACATTTAAAGTAAAATAATTAAATCGAATGTTTAATGTAGGATATCAAACGGAAAGATACAAAACCATTCATTATTTTACATATTTTTTATTCATTTATTTTAACAAATTTTATAAAGGAGAATAATCGAATATGACAGGGTACATACGAGCACAAAATAAATTACTTGCAGCGATTTTGTATGCGAGTGTAGGTGAGTAGGAAGCTGTTTGTCAATGTGACAAATCGTCGGAGCTATCCCACTCAACGCTTTTAATATTTTAACCAATATTCTATTACTTTTATTACAATTTCAATATATCATTGTCCATGAATAAATAAATACATATACAATTATGTATGGGTAACATGGACCTTCAAGTATAATATTTATTATTTCAAAACCGCTATACTGGCCTAATTACGCCCATAAGACTCCGTGATTCTTCATCAAATTCTACTCAACGCTTAAATTGAGGTGTTAATGTTGTGTTCAGCTTTAAAATTCAAAGATTTAAAATGTTTACGTGATATTATGGGTTCACTTCCCGACTCATAAACTCCACCTAAATAAGCTTAATGCCGGGTGCTCCAGATTTTTATAGCGAATCGATTATTGAGATTAAGATAAGTGGATTTCATAACATAATAATATGCATTAAATGAAGGAAGAATAGCCATAGAAACGTTCGCTATCGCTAGAGCAAACAGATAAACAAATGGTGGTTCGTTAAAGTATCAAAACGTTAAAAATCTAGTGGCGCTAAAACCTTTCATGTTTGGGACTCAGATTTCTCTAAATAGTTTGTTATCGTCTTATATGCAAGTCAGTGATCAGCCTTTCGATCCATGTAGTCGTTGTTGTAGTCGTTGTTTGTGTCCGTCGAAACTAGTGTTAGATGCGCACATAGAAAGTACATTAGTGCACAGCCGGGGTTGGAACCTTCGAACTTAGGGAGTCACAAGCAAAATTCTAACTAGGTGAACACTTCGTCACCAAACTAAACTACTATAGATAATATTGTGTAATTCATAATTAAATTGATGTAAATAATCTATTGATTTTAACTAGGTTTGGCGTTGGGTTATATAATTTCCTAGGCAATAAATTATCCAAATGAAATCAGTTAGGCAGTTTTGTTTAATTTTTACCGTGTACAAACAAAACAAATATGTCTTAAATACATTTTGTCGTGTAGAATATTTCGCGACCTCGACCAATTTCAGAAGTCAAAACACGGATTGGTGGAGATATATATTACGCAGCTAAAGTATAAATGTTGGTATTTTAGGAATTTCATAATATATTGCAGGTAAAATACAGACTCGCATTAAATAAACAATAAATTCCAACGAAAAAACGCTATTAAACGCGTAATAAAATTCAAAAAATCCATTGTAATCTATCGAACCACCTGAGCCAAAATATTTGACCTGAATGTCCCGAATCAAGTTATTTTCATAAAGCTCAATAAATAGAATCACCTTGCGATGTCGCATATTTTCGTTCAGGTGATTTTATTAATTGTTGTATATTCAGTGGGTTTGGGTTCTTGTAAATAAATTAAGTCCGAGTTGCAAGAAATGTGTGTTTAATTTGAAGTCTTTCAAAAGGCACCTTTTGAATTATATAACAATACTTTCACAAGACGATTATTTAAATATTTCACAATACTAATAAGAATCTAGATAAAACTTTGGAGCTTCTTTCTTTACAGTTTTACTTGCTTGCTCCCTGACAATGAAATAAGTGCTAATGTCACTTGCCAACTTAAGAAAATAATTACATGTCTACCAACTACATAATAGGGATGGGATTGGGTAAAGTCAGCTGTCAGTTGATCAAACTTCAACACTCCTCCTTGATCAACTTACAGCGGAGCATCTCAAATGTTCTTCTGTTGAGTGGTTTCGTCAGGATGTCTGCAATCTGTTGGCTGCTCTCAACATGTTGCAGTGTCACTGTGTTGCCGATGTGTTGCTGAATGTACTTCCTGGGTATTTCGATGTGTTTCTTTCCTCTGGTCGTCTTTCCTTCATGAGCATTCTGTAGCATGTGTATTGCGGACATGTTGTCGACTTTCAGGTTGATTGGCTGATCACCTTCCAGAATTCCAAGTTCAACAGCTATTCTCTTTATCCAGCACACATCGTCAATCACAGACACCGCAGCTCGATACTCGGCTTCTGCAGTAGAGGTAGCCACTAGACGCTGCTTCTGGGAGTACCAGATGATCGGTCCTCCTCTCAACACTAGCACACCACTCGTCGACTGTCCTGTCTCAGAGTCTCCTCCAAAGTCTGAGTCAGTGTATGCCACAAACTCCTTGTCTCCTCCGAAGTAGATTCCAGCAGTTGCAGTTCCTCGCAGATACTGGAAAACTCGTTTTATCATTGCCTGATGACTCTTCATTGGTTTGTTGCAGAATCGACTGAGGTAGTTCACGGCGAAGCTGATGTCAGGCCTAGTTATTGTAGCGAGGTACAACAAACTCCCTATCGCTTCGCGATAGTTATTGTTCGCCGGAAGTGCCTCATCGTTCTTGAAGTCTGCCTTCTGTGAAACCATTCCTTGTTCAATTGGTGTGGATGCTGGGTTGCACTCATCGAGTTTCATCTTTCTCAGTATCTTTGCCGTGTAACGTGGCTGACTCACGAAGATACCATTGTTGTCGTTTTTGATCTCCATGCCCAAGTACGTCAGTTTGTCCTGAGCTCTTTTGCTAAAAGTGATCTGAAACTCATTGCTGATCTCTCTCAACAGCCTGTATATTTCTTTTTCATTTTTCCCAGCTATCAGACCATCATCCACGAACAGAGATAACATGATACTCTTGTCCTTGTTGTAATATATGCATGGATCGTCATCGGTGTTGACTAGTCCTAACTGTTGTTCAAAGTACTTGGTGACCCTTTCGTTCCACATTCGTGGAGCTTGTTTTAGCCCATACAGACTCTTGTTCAACTTGCAGACTTTCTGAGTTCCATCTTTGAATCCTTCGGGCTGATTCATGTAGATGTCCTGCTCCAGGTTACCATACAGAAAGGCTGTCTTCACGTCGAACGAAACCAACTTCATTTTCTCTGATGCTGCATGACTCAGAAGTAGACGAATTGACGCATGTCGGGCTACTGGGCTGAAGGTCTCTGCGTAGTCCACTCCCTCTTTCTGTTCGAATCCTCTGGCTACTAGTCTAGCTTTGTACTTTCCGTCCGCTTTCTCTCGCAGTACCCACCGACAAGTTATTGGCTTCACTCCTTCAGGACAATTGACCAGCTTCCAAGCTTCCATTTCCAATAGTGAATCGTACTCCTCCTGCATTGCTTGCCTCCAATTCTCATCTCTCAGTGCCTCACTCACCGGAATATCCTCAGTTTCACCTATCATGGCAACTTGTGCGCTCTTTCCTCCACGCCGGGATTCAAGTACGCAGTCTTTCAGTCTCGGTGGTGGTTGCAGAGTTCGACGATCTCGCAGAATTCTCCTTTCTGGTTCTTCTTCTGTCTGTCTTGTCCTTTCGTTGTCGCTGGATTCCTCTGCACTTTCTCCTGTTGTCCAATTTTCTTCTTCGTCTGACTTGCTGCAGCTCTCTTCTTTCTTCTCAGTTGCTTCTTCTATCGATGTCTCAAGTTCAGTGCCTTGCCTCAGTCTCAATTTCTCTTCATTGAAGATTACATTGTCGGAGCTAACAACTTCTCTCTTTTCCTTCAGATAGACTCTGTAGCATGGTGAGTCAATGTCGTAGCCTACCAATATTCCTTTTTCTGACTTCCTATCAATCTTGCCTCTCTTTTGTCCTTGTACAAGCACGTAGCATTCACATCCGAAAGGTCGTAGCTTTTCAATCTTCATTTTCCTACCGAACCACAATTCTGCTGGACTGCTCCCTGGTATGTTGCTGGTTCCGGTTTGATTTATTGTGAAGATTGCATGATTCATTGCCTCTGCCCACAGTCTCTCGTCCAATTCATTTCCATGTATGGCTGCTCTTGCTGCCTCGACAATCGTTCTCATTTCTCTCTCCACCCTTCCATTCTGTTCTGGAGTGTGAACATTTGTGAAGGTGTGAAAGATTCCCAGTTTGTCCATCAGCTCTTTGGTTGTTGCATTCTTCAGTTCGGTGCCATTGTCAGATCTTAGACTCTTCACTCTTCTTCCCAGCTGATTTTCAACTAGTCTCAAGTAGCTTGCAATCTTTTCTGGAGCTTCACCTTTCGTCTTCATAAAGTAACAGCTTCGGTAGTGCGTGAAATCATCCTTGAACATGAGCCAGTACTTTGCTCCTCCCAGTGATGGAATGTTCATTTCGCCAGTGTCTATGTGCACAAGATCTAATGGCTTCTCAGCTGTCTTTGGGTTGGTTGGGTGTGAGGTACGGTGTTGTTTACCATATGTGCACCCTGTGCACACATAGTCATCCCAGTCATCGACATATTTTATTCCTTTCCTCTTCAGAATGTCCCTCACATACTTGACATTTTGATGGGCGAGTCTCTCATGCCACACTCTGATTGACTGGACCATCAGACTAGTCTGTTCTTCTCTCCTGAGCATCATTTGGTAGAGATTTCCTTTGCGTTTTGCTATAGCCACAATGTCTCTGCCATCCTGACTATAGAATGTTGACTCGTTTCCATTTGCTTTCTGAATGTGTCCTTTGTCCAACATCTGACTTACTGAAAATAAATTAAAATTAAGATTTGGTACGTAAATTACATCCTCGAGAACAACTGGGTACCACTTTTGACCATCAAAAGCTTCCATCTCAATATTTCCTACTGCAACTCCATCTAGCCTGGTTGAATCTCCTATCACAATTGGAATTGGCTCGTCCAGTTCGACAAGTTGAACAAACCACTCTCGGTGAGACGTCATGTGTTGGCTGGCTCCACAGTCTTGATACCATGAAATGTTCCTGTCCTTGGAGAAGTTGTTGTCCATTGTTGAGAGTGCTGTAGTTAGGAAAGCTTTTCTGCGTGGTTTTTCATTAGCTGGTTTGCTTCCTTCATTTCGAGCATCACATTCCTTTGCAAAGTGTCCCTTTTTCTTACAGATGTTGCATGAATACTTTTGTTTGCAGTATTCAATGTACTTTTGGCACGGTTTTCCTCTGCATTCTTTGATCATATGACCCTTCTTTCCACACTTGTAACATCCGATCTGAGACTTATCCTGTCTGTTACTTGACGACTGTCCGTGTTTTTCTTTTCTCGCCATGAGAGCGTTGTTGGTGCTGCCATCTGTGTTCGTCGTTTCCTTGTGTCGTTCATCTTCAAGCCTCAAACGTTCCAACAAAGTTTCTACATTCCTGTTTGCTCCTGTCACGTTGTCCCAAGATGTTCTGAAATGTGCCAGTTTAGGTGGTAGCACACTCATGATCCTGGTCATGATCCAGCTTTCTCTCATAGGATCATTTTCAGTGGAGACCTCTTCAGCAAGATCCAAAATCTCCATGCAGTTCTCAATTGCAGACTTGTTTTCATCGTATTCAAAGGTAAAGAATTTAATGCGGGACGTTTCAAGGGTTACATCTGTTTTGGTACCATACAAACTAACTAACTTATCTATCTTGTCTTTGGCAGTTTTGCAATTTGCTATTTTGTTAGCAATTTTACTATTTACATTTAACCCTATCAATGTTTGAGCTTCGACATCTTTCTTTGTCCAAGCTGAAACGGTTGCCTCAGACACAGAACCTGCTGGTTTAGGCTTAACGCCTGATACAATATCAAACAGTTCTTTGTTTTTAAGAGCTAAATTTAACTTGAATCGCCATGAAATAAAATTTACATTTCCTTGACTATCTTCGCTCAACATTTCTAATTGTGACTTTACAGTATCCATTTTGTTTTAAGTTTTAACAATTTGACTAGTTTCTGACAGTTTACGATTTACAAAATAAAACAAAACTTTCGTGGCGATTTTCAGACTTAAAGCGACTTGCGTGTTCGTTGCTGCACGTTGATTTGCTGTGCGTTGACTGCTCCAATGTTATTAACTTTGATAACCTCAAATTGGCCTCATCGGTCCTGACACTTTTGTTGCTTTCGTCGGCTTTTCCTTGCTGTGTCGTCCTCAATTCCAACGTAAAGAACCTTCACGGCTGTTCTGGGCCCATAACCTGTTGTATATTCAGTGGGTTTGGGTTCTTGTAAATAAATTAAGTCCGAGTTGCAAGAAATGTGTGTTTAATTTGAAGTCTTTCAAAAGGCACCTTTTGAATTATATAACAATACTTTCACAAGACGATTATTTAAATATTTCACAATACTAATAAGAATCTAGATAAAACTTTGGAGCTTCTTTCTTTACAGTTTTACTTGCTTGCTCCCTGACAATGAAATAAGTGCTAATGTCACTTGCCAACTTAAGAAAATAATTACATGTCTACCAACTACATAATAGGGATGGGATTGGGTAAAGTCAGCTGTCAGTTGATCAAACTTCAACATTAATTTTATATACATACTTATGAAATATATAGATAATGCTACTACCAATATATTATTACGAATAACTCATAATATTTTTTTATATGTTCATGTTATTGTGAACAACACAACAAAATATAAACTCTCCTTGCCAAATTGATTATACATATTTAATGTAATGTCATTTTGTTTCAGTCTAGTTATCTCACTTCCATAGTTAAACCTGTAGTTAACTGAGTTCTAGCAGTAAATGTAAATTTAGAGTCAAAACATAAATTTTTATCATAAGTGAATATATACATATATTAATATATATTGACTTTAGCTTGATGTTTATTTTAGGGACGGTAATAAAAGTTATAATATGTTGTGAAGTCGAAACGTATTGTTTTAAAACACGTGTTTACTGTTATGATCTTTATACATAATTCAGAATTCAGTTTTATTAACTTGTATTTCATCGTGCAGTGAACGTCTTAATACTTCACGAGATGTTGCCAAAATCACCTTTTCAAGACGATAACTTTAGTCATGTAGAATTGTTTTATTTCTTTATTTAGTCATGACATAATACCAACATACATTTACGTATTTGATTTGCACGTATATTGTCGATCATAAATATGAAAATAAACCAACGTTAAAGCAAAAATATTAATTTTTGTCACGATAAGTGAATAAGAATTAGTTGTCATATTTTTAATTTTATACATTTTCAAATAGTATCATCAAGGCGGATACACAGGTAATTAATGTAAATAAAATAATTCGTGTATGAAAAACCTACCCGCACCTGTTTCAAATGATACCGGTGATATGACAAGTGTCGTGTTATTATATCAGCAATTACGAAAAAAAATTTAAGAATCTCCGTCATTGAGTTATAATTTTAATTTGATGTAATCTGTAAACATATTTACAATTTATTAATATAAGCACTCTTAAAGCTTTTTCATTCTTGTACCTAATTACTGATATTTGATACCTCAGTTGTTTTATTATCAAGAAACCTTTATTTTTCCACATATTAAAAATTAATATAAACTTGAAACCCATCAGACTATCTGCTTGTCTGCATTTTGAAAAGACCGTTAGGCAAATAGCTCGAATACCACTTGTCAAAATGTCATTGTCTCTAAATACACATGTTCGCTATTAACTATTTTTATTGTGAATTATTTTCGTGCTCGCCTCCTGCAAAGACAATTGTTCTCTCAAACGAACAGATGCTTTTTATTGCATTGTTTTGAGTCTAAGGTAAATTTTATTCTCCGTAAAACTTAATGATTTTTAAGATGTTTCGCTTGCACAATCATTCTTCATGAACATTAAATTTTATGTAATTTGAACCAACTGACTAAATAAATATTTTAATTTCTGAAATTATTATCTCCCGCAGCGTGAAGCCGCAGCAGCTAGTACAGTTATGTATATTCACAAATATCGCATCGAATACTTAAGTATTATATAATTGTTCATTCAACGTTTGCTTTAAACATAAAAATATAAATTGGTAAAAAAATCTTGAGACATTTATTGAATTGGAATTTATTTCGGAAGTACACGGATAATGTTAAATAGGAGGTGAATTTATCAAAATAAATATACAACAGTTATTAAAATATAATGAGATGATAATATTATCGTCCCAGAGGACTTGGGGGTTTGGATTAAAGCTTTGTTCTATGAAATAAGAAAGCACATCAAAAGGAACGCAGAGCAGGTACTTAATATAATTAGAATTCTCTGTAACAATAAAATTGCCAATTACACTGTATACACGGTAAGCACGTGTCAATCAAGGAGGCTGGGGTGAGCCCCTCTGTCTTGAACAAGGTATAGGATTGCTGAAGACAGAGATTGCATCGCCGAACTTAATATTGCGAACCTCAAGGTGTACTTAGTTTATAGAATATTGTTTTGTCTGACAAACACATAGTATCGCGTTTTTTTGTGGTATTAGTCCCAAAACATCTCAAATTATATACACATACACAATAATTAAGTTGGAACATAAAATATTCAAACAGCAAGGAAATAACTAGGTATATAAGCAAACACAAGATAAAAAAAAGAAACCTAATTAGTAATTAAGTTGTAAGAGCGAGATTTGGCCGTATTTATTGCACTACAGAGCTTGATATCACTGGTATATTTAGGTATTAAGTAACATATAGGTAAGTTCATTTTAAGAGTCGGAGTTCTCTGATGTCGAGGTACTCTGTGGTGTCGAGATACCGTGAAGCGTACGTTTAATGGCATACCGATTGAGTTTTTATTTACGTACGGACCGCAAGTGCCACATTTATATGTTAATCAAGCGGCGCCGGGGGAGAAGCTTATAGGTGCTTTTAATGAATTAGAGATTAGCTTGGGCTTTTAAAAGCTTTTTCAATGTAACTGTTTATTTTCGTTTACCTAAAGGCTATGTAATTAAAGCATTTGTAGAACTGTATCGGGCAACGTAATACGAACATCTTTAGTGTTGTTAAAAATTCGTTATACGGTAGTAGACATTTTTATAAATTCATCTAAAAACTTTTATAAAAAAATATCTTTTGTCTTTAAATTTACAGCTAACAAACTGTAAAATTAACTTATCAGCTATTTCAGTTGTATTACTATCGCCCCTGTGGCCTAATGGATAAGGCATCGGCCTCCTAAGCCGGGGATTGTGGGTTCGAGTCCCACCAGGGGTACATCCTTTTTTGTTTTTATATTATTGAAGGATTTTTAAGTATTTACATTATATTATGTTAAGAATGTCTTGTGCTCGTTTAATTTTTAGTAAATATTTATTCTTATCAGTCTGCCTTCGCGTTTGCTTTCTACCTTTTAAATTAATTTTATTAAATTAGGTACTATGTGCAATTTCTAGGAAGAATTAGAATATCAATACTTAAAGTTCTAAAACGAATGTGAAGCGAATAAAACATAACTTCAAAGTCAGGTTATGGCACATTAAAGATGACGGGGACAAAAACATAAGTTGTGACGTACTTTATAGACAAATAAATCACATTAAGGTGTCCCACTTATGCGTTACATTGAAATGGTTTTAATCGGAATTTTATTTTGGGAATGAGTGACAAGTTTTATTTTTTATTAATCATTTTTTGTTTATACAATAAATACTATTTTATTTTTATTTTACACTAATTCAATTAATTTACAATTTTTATACAGGACAAGTCCTGAACATGGAACATTCCTTGCTGTGGTGGTCTCATCGAATGTCAATCAGAAGGTGGCTCACCTGTAGTAAATTTCTAACTATAAACATAGTAAATTAAAAATTCACTGGCAAACATGTTTTGAGTTTTGAAAATGATAATTTCTATAGGTATTTCAGTTAGAATGAAATCTTAAATCGTTCGATGGAATGCAATTGTCACGCAGTATATCTTTCTTTAGCCAATTCACTATGAAATATTACTTTTATGAATGTTTTTATTTGCGCAGTGCACATCTCGTAAAGATAATAAACACATCATTGCGGTGTTACGATAACAATTTTTATAGAACTTTACACAAATTTTGATATTTTCATATTACCTAATAGAAATGTTATTTTGGTTGGGATACGCCCTGACTACACGCACAAATAATGAAATTACATGAATTAACATCTTTATCCATTATTATTATTCTTCCATATTTATGTACATTGAGGTTTTATAATTCTGCGAAAACACCGGATCTGAATATTACAGATTTACTGTGTACAGGGAACATTAAAATTTACTATATGTTATTCATAAGAAGCTATAATGTACTCTATACTACGGTACTAAAGCTTACTTTTCCATGCCCTGTTGTGCAAGTTAACTATGAAATATATTAAAGAGTAGGTCATCCGGAAGAACGTGTTTTAAGTCTTATTTCAGTTTTCCGTTTCCGGTTCGTTAGGGTTCGTAGCGTGATTTTAATTAATTATTTGTTCTTATACATTGTTTACAATTACGTGTCTTATTTTGCAAAAGGTAATATTTATGTCGTGGATAGCCACTTGCAACTAAATACTATGTACCCACATAAAAATAGGTAATAGACGTGAAACTTGCTTGATGGTGACTGTCGTACTTGAATTCGTGTATGCGGTAATATTAGTTGTTTATACTACGCATTTGCGTGTTGTTCGAGTACGATACGAGTATGTAAGTGCGTGCTCCTATTTCACCATGCCTTCTGCTGATAGAGGACAAATCGTTGTTTTTAATTTATTTTATTATTCTTTATTACTCAAGATGTCATATGGAACATGGTGTAATGGTTGCAGCTCCTTACAAACATTGTGTAAAAAAACTTGGCGATTAAAAAGAATGGCGGAGAGTTTATTGCCAGTTCTTCTCTTCCATTCTACGCCCTTGATTTGAGAACTGGCAGAAAATGTAAAATTAGAATCATTTAATGAATATTTCTTTTTTTGACTTTCATAAGTTTATTTTACCTATATGAATAAATGATTTTTGTTTTGTATTGTTTAAAATGGTTTATAGACAAAATGATTCGATTTCTCTTTTATCTAAATATAAATTACTCAAATTACAGTATGTGTATGAAAAGCACATTAAAGTCAGCCAAACGGTACCTCTTAGAATAAAAACTAGATCGTAATTCAGACGGGAACGTCTACATTTCCCACGTCTAGAAAATGACTAGAATTTATGTCTGAAACAGCCGGTGTGCCTGATATTGTAGAAAGAACGAATTGTTTTTTAAATAGACGTCAGAGATGCGCTTGACAGATATTGTCATAAGTGTTATTAGATGTTATCTTTAGTGAACTAGATATTAACGTAGTAGTGAAATTTTTTGTGACATCAGTTCTTAGTGTTATCTATTTGCGAATCTGTATATTATAAGATATCATATACTCAAGAGTTGACCTAAGTAAGGAGTTTAGTCAACATCAACTTAAGTGACATTCATAATGAATGTGAATTTCAATTAAAAAACAAACTAGTGAATTATAAAGCCGCATAAGCATTTTAGCTGACTTCTATTACTACAGTGAGTGACCATTCAACAAGCCATTCATATATTAGTGCCTGTTATGTTTATATAATATTACCTTTATTAAAAGCATTGTGTGCAGGCGGGTCAAATTCAAAATTAAATAATGCAAAGAAAACAGAGTAAACACTGAATGAAAGAGACAAGAATCTGGGCCGGCGATTGGTGCAAGTTAAAGACACCTGTCTCACCTTTACGTTTGAGCCAATGAAAGAACAGTGCACCTGTTGGGTCGATAATAAGGCGGGGCGTCCCTCTACCTGTGGACCTCTTGCAGGTACATAAATTCACCTAGGTATAACAGGGATTTAAAACTCTTTCATTAAGGGAATATGTGATCATCACGTTCATTTAAAAGTTCTTAATTTATGATTTATTTAACAAGTTAACTCTAATAAGGTCAACGAAGCCATCTCTCCCTACAATATTAATAAACAGATAAATTTTTACATCTGCTTAAACAGCAGGTTTAAATAAAAGATCAGATGGAACATATGAAGGTAAGGTATTTATGCATTCATACCATTTATCGCGTATCAGTTTTTTTCCATATGTTCTGGAATGCTGAGACAGATGTGGCAGCCACATGTGCAAAAAGAAAACAAAAGTTCCCGCACATACTTACATCATATTTTATTTACCTTGGCCGATCACAATGGCCAGCAGGCCGCCAAAGTGGCGTCAGACATTTAAACGAGGAAGCATTGCCAAAATACAATAGAAAAAACAGGTGTATTCTTGTTAGACGGCGACAGATCTGAAAGGCGTATTACATGGTATTTTAGCGCGGCTCTGCCGGAAATCCTGCGCGTAACGACGTGTGGACACCTTACCTGCGGCACTCATTAGTCGCTCGCTGCTAGACGCGGAATGTCGCATATCGCTGTAAAATAATGCTCTTAAAACTTATATAAAAAAAAGAATAGAAGTTTTTATAAATATAGCTATAGATAGAATTCCCCTAGCCAATATCTAAGTTTAGACGTTTGTAATTTGATTGCATAAAAATAATATATACACTGGAAACACTCATAAAAAGGGTGATTAATTATTTTAATTTACAATATTACTATGGATAATTCAAAATGTCCAACAAAATTATAATCTCCAAAAAATCTACAAAAAATGTTATATTGTTCAAAATTAAGACCTAAAAAAAAGCGATGTTTGGAATCTTTTTCTTCACAAATCTTTGATTTATGTAGTTAATATGTAAAATGTAAAAATAATATCTTTAATAGTTTTCATTTCGGCAAAAGAAATGCTGGGATCATGCGTGAGTAATAACTAGTGATAAGCTGTTGTGATAATTTGTGTTTAAGGTATATGATAGCGAGCGCATCTCTCGCGCTTTGACAGACATGTAGCAAAAACATCTCAATCGTGTTGATGCCTACACCTTGGAAGCTTCCTTTATTTCACCTCTTCAGTACATAATGCAACATACTTGGCACAAAACATTAAAGAGAACGAGTTTGACAGAGATAAAAATACTTAAAATTCCAACCTAATTGTAAAATAATGTATAATTTTTGGCTGATGTTTTATCTTCTAGGCGAGAAAACTGATATAATCGCAGATTTATTATCAAAGCAGCGGAAAATATGAAACTGTTAGAACCGTACACTCAAGTCAATACAAAATGCTTCGTATTATACAAGACAAGATTTTTCATTTATCTACTTTTGTGGTAATGTGCAATTTCGTGCAATTTCGTGCATAACCTACATACCTGGAACCAACGGCGTATAAATTATAAAAGGAAATAATTAAACATTTAAACGTTTTGATTTTATATCGGCATAGGTCATGGACCATTATAAATAGTATTTTTATAGAAAATTCATATACTTAGGTACCCAGTAACGTAATCCGCGGTAAAGCTACCTGTCCCTTGAGTGTAGTATTTTTTATCAACCCTCCAAACCAAGCAAATTGCTACCCGATACTAGCCAGGTTGGGGAAATTAGACACTGCTATAATTATTTAGTGTAACTTGTAGTGGTAAAAAAATATAATTTTTGTTTTTCAACATTTGATGAATACTAGGTTTATAAATACATATACAAAAAAAGTTCATTTGTGTATTGCAGATGCAAGATTGCAAATTTATACATTAATATTAATTGAAGTGAATTATTGTTAAAAAAGTGTTTGAAACACCTTACGTCTTTGAGCCAAGCATTTTTGGCTCGGATCCATCTAAAAAAGTAATTCTCAGGTAATCACCCGTACAGGCAGCTGTGGCGTCCCCGTTATTTATTTACACTCGCTTCGAAAAACGGGACTGCTATTAGTTGTGTTATTATTAGATTTATATACAAACAGCACCACGAACTCATACGAATTATTAAAACCTTAAAGTTGATAATATTCTAAGATATTACAAATACTAAGAGATGTTTCATCAATATCTGAAACTGTGCTTATGCAACAAATGCTTGAACAAGAACATAGATCAAAGAAGCACTTCCTGCACGATTACACAAAAGTGTAAAGTTTTAATCTCAGGTGGAGGTGGCGTGTCACCTGATGGCTGACAGTTGACACCTGTCGCAAGGCCGTATGACAGTTGACAGGCCTCGTGACAGATTGAGGCGCCCGCCGCCCGCGGTCCTCTATTGTTTCCGAGTTTCGCCCGCCTTTTTGTCTGTTTTTTAATCACGCTTTTTGATCCTACCATAACGCGTGAATTTTGTCACTGAACACCTTTTGTTTTACAAGCTATTCAGTGGTGGATATTAAACATTAAAAGAGAAAAATATTAATGTTTTCTAAAATCAACACTACTTGTGTTACCATTTCTGCGGAAACATTAGCTGTTGTATTTATTATCATGATTTTATGATTTTAACATCAACGCACATATTAAATATGTATATAACTTGTGTGTACCTGATTTTATTTCAATATTTTTCACTTCTTTGCGAGTTTAAACACGTAGAGTAGGTAAAAACTGTATTCTTTTATCACAAACAGCATCCCAGAGGTATGGAACTGACGTATGAAAGCGGAAATTAGGTCGAAAGGCTGTAGTTGGCCGTGGGCGGTATATTTCCGTTTCTGACGCAGGCATGCCTACTTGTGACGGGATTTTAAACTTCATTTATTCAAGCTCACGTCATATATAACTTTTATCTTCAGTAAAAAAAATAATAATATGTCATTTTACTGTAACTTACTGTAATATTAAAACGCACCTCGTCATATAATTAATGTAATTAGTGTTATACTATATAAATATATTTAAAATGTATGTTATTTTGGCTTGAAATCTTTCTTTAAATTCAACGTGAATCGTTTCACTTTTTCTGCGAGCGAGCATGGTGGGTAAATAAAAAGTCAATTTAAATAACATTAAAACTAAACTCGCTCAAGTCTCACTCCCTTGAGTACACAGGTTTGTTACTATGATAATGTCACTTACGTGTTTAACAAGCTTTAGTAGTATTTATTTCAGATAAAATGTTACCTACTTTCAACTCACTTTAAGTAATAATAATACATTATATTCTCTTTTTTGGACAAAACTCGAGTAGACAGCAGAGCTTAGTATTCTGATTAAACTTAACAATAATCATGATTTTATTGTATTGGTATTAGGTAATATGTTGTACTACTTTCAGATCGCTGTAAAATTAAATTAGCCACGTCTGCCGACCGGAAGTTTTATGTTTCAAACGCATTCCGTTACCTGTCCGCTATAAATATCCGGACAGACACGCCCATCTTGTTGCCTTTGATCGTTGAGGTGTTACACCGTTCATCATTGTTTACATTTATACGTTCAATATGTGCGGACTATAAGTAGATTTTTTTTCTATCGAAATTGACCATTCGAATTATCATAAAATATGATATACTATTGAATAATATGGTTCATGTGAAATACTCTTAAACTAATGATTATGAAAACACTATTTTTGTAACACATCTTAAATTTTCACCCTATCATATTATCTTTAGTAATGAAAAACTTGACTTTACAGAAAACATTTCTCACAATAAACAACGAATAAATGTGAATATTGAAAACGGATGTTCTTGTCACCTTGTGACAGACATTAAAATACAAATATATGCATATACAATGCATTAGGATTAGCGTAGATATTTAGTAACACATTTAAAAAAGTTCTCGTCCGACTTTTGTCTTCAACATAAACCTTACGAACGCATTGAAACTGTTAAGACAAAGATCGATCCTAAAATACCGTTCGTGCATACCTCAGACGACGTGAGCTCACTAAATCTGTCACCTTGACTACACAAAGAAATCTGCTAACTAAATTGACCCATTAAAAAGACAATTTCACACCTAACTCGACGTAAATATATCGTGATTCAGAGCTAAGGTACGGAACGGCTTTACATTTTGAACCGGGCTTATTTGAGTCATAATAGGTATATCCTTTAACTACATTATGAATATATGGCGAGATATTAAAATCTATTTGCAGAAGTAAAAAGCATGTAATAAACTGATGAGGCTTGGAAATCGACTAAGTTTTGACTTGACTTCATGTACCCTGTAGATAGGGCTGAGGGCGTCAACAGTGAGTTTCCATCGCGTTAGGTCTTGAGCCTCTTTTTTCACCTCGCTCCAAGTCTTTCTGAACGAGCCTAGGTTTACTTGGGACGGCCACGCTTGCACTTTCCTTGCTAATCAACTTCCCGCTGGGGATATAGTTGGAATATCTTCGGAGTGTATGGCCACCATTTCCACTTGCGTCCCTTCTGCTGACTTATCGGAGTTTCAGAGTTTTGTGTACTGGCTATTCTTATAATGTTCTTCAACAGTCTGTTAAACTTAGGCTTATTGATCATTTATCATTCTAAAATAATACACTTAAAACTTGTTTACATTATTCATACCAATTAAACCAAAAGCTTCGTTTTAAGCTTTTTATTAATTGTTAAAAATAAATGAATTTTTATTCTTTTTCGCCAGTCTTGACACCAAGCAAGACTTAATCACCCTAATAATTCATTAATATGATTTTATACATACAATGATTTTCCCTTTGTTTATTACTAATTTCTCCAAACGTAACATAAACACGTCCAAATATTTGAGTGAGTCAGGCATGATGTGAGTGCAATAACTCTTTGTCCCGCTAACTTCAGGTGGCTCACACGTGCGAAGTTACTGGCGAACAAAGAAGAAAAAATAATAAAAATTCATTTATTTTATGACAAACTTAAGCGCTAAGGTTTACCAACTTCATAGCTAAATTTATCATTTATATACATTCAGCATTGAAATATTTTCCATATATCTGACCTAAATAAGCTAAAAATTCACCAGGAATTGCACTTTTTTAAATTTCCTTTTCTAAAATCACAATGTATACGAGCAAGAAAATGTCAAGCATCGGCTTATATTATAACATTTGATTCGTAAAAGCTTAGAGGTTATTGTTTATTAAATTCTGCTCCAGAGGTTTTTAATAAAGGCACAGGAAGGAAAGGACAGTATTGAGTATTTTTCAATAAGACCCGTGAGGCCATGTTACAGCAAAATCTGATAATCCTCTATTGCTTTTTATAGCGAATATAGTAACTTTGAAAATATTAAGATTATGTATCTTATTATGTATTGACAAAAAAATCAGTATGTGTATTTTTAATGTAATTTTTGTGTTTAGATTATTTGTGAAAATTATTATTTTTATTTTAAAAGGCACACTAACGGAACCACATGACATTCAGAAGCAAGATACATGCATGTGCATCACCGACAATTGTGCACAACATTTAAGGAGAAACATTACAATTATAAAAATAAAATAACTTAAACATTAAAAGTGCTATTTAAAAATTTTAATATATTTCTAATTATCATTTTGGTCACAGATCACCAGTGGCTGCAACATCTTGCGCATGAAGACATGGATTATTGTATATTAATATGAAAAAAAAAGCAATTTGGAATTTTCATTTCACTTTGTATACTGCCATAGTCCTCGGATCAGAAGTCAAAAATGTTAAGTCGTGTATTTAATACAATTTTGCTGTAACAATAGAAAATCGAGACACTCTTTTGTTTAGCCTTATTAAAATATTTCCCGAAGACATTCGCTCGATTATCAGTTTAAATTTACTTTATCAATAAAAAATCTCTCCGGCAGGATTTGTTTCTTTATAAATTGTTTTCATAATAATGTCAGGCCTATGTCAAAAAGATTGGTGATTGCGATTTTGTCAGTGATAGATAGATACTTTTTACATCTTGAGGACATTGTAGGAGATAGCTTTAAAAATAAAAATCATTTAATTAAATGATAAAGTTTAAGACCAGACCATTTTAAGTCCATCTATAGTTTTAAAAGTAATACTTATAACTGTGTTAGTAAAATTTAAATATAAATTAGCCAAATGAACAAATGATTTTATTCATTAATCTGCATTGCTTGGAGGCACCGGGCACATGGTCATGTATGCCAATGTCTCAAAATAGCACATTCGGGTTTATTACCTATAACCATCAGGATATTGTTAGTACTCGCGTGAACCCTACGCATCAGTGAGGCTGTCTGTTTGCGGATGATTGATGAAAAGTCACCCACTTGTGCATCCACAAAAATACCTGACGTGCTACAAGACCGCGGGAAAGCATTATTATATTGCACTCGAAGAGCATTGTATGCGCGTATAGAAGGACTGGCAAGATACCTTAAACAAGGTTACCTTAACCCGTTTAAGCCCTTAAATTACAGTATTACACACATTAAAAGTAACTTTGAGGCGAGCGGTTTTAAAATGTATGTATTAAAGAAATATTTGTTCAGCACAAGAGACATTATTGCTCAGAACTCAAGTTAGCAAGACAATTTTTACATATGTCAAGGTTTATGATTTCATATCACTAACGTAGCAATCAAAGTAGGTTGTCATGCCTCTGCGTGAGTTATGTAATCTGTGCTACATATGTACTTATAATAATATTTCATCAGCGTCGTATGGGTAAACACCATAAACCGTTCCGCGTAAACTTTCATAAATATCCTCCAGTGGCCGCAAGATCACTCGATATCAGAGTGTTAGTTAAACGGGCCGTAATGTACAACAATCATAAACAACATTACCTGTGAAATATAGTCTGTACAACCGGGCCGTTTTACGTACTGGGGGGACCAACTCTTTGACACAGTTAGGATACTTGAAAATTTCAGTTTTTGCATCTTTATTACTCTAGTGCGCAGTCATATTGAATACGGTAGAATTGTATGTGATTCATTCAAAACACATTGAAAGTATTCAAAGATCATTTACTCGACACCTTGCATTTATTAGTACAGGATTTTCTCATACTAGAGACACATCAGCGATGTCACTGATCTCTAGCGGATGTTACGTTCTTATACAAATTGCTAATCTATAAATCTAACATTTATGTTAATCGGTAATTTACTTTACGATATCTTTCCTTTTGGAACGAAGTTCCTTATCGCGCGTTGCGAAAGGGGGCTAGACTAAAAAAATTAAGAGGATAGTTGTAACGACATCTCTATAATGGAACGAAACAAACACAATAAATTAATACAAAATAATGATTTTAGGCACTCTAATTACTAAAATTGAGCCTACTGATTAAGTTTATATTACATTATATTTGTTAAAAATAAAAAAAATATTATTATAATTTAAAAAGAATAGAATTTTATTACAAATTAAATGTAGTGAACATCCGGGTGTACTTTGACACCTCTCAATTTTTTTTAAATTATGTTGTATCAAGTTACTTTTTTCTTTTTCTAAACATATATTTCATTTCAAACAATATTGCGATGCTAGTATAGAAATGATAAGCAGTAGAGAATAATCGCGAATCACCAACAGCATCCCACGAGTCCGCCGCGCTATTCTCAGATGGTCACCCGACAGTTTGGCAAGTAGATTGGCGCGCTTCCAAGTTCCCGCTATTTGCTTATAATTCCGAATCAATATGCTAGCACACGTGCATTTGACTATTTCCCTCATAAACGTTGTAATCGACGCTGTAATTCACGCACAATTGCGATTTAGATCCACCATACAACGTGTTTAGCCTGCGATCTGTATTGCCTTATTAAAGTATCTATTAGCATCATAAAGGAATTATTGCTTTGTCTGTTGTGTATGGAATTAAACATGTATGTGCTGTACTGCGAATATTCTCCCCTTCAGTATCTCTAGATTAGATTTTTTGTTAGTAGACAAAATGGCAAGTTACAATAATTAAATGATGTATTAACTTTTTTGTTAAATGACGATATAATATAAAACTTCCGATGTTTATTTCTATCGAATGCACCTGTCGTAAGATACACAGTGTGTTAAAAATAAATAAGTGTACTCTCACAATAGGAAGCACGACTTCTTGCTCGTATATGTCAAACTTGTGACACAAAGATCCTTTAAAGATTATAAAGTTATCGTGAAAATGCGTATAGTTGCACCGGTAGTGTAATGTAGCAACCTATTCCTTTTTCAATAAAAGCTCGGTTTTATCGGTCATAAAGAACCCGATGACTTATCGAATATCGCTTCAATATATTCCCGAAAACATAAACAGTTTACCTCATAATTTGCGCAAAGGATTCAAAAGAAAATTTTATGTTAAATCTTCATCATAAAAACGTAGGTAAAACAACGATTTATAAAAACAATATCAGAGAAATTCCTCGTATTAAACGATATTCTCCGATACGACTGTACTAAATATTATAAGTTCCGGAGCTGCGGCTGTCTACCTATTCGAGGTAAACTTATAAACTACTGCACGGATTTTCAAGCGGTTTAATAATAATTTGTTAAGGTTTATGCGTAGATCTTCTTGATACTTCTTAACCATTTAAAATATTTGACAATCTCCAAAACTATATTTACTTGGAATTTATTGTTATAAAGAAAAATCTCGTTCGTGTCAACAGCCAGGTGCGGACATACGACAGTGTTCGGACAAACATCGCTACATCTAAATGTATCTAGGTGTGTATTAGTTGAGAAATTGCCAAAAGATTAGGAATCGTGCGTGGGCGTTATTGAGGCTGAAAAACTTAACTACATTGATTTATCGACATATCATAACTCCACGGGTTATTGACTGCTTCTTTGTATTCATTATACTCGACCGTTGGTAAATAGGTATTTATATAACATATGATGTAAACGATACGCACATTTACGGCTAAGTTAATATCTTTCTGCAATGTTATATTTGTAAATATAACGAAGTTGAACGGGCGGTTGTATATCAGTAATTTTTTTTTAAATTTCAATCCCTTATCATTTAGAAAATCGTGATACATATATAATATAATATAAATCTAGAAATATTTCGCAGACATGTTGACAGTTGACAGACAACTATATTATATATGTAATGATTACAATTTCGGTTGGAGTTAATGAATTTATTTTCAGTGTGAATATCGTCAAACAGTAAGCAATTAGCCTAGAATTAGAACTAAACGTAAACGTGTTGAATTAGAAATACAAATGGCCCACAAATTGTTCTCACACTCCACATCGCCGAGAATAGAAGTCAGGTACTGAGTATAAATCAGCCCACTACACATTTCTAAAACTGCCCACTAAATATACACGCACTACAAACAGAATATTCGTATTTCCAAGCCTACACAAAATTACGATAATTTCTCGAGTTATTCAATCATTGGTTTCAGAGCTGAGTCCGTGAGTGGCCTCTCATCCCTAGAGACGTAGGTTCGATCCCCGACAGTGCACCGATGGACATTCTTTCTATGTGCGCATTAGCTTGAACGGAGAAGGAAAACATTGTGAGGAAACTTGCTTGTTTTAGGCTCAAAAACTCGACAGGTGTGTCAGGTACAGGAGGCTGATCACCTAATTGCCTATAAGATGGACAAATGATGAAAAAGGTTGTCACACTACTACTTTATTTTTATGAAATTATCGTTCAAGAGAAAATGAAACAGCCTTCGTGCTAAGTCCACATTACACATCGCAGAGTGCTTATCCGTGAATCCGTGAAAGTGGTGAATAAAATATTTAGAAAAGTTAGGAACAGCGAAACATGTTCGTGAGAAAACTATTACTGTTTGAAGTTTGTCTACTACAGAATTACACTGAGGTAACATTGTCACGTTGCTTCATATACATATTTAACTCTAATTAGCTTGACCGATATTTTGGCGCTAAATATTCCTTTTAGTTAATAATTTGTAGTATTTTCAAAGAGGTTCGGCAAAAACATCAGACAATTTGATTTCTCCGCGGAATAAAGTCGTTTTAAAGGAATGAATTAATTTATCGCGCCATAAAAAATTAACTACACCTCTACCACCTGGACCATAAACCTAGTTAACGTCGTTTTGTGGAAAACAAGGAAAAGTTTTTTATAAAAGACTTAATGATGTCAACAAATGATGGCTTAATTGTAAAATAATATCTCTAATCAAAATATCTATGATCAGTGTTTTCCTAGTGGCTTAAGCGTGCGACTCTCATCCTTGAGGTCGTAGGTTCGATTCCCGGATCACCAATCTATTTTCTATGTGCAACATTAGCTCGAACGGCGAACATCGTGAGTAAACCGAACCCAAAAAGTTGATGGCGAGGGTCAGGCACAGGAGGCTAATCACGTACTTGTTTGTTAGAATGACAAATGATCACGAAAGAGATACAGATATCTGAGGCCCAGACCTTAAAAGGTTATAGCGCAAATTGTAATGTATTTGAGAATATATAGCTTGTAACATATACTGTAGATATAGCATTATATATTATGATGTGTGTGAAGTTTAATAATTAAAGTTACGTCTAAGCTCTTCTTAACGTTAGTAAATTACACACACATAGTTCACAGTGTGTGAGCTGCCAATTTACTCACCGCACCATATAGATCATGATGTTAAAATAAATAAAATCAAAACTCAGTTAGTAAAATGTTTCTCTAAGATAAAAGCAAACGTAATCAAAATAAAATTCTGGCTAATTCAGTTGCGCGCGCAACTCTTGCGCAAACTAGAGTCGGAAGTCAGGTGTCATGTATGATCTCATTTGTATTTGCCTACGTGTTCTAAAATTTATACATTTATTTTTATTATACAAGTTTTATAAACGAGAGGTTTCCGGGAAGTATAGTAGTAGTTTTGGAAAATTACTTACCAATTAGTTAAATAAGAAACGTGACTGTGTGGATTATGAAAGTTGGGTGCTATTGCTCTTAAAAATACCATCTTTGCTTAACTAACATGACGGTACAATGATACTTAAGTCGTTTAGTTGATCAACAAAATTTAAATATAAATTTTAATAATCTAAATTCTGTGGCTGTGTTGCACAGTTTTTACTTACCTTATTATAAAATGAGTATGGGCGATGCTTTGGTTTTGGTGTTAGGGCGATTTTTCATTGAACACACAGACACCGGACACAGTACATCCGTAACTGATAAATACAGACGTGTGACGGACATGTGTTTACCTCGTCAAGGTGTACCAAGCGTACGATATTCCGTCTGTGACGCAACCAAAACTGTGCCAGGCTTATTGAACTAATTATTTATTATAATTATCTATTTTAAATCATATGTAAAACATGTTTGTATTAAGCGTTCTGCTATGTGTAATGTGTCCAACTTACTATGATTGTAACATAAATAAATATTACCCCCAAACTAATTAAATACATTCATGAAGACATTTAAAGTACGTAATTGATTAATGTTGTCGTCTTGCCAAATTTACATGTTTTAAAATCAATGAAAAAACCTGTAAACCGCAACAACCCGAATTGCATCACAGAAAACAATAAATAGCTGTAAGCTCTGTTTACGATGACATTAAAAGCCATAATATTGACGTGATTTAAATGATTCCTTACATAATAATCGTGAAGATTTTTCAACTATAAACTTTGCAATAACCATTGAAATAAAATTAAAACCGGATTAGATCTGATATATTTATAAGGCGGACGTGACCAATGTCTAAATTGAAAAATATGTGAATTGTAAGAAAAACATACGCAAAATAAACATGAGTGCAACTCACACGAGGTAGATAGAACTTTCAAGAATGTTGGATTCAAGATTATTAGACAAATGCAATTTTAATTTTTTACCTTAATATAATTTATGATTTTTATAAAAAAACAATGTTAAACAAAGTTTTTATAATATTGCATGATATTGATAAATTTCCTCGAATTTTATAATTAAATAGAATTAATCTCTTATTTAATTGTGCTCATTTATGTTTTTTTTTAATTCAGAAAATGATTTAATACACACTTATTCAAAGTTAATACTCAATTTTCCTCAGGTTGAATATTATGAATTTGTGTTTGTTTTTTTTCGTTTCATCGATTTTTAAATCACAACGATGCTAAAGTTTTCACTTCAAAAAGTGTTAAAATCATATGAAAAGAAAAAATACGTAACTTATTGAATAGACAAAAGATAAAGTAACTTGGGTATATTTTACAAGACCTCGTACATTGGTTTTCAGAAAACATAGTTTGGAGAAGTCGTGTTGTTAAACTTGAATACAATATGTCTTTTAAGTGCGTTCTATTCCGTTATAGACTTGAGTGGAATTTAATTCAAATCGCTGTTTTGCTTATTTTGCTGTAACAAGCTCACGGTATTAAAAAAACCCTAGTTTAATAAAATAGAAAGGAAAGTTTTACGAGAATCCCTGCGGTCAGGAATATGAAGGCTATACCGTATCCTTTATATCCGACTACAAGTAGCTACATCAGATTGATCATTACGTTTTACTATTTCTACACACCTGTTCTCCACGGTTTCACCCACCACCACGGTTTTAATTTATGCCACCATTTCTGATATAGCTGTTGGTATCATTACTAATATAGTACAGATATGGCGAATGACAGTCTATGAATTAATAAAAAACTCTTATGTAGTTTTATACTTAATTTAAGACAATATAGTTGTTATAAGCACGATATACAAAGAGTTCAGGTTTGAAGGGACGTTTACAAATTAAAAAAAAAACAGCTATATTGTTATCTTTTTATATTACTATTATATTATATACTATTGTAATAAAGCTTGCTACGAATTTCCAAAATTAAATAATAAATTTATTCAATAGAAAAAAAATTATCTTAAATGTCTTGAAACCTGGTGGATACTATGCGAAAACAGCTTAGGTTTTATTTAGAAAGCTGATGCTGTCTTATTAATAATAAAATAATAAATGCAACACAATACACATTATGCCTCATGACAAGACATATCATGTCTCATGCCTCAGACCCAGTCATTGAAGACTGTTAATTTCCAGAAGATTTCATTTTATTTCACAAAATGAGTGTAAAGCGTCGAGGCTGGTAGACGTATCGTCTCGTATCGACCGCAGCCAAAATCTCAACAAAAGGTACAATATTTTATAATTACAGCCGAAGCGCTTTACGAAACCGTGTCCAATTCAGTCGAGCTTAACTCAAGACTTGAGAGCGCAATTTGTAAAGATTACACTCAGTACATTGTTCATTAAGAGGGATTTCACTTGTTACTTCTATTCTTTCCTTTTGACTTACGAGACACCTCCGAAACCCGTGCACGTAAGGTTACAAAGTTTATTCGTCACAAAAATTAATTTTATTTATAAAATATTTCAAAAAAAAATTGTTAAAACAGATTTATTTATTTGATTTGCTTTGCTTTTTTGTATTAAACTCGAAATGTAAATTTAAACAAACAAAAGTGATTGATCTATACAAAACTTCAATATACGATGTACAAAGGTATAAAGTAGTTAACTGACCGCCGCTGCGCTCATCGGGAGGCGAGTAACGCCAGGGGGCGCAGCAGGTGTCCACTATAAGCTTTATAGCCGACCACTTTACTTACGTTAAAAATATAAATTGAAATACCCACAAACCCCTATTACGAACAAAGACGATAATTTGTATATTCAAATAAATTTAAATATTTTACCACGCTTACTATTATTAATGACTGTAAGGTTAGAAAATAAAAATGGTACATGGTTTTTCCGGAGCTTACCTCATAGTAGTTCGCCCACACATCGGAAGCTTTTACTATTTAATTTGAGAGATCATAAATGTTTTATCTCGTCACCTAAACATTTGAAATCGTAAACTACAAAGCACTCAGGTGAATTTGACAAACACAAATTTATTTTCTTGATTAAAGCCAACTTTTTATTCAACGATTACAACAACTTTGACGTTCTTGAAATACGGTACAAATTCCTGTGTTTTTGCTGAAAATAAATTTGTATCAAACCAGTGATTTAAAAATGAGAAAATAATAATAAATGACCTGTTATAAAAATATTTCGAAGAAATCAAAAACGTTTAGTTGAGTGAAAATTATTTTCAGTTGTCATCTTGTGATTCTTTGGCTATTCAATATTTTTTATTAATAATAAAATATTTAAATAAAACGTAAATATCTGTATATTGTAGTTACTTTGCTTATGAAATAGATACGTTGCATTTATTTATTTTACAAGGGATTAAGAACACGGAATAGTTGAGAGTCTGGAAGGTACTTATTAATTCAAAGGAAATTAAATGAAACGGCTAATTGAACAATTTAAATCCATCATGTAACTAATAAATCACCGGAATCCGGCAGATCCCCAAAAATCCTCGCAAACTCTTATTAAGAGGGAATTCTGGGAAAATTTTCATTAATTGATTCCGCCCTTAAGTCACCCCTAACTTAAGGGTTGATTAAGTTAACCTGCGAATCATTTCATTTAAATAAAACTTTATGCTAAATGAATATTTAACAGGAAGCTGATAACCTTTCTTTGACTAAAAAAACAACTAATGGTTTATGAACGTACGCGTGCCTTACGCTTACCGTACGCCTTTATTTAATAAACTGTTTTGTCTCTTTTATTATTTAAACATTTTTACAAGACTGATCATGCCATAGTCGTTTTATGCTATATTTTATGTTTAGGATTTGCCTTTTTTGAAAAGATACTGTAATAGAAGATAGGAACATGTCATTACTTCTTCATAATGCGAATACATTAAAATTTTTGATACGGTTTTGCTGATTGTATTTAGCCCAAAATATTATATTATCGTTTTCTTTTCTTTTCGTTTTATTTATAATCAATAACTAAGTGTATTTTGTACCAAGCGATGTCTGTCGAACGCGAACACCTATATACCGAATAATTATAAGAAAATACTGATGTAAAAACAAAACATGTGTGTGTGTCGGAATCAGTGGGAAGGCACGTGGAGGGCGCTGACTCCTTAACGCTAATGGCTTGATGTCATTTTAATATCAGAACAGAGAAAAATATGAAGTAGCTATTATATATTGTTAAAATTGTACTTATAAAAGTACAATTTTCGTATCACATCCCATATTTTACAATGAAAAAAGTTATGAATTATTTTTCAACTCCATTTTTCTAACACTACTATACTTAATAGCATATTAAATCTGTCTTAATAATGACTAAAACTGCAAACACTTTTCAAATCGTCAAATCGACAATTTTATTTTACTTGTACTGCTTAGTACGGCCCTACTAGTTAAACGTACGATAAATCACCCATAGAATCCGTCTTTTCACAAAAGTGGATATTAAAACATACATAACACTTGTTATTTTTTATAAAATTACTTGTCTAGACTGAACTAAATCTTTAAATTAAGTCTACTCTACATCTCTGTTCCTTACCTACGGATATTAATTAGAGGTAAACAAGGCTCCTTTGTAAGATTTTCATACGTTCCCCATCACCACGTAACGAGTGCTTTTCATTGTTGTTACTATTCAAATTCACTGACTTAATATGCTACAACGTGCCTACTATAATTATTCATTACACTGTCACGAACAATTAAAAAAAACAAATTTATGACAACAAATAGTTTGTGAGCTTTTACTGCAATCTGTGATGAAATTTAAATAGTAAATCTTATCTCTGGTAAAAGTTAAGATGTAGTATAAAATGATATAAGGCCATAACTATTATACGGTTCCTGGTTTATCGTAATACAGTTGCATACAACAATATAATAAATGCGAAATACTAAATGAATGTTATGCAAATATTAATTAGAGTGCCTGCGTCTGCGTTAAGTTCACGCTTTTAAAACTAAGAAAGCCTGAGAAAAGCATAATGCCTGGACACATACAACTATGATACCGTTTATTAAACTATACATAAAAATGGGAAAAATGGGAATGGGAAGACGACAGTTCCAAAACCGTTGGCACATAGTGGCTCCAGATGGCTTGTGTAAGAGAAGAATTGCATTGCTTGGAGAAGGCATATATCTGTAAATGATGATCCAACAATTTGATATATTTTATGGATATAATAATTGTTGATCATATATTCATAATATTTGTTGGAAGTTAAAGGCTTTTTATTTATTTATTAACCATAGGAAGAAAATGCTAAGCGTATCTTATATATGTTCATGATTATGTGTCAACCTAATAGGAATGTTGGTGATCAGCCTCCTGTGCCTCACCCTCGCCGTTAACTTTTTGGGTTCCATTTCCTCACGATGTTTTCCTTTACCGTTCGGGCGAATATAAAATGCGCGCGTAGAAAATCTATTAGTGCACAAACGGGGATCGAACCTACAACCTTAGGAACAAGAGTCGTACGCTGAAGCCAAAAAGCTAACACTGCTCTTGCGTACTTTATATAGTTTCTGAATTTCCCAGTATTGCATTTAACTGATCAAATAAACTTACAACACGTAGATAGTAACTAATAAGTACCAAATAACAAATTGAAAACACTACATCCACAATCATTAAATTTAAGATCAAAGGATTCCAAGTTTTAGGGCACATTAAACTTTACCTAGATATGACATGTAACATCTTTATAACATTAAGAGACACATGCAAAAATAACCTTTATTTATAATTATATTAAACACGATGTTATGATACACTCCCCGACAAACATAGGTAAATTACTCAACTTCTAGTGTGCAGTCAATTTTGATCATTATCTTCAGAAAATCACGGATCATAATGGCTTATTAATTTAATTTTAACATAACAAACATAGGGTACGATATCACTATAAGATTTATCTCTAAAACGAAAAAATATTTGATGCAATTTAGTCTTAAAAGTTACGAAATATGGATGAAAATGTGTTGGAGGTTTTAAGTGAATTCGCGGTGTGTACGCGGACTGACATAGATAATCAATTAATATTCAGTCGCGGCAATTAGTCGCAGTTTCACCTCGCTGCCTCTGATTAAGATGGATCTGTCTCGGAAAGATCTCTGTTAATATAGTCGTTAGCGTCTTTTGCGGAGGAAAGGTAGGTTTTTAACCTGTATACTATATATTTACTAACTCCTTTGATTAGAATAATTTCATTGACGAGAAGAGGTGTAATTTTTTGTTTAATTATAGATTGATGGTCAAACCAAAACTTTACTACATCTAAGTTCTTATTAAAAACATTGTTCCTAACAAACAATATAGTTATTATAAAAAAAATTGGTAAAATATCGACACAAGTCTTATCGGCTACAGAAGCATTACTCAAAAGTTCCGTCCGAAGATCCGGTTACATTTTGTAGAGCAGAATAACGATTTTAAAGATTACATTTTTAGGCGTTTTCACGTCAAAACGAAGCTTCCTAATTAATATTACACCACTGTCCTTGACAATCTACTATCAATAACAACATAAATCTAATAGAAAAGTATATTTCGAAACGCGGTTCAATCCTCGTCAGTCGTTAATAACTGTAGCGCAGACTGTTAATAATTGTCGGTGTTAAAAAATTCCGAGTAAAAAGGAAATCGGTGGATGTTGTAAATTAAAATACCTTGATGGCCGCGCGCCAACTACGTTCATTGAGGCGAGGGGAGTGTGGGCGGTCCACTGGCGCCCCTAGCGTTGAGTAGCGACAACTGATGGTTGCCTTCTGAGTTTAATTAGAGGAATCGTGTAGTAGTAAATATAGTACTGCAGTATGTAAAGTGCTGAATATATTTTAATTTTAAATTTTAGTTTAACACGAAAAACCTATGATGATACAGTTATAGGTATAAATGTTAAAAAGTTATACAAATTTCGCAGCGCATAATATTAGCCCATGTAGGAGGGGTGAAATTTATTTATAAAAACTCATTAAGCCGCATTCTGAACAACCGTGAGCTCCATAAACAGAAGTTTTTCTTTTTACCTGCCTTTTAATAACGCTTTGAGTCACGTTATTATGCGGGGTACACCCTTTATAAAAACATGGGAACACTGAATAAGTGTGTGATTGCGGCCGCGGGCCAGAATAAAAGCAAATGCATTTCATTTGAAGGTGGACCGAGGGGAAGGGGGGTTACGAAGTTTTAGGAGTTGGATATTTACGTATTATTTTTAATTCAAGGACTTTTAAGTAACTGTTTTAATCAAAATAGATAGTTTTATATTCGAATAAATTAATATTTCACTGCCATAATATTACTCATTTACAAATGCTTTGATATTGAAGAAAAATGTTAATTAAATTCGTGTGTGGGCAAACATTCGTTTTTAAGTGAGTATTCACGCCTGTCATCTCAGACATTTCTTTCTTTTACATCAAAGAAACTTATGTAAATTGATGATTTAAGAAATGGTGATTGTTTAGAGCTTTTGTTGAATAAAGTTACCATTACCTCAACACCAATATTTAATAAAAATAATTGTTGATTTTTCTTGTATCAACTATTATAAATAATTCTTTAACGGATATAGGATAAAGTTAGATTTAGATTATAAAATAAACCACAGTTTGCCATAATTTAACACAAAGCACCAGACTAGTTCAAAGATTCCTAGACAAAGTTAATATTGAAGACGCTGAGGAGCGAATATATCACGGGATCTCTTCCTGTGGTAATATTTTTCAGTGTAAACATCGGGTTGCAGGCGTTATGACGCGTGCCCGAATAGTTTGTCTCTGACCAACTTCCGGGGTCAGCACTGACGCTGGGAGGTACTTACGGTTCAAATCTATGGATACGACATTTTATTTCTTTGTTAAAGGTTATTGTTTACTTCAGCTAGGATTCAACAATATTTGAGTTTGCAAAATACAATTACCACAATTCTTCTCCTCTTTGAACACTAGATTATTTTTTAATGGACAGACGCTAAAAGTAATATCACCTCGCAAAGGCTATAAAAACTGCATGAATTACCTACCTATATTACTTAGATTTTCTAAGTATACGAAAGCCTATAATGCTAAGTTATTTTATTGCAACTTGGGAAACAATTTTTAGAAAGATTTACTTTTTGCCAAGACGACCGTTTGTCATTCCACCTATAAAATAATATTAGTAAAAGTTGACCACGAGTTTGGTCGCAAACATAAAACTCACAAAAGGTACATTTCGTGGGGAGTGTCCCTGCGGGGGAATATTGAGCATATTATTATGTAAGAACATGCCCGGACCTTTATGATCACCTCGCCTTTCACGGGGCCTAGGGTTGTCTGGACAAAAAAAATACCCCAAGTTATAAAACTTTATAAACATATGTTTATAGTAAGCGGTAAAAAATTGCTTTTTACATATTTGATTCTGGATTTAATTATTTACTACATTACTAACGGAAAATATGGTTGAGGAAATTAATCAATTTTGTCAAAGATCAAATAAGTCTTAAATAGTGATTAAACTAAACATTACTTTTAATGGCATGTAGTTAATTACTATTAAACTCAATTCTCGCCACGGCTCTATCAATGTGGCAGCCCTATATGCACGGAAGTGAAGTCCGCGGATTCTTTATATTTATATTCACCTTGTCGCAAGTCCAGCAGATTTATTCACTTCTTTAGAACGTGCGCACTGACCGTGTCCGCTGTCCCTTTGCTACACCCAACCTTACGCACTGTGCACGTCAGTGCAATTAATTATTTAGGTACTTTAAACATACCTACAATTTTGCGATTTATAGAGCATTGTTGGCCTAGTGCGTCAGCGTGCGACTTTCATCCCTGGGTAAAAGAAGTAGCTTCAAACCCACCTGTGCACCAATGGACTTAATGTTTCTGTACCCGTTTTTCACCCGTGAAACTTACGGTGAAGGTAAATATTGTCAAGAAACCTTGGCCTTAGAGTGTTTGTCAGACACAGAAGGTTAATGACTTTTCTATTAGCTTCTCGGAAGAGATACAGAAATCTGAGACCCGAAGGCTAATTATTTTACGTTTAATTTTTTTTACACATCTGCCATGTACAAATTGGTTGGTCATATTTATCAAAAAAGAATCGTCTAGTTGCATGTCCTTCCACATAAATTGAAGCCACAATGAAAAGTACGAAACTGAATCAGCGTATTTATGAGTACTTATAAAATAACCGCTATATATTTATCGTTGCGTTTTAACGCACATTAAGTAAAGTAGCTCAATCCTGTATGATATGTGTTGCGGAAAATTTTGTTTTTGGCTGAACTCGCGTTGACAAATGTAGTCGTTGTAATGTAGAGACCACTAGTATTTCACCCGTGTGCTATTTGTTTATTTTTCATTATTTAGTACGCTTTATTTTTTGGCATTAAATGTCTGTTCAAAATGCACTTTCTAATTTCAGTCTTTTAAGATTTCTGTTTGTTACTGATACCATACTTGACGCATTTCAGTTTTGATTTTTTTTCATGTTACAGGAGGCTCATCTGATGTTAAGTGACTCAGTGAGATGAGAAGGCTCACAAGCGCGCTGCCGGCCTTTTAAGAATCGGTACGCTCTTTTCTTGAAGGATTATTTAAAGGTAGGTAACAATAGATAGTAAACTCCAGCCTATTGGAAAGAGTCTCTATGTGTGGGGGACCGCTGAGCTCAGCAGCATATGCAGTAAAGAAAATACGGCAGCTTACTGATTAAAATTATCTGGCTAAAATTGTGTACCATAGCTACTGTCACAGCGTTATGTCATACGGTATTCTACTGTCGGGTGCTGCTGCAGAGGTTCAATCCATATTTGTGTTGCAGAAGCGGGCTGTTCGGGGTATTTGTTGTGTTTCCACAAGGGAGTCGGTACGGAATAGATTTAAGGAACTAATTATTATGACATTATCCGGTTAATTGTTTTTACTACGTATTTGCGTGTTGTTCTCACGAGTATGTAAGTGCGTGCTCCTATTTCACCATGCCTCCTGCTGATAGAGGACAAATCTTTGTTTAATTTATTTTATTATTCTTTATTACTCGATGTCATATGGAACATGGTGTAATGGTTGCAGCTCCTTACAAACATTGTGTAAAAAATTTGGCGATTAAAAAGAGTGGCGGAGAGTTTATTGCCAGTTCTTCTCTTCCGTTCTACACCCTTTATTTGAGAACTGGCAGTAAATGTAAAATTAGAATCATTTAAAGTATATTTTGACGTTCATAAGTGTACATTATGTTACCTTTATGAATAAATGATTTTTTATTTTATTTTTTTTATTTTAATATATTCTTGAAGCCTTGTTGTATGTACAAAAAAACTTAAACGATTTTAAAATATGTATTAAAATCTTGGCGATTGAAAAGAGTGGCGGAAAATTTGTTGCCAGTTCTTCTTACTCGCTCTACGCCCTTGACTTGCGAACTGGTTGTAAATGTAAATTTACAGTTAATTTAATTTGTTTTTCTTGACGTTCATAAGTGTACATATTGTTTACCTATATGAATAAAGATATTTTTGATTTGATTTGATTTGAAAGTTAGTTTAGCAAATGCCAAATATCCAAATTATATCATTGATAAACTTTATACATTTATAGATTATAATTTAAATTACAACTTTTTCGCATTCGGGGAACGTATCGGCACTGTTGGATTTGATTGACGCGATCAATCAAAAAGTAAAAAAATACTTTACAGATTCGTTAATTAAGGTTGAAATCATTTACAAAAACGAGCTTTTTTATGTAACAGAGGACTACGGGCATAAGGCTCACCTGATATTAGTGATACTGCCGAACAAACAAGCTCACTTTAACAGAGGGATCGCCAGTGCGATGCCAAAAAAGCGTCTGAAAAAAAGGTGTGTACGTCTATATAAATTTGTATAGGTAAACTTAAAAAATTGTAAAATATAAATTCTGGATATATTTTTAGTAAAACATACATTACGTAATTGCTTTCCACTTCAAAAGGTCCAAAGGCGTGAAAACCCCATATATCCTATTAGAATCCCAAAGAATATAACAACGATCCATCATCTATAGTTTATCGTACTAATACCCCATCAGTCAGGGTTCAATCGACCCCAAGTAGAGGTCCACTGCCCCGTGTATACGCGTAATCCTTATTATACCTGCACCTAACAGGATTTTCATTTGCTTTTGCGTCGATATTCTCACTTTGATATACACATAGTAAATTGCATTAGACATGAATTAGAATCAAGTAACACAGTAAGTCATACGAAAATAATATATGTGTATCAATTTTGGCGTACGGAAAATAAAGCAAGAATTCCAACGCAATATCTGAGTGTAAATAACATTAGTTATCAGTTAAATTACTTCTAAGTCCCTACTTACCGATTTGTAAGTACACAGAAGTAAACGGCAATTAAAAACATGGCATGCATATATGCAGATTGCAATTATTAAATCCATTAATTGTAAAAGGAGAAATCAAATATAGCAGCCCTTCATCCCCGCGGCATAAACTATTGTTCGTTCAACTTTGAATTCTGTGCCCACCTTGGCTGTTTATTTTTGGGATTTCATAAGTAGAGGGCGCTGGCGGCGTAACGGTCATCCTGACATTATTGGGTCGTTTTTTATATTTTATTACTTATTGTATTGCTTTGGGGATTACGGTAATAAAGGTGATATAAAGGACATCGAGATTGTAAAAGCTTGTCAATTAATATGAGGATATTTTTCAGTTTTGCTGTTGTTTAGAGACAATGTTAAAGTCGCTTGCTCACCTATTACCTATACTCGTATACAAGCAAGTACATGTCTACAGTTAATGAAGCCTGTAATGGTCTATAGGTAAATACATATTTGGTTGCAGCTCCTTAAAAAGTTGCGTAAAGAGTGGCGGAGAGTTTATTGCCAGTTCTTCTCTTCCGTTCTACGCCGTTGATTGAGAACTGGCATTAAATGTAAAATTAGAAGCATATAGCATTTTATAGTGTACACTGTGTTACCTAAATGAATAAATGATTTTTAAATTGAATTTGAAACATAAACTTTTGTAGATGATCAGCCACCTGTGCCTGGCACACGCCGCCGACTGGTTGAGTCGAAGAAAATCTTATTTCCGAAAACAAATGTTTATCATTAAGAAGGTACTTGAAGTTTAAAGTTTACCTATCGACTTACAGATTATCATTTTACCCGAAAACTCATTAGGACGCGACAATCTTCATTATTTACCTCACTCTAATTAATTCCTTGTCATGGTTTTTGCATTTGAATTATCATCAGCTGAAAAGGGATAGATCATGGGCCAGATAATGAGATGGAAGGAGACAGGTAGATGTCTCGACACCTGATTAACATCTTTTGGCAATTAGGTAAGCACACAAAACTCCACCCCTGTTCTGTTCCCCTGGTAGGTGATACTTAATATTCGCTCGTAAATTACTTGAAAACTTACTGCCAAGGTAGTACTAGATTTAAATTTAAATGCACTCGGTCGGTGATAACGTTCACTTTGAGAGTGAATTTATGTTCTAGAGGCGGAATCGTTCTTTGTTTGATGTTTTTATTTACAAGACCAATCTTTACTTCTTATGTAAACTCCCATTAACCATAGATCGTAATCTGTATGAAACACAGACGTACACTGAACTTTGATGTATAATGATGCCTCTTTTACATGTATCTATATCCTCATAAATGATTGTAAAACCATCCACCATCATGAAATTAAATGTTTAATTAAAATAAAACTCACCGCATTACGATGTGACCTTTCAGCTATATGTGAAAAAGTTAGCCGATTGAAAAAGGTTGGCAATCTCGAAAATTCCTACCAAATTGACCGTGATGACCGATTTTAAATTAAATTTAACTTCTTCAGCAGAATAAAAGTGTTACCTATCGAATCGTACGTACTGAATGTTTAAAAAAATTAAATATTAGGTACTCACGTTATACCTATTCGTGCAGAAGGCTTTAAAGGACGTGGGTAGGCCTCTTATCTCTCGTGAAATAGCCCGTATTGATCTCAGAACACACCTATACTTGAAATATGGCCGTTTTGAAAAATTAGGGGAAATGCAGCGAACAATAATAGCGTTGAGAGTTAGGAAATTAAAAATCCACGTTGTGGAGTAGGCATCTTCAAAATAATGCTAGTAGGCTTTAATACATCCACCTGAGTTTCATCATCGGATGACAAGGCAAATACGACATTTCACCTATATAACCCCCATGTCTCTCGTTCCACAACTGGTCGTTTATCAGGCATTTTTACCGCTCACCACTACTATGTGGGATCAGCTGTTCACTGAAGTATTTCCGAGGCAATTCCATTTAGGATCCTTTGAGAAAAGAGCGTTGCAAATCTCAAAAGACCATCAACGCTCTGTCCGTTTGCCAACTTTTCTATAAAAAAAATATAAAAATCATTGATTTGGGTTTTTACAGAAGTTCGAATGTTAGTTCTTTTTTTCTTTATAAATCACTTGTATATTTATAATTTTTAATTATTCGACGCCATTTAATTTCATCGAAATTTAACTATGTATTTGCAAACAGATTTAGGTACCATATCCAACATTTACCACGTTTATTTTTTACCTTTTTATCTCCAACAATGGCACTCGATATGATTGCCCCAGGCCGGGGGTAAATCGTTTAGAATCTGCCCCACGTGCCCCGATGCCCCGCGAGCGGTTTGACCGACAGATGTACGGGTGCTATTTAAATAGTTTTTTGTTTGCAATTTCTGAATTATTTCGCCACTTGAGTTTTTAATCACTGGCTTCATGTACTTGAAGCGGTTTTTGTCTATTTATAAAACGTTGTTTGTGAACCCATGCATTCCATACCGCATCTCTAATAGACAGTAGGTTTGTAGATCATCCAATTAAATGTTGTACAAAGTAATAAGTAGTCGTCGTCTAAACAGCAATAAGAGAGGACATAAGAGGAGGACAATTGAGGACATTGGACAGAAACTGGTTGAGGAAAACACATGAGATCGAAAGACTATTTAATTATGTGTATCAAAAATAAATTGTTTTTATGACTCAGAAGAAACAAATAATCTGAGCCAAAAACATATGATGTCAAGATAAACTTATCATATAGTTATCGTAATTGTCTGATAGATATGCTATGGTTAGAACTTACAACTAAAGACGGGATCTAATCATCAAATTGGCTAAGTTCAAAAATGTCAAACTTCCCAATGTTCCGAGAAAACTTAATTAAACTGTCAAGAACCACAAAATTACTTTCCACGCACCTGATCTCGAATTAGTAGGTAAAAGGTATGGACAGACATTCGACAAACTAGATTATGTCACCTCCATCAAAGTCCACGGTGATTGATGAGGTGTTTGAGCAAATGAGACAAAGTACGAAACACTTGTTTTGCTAAAATGAATCCTACAGTCGTCGAAATAGAAGAAATTGATCTGCAAATTGAGGACTTGCTTTTTCTGGTTGCTAATCTGTTACCGAAGTACATGGAATTTGAGGGATGAACAGTTTTATATTTATTGAGATAGGTATGTACTAATGCATATTACAGGTCATTAGCAGAGATAAAAAGTTCCATGGCGTCTACATAGTTCTGATCGTGCATATATCACGCCCGTGGCTATCTTGTCCAGTAATTACGGCCTCATTAATCACGCACAAGTGCGCCGTCCGCGGCTAATTAGCTCTTGAGGAATGCGCCGGCATAATGTACGAGGAAGGTAGCTTTGTCCGGCTATTCTTGGATACGTAACGCTTACGTTTTGCTTGCAATGGCTCGGCATTATCGTTTATGGCTTGGGAATGCTGTTTAAACCGTTGTCGAACTAAATAACACTGGCTTTGAAAATAAAGTGAAGAATTTTCAGTGTGGAACATATACTTCTACAAATATTTGGAAAAATGCGGATAATGCTATAAGTCGGTTTCGTATAGAATAATTAAATATTAACTACAAGTATTTTATATTTAGAGACCAAGGACATCCCGATTTGTAAAATATCTGAAGATTCTGTTATAATAATAGAAGTATAATATATGTACATATATTATACTTTTAACTATATATAAACTAGCGAACCCGACAGACTTTGTTCTGCATGATTATGTAATATGAGCAATAGACTTATTCATAAAGACTAACCCCATCTTATCGCATTGTTTTAACTACAGTTAGTACTCATCTGGTTTCATCATATTCTATACACAACAACTACTCAAAGAGTACGATAGTAGAGAGACGGTTTTAGTTCTTAAGAATAAGGTTCATATAGTTTACTGTTTAAGTATATCTGAGCAGTAGAATACCTTGTAACTACTCGGTCATAAATAACCAATAGCGAATGCATAAATTCCAATCAAAAGTAGCCGTGTAATGAATTTCTTCTAATTAAAATAACATATTGTTCATTATTTATAGCACAAGACAATGGCACAGGCGCATGTTCGTAGAAACGCATATATAGATCACCTAAGTCCATCTCATTATTATTAATTATACACAACATGTCTTAATAGTTCTGAATGAATCTTCTATCATTTTCAGGCCTATTATTATTAACCATTTCATTAAGAGCAAATCCAGAGAAGGCATTATACATAGAATTCAATATCTATTGTACTAAGATTATAAAGAGGAAAGATTTGTGTTTTTGTATGTATGATGGTAATGTTTTTACACAAAAACTACGGAACCGATTTCAAAAATTCTTCAAAAGAGCTGCATTATTACTGACTGACATGTAATATATTTAATAAAAAAAAATCCCTAATAAAATGCAATAATATAACCCAAGGTGTGACAATATTATCTATAACAAATCTGTCATCGCGTGTGTTGTGGTAAATATTGATGATAGAACAAAAGTACAAAAACAGCTCAGGGTTTTTTTTCAAAATTAAATTCCTTAAAAAAAATATTGTTTATATCACGCACTCATCAGGAATGAGTGTGTGGGTTGCATGTGAGGGAATGTGTGAGTGTGTGTGTAACTACATGTTATAGGAGCATCTCCAACTCTACGTAGGGTGTGTTCAGAAGCCTGTCCTTTAACCATTTTTTTAGATTTTGGGACGGGGAGCGTATAGATATAAAGAAGCTTATTTATTGTAACCATTTCGTCATAAACGTTTTCTTTCAGATGTTTGTTAGAATTTCATAAATAAACCTGTACCTAGAATTGCGTATTTGTCTATTAATAGTAAATATTATGCATAAGTATTAGTTAAAACCCCATTTTCTTATTCACAAAGCAATTAATCCACCTTGCCTGGCGCAGTGACTGGAACGTCTAGACGCGTTTAAAACGACCATCTCTCTCGATTACTACAATAATAACATTTAAATGTTAATACAACGACCACTTGCAGTCTCTTCGGTATTAGACAATTATGCCAGTATAAAAACTGTTTAATGCATCGTATAATGCAATATAAACTTTATTGCCTGGAAATACGGGGCGCTTACTTTAAGATGTGATATGGAACTGTTAGTTTACGTACTTAACGAGGTGATATTGAAAAATCAGTGACAATTTTTTGTGTTAATTGATTATGAAACGTATATAGTATAAGCAGTATATGAAAAGTAGTAGTTGGCCTAGTAGCTTTGGCGTGCGACCCTCATCCCTGAGATCCTTGGTGCGATCCCTGGCTACGCACCTTAGACTGGAAATTGCTCGAAAGATGAAGGAAAACATTTTAAAGAAACCAGCTTGCCTTAGATCCAAAAAGTCGACGGGTTGTGTCATGTTGTCATCATGTGTCATGTTGTCATCATGTGTCATGTTTAATTGAATCATTTAATGTACGTTAAGAATAACATCGTAAGGGAATTATGGAATGGTTTTACCAACTGTTTTAATTCTGACACGTGGAAATATTTAATAAACATATTTACTGCTTATGTCCAAGCTAGAAAAACATCAAACACAGTGGGTAGATACACAAGCAACGACAACCGTTTTAGTTGTCGATAAAATCGCAATAGACGACACCCCACGGATGATTAATGTATTATTTATTGGGACTGAGTCCCTTATCGGCTGTATCGCGGGGGAAAGAATGAAAAGAGTAGGGTCTAAATAGCGATTCATGATTTTTTTTAGATTTGGCTTTGATTATCTTGGAATTAGAAACTATCTCGTTATCCAAAGTCAAATGTCATATTCATATCGATAAAACAATGTGTAAATATACATTAAATGCTTCTAATATTACACTTACCGCCAGTTCTCAAATCAAGGGCTTAGAACGGAAGAAAAGAACTGGCAATAAACTCTCCGCCACTCGGTTTTTAATCGCCAATTTTTTTGTTTGGTTTTACACAACGTTTGTAAGAAGCTGCAAATATTAAATATATATATAGCTTTGCTGTATTCTCCTCCGTAGAAGTCTATCATCTCAAACAAGATCATTTGTATTAAACCAGTGAACTATACTGAAGATGGCACTGTTTACATTCTCATATGATGGATTTCGTTGTTTCACTTTAAATAAAAGCGAAGTGTCATTAGCAAAAAACAAAAAACAAAAAAATTCATTTATTCATATAGGTAACAATGTACACTTATGAACGTCAAAAAAAGAAAAGAAATATACATAAAATGATTCTAATTTTACATTTACTGCCAGTTCTCAAATCAAGGGCGTAGAACGGAAGAGAAGAACTGGCAATAAACTCTCCGCCACTCTTTTTAATCGCCAAGTTTTTTTTTTTATACACATTGATTGTAAGGAGCTGCAACCATTACACCATGTTCCATATGACATCTTGAGTAATAAAGAATAATAAAATAAATTACAAAACAAAGATTTGTCCTCTATCAGCAGGAGGCATGGTGAAATAGGAGCACGCACTTACATACTCGTGAGAACAACACGCAAATACGTGGTATAAACAATTAATATCGCCGCATACACAAATTCAAGTACGACCAGTCACCACAAGTAGCACCCGTTCACGAGTATGACGCATGGCCAGCCATCGCCCCCCTCGCCATATTTTAGGGAGAGAGACAACCCGACGCATGGACGCCGCCACAAGCAATGACATTTAAGTGAGCATGACGATCCTTGAAATGTGGACTTGGCTACACAAGAAAAAAGTAATAATACTAATTATACTGAAACAATTTGATACCACATGAATCACGGTTTGTTCCCACTTTACATTTAAGAGAAAGTCGTGGATGTCGACGATCGCCCTATAGTCTGAAAATGCAGCCGAGAGATTCAGTCACGTTACCGATTTATGCTGAAGCAATTCATATCCAAGCACTATGATCGTTTAAGTATTCATTTATATTATAATAGGCCTTAGCAAGCAGTTTTACTTTAATGTACGATTTAAATTTATTTACTGGCAATAGTTGTATCTCACTAGGGATTTTGTTGAAAAAACGTATGCAATTGCCTTGGAAAGAATTACTCGTTTTATGCAGCCTCGTGGTTGGTGCGCTAATTTTGTCTTTATTACGAGTACTATAATTATGGAAGCTACTATTCTTTTTAAAGATATCTATATTTTTCCGCATATACAAAATATTCTCATAAATGTATTGACTTGCCAAAGTTTAAATATGTAATTCTTTAAACTTACAACAGCAACTAGCAACAGTACTATCTCGTAAAGCTCCTTTACAAAAATGGTAGGTCATTTATATAGACGAGGAATAAGAAGGGACCATGTATAGAGCCTTGCGGTACACGCATAGTAACGTTAAATAAGAATGTATTTGTAGAATCGAACTGGCCAAATTAAAGAATCGTTTGTACTTAAACCTTAAAACAAATTCTGTGAATACTTTAGGGTCACATTAGATATAAAAGTAGCGTTAGCCTAGTGGCTTCGCGGCTCTCCTTTCTGAGTTCGTAGGTTCGATCCCTGGCTGTGAACCGATGGACATTATTTCAATGTGGGCATTTAACATTCGATCGGACAGTGAAGAAACCGGCTTGCCTTAGACGCAAACGGCCAAAAATCCTGAAACAGATAATTTTTGACGCCACTAATTTATTGATTTAGACAGTATCATTATAAGGATGTATTGAAGAAGAGACGCCGTGTCACACACATAGTATAATTTTGAAAATATGTATTAATTGTTGAAATTTCTTCGTTTCGTTCATTTGGATTTGGACATGCATCGTATTTTCGTATTTTTTCTTATAAGTTCTCTCCCTCAATTGCTGATTTCCTAGATAACCATATTTCGGGATAGAAATTTAAAAATGACATAAGTAATATATTTGAGCATTTCATAATGAGTAAACATGGATCCATATTAAATATTATTTTTGGTAGTAATTGATGTTATTAGTCCATCGAACATCTAAATGATATTCCGTTACAAGCAATACCTACAATTTTAATATAAGTTGCTCCACCTGATTAAATCACAAAGGGTATAATTATAAAACTCGTTAATTACATAGGAATGGATCCGTGTTCTATTTTCACGGTCACAGCGGCCGCATCAAAGACTAAGGGAGTTCCCCTCTGCATACGATATACGTACAAACCTACTCTTAATATTTTATATACATTTGACTGTAGACTGTGCTATACTTGTGAAAACTTACTAAAACTACTATGTAACGATGTAGGTAACAAAGAATTAGATTAGCTTTTACATTTTTGTAAATATATGTGTATTATTAATATTTTAGATATCTTTATTTGATAGTTTTTAGTTTTGTTTTGTTAGTGGTACATGTTATTTATGTTCTTCTTTGCTATTTTTTTCTGTACTTACTTTTACTTTACTTCTTGTACCCTTTTTTAATTATTTTTCCAGAAGAAGAATTCTCTTGCTAGCGATCAGGCCGCCCGTTGCCTATGTATAATTTTATTTAATATGCATGTAACTCTATTAAGTAAAGAAGTTTAAATAAATAAAAAATATTTGACTTATTAAAGGTTTGGCCATTTTCCTAGAATAATATTAGTGTAAAAGTCATTGTCATAATCCAGTAGGTACCCACGTAATAAATTAAAAAAATTTCCATGTTCAATATTTTTGAAAGTCAAAGTCATTCTACTTATTTATGGTAAATAAAGTGCCACTGTTATTCAGCGAATGTTCAATGTAAGGGCCGCTCGCGTCAGCATCGCGACTCAACACCTGAGTACACTGCGCTCGTGGACTTGGGGTGATCAGGTTTAACCATGGAAATGGAATATTTTTGAAGTGGGAGCAAATAACATTATTTATTGTTAATTATTTGTTTAATTTGCACGCACAATACGCGACAGGCGGCGTTATGGCGACTAAAAAATGTTACTCCAAAATATTTGTAAATTTCAGGTAAGAAGTATATTATATTAATTTAACCAAAACATGCTATATACTCTGACATAATAAAATGAGATATTAAGTAGTTTTCTATATAGTTTAATGTTTTTCTTTCTCAGCTTGTTTATAATATAAAAAAATAAATATTTATAGTCAAAAGCAAATATAAACTTAGCAAGGATATATGGGTTAAAAGCTAGTCAATTATATAAAAGTCGCCTCTACAACATCAAAACTTATTTTAAACAGATTCGATCCCGGTGTAACAGAGGGGTGAATAAAAGAAAAATTGACACAGGAACAATTACGCGGCATCTGTCGTGTCCTGACTCCTGTCCACCGTCACTCCACACACCAAACGAGGAACAAAATTAAAATAGAATTGGTGACATATAACAAAAGAATTCACTTTTTATATGTCACATGTGAATAATCATAAACAGGTATAGTCAGCACATTATATACTGGTGTTCATGTATATGATAATATTATAATATATTAAAAAAAACTTAAAACAACTAAAAAATAGACCAATGTTGGCCTAGTGGATTCAGCATGTGAATCTCATCCATACAGTCGAAGGTTGATCCCCGGCTGTGCACCAATGGCCTATCTTCCTATATGCGCATTTAGCGCTGGTTCTAACGCTGAATGGGAAAAATTGTGAGGAAACCGGTTTGTTTTACACTCAGAAAGTCGATCTCATTTGTCAGGCACAGGAGGCTGATCGCCTACTTGCATATAAGATTGACAAATGATCATAAAACGGATACAGGGACCCAGACTTACAAAGTTTGTAGTGCCACTGATTTAGTTATTTTTATTTTTTTGTAATTTACATTAATGTTATACGAAATATAGATTAACTTACCAGCTATTTATTAAAATATAAATAATAAAACTACAAAAAACAAACACATAAGCTACAATCATAGAATCCTGCAAAAAGAGGTGTGTGTAAGTTATCAAATTCCAACATTAACTAAACATAGCTTTCGTAGTATTTTTCTCAATTTGAAGGGTGAACAAAAATTGGTGACTGCGCTTAGTAATTACCTATAATGTCTATTCACAATGCAGGGCGATACAATTTATGCTGATTGGATTGAGAACCGAATATATTAGAGGGACACATCTCATTATGACTCGGGATGAACTACAAGTTAATAAGCGTTAGTATACAAAAAATATTAAAAACTTTTCCACTAAAACTTGGAGTATTTTACTTAAATATTACGAATGTATTTATACACAATCAAACATTTTTTCAAATAATACAACCGCTATAATTGGTCATCGTTTTATAGAAAAGTATTATTTTCGCAAATAGTCCATTCCAATCCATTGGTTCACAGTCGGGTTTCGAACGCAAGACAAGGTTTGGAGCGTGCCGATTACCATTACACTTTCTTATTTATTACAAAACGTCAACTTCGTGGCTTTTGCAATTTTGTTGATTAATCCTACCTAAAACTTTAAAAATATTTTGCGCCAAGGGCTTGAGGTTTTATTAGTAGAATTCTCTCGTCGCTAGTATAAAAATGATTTCCAAAGGGATGTTCATGTCTATATCACGGAAACTATCAACTTTTATTAGATGATATTACGATACCTGCCCTGGCAGATAGCCAGGCAATAAAACTAGTCTGGCAGGAACAAGTGCAGATATTTTTATATGACTAGGTGAGGGGTCAAAATTAAATTAATGATAGTGAAAAAATAAAAATATATGGAAATATATGAATGAATGCTTATTTTGAAAGTTTGAAACAGAAAAGATTCCTTTTTACCAATAGGCACACCGCCCATTTGAGGACATACAACTAAAAATATCAATAGTATTAATATTTACGATAGCTTTTTAATTTTATAATTTGTATTTGGTACATAAGATTCAACCTCTACTCGTAGGCTAACGAATATTGGATGTTTTCATAATTTTATATCCACAACATAATAAACAAAACTGCTCCTCCCATTAATAAATTAACGATGACGTATAATTCATTGCTGTCATAAATTAAGCACGTAAAAATGGTGTAAATCAATGAGTGTTTATGACAAAACACATGACGCTTAACCTTTACGGGAATCGTTAAAGGTGTCATTCGTGTGCTTGAGATCTTATATGCAACGTTTTTTTACGAAAAAGCTCGTTCCAACATATTTTTGAAATAATTGCGTTTAGAGTAAGTAGCTATGTAGTTTCTTTACCATTCTTGTCAAAATGAAACTACCTTGTGGAAGAGGCAACTAATAATTTCAAAATTGACTTTTTAATAGGCCTAATTGAAAAGAAATGATTTGTCAATAAATATTTTTTAATATTAATTACATTGTATAGTTTAGAAAGTCATTTATTTAACCATGAGTTATAATTATGTATTAAATAATTATTTGTTTTGTAGCAAGACTATAAAAAATGCTAGACATAAATCGAGTTAACTGTAAAAAATTATGCGATTAATATGTTTTTTTTATTGAGACATAAATGTTGAAATTAAGGTGTTCAAACCGAAATGTAGTTCATAATCGTCTTGTAAACAATGAACATGATATTAAAATTAAATAGAGCTTCATAAAATTTTAGATAAATCCCCTAAATATACAAAGAAATCCCGTATTATCGCGAGATACTTGCAATTGTTTATTTTACCAAATATTGCTTGTAGTTTAAAAATATGAGTATAACAATCCAACAGAGATTAAAAACTCAATGAAACTCGAAACTTTCGTAAATACGAACGTGAGGCACACACAAGTACATAAGTAAGGCTAATATAAGAGAGCCTTAAAAATACGGTAAGCGACAAAAATAATACCAAAATCAGCGTATAACAGCTGTGAGCGAACGTCCGGTTTGAAAGAAGTTAGTTGCGCTGCAGGTTCTCGGTAAAAGTACCGGAATACACGGACAATATTTAGAAGCACGGGGCGATATATAATAAAGGAGCTGTTAATTTTAAGTAACCCTTTTATAAGATCTACAAAATAGATCTTTGCAAATAATGGCAGAAGAATAATAAGAATTGTGGAAACATGCAACAAGTATAGAGTATGTCATGTGAAACAACCACTTCATTTAGATACTAAAGAGGATTTATCACAAAAAAATTGTTTATTTGTGTTTACCACGATATTAAGCGAGTAAAGGCAGGCGTATCAAGATAAATTATTAAATGTAATCTTAGTATGGACAAAATATTTTATTCTTATAGACAATTGAAGATAATATGAACCCTTCGAATGCGTTACCGTATACTGAGCTTATGAGCTTTTAATAATTCAATACCGTTCAAAATGATGAAAATACGAAATAACAACTCAATAGAGTTCCAAGTACAGTCGATATCAAAATTGCCACGTGTCGGAGGCGCCAGGTGCTCCGACCGCACAGTTCTAAATTTAACGTCTTTATTTGTATTCGACTGTACTCCATGTTTTTACTCGCAAACTTCTCTAATTGGAAAGTGGCGATTCTAAAATAACAAGATTTATTTACAGATTAAATAGGGCTTTAAGCTTTTACGTTCTCTCGTATTCCTGGGCTGTACCGCACCTGGCTTTTTCATTTTTAAGTTCATTTATACCAGAGGGTCGACTTGATTTTACGTGAACTATTAAAAGAAGTCACATTGTACCTTGTCTTAAATATAAATAAATAAAAGCCAGCCCCGAATTTCTGTAACTTAAAATACCAAAACTTCACGGCAATTAAACAAGCCAAAAGATAGGACATTAATATTTGATAACACAATTAATTTAGCAGAGGTTTCTCGTAAAATTTTCAATTTGCTTGCGAAAGTTTCACCTGATAACTCCGGCCGGGAGGACCAGATAAGATGAGGAGGTAATTAAATTGTACCACTTACAGAGGTACGCAATTATAATTTTGTAATTCACTTTCTTTAACTTTGATGTATTTTAAAATTATTTAATGGCGCTTATTAAACTTTGCCATGTTATATTAAGTGATCTGGTTGTATCTTTATAATTTTATAAATAAGTATTTCGTTTGAGTATAATTTAAATAAATATATTTGTGTTGTATTCCTATGATATTTCCAAGGACATTGGAGGCACTTTTTTCGATCGTATCAAGTTTCAAGTCGAAAACAATTTTCGTCGGGAATTGAATGCTAGAGCTTAAATGTTGAAAGTCATATACGTAACGTATCTGTATCTACTAAGGCACGGTGTTCATTGAGTGAAAAACATGAGATTATTGCTATAATTTCAAGACTACAAACAATCGATAATTCTCTGTTGTGTGTATGTGATGTTTAATTTTAAATGTGTACATTTCACCTACATATATTATAAATAGTTAAGAATGAAAAACATCGAAATAGATATTGAAAACAGCAGAAATAACGCACGCCGTACGTGTGTGACGTGTAAACATACACGGAGAAGGACTATACAATAATATATGAATGCCACGTTGCATATATAAGGAACATATTTCTAAGCAGACGCAAATACACCATACAAGCGTATATCACTTGAACGTATATAAAAGATTAAAGCAATCCTAACATTTTGTATTTGTATGTGCCTTTATCTTGATTTTATTTTCTTATTTCTGGAAAACCGTGATATAAACGGAATAATCTCTATACCTACGCTAGGGCTCTTGTTTGTCGATCTACTTGGTTCAATAGTATGTTTCATAAGTTAAACATTAAAGTTTTGACTTGACTGATAATATTGTAAATATAATATTAATATTGTAATAATGTGTATTATCAATTGTTATTCAGTTCAAAATACAACGTTCTTCTGTTTTTTTTAAATCTAATTAATATACTTTAATGTCAACAACTTTCCGTGGCCGTATTTCACTGAAACAATGTCTTTGAATATATCAAATGTACAGAAGCACAATTCTTCTGTGAGTGTGTATGTCACTGAACTTCTCTCAAACGACTGGACCGATTTTGACGAAATTTTTTGTGTGTGTTCAAGGGGATCTGGGAATGGTTTAGATTCACAATTTTGTCCGCTGGACAGTGTTTTTTTAATTAAATTTTTAATTTCTTAGTAGTTGTTGATTTTGGAATGTTTTACATTGGATGCGACAGACGGCGCTACCATCGCAGTGTCAAATTTTAAATAATATTCGAATTTTAATTTTAGTCTATCCCGACAGTTAGCGCTGCGATCAAATTAAAAAAAAGTTTTGTTATCATTGTGTTATTGTAGACCATGTGCTGGATCGTTAGATATTGTCATAACATTTGAATACTAATTTTCATCAAAATGGTCCAGAATGTTTTAGCTTATTTTAAAAAAAGTTTGAAATTTTCAAATTAAAGACTTTTAGACAGGACAACGTCTGTCGGGTCCGCTAGTATATACCTATATATAAAGATACTAAATACAAAAACATTAAAATTTACAGATTTGGTTATAGGTATAATAACAGTAGGTTCACAATGTGACCATTATCTATTTGCAATTATACTCGTTTCTATGCACGTGTAACAAAAGAAACGAAGTGAAAACAGGAAGACAACAGAAGCAACAAACAAATTCATTTGTCCCGATCGAAATGCAATTAGACAGCAATCATTCACACCTAGGCTAAATACAACAACTGAACAAGCGCTAGGCACGCAGTCCGGCGCCGTCTATAGACTGTAGCATCTCAAGAGGAGGTACATTTTATTTATTTGAAATTAATTTGTTACTAAAAAGTCCCCTTAATGGTTGAAGCACCAAAAGCGTGTAGCTTATTACCTTTAAAATTAATACGGACTTAACAAAAACTCCTCTGTCGTACTTTTATAAAATACACATACATAAGGCTAACCATAATATCACTAACCATAGACTTCTGAAAGACTCACCACATCAAAGTCAACAACAGAGGTTGTTAAGATGATACAATATTATTATTTATAATATTATATATTAATATTATTACATTTGCTCAGCCAGAAAGACAAATGAAACAGCCAGAAAGAGCCTTATTTGGTAAATATCCTCGAATCCTTGTTGTACGTAGAAAAAAATGTAAACGATTTTAAAACAAATGATGATTTTCACCAGTATAAAATGCGAAATAGATCTAATTTGAGTGTACGACCAACCAGGCTCCAGTTTGAGTGTACGACCAACCACTCCTTATAGGGAAAGTCTATTCGTTTTCACAACATCACTAGATAAATTCAAAGTCCTCGTTAAAAATAAATTAATCAATAAAGATTTTTATAAATTTGACGAATACTTAAATGATCCTAATCGTTGGGATTGATTTGCTACAGTTCAAACAATTTGTGTGGCTCAAAACTTGGCGATTGAAAAGAGTGGCAGAAAGTTTATTGCTCGCTCCACGCCCTTGACTTGCGAACTGGTAGTAAATATAAATTTACAATTGCTTAAATTTATTTATTTTATGTACTTGTTTACCTATATGAATAAAGATATTTTGAGTTTGAGTTTAAGCAGCAAGTTACGTAGCATTCTACGAAGCCACTGTCTTCTGCAATACTAAAGTCAACTATATAGAACTATATAGAAGAAGTTAGAAGGTATATGAAATATATGGTACATGTTCAGCGATCTTACATCTATAAAGTACAAGCACGCAGAATGCTGTACTGCGTGACGGTCAGCTCGCATCGACGACAGCGAGGCGGCGACGATTTATCGCGCGAGGTGCCTTTCGAAAGGTGAGCCCTGAATTAAATCGATCCATTCAATCACTTGATTTACGCACCGATTTATTTTCGATCGCCATATATTTACTACCGACTTCACATTTAAATGTTTCGTTTGCTAATGTACCTAGATTATTTAGATACATATTTACTTTTTGAATTAATGTCCCTCTTTTCCAAAGACGTACGCAAAGACAACCTTTCTCTCAATATTTATCATGCACCTAAATTATACTGGAAGCTTATGCAATATTCTGATATAATATAGTAAATTATCCACATTTGATAAAAAAATATTGGCTGTTTATGTTTAGTGACATACAGGATAGAAATACAAGAAATAAGTAACCAGTCATCTTACAGATTGCAGAAAATAAATACTTCATTTATGGGCCTAAGTATACGCTGATATAACATAATTCCTAGTGAAATATTGGAACTGCCTCTCAACAGATTCAAAACACATATTAAAAAAACGTGTAAAGGTTACTACACAGTTAATGACTACCTAGATGATAAAAACGCATGGTAATAGTTCTAATTATATTATTATAATTTGTTTTGTTATCTTGGAAGTGTTGTGAATAATTGTGTAATGGTTAATGTGGTAAATCACAGAACAGATCTTTTTTCCTTATGTAACTTTAATGACGTTGTGGTTTATGACTTTTTCCTTTGAATAATTGTAATGTATTTGACATTCGTAAGCATGCCCTAAGAGCCATCTAAACTGAATAAACGAATTTTGATTTTGATTTCAGTCAGTATTCTGTTCCGAACGCGTTTAAGAAGTTTGTATGATTAGCTGAGCTGTGGCGACAAAAGATTAAAAAAGTAATTTCATGATTAGTTAAATACTACATTAATTAATATTACATTTCTAGTAATAGTTTTGTAATTCGTGTAACTTCCAGATGCACGAAAACCTCACAGATTATGTTTATATTACTATTAGTTTAGATTACTATATTCCACTTTATAATAAAAAATAATCATTAACATAATTAAAAGTAGTCCCTACGTTTTAAACAATAGATATAAACGCGTACATTTAAAAACTGTTCTTTTGTAGCACTATAACCTGCCGACAGACAAACTGACAAAACAATTTAACGGCCCAGGTGCAGACGTACGCTAATAGTGGAATAATAAAACGTAATCATCGTTCTTTCCGCGAAGAAAAATAAATATATTTAGAATGAAAACAAATACGGCTGTGAATTACCTGTTGGTTTTAGATAAATGTTTGATGCGTTTGCGCTCCAACACGGTGTTCTTTGATTTTGATACTTGAACTTAAAATAAAACAAGGTTCAATTGTGTTTATGTCTAAAATAAGGTAAATGTCTAAAGTAATTGACATCGAATGCAGCAATGTTATAATGAAGTCAATAAAGGTAAGAAAAACGATGCCCTTGTATCGGAGGCGAAGTAGTTCGGCCCGTGTGCCCCTAGATCGACAGAGTGGAAGGGGACCTGCTACAGCTGACAGACAGCAAGTAGCAGGAGGTAGCACCGGACAGGGTGCAGCCAAGACATTTTTGGGTCGCAGAGCTTGCGAAGTATATATAACAGCATACAAAAACAATTATTAAAAAATAAAAGTTCGTTAAATGCGTAGCCTTTTCTACTTAATTACAATAATCACTCATCTGAAACAAATTAATATCAATACACAACCCTCTAAATGTATGTACCAGGTACCCATGTCCAAAATATCATCCCATTTTTTGAAAGTATCAAAACTAGTTTCGTTAGAGTAAATCCGGGCCATGTGTTTTATGTTTGTTTCTAGGCGGTGCGATCAGCATTACCTGCGCGCACCTCTTGTATTTTTATTCGATCTATTTCTACAGCATTTAACGTTATCGGTTACTTTATATTTTATTAGTTGTGCGTGTGCGCATTACCGCTTTATAGCTATGGTTAGGTTAAAAATAGCGAATTAATAAAGATTCCATGTCGATTTCATCATTTTTCGTAAATAAATTTTTACTTATAAACCGGACACAGTTATGTTTTCTAGATACATATATAAACTGTACTGTGACGACAGATGGGTCAAAAAGACCCTTACTTGGAATGGCACCGTGGGACCAAAAATAGAAAAGATGCCCAAAAGATACCTGGGAGGATGGAATAAAAAATATAGCAGTGAAAATGGAAAATCTTGCCGAGTATGAGAGACAAGTGGAAGATTTTTAGGCCCCCCTTTATTCCATCGGAAGTCGTGTAGGTACTAATGATGAACATCGATACAAACAATGGCATGGACTTAATGTTATCCTGACTATGTAGTACTCAAATACAGGTTATTTAAATTTTTATAACTTTACTGTATCAAGTTATTAAAACAACTGTTATTATAATACATGACCTCTTTTCTGTATAGATCTGGAAACCAAAATAAACCGCGTTTGAATTAAATTTCACCTGCTTTATACTCAAAAACAAGATTACTGCTAATGTGGGACACTTGAAGGAGGCAGTTATAACCCTTAAAACTTTAATACGTTACTAGTGATGCTAAGATGTCTTTACGATAAAGTTTTATATCCCTCATAGATCAGAGTCCGTACATTAATTTTGTCACATCATTGTGTTTTCATTTAAAAATAGTACTAACCATACGGGAAGGTATAATTGCTTGAATTCTTTATATGATTTTTATGAAAGAAGTTAATTTTTTATGGGACAGAGGGCAAATGAGCAGGCTGGTCATCTAGAGTTTAATGTTTTTTCTGGTCTTTAAGGTCCCTGTCCCTATTCTCATCAGGACCCCTGAATCCTTTTGGTTTTATAAAGTGGTGGTGCGTGGCAAGAATTATCTTAGAGCTTTCTTTTCGAAAAGCTTTCACAGAAAGAGGATTCATAGAAATACATAAGTTTTTGTATAATTTTGACAATTAATTATACTTATCCCAAAGCAAAGAAGTCATAGTATATCGATAAATTTAAACAGCACTAGCCGCATTAAGGTTGTCGCAAAATGAAATTATACAAAGAGTCAAAGATCCGCCTCCACACTTGCAATAATACACTGTTAATTTTCTTCAAACACTCGTTAACTCTTGCTTACGACAAATATGCTTTATTCCAAAAGCAATAGGCTCCCTAATCCGCTGTATGTGTGCTGATATTCTGACAACCTGTTTCACGAGTCGGTAATCTCTTTTATCTTAAGGTGACAAGCTGCGGTTTATTATTTCTGCTGAGATATGTTGGTAATTTCCTTTAGCTTTGTTACGTAGAGTATGGAAATTAATAATGTCGCGGTGTTATTTTTTAATGTTTTCTTTTGTTTGGCATATGTAGGACTTCTTATAACTCAATAGAAAATTGCAATACAAGACAGGGTCATACAGATGCAAATACTAATAGTGAACCAAAAGGTTTTGGACAATTTCGTAAAAAAAAATCTCTTTCTTCAGTCGCTGGCCATATCTGATCGTCGTGGTCAGCAAGGAACATCTAGTGCGGAATCTGTTTCCACCGGTCCTTATCCAGCGCCTATCTTTAACGAGTGTATAGTTTTGCGAATGATTTGTCTTTCACTTGATCGGTGCATCTAGTTAAGGAAAAGTCCATGTGATAATTCTGCCTTCTGTGTTACCAACACGATCAGTTCCGACGTTTTTATAGCCTTTGCGCATTGTATGGCTGAAATAAAATAAAACTCTCTGTCGGCGTAGAAATAAATAGTAAAACTGTATTATTGTAAATATTTTATTACTACGTAATGTACTAGATCTGATATATCAAATTTAGTTCAAGAATCTTTATTTCTGAATCAATTAAAAAACACAAATATTAAAAAAATACGAAAAAATCAATAACAATAAATAAAAAGAAGTAATTTAACAAATATGTAACACACAAACTAATCCGACGAGAAAGGCCACCGCCTAAGAGTAAAACAGATATTGTTTAGACCCATAGGATATTGGAAATTTGAAGAAAACTGGAGATTGAGATGTAATAAGCAGACCACAGAAAAAAAAGCCCGTATCAAAGACATTTGATGTACCAACAAGACTGAAATATTGACACCGTCTTAGCGCAATGCGTTAACCTGTTGAATTAATAGTCGATTAGTCTTCATTACGACGGCTTAAACCAGCTTCGCGCTAATAGTAACTAATAGTCATGTTATTACCGGCTTACGACTTGTCACTGTACAAATTTGTCAAACTACTGCGTTTGTAGTCAGCGACGAGAGCAGGTGCTGAGCAAATATCATTTATTTGCGGTTGATCTGCTTTTTGATGTGCGAAAGTCTACATCGATCTTCCGTATAAATAGATTAATAAGAATTGCCAGTTCGCGTTTACTAACCGCTATTCTATGGCTGAGTAGATTCATTTGTTAGATAAACGTATGAGTTCAATCAAATAGGTAAAGAAACTTTTATTATTTGAATATATAAAACAACAAATCCTCCAACTAATAACCACATTTTGCTAATTTAATTTTACCTGCTCTGGGGTTGCCATAACCTAAATGTACACACGTAAATAAATACCGTTTTAATATAAAGTGGCAACACCTTTACGCACAGCGGCAGCGCTATTAAGGACATTCGTGTTAACGATATGGCAACATTAAATACAATGTTTGCGTAGTTCTGACTACGCTTTCGTTTGCTTAATATTTTTGCAGCTATGCGGGCAATATGCTGCTTTTATAAGTGATTCTTATAAATTAAAACACGTTGGATGTAACATAGGTAAATTATATGTAACGGATTAGGAGCCACGAGGATAGCACTTGAATAATAGAGCACCAACGTCAAGTTTTACGCGTGGAGAAAGGAAAGAAGAAGGTGAAGCGCAGATAACAGACAACGAGTGATTGGAATACTTTCATCAAACGACAGGATGTTGACAAAGCAGCAAACAATAAGTTGCACAACGATTTTAAAGCACGACCAAACAAAAACAGGGCTAGCAGATATGCTATTGAAGATGGTTTTTGATATAGGGTTTGCTAATTTCATTAATTAGTTTGTTTATTCATTCGTCAAAAATCACTTTCTTAAAAACACATTCATAAAAATTGATATTTAAGTTTAAAGAAATGTTGATTATAAGTTTCATAGCTCACTCAGTATGAATTTATTTATACTGAGTGAGCTATGAAACTTACCTATAACCTTTTAAAAATTGAGGCAACATTGGCCTTTTAAAATGGTCACAATAGCTGGTCGTATATAGAGTATATAATAGAGTCATAGCTTTAAATCTGTAACGAAACTACGACTGGAATTTACTTATTTGGCGTTAGCAGCAGCAACGGCAGATGGTTAGGTTATTAACAAAAACGCAACAAGATATAAAATATTCCATTTAATAAACAAATTATCTATCTTACATATATGGTATATCTTTAGTATAATTCTATATATGGATATAATTTAATACCCATAATATTTCATAAGGAAACTGAGAATGTGCACCTACGAAGTTCATTTCTACCGTAAGTTACTAATGGCGCCTAATTGCGCGGTGTTCCACGCCGCCACCGTGTGTGCCGCGCTTTATAGTTCTGGCGGGAAATCTGACAGCTAGATTAAGACATTTCCTAATGTATGTTCCACAAAAATTTTAAATTCGCCTAACAACTATTCAAGGAATGGAGTTTTAGTTTAAATACATCTTAGTATTTTCATTATTCATTTAAATACATCCAGTAACCTTAAACCTTTAAATAAACATCTTTAACGGATATAATAAAAACAAATTTATATAAATCGACGTTTCGGCACGTTAATATTATGGCAACATTGCAGTAAATTCTAACCATAATGCCAAATACGAGTAAGTGTGTAACAACTGTTTGTGGTAATCCTTCACAGGCAATACAAAATGTTAAAAATTATAATATATATAATATAAAATTGAAATAATTAAAGAATTATCATTTTAATTTGGAAAAGCAAAAACCAAAGACAATAAACATGGATTACTTACCACATATATCTTATATTTAAATGACATTTGTGACATTTCTGTGTGCTCGTATTTTTATTTTTAGTAATATACAAATAAACAAATGGTTTTTCTTGTTTTATTTATAAATTAGGTATCTACACAAGGTTTTTATGCTTGAACTTAATTTGATTTTATCTAATTTAATTCACATTTGCAAAAAACAAAAAAATATATACAAATATTTCATTTTAAAACACTCGAAAGTAAATAAAGTTTAACAAATTGTTTAATGACATACAAATAGACGGCTTCTACAAATGAAGTCGTTAAGACTGAATAATGGCGCATAATAAATTAATATCACCAAAAAATTTTATAGTCAGATTGTCCTTTGATCTCATAAAATAAAACATTATGTTTTGACCACAGATCAATGAATGCATATTTTTATTTGTGAGAAATTTAAACCTAAATCATCAAGCAAGTAGCGTCTACACTTAGACAAAAACAATTAAATAATTCAGACTCCAAGGTTAAATCTCCCCCAGCTTTGTGCCTAACGTTGAGTGTTTTAATCTTTAAATTAATGAAATAAATATAATTTAATTATATCGAAAAACCAAGCATATACTAAAACTGCATATTTAAATTAAAGGCGATCAGAATGTGTCTTCAGAAATCACAATATTTGATAACATTTCTCTGTAAAATAAATCATTGTGTATAGTATAATTATAGAGATATCTCAAGAATGCACAGAGCAGAGATGAATAGTGGGGGGCCAAGTGAAGTCGTATTTTACAATAATTTATGATTGGGCGGCCAGGTTCTCGAAATATACTATTATTTCTATTTTACTTCCATTTGCTAAACTAAGAAGTGGAATATTCGTTATTTATACGCTACGTGTTTATCTCTTTTCGGAAATTGCAATATCAATTAAATATAACCAGCCATAGTATGATTTGTGTTACATTTTGTAGTTTACATTTTTATATTAAGCATTTAGTATCCATTCCAATAAATATGATATTTATAGATCTGATACTGAACTGAAATAATTCGCGTGGAGTTCAATATGGTTTGTGCCTGTGCATAGGTACTCATCTAGTCACCTGGAGACTTTTATATATACATACTATGAACATAGTAACACAATTTATATACGTAGGTATATATATTAAAACTAATTTGTAGGATATTTTCCGCCAATGTAGGGAACATTGGCGGCAAATTTACAATTTTCTATTCCCGAATCAAAAGATTTAATGGCATCAATGACGTTTACCCTAGTTTTATAGCTATTTTAAAATATTTGAAATAAAGAGATAACTAGGAGCAATATAATAAAGATGTCAAGAAAACAATTTATTATTTCTGTGGGTTGTTTGTGTCATTTAAAATGTAATAAAAACTCACGATAAAACGCTAAACGTGTATCCGAGAAACATAACATGGCGAACATCGACATTTTATATTATATAAAGTATAAAAGGCGTTATTCATAGTATTTATATTATGCCGTCGGCTCAGTTATAAACCGTTAGTTAAAAATTATACCTGACCGTACTATAAGATGTGCCATTTTTTTTAATACGGGCTCAAATGATGTTAAGTGATACAGCCGCCTTTGGACACTCACATTGCAAGAAGGCTCGCAAGTGCGTTGCCGGCCTTTTCTAAGAATTGGTATGCTCTTTTCTTGAAGGACTTAAGTTGAATGATTCGAAAATACTAACGATTCATTTATAAATGAACAATTAAATGAAGCATTTCAAACCGATTAATAAAAAGCTTATATTAATAAAATATCTTTTGACTAGAATTTAACACCATCGCTGATAGATCGTGTCTCTAAAAAAAAACAGATGTCCAATTATTCTAATTAAAATGAGGATAAGCACTTTTAGCTTTCACTATAAAAAATACAGTGTATGTGGGTTTGTGGTGGTGATTTGTGCTCTCTGTACGCCATAATTTTATGATTAATTTTATAATTACGATTGAATTTCTTTAAAACGAACATATTAAGTATGCTATATAATTATGTATGCCACTATTGTAGCTAACACAATAATAATGTTGGGTTGTTAAAACTATATGAGTGGCTGCTTAAATAAAAAAATATTTTTATTTAATATGATTTTTGGATCAATGCCTTTAAAGAATCGAATAGTTTGTAGCTTAGAAGCGATCACCTCTTAAACGTTGACGTTTTTGAGAGATCTAATAGCGGGCTGAGTGGTTTCACGTGTAGCCTTAGCCGCGGGGCGCTGAGCTCCCTCCTTTTAGATTTTTTACGCCCTCCTCTAGGTGACACTGTATTGCTTTCATAGGATTTACCGCCTTTGTCATGGCACACAAATTAAAATTGCTTCGAGCGCACAATTTTTAATCAAATTACACCGATGAAACGCATTTGAAAATATTATAGGGCTAATTCTTAATGTGTTCTAAAAACCTACAAATCAAGTAGCCAAATATTTTTAGACGCGTAAAACTCATAGCTTAAAGTAATAACTATCCAACCAAAATAGTAGGTAGCATATATTGGTACATTTAAAATGTCATATTACGAGGTAGTAACGTATTGAACAGCTAGTTGAACAAACTAGTTAGTTAACAAATGGGATCAAATTAACAGTATATCGGCGGTGGTACACAGTACAGAGGTAACAAGTGCTGGCAATTTGTTTGCGAGCCGATTAAATAATCTCGCTCGTGCCACAGATTGATCTCAGCGTAAAATAATATTATAGATTTATGTTTTAAACTTGATTTCTCTCCAACGGACTTGATAAACATTGTTAAAGTATTGTGTGCATTGATACAATATTATTACAATATGTTGTCTTTATGTTAGTTTTTGTTTTTAAATACATATATGTGTGAAACTTTCTACCATCTGAAGCTTAAAAGAAATGTTAACGTCAGAAGTCATAACACAAAATATATTATTATAAAAAAATACTTGAGCCAAACCATCCTTAAAAATGACAATAGAAAAGAAGATGGTGCCTTCCCGAATAGAATCTATCATGCTAATGTTATTTTTACGGGAATTTAAGAAATTAAAGACATTGCGTAGCGGTTAACGCTACTCTGTGGTATATAATAGCGATCAACATCGAATCAGACAGATTGCATCGGTGTTCATTTCTACCTAATTACCGCACTCGACCGACAAATGACGTTCTGCCAATAGGTCATTACAGCCGCTCTACTCATTTGTATGCAATTTTGCTTTATACAGCGGATCATGAACACGTTTAATTTTTAATTGAACGTATAGCTATACGGTATGGTCAGAAGCGTCGGCATTCTACATAGGATCAACACAACCGCACCTGTCCGCTGAAAAGTCGCAATGGCGAATGAGCAGAACCGCAAACAGGTGCAATATCCTTTGGCGAGTTTTTCCGAGTGGCAATTTAATCGAACAGCCGAATGATGATTCGCACGCTCCGATAGTCTCGAACAAATAACCGCTTGATTTGATCGGCATCCGGGTTAAACCGCGGAAAGTGCAATTCGTCCGTGTCAATATGAGTTGTGTGAACGTTTTATTTTTTAATCCTTTATTTCATCATTTTAAAATGATTTTTGGTACGTTAATAATTTAAAAAAGGACTTTTTGATCTTTATGAGACTCTTTAATATAACGGTATATGAAACCTAAAAAATGCTTTCCATATCCATTCCATATATCCATAGTTTCTGTAGATGTAGTTGCTACATTAGACTTATACAAAATAAACACAATTTTCTAACATAAAAATATTTTATTTCAAATAGTTACTATTAAAAATTCAAATATTATTCTAAGACCAAAAGAAACATTAATCACATAAAAAATAATATTAATATTTTTACAATTGATTCCTATAAATAATTATTAAAACCTACCCTTATTATTTTAAATGCAAAGGTTGCATCTTCAAATGAATTTTAAGTAATTTAGTATTTAGTTTTAAATAAAGTATTTGAAGAAGGTCTTAACGTAGTATACGACTGATTATTTCAATCATACCCGTAAAATTAGTCTTGGTATATACGGTATCGGTGTCGGTATCCGAAGTGGTATCTCGGCAGACACTTGCAGGTGCCACCTATACAGAAGGCGTGTTCTGATCGATAGCAGAACCATTTGTAATGCTTACACTCATAATGGATCAAACAGTTCTTGAAAGGAGGACGGTTGCTATTACCACCGCTGGAAGTTTCTGAAAATTATAATAATAGTAATGAATACAGTTGGGGCTATCTTATTAAACAAATTAATTATAGTAATTGTATGTTGGGTCTGTGTAATTTGTGTATAGGTAGAATAAATAGTTTGGGATCAAGATAATTCAAACACTGCCCATTTAATACAAAGGCAGGTGATCTACATCTTAATATTACATTTGTAATACATTGTTCTGGATTATTGAACAAAATAGAACTGTCCCTAATTGTCTCACGTAGATTTCACCAACGGAATTTTTAATATGACACTTTAAATGTACCTATACTTGCATAAATAATCACCTGATACACTCGGCAACGGTGATTCCTCCACATCTTGCTCCAGGGCACACGCAACCACCACAAAGAATAATAAAGCATACACCTTCATCTTTCTTAATATAACGTACCGAAACTGGTTCCGATTTTATATAAAGTCTTTGGTTTTTGTTATTTTCCGCCGTCATTGTTATATTATCAGTCACATTTCTCGCTAATTTCACTGCTATTTTAAATTAAATGCTCATTGTTTTGTTTGAAATTAGGGTTCATTATTATTTTTTTCTACATGTATATACTACAATCACTCATCATAGTTTATTATACGTATGTGGCACACACAATTTTAATAACTTAATTCGATCCTGTTATTTCTGATAGCTAAGGAATTATACAAACATGAAAGGCAATCTTATATCTTCTTATTTCATTATACGCACAGGTATATATCTTATATAGTTGATAGCTATTTTAACAAAAAAGTATAGAATCATATTATGATAAAATTTCTATTCTCTATGGTCGGATGCTTAAAGACACTTTTATATCGAGCGAAGAAAAGCAATACAATCTAAATCATCTTAAAAAATAAATCACGCCATAAATTCACCACTCACACGCCCATAAAACTGACACCTACTTCATTCGTCATCTCTTTATCAGCAAAAAGGTTGGATACCTTCGAGAAATGAGTGTTGCTCGACCTCAGACCTCTAAGACAACTATTTATTGGGAAAAAAATGAGAGATAAATCATGTTTTTCGTATCTTCGGCAATCTTTGAGGTGAGGGAAAATGGGGTGCAAGGTACGCGTTATCTGGTCTCGCTTTAAACGTTTTATAGGGGAGGAATAATTGATGATGTTTGGTCATTTCATCCAGTGACTGCAGTAAAAGAATTTTATTTCGTTAAACATTTTGTATCGTCAAAAATCATTACAGAGTAATAGCATTTTGCAATTCATTCAGTTATTGTAAGATCTTTCTCACCTCGTTACTTGACTTCTAAGATAAACCCCAACTCATAGACAATTCACAAAAGCCGCTTGATACCCGCAATTAAAATCTTACCATATAGGGTTCAAAATACCTTCAGTAGGGAAGTACTACGCTATCGATAAAGTTGTTATTAAATGTTGTATGAATGCTACGTAAAAACCGAACTGTAGGTATTATTGTGCCCTTCTCAATCTCTTCGTCATTTTATTACGTGTTAAATTTGACGTCTGTTCATTTGGGAATGTATCTATTAAATAGAAATAGGTAATCATGAAATTCATATATTAATGAAACGATACTAGAACTGAGAAATAATTTTGGCACATTTTTCAATCATTCTATATTATTTTACAATTTGAAACTTTGAGTATAAAATAAAATCAGTGCATTGAAAGACTAAATAAAAATTATAAGCAATGTATACACAGCAAGCGTGCTGCAACAAAGTGGTCAGAAATCCTTATGAAATAAATTGGTGAGTGTCAAAACGGCGCCGTCAACAATTTTAGTACAAACCTTTTTCTTTACCGATACGAGAAGAGAAACTATTATATAGTTAAAATTATATCGACTAGTATTTCAAATAAATTGAATCCTTAAGGATGTCGTTAAGAGAGGTACGTCTTAGAATTGAATTACACCTCGCTAACTCCAAACAATAATCTTTAACATTTCCATATCCCGGCCCGAACAACGGATCTTACAGACCGATGTAGGGTTTCACAACAAGCGATTATTCAAACAAACAAGGCCTTAAACTACATTAAGCAAAAAGAGGAAGACAACGAAGGTAGAGAATGTGAATAGACCAAATTAAGGCATCAGTAGGTAATGATGTGGCAGAGAGTGGCGCAGTGCAGAGAGGAATGGCGAGATTTGGAGGAAGACTTTGCCAAAAAGGGCACACAGATACTTAAAATAAAGATATAGAAATATAAATGTGTTTAAGTGTAAAAGTATCTGAAATAAAAGACTTAAAATTATTATTAGTTTACTATACACTAAATTAGCTCGCTTCTTATATATAAATAATTATATACTCATAATTTTAAAATGAGGATCAATTTCCTTTGCTTGAATGAACCACAACTAGACCCCCAATGCTGCAAATTATCTACACACGATATTCTATTATGCTATTTAAATAAGAAAGTGCCTATTCTCGCTGCATGTGAGAGCACAATAAGTCATTTGCAAATGCCTATCGTAAGTCGTGTTGTCGACTGATAACTAAATGAGACGGGTTTCCTTCTAAAGGTTTTAGTATCACTATTTGTATATTATATTTATTTAGTATTAATATAAAATACTTGATTCAAATTTAAAACTCGTTTTACATTAAATAAAATAATATAATAGTTTAAACAGTTTACCTAATTAGGTTTGCTTTTCGGCGAAATATGATTTTTCTGTTCCTATAAACGATTAGATAAGATGTCATTGCGCATATTTTTATATTAGGCGCCGTTTTAATGTTGAATATGTAATTATGTTTTATGCTTATATTTAATAGTTATATACAACATCTAGTCGAATAAACAAATATTATTCAAACAACAACAACCTATATGGGTAGACCCCTTAGGTAAATTAAATTACAATAGGGTAATAGTGACATGTTGTCTTCTATTAACGCATCGTAAATTCAACCCGTGAGCACCTGCTAATATACTTCGGCCTCTTCGACCAATTAAACACTTGCCTTTGTCAAACGTTTTGTTAACGAGCCTGGGTTAAAGTTAACTGCTTAATGTAAGGGACAGGGTTTGCTAATCATTTATGCGTTAGTTAATAAGCAAATAAGGCTTTTCTAATCCTGTGATAGCAATGAAAAATATTACTGCTTCAGTTTTCCCAGAGGTTGAGTTAAATATTATAAATTATTCTAAATAATAAGTTTTTGAGTCCATGAAAATTATTGCGTAATTTGTTATTTAGTGTATGTAAAATATGCAGTTAAACAATTTACAAATATTTTAATATTTATTATACAGTAAGTAAAAAGTGAAATATAAGGAAAACTATGCATTATTAATCACGTAGATTAGTGCGGATGTAATAAAACAGACGTAGAGTTAAAAAGTAAATAATCTCTAAGAAACTGAGAACACTACAGCCAAGAAACAATCCAGCCATCCCACCCACCGCCACTGAAAATTAAGTTTAAATCATTAGTTACACAGCACATCATTATGAGTTAATTTGCCTTCTTCTTTGGAGGTTGGATGGTTCTTGTCCAGCTTAAATAAATAAATATATAGTACATGCTCAGATGTAACTTACTAACAAGATTCAACAGAACAATAGAGATATAAAACAGATACAAAAGACATATAAAATACTGTACCTAGAAGATCAGTAAACCCGAAAATAATATCTCTGCGATACCTCAAGCGAGGATAACTCGCGATACCCCACTGCAGGTTTGTTCCTAAAAACCATTCTTGTAAATCCTGAAATCGTTATTATAATATGTAAACATGGTGAAATCGTTTAAGAAAATCGCATTCAATACAAGCATCCTTTTTTCATCGATTCAGCTGTTTTATTATTCACAACTTTGGGTAATTAAAAACAATAAAAGTACCCACATTTGATTGTATGACGTAGTTCACATCCTCACATATCGGTAAACAACCACAATTTATCTTCTTTCCTCTGCTGTCACGTAATTTGTACAAAGCATCTGTAACAGTATTTTAAAAGTTTCTTATTAATCATATTACTCAGAGATAATTGTGAGATAATAAAGATTAGTTAAGTATTATTTATTTTAAGATAAGAATAGCTGCAGCGTGCGACTCTTATCCCTGAGTTTGACCAATGAACTTTCTTTCTATGTGCACATTTAATATTCGCTCGAACGGTGAAGGAAAAAATCATGAGGAAACCTGCATACCTTAGGCCCAAAAAGTCTTCGGCGTATGTCAGGCACAGGAGGATGATCGCCTATTTGCATATTAGATTAACAAATGTTCATGAAACAGATGCAGACATCTGAGGCCTAGAGCTAAAAGGGTGGAGCATCAATGTTTTTTTATCATAAGATAACGTAACTCGTAATAAATTACTCTTACCTTTATGTTTCGCTAAGCAATGCAATCCTTCGACATCGCAAATTTTTTCGTCGCCTGCCAAAAAATAATAGCAATTTGAATGTGTAAAAGTGGAAATTCGGTAAAAATTAAAGATTTAAGTTGGCACCTGGTGGTTAGTTAGGTTAGTGACCTCGGAGCTGGTATTTTCCTGGCTCAACGAATAAATATCGCCATATAGCCAGGAATTGCTGCCAGCATTAAAGGTGCACTACCACAGGACCAAACTTTTGATTTTCTTTTTAATAATTCCAATTATTTTTATTATTACTTTGTAGGTTAAGAAAACTGTTAATACTGTATACTTGATGGATCAATAAAATTATACTTAAAGAAATGAAAAACTTTGTCAATTTTAAATGCTCAAAGTCTATTATTATTTTTGCTCTATCGTATAGAGTACAGTGACAAAGCAAGAATTGTTTTTGTGTTAGGTATATCAAAGATATTACCAATGGCTCTGTAGAAATGTGGTAAACATTTGCAGTACTTGAGACAGAGGCGCGCACGGCACTCCATCTTGCAGTAGGTGTAGGAATATACCGCAAAATGCGTCAGGTTATTTTCATGCGTGAAGCGACAGCGCCTCTGTCCGATTGTAAGACTGTAATGGAAAATATATCAGACACGACAACCAACCATAGTATGGAACTTTTATTTATTAGTAAAATATTTTAATTATCTATTTTTATCATCACGCTATTTTCCGAAAGGGTAGGCAGAGGCAGTGGATCTCGACTTGCAACGGTCCTGACATACATTTATCACTTCATCCACTTTCATGGTATTCACAATACATACTCGTCTGTTGTGGGGGCTAGGGATTTTTAACTGTCTTATTCCCTATACGAATTCGTACGTCCTGTGCTTGGTCCAGGTATTCCGTAAGGATCTGCTATTAAATAATAAACTCTATATGCATTCCCTTTCGTTTCCTTGTCACTATATCCTCTTTTAACCCACACTGCGCAATTAACCCCAATTAACACCACACTTACTACTTAACTACGACTTTCACTGCCACACTCAGCACTCACTGCCGTATGTTTATGTCGTCTTTGATTTCTTGATTAGACATCTCCTTTCAGTTCCTCTCCATTACTGGAGGTTGGCCGTCAGTCTCTTGAAGTGTGTCTTGTCCTGTACTAGATGCAGCAACTCTTTCGCATTTGCAATAGGTACCCGTCCACTCCCTAACGTTGCCATGATTTCTTACTTCTAGATTCTATTTCTGACTAAACATAAAGGAATGCAACGCTACATTTACTCTATTCTCAACAATCACTCGTCTTTCTATACCAACGTCCTACTTTCCATCCGGAGTAAACTATACAGCCTAAGTACACGAACTTATCCATTTGTTCCACTGTTTCTCTTTCTATCAGAATCTTCAATACAGTTCTATAAGACGCAATCACTTCACTAGTAGCTGGCTCTTTTTTTTCCGCGTTTACTCTTTTATATCTTTTAGACAAATAAACAAAAACAGTAAAATAATAAATATGTTCAATGAATATCGGACACCTGGCAGCCTGGGGTGACGTGTACACAGTTATAGCTGTTACGTAAATTTTCATATAAAACATCTCAGCGGAATGCTGGTACTTGCTCGCAATGTCTGCACCTTCCAATGGCCCATGGACGTAAACCTTCAATGCAAAAACAAAGTTACTAGAGACCTATATACATATAATATTTCTACAAACAACTATGTATATACAAACATAATAAGAGGATATGTTCATTATGTGCGCAAATACTTCTCCATCCAGTGGATGAACCATGAGAGACTCGTTCTGATCTTTGATCATGTCCCATCGTTTTGCTTTTAAGTAACTAAAAATAATATTTATTAGTGTTGAGTAACTAGTAATTAGTAGTAATATTTATTTCAGTTAAACATAGATATTACTTTGGAGAATTATATACTGCAACTTTAGAATTGATCGCATAGCACAGACCCATCTCTGTGATTGTCGGTATTATTTCTAAATCTCTTCCCAGCACTCCGATAGTCAAGCTAGGTTTAAACCCTGTGGATATACTTAGAAGTATGTCAAGGTACTGCGTCGGGTCCATATCTTTATAAATTGGAATAGTTTCAAAGTTTGTGAATGATGCGTTCGCTAAAGCCAACAAAAAAGTCTTAAGTTCTTCTTTGTCTTTAACATCTCGAGACCTAAAAATATGCTTTGCTATAACGTTAATTTCTTTCAAAAGATCGTGATCCTACCAAAAAGATACTCACTGAATAAATTGTTCAAGCTTTGCTGGATCAACCTTCTTATCGTTGCAGATTGTGACACAAGGAAAGGTTGTATTCCAGGCGTACATGTCACGGTCCATGGAAACCACGGTAGGTGATGACTGGTATCTTAACCAAGTGGTTTGAGATAGGTATATCGATCCAAAAATTGAGGTTATTAACATCAATAACCAGAGACATCTGATAAAATGAACCACAAAAATAATGTACTTGTTTATATGATAGATATGTTTTGTAAAGAATATAGAATTTAATTATGCAATCGATCATTTTATATGCAAGGCTCATCTGGTTTTAAATTATTGTGGCCCTCATGGTCATTCATACAGTCGAAAGACCAGCCCTTTAAGAATTGTTATTCGGTTTCTTCAATAAAATGAAGATAAAGATCGAACAAAAGTACTTACATTTCACATGTGTGTCTTCGTGGAGCTACTAAATGATTCAAACCATGTATGGATGAGGTTTTCAAAAATAAAACCAGATAATCTTTACTTTTAGAACCAATCTTTTTTAGCAACATTTTTTTTCGTCCTTTGCGGAATTGGTTATCATAACTATTACGTTTTTGAATCGATCTTGGCATGGAATATTTAGTACCGTCCCACTTGAAGGTATGAATTAGTTTGATAACAAAGCACTGTTGACGTGACACAAACTATCACTATTACAGTCATGAACTAATTTGTTAGCGTTTGTCAAGTTAATTTCATAAATCACGCAACTTAATTCGATTTAACAGCACTTTCAAGGGCTCTCAAATTATATTAGTGGAATTCTGGTATAAAATATTATATATTTGAACCGTAAATTGTAAGAATATTAATTTAATTTTACTCTTAAATAAACCACGACAACCGTTAGATAGTTATGTAAGTTGAAATGAAATATAAATGTATTAAACTATATACGTGTTGGCCCAAATAAAACTCGCACCAGTACCTTGAATAATACGTGAAGACTAGAAATTATAAAATAAATATGTTGCAGAAAGATTATCCTTACTATGGTATGAATAAAGTAAAATATTTTAGATGATATAAATAAAGGGCGCAGCTCCGTAATAAAACAAGTAACGAAAAATATATTCAACAAGAAAAATTGATACCTGTCATCGCGTTGACGGGAAGCTAACAGAATTTTGAATGCTCTTCAAACAGTTTTTAAACATGTTTGGATTCGTCTGAAGATGATGAATGACGAAAGCGCTCACGTATTTTTAAAAGGAGTAAATTAAATTTGTTTACGTTCCATTAAAGATGCGTCTACTGATACAGCGTTTACATTCTGAACTCGAATTTGTTAATATATATACCAATGGCGCTACAGCTTGTTTGACCTTCTGTGCCTGACAGACTCCGTCGACTTTTTTCGTTGAATGTTTTCCATTTTTGAGCGACTGTTAAGTGCGCATATAGACAGAAAGTCCATTGATACACAGCCATGTGCATCGAAGCTACAACCCTATTGATGACAGTTAACTAATCTACAAGTCCATCACTGAGTATTTGATAATGAAACTTGGAAGTTAATACCGTAGTGAGGAGGATTTACCTTAGCACAAATAATATATAGAAAGTAACATCAACTTTCGGGTTCAAACTAAGAATCTCTTCTTAAAAAATATACATTTTCCGCTACTGGGCTTAAAATACAATTTCGTAACACAAGTTAACGTAAGTTAATTAACGTTTCGTAACGTAAGTGTTACAAAACGTTAATTTAAAATCCATCAGAGCGTTTCGCAAACCTTCCACCTCAAAAATGACCTGTCAAAGGTAAATAGGAAACGTCACTAAAAAGAAAACCGATTCTGAGTCTAATAATTTCCAAAGTGTCATGTCGCCGAGAAATAAATGAAGTGAAGAAAATAAATTTCATTTAAAAATCACGGTGGACCATTATTTTCCCCGGCTTCCCCTAATTAATTTCTTGTCACCGTCTGGATCGGCTATGCCAGTGACAGCGCTGAGGACAAAGAGCGACTTACGTAAACTAAGCGAGAGTGAGAGAGATGGATTGAGAAAGGTGAGTACGCGCTTCATTATCATCTTTTAGTAGTTAGCGGAAGCAAGATACCAAGTTAGCTCCGGTCGAGCTCAGCCCGCCTGGTCCTTTTTATTAATGATCGTTGAAAATAATAAATAGGTTAATTAAAATTAACTTAGGATTTTTTATAATCTCTGCTTTTTCTTACAAAACTTTGGAGCCGAACGGAACTTTTTACCATTGAATTCAGCTCGTGGATAGGTTTTGATTATATTTAAAGCAGGCGTCACTTTCTCTTTCTTCTCTAGAGATTTGTAAGAATGTTAGTGATAAATTCATACCTACATGGAATTTACTACTTGTAGTAAGTTTACAGTTGAACAATATAAGCAAAACAGCAATCTCCCAGAAGTAAACAAAACAATTGAAGGAACAATAGCCAATCAAATAAATCACGAGGTCCGTCTTACAAATTAAACATTATTCTTTCAATCGGCATTCCGAACCGGGGACGTTTTATTGGAATTTTTGCGTATCTACGTGCCAATAAATACCCGGTCGTACCCGGGTTTACACGGGCGTACGGCGACACCCACACTCGGAGATACACACACACGAACGAACATGCAAATCGGAAAGAACACGGTACAAACGTGTTTTCTATTTACTGTTGCTTCTGTTGTAGGATCGGATGTACTTGATACTTTAGTCACGTATCGCCGGGATGGTTTGTTGATTGTGGCTCACATTACATCATAAAGGCTCGGTTTTATATTGTCATTTACTTCCGTAAAGAGCATATTTAATTAATTATATATTCATTAGGTATATATAAAAAAATAATTCGGAGTAAAACTGTGACAAAATCGTGAAAATATTGACAGGTAATATAAATTTCGTATGTATAAATTTCGCTGGCAAAACACTATCGGTCCTTCTGACATTAAGAGTGTCCATAAACGGTTTAACTTAACATCAGGTGAGCCTCCTTTCCGTTGGTCCCTTAAAAAATATGCTTTTTACTTAAAGACTAGATTGATAATAACACGCACAAAATCTTTATACCATAATTTTAATTGAAAGTGTTTAGTTCTAATTGCAACTATCAAACAAGTTAATCACAGTACATTAGCCAGATCCGGGAATGGTCCCTTTAACACGACACAGAGGCGTGTAACAAAATAGGATACAATATAAAAAGCGTAAAAGAGATCGTATTGATTTGCTGGAATTTTTATTAGTCAGTAGTCACCTCGCACGATATTTGCTTATTGCTTCCGTGAGCTTGCTTCCCTATACTTGCGACTGCTTTGGCTTTGTTTCTCAATATCACAATTATTTTATATTATTTTCTTTCAGTATTTCTTTAGTTACCCTAAAATTTAGGGTAGGTAATTTAGGGTAAAGATACATCAAAAAAACAGGTAACACAAATGAGTAGGCAACTCGTAATAATCAGTCTCTTCCAAACCTAGTACGAAAAAATAAAAATAATAATATAGTAACTAAAGCTCAACTAAACTAAAACCTAAAAAACAAATATAAAAAGTTAAATTTTAATAATCTGAGTCACAATCAATATATTTAAGTAGCTTATTGCGAGACAGACAGAATTGCCCTTGAAGAAGATTTTTAAATAAATCTAAAGTTGATTTTGTCTGTGATCCAGAGGTAAGTAGGTTCTTTATGGCTATTATGTATTATTTTTATTCCAACTGGAGGAAAAGTACTCTAAACAAATGGCTATACTTACGGCGTTTATTCGGAAGCAATTATACGGAAAGTAATGTGTTTAAAATTGTTATAATAAAAGAAGAAAAAATTAATAAATATCATTAAATTGTTTTAAGAATAAGACAAAAAAAGCATTATTTATATAAAAAATTGTGTGTGAAATTTTCTTACAGATTTTTGAATACTTTCTCCGGATGCATTCAAATATTTAGGGCCCGTATCACAATGTCCGCAAAAGTTCCAAATAAGCTATTTATTACTTATTGGTAGGATAAACAGTATTTTTGCGTTTCACGGATAGCGGGAAGCGCCATGAAAAGTGAAGTTTCTTATTCGGAATTTTTATCTTACAAATAATTTATGTGTTGCATAGCTATTTGGTACTTTACCCATACACTGTGAAACAGGCCCTTATAAATATTATATTTATTTGAAGGAAATTACTCGTCGGCGGCGTTTTCTGCCAAAACGTTCATTGCATTATAGAAACTTGACATTTTACATACTGGACATACAACATACAACAATGAAGTTAATTGAAGCAGATGAGCACTTACTCCTAACCAACATCGTAACTCCAGTGGATTTTAGGTAAGAACCAGTTACACAAGTTTTCAATTAATAAAGACAAGATGAACGCGATTCGAAATTCAAATTGGCTTAATTCCAAATTCAAAATTAAAAGTACACGGAACCGAAATGAGCATTGTAAGGGCGTGTTTACACTAAATAAAGAGCAAAAGGTACAGATTCGTAAGATGTAAATCAAACTGAATGTTTTATTAAACACTCTGTGCTGGATATTCAAATTAAGTGGCGGTGTGAGAGCTCGACAATTGTGGAAGAGACTTTCTTTTAGAAAAAGTACTGATGTGAAGTGTTAAAATCATACAATTACACACTTTATTTAGAAAAGTACCTATAATATTGAAAATACTATTTTTTTATTAAATGGACATAACTATTATTGTTTTAATTTTTTTATTAAGAATTTAAAAATATCAATGTGTGTGGATCCAAAATGTAACAAAAATTTGTGTAACTCACAGTTTATGTAGCTTAAATTGTATGCAATACCTTAAAACACATGTCAACAAGTTAAACTATAATGTAGTATCGCATACAATACAACAGTTGCGATAAATTTTTCATATTTTAACCAATAAAATAATGAAATTCCATATTTAGCAAGCCTCGAAGATTTCCACCTCTCGCTCGCAATATTTACCCGTTACTTTCTGTAAATATTCGCGAAACATGCCGAGTATAACTCGTACAAGAAAATTAAGCTTGTTTAATTACTTTGTGTGTATCTACCCTTAGGGTAACGTGTGCTGACTTTATTGTGTCTTATCAATTATTTTCATTATTATCATTAATTAACTAAAAACGGCATAATATAATCGTTAGAAGATGTATAAAGATGCCTTACCCAAGGGCCTGCCATACTGTTTCCGGCTATATGTTATTATTAATTTTTTTCAAACCTTTTGTCGTATTTTTGCGTAAATAGTAAAATTTATTGGCCATGGTTCTGACCTACGACCACTAGTTTAATACTTCGGTATAGCTAACGATTAATATTTATATTAAAAAAATAACTACCCCAGGGGTCCACACGGAGGACGCACAGGCTGCGTCAACTCTGCGCTCTAAAACTACTAACTTAAATATCAGTTAGTTTTGCGTTCCCGAAACAAGTCGACTTACAAGAAAAGAGGGTACCAATACTTAAAAAAACTTGCGAGCTCTCTGGCAATGTGAGTGTCTTTTGGCGGCGGTATACTGCAACATACTTACATTAAAAAATATTATATCTCAAAAACAAAATGTAATTTATTCTAACGTAAAATGAATTCTTATCTTAGTTTATGTCAAAATGACACTTGTATTACGTAGAAAAGGGTAGTGATTAAGTAAAACTATAACAAAAACTGGTACGCAGTGAAGTTTTGTTGGATTAGTGAGGGTAGATGGCAGGGTCTAGTGACAGTCACCACCTGTGTCCAACACAATAGAGGCTTTAAAATATGTTATATCAGAATTTGGTTAGTAACGCATCATTTCCGTACCAAATTACAAATAAATCTAAAAAATACTTGTTGACTGAAAAAATTATGACCCTTTTTAAAGTAGTTTAACAATTCTATAAAGAAAACATTAAATCAAATCAAATCAAAATTTATTTATTCAGTTTAGATGCGACTTAACGCATGCTTATGAATGTCAAAAAAGTTTACAAAATTCGCGAAAGAGCAAAACTACGCCATCCGTTCGCAAGACTACCAGGAGGTCTTGTTCTGAGAAGAACGGGCAAGAAACTCAGCAAGTTTTATCCTCCCTTTACATACAATAATTCAAAAGAAAATGTCATAAACCACAACGTCATTTAAGTTACATAAGTAAAAATAAAATAAAATCTGTTCTGTGATTTACCACATTCACCATTACATTACATTCCATTACATTACATTACATTCCATTACATTACATTACATTCACAACACTTTCAAGAGAACAAAGCAAATTATAATAATATAATTATACCTATTGCCAAGCGTTTTTATCTTCTAGGTAAGCATTAACTGTGTAGTAACCTTTACACATTAAGGTTTTTTTAATATGTGTTTTGAATCTGTTGAGAGGCAGTTCCAATATTTCACTAGGAATCATGTTATAGCATTAAATAAAGTATATGTAGGCGATAGTGGTCAAATAATAGCGAACATAAAAACGGAGGGAGGTATCAGCTCACCTCAGCAAAATGCAATTAGATCTGCCTCAAGAGACTGGCGAGACCAGCATTGTAGTTCGGGAGCTGCCCGTTAGTCAGAATGTTTAAAAAAATTGTAGTTCGTAGAATAATTTAAATATGTTCTTTGTCTGTGGTCTGTGTTCGTTTATGATCAGTATTTTAAACGTGACTGAATTATCAACTATAAAAAATAAGTGAATAGTTAACAGCATATTTTATTTTCATTTACAAGGTCGGTTACTAATAATAATAATAAATTATATGAAACTTGGACAGCTCCTGAGTTATTTTTATAAGTTTGAGAAATGTTGTCTAAAATTTTATGTTCGGTTAAATCTATAATAATAAAATAATAATATATTCGATAAATCGAAAATTTTAACTATTTTCTTTGCGATATAATAAATGTTAATGTCACTATTGTCAGACAATTAGAAATTGTCAAGTTAACTTCCTTTTATTTCTATATAACTATATTTCTAAATGCTAAGTTAAGTCAAACAGATTAGTATCTTGGTCTACACGGAGTGCGGGTCCGATTTACATATAAATTGTACTAACTCCTGCGTCTCTTACTTTTAACTGCCGTAACCGCACCCGCGTGGCCAACCAACCCTTACAATTTATACGACAGGTTTTTATTTAAAAACTTATTCTCATTACAAATATGTTTTATTTTAGCTATAAACGAATCTTCAATTTGTCTGACGTATTGTTATAGCAATAATAAGAAATTAATCTCACAAGTAATATTAATGGACAAACTTACAAAATGTTGTACAATATTATATATTAATTCAAGCCCAAGTGAGTTATGAATGAAAGCTTTTAACAAAAGCAAAGTCCACGTATCCATTTCACACAATGACGTCCGAAAAACATTCAGAAAGAAAAATATTATATCTCATGTAATTCAATTTGGTGAATTAGATTTTCCACCGAGTTACCTGCGCCAGTCACCCTTGTGAGTCGATGGCCAACATTGGGCATAATCTTTTATTATGCTATTGTATACTATGTATTACTATATCTTTAAAAGGTATTTCATTCACTTTGATGACATAAAATAAGCAAAAATTAAAAACAGAAACAGTATGTATGTGTTTATCACGATCTTTAATACATAAGTACTAAAAACTAAATTAATTATAATTTCATTTTTATGAGATTTCGAAAGAAATCAATAAATAAATAAAATACATCTATCTTTAAGAAACGTGGAGTTAGTGTATTTTCATCTAAACACCTCTTTTATAAGAGAAGATTATAAAAAAAATACTAGCAAGTTTGGCCAACGTTGGCCAACCTCTGAATTAGATTACAATAAGTGGGGTCACAAGAGTGGACATGATATGGGGAGAGATATGACGTTATCAATTTTGTCGTCTTCTATAAACACTCGTTATTTTTAGAAGGAAAAGTTATGATATGGCTGTTGGAGCTGTAATACTTTATGGCTTCTTAGGCTGCAAAAATATATAATAAATAATATCAGGTAATAGTTGGAGAATGTAGTTTTGATGGACAGTTTTAATTGAGAAATAAATCGTGTTTCAATTTCCCTTAGAATAAAAATCCGTGGCGCTACAACCTTTGTAGGCCTTAGATTTCTGTATCTGTTTCTGTGAAAAGCCTCCTGTTCCTGAGACAAACCGTCAACGTTTTAGGTCTAAGGCAAGCAGCCTCACGATGTTTTTAATCACATTCGAGCGAATGTTTACAATACATAGAATGATAGTCCATCGGCACATAGTTGGGAATCGAACATACGACCTCAGGGATGAGAGTACACGTACACTGTAACCACTAGGCCAATACTGCACAATAATAACTATGTATTATTCATCATCATATCATGTTACAATTACAAAAATGCTGTTACATGTGTTTTCAACGTGATAGAGTGATAAGCATAAAAATAATAAAGCATAAACACTATACGGTTTGTGATTCTTTTTACAGATGTACTATCAACTAAATTATTATCACTGTGAAAAGTAAATTAAATAACTAAAATTCCATCAGAAATTTAGTTAAAAATTAATTCTTTCTATAATTTCTTCAAAGAAGCACCGGCTCCAACCTGAAAAGACGAGCAATAAATAAATGAAATTCTTTACACCATACGATTTGTATACACATATTTTATTTATTAACAGGAAATCAATATACCAGAAAATCCAAAACAGTGTTGTTGTATTTTTAAAATGTTACTGATATAGTGAGATCATTTTCGATATTTTTATCAGTGATGTGTTTGAAAACAATATACGATCTCACACCCGCACTTAACGATTTATAGGGCATAAAATCCATTTGTTATCTTTTAATTAACACTAAAAACAACTATAAGAAGCTATATGGAGAAAAGAGAGAGTATTTTAAAATCATAATAACGTTATAAAATATATAATATACGATTTTAGTATGTAGGTACCGATTTAAGTTTCATCGCATCGTATATAATAAGCGTTCTAACAGACCAGTGGCGCATTTCTAAATCAAAACACGGCCCGTTACCCCGGAGAGTGACTTGCGGAAAATTGGAAAACGAAACAAGGTGAAAAATATTATTAAGTGGAGCGCTCAGCACGGCGCCCGCGGGACTCTCGGCTTGATCTACTTCCGCAACAATATATATCAAACTTTAATTCACTACTGGTAATAAAGTTTGGAAATACTTTTAGTTTTAACCCTTATTTTGGCCTATAGTTATAAATTCTCTTAATATATGTGCACAATATATATATTTTATTTAATGAACTCTGTAATACTACGACCGCTACACGACTCTACGACCTACGACGTAGCAAGGTAACTACGTAGCAATTTAATCAAATGGCATAATAAGAGGTAAATATGTATGATCGCTATTAAAAAACGATGACAAAATTGATATGTATATGTCCCCAACTTTATCAAAATTTTATTGGGAAGACTATTAAACGTTTGAGTATTAAAACTGATTATTATCCATAATTTATTTTATTAAATGATTTAATAAATAAATATCCGTATTTCTGTCTTTTTGTCTTAATAAAAACACCCAAGCAATCAGATTGATTTCCACAGCGCAAATAGCATTTGTGGCAAGCACCTGCCGCCTGTTTGCTGAGATAAAAGGTGGTGTCGTATGTCAGGGTTCGGTTACTGTGAGGTAAACAGGTTCGTTGTTTGCCGTATACTTCGAGATCAAGTTGCTACATAATGTAAAAATAGTTTCATAATACTTTATACTATTAGACTTTTGGAATGGGGCAAAAATTATTGTTTTTTTATAAGTATCATATGCAATGCTCTTTTTTTATTACATTTTACTTAATTAAAATCATCTTAAGTTAATTTATCAATGTTTGTCTATAAATTCGAAAATCCTAGAACATCGAAAAAGCCTTGTAAAAAATTAAAACTATTGGCAGTGCAAAGGGAAGGGAAGTTAATCACAAGCGAGGTAATATCATAAAATCAATCCGATCAATCAGGGCGAGACAGTGATAGAGTGCCTACATTCATTAGTTTTTTGTTTAGCTAATTAAATGGAGGAACTAATTATATTTATTGTTTTGGCCGACGAGAGACTTACATATAAGTCAATATACTCACAAACTGTGTCTGTATCATACAATATGTCACTTTGCCCTTCTCCTTCTACCTGGGCCAGCCTGCTGGTAATAACAGCATTCATATTGCACATAAGCAGTGATCCCATAGTTGGTACGAAAGTCAACTATACAACCAATGGATTACTATTGTTACGAGCTAGGAGATCGGATAGAAAATGCCGTAATACAATCGAGGGTTTCTTGATAAATCAATGAGTAATTTATAAAAATAAATTAACAGGAAATTACTCGCAGAAATGCACTAATTACACACACATAATACAGTCACGAATTACTTTAATTACGCACACTTTACGTGATCTTGATACTTGATCACCTGTCTTCGCTTTATACCAAACGGCCAGAAATCATATTTCAGCGTTCTGAAAAGTTCTTTAGGTATTGCAAGAATCTAGAAATAGTCGACCCGTCTTCGTAACACTTATTATATTAGTTTTAAGCCAAGAGCAGACTACCACACCTTCATCGGATCTCGAGGCAAAGTACGATATTCCACCAGTATCATCTGTACTTCTTAAGGCAGTTTTTGCCGCGCACCACCACCTACATGGTGGTGGTACCTGGCTACCCACTGAAGTACCAATTCAAGATCCTTAAAGAAAAGAGCGTACCAATTCTTATCCAGCTGGCAACGCCCCATCGATATGGGACGGTATCACTTCATATCAGATGAGCCTGCTGCCCGTTTCTGCCCTGTTCTATGAAAAAAATTAGAGTACCTCAGGGTTACATTTTTGTTGATTTTACATGTCAATAGACTTATGTAGCTTTTAATTGTATTAAATAAAAAATCTCTATTCTATAAGTTTGCCTCGATCTTCGTATTTCATTAAGTTAAATTCCGTAATAAAAGTTACCCCATCGTCGGCGAGCGCTGTAAGTAATGTGGAAGAAAAACTATCTCTGAAGGAAATGGACTAAGGTAACAGGCTCAAAGTGCACCCGCTTTTATATTAGGGCTGGACGTTGGAAATCTGTGGATACGGTTCTGTTTTATAAACAAGCGATCTTTTGAAGTTGGTTAATCAAGAGATTATACATAAAAACTTGCCGAATCGTTGGATATTAGTGAACTAATGGTTCACTAATAAGGTTGTGTTAAAACTAGTTATTTATATTTATGACCAATCCCTGACGTATGGATTACTAATGAAAAAGTAATCGTACTTAAGTTTGACAAATTTCTATATATTATGGGCGAAAGTAAACGAAGAAAAGTATTTTAAAAGTTTTGCATAGTTAACTAACAACTATAGCATTTCTACATAATGTACCAAAATAATTATATGAAGCACAAAATACTGAATGCTGTCTCCGACACTATCGACATATTTGTTCGCAGAGTGAATTCATAGTAGCGATATTGTGTATATTATGTGTTTAATATTATATATGCACTTTATTATATTTTATAAGATGATTCTCGGAATGTGTATTTTAGTAATGAATAAATAAATAAAATTAATATTACTTATGTTTAGTGTTAAAATTACTTATAACCTTTATTTAGAAAAATCAATGATTACTTCCTTCCTCGTTGCAGTTGTATACAAATCCATTTTTTATTTTATTCCCTTTGGAGTAGAGCCTCTTGGGCCGTGGGGTTCGAGTGAACAGGTGCTAATTAAAGATTAAAGTTGACGCCTGGTACGTTCTATCGGTGATCTGGTGGTGCTTTCCTCGCTGAAAGAATAGATATCGCAATACAGCGAGCCATGTCATCGTTAAAAGTACACTGCCGCTGAAACCAAACATTTTAAATTCATTTTAATTTTCTATTAATTAATTTGTAATAATTATTATTACTCTGTGGTTTGAATATTGTATGTTCTTTATACTTGTATTTTGGAAATATACAACTTATGTTATAATAAATATATTTTATATTATTAACGAAAGAGGTATTATCAATGGTAGTTCATCTTAAAGGTATATCAATGTAAAAGTCATGTCCTCACAAATCGTAACTATTGGGAGTAATAATTGGCCTATCAGCCGGTTGGACCGCTATAAAGAGCGGGCGAGGTGGGTTCAGACAGATCGACCGTAGAACACCTACTGGTAACCAATTCTCGAAGATGTGATACTTTTATCAAACGCTACGAATGATCACCTAGAACGTCAGATACATCATTTCATTCAAAAGCAAAGCGGCGTAATGGACATAGGCAAAACTGTGATGAATTTAATTAATTATCAACTTTAATCACTACTTAAACTTTAAGTATACTATACTCTCATATTCATTTACTTAAGTCTGGGTCACAAATTTTAAAAAGGTATTTTTTTAAAAACCTTCTTTATTTTTATTTACAGCAGCGTTTTATTTGCCTTAGTAGCGTCAGTGTGCGAATCTCATCCCTGCGGTCTTAGGGTTGATCTCTCTTTGCAACTTTCTGCCCTTGTGCACATTATTAACTTTCGCTCGGACCAACCGGCATGCCGTAGGCCTAAAAAGCTGACGGTGTGTATCAGGCACAAAAGACTGATCACCTAATAGGGAATTAGATTGGCAAATGATCATGAAACAGTTTCCGATACATCTGAGGCCTAGACTTAAAAAGGTTCTAGAGCTACTAATTCTTTTTTTTTAATTTTTTTTAATTTGCGTTATAATATATGAACTAATTGAATGTTTCAATTGCAAGTGAAAAATAAAAGTTTTAAATAATAATCAGCGTTCATAACATTTTATTTAAAGACTATAATAAATAAAATACGTTTATTTTGGAACATAAGATCATCTAGGTATCAATCAATTCGAACCTGTAGGCATCCCTAGAGGCAAAGAGAAGGCCGAGAGAAAAAGTCGGCGTAAAAAACTCTCGGTACTCTTTTAAAAAAGCAAATCATCAAACAATATTTAAAACAAATATATCAAATTAATTAGAAGTAGCCTGCCCAGCACTAGTCCCAGGCCCTTTTATCAACTAGATAATCGCTAACTTTATAGTAAGCCTTTTTAAACAGCTTTTCTTTAATACATTTCTTAAATTTATTAAAATGCAGACATAAAAGGGCCTCTGGGATTTTATTAAAGAAGAGTATCCCTTTTCCCAAAAAAGAATTACTAACTTTTGACAGTCTAGTACGGGGAAATTGCAGCCTGCGTTTGTTCCGGGTATTGACTTTGTGCGTATGTTCTAATCTAGTATAGTTATATCACTATTTTTGTATACAAACATAATATTTTCATAAATATATTGCGAGGGAAAGGTAAGTATATTAATTTCCTTGAATTTATCTCTCAGAGATTCCCTACATTTTAAATTACCTATAGATTGCACGAATAGCTCTCTTCTGCAGAATGAAAAAAGATTCGACATCAGCAGCATGACCCCATAATAATAAGCCATACGTCATTAATTGTGAAAGTAACTAAAATAAACAAGTTTAGCTGTATCGACATCAGTCAGTGAGCGAATTTTTTTAACCACGTAATCTGCAGAACTAAGTCTCTTGGCCAATCCGTTGATATGAGGGGACCACTGAAGTTTTGAATCCAAGGTGATTCCAAGAAATACAGTTGTATCATCCAGATTTAATTCCTCATTATTTATAATTGGTCTAGTATCCATAACCCTTGCATTTCTTGCACAAAATTTAATGCATTTCGTTTTTTTTGCATTAAGCAAAAAGTTATTCATACTTAACCAATGGACAATCGAAGAGAGAGCCTTGTTCACATCGTCAAAATTCGTTATTTGATTTTAAAAATCAAGGACGTATCATCTGCAAACAAAACTATCTGATGTTTTTTCTCTACCATGAAAGGTAGATCATTTATATAGACAAGATAGAGGAAAGAGCCAGTCATCTATATAACTCAACACCGGCATCGGCTGTCGAGCGATCCCTGGTAAAACCGAACTGATTATTGTGTAATAATTTGTTTACGTTAAAATGACATACAAGTTGATTTAATATAGTTTTTTCAAAGATTTTACTACAGGTAGGCAGTACGGAAATTGGTCTAAAGTTACTGGGGTCGGACATATTATCTGCTTTAAATAAAGGAATTACTTTACTATGTTTCATAAGATCGGGAAACTCCCCACTTTCAATACTATTGTTGAAAATTATAGCTAGATGGGGGGCAATTATATCAATTATGCTACTAATTATTTTTACAGGAGTACCCCAAAGATCGGTAAACTGACAAAGAAATTAACAAAATTTTATATAGCTTCCCAAAGCCTGGGCAAATGCATAAATTATTTATTTACTTTCAAAAATATGTAAAGGTAAATTTAAATTAATATTCAACACTAAAAACCATCGCTTTAAATTACTGTGGTAATAAACGAGGAATTTGCAACGAAAAGAACTCTCTTGTGAGGTAAAATAGGCCTCTAAGAAATAGCAAGGTTAATGCCGGGTCACCTTTCCTAAAAGGCTGTCGTTAGGCGGCCACCGAACGATTTGTAGGCTCAATTGACTGTCCATGAATGGATGTACCTCACATACTGCTTTACGCTCCGTCGACGTCCAATTTATACCTTACTTTCGTTAGTATGCTATCGGTGAAATAACTCAGAGGTTAATTTACTGTTTTGGTTAAACCAAATTAGTTGGAGAACACGCATGTTAAATTGTTGTAAAACAGACCTTTTAACGAGCTGTGTAATTTGTTTTATGATAAAGAAATATGTTTCAGTTATTGTAGTTTATAATACAACATTTTTCTGTTGATCATTATTCTTCATTCTAATAGGTTAGTAGGTCATCAGCCTCCTGTACCTGTCACCCGCCTTTTTGCTCACGATGTTTTCCTTCGCCGTTCTTACAAAATGCGCACAAAGACAGAAATTTCATAGCTGGGGTTCGAAACTACGACCTCAGGAATGAAAGTCATACATTGAAGCCATTAAGCTATCACTGCTGTATATAATATGTATATGTTTTCACTTTACAAATATACTAGTCTGCTTGCCTATATACAAAAACATATCTGCAAAATAGGTTCAATTCAAATAAGTTAATAAATGAAATATTTTTAATATTTATTTCAGAGTATTATACATTAAATTTAATCGAAGGAATGTTTCAGAATTTCCCAAAAGACAATTACAGGGATCGTCATATTTAAAAGTTGTTCTTTGCAGGTGTCTTTGACAAAGTATTTGCATTCATATCTAGAGAAATGAGACTTAAACACCAGGTGTTAAGGTTGCGATGGAATTTGTTACGACTCTTCTGCAGCTGGTGGAAATATCTGACGGTTTGTGACGTTTAATCTTGCGTGGTGCGCGGTCGCGCGTAGGTATCACTCGAATGGTGACTGTAGGGATGTTCTTTTATAGTAATATCGATAAGAATGATTGTGTAAACAATTTTTTAAGATAACACAATTGTTTGGTTCGGAAATATATCAGTATCCAATAAAGCATAAATCTTTAAATGGTTTATCCATTGTGCGACATGCATTGTTAAAGGATGATAAAATGCCAGAAGCAGATAATACATTTAAGATTAAAAATTTCGTCTTTTCGTTATCATACAAAAATATATTGATTATGTTAAAATAATACTTGTTGTATTCAAGAATTCTTTAGATTTTGTTATGTGAGAGTTATAAATGTGACAAATTATTATATTGTGAGAAATAAAATTTCGGTCATCTAAAAGCTTTTTTATATATGTATGATTTTGTACATTATGGTATCGAAGTGTAAATGAATAAATGAGATATATGATATTTATTAGAAGAGTATTGCTTGGTTGATCACATCACTAGGCACGCGTCTGCAGAAATTCAATTAACATTACCTCCAGTCGCGTGCACCTTTATTTCCGTTCGGAGTCACTTAGCCTCCAACCGAGGGGGCGAGGGGGGTGAGGGGGCTAAGACGCCAGTAATGAGGTCCGGTGACCATTTAGTTTGTTCGTAATAGCTTACGTGAGCGCAGAGTGTTTCAGTGAGAGCTTTACCTCGTAAGCCGTTTATTTATTGATAATAATATTACACTTGATTAACTTTCATTTCTCGCTTCGATTGTTTTTCAGAAGATTTTTAATGATTTTTCACTGTTGACTTAAAAAAATCTTATGACACGTATATATTGTGCTACATTGTTTTATACGAGTATGCACGTTATTTGGCATATGTCACAGCTTACTTGGTTGTCTTATGAAACACTACTTTAAAATATAGTTTTTACTTACAACATACACTACAGCAAAATAAAAAATCGCTTAAATGATTAGCCTCCTGTATCTGACACACGCATTGCTGAGCAAATCTTAAATGCACTCATAGAAAGAAATTCCATTGGTGCATAGGCCACAGAAGCTGCATAGCTACACATTTGACCTACGTCCTCGTTGATGAGAGCCGCACGCTGGCGCTTCTAAGCCATCACTGCTCTTAATTAAACAAATACGGCGCCTATTTTTTTATTTCCTTTATTTGATAGGTAAACGGGCAGGAGACTCACCTGATAAAGTCGATTAAGTGATGCACCTGATGTTAGGGTCCATGAACACTTACGTTGCCAGCCTTTTAAGAATTAGTAAATTCTTGTAGAACCCTTAGTCGAATTGGTTGCGTACCACTTTGCGGAACCAGCTGCCCACTGGTTGCAAAAAACGCTTTAAGAAGCTCTAAGTTGTAGAACGACGAACTTGAAGATGGATGGTATTTTGTTTTCTACCTTGACGCACGATAATAAAACTCAGCTGCAGGTATTAGTCTGAACAACTCGAACAATTTAACTAAATCACTACCAGGCCTCAACTTCTAGACATTATGTTCCTATACGAAATATAAATATATATCGTATACTTAATAATAATAAAATTGTCCTCAATTGCTGCTCAAAATAACCTTCAATACTCCTCTGACAAGGACTAGAAATACGCACTGCTTTCAGTTACTCTCTAATCCGCAACCTGCACTATACAACCGCTTCCTTCCACACAAGATATATTCAATTACCTTCGTAACTCCCAAAAAAATATACTTAGAACACTACTAGCAGCTTTCAACACAGCTGCTAACTTACAGAAAAACACTAAAAGACATATTTTAATGTCACTAAAGCCGATTTGAACATACACACAGTTAAATTAGATTAGTCACATACACAAATAAACATGCATTCTTTTCGTAATATTAGTGTATTGTTTGTAAACGTATTAAATAATTAGTCAAATCGTGACGGTATTTAAAAGATTTTTTTTAAATAAGACACTTTATTAGTGTAATAATTAAAAATTCAAGTGTTATTTTAAACGGTGGCCGATGTTAGACTCTTATTTGAACGATAGTTAGTAAGTTGTATTGTTTTCGAAATAAATAAATGTGCTTATACCACATTTGAACATTTTAATATAAGTATTAAGTATATTTTTATTTTAGAAGATTAAATTAAATGTACAATTGCTTCGTAAGCACTGTGATTGTCAATATTCCGTTATTTACACAAACAAATAGTAAACAAAAGATTGGCTATTACCTCCCGAATCCTTTTCATCAGATAAGAGTTCCACCTTAAGAAGGTCCCATATCTGGGAGATTATCTTGCCGCCCATCTGTCTCCGTCAAGGAATTTTTGCTGTCTTGAACGAAAATTGCATTGGTTTGTTTTCCAAATTTACTATAGTTTTGTGAAGAGTATATTTGTTTTACGAGGTTTAAAATATTTTTTTATTGTTTAGAATACGAATAAAAATAAAGTAATGTAATAGGACAATTCAGCTATTAGGGTCATTGCTAAGGAATCAGGTCAAATCAAGTAATACTTGCACTTCTGGTATTAAATGCCTCTATGCGTACAACAGGGTCAGGTGAGAAACTCTTTAGCGTAGTGTTAAAACTTATCTAATCACCGCACTATTGTCAGGCCGTAGTCACTTAAATCTGTGAGAAGTGAACCTTGATGAAGAAGATGAAAAGAAGAAATTATATTTTAAAGATAATGATTTTAGTTAAACAAAAATATGCGTAACTGTTATAACAATAAGCATGTCCAACAGATTTAAAAACGTACTATACCTTTTTGAATTAATATAATTGCATTATTGTGAACAAGTATTTCCATAAAGCTCTAGGAAATACCTCAGAATTGTTCATAATAAGTTCTATGAAAGGATTTATTCAGGTGATTTGAGATCTATGAAGGCACTTTCAACAATTCATCTCTCACGGGACGCGCCCGGGACCTCTTTGTATTCCTGATTTCACGGTCGCTGGTGTAGGGATGTAAAGTGCAAATATTATATCTATCGATATTATTGACTAAACAGATACATTACTTAAATGTATTATTGGCAATCAGAAGGTTTCATTCAGAAAATAAATCAATAGATTGTCTATTACGACCATCTGAATGGATAGATAGATATATGAGTAGTCAAAATGACATCCTGTGATGGAGTCCTCCTCCTCCAAAATTCCTCTAATTTATTTTTTATGTACTTCGATTTGACTTCCATGTAACAACAACGAAAACTTGGAGACTGGAGACTTCATGCAAAGAATAAAGTATAAATGATATGTATGATAATGGATGTATAATAACTATGTTATATTTTTTATCAACTGTTACAGTTTTACAATAGTATTAAATATTCAATATTTCATCTCAGTTATGCATACAGAATACTACGAAACGCAAATTGTTGTTGGACTCAATAACTTTGTATTATGTTTATTATTTCTGTGTGGTAATATACTTATCGACACAGCACATCACTCTTGCCTCACGGGGGAGTGACAAATGCCATGTAGTCACTGAACCCCGAGTGACTTCAGTCTCTAAACACACAATTTCATTTCTATTTATACAATTTATGACTCGATTCGTTTGTTTTAAATCATTTCTTTCTACCTGTTAACCTTTGTATCTACAAGAGATGGTTATTGTCAAAATATTTTGTATCGTATCATCAATTTTGGAATATTGAGACATGGGATTTTGAAAAAGAATTATTAACTATATATTTACCTTTTAAAGAACAGGAGACAAACAGGCAGGAGGATAGACACTGAATGCCTGGAACGGCTCCCCTTGTCGGCCTTTTTAGAATTGGTAAGATCCACGTTGCTTCCACATAGCGCGGCAAAAATGAACGTGTTGAAACAACGCCTCGACGTCCGATGATAAAACTCAGAACTCAGCTGCAGGTATAAAACAAACAAAAACAAAACAAAACAAAATTTATTTATTCATGTAGGTAACAATGTACACTTATGAACGTCAAAAAAAACGAAGAACCACTCTTAATTTAATACAATCAATTGGAAGGACATGATACTGGGGAGCTTCCTCTCAGAGAGTTAGAACAGTACTCCATGTTGGGCCGAATTTACGTAACCGATAGCCCGGAGTGAAACAACGTCTTGCCTTGCTGAGCACACCAAGCTTCTTGGAGGCTAATTTAGGCTTTTCCTACAAATGACCGCGAAACTGAACGCCGTTCAAAATGTCACGGCCAAGTATTCCAATGCTGGTTGTGAGTTTAAGAAGAGTTTCAAAAAAGCTGTTACACATTCAAATTATGTTGTTATCTAATATTATATTAAATATCGTACCTTGTATCGCTCTTAAGATATAAACCGATTTTTTATTAGAGATATGAAATTATTAGAGATAACTTTGTGGATAACTCTGAATACTCGTTTTCACTCAGTTACAAATTATTAAAGTGAACAAATTAAAACGTTTTATAATTTGATGACGGAAAAATCGCATAATGAAACACCTTAATCTTAGCGAGATCTCATTGCGATGAGATGAGATTCTCCTATATTAATTAGTACTTAAGGCTATACCACACCAAAGATAGAATGTTCCGAGACCGGGAAATAAGACTTTTTGAACTAATTTAAAAAAAACCTAATGATAGTTGATAATAAAAAATTCAAAAAAATATTTTTCCATTGTCGTACATCGTTTAAAATTTAAATAACTCGGGATCACGCTCCTTATTTTTTATGAACAAGGGCTTAATATTTAATAACTTTACTTATATACACTTTACGCAGTGTTTGAAATGCTTCTGAGACCAAATACGTTTTAGATTTGCTCACTCATTACTAACGTTTCATTCATTCATTTACCTACCTACACTATTACTTATGCACTCAGTTTTGTTGAAAAGAGTTTAAAAAAAATAAAAATAACTATAAAAAAGGTAATTAAATTATTTATATTGCATTACATTTTAAGGAATTTATAATTAAGTTAGTTATGGAAGAGCTGAGAACCCAGGTATTTTTTACTTAAAAATCTTACACTATATAATGAATTGAAATTCAAATCTATAAACACAATTTTATTATTTATTTTGGTTTGTTTTATTTAAAATAGTTTATAAATGTTGTGCCCAAGTAGAAACATCATTATTTCACTTTCACAATCGTTTGCTCTGTTAAATTCAATTTTCAAAACGTTCGGTCGGTTTGGAAATCCTTAACTGGGTAGTTTTCTCCTTTAGCAGCAGATTTGAGAACGTCAGACTGCTCTTAATTAATTGGCTTGCATTCGTTAGCATGAATTACTCAGGTATTCACAAAAACCCCTTTTCGTCCATTTTTAACTCTTCCTGTTTCCGCAGCCTTAAATTAATCCAATAACTAATTTACTTTAACTGTTTGGAAAAATATTTAATTTTAGATGGAAACAAGAATTACGTACACCAATACAATGCTCACAATTGGTAACATAATGTACACTTATGAACGTCAAAAAAAAGAGAAATATACAATAAATTAATCTAATTTTACATTTACTGTCAGTTCTTAAATCAAGGGCGTATATTAATCTGACTACAATCATAGTCATATTTTGTCTTAGAATTATAGTCTATATCTAGTATCTTATGGTGTTAAAGAGCACCACCACATTATTGTATGATACACCGTGGCCGAGTGATGAAAATATGTGGAAAAAAAATTGAAGCTGTTTTTAGGTGTTGCTGTAATTCAACAAATTTACCGAATTAAATTGTTACTTAACGCTTTAATGGGGGCATGTTTTTTTTAAATCTTGACTGTCAAATGTATTAACAACCTCAACCTTTTTCAAGTATAGACTTGGATTCCAAGTCAATTAAAACTCTAAATAGATTAGTTTTTTAAGTATCGAATTATTGAATGGTTCTAATGTTGAATAATAATTGCTGTCAACGTTATTTTAATATAAAACATAGTACTGTGGTTTGTAGATAAGTTGTACATTTTTTTTTAATAATAACAAATTATTTAATCCACACGAATATTCGTCTGACCCTATTTATACAAACTTGGAGCTCGTATTCACAACAATATACAGGCTGCAAGTTTAATCCTGTGACAGGCGCGGCCGCAAGTCGCCCGCCCGGATCAGGTGAGCCGGATTAAACCGGTCGGGAGCGGATCGGGCCGGATCAAACACGATTTCAGACTTACGCCGCAAGTACGGCTAATGGATAAAGTACGTAGTTGCTTAGATGCGCCCCGCTGTTGTGTAGACGTCATATATGTGTCGTACGAAAATTGGCTACCTATTTTCACATATCTTATGATAATTGATTTAAAAGAAAAGACCAACGGGAGACGTTTCTAGCTTGCAGAAATAAAACAATGAATACATTATTTTTAAACTAATACAAGTGTTTAAATTACTGCTATTTGTAGTACTAATAATTTAAGGTAAGTTAAACTAGTTTTTGATTTACGTACTCACAAACATTAGATGCATATTTTATAAAATTGTTGATGTAAAAACATCACAGTGTTAAGTATAAACTTTCAGATGTGCATTATAAAGTCATCTGTCTCCTACGGACCGTGTCACAAGTTGCAGAACTTGTTGATCAACATGTCTCGATTAACACCTGCGCAAAATTATAAACTTTACAGACGACAATATCGATAAAAGTTCTTTCATATATTAAAACTCACTTGGACCACCCAATAGTATTTGACTATTAATAACATATTCCTATAAAGTGATAATATAAAGTAGGTACCTACAGTTAAAATAAATTTGATACCTCATGATATCAGATGAGTTCGTTTAGTTGAAACTGACTCATTCGGTTGGCTCTGCGACTCGAAAAGTGTCTGAGCCGAAAAATTCCAGTGCTCCATAACCTGTGCCTGCGAATTGCAGATTTTCAGTTGCAGCATACTTTACTCTGTAGATCCTGGGCTTTCGGCCCCACCTCCTCACTACACCTGCTTTGGTAGGCATCTTTCATTTAAATTTCATTTAAATTTTCATCTCTACTGGATCCATACTTTATGGTGATGTCTATATAACTTTTCATCTAAAGATCATCTGACTATTTTTTCTTGTATCGACTCGATGTGGAGAATCTCAGTAGAAGAAAAAAAATAGAAACATTAAATTAATGTTTCCTATTTATTTCCACTACAATATGTACTAATTTAAAATACAATCAAATTGTAAAATTATGTTAATCAGTTGACTCAAACCGTTTTTTCAGATTATGCATTACGGGAACTCACTGAACGTCGGAAAAGTTTTAGAGAGGACAAATTGAAATTATTTTTTCATTAAAATTCTCAACTTGTAAATTCAGGTGAAGTTTGTAAAGTGGCCAATTCGGGGAAGTTCTCTTAAATGAATCTTCTCAAAGTTCACGCACCGACCGGGATGGATATTATTTTATGTGAAAATGTTTTTCCATTTAAATATAATTCTACATGGAACGCTTATTATGTCAAAAAAATTATTTTACTTGTGTTATTCAGATTTTATTGACAAGTTCACATTGTGAAGAAAACATGACTTTGACGAAGTCAAAAAATATAGCGTATCTCTAACACATTTTTTTTACAATAAATAAACAACAAAGTAAATTAATAATTTAATATTATATATATAATTACAGTGCAGTGTGTATTTCTTTGTCTGTATTAAAATTCGCTCGTACGGTGAAGGAAAACATCGTGAAGGAACCGTCTTGCTTTAGACACAAAAAGTCGTCGACGTGCGACAGGTAGTTACCTATTAGATTGACAAATGATCATGAAGCAGATATATAAATTTCAGGCCCAGGCATTAAAAGGTTTAGGGCAACTGATTTATTAATTTTTTAAATTACTAATTTGTTGGTAAATAACATTTAAAGTTTAAACTATTCAAACGACAACATAAAATATTTCTAACGAATAGACATGTGTCGATGACAATGAACTGAATAATACATCATCAAGATAGATCGAATCGCCGTGATCCCATAATCCCGTACGGGCTCACCTGGGGGCTTAGCTTGCCCCATACCCCGTATCGTAGAAGTTTCACAACGATAATGTTAGACGACCGACGTTTAGAGCGTAATGTGATCGGATTGTAACAATTCTATGTTACGATAAAAATGTTTTGTTGCTTAAGAATCTTTTTAAATATTTCTAAGTTCCTTTTATTAAACGTTTTTATATTAGATATAAAAGAGAGGTTTCAGATTTTGTTTGTAAAAAAAGTATTTATTAATTGTAAATGTAGTTAATCATTTATTTGTTACTACTAATAATTACATTAATAATAATATCAGACAAATCTATTATCACTCAATTTTAAAAATAGAATAATTTTAAACATTTTCTAATTCCGGTTCTAAAGCAGAAATATTATTCATCTTCACTTGACATTGACAGCCGGAAATTAGGTCAGCTGTCACTGACAACGTAGAAAATAAATACTATGCAATCACATAGTAATATTATATATGCGTTATCTTTTGTTGGGCAAACATTGAATTTCTTTTTGATAAACGCAAAAACCCTCACCTATTTTTTACTTGGTATTTTTACTACAAGGATTATTCCTTTTATCACTTAATGAAATTATTAAAAACGTGACCAAATCCTTCTTCGACGAGATCCTTAAACAAATAGCAATTAATAAAAACAAAGTATTCTAAACTGTATCCTAACTAAGTTACTCGAGGGAGTCTAATTAAGAAACAGCTACTATTTACAATTTGCGGACTTTAAGATTCAGTCCGCGAAGGGAAGTAAATAATTGTATTTTCTGTCCCCTACCTGCCTTAACGAGATATTATTTTTATTGTCTCCGTTCCAATAGGTTCTTTGTGTCTCACTGCAAAATGTGTATAAGACTTGTTGAACACTTAATAATTTCAAAAATGATTGAAGAGTGAAGAATGAACAATGAAGTTATAAATTCTGTCATTGCAACCGAAATTTTAAAATTACATAAAATAATTAACAAGTTTAAAAACAGGCGATAGCCCAGGAACTCTGTTGAGTTTAAGTTTAGCATAAATTAATGTTGTCATGACCAAAGATTCTCTTAACAGCTCAAAATTTATTTTTTAAATTCATTAAATAATAATTAAGGCACCAAATGGAGAAATATTATGAGAGATAAGTATTGGTTCACTCGTCACGAAAACCCCTTAAATGTTATTCCCCGGTAATGAAGATACATTACCAAGGTGTACGTCAAGAACATTTATCCCCCAACCTAATCGACCACTCACGTACATACCTTAAAAACCACTTAATAAAATTTCCTCAGTAAATTAATTCTGCCCAAATCCGTCTCTTTGTGACAAAGAAAAATTGTAACGTGAGCCGCACAACCTGCTTAGTACAAATGTGACGTTAGTACGGAAATAAGAATCGTATTGTTATTGTAATATAGTTGAAAGTGGAATGTTTTCTTGTTAATTACCTTTTGGTAAATGTTGAAAACTGAAGCGATAAAAGAAATCAATATTGTTTTTGTTTCAACTAAAAGTGACAATCAAAACCATATTCTTTTATTATAATTTTATGAAATAAAATACTAGGCGTATAAAGCATGATGTGTGTTACTTTTTTATCTGAAACTTGAAAAGGAAATTATATTAAAGAAAACTTTGTGTTCAGTTTTCGTAATCAAAACTCCGTACATAATATTTTTTAAGCTAAACGCAAAATGCTATGACTTGCTCCATACACGGATAAGAAAAAGGTAAGTCAGGCAAGCTGGCTGTCATTAATACATCGGGATGAGTAATGGGGGTCGCGGGATCGGTTCCTGTAAACGGTATAATTCCGTTGTTACTTCACTGAATGGATTCGTCTCAAACCTTAAGGCTTCTAAGGAGAATGTAAGGATCTGTAGTAACGAAAGATTGTCTTGTTTTTGGTTTCAGCTTTTAAAAAAGAAGCGTATTAAAATAAAACTTACAAATATTATTAAATAGTTTTACCTCTTATTTTCATTGTGAACGCGTGAATTTTCCGTGCTACAATTAATATTTTCTTTAACCTTTGTGAGTCAATTATTATGTCTTTTTTAATCGGAACAAGTGAGGCAGATAAGTCATTTATAATAGAATATTATATGTTTAGAGAGTTATATTGTGAAAATAAGCTGTGTAAAACACGTCATGAGTGAATTAATTCCTATCTAAAAGCTAGTTGTATGTATGCGTGTCGCGACTAGCGGAAATTATTGTGACCATTGCATTTGCATTTTCGTGCAGTCTCCGTGTTTTATGGCGATGTTTAATTTTACTTGTTTATGTGGACTTCTATCTAGCTGTCTACATCCTAAACCACACATTTTCATATTCCGCACATAGAGATGAGTTTTAATTTAGTTTAAAGTAGATTTGTTTTACTAAACGTAACAATTTTGAAATATATTTGCAAAAGATGCAAGCTGTTTTAAACACATTTATTTGTGGAGATAGAAAACTGCTAATAATATAATCAGATTTTATTTATGTGAGAGAAATATTGTGCTATATAGAGAATTTTCAATTTTATTTAACTCCAAATATTATTTCCAACAATAAAATATCACCATTTTCTAAATATAATTTAAAAAATGAACCTAAATATTATTTTACGAAGAGTGTAGTAAGCCACTACGCCGTAGAGGAAAATCCCTTGAGGTTCTGTCTGATTTCAGAGAACATTGAGACGCCTAAATTCTAAATAAAGGTTGGTTTTCTACCGTCCAATGTCTCACTAAATTGTGTATGTATTGTGCAATTATATACAAAATTAAACTATATTTTTGTGAATACTATGATTTTATTGTACTGTGTGAATAACTAATATTAAAACATTATAATTATTATAAGTATAACAATTAATCTGAAAGCAATGGAGGCCTCGTACTTAATCTCGCGAATGACTATTCTAAGGTTATGTGTTCAATCCCCGGCGAATTTAAGTAAGCTTGTTATACTTAATATATATCATGATGCGCTTGTGAATAAATTTATCTCAAACTCATAAAACACGTGCTAAATAGAATCCACGTTTCTACTATCAAAAAAGGTTTGAATTGTGATATTAGAGGGATCGCGAATGATGAACGAAGTGATCTGAAATGAATCTTTTAATATTGGCGAGCGAGTCGAGCTCAAATATTGGTAACACGTAACAAAAGGTCGAGGCTTTTATTGAAATCCACTGTTCGTGGCCCGATCATACCTAATAACGAACGGTTGTCTACATGGAAATGGACTTTTTGGTTTAAATTTTAATATAATGACGACGCATTCAAATTTTGTAATAATACATCTTTTTTCGACTATATACTACATGTTTGTGAGTATGTGTTCCTATTTCAGTATGCCTGTCGCTGAGGAGGCAAACGTTTTTTTACAGACTTATTTTCATTATAAAAAATATTTACTGCAAGTCACATAAGAGTATCGCATGATAGCTGCTCCTTACAAATATTTAGTAATATAAAAGAGATTATTACAGTTCCTAAGTAAACAATGTGTTACCCATATAAATGATATTTAGATTGATAGATTTTTAGCTTCTATAAGAGAGTAACAGTTTTTTTTAAGTTAATTTTCGCATAAATATTCGTTAGTCATTAATTATACAATAAAATTTAGCATTCTAAAGAAATACAAAATTTGAAGTGTATAACTACAGCAGTGTTAATAAAAACCGAGAGGAAAGCATAATAGACATGGGTCTCATGACATTTTCCTATTCTCCATTTACTTGCCAGATTAAAGTAATCTATATATACATATCTACATAAAATATTACAAAAGTGAGGAAAGATGGCCCAATTGGAGACTTAATATTATAAAATGATCTCCATGTTTAGTGAGCTCGACGTTAGAAAAAATATATGAGGAGCATCAGGATATGAAACAAAGGTAGGTGCAGCACCCGGTGCTCAGATTGCTCCATGAATCTAAGTAGAGGGCGTCCCATTACTTCTATCGCCTTTTTGAAACTCTGTTCGATTGCATTGAAATTTTTGAAATCAAATATCAATCGATTTGTTAAATATTAATTGTTTCTTGTAACAAAAATATATCCAAACGACTCACAATATTGGTTAAATTCTTATTTCACCTGCTATTAAGTGACATTTTTTAGACATAAATATTTGTCAAAAGCCTACGCCTTTTAAAATAAACGCAGCAAATTCTTTGTAAATTGTATTTGATTTAAAAAATTTGGGAACACTATGAAGGTTGCTCTAATTACATTGCGTAAAAGAATTAATTGATCCGTGTGTATGAAATCTATCACACTGACTTTGCATGGTAATATTACTAAAATAGTTTTAGCTAAATAAACTGCCAGTTTTCGATCGAGCTACGAGCAATGTTGTAAACCTACTGGTTCTAGCGTGTGACTCTCATCCCTGAGGTCGTAGGTTCGATCCTCGGCTGTGCACCGATGACTTTTCTTTCTATGTGGGCTCGTCCGGTGAAGGAAAACATCGAGAGGAAACCGGCTTGAAACACAAAATGTCGACGGCTTGTGTCAGGCACAGTAGGCTGATCACCTACTTACCTATTAGATTGACAAATGATCCTGAAGTAGAGACAGATCTGAGGCATAGACCTAAAACGGTTGTAGAGCAACTGATTTATTTTTTGATTATTTTTGAAGTGCCAGTTTTCATAAATATCAAAGGACATATGCAGAGGTATTTTTAAGATGAGTAGGTCAGGATCAGCTTTCTTTCACTATAAACGGGAATACTTTTCCCAATTATCCGCCATGTACCTTATCATGAGTGATTTAAAATGAAAAAGCAATAAATTCAAACTTTGTTTATATTAAGACATTTTCTTCAACAGAAACTTTTAGCGAGTTTAAATCACGTCCCGGCATTCGATGAAAAATTAAACATTTTTAATTTAAGGAAGATGAGCATCCCTCCCGGTACCTGGAGTAAACTTGCTCAGTTTTAATGAATTCTTTATTCGATCTTCAAAGTTTGTAAGGTTCCATGATTTTTATATTGCAAAGTTTCGTTACTTACCTATGCATTATCTCTGACTTTATTTAATTTTAAAATGCTGTCTTGTTTTTAATTCTGGTAATGCTTTACCTTTGTGCCTCTTCCAATGTTTTTGAGTTTAAGGATATTGTTTTAAATTATACAACAAATACGAAATACTAATTTGAAATAAAACATTTCACATCAAAGAACTTGTTTTGAACATTGAAAATATGTACAATCGGTATTTTCAACCACAATGCAGCTGCTTTTTCAGTGGTCAAGAGTGTACCGGAAGTCGTCTGGACGCCAGGTGGAGAGAGGAAATGGCACTTCCGGTCAAGGACGCATTACAATCAAAGCGTTTACACTTGTGACCACTTTCCTTCAGAAGATCTTTCAAAAGGTGCTACATTTTGTTTGACGTAAGTGCTTGGATGTTTAAAACATTGTTTGAGTAAAAAAAAATGCAAAATACAGTAAATTCCAATTTGAAAATAAAACGAACTTCAATGCATAGACATGATTTTTTAATTTAAGCTTCAATTTCTGTGTTCATGTTCACACAAAGGTAATCCCTCAATTAACTCATCTAGATGAGTTGTCTAATGTTTCAGAGTCAAAAATCAAAGTGCATAATCGATTAATGTTTAATTAACGAATTATATCTTTTTATAAATTAACAAATGAAAACTTTAAATGTTTAAGCCTCTTGGTAAAATAAAATCTATAGTTACATAATACTTTTTGTGCATTTTGGAAAATTTATTTTACGACTGAGTGGTTGAGTCCGGGGTTGGTGGCAGATATTGAAAGCAATCATGAAACAACCAGTTTTATAACATCCTGATAAAAATTATTATGAGCTGTAGTTATTTTAAACTATGCAATTGATACATGCAATTTTACCAATAGCAGTAATTAAGTTCTTTAGTTTTACTCGTTAATTACATATGAAAACACAGAAGTACTTTGAACAAGGTCAACTGAAGATCAACAACTTGTAAACAAAGAGATCAAAGACAATAAATTGTTTAGCACAAAAACTTTATCTAAATTGTGTTCACGTGTACAACAATAAATAAAGTCGACGCGAACTCGACTGAGACATAATCTAGACTACCTGACTCATTCCTACATACGACTTGAATACACACAACTACGAAAATTTTGATAAAGAATTCCAATAAAACAACAAAGAAACAAACTCATGGTGATGATTTGAATACGAATATTTCAAATGAATATTGATAATTTTATCTAATTATTATTATTACACTTATTTAAAAAAAAATTAATATGTTAAATGTTTGGAAGTAGTGAATTACCGATTAATTGAAATATATGAAACGACTTGAATGACTAATATATTTCTGTATCAGAAGATAACACATGTTTTCTGCTAAAACGAGCCGATTGAGAAAATTTTTTTTTTTCTTTTTATTGTTATTTTGTGTGGTTATATGTGTGTGTTTTGTTTGTAATAAATCTTGTCTGTCTGCATGTTCTTAAAGTTGACATACTTATCTAGATTATTCTGTTTTGAGCCATCGAATTACTAAATGATGATACTTATAACAATATCCAAATACTCGATACAAAGATGACATAACATAAATATAATAAAATAAGTAATGCTTTTAAAGGAAAGTATTAGAAATATACATAAACATATTTTTTAAATGTTCAATAGCTCATCCGATTTTATTCAGTGTATGTGCGATAATGGGTGGGCGTTTAGTTCACCTTGTAGAAACGCACTGCAATATGCCAAGTGTTTCTATAAATCTTCTACTACCCAGCCCCTTTGTTTTTGTATCGATTCTAAGGCAATGCCAACATTTGATACAGATTTTTAACATTTAATTTATATGCATTTTCCAAAACCAAATTCAAGAGAATATTAGTTGTTTACGACGGGACTTAAACCACGCTATTTTATTATATAAATATATTACTATCCGACTATATAATCCAAAATATCTATATTGACAAATAAAGAGAAAAGTAATTCATCGATTAAGGTTATCAAGACAGTAAATACATTATATATTAAATTTTTTAAACACCCGAAGAATTTAGATTATATACGTAATGTGAATTTTTATTTGCCTATGAATATTAAAATAAATATATTGTACACGTTTTGATGCTTAAATAACTATAAAATATTAACAACGTTTGTATTGTAGACATTAAGCTATTAAGCGAGGGGATCGTACGTAAAAATGTCCTTTTTTCGAAATTACGTGAAATTTACGAGGCTAAAATACAGATTCTTGTGTTATCTACTGGCGGATTTCCAAATACCTGTGCGATAAATAATACTATCTGAACCGTTATTAAAACTGCCCCTTTTCGAGACACTTAGTGGAATTTATTTGTGAGAAACTGTTTTAAAATTTCTTACGTATACTTCAGGTAGTTCATGAAGACAGTATTTTAAGCTACCTTTTAAGAACTAACCTAGTACATATTTATTCTATAGCTGAGTCACATCTGTGGAAATAGGTCATAGGCGCTACAACTTTTTAGCTCTAATCCTCAAATGTTTGTATCTGTTTCCTACTACTAGCCTTTTGAGTAGTGCACAGCCGGGTTGAGAAGGAGCGATGTGAGTTGCTAAAACTACTAAACCAACACTGCTCATAAAACTAAGCAAACAAATAATAACTGTTGTAACATCTTTCATTAAAACAAAAACTACGACAACATTGTTGGATTATTGCCGTCTAGTTAGAACTTCACACAAAATTATATATCAATGTACCACTGCATTTAAAATGTATAGCAATATAACTATGTCATAGCCATTGAAAAAAGGCAACGGAATAATAAATGTAGGTTCATCCACAAACAAATGCATAGTAGTTAACATGTCTCGCCATAGCTCCCACAGGATAAAACCAATTTCCAGCGTCTGTTTCAATTATTAGTATGTGTATTCCTGTTAATATTATAAATTAACTAATCTTAAATAAAATACTGCCTGTCTAAACTGTGAAGAGAGGTTCATTATTGACTGCGATAATTGATCACACACTACGTTCTCTGTTTACGAAATAGTTAATTATAATTCTTTAGTAATTATTTTATATTTATTATTATTTAATAATGTATAGGTTAAGAAAAGTCAGCCATAAGCTAGTTATTCAAAGCTAAACAAAACCCTGTTATCTCATCAAGTAACTAATGGTAACAGCTCACTGGGGAAGCAATAGAAATAAAGCATGGCTTCCACTCAGCTTTATTTTTCCGTTGTTAATTATTTGCAGTTAACAAGGTGTTGTCTTTGTTATTTATTGCGAGGCTGTTAGGCTCAGCGTCCACTTTTAAGGGAAATATTCAAAAGCTATTAATTTTTACTCAATATTTACTGTCTTTATGAAATTCATCGGTTTTATAAATTAATTAAAGTCAATTGTTTATTTTACAATGTGCTCACGTGTGTTAAGTATCACTGAGACGCCCTTTGGTTGTTTTTTTTTTAACAATTTATTAGTTGTTGTTTACTTTAAATTTGTTTCATTATCATATTAATATTACTCTAAGAAATTTCAAATGATATATTATTTCAATTGAAGCTATTCGTTTGTTGTGAAAGATACTTTACGATATTGTTGAAAGTCGTTAGTCAAACAAGATACCTTCTAAATAATTTACTCAACGTGATATTCTTTAAAAAGTTTACAAAGATTAAGCACAGCGCTTTGTTAGTAAATTACTAACAAAGCGCTAATAATTTGTTAATACTGTTAATTAGAATTAAAAAAGATATCCACGGGCAAAATATTATTGAATACCATATAGTAAATGCACGTCCCAATAATTTAATTATTTCATTGAAAATATAGTAAAAAGCGTGAAAAAAGTTACCAGTGGGTATGATGTTAGTTTTTGTTCGTATCACAGCTGCAGGTGTCCTTTATGAGTTGGAAAGTTTGGGCGGGAAAAACTAACACGACATGGGCACGAATTACTTTTTGTTTAACCAAGAGATGAGTTTGGGAAAACTCCATTAAATAATTTAGATTTATATATCCCACATAATTGAACGCATTCATACAAAAACAATTTTGGGACGGTTTGAGACGCTAACGCAAAATGCTATTTTGAAATGATACTTATGAGAAAGTTGAAAAAAAAATTTAGGCTCTAGGATATCAAAACATATTATATGTTATTGTCATTTTTTTACCCCACCCATTGTGGTGTCTAATCGTACGTTAATCATAACTCTTAAAATTGGAACGTATTAAATTTAATCTAAACGAGCTAAACAATTATCAAAAAGGTTAGTCGACATCACAGGAGAACGAAGAGCTGGCAGCTACCTTGGACAAAGAATTAGTCTAGCTATTCAAAGGGGGAACGCTGCCAGTATATTCGGAACCTTGCCTAAAGGGACTCCTTTTAATAATATTTTTTAAAAAGTAATTAAATTTTAAGGTTAGCCATTAGGTATATTTTTATGTATTATGTTATTTGTTTTGAATAGTATAATAAATAGATGTAGGTATTTAAGCAAATAAATAAATTATCTCTTGCGCAAACATCATCCCACTTTTAGTGTGAAAGTTTTCATTCAAAAAACATGGTAATTTCGTCTTTGATGCCGGCGCGTGACTGGCACAAAGAAGGAGTGCCTTTGGCTGCTTTTACGATGCGCTTTTTACTCTAACGACACCAACTATGTCACTAGTATAAGTACATAATGATTTTGAAGAAAAAAATATCAATTTACAATGCAAATATCATAATACCTACTCATACACCTAGCAAGATAAGTATTTCCTATGATGTAGTGGTTCCTAGTATTCATTATGAGTTCTATTAAACATATTAATAATCCAGTGGCGCAACACCAGGTCATAAGCCTTTCATCAGAGTTTTTGATATTCAATATGCCGGTTTCCTCACGATGCTCCCTCATACTGTAAAATGCGTATGTCCATTGGTGCACAGCGATCGAACCTACCACCAGGATGATATGGCCAGAACCACTATCGTAAACTAACTTACGTTAAGACAATAAATGACACTAAAAAAAATACAAAAAAGCTTAAAATTAGATTAAGATAAAATAAATAAATATACTTATTTGTGATATGAATGAATAAAGTTAACACAAATTAAAGTATGCTTCTAAGTGACGCATTACTGTTATACTCGTATATGTGGCAATCATAACAACGTATCAGTCATACTATTATGTAATAATTATAGCTTTTATAAAACGTTAACACAATCGATGAAATACAACAGATAATCCGACCGTAATTTTTATCAGACCATGAGAATCTCAGCGGCGAATGACAATTACTCATTTTCTTTATAAAGAACTAGATAATGTATATTCCATCCTGTTCAATCCTAAAACTCCTTCCTATCTCAAAAATGATTTCAAATTTTTGGGTTCACATAACTATTGCTTACGCTCTTCCGAAAACTATATCCTTGAAATCCCATTTCATAACTCCTCACTTCTTGGCGATTCCTTTAAGGTTTTAGCAGTTAGGCTATGGAATTCACTTCCCGTCACTATTCGCTTAGCTCCTTCTCTATCTTCCTTTAAATTTCTGCTGTATAAACATTACCTGTCCACGTCATATCCCTAACTTGCGTACTAACTACTAACTGACGTGAGACCGATCTTGAATTGGATTATCATGATTCATGTGTACTTTTGACTTTTGTTTTTTTTATGTATCCTATATCAGCTTAGTTTATTTTTATTTCTTTTTATTTCTGTTAAGTATGTTTTTTCCTTCTTATTGTATTTGTAATATGTATTTTTGCACTTCTTGCCTACCTTATGTAATTTACTCACAGTGGTTGTCTGGAAGAAATCGCTTTAAAGCTATAAGGCCGCCAGTTGCTTTTCATTCAAATTATGTTTAATTTTTTTTTCCTTTTATGTAATGCAACGAAGTGTTAATAAATAAATAAATAATAAATACATAATGTAAAGGACGTGTCGCTTCTATTGCTAACTTACATGACGTAAAGAAGGAACGATGTAGGTTGGTTGATGATGGAAAAGAACTATTTTTTGTATTATAGATATTATTGTGTATTAATCAATAGGACTTTCTGGGCGTCGCATAATCGCCTTGTTTGTACATTGTTTTATTAGACTTTAAGATTTAGTGTACGTTACTAATATCTTGAACGGCTTATTTGATTGGTATTCAAAGTTTCTTAAAAGGGTCAGATTTCATTTATTTATTATATAGTATTAGAGATTTGATAAACACAACTTTGTATAAACACTCAGACCGACCACTATATATTTTTACAAAATTATTATTGAGAAGAGATAAAACTTCACAACTTATTTTAGGCCTGGGCGTCAGATTCCTGTATCTGTTTCATGATAATTTGTCAATCTAATAGGCAAGTAGGGGCCTCAGCCTCCTATGCCCGACACACGCCATCGACTTTTTTGTCTAAGGCAAACCGTTTTCCTTCACCGTTCGATTGAATGTTAAATGCGCACATAGAAAGTCCATTAGTGCACAGCCGGGGATCGAACCCACGACCTAAGGGATGAGAGTCGCACGCTAAAGCCACTGGGCCAACACTGCTCTGAGAGAGCTAGATATAAAACTAGTAATAATAAAAACGTAAAAGTAAAAACTTAATTACCCACATCTATAAATATTCAATCGTTACGAAAATCAAAAATATTTATAATATTATTTGATACTAAGACATTTAAATATTAATAAATATATAATATTCGTGGAAACCAGAAGGCACTAAAATATACATAACACATAACATTTCAAACACTGGAGAACATCATCGCTAAATGTCAAATCTGCTTGTGCGCAGTTCCATTGTTTTTTATTTATTTTGTGGTTTGTTCTTCATAAAATATTGTAATTTGCATTGAAATTATAAGAAACCTATATACAATATGCACAAGAAATAAGTATAATTTTATTAATTATAAATTCCTTAATTACCCCACTCTTTAGCTGAAGGACCTTTCTACACATATTTTGTTAAGAAGTATCATGGAGTCATTATTCTCAACCATTGAATACCCGTTATTTTATAGATCTAGCTACATTTTATTACAGACTATCAAAAAGTTTGTTAATCTGTAGATTTATTAATATTGGCAAATGATGATATATTAGACGAGTGGGGCCCGTTGCTATGTGCAGCTTCTTAATATTTCGCGTAACACGTAACTGAATAGTTACCTTTATATGGATGTGTTGTTTCAGGTCACATCTGTTAAGGTACAAAGAAAGAAGAAATATTATTAACAATCGCAAATAATGAAGGAAACATGTTGACGATTTAAAGTTAAGTAAGTATAGTACATATATACTAAAGTAAGTTAATGTCGTAGAACGCGCTAAGTTAAGAACACGAGACGGAAATCCCGTCTCGTGTTCAACAAAGGCACAGTAACACGTGGCCGGTGAATGGTCGGTGCGCACGAGTGTCTCGAAGCGAGTTATAGTTTTTTTATTGTTCATCTCTATGCGACATTCACCGCGTGTCAAGGTGAACCGGCTGTAATGTGTCAAGTACGTAATGATACACCCCGTTTATTTCATTAGGACTCTTACCGCATAACGTTTCCCTTTAACCTAATTTAAAAAATTATAAGGTTCTCACTTCGTCCGATATTTTTGAGGTCGTGTTATCAGTTCCATAACTGCGGAATTCTAAACGGGTTTACGTAAAGGCGTATCTTATCGTGATCATTTTATTCGGTTTCTTTCAAATTATAAGTACTCGGTTAAATAAAGCAATTATATATTCACCACTCAATATTATCTAAAGTGTACCTAAACTATTTTCATTAGACTTATTATAATAATCTTATATTCGTGAATGTTAATCGTACTATGACTGCGGACAAAGTGTCCTAATTCAAAAAAGGCATGAACAACTTAATAAAATATTATAAGCCAAAAAGATATTCGCCTTGAATTGATTCACTCGCGTCTCCTTTGAACGCAAATTAGTGAGCTTCGCAAATGGCTAATATTTCACATAATTTGCTGTCTGATATTAACCAATAGACGCATGTGAAATATGTTTATAATTATAATAGTGAGTTTGTCTTATCTAAATAAAAGGTGAATCTTCAAAAAACACGCACAAAATAAAAATACTACCTAGATATAATTTTATATCGTACACAATTTAAAAAAAAAGTTTGAATATGGCATTGCTATAATAAAACTTATATGTATTATTAAGTTAACGTGAGCAGATCAGTAGTAACCAGGGCTACCCTAAAGTCATACATTCGAATCCCGGTGCATCAATGGATTCGTATATTAACCGCCATACTTTAGAGACAAAATTTACGGCATTTGTCATGAGCACTTGACTTGACTCTCACGTTGGGTTATTACATTAATATTATAAGGCTGCTGAAAATGCGAAATTAAGAATGAATCAACATAAAACTAAATTTTTGTACTAATTGCATGACAACAAAAAATGAACCTCTAAGTAATCGATCAAGTGTGTATTACGACAACGCTTTGGAAATAGTTGTGGCATTTGCAGATGAGAATGTCAGGCTTTCACGTGTCGACTCATATTTTATCAAATAGCAAATAAGTATAATTATTAGCCTAGAGGTAAATAAGAAGAAAATAACGTTGGTCTGAGCAAAAATGTATTCGCCTCAATAGAGGCGGGACGAATAGAATATATTCGTAAATCATATTAAAGAATTATCAAAAACAATCCTGAATCCTTGTTCTACGACAGGTTTGGATGGGACGTGACTGAAATTTGCAATTACAATTAAAAAGTATAATTTATTTTAATAGACAATTGTTATATACTGTTTAGTGCATTTCAAAAAAAAGTCTATAAATGAAAGTTGATGCATTAAATAAAATATACATATTTGTAACGTCAATACCTCCCGAAATACAAACTTTAAATGCTTTAATAAAACGCAAATTTGGCTTTATTAAAATCTAATCGATAAACAACGTTCACAATCCACTTTCATGGTCGCATCTAATCCTAAATTTAAAATGACATTATCTTATATTATGTATTTATAAACCAATAAAATACAACTTATTAAGCCTTGAGGCAAAGATGATGCTATCAAACTTGATTTGTGGTTCATTTTGATTATAATTTGAATTATCACTAGTGGTCGCCGCCGAATTCGTACCATTAGAAAAAAAAATGTGGTTTATTCAAATACAAATTACGTCAATGTGGTTTTAGTACAAAATTTCTATTCTTAAACCTAGCTTTTAAGAGACACAACTATAATATCTCACAAGACAAACGTTTATCATAAAGCATTCCTTCCAAAACTATCGTTTGAGCCCATCACCCAAATTAACAAAACCAAATTTGCAAAGCAACCCCATTACGCTCGCATCATTCGCATAACACTTTCTGCTTTCTTCGGCTATTATTGTACAATAAACTCAATTCTTTCTTGAATACAGTCAAAACATAATAAAATTTTACTATAATGTCTATATCATATTTGCGAAGTAAACGACTTTTAAATGAATGAAGATTTTCTACTTATTAATACTGTGGCTTTCCCTTATATAGTGTAGTGTCACACTAAAAAAATGTTTAGACGCTTATGTACAGACGTTCGGGAGTCAAACTTCATGTGTATATTTATATGAAAACGTTTGCCGAAATCAAGTTCCTTAAAAAGGCAATTTGTTATAGACAGGATATCATTCGGGGTATAATAATGTCGAAATGAATATATTACATTGATTGATTTGGAACTAATAATTGGTACAGATCTGTTATTTAAAAATAAAGTAATTAATTAAAATATGAATAGGATTGAAACAGTGTTGGCCTAATGGCTTCGGTGTACGACTGTCATTCCTGAGGTCATAGGTTCAATCCCTGGCCATGCATCAATGAACTTTCTGTCTATGTATACTACTAATTGGCTCGTACGGTGAAGGAAAACACCGAGAGGAAACCGGTATGTCTCAAATCCAAAAATCGACGACACGTGTCAGACAAAAGTCTGAACACCTACGTATATAATGTTTAAAGAACTTTATTTCTCATTACAAAAAATGTATTTTATTTATATGAGAAACTTAATATGCAAGTATATACGAGCGAGATCTACGTCGCCATTAGTCGTCCCAATTTTAGTCTAATATGTTCACACTAACATGCATCTTTAATGCCTTTTTGAATTTGTTAAACGCGCTAATGTATAAAGGACCAGTAGGAGGTGCAGATATATCTTATAGGGTAGGGTTATTCAGTGTATATGACGAGAAAAGGTAGATATGACTGTATGATTGTTTAAATTATAATTTCAGTCTACTAAGAGTTTTGCATAATATCTCTACAGTGATTGTGTTTTTATAATTATTCGTCATATTATTAAACCTATATAATGTTTAAGAACCTTAAGATATAATACCTATAAAATTATTTTAAGGTTTCAAAACTCAAATTCTTTATAAAGAAGACATAAAAATTTAAAAGACAAAATGCTGTTAATAAATAAAGGCGCGTCACACTTGCATAATCTGAAGGTTGACGTCACCCACATTGGATTCAAGATGTCCTAGTACATATAGTTTTATATATAACTTGCACAATTAAAATACTTTTAAAAGTTGCGAAGTTATGTGTCATTCTGACCTACTTGCACTTTTAAATTCAGTGTCCTAATGGAGGCTTCAGATGGATGACATAGGTTTAATTAATAGATAAATAAATTATATAATATAGACATTTCTACTTATCTATGAATCTGGGACTCCAATTTTTTTTTTCAAATGTATTGATGTATTTATTTATCTACCAAATTAGAGCTTGCTTGAGCTAGAACTATTAAAATAAATAGGAGCTTCGAGGAGCTGCTAGGAGTAGAATATAAGAGTTTAGGAATCGAAAAATTCGTTACATCTGTCACATAGTGTAATTTTATTGGAATAAATATATATAAATGCCGTCCTAACCATATATCACTCGATCACTAATTGCCCAAATTATTTACTAGTTGACATTGAACTTGTTTGGTAATCTTCAACTTAGGCAGTACACACACTAGCAATGGCGCGACAATAATATTACTCTTATGGTCTAATGTACGAAAAGTATAATTTTAAATAAAATATATATGTTATTTGTAATAAGCTAAGCTAACCTAGAGTAAGACACCCGGCAATTCAAGTTGGTAACAGCCAACCTTTAAAAATGAAGTGGCATCAGAAGAATAAGAATTTTGAAGCAAGAAAATGCTTGAAGTAGTAAGAAAAATAGTAACCAACCCCCCCCCCCCTTTTAACCCCTTCCTGACTAATAAGGGTCGTAGGCCCCGAGACGTTTTAACGGAACCGGATGATCCAATCACGATTTCATATAGCTAACGACAAATTAAAAGCCGACCAATAATAATAGTAGCAACAAACAGATTAGGGTAAAAAACCGCCTTCACCGGGTAAGACGAGGACCTTTAAAATAAATAGGAGCTTCGTACTTACCGCGTACCCCGCGACTGCCCAAGCCGAGGTTCGAGTCTCAAAGGAGAAGCCCTTGCGCGAGGGAAAACGGAACATTCAGACCGAGCTTAGCTCACGAAAACCACCCATGCTGAGCTGTACAGGCCCTTAGGGCCCAAAGCGAGATCCCATTCAAAAAAAAATTGTCGATTCATTCAAAATTAACAGTTACGATTTTAATAATCATTTTTAATTTAATACTTACGACATGCGTCGGGTTGTCACTCTCCCTAAAATATGGCGAGGGGGGCGATGGCTGGCCATGCGTCATACTCGTGAACGGGTGCTACTTGTGGTGACTGGTCGTACTTGAATTTGTGTATGCGGTGATATTAATTGTTTATACTACGTATTTGCGTGTTGTTCTCACGAGTATGTAAGTGCGTGCTCCTATTTCACCATGCCTCCTGCTGATAGAGGACAAATCTTTGTTTTTAATTTATTTTATTATTCTTTATTACTCAAGATGTCATATGGAACATGGTGTAATGGTTGCAGCTCCTTACAAACATTGTGTAAAAAAAATCTTAGCGATTAAAAAGAGTGGCGGAGAGTTTATTGCCAGTTCTTTTCTTCCGTTCTACGCCCTTGATTTGAGAACTGGCAGTAAATGTAAAATTAGAATCATTTTATGTATATTTCTTTTCTTTTTTTGACGTTCATAAGTGTACATTATGTTACCTATATGAATAAATGAATTTTTGTTTGTTTGTTTGTTTACTACCCCGTTGTAAAAAATTAAAAATTCGTAAGCCTAACTAAAACTAAAAAATATATATTACACTACGTTTTAGATATTTATAAACAATCTTAATTAACTGCAAGTAATAACTAATTAATGAAAAATATATATTATATATTTACTTCATTATAAAGTAAGTGTATGCTCGTCTTATTTATATTTGAGTTATATTTACATTGAAATCATGGACCAACGCACAAACCAATAAGATTGCAAATGATTTGCTCATAAACGTGGGCTCCTCAAAAATGCACCTTGAATAAATTATTTTGACTCGAGAAATGGTGTTGAAGTAAATTGTTTAAAATATACAATGAAGGCCGCATTCTTTATTATGATTAAGCTCGAGTAATCGTTTACTACTGGGCGTTTCCGCCTACTCGGTGCTCAAAGATAAAGAAGATCCTGAATGTAATTCCCGGCGAAGCAATTAATGTTTTCGATAATTACGTGTTTAATCTAAAACTACAAGACATACTACACAAGTTAGCTGTGTAAGTTTATATATTTAAAATACTTACGGGTCGGGTGCATAATCCGGATATAATGGAGAGACTGGGTCTACGGGTACCAAGTAGAAACCTGAGGCTTACGTCTAAGCTTTTGGATGTACCGCGCGCACATTCCAACTTGGTTAGTAAAGCGCCACTCACGCGAGCAATACAGATCATTAACAAAATTTCCATTGAGGTGGACCTATTTGATTGAACGCTGGCTGAGTTCACAAGAGTTGCTTGCTATATTGTTAGTTATAAGATTTAGGAATTTAAGTTTAATTTTTTAATGTTTGTATGTAGGTTAGTTGGTGTGGGAAATATATTGGAATTCTATCGCATTAGTTGTAACTGTTAAGATAGGAAAATTTACTGGAAATAAATAAATAATTTATGGTGTGGGCAAGATGAATAGATTTATTACTTAAATGATATTGGCATTTTTAATTCTTTTTGCATTATAATTTTGTACTTAAGTGAAACCTTATTCGTAATCATAATTTCTTTGTAATTAATCGCATTTCTTTTAACAAAAACAATGTAACAGGGCGTCAAGTTTAACAGCGATATGACTAATCCTAAGCAGTATATATAATTGTAAATGGATATTAGACCTCAAAACTTTTTTATTTAAGAATTTAGAATAAAATAAAACAGCTACAGTATATTTGTTTCGATTTACAAAATGTCGACCGTCAAAAATAAACATTTTTTCAAATAATTTAGTAACATTTTATATATATACACTTCTAAATACGAAAAATTAAATTTATTTATTAAGGCACCATATTTAAAATAATCCATGAATATTTACTAACTTTCTAATATAAGTTATTGCAATGTGTATTGTACCGACCAGTTTGACCTCAGTGACATAATACCAGCCTCAAATACCATGCATTTATCATCACAATGACATCTTATGTAATAATTGTAATAGGTCTTAAGTAATTTGTTAAGGAAAAGTAGATTCTATCATTTTTAGGGAATGCGGCGCGCGTTTCGCAGTTTTTGTTAACAAATAATTATCAATCAAATTGAAATAATTTATTATTTAAATTGTTCCTGATGATTTATATGTATCAAAATTTAACTACCTACCAAAATCTATAATAATCGGGCTAGTGTTTAAATGAAACGATAACAATAAATAAATTTACATTGCCTTCATAATTTTGTAACCGATTTAAACTAGCCATAGAATAGTCATAAAACAGCCTTCTGCAAACTCCTATACTTACTATAACTTTATAAATCAAATCAAATCAAAATATCTTTATTCATATAGGTAAACTTTTTTTTATGGAACAAACAATTTTAGTATGGAGCTTTTACCTGGGAAGGAAAAGTTACCTTTGTTAAACACCTAAAATTAACAAAAGCCTATGGTCTATGTATATCTACAATTATGGCAATCCTATTATATTTCCTACTCAACAGATCGTTATTATAAGACAATGTTTTACAATAATCTAATAGATATTGATCGTTTTTAGATACAATGAATCTTAATTGGCAGATACTCAAGAAGACAAATCGTCATTGCGTCATATCTGACATTAAGATTATTATGTATTTTATGGGTTTTGATCCACTTACTATGTTGTAACTCTAGGTTTTAAAATTCCGTTTTTAACCGACTTGAAAGAGGGCAAAAAAGGGTATCAGTTTCACTTGTGTGTGCTATTATTGGAAATGGATTATAGTTAAACGATTAATAAAATGTTACCAAAAAATGTGTTGAGTCTAAACTCAAAAAATAATGAGGTAATCGCGTATAACAGAGGTCAAATAAATAAAGTTAAGTGAACTTATTGCACAATTATAATACACAGGTCATGTATTTACCAACTAAACATGCAATCAATTTAATCCTATATTTCGTGGAATCTACAAATGTTAATTTCATAGTATCTCTTAGCGTCTAATATCTTTATAAACAAAACATTTGTGTTGAAACTACTCTTTTCACAACTACTACTTTCACAACTTGAAATGAAATTTCCACAAAAATAAGTGACTTTAAAAAATATATCGCTATTCCATGGGTAAACTTTTTCAATGGTGAAGTTCGCTATGAAATTATCAACTACATATAAAACTGTTATTAATATACATGTATATGTTGCTATTATATTATAGTAACCCTTACTTAATTATTCTTATAACATAGGCATTCTAAAAACTATCGTTAGTTTTTAGTAGATTCTTGAGTTTCCCTAGTTAACATTAGTAATAGATTGATCGAAGAAACTTTAAAACATAGCAATGTGTATTATCCACGTCCAACAGCCTTACAGCTTAAATTGTACTTAATTTTCTTTTTTTTTAAATTTCTAACATCTTATGAAAATTTTCTATACCCTGACCCCTAAGCCCTCAAGTGGATATTATTGTTATTGATTAACAGAAACAATTTAAAGGCATGTATTAGAACTATCAAATGAATTCCATAAGATCCTTCGTCTAACCGGACATGTCTCGGAGCACCTTTAATACAAGCGGATCGCTGACCGAAGACGTTAAGTTCAAATGTCACAACGCGTCCTTGTCGAACTGCATTGATTCATATAAAAACCCGCGTCTCGATTCAGCAGGCATCAGTTGCTTGTTAGCCTTTCATCTCTAAACAACAACAACCTTCCAATCATCCAAAAATGAAATCCGTACGTTTTGGTTTCTTATTTCTGCTATCTTTTTACTACTTCGGGAACTGCTTTGGAATAATTATCACATCTTATTACAGTTCATCGTATTCGCTCTCTTCGTGGCTGCGGCCGTCGCTGCTCCAGCATCTCCTGATGCGGATGCCCAGATCTTGAGATACGATGCTGACAACATCGGTATTGGAGAATACAGCAACGCGTAAGTATACAAGTTCTCTGTTTCCTTAGAAGTTCATCTTCTTTAATTTGGACCAACTCATTAATACCCTTTTAAATATAATATTTCAAATTCTAAAGTGTTATTTTTATGAAAAACAGTGTGGAGACATCCAACGGAATCAAGAGAGTAGAACAGGGTGTCCTCAAGAACGTCGGAACCGAAAACGAAGCTTTGGAAGTTCGCGGAGAGTTCTCTTACCCCGGTACCGATGGCGTTATCTACACCGTCACCTACGTCGCTAACGAGCTCGGTTTCCAGGCCTCCGGAGCTCATCTTCCCCAAGCCCCCCAATAAGTCTACTAATATAGCTTTAATCTAGTCCAAAATACTCAGCACCCCTTCCATCTTCTGTTGATCGTCAAACGATTATGTGATACCACACAGTTTTTATGTTGTTAATAAACAAAGTTATTTAAATTTCATTTGATCTATTTTTATTACTGACTACAGCCATTGTTGCCAAAACTAATCAAAATAATTCGAAATTATTCGATTTATTTCCTTATTAATATTCAATAGACATTCTTGATATGGTAATATCTTTATAATTATGTTTGAATGCGACGTTTTGTATAGTCAAAAGTGCCTGCTTAGCCGGTATGGTAATTTGTGACCTTACCATCTTCAATTGCCAACCTCATTACAAATTCTACCGTTGGTATATTGAATTTTATCACTGTTTTTTTATACAATACCAATTTGGTCATTTATGTTTTGGTTCTACATCTGATTTTTATATCGTGGTAAAATTTATCAACCTATAAAAAAGTTTTTAAAAATTATACCATCAATATGCTTGTTCTGCTATAATAAATATTTGAATCTATCTACGAAAATTAAAGATTAAAGTCAAATATAATCTATAAAAAAATTACAAAAATATGTTATTGTTATATCATCAATTGAATTATTTTAGTGTTAAAAAATCAAATATTTTCGGCAACGTAAAGTTTTAAGCTTTATCTGAGCACTGGGACATGACCTTGTTGAGTAACACTTACCAACTTATTTAAGGCTTCTGCTACACGAAACGAAAGGATTTATTATTATAATTTGCCTAAAGAATTTTTTGTGTACAATTCGCCAGTATACCGAGAATCGAGCCCACTTTCTATTGAACCTGATTATTCAAATGTCAAAGCTTCACATTCACATATTTAATCAATTATATAATCGGCATTGTCTATGCAATCTTTCGTTTTCATAATAAGCTCTATAGTGTCTGAAAATTCTGAGGAAATATTATATTATTATTATTATACATTGGGACCATCGCAGTCGCAAATTTCGGAATATCCTTTTGAAGAGTACGACGATTGATGCATCCACAATCGTTTCACTATCGCATACGAACAAATTGCCATGAAGCTTGAATCACATGTAATAATTTTCTTATTTGTTCACACGTCCAATTAAGTTTTGATATTTTATCGAATCGTTTAATTCGATGTATACATATGTCATACACGGATTTTGAGGTTGAAATTCAATGTAAAAATTTTAGAAACATTTATATTTCAGACGGTATACAAGAAGCGGTAATCGCTGAAATAGCATCTTGTGGTTCCAATCCAACTATAATTCACCAATCTTACTATAATTGTATTGAAAAATTATATAACCGCTATAATCATTGTAAATAAATCAAATTCTAACAAAAATAGTTTTGTATATAAGCCTAGGGACTTTTAAGCTCACCTATTAGAACATATAAGAGTATACAGTAGTAAGCTAAAAAACATTGAAAAGGCTTTGATCGATCGAATACGTTAACACTACGACAAATTATTAAAACGATTGAGGAATAACATTTCTCTTCTACTAAGTTAGTTAACTTAGTGAAAGTGAGCTTCGATTGATGAAACTAAAAACGCTTATCATATTGCTAGATTTGGTATCACCATATTAGCAGGTTTACAGACTGATGAGCCGGTTTGATATTTAGTGAATGTCAAGGCTGCGCCGGTAATTAATTATTATGATAATTTGATTGCGTAAAGGCGCTTTTTGGTTTATTTTTATTTAAATTTGAAATTTAGTCGAAGACTATATTTCGCTAAAAATTTCTTGTTATTCTAATTAAATAGTTCTTGTATAAATCAGACAACAGCTACTTATATTTTTGGCAATTAAAACAATACAATTGCTTGATAAGCGTGTTATAGAGGGAAGAAAATTCAATTGATCAAGATATAGATAAATTATTATTTAGTTTTAAGGTAATTCTTTATACTATACTGTTTAAAGTCCAACTTAAGTTATGCTATTTATACATTAATTAATATGTTGTAATAAATAAATTGAATATTGAATACGTATGTAGAAAATTAAAGGTAAACTAATCATTTTAGAGTTATGTTATGTTTCCTATTAGGTAGGTGGGCTCAATTTCCGCAACTAGACTCGAAATTGGTCCGTTTTGCGTAAATGTTCCCTAAGGACAAGAACTTGCAAGTACAAGTACCAGTAAATTTACTGTGGGAAAATTTTAATGTAAGCTGATCAAAAGTATATAAGTGCGAAATATATATTCTAATCACAGTTTAACGCTATCCTCACGGACATTCACCTCACCACACTAACATGAAATCTGTGAGTAAGCGTCTCTTTTAATTCGTGTGACTAAAACAAAACTACAAGTATAAAACTCTTAATTAAAATACAAGTGATTTCTTAAAAATTCAATGAACACATGAAGTAATGTACTTCAAACGCAGCTCAAATACTAACAGCCTCCAATGGAAATGGCTCAAACATCTGTAAACTCAGTAATAAAATAAAGCTAATTTTTGTTAGTATAGTTACCAACCATTTTTCACTTGGAATAATATCCTAAGAACAATTAGAAACACGTTTAGTACGTTTCATAATAAGGCATGTACGGGTACAAAAATTCTATCAGATTAACGAAGTTAATTCATAAGAATAAATTTCTCTAATTTAGTTCGTTAATTGTACAAAAAATGATATAATGATAAATGTCAACAAAATAATCAATTTATACAAACTTATTTCGTTTGAATAGTTTTTCGTCTTCATGTTGTTCGTGGCAGCAGCTGTCACCATTCCCGCCGAAAAGGATGCCGTCGTACTCCAATACGACAACGAGAATAGCGGGATTGATGGATACAAATACACGTATGTATGCCGTTACACATAAAAGAAAGATCTCTAGCTGTGCAACAGTTCGTAGATTTAGAAAAATATATCATGACTTAATTAAGACAAACGACAAGAACAAACATACAAAAATATTTTAATTCACGTTTTATATTAATTATAAAGCATTAGTTTACTTAGATATCGATTATAAATTTAGGTAACACTAAATAATAAACGTAAAAGAAAGGCTTAATTTAAATTTACTGTCAGTTCTCTAGGAGGTAGAACGGACGAGAAGAGAAAGCCATAAACACTCGGTTTTCTTTTTTAAATCACTACGCAATTTGTTTTACAAAATGATTCTAAGGAGCTGTAACTATACTAACCCTCGATTTGAGAACTGGCTGTAACTACTGGTATCATATCTTTCTTATAAAAGTATTTTCCAGGTATGAGACTTCAAATGGTATCGTGAGTCAGGAGGAAGGTCATTTGAGGAACGTTGGCACCGACGATGAGGTTTTGGATGTTCGGGGATCCTTTCAATATCCCGGTGTCAACGGCAAGCTATACTTAGTGAGATACGAGGCCAATGAAAATGGATTCCAAGCCTTTGGCACCCACCTCCCGCGATCAGAGTAAAAGATCAAGGCGATCTAAGTAATGGAATCATCTAGTCTAGACCACAGGTTATAGTTGACGTTAAAGTTTTTGGAATACATGGAATATAGGTTCCACGAAATTATAGTTTTATTTCATTATCAACACTTGATAAAGCTCTTTTCAGGGTAGCGTTGGATGAGTCGTTTATCTTGTACGGTGTACGCGTTATTAATTGATGAGCAGCACCTTGATGGCTGGAAGTACTTTTGAAAGTGGGTATTTTCGGACCGGCATTTTTGGAATCGACTCTCGGACACCAATTGCTTATAGAAAGAGTAGACTCCTCCTTCAAAGGCGGGCAACGCACCCACTAAATGATATCGCAGCCCATGGACAACTAATAAAAGAAAACATCTTTTTTTAGTTGTCCTTGGGCTGCGATGACTGACCATTTTCAGCGTAACGTATTTCATATAAAAACACACAAATTCAGATATTTAATATGCCCCATTATTTTATTCAAGCGTTTTTAATATAACTTAACTCCTGTGCTAAAACTCAAGGACGAAATGGTATTGATAAATTGTATTAGCCTATTGGGCGTGTTACACAATGTTTTCTTTTCTGTTCGAGTGTTAAATGCGCACGTTTCCATTCCATAAACGCGATTCGAAGGCACGAATTAAAAAATATCTGTTTTTATTTAAAGTTGTTTTGAACCTCTGCATCGTAAAAACAACGCAACAAAACTACTTCGGATCCGGCGTTAAACCTTTTGTGGCTCTAATTCGCTAATTACATCCAGTCTGATCTAGAACAAGCCTTTCAGGTAATGAGAACTCTTTCCAACAATCCATTAGTGTACTCACCTAGATCAAAGTTAATCAAACTGATGCGACAAAGGACCCAAAAGACTTCCATTGTGGCAAATACTACTGTAATGCGACTGAACAGTGAATACTCCACTTTATTGTAAGAACTATACGTTTATGCATTTTAGTATGTACCAAGTTACTTTAGGAATAACATCATCAGTATATAATGTCTAAATTTACTTCAAGGACAACGAATAATAAGTATATATTTATAGATTATTAATAGTATTTTTGTGTAATCCAGTAGATATTTTTACAAGATTATTTTTACTTGTATGAGGTACCAAATTGCCTGAAATTTACCGAGGAGAGATCTGGGCAGATTATTATTTTTTTATAATAGAACAGCCAGGCAAATGGCAAGTGGCTTATCTGATGTTAAGTGGTAGTATTGCTCTTTTCTAGGACTCAATGGGCAGCTGGTTCCGTATAGTGATGGTGTGCGGGAAAAACTGCCTTAAAAACGTTGTGGAACGACGGACGCCGTAAAGATACGGGTGGAATTTCGTTATTATTTCAAATTCATCGTTTACAAATAAATTTGAAATGAAAACAAAAGCCAGAATATAATCATTATGAGTAGAGCATTATTCCAATCCGTTCCAGAGATTACATCTCAACATCAAAGAGTGTTTGGTGGTAGGTGTTAATGCACGATTTTACTTACGTGCTCTGATAAGATCTCTTTGTAGTCTACCATCCCTCAGGTCGGGAAAAAATAGAAAGGTTTTTAGGGTATGGAACCTTAATAAGAATAAGGTATATTATGGATTGTTTAAGGTAAAAACTTTATTTTAATACTTAATGTACTCGGCTCATTAGTCTCTTTTTATATATTTGGAATTTATTTCGACTCCGAGATACAAGGTTTGTTTGTTAGCTAGTTAAAGATTATAGGACAAAATCACTATCAAGTCAATGTTCGTCAAGTGTTTTATCAGAATCACAGTGATTTTGATAAAAAAAGTTCCCGTGTAAAACATCATAACGCCCCTCGATCAAACTCGTATTTTTGATTGCTGGAAATTTTTTCTCACTTTCCGTGGAACGCGTTAAGAGACTTAATGACAGGAAAATTGAAAGTTTGAGCCATTCCACGCAAAAAGTTTGCTAAGTATCGTAAAAAACCAGTTGTGGAGATAACGCGAAAAAGATGTCGAGGTACGTGAAAATTGCTTTGTACCCCAATGTTTAACCGATTGCGTCAATATCAATAGGTATTCGTCTTATTAAATAAAATTTCAATTGAAATTACTATCGCCAATCGCATTGTTACATAGCTAATATATCGGAGGAAAGATGCTTTTCATACTGACTTAGCATAAAAAAGTTGGATATTTGGAATCTCTGTCTAAAGCACAATTTTATGTCGCTTAAGTAGACATCTATCTACTTTAATTTCCCCACATTTATTTAATAATAATAATTAGTGGTGAAATTTCCCCATTCATAATAAAAAAATCATGTAAACCTACTACATATATGAACGTAAGGTTTAAAGGAAGGAAGGATATTAAAATGCGTAAATCAATGTATCGGCACATGTGTTAAGAGTTATTCTAACAAATATTTCGCGTGTTCTTGCCTCACACGTTCCTTTGTTTTGACGTGCTTGTTGAAAGAGGTAGCGATTTTTATTTGTGCTATTCGGTAATATCAGTCGTACCTATAATCAGTTTATTTAAAAACTTAATATTTATGAAGTATTTCTATATTTATAGAAATAAACTTGACATAGACAATAAATGTCTTACTGCTGAGACGAGTTTCGTACAGACAGAATCACCATATGACTTATAGTGATCCATCTTCTTTCGAAGGTTGCCATCATGGCTACTTCTGGATGCCGCGCTTCTGAACAATGATTTGGTCCTTTGATCAAACCATTGTCTAAGATTCTTCAACCAAAACGTGCATCTGCGTCTAGGTCTACTTAAAGCTGCCATTTTGGTTGTAAGAATAGTTGAAAGAGCTTTTTGGACATAGTCTCTATCAGTAGAGCAGCACAGAGAAGAAGTAAACACCTGACTCATAAACTCTTAGAACAAAAATAACGCACTCAAAATCTTATAAGCCCTTGTGAATTAAAACGTTTTACTATATTTAGAATATACTAATAATATATATAAGATTTCGTGTCGCCTATAGCTAACACCACACCACGTACAAACAATAGATCACTAGCACCTGTAATATTAACGCGTGCTATCACCACCAGATGTCGCCACGACAGACCACCGCTCATATTGCTACAAAAATTTCCTCTTTTCCATAATTCAAGATTTGTTTATAACAGGTATCAATAAACATTTATATGTGTTTAGTATTTGAAGCATATTGCCTGTACTAGTCGCCGACTTTATACAAATATAATATGTTTGGTAGGTACTAAAATATTTTTAAACCCTATTAGTTATAGACAAAGGAAAAACACTTTCTGTACGTCAATCAAGTTTTATAATAATTTACCAGAAACATTCAAAGCTCTTCCTACTAGAGTTTTTCAAAAATCGTACTTTTGAAGAAAAATATTATTGTATTAATGATTGTTTGAATTATAATTATTTTTTTCATAATGTGATGATGAAGCGATAAAATAATATAAGAATTGACTTTGATGATATTGATATTGTAATGTGAAATTTGATTGTAATTAAAATACAAATTTTCACGCCATTATGTGTGGCAGAATATGCAACGTTTAGATTGTACTATTCTTGTACCATAGTCTTTGAAATAAATAATAATTTGCAGATGTTCTCTCAGAAACTGTTTATGGCATTTATCACAGGGAACGCTCTGAGAGATTGTTCGGAATACCCGCAGACCATTCCATCATCGGACGTCGAGGCAGAATGCGATTTTCCATCTTTTCCACCTCGACGCCTGGAGAGCGTTTTTAAGGCATTCTCTGCCGCGCACCACTTTTTTCTGTTTATTTGTTTGTTTTCTTTGTCTGCCAACTGCCATATACTAAAGAAACAACCCATATTTTCTAATCACTTCCTATAAATACTTTATTATTCCTGTCAATAGGTTAAACAAAACATAATATTAATATTTTGTCACCCCTAATCACATTTATTGGTTAGCCAAAATACAGTTAAAATCCCTTACAGAGAATGTAACTTTTCTTTGCGTAATAAATATAAAAATATCACAAAATAGATAAAGCTACTTTGAGCAAATTGAATAAGAAAATTTTATTTTTACCTTTTCGTCGAATAAACGAAAAAATAGAGAGGACCCTTTTATTATACCTCTATTAGGATAGGAATGGGCATCGAATTGGCTAATAACCGTTCTATCAGGTGAAAGGAATTTACTTTCCTACGCTTCTTGTTTCGCTAGTGTTGTTTATATCGATATTCTAAGTCACAATGTTTTAAAGATAAAGTTTTTAAATTTAAATAGATTTGTCGTTCCACAACTGACCGTTTCTTGGAGCAGTTTTTATGAAAACCACTGTCCACTGAATTATTTCCGAACCAATTCGACTTAGGGGGTCCTCCAACAAAAGAGCCTGCCAATGTTTTACTTGCGAGGCCTCTGACAATGTCAGTCTATGGTGGTATTATTTTATTTATTTAATTATTAACACTTCCTTACATTACAATATAAAAATATAAAAATTGAACATAATTAAATGAAAAGGAGGGCAACTAGCGATTCCATTTGGCGATTCCAGCTATCTCTTCCAGGCAACTACTATATATAATATATTACTTAACACCAGATGAGTTCCCTGCCCGTTTGCCCGTTAAAAACTACACTGTTGATATACTGACGGACTAAAACACAAATATTAATTAAAAATGAAACTTATAAAGAAAATATCTAAGAAACAGCAACATATCGTTATCGAAAGCTCAGCCCTAATCAAGTTCGGTACGCACAAGTTTCCACCTTGATAGCTGTTTTAGTGCTTTTCGCGCTGTTTGTCGACACTCAGGCGCATTAGCACGCTCCGATGTTTCAACGAATTCGTATTCAATTGATAACTTCAACCTTCGTAATTAAATTTAAAGGTTATTACAAATGGTACATTGCAATTCGTTCGATTGATTTAAATTCATTGTTGGATAAAGATCTTCTAGTTACGTTTGAAATAAGCTATTTACGCACATGACTTAATAGCATTGCTGAAAAAACATCACCAAAGAAAGCTTTAAAGTACTAGACGTAGAGAATGTTCGATAATGTCATATAAACCATGTGCAACCCTTAACCGCTTGTGTGAGCACACCTGCGTCGGTTAAGGGCAATTTGCATACAGATACACTCTGCCGTCAGATTCAATTCAATACAAATTGTGTTTTACCTTGCCCTGGTGTGAAAAATCCTAACTGCAATTTACAAACAACGTAGGCTGGTATCAACCTCCATTGAATAGTTACTTATCGTATATCTTTCGGACCCTAGTGTGGTTATACTTGTGACAGGTATAAAGAAAATTAACAATATTACGGAAATAAATGTTCGGATGTTCCCGTAAGTTTCCTAAAATGTTAAACGAAAAGTATGAATTTCGTTTATAGATTTACTTTTAAGTAAGGAGGTGGAGAATGGAGATGGAGGTAGACTCAGATTTCTTTACGATTTTTATACACAAAATTCTACAAAAAAAGCGGAAACCTTATCTAAATAATGTAGGTAATATTAAAATTTAATAATTTCTGAGAGAAATTATATCCTATAATAAAACACGAGTTTAGTTAATTGTTAGTTAGTTTACATTAGAAAATTTGTATTTTACCAAGAGACGTAACATATTTTTTACATTTCTAAACTGAATGAATGAAGCCAGTTTATCCAGACTACAGTGGACTAAAACAATGAAACAAATGGCAAAGTGGACACACAATAAACCAACAAATATATCACCGTGGCCAGGTGAGTGATTGAGGGCACAAATGACCGCTGAAATATGGTAACGACCTTCGCGTACAGTTAGTGCATTCTGTTTTGCGCCCTCTAGCGGTAATGGTCACAATTATACTGAAATATTCACCTTTGTGCGCACGCTGTATCATTGTTTGACAGATTTACTAACGGAACTCACATGTTTAATTGTATTTCCACATACTACGACATTTTTTAGCGAATCTTAAGCCTGTTTCATACTGTATTAATTGGGCCTTAGAAGGTCAATAATTTTAGGAATACTGATAAAAAATATATAATTTCTAACCAGTGCGTGATTGAATCAAATAAGTTGATAGAAAAAAACATAGTTTCGTAGTGTTGTAACGATAAAACTGATGACATAATAATCTTTATGAAATAATTTTAAAAGTTGAAAATAAAATGTCTGTTCGGGTTGAATTAACAAATTTATAGATAAGACCCACCCCACCTGGATGTCGCTGAAATGAGCTTTTATCCGTCTACAATCAGTAAAGGGTGCTGCAATTTATTCCACTAACATCTCGGCGAAGATTAAAAATGTTAATTTTCAAATTATTCGGAGCAATTTATCTTGATTGTACCTTCAAGGTTGGGTTACATATACAGGATGCTTGTTTACAAAGACGAAGTGGTTACCATTGTGGAATAAATTTAGAGTAATATATAAGAACCGATTTCTGAATTGTGGATTGCGATCTTTCAGAAAAATCTTAAATTTCTATTATAGCATGAATACATTTTATTTTTATTTTTTTGAGGTAATAAAAATCTTCGTAAATGTCAAGCCTATTCTTATCGCATCAACAATAAGTACGTTTATTTTAACTATTTATTTTTCTTATGTGTAGATTAGTGTAAGATATCAAAGAACACCATATATATACAAGCAGACTAGAACGATATCTTCATTAATCTAAGACAGATCCCGCTTAATTCATGCTAACTAATGCAGCATTCGATGCTACGGGACAACCCTTCACCTGCCGCGGGCCGCTACGCAGCCCACTAATTAAAATTTGTGTACATTAATCTAAATTACTATTTTTAATTAATTTTACTAAACTAACTACTCAAATTGTTAGAAAGTCCAGTATATTAAATGTATGAGTGAAGTGCGTTCTAACTATTATCACAAGCTAGTTTTGCTTTATCTCAGCGAATATGATTGTTTCAATTTAGGGTGATAGAATATCTTTGGTAGGTCAGTGCGTCTTTGTCCCAAAAATCGATTTCACGTGACACACATAGAAGTACCTTCTTGTCTTAAATATAACTAATCAATGAAGCAAATGCAGTTTCCACTGCGAAGCATAAAGATGCGTGAATATTCTCTGGACTATATTATAACATAAAAATGCGTATTGTGACAAATAATTTCACGTGGATTCGGAAAAAACAGCTCATGAAAACGTATATCCGTAACACGTAAATTATTTACACGACGTCCCAAACAAGTCGGTCCACGCCATAAAAACTCGGAGGTCATCAATCACGAGCGAAATCAAAATAAAACCCGACAAACTATTCGTAAACATCAGGTGCAGTCAGCGGCCGTTGGGAATATTTTAATACAGTGCCGCGTGGACCCTTCGCAATCATTTTATTTTCATACTCGGTCCCGAAGGCCCCGAAGGTCTACCTCGTGATTTGCCATTCAAAGTGCGGGACGTGACGACGCATCAGGTATTGGGATCGTTTTGGTCGAAGCCGTGTTTAGGGTTAAGATAATACTGTTGACGGATACTGAAAATTCGAATCAATTTCATTTATGTGTTTTTATCGACATGTGACAATGTAATTTTTAGGGTTTTGTTAGGTTTTTTTTTAGTTTATTAGAAATAAACAGACTATTGCACTACATAACAAATTTGCTTCTTAAGAGTACAAACTAATAAACCTTATTTTTAATGTAAAACGGTTGATTAACACTGTTTTTATTTATTTATAAGTAAGCTTAAAGCTACAAATATCCATATTATAAAAAAGAAACACTTAGACAATACGCAACACCAAACAGATTACATTGATAAAAAAATATATGTAACAAAATACTTAAGTCCACCACACAACACCATTAAACTAACAACTTAACTTTTGAAAAAATATATGTATCTAATTGTTTCAAGCATACAAAATATACCTTAAACAGACGCTAAAACACGTCTTCTCTAAGTCTGAATGAGAACTGGATATTGAAATAATAAATACAATAACTAAAGCAGTAACAACTTAAATCATTAAACCCTAACCTCACCTTTGAAACAAAAGGCAGAAGTACCATTTAAAACTTCCTCGATTTCAATATAGTTGGATAGTGGGATAGAAAAAGTTTATTTCAAAGGAGACCGCTCAAATCTGGCCCCCCGTACGTGCCCCGACTGGTGATTGGACCCTCAATAAATCCTGCTATTTTTTATATCTCACCTTCTGACCACCATGTTTATGAGACCTCTGTGCTCGGAATTTGGAAGATATGTGATATTGCTTATTACATCGATTGCGTTTCTTCGTTTGAAAATGACGTAATATTAATTTCATGGAGATTTCATTTGGAAGAGATTTCAGAAGATTTTCCTTGAGGCTCTTCAGCGGTTTTTTTTTAAATGTAGTCATCTTTTATATAAGAAAATTATGATCATGACGTTATCTAGTTTCTGTTTAATAAAATGACTTTGAGACATTCGTGAACCTCATTGATTGTGTAATAAAAAAGCTAAGACTTTCACAACCTAAAGGGAAAAGGAAAAGTACTAAAAACAATACAAATAATAAATACGTAATGAAAAATACGTGCGCGCTAATAAGATTCTGGATAGAAAAAATATACCTATCAGAAATGTGAATTACAAACGTGAGAACGTGAACGTGAGAAACGTGAGACAAGAAATTAATTTGACCGAAAATATCGGTATAAAATTTTAATCACCCATAAAAGCTGATTGAACAATAAAATAAGATCAAAGACAAGATGCGGGACAATCTTGTTGGTGTACAGTCGCGAAGAAAATCCAATACAATAAAGTGCTTATATTATCGTGCGTGCATCAGCAAACCCATAAAATTCGTCTAGACAAGTGATTTATGTTCACCTGAACGGACGCGAAATTTCCACAAAAAAAATTACCTTTTAATTTATTACGTGACTGTACTTTTGGCTTTTAACGGGAAATTTATTGCAATGTCATGAAAAAACTATGTTGGAGGAAACTTTTGTCACATTATGTATAATTATTGTATTTTATTTTGAATCCTTGGATCGAATATATATCGCCAGACCCATATTTTACGTCCGTAAAGTAATACATATTTTAATTTTACATTTACTGCCAGTTCTCAAATCATTAACGTAGAACCGACGAGAGGAACTGGCAATAAACTCTTCGCCACTTTTTTTAATCGCCAAGGTTTTTTTTTCACAAAATGTCTGTACCGAGTTGCAGCCATTCCACCGGGTCACATGACATAAGTTATGTCACATGACATACATACACATGACATAAGTAAAGTCTATACTAATAAAAAAAATATAAACGTTTGTTCTTTACCAGCAGTAGGCATGATGTAATAGGAGCACGCAAATACTAGTAAAGCTTTTATGGCAAAAGATTATGAGCCAGTATCGTATATCTTTCAATCTAAAGAAACTTTTCTATAATCAATATCGCTAGAGGTGTCGATATAGGACAGCTATCGTTGAGGTGCGATCGACGGACGGTCGTAAACAGAGCCGGAGGACCGAGATATTGGACCCTGTACCACTATCCTATGTACTTTCGGTCACAGACATACTGGGCGATTAATGAAGTATTTTAAAGCTTAAATTAAGGAACGCGTTCGCTGTTTTCCTTTATGTTTATGTAAAAATCTGTGTCGGGAAGTTTCAATTCAATCAATTAAATAATTTTATATACCCGCCTATTATAAAAATATATAAGTTTTCTATCAAAACTATCAGAAATTATATTAAAGAAAGGTATGCAAATAAATAAAATGTTTCCAAAATTTAACAGTTACTGCCAGATCTGAAATAGCCTTAACAGTAGAAGAACAATCTCCATTCCCCAACCACTTTATACACCATTTCACCACGTTCCTGGGGATTAAGCCAATGCACAATGCAAATATATATGCAGAAAGTCAAAAGTCGAGCTGTCATTTTGATAAAAAATAGTTTTCGACTTTCTACACACACTACTATTTAGGCATCTTGACTTAACCCTTTAATCACTTCTTAAAGCCATAAACTAAAATAAGGAAACTAAACGTACTAAAAATACTGCAAAGAAAAAGTTAATAAAAGTCTTCTACTCGAGCACTTATTTCGAGATGGCTAAATAATGAGAGTAAATAAAGTCTATGGTGAAAGAACCTTGAGGTATTTGCTACCGCGGCTAATATATGGACTACACTGTCAGTTATTGGATAGCTTAAAGTTAAGCAACATTAAATACTAGTTTAAGTATTTTTTTATATGAAATTGTCACGCCCCTAACAAGACTGCTATATTTAAAAAATATGAAAAATTAGAAGCATTTAGTATTTAATATGTATTTTTTATTGATTATAAATGATTTTTTAGTACTATTACAATAATATCTTAATTGAAATTGTATTAATCTGTAAAATAACAAAATAAAAATGACTTATTGTGAGAACACTATTAAGACGAAACTTCTTCCTTTATCTTTCCTAGATAAAAAGAGATGCATCAATGATTTATCAAGAAATAAAAATGCACTCGGTGTATTCCTATTTTTTCGCTACCTTATTTTATGGGGATTATACGATCAGGCTCCACCTTGTCAACGTTCTTCCACATACCCAGGTTTGGACAATGTATTACAAACATAGGCACACACCCACCCTCGACTCTATCCCGAGGCCATAAGGAATAAATTCTTCAAACAGCAGATAATCAGGTGGTTTAGGAGTGGGGAAAATTGACTTACCCTAGATAAGAACGGTAATAGGCAGGCAATGTTTTTTCTTCCCAAATTACGTTGAGACGTTAACCGTCCCGTTATTTACCTTTATTTTAGGTTTTACGATATTGCCTGTGCGATATTTTCTTTTATCGAAAACATTTAATTTGACAAACTATATGCTTAATTAAACAATTGATTCGACAACAACACTAATAACTTTCATATGAATAAAAAATAAATCAGTGGTGCCACAATCTTTTTAGATCGGAGTCTCAGATTTCTGAATCTACACATATCATGATCATTTGTCAATTTAATAGGCAAGTGTTGTGCCTTTTATGCCTGCCACAAGCCATCAACTTTTTGAGTCTGACTTTTTGGGTCTAAGGCAAGCCGGTTTCCTTACGATGTTTTCGCCGTTCGAGCGAATGTTTAATGCGAACATGTCCATTGGTCGCCGGGAATCAACGCCAACATTGCACATAACTTTCATATATAATATTATCATTAATATACATTTCAGATTTTATTAAGTTCACGCAAAAGACAAAATTTTAAAACTAAAAACTTTTTAATTTTAAAATAAATTTTTTTAGGAAGACTTGGCAAGTAAAAAAATGGTATTATCCATATACCTGTTGTGGTATTGAATGTGTCTGCCAAATAGCGAGCCGAGCCAAATTAGATCATAAAGGTTAATGTCGCTCAGTCGCTTCCTAATGGATTCTGTAGGCATTATTGTGGTAAAACTAGTCTGGACTAGGACAAACAAAAACGTTTTAATACCAAGAAATTTTGGTCTCGTTGTAAAATTGTCACATTCTCTGCCTTCCGTGGATTCTTAGTCGTAAAAACATCGAAGCTATTGAGATGCCACGTTTCGTAATAAGACTGACTGAGTTTTATAGCGATACCAAGTTGTGAAATTGATTACAGTATTTTGATTTTGTTATATATTTTATAAAAGTTTATTAATGTATATTTCAAATGATCAGATCCTAGCTGGATGTTCATCTCCTAAAATTATAATTTAGTTTCTGTAAAATGCTTCATCTTTAATCAGTATTAAAGAATCGCTTAACATATTAATTGCCTTCACAAAAATATACAGTATTTAATTTGATTTTTTTAAACGACATCAACCATGGATAGAGTTATTTAATTTTTTTTTTTACAATATACTTAACCTACAAAGTAATTACAAAAAATGGTTAATAAGAAATTAAAATAAATTTAAATTGTTTGGTGCGTGTAGCAATGTACCTTTAATGCTGATAGCATTTCCTCGCTGTATCACGATATTTATACGTTGAGCCAGGCCAGCCAAGCACCAGCTCGGGGTCACCTGTACTAATTACCAAGTGCCAACCTTAATGTTAAATTAGCGCCTGTGCACTTGAACCCTCGAGCCCAACACTCTCAACTACAAAGTCTGAAAATTATTTTAGTAAAAGCTCAAAGCAAGAATTATATGTGGTGTTCAAAAAGTTATATAGTGTTTAGTGAAATTGTGTTGTAATTATCTCATAGGTGCTAATAGTACATCGGCGTGTAGCCAAGTGCGATAACACGTGAGGCGGCTAATGGCCGCTTACGACGCAGCGTATCTCACCTCCTACAGGCACACCATATTTATTACTGTATTTTACAATTCATTAGGCTGGTGCTCCTTTATATATCGTATACATTAAGCTATCATTTGATATTTACCATTAAAATGAACCTGGTAATTGGAAAGCTCAAGGTCAGATTCCCATCGAAAAATAAATTTTATGCTCGTGAAAAGATACCCCCAAAATATCACTGAAATAGTCTGCTATATTTTTGGGGGTAATTCATATCCGATTTTAGTAATGTATCTGCCTTATTGGCGCAATAACATAGTTACGATCTCAGTTTTTTTTAATGGAGCACAGGGCAAAAGGGCAGGAGGCCCATCTGATGCCCATGGACAATATCAATGCCACGGTGTTCGCGTGTGTTTAAGATTTGGTACGCTCTTTTTTTGACATTAATAATCATTAAAATAATGTTATTAATTATCGTAATTGAAACTTAAAATTGTACAAATGTAACAACCGTAGCGACTAAACATACCTACCTCGAAATGATCAAAGTGGTAAAAAAATGGAATAAACCAATCTAAACAAACAATGTTGGGAAAAACATTGAATGATTAAAGTACACAAAATTTTATTCACAACATATTTTTTCTAGAACAGTTTACGAGACAATAATCCAAGAGTATAAATTTCCAAGTGAGATTTCTTTATTTGCGTTGCAAGACAGTGCGTTGTGTAACAGACTGTGAGGGCAATGTACAGGAAAAGCGAGTTTGTTTAATCTTTTATCGCTAACTTTGCTTCTGTAAATAATAAAATATGGTATAAATTACTTTAAAATTAGTAATTTATCTTTCCAAGTTGTAGTCTTAGTTGAGAAACTGTGCTTACTTGACATCACTAGTTACGAATTATTATGATACCTTAGTTAGATAATTAATCACAAGAAACTATCAACTGATATATAAAAACAGTTTGAATTTGGCCAAGAACTATATCGCTTTCGCGCTCGCGCCTCCTGACAGTGTGTGTCCCACTTTAGAGCGCACCTATCACGGCGCGGGAACATTGCCAAAGTAACCTGCATACATACATACAATTGCACTACAACTTAGATACACTTAGATTTATTTTCTCCACCAAATTTTTATTTTACAATTCTTAAGGTTGACAGAATTTCCTTGTCGTTCGACTATTTCTATAGTGCACTAACATACACCTTGTATGAAATATAAAATATGTATTTGTAGGCACATATCATAAAGAGATGAAGAAATAATTACATAAGTATTAATTTAATTTGTTTGCTAAGCCACGTCTACTGCTACGACTGCGTAGAACTTAGCTACGAAACTAAAAAACTCGAAAATTCATCCAATACCGTAGCATGTAGCACGTAGCCATCGCTTGTTTGAAAAGAGTAATATGTAATCTGCTACCTAATAGTAATTTATTTCTTCCGAAAATGTATGTGTTGTAATAAGTGAGCAATACGCTAGAGTTAAGTTTTGAAACTAAGCAAAACAGCGCAAAATACGATAACAAAAACAAAATGAGAAAGGTAAAAAACAACATACTCAGGCAAAGTCATGAAAGAAGTTTGACATACAAACATACGACTTATTTATGAACACATTAGATAAATTAAATCAATTAACATAATATACTGACGAATGATTTCTATACATTGTACAGTAGTAAATTCTCGAACAATTTCTATAATTCATTAAATAACAATTCCATTACAATCACTTTCCCACCTCTCGCATCAGTTAAGCGTTGGACATAATAAACGAGCAGTCAGACCACAAGGAACAGATAAGCATTTCTCCAAATTGGCTAAATTAAGCGGGACGGCGCCCGGAATTTAATTTAAATGTCGCGTTAAAAATTGAAGCGCTACCTGACGTGTCGCCACGTGACACGTGACACGCTGTCGCACGTGACACGCCGTGTAGTAAAAAGCTGTCTAAACGCCCGTGTTGAGCGGAATTGTAATTGCGGGCTGTGGCGAATTTGAATACAATATGCTAACATGAAAGATAATATCATGTTAAAAAAATTGTCCTATTTAGATTTTTGAGCATGAAATTTTTTTTATTGTTTCACGGTAAGGGTTTCTCAAAGTATAAGTATATGCTTTCTTAGATCTGTCGTCAACTAATCCAGTGCTTGATTATGCACTATTCCTTAAATAAGTTAAATCAAAAGAAAACATAACTTAATGCAGTTTAAAAAAATAATAATTTAATGCAGGTTAGCTTACATGCTAAATTCAAAGTAAATGTGCGTATATTATATTAAGTGCCTTTCGTATTCTTATTATTACTGGGCAAACGACAAAGGGTTCTTTAAAAATAAACGATGAAGGAAAACATCGTAAATAAACCTACATGTCTAAGACCCCAAAAGTCGGCGTGGCGTGTCATTCAAAGGACTACAATCATGAAACAGATTCAGAAATCTGAGGCCCAGACCTGAAGAGGTTATGGCGCCACTGATTTCTTTAATGTAATGTTACTCACGCTGTTACCTTCTTTTTTCTCTTATATGATAAAAGTAATTGCTATCGAAAAGCAAACTCTATACGACATCACAGCCCATTGAACCCTTTATTTTTATAGCTTTCACCTTCAAGAAAGGACAAATTTATTACTATCTAGTTTACGCTTGACTAGCCCGCCGCCCGGTATCTGCTAGCCAGGTATGATTTAGGACACCTACGTTTAAACCTAGAGTCACCATGAATTGACTAACATCTAGTATTGCAACAATGCAGAATTATATCCGTTCAATTTTAAACACTTTTTTTTAAAAACCTTATGTAATATAAACAAGACTTATATAAATAAATAAATTGTTTCTTTCATAATTCACCTCATCATTACGAGAATAATAAAACTACATTTAATATAATTTATCCGACTAAACTACCAACCTATGGTGATCGACTTAGTTTGATACTAAATTAAAGTTACCAGTCGTAAATTGGAAAGGTCGTATTTTTAATCTTTGTCATTGGACCGTGAACCGCTGAAATCCTATTATGAAAGTAGAATTTATGACACACAGCTTTTAACTTCCTTTGAATCCTTATGAAAACTATGACGCTATTTATTTAGGTTTTGAGGTATCTTAGAGCTCAGCCAATTTCTTTTTTACATTCATTATTTTCTTCTGATCAGCTACTAGTGTAGGTATAGACTATTTTTTTTGTCAAAAGAGCGCTAATTGTTAGGTTTAAAAAACAGGTGCAGGGTAGGAATTGTATTCGAAATCGACAATGTATAATGAACGAAAATGTCAAGCGAGTTCTCGGTACGTCAACCAAGTAAAGGCGTACACAATTTTTAGTAGATATGTCAATATCAAATTATTCTAGGAGTACATTGTCTTCACATATAATTTTTTAACTAATGTATACAAATATTTTAAATTCTATTTTAAAAGAGTAAGTGTCGAGTTTCTTGCCCATTCATCTACACAAGAAACTGTCTTTTGGAAGGGGCAACCACAAACATGTTTATATTTTATTGAACATTCAAAAGTGCAATTTTAGGTGGTCTTAATGAAATTAATGATTTAACTTTGATTTACAACTGTGTTCTTCAGCAGTGCGACGTGGTAACTATTAACTAAACTTCTTCAGCGGCAGAAATAAAAAACCTCAAGATTTATGATGAACAATTTTATGAAATTATTATTGTAGGGAATATTTGACATTACACATCGCCATCATCACAGCCCACTATGAATCTTTTAACTTACCCCAAATTTCTCTATTTTTTAGATTTAATAGAAATTGCTTCAATAAACTTAGTTTCTATTCAATTAAATTAGTCCATAAATGCTTAAAATATCTACCCAAAATGTTGCAAGAGTGGGATAATAAAATAAATTAGCGTTATATTGGTGGAAGGGTGAACGTTGGTTCGGGGCCAAATATCATCAGATCAGGTGCTAATCGAAAAAGTTTTATTGGCGGTTAGCAGCGCCAAACTATTCCACACAATCAATACTTACATAGAACACTTAACCATTTATTCATAGATACAATGAAGCCGTTCGAAACATCCATTATGTTCCCTATTGAAGATTTATTATTTTATATCTAAACAAAGGGCCGCATAAAACTGACTAATATATTTAATTTTAGATTGGTTAAATATTAGTTAATAGTAGGACAATAATTAGTCCTATATGCCTTGACAAACAAAATAACATGCAGGGAATTGAATCAAGGACCTCGGGATTATCTGCACCACCAATAAGACATTAAATTAGAATTCTATTTTTTTTTTTTGTTGTATTAAATGATCTTAAGTACACAGTACAGTATCAAATATAGGGCAGTGTTCACCTACTGGATCTCATACTTGAGGATGTAGGTTCCAACCCCGGCTGTACACCAATGGACTTTCTGCCTATGTGCGTAACATTCACACGGTGAAGGAAAGTTGTGAGAAAACCAGCTTGCCTTAGAAACAAAAATCGACGGCGTGGGTCAGTCACATGAGGCTTCTTGCCTATAGACAAATGATCATGAAACAAATAGAAAAATCTCTGATCCTATTTTTGAACGTCACTAAATTAACATCCTAAATATATTTTAAATTTCGTCCAATCTGCAACTAAGATATGTAACTGTAACCGAAAGTCTTCCCTGTTCGAACCAACAATATTTAAATTAAAAAAGGTAAATTTCAAATTGCAATTAGTTGTTGTTAGTAGTCCAGACGTAGAGTGCAGTCTCCACTGAGCGCATATTAATTCACCTCAGATATTTACGTCTTACAAAGGTACTTGCACGTTTTCACCAAACGTAATTAAAGAAAATATCTTTGTTGCAAGACAAAACACCTCGTTTATATTATCTTCTTAATTATTCTGTATAATGAATACAAAAAAAAGTGTATATTAAACGTTATCAAATAATGTTAACAATTTAATAAAAATATATCCTATTTTGTGATATAACAATTGTAATATAATGGCGCTATAACCTTTTTATTCTATTTTAGTTCTGGGCCTCAGATTTCTGTGTCTGTTTCATGATCTAATAGGCAAGTATGTGATCAGCCTCCTATGCCTGACACACGCTGTCGACTATTCAAGTCTCAGGCAAGCTAGTTTCGTTAAGATTTTGTCCTTCATCGTTCGGATGAATGTTAAATCCGGACATAGAAAGAAAGTGCATAGGTTCACAGCTGGAGATAGAACCTACGACCACAGGGATGAGAGTTGCATGCTGAAACCACTACACCAACCACTGCTTATACAATTGTAATATATATCTTTTTTTTCTATTTAATCTACGTAAACTTTACGAATTACGTAACATATACGTATAATAACTAATAATATATATCAAAATATTGCTTGTTTGTGACCTCATGAAGGTTGAAATTCCGCCAGGTTAAAACTACAACGATATATTATGTAGTTTCTGTAAATGATACAGGAAAAATAAAACGTAGAGAAATCAGTGGTAATAGCACACTATCATTAACAGACAGACGGCTAACCCATCGCGGAGTCAATACCTCAATATTTACGAGTTCAGGGGTCTTATAGACCCTAGTGCTACGTGCACATATCGATATTATTAGTTTTGCTTAAAAAAGCAAAAACGTGGTCGTGATTCACTACAGTTTTTGTAAGTTGTTGTTATTGAAATTATCTTATAGGTGACATATCAGTGGCGCTTCAATGCTATTTATATAATTATTCACATTATTATACGATCGCATCAAGATAAATCTCAACCAATAAACTTGCATGACTGTATTGAACTTGTTGTACGTCTTGTGTGTGTGACTTATACAAGCTTAGAAATTGGAATAACAGTTTTTATCGAAACTTCTGAAATCAGCGGTTACCGAGACTGGATCCGTCGACCATTCTATCGACATTTACTGATCATCCCTAAACTCAATGGCTGTGAGATTTATGCGTTTAGACAAGTGCCCTCGGTCAGGTGCGCTGATTTATCGCCTCATCTGCTGCGTGGGGTCACGACCGGGAACACGACAATGTATTTGTAAATATCTCCTATTTTCCTTTTAACTTCTGTTTCTCGTATGTTTGGGCTACCTTTTCATTTTCTACTTCAATGGACTCGGAAAATATACTGCGCCAATCTATTAAGAAGATTTTTTTGCAGGAAATCAAAATTAAATATTTACTTCAATATAAGATAACATTTTTAGGACATTCATGATGAGTTTTGAAGAATTGTACAGAAAGCTAGTAATAACAAAGTACCTTCTTTAACATTATTATCCAAGATAATAAAGATTGTTAGTTCGAAGTCTAGATTGACGCCTAAACATATTATTATCCAAAATACACAAAAAACAAGTCAGTATGAGTACTGACTTTACTAACAAAAGTGGTACTACGTCCTTATTCAAGGAACAATCGAGGTAGTTAGGTCTTTGAAGGTACTAAAGCTAGCCACCCAGTGATGAAAATAATGAATTTTTTTGAGATAAAATAAGGTATTCTTTCGGAAATTGCCATCAGTTAAACACAAGCATTATTCTAAATTCTTAAAGAACTTACTCTATACATAATAAATTGTATAATGAAGTTACCTAAAAGAAAGTACGGTGTATAATTGTATAGCTCTCCTCGGTAAGGTGGATGCAAACGTGCAAAGAGTCTAACAGCATTAGGCGGTAATGAGTTCTATCTAATTATCGACGGACGTGAGCGCCTTACCAACACCTGCATAATGTGCTACATTGTCAGCCATTTGATAGCGAATTCGGCTACTTTTTCGAGTTACACAAATGATTAACACGTTCCCCTGTTGTAGATAAAAATATGAATTGATTTTAAAACATTCTTTCTTTTCTTTTCTTTTTACAATTTATACAGCTTAGAAATCAATTATTAATCTCGTACATTTGATGTTAGTATATAATGAGGAAAATTCGTTTTCGTTGTAATAGATATATTGATAAGATGTCAAGTTACGCATAGACATTACGGACAAATTTCTATGTGACTATTACATATATATATTTCTAAAAATATTTTTTTTTAAATCATTTCCATAGGTATATAACCCGGGTTTCACTTGTTTCTTCTATAGATGTGTATTGTTTCTGTGCATTTGTTAGATTTTTGGGCTGTTTGCCTTCGCCACACGCAAATAAATTTAGAGGCCTTTGGTGCACAGTTGGACCTAAAAATACACGACAGGAATTACCCTCTAAAGCGAGTCCAGACCCAATAAATACCAGGAACTTAAAATATAATTTATATTAAATATCGTATCGCTTATGAAGTTTGCAAAAACAAGTTAGCAATATTATACACACTGAGAAACGGGTCATCTTATCGGTACGCTAAAGCGTTCAATTATTTAATGACGTTGTGCGAGCTGAGAAACAAGCGTCACCTGCCAAGAAGACTGAGGCGACGCGACGTGATGAATGGTGGAAAATAAAAATTACGCAAAGAAGGGCAAGGGAGTGACGGCAATTTATTTGACGTGACTAACCGAGCGGAAAAACGCCTGATAGGTGTTAAAAGTAAGAATTTTCACAAAGTAATTTTTAAACATTTCACGAAGAATTACGTTTGATAGCGCTACGTGAGTGGTTTTTTAAGATTTAGATGGAATTATAATGGATCAAGCCGCGTATTATGGCGATTAAATATTAGGTGTTTCTATGAAAATATTATGAGATTATTATTTAGGAAGATTACAACACTCGCATAACATACGGAAGCGAAACATGGACTCTAACAGATAACCAAAGAGTAAAACTAGCAAATTGTCAAAAGGTCATGGAAAGAAGCATGACGGGAATCAGGCTAAATAATAAATTAGAAGTACGAAGATTAGACAGACAACCAAAGTCAAGGATATACTAACGCATTAAGATCACTTAAAATAGAGCTGGACAGGACGCTATGCTAAGATGCAAAGAAAACAAATGACTTTATGGTACCCAAGTGACGGGACTAGACGTCAGGGTCGCCCGAAATCACGCTGAAAAGACGACATCAGCCTGACTTTGGGATTATACTGGACCAGTGTCGCAGAAGATCGAACACAATGGAGAGAGCTGGAGGACGCCTAAAGGCACGCCGAATTGCGAGACATAATATAAAATGGCACTACATACCCATACCTAATTGTTTACCATAATCAAGAATATTATGTATCACTTTTCTGGAAATAAAAGGCTTTATTATTATATAAATAATAATGTTTGATATTTCTATGTATCGTTGTCAATATCTAATTACTTAGAGGTACCTAAGTGTTTTGCTTTATATCTTATTGATTAACAGTGAAACTGAAACTTTTGTGGATATATCCAATGTCTTTATTTTATATTTTATTCTTCACTTTTCATTTTATACAGATGTATCGGTTTTGTTTCCCAAATAAATAAAGTGGTGGCTAGAGAGATGGACCAGATGTGTTATACATCTCAAAATAAAATTTGTTTTTGTATGTATTTATAAATTAAAAGTAATTTAAATTAATTTAGAGAAATTAATTTAAATTCCTCTTTTTAAATAGGTTTTTGGATATTAAAATAAGTATTATTGAGATAAACTTATGCTAAATGGAATATATATTTAAATCTAACGACTAATGAGAGACACATAATAACATTTTACTTAAAAAATAAAAACTAATGCGACCGGTCCGAAAAAAACGTGGCATTTCCAATAAACCTCTTCACACGTAACAAAATCTTTATATTCAACGGCTAAGGTGACATTTGGACAAATATTCGTGTCTCATGCAAATCAGTTCAATCAAATACCAACGTAATAAATCGTTGATACACCCCATATTTATATAATAATAAGGTGGATTTTCGTTTGATTTATATAAATGTTAAATTGGTTTTTTAAATTGACATTTCATATCAGCCGTGTTACGTTGGAATAGAGAGCACAGTGGGGTCAAGTTAAAATATGTTTGAAATCTCACATGTGAAATAAAGTAGATAGCAGTCGTGTGGATGTGTTTCTGCATACATTTACATTCTACATAGTTACATATACATCACTATTTAACATGTAATTATTATTAATTGCAAAAAGAAAATGGAAGAAGATGTCCCTTCGTAGTTGGTTATATTCTTAGGTTTTGTAACTTAATTTTCACTAACGCACGTTTGAATAAATATATGTATTAAAATTATCCACTATAACATAATGTTCATGTGAATCAATATTCAATTAGAAAGTCATATCTGTTTTTAAAGGTAAAAGCCAGCTGATTCATATTTTATCCGAAATATTATAAATTTGGTTCCACCAATTTCATTAATTCCGTTTCATTCAAGTATGTTCTTATCATATAAAACAATAATTTTACTACAGTATATTGTCTGAATAACTTTTTCGCACGAATGTCTAAATTTCGCCGGTGAATATAAATCCTATGAAAAATCGAACCAACACTGCAATCCTAAGTTATGAGGTGCAGAGGTACAAGGCACACCGCGCCCCAGACAGACGCATTTTCATCTCGTGATATATGAACATATTTAGTTGATAACTGCGGCTGGTACGGAGGTCTGACGGCCAAGTTATGTCTTATGCATCTGGACTTGGACGAAATATCAACCTTTCTCCGTGTAATTCTCTAAAAAGGTGTTCTTCGTATAAACGAATGAGTATAAACTTGTACTTGCAAATTTAATATATAAAATTATAAGTTAAATGTATCATACAGCCAACATTGCCGAGATTTTAGAGAATTAATACATTTTATCAAAGAACAGTTTAATACTTGTGCACGCAATTTATTATAATCGATTAGACTAAACTCTTTGTAACCCACAACTTCAGATGTGAGCATTACAGTGATCGTGTTTTAAATTGGAAACATGCCTGTTAATGGAAATAATAGAAAACATCATACCTTCAGAACGATAAAAAATGGTTGTCTGTTGATCGATTCATAAAAACGACGTCGTAAAAACACATTGATGAAATGAATGTACACTTTTATGTATATTTATCATTATAATTAAATAGTTTTTATTGAATTATCACAGCTACAATAACGGAGTGAATCCTCGGGCGAATAAAAGAGAGATAGATGCGGCGCAAGCATACAATGAGCGTAACTGGACATTGGGCGTACCGGGACAATGAGTAACACTTTATTGTGCGTGCAGCCGGCGTTCATTTATTAGACGTGGTCACCTCAAAAATATCAAACAAGCTAAAGGGATGTATACATTAATTTAATTTACTACTAACCTAAAACCCATGCATATACTACGCTGTTTCCCGATAAATTCAGGTGAACTCCAACAGGTGGAGAATTTAAAAGAAAACAAATAAACTAGTTTGCAAGGTCTATAAACGTTCACGTTTTAACCTTTAAACTATTTCGAAGTAAAAGTTAACTTTTAAACTTTCGAAAGCAATTTTCCGTAGACAATTTACGTTATTGAAAATTCTCTTGGCACGTTTCTTTATACTTTTTAGTCAACAAAGTTTTACAAGAAATAGGATAACGAAAATTATAAGGTTTTAAATATATATTCATATTAATAGATTTACCAATTGCGTTGTGAATATAGTTTTTATCTTATCATGAACTTTTTTAACCGATATTTCACAATTTTTTTATTTTATAGACTTAGACAAATCAAGTCTTAAAATGAATATTAGCAGTGTTGCTTATTCACATATTAATAAAAACCTAGGTCAATAAATTTATTAACAAGAAACAACTTCCAAACGCTTCTAAAACAATAATGATTTAATCTTCTAATAAATAAATTAAATCTTCTATTACAGATATACATATACACATATAGAGAAGCGTTGAACTAGTAGTTTCAACGTGCGTCTCTCTGATTGTGCGGCTGCGCACCAATGAATATGTCTAGGTGCACGGTGAAGGAAAAAATCAGCTTGCCTTGTCAGGCATAGAAGGTAAATCACCTACTTGCCTATTAGATTGTTAAATGAACATAAAACGGATTCATAAATGTGAAGGCTGACTTATTTATTACAGACATGATTATAAAATTGATTTTGTGCAACGCACAGTTTATTTAGTAACAGTAACTCGCATTAAATATTTAGTTTCAAACGTTCATTTAATCGTTCCCTTAGAATAAAACACTTAAATCTATTTGCCTCCAGTGTTAGTGCACACTCTGCACTGTCCGGTGAGTAAACACTTTCCTCTACCTAAATGTTATTTTATCAGATCATGTGACAAATGTTTCACCCTGTATGCTGGCTGCCTTTTCTATTTGTTCAATATTTATTCTTAAATAAGTTCTTGAAAAGAATTACAAATAAATATGTTAGTTTTGATGAAGCAATACACCTTAGTTGTCTGCTGACCCCATCTGTTAAACGCGCAAAATTTTACGAAATGTTTATCAGCATCATTACTGCAGTTTTTTTATGAGGCTGTATTATATCAATATTACACAAATCAATAAAACATTAATGATATTGTGTTTTTTTCTAATTTTTTAAATTGATTTTCGGTTTTGACTAAATTTTAACCACCATCCAAGAAAATATATTTCTCCTAATATCAGGTACCTATCTTGTGGGCGCAGAACGTGCCAATTGACGTCAGTAATCGGTTTAGTTCGGCACTAAATCATGTGTAAGCTTTCATACCCGACCGGAATTCATACAAGGTTTAAATCGTCACCAATATACCTGAGCACCACTTCATACCACGTACATTTCTCATTGAAAGGACTTTTACACAAGCAATTTAAGGTTCAGGTGCAGGTTTTCAGGTATACTAAGCTTATTTCTTTATTAAGGAGTTCATATATCTTACTTTTATATTAGCCAAGCTAAATAGAATATGGTAAGTTATATAATTTAGATTTAGCAATACTATTTAATTCATATTTTATTTTCACCATTCATATAAAATTATGTAAGTATTAAAAAACGTAAACAATTATGTAAGTTTGATAGGTTTTGCACCTAATAAAAAAAACATATATGTTAGCATTATTATAATTTTTATAATTACTAATTTTACTATAATTTTGTAATAAAAATATATTTGTTATTTATTTAATACATTGGTTTGAAAAGCTCGCGCACATAATAATTAGAACGGTTTTACTGGCATTTTTCAATTGATCAAAAGCACAAAAAGCCGAGGCCGGATCAATCAGTCGCTGTAAAGCGACCGCAATAAATTTCAGCGCTTCGGACCATTTTCCAGCTGTTTTCACCTCCACGCGTTTCAACTTCCATTTGTACGACGATATTGACAAATGTGTTGAAATAAAACCAATTTTATGGACTTAAGGACTTTCAGTGATTAATATGTATTCGAATTTTGAAAATTTGTTTTATCTTGTCACTCGTTGCCTCTTTTAAAAGAACCCCAAGGTACTAAAAAGTACACATCGCTATGGGCTGCAACGATATTGATGGTGTCAATATTCGTCACACTGAGCTTTCAATTAGGGCTAAGCACGCCCTGATTAATTCTCGACCCTGGCCAATGCAGACTTTTTACTTTAAACGTTCAATTTGTGATTACTATCATTGTCTTTATTCACTGTTTTAATTATATAGTTTAATAATCTGGGTCATACGCAGATGATATCATCTGTAATCAACTTTCCTATTAATAAAGGTTAATAATTCAATGGTTTTCTTTCAGAAAGTTATTATATCTCATTCCTTTATTCAGAAGAAGGTGATTTTCCACTGAAGTATTTTCACGTAATTAGACACGTCATAGTCGTATATTTTTTATTAATGTTAAATGAACGCTAATAACATTTGCGCCAATAATATTTTATCTGTTGCATATGTTGCGATCACCTAGTTAAGGAGTCTGTAGGAAATTAAATATAAAGTGTTATTCACTGTCAAAATACAAAATGTGTGGTATTAAAACCCTGTAACATTTTATACACCTATCAAATTAGTATCAATAATGCCTCTAAATAGATTCAAATAAATTTCCACTGATAATTTTGTCAACTTTTTCGACTCAATGTAGATTGATGGTCAAAGTATGGAGCCAATGGGATCACGTGACGTGGAAGTAGTGAAGTGCTACAGGGATCATTTGTCTGCCACCTTTAAAAGCTATTCTCAACCATTACTCTTTTAAAAACCTCCAGACGTTTCCTTCGTTTTTCAATCGCCGCCCGTCCGGAGATATCCCGATAAATGCTTCTGTTTTCGCGGTACATTTGTATAGTGCTGTTGCACACGAGATATAATTTCTATGTTTGCAATTTCTTTCTGTTTATCGTTGAAATTCTATAGTGCCTATAGTCTGATTTGGTGCTTTCGCATTGCGCATATTTCAGAAATAAGTGATCGTATTTTTTTATATAATGTAACGAATGACAGTTAACTATATTTTATATAGTAAATAAACATATAACACAAATACATGAGCCAGACATGTATTAAATATTGCAACTCTATATAGATATTTTTGGTATTTGCAAAATGTTGAGCCATTCGGACAGGTGAATAAATGTTTCTCCCCTTTCGTGAAGAACAATCAGTCACGGGCTCGAGCCCCGCCAGATTAAAATAAATACTTCATTTTCTATTTCATTCACTTCGGCTATTACGATTATTTGAGGTTAGAATTGCTTTTTTTATATTGTTATATAGGGACAGTTCAGTGGGTCAGTAGTGTACGTGTAAAAGTTCATGTTACTACACATATGTTTTTAAATAAAGGTCCTATTAATAAATATAGATATACATTACGCACAACGGACCTAATGAGCGAACGGAAACTGTGTCTACCTAAACCTAAATATAGACAGGAAATATATTTGAAAATGAATGCATGTCTGATATAAAAGCGCCTGTGTTAATCAAGGACAGTGTAGAATTAAGATTCGCTAAAAGTAGCGAAAGGATTTGTGAATATGGGAGTTTTTAAGTTTATTCACAATCATGCAGGATACTAAATTATGTTAGAATAAATAAGTGAATGATTACAATACATACTAGCAATATAATTTTAGCCGTGACCATCAATAATTTATAAATTAAAAAACTGACCTACAAAAAGTCCAGTGAGCCGATAAAAGGGTGGATCGTAAATTGGGTGCAGGTGTCCCGAAGTTCAGATCGAGTTATCGAATCTCTAATCCCTCTTTATTACTTCCCAATAAAACCCTGTAATTATTCTCACTGAAACTCTGTTAATAACCCTTAATCCACGCTTTTTCTCTCACGAAATGTCTACCTTGATCTATCTGTCGAACAACTTTTGTTACGAACTTTTACCAATGTAAAATTTGAAAAAAACGGCTGGTTTTGGCTTCGTGTACACAAAATTGTTTGGAATGAGTATTGTAACTTATATATTATATACGTATTTCTACAAATATAAACTATTTTAGAATAAGTATTCTTAAGTATATAAGACAGAGAGATAATATAATCTTCCGCAATATTTTATCAATCAAGGGTAAAGACTTTTACATTAAATAGTTTTATTTTTCACAAACCTGGAACGTAGTCTAGAAAAATATTATGGCTTCTGAATCATTCTAGACACACCTAGGTAGTCAGCGCAAATTGAAAGTCTAGATAGATCTAAGTTTTTAGTTTTCATTAGCTTCCCTCCTTGCGATTCAGTCGAGCGTTCTAGATAAGTTTTATTCCCCAAAACTTTACTCAACTCTCATCCCAATACTTTTATTTTATTTGTCGTACCTTTTACTTTATATCGTACCATTTATTAGGAACTGCGGGTTCATAAATTCAGTGGAGTTTGCCTTATTACAAAAAATATACGATCTCTACCTATCTTATTACAATTATTCAGAAAATATTATAATTCAAATAATATATTCCACCAGCACCACCATGCTTGCATGGATTCAAGTATTGGCGTTTCCAACCATTCAAATGAATTACATCTATTTTACTATCTAAATACTTCTTCACTAATACACATTTAATAAATTTGAATACGAATTGTCTAGCTCCTTCTAACTGTACAAAAATGACCATCCGTCTTCGTTATTCAAGCAAAGCCTTCACAAACAAAACCAATTAACCCAACGAACGCCGCAAAAAGTACAAATATGTCAAAGCCATAATTTCGTACACAGAGTGAGCAAAAACGTCCATTTTCCCCATGTCCGTCCGCACGTGAGCCGAATCGAATCATTTTTTCTTATTTGCACCGATTGATTGGGCTTCGCGGTTTTTCGCAAACAATGCAGGTAGCCTAAACGTTTTTCCAATAAAAACTTGAATTTTTAGATAAACATGGAATACGAAACAAAACTTTTTAAAATGGTAAATGTTTTATGTGCTTTGGTCTTGTTCGGACTATGGCGACATTAACTCTCTCGGTACAAGTAAATAAAATTATTATTACATTATTTAGATAAAAACCTGTTCTAAAGAGGCACTTTAAATAAAGTATAACTTAAGCGGATATAATTGATAGTTTTTGATTCACAGAACTCAAAACTGTAAAATATTTAATGAATTTATTAAAACTTAATTAATTAAAAGTAAGGTAAAGTGCATAATTATGCACTTTAGCTTACTTTTGATTTATACCAAAGAAACGTTAAAACTATCTCAAATGTAATTAAAATTTGATCCTTTCGTCGCTATCTTCGCTATTCCACTTGAATCTTACCGCTTTTTGCGAAGAAAACTTTTATTACTTTGACGTGAAATAAATTAGCTTTATTCTGAGGTAATAGTGAAAAGGTTTCAAAGATATTAAATATCATTTATTATATGAGACTTTTCAATGTATTTGCCATTAAAATAATAGAGGCTTTAGAGGTTTAGTTCATATATGTATAAATATTTCTGAAATGTCAATATGGTTTTAATATGATCTGATCTGGAAGATGTTGAAGCTTTAAATATTTTAATTCCAAATAAAAAGCGAAGTAATAAAACTGCAATCTGATAAAAAAGTGTGGTTAATAAAATAAAATTCCAATACCCACGGCACGTGTAATAGTGCGTAACAGTGATTCCACCTGCGACGGACATCGGGGCGGGCGGAAATCGGAAACAAATCATGGCTTAGGCGGCTTATGTATAGGGCAGATATATCGCGTTTTATGTTGCAATAAGATTATTTAAGCAGATATATTAACAGTGCAATAGATATATTTTTTTAAATTCAATACAAGTTCAGTAATTTTCATATGAGAAAGCAAAAAAAGTTAAACATTTGTAGAAATAAAAACAATGTTCTCGATTTATAAGAATACGTAGTACACTGGTAGGTGGCCGTTGATAAGTGACACCGTCGCCCAAGCAGACACTAGAAGGCTCGCAAGTGTGTTTCTGGCATTATTAGAATTTATAAGCTGATGTATTCTGTAAAGTTGATACGGGTAGAATTCAGTATTTCACCATAAGTCACATCAAATTTTTTTCTTAGTCATTTATTAATTAACACGAACTATAGGTTTTAAGTTGTGAACTTAAAATAACACGCTCATTAAAAAGCATAAAAGATCGTTAAAGGCATCATATTGTATGATATTAAAACAGCTATGTTTATAAGAGGCCTGCTTGTGAAAAGTCTTGTCACGTCGGATTGAGCGGAAGGTAGGGCCAATAAAAATGTATAGAGGGATTTGTCGGAGGAATAAACTCTATATTCCTCCGACCAATGTTCGAATCGACAATTAATGAATTAATACATTTTGAGAATAATAACCCGATTTTTACATTTCCGAATATTTATTTATATTAAAAATTGCTCTAAGCCTATCATTATATAAATAAATGTGAATGCCAAAATGAAGCTGATTAATCTATAATTAATATGAATTACGTTGGTTCATAACTGGGGTTCCAACACACGATATTTTTAACCACTATGCTAACATGTAAAGGTAAGTTATAATGATCACATTAATAACATTGTAGCCACAAACAAATGAACGTTTCATGTAGCCGTCGGCTTACCAGTTTTTGTTCATTATTTCGGATGAAGGGGCTCGTATAGGTCAGGTGAATTGTCCAATTTAGAGGTTTATGCTTAATTCCGAACAAGGATTTAAATTACGCCACCTACAGGACCTTGTCCGAAAACAAACCAATTAATAATGTTCATTTTTTACTCTGTATGGGTACCTATATAACAGCTGGCGTTAATGAACGCCATTGCTTGGACATATATAATTAACATCACATGGTTGTGAATGAATTGGGAATATCATTTTATGAACAATAAAATAAATAATTATTATTAATTATGTATATTAATTGTGACTCAATTAACCTTTGGACAAGTTTTTACATTTCTGTGCATACATATTTTTATTTAAATTTTTTAATTAGATTTTATTTTAGTTATTGTGACATGTTATTTTGAGTTTCTTTTAGTTAATTAATTATGCACTGCTTGTTCTTTAGCCTCTGTAAGTGTTTCTTTTTTTTGTATTGTTCCATATCAGGGTTGCCTGGAAGAAATCACTTTTTAGCGATAAGACCGCCCGTTGCCTAATAACTTGTGTAACCTGCTTATTTAATTTTTTTTTAATATGTATAATTATGTATATTATGGAAACAAAGTTTAAATAAATAAATAAACGTAAGTGGAAACGGGCAGGACAAATAAAAAGAAAAGTGATAAAAAGTGGTTCGCAGCCAGATAGATAGATAGTCTCTACAGTCTGCATCGCTAACTTAAAAATATAACACGAAACCAACTTTCGTATAAGTTATTCATCGTAATAACTCGTAATTGTAAACAGGAATTCTGTAAAGTGTGTCGTTTCGCGGTGGTTAATTCCCGCGCTGTTTGTCCCTCGGTGAATTAATCAGATTATCACAATGTTTCGCTCTTCGTTCAGACAACTCGACTTTCCGTGCTGAATTATTCATTACCTCCTAACTTTCTGAGGTGAGCACTACGTTGCATCTTTTAGTGTTTGTAGAAACGTCTTAGGTTTGTGAAACTTTGCCCGATCCCTTAAATAGAAAAGCTACTTTGACTTGCTTAATTACTTCAATGCTAAGCAATTCCATATTCTATTTTCATCATTACACCACAGACGATGCAATCCTTTGTCCTAGCCACACATATCTATATCTGTTTTCTATCTTATTCCTAATAGTGTAGTAATAGTAGTAAGTGTTCTTGTTCAGTGTTTCTCATAATGTTTTCCTTAATTGTAAAAAAACCGGGGCTCAATATAAGAGTTGCCGTAATTTCACTTATCAATAAATTTCTATCCATGAATCAACATATTTGTCCATCTGCAAACTACACTCTAAAAGTCTACTTTTATAAAATATTAAGGTTGGAATACGGTAGAATCCCTTTCCAATAGAAATGAATAATGTGAATCACGAAATGCTAGTCAAAGAAAAGGTATATTGTAATGGAATCGATGTCGAGTGAAGAGCATCCTCACACGCCACAATCGGACTCGCCCAATATAAATGTAAATGCTCCCACATTTCCCACCAAAGGACATAGAATAACCCTCTGCTCTGTTCGATTGTATACAGATTAATCCTTGAGTGAGATGATGTTACTCGAATTATCGTATACTTTTATACATAATTTTTTTTAATTTATAAGGTAGATTTGACGAAGGATTTTATCATTAAAAAGGTTTCTTTTTATATATTAAATAACAGAATATATATTTCTAAAAAACGATTAAATTAAGATAATTATTTTTTGGTCATACTGAATACTTGTGTAAAATAAAAAAAAACATTTTATTACATTATTATGTTATTTAGTATGCGTCTAAATCACGAGACTGCGTGTAAAAAAACACCCTGCTGTCATTTCATTACAACTTAACTTATTTAATGTTTAAATGTATGAAATTTTAACTAGACAGCTTGATCTTAATCAGGACGATTAATAAATAATAAAAAAAATTAGTAGAACTTTTTTAAATTAGCACAATTCCGTACATTAACAGAAAATATTAATTAATTGACGCCTTTTAACTTTGATCTATTATATTAACAATTAAATTAGTATGTGTTACTTTTAACCCCTTACCCATATATCTAAACTTTATTTATAGTAAGTTTATCTTACTGTAATACGATCCAAAATTCAAAATACAGAGCATAATACAGCTATAAACAAACCTGGCACAGAGCCAGGCAACATCGCAACTTACCTGTTAATTCTGTTGCCTTTTTTACCGCATTTTACCATTTTTATGATACAGAAGTATACAATTGGCAAGCAACAGTACTATTGATTTGCCATAATGTTCCCAGAAAATGTGTCTCATGTATATGTAACATACGAGGCTTTTTGTCTATTATACCTTGCTAACGTTATCGTGTCATGGTTGACTCGAATCATAATCACAATATATGTATATCATAATACATATATGTTATAAAAGATGGTCACATAACCAAAACCAAATAAATAAAATAAATAGATATTACAGGAACTGAAGGCATGTCAAATAAAAGACCAATAATATTAACGAAGCACAAAAATATAGTTCTTAGAGGCTAGCAAAAAGGGTGTTTTATATGAATGAAATAGGAAAATGGTTGGTTGCCTAACCTACAGTTTCGGTCGTCTGGATGAGTGACGCGCTGACACTGGCAGCAGCCTAAACTGTGCACACGAGTGATTTGTTGATTTGTGCATACAACAGCCGTGTTATACAGCAAACAACTATACTAGATTTTGTAGATTACTAAAAAACAGTCATACTGAATACCGGTGCTATTAAAATTACATTACCTCACATTCGAATTCTTGTTTAAAATATAATTGAGCTAATGTAACAGAACAAATACTACTTATCCAAGCTTGATATATTCGGTAGTGGGCAATTTAAAAATAAATGTTATGTTAACCATAATTATTATGTATTTTAGAATAGATAACATGTAACATATACTGCGAAAAATGCATTATATATATGTTGTAGATTCAACGATATTAATGATTGCAAAATCGGTAAAACATTATAATATTTACCTGTAACATTACGTGGTATTGCAACACTGTGTTGTTTTATTACATAATCTCTGAGACATATATGATGTGGTGTACTCTAAGAAATAAATAAATTATAACATTTATCAGTCAGTAACATAAGTTCTAATGACAAATCTTCGTAGTTCTTTCGTAACAGTTCGTTATATTTATGTGAGAACAATATAAAAGATATTAGGAACTAATAGAGGTGTGCCTTCCATACGTTATACGTTTTCACATATATAAGCGTTGACGTTTGGGTGAGAATTTTAGTGTTTCAAGACTCGTCTTTGAAAACGTTCTTTTTTCATTTTACCATATTTTTAGAGTTCATGTCATAAGATGAAATCAGCGCAATTATGTATATAACCTAATATATATGTTTGTGCTAAAAAAGCTTCTTATTTTAAAAATACGTCAAAGACACTCGATAACGTTATTAAGTAGTTGGTATCGTCTAGACTGAGTTAATTTTCTGAATACCTGCGTACAAAAGGCGCCGGGCAAAGACATTTTTCTAAACCACAATAGACTCGAAGAATGGATGGCATTCCAGTTATTTCGTGCGGGCAGGTGGAAAAATCGCATTGTGTCATCTACAATACTTAAAGAAGGATTAAAAATTAGTATTAGTGAGTTATTTTGGTGCATTACCTTGATTGAAACAGAGAATTGGACATTGATACTTTTTAAAATTTTACTATAAATTTTATTAATTTAAACTAACTTGTGCTCAGTTTAAAGGTGACTTGAAAGAGCAAAAGTGAATGAAAGATAATATAGCTAACAGGGATATAGTTTAGAAAATCTTGCCCTACACACACACACTAATTAAGTCAAAGCTTATTGTTATATATCCAAAAGTCAAACTGCATCTAAAAACAGAACACTCGTTAGCAAAATCGGCGTTGCTTGAAAGTTAAATACGATAAGTAATAGATATGACTACCCTTATTCATTATAATTGCAGCGTTTTAACTCAGCTTTATGTGTCCATCACAGCGTATCCATAATTTGTCAGGAAGAGATGATAGAGTGTCATATTTCATTTTATAAAAATAATACGTACATCTGAAAATTATCAAGTTAATTCAGTACAAAGTAAAAAAGCAGATTAAGTGGAAAAGCGCCGCAAATGCTCCACCTCGTGGATACCATTTAATTGTCCGAGTCGCTTAATGGCGTCTTAACTTTGCTTATACTCTCACTATCTAACTGTGGGTTTGTTTTCATTGTACCTCACAATATATCGTAAATTTACTGAAAGGTTAAGTTTTTTAAACTCTATAAGTGAAAATATGTGCTCTAATGAATAGTTAATTTTTAACAAAAACCATGAGGCTTGAACTTTGAGTTGACTTTGAATTAGAAAATCCTCAGAAATTTTCTAAACACTATTATTATTTTTACTTTTAGTTTTGTTTGTAATAACACTCGTCAATTTCTTTTCTGAACCAACAACAACCCTAGTAGGAGGCCTTCTAACGCTTCGCCGACTGGTCCTCGGCCTCCATAATGCTTTTAGCATGTGTCTATGATTCTAAAAATTCTTACTTCTTTTGTTTCCTTGTATAAGTCATAAATAAAAGGTCCTGTAAACAATATAATGGAAACAGTATCGCGAGTGAGATCTGGTGTAAGACGCGAGAGGCTAATAAACTCTTCTCATCGCTCCTCGGCGGCTAATCTCACTCTCTGCGCGTGTGCGCACACCTTTCAATACAGGTCTAAGTCACAAGATTTGGATATTTCACATTTTCGCTTTGACAATAAAAATATCATATTTGATTAGATTTTGAACTGAAGATAAATAAACAGTACATTATATACAATCCAACACGATTTTTTTGGAAATAATCAGTCAATCAGATACGTCATTCAGAAATGAGCGGTTGTTTGACATATGACAGTAGAGCTTGGCGCTAAATCTCATTTCGAATATATTTCGATATTCTATAATTTCATACTAACTAATAACATTATTGTGGTTTCAAAATCGAATGTCTTAAATGAAAAAGTTATATGAAAGGTAATTTACAATAAGTAAAACTTTTAAAACCACGAAAGAAATCGTATGACTTGTGAACGCATTAGGATAAAGGTTAGCTAGACGGACGGCTTTAACTAATCTTATTATTGCGAAGATCGCTCTGTTCCGACTGCCAAGGGTCAGGTGATTGCGCTCCCCACATGGATTACACAGCGAGACTTATTTACCTGCCTATTGTCAGGAACAACTATGTTAAATATAAATGGAAAACTGCTAGTCTGTCCAGTTTTGTTAGATTTAAAATCGGAGAAATACTTGACTATTTTTATTTTGATAATTCAAACGTCTAGTTTGAACTGTATGTCGAGCGATTTATGATCGCAATTAACGTTAAGTAAGATGTTCCTTATACAAAACTTTTCGACTCATAAAATCTATTATGTGCTCAATAAAACCTTAAAGCATACATTTTCATGCCGTATATTCATGAAATGATTGTGATAATAGCAATAATCTTGACTGATGATCATCACCTCTCGCACACTGACGGTGATATATCACGCCCGCGAAGGACAGACAGATTTATTCGCCATCAATAGCGATTCAATGGAAATGTTACGTGAATTACGGCAGCATATTTGAAATTATATTATTACCGACATTTTTCGACAAAAGATTCCTTAGAAACATGTAACTTATTGCTATCCTGCAATTCAATTGTCGCTGTACCACAAAGAATGGTTCGGTGGCCGTCGATACACAATTCATACTAAAGTGATAAGTCCTGAGTACATACCTCACACAATATTATCAGCCGTAAAGATTTTGAGAAGTTCTATTAGTTAGGAGACAGCACAAAAGAGGTTAGACTGATGCAGATTGATACCTTGCCTCACAATCGTTCTTAAACACGCGCTAAACACTCACTATACAACTCTAATGGTCGTAACTATTGACTGAATATAATTAACAAAAAGTATATATATATAAATGCATCTAACGTAACAATGTGAGTGTATATTGTGAAAAAAAGACAAAATAGAAACATTTAAATCCATAATTACTTGAGTTTTTATTCATAACGGAAAACATATATACCATTTTACATAAGATATTATTTACTATCTGAAAATTGCATAGGCGTACAAGAAATTATTTAAATATAATACATAAATAAGTGGCGCTAAAACCCTTTTAGGTTTGTCTGTTTCATGAGCAATTGTCATTCTCATAGGCAAATAGGCTGTCTACAGCTACTAACTGTCTTTGGGTCTAAGGCATGCCGGTTTCTCCACAATGTTTTCCTCCACCGTTCGAGAGAATGTTAAATGCGAACATAGCCGGGGATACTAGAACTAGACCAACACTGGTCCTCGTTACATATATAACGCGATATGTCGTACTTTGAGGTAGGACATACTACTTCTAGCAGCAGACTAAGCCGCGAGCATTCTTTATATATTTATTATATAAAAATTCCCTTTGCAACATCCTTTGATTACAAAAAGCTTGTGACGATAAATCGTGTGAACATTTCCCCGCAGAATTCACATAAATAAAACAACACTTGCCATAACCGTACGTACCGTTTCCACAAAATATTTGCATGTAAAGCAGAAAGGCAATCCACTTAGAGACTGTTACCTGCACGACGTTACACTTAAATATCATGCTGTCGGTACAGAACAGAGGAGTTCAAGAGTTGACCTTCCATTACGTTTCTTTTTGTAATTAGCAACAATACCGTTATTTAGTATCATATTCAAATAAACAATTTATTGTTTATTCTGTATTGTTTATTCTGGTTTGGATTAATTGGTAGATAGAATGGGATGCTACTTGTGTGGACACGTTAGCTCCGTTCCCTCTTCTTTGATTTTTTTCCCTTTAAAATACAGACTCTTTGGCCGTTGAGTTCAAGTGCACAACGTGGAACGTTTCTAAAACGTATAAGTATCACAATACAGCGAGGAAATGCTGCTAGTCTTTAAGTTAAATGGCACACTGCTACTGAAACTCAAAATGTCTTTATTCCAATAGGTGGACAAGTACACTTATGAACGACAAAAAAAATGAAATTATTTGTGAATTTACATTCACTACCAGTTCGCTAGTCAAGGGCGAGAAACTGGCAAGAAACTGTCCGCCAAGTTTTTAATACAAATTGTTTGAACTGGAGCAAATCAATCACAAGAATTAGAATCATTTAAGTATACGTCACATTTATAAAAAGCTTTATTCATTAATTTTCCACAGGGACGAAACTTTTTAAATTTGTTTTAATAAACAAAAAGTGTTGGAAATAAATATCAAATATGTTTTCAAGTATTAGATGAAAACAAATAAAACTGATACAAATATGAAATCCCTGTACAAGTGTGCATAAAAGTAAACGCGACTCCATGCATCTGTAAGACAGAATTTGTCGAGGACTTACCTCTTCATAAAGGGGGTTGGAATTTTTCTTTATTGTTCGGATTATTGAGCATCCCTGAGAGGTTTATCTGAAGATGGCCGATTTTACGACATTATCAAACTTCGACGTTATTAAGTTATTGATATAAAAGCGGAGGCTTTCTTACCAGTAGGTTGGAATCGAATTTTTAAAATTGCTATTTCGCTTTTGGCTTTGCGCGTGTTTTAAGGAATAATGAATTTTATCTAAGCATAAATTAAGGGAATAATGGATTTATTACATAACTAGTGCCCCGCCCCAGCTTCGCACTGGTGCAATGCTGATGAAAAGCAGGTTTTATGTAGTGATGATAAATCAAGTATAACCAAGCAAGGTCGATATTAACTATCTTTAGTAGATACAAAAATCTTTTATTGTTCAAGCCAGTCGTGAGTGATTTTCCTACAATTTCATTTCATAACATTTAAATAAAATTTGTAATAATTGTCTTGTCTTTATAATTGATTAATACTTTTTATCCAAGTTCTGACCAGTTAAATTAAGTATATGATCACTTGTAAAGAGAGAGACAATATAAGATTCTAAAGTCTTTTCGACATTCTATCATTCTAACATGATCTTTAATTTAATTTGGACATAATATGCGTGCTGATTTCACATAGCTGATTGCAGTTTATTGAAATTCTGACATCATATGAACCAATTTCACCGCAATTAATTTTTTATTAACAAAATATTAATTATTTTGTTGGAAAATAATTTATGGGTTATGTTTAATCCAGTCCACAACAAATATTCATTGTATAATAATGTTAAGCTTGAAGTATAGGTTTAGATCGTGTTGCATTCTTGTCGCCCGACGAGAACAAATAAATTATCATTAGTGTACACAGGCAAAAGGATGCAACTAACTGAGTTCAGAAACTTGGACATGGTATTTTTATTATAAGCCACACAAAAATCTCAGCTTATTTTTTGATATAACTTTGAGAGCCTAAAATTTAACGGCTTAAATCAAATACGTGTATGTTGTTAATGTAACTGTAATAACGTCATCCAGAAGAGTTATTCCTGCCCGTTTGCACCCTGTTCTATAAAAAAAGAAGTTAATATTTTATAAGTTATTATTTTGAACTTATTACTTTTTTAAATTCGTTTTTATAGAACGTTAAAAAATATTATTATTATTTATGATATCGTTCACGCAAACTCACCAGATGATAACATAGGTCCATTCAATGCTAGAGCGTTGTTGGCCTTTTAAAAATTGGTATTCTCTTTTTTTTAATGATCCAAAGTCCAATTAGTTCGGAAATACTTCAGAGGGCAGCTGGTTCCATATAGTTTCTGAATGACGTCGAAAATTCCGAAGCTGGCTGTGGCTTTATGAAGAGTGTCTTTCAAAGGATCGTTAGTTTAGTGACAATTGTGACAATGGGTGTCTAAGCCAAGTATTTGTCATAGGCTGCTATAGACACGTATGTGCTATAGCTGCCTATACAATTGGCAAGTGAAATCAGAGTACAAAATGTCAAGTAATTTTATGAAGTTTTTACTCCATCATTACCTATTAACGGTAAAAGTCATAAATAAAATCAGAATATTAAAATTCTCTAAATATGAGCCACGCTAGGAAGTGCAGGCACGATTCGCCGTGATTGCGTCCATTGTCGCCTCTAGTTAGCAAAACTTATTTTTAAAACTCTACGAAATTGACCGTACTTGTTTGAGGAAAATATTTATGCTTATGAAGCAGACTGGACATGAATTCCGTTCCTACTTTTCCGGCCGGCTTTTTTGGTTTTTTAAGAATACAATCAATTATAACTTAATTTTTTGTAGAATATTAGATATTTTAGCCTTTGTAGAATATTAAATAATTTTATAAGTTATTATATATTTTAATAAGATTACATATTTATTTATTTTTATTTCACGTACAATAATTTGTCACATTTAATTCCATTATTTCTACTCTAAAATTATTCTTAATGATAGATGTTTACCATAGTTACGGATTAAATAATAAAAGAAGTTAAAATTCAACTGTTTTTTAGGGTATTTAATATATTTAGATTATTTTTCCGTAACAATCGCAACCTCGTACGATGTTTAATATCCATTAAAAAGTAGTATTTTTTTTAACTCACAGATAACTCAATTGTCATAAATATAGCGTTAGTTACTCTTTGTAGTTGCAGTAGATACTCTTTCGTAGCTCTTCTACGTTTACGGCTACACTTACGGCGGGAGTGTACAAATTGAAAGTCAGCCGACGGTAAACAGCTACGACATTGATTTGTTGACCGTTTTTATTTAGAAATACAATTTGTTTCACAATTTACGTTAAGCTTTTTACATTCTAGAATATTAACTTGGTCACGGTTCCACTCACGTTAATTTAATATACACTTTACACATCATACGCGTGGAAATTGATAATGCTTTAAAATTGCTTATTAGGACAATGAAATAATCAAATGACAAAAAATTCACCAAATTACAAAACAAAAGATGCTTCGTTAATTGTCTGTTTGAAGAAACGACTTTCACCATTTTATATTCTTTTAGGCTGATTGGCGCAAAAGAAGCGAGTGTCAGTAGAATTGTATACGTGTGAGAAGGTGAAAGCAAAAACATCCATTCAAAATACAGTTTACGCAACGACGGCGCCAAAGATACAAAACCATAAAGAAAAAACATTAATCAAATCGGAAAAACGTCCATCACTCCGTAGTCATTAGTGAGTTGCAGGTGTTTTTTATCTGTAAGCTGAGAAGTAATCGACAGGAGAATTAATGTGGCGTCACTAAGTCGGACCTCGGCTGCCACTTTTAAGAATCTCTCTTTTACTTAATTTTTACATCGCTACAAGGTGTTAGATTTAGGGATGTAGACGCTCTGATCTGATGTGAGAATCCATAGCGTATAAAATTGTTTGTTTATTTCTACATCTAACTACTTACAGGGATTTGAGAATTTTTAGTTTACAGTTAGTTAAATAACATCATCATCATAATCATCAACAGGCTCTTATGTATATTTTGCCATCGCCATCTATTTAGTGCTTCTTTTGTGTAACTTCGAACCCTACTGTTTGAAGTCTTTGACAGCTCCATCTCATCATAATCCTCAGTCTACCGGGTTTCTCTTGCCACCAGGTTGTAGGTTCAGAAAATACCTTGGGGCTCCCCTTGAGCCTGTAACATTTTATGAACTAGACGATGTTGGCGTCGTCAAAGATGTTATCAAGTTCTTCATTGTTCTGAATACACCAAACACCAGCGTCGCATCATGCATTTCGAAGAACTGCATTTATTTAGGTTTAGTTTTAGTTACAAATAACCTCTGTTATATATTTGATATACATCTTATAAACTACCATTTAACAACGTTCACCATAAAATCAGCACTCACTATCTTTCAGGAGGTTATGAAATCAAAAGTAATTTAGCAACATAAACTCTTAATCCAGAAATATCGACAGCCTACAGTAGGATTTCAATCACATCCCTACTCATGAAAACCTATTAATAACTCGCGGCTGTGGAAACTTTTAAAAGTGTTTTCCTCCACCTTGTTGGGAGGTGTCGGACGCGTTCCGTCCATTAATTATTTGCTCCGATCCGCAAACCTGATGATATTGTTGAATCTTTTATAAAGAAGGGAGCGATATTGTATGGTAATGCGGATGAGGAAATGTAAGAAAACATTGGAAAAATATTCGTATAACTGTAAATTCTTAAATGGGATTGTCAGTTTTGAGTTTTCAAGAATCAATAGTTTGCGTAGGATAATTATACAGGAGCAATTGAGAAAATATAGTCACTTTTATACATAGCTCATTTGAAAGAAAACATTTCTTGTAGAAATAATTTTTATTTATTTAATTCGGACAGTATTTGAATTGTTACCGATTGTTGATTAGATTTCATTACAATTTTAGTGTATTAAATAATAGTACCTGGATGACCGAGCCTGGCTCGGGATTTTTTTATAAGTTGTGTTTTTTGGAAATTATATTTAAATACGAATTACATACTAATAAAAAGATAAAATATGAATATAATTATCGAATACAGATATATTATATAGAATATACATATTTAAGTTTTTATTTGACTGATATCTTTAAACGAGCAATTCTATGTTTAAGTTGATAAAACACGAATAAAATGACATTTTCTAGAAATTATTCCTAACTGGATCGATTTATCGCCCCCGAAACCACCCGTATACTAAATTTCATGAACATCGTTAGAGCTGATTCCGAGATTCCAATTATATATACAAGAATTGCTCGTTTAAATATATAAGAACAGAGAAAACACCAAAAAGAAAACTAATTCGTTAACTGTGAATGTGTCAATAGGTTTTCCCTCCAATTAATCTGTTACTAGGCAACCCGCTTGACAGTGTATTCTATGTAGTCTGTACTAATGTCAAATTAAGAATCAAGGTTATATTTAATACTAAATTAAACCAAGCAGGTTAGTGCATGAAAGTTTTATTCTCCACAAAATTAATTAGGAAAAGAAATTTTAAACGAAATTCGAAAACAGGTGTGACTATTCTTCCTAAACATTTCCTTAACTTCCTCATTTACTTAATGTCACAAGCATTTCTTGGAAGTGAAAATTAAATATACTAGAACTCCGTTCAACAATCATATTGCTATACGACATTGAATCTTAAACTTTTGTGATAAAGGCGCAGTAGATATTCGAGTGTTTTAGGTAGGGCGTTCACAAGTAGGCAATGATTATGACAGGTTGGCGAGGTGGTAAGCTGATGGTACTTGGAATTCTACGAATCTCGACTGTTTTTGCATTGTTTAGTGAATGTTGAAACTGAAATACTTATCCTTATATTTCAACGCACTTCAGTGAATTGCGTAAAAAGTTATTTTACTTATGTTTAAACGTCTCTCACAATGGAATACATATTTTATATTCTACTTGCCTAGTCTATTGTATTGCCTTTATGTCTTAATAAACAAAGGTAAACATATTGTTTATATGACATTAAGAAAACCCATAAACCTAAAATTAACCTACACTGAATTTTTTTTTAAATAGAACATTTGTTTAATCGTTGTAGTAGTCATTTTAAATATTTGTTTATTTGTTAAAAAAACACCCGTAAGGACAGAACCTAACAGGTGACCCTAAATTGACAAGAGTGCACAATTAGTGGATTAAATTTACATGCGAAACAAACAAAACATATTTATTCGGAAAAACAAGATTATAAAAAATACAAAAATCAACTAACTACTAAGGCCCTAACAAATAATAGAACTTTTGTAAGTTCACTCAATGGACAATGAAAACCTAACGTTAACCTATGTAATTCGTTAACTAAATTTATACACTAAACCATAGTGCCCTTTTTAAAAAGTTAGTCCTAGCCTTGCACAAGAGACGATGTCACCATCTGACGTCCATCAGGCATTACTATAGGTATACTGATGTGTGTCTATTAAAAACTTAAGTCCTGGATTGGTTTCAAAACAATCTTTAGAATAGGTAAGTAAATAACAATTTGAGTTTAGAAGTGTAATAGCGTAGTGTTGTGCAAGTTATCGAACTCGCAAGGTGTCGTTAAGGCGAGCGACGCTTGCCACGGCACGTACGGCTATCGACACCCGACAACGTGTTGTTTTAGGGAAGCTATTATGTCACCTGAAAGACGATATTTTCATTCTTATTTACGGTTATCTTGTAATTCTCAGTTGTACTTATTACTAAGACTACCTTTTGAGTTTTTAAAGGACATATGCTGGAAATAGATACTTTATTTGTATAAATAGAAGTTCATCTTTCCATAGTAAAATTATTTGGGTTGTCATAATTATTAAAAATACTTTGGAGCTAACCCGGTAGACCGAGGCTGCATCGGTGGGATTGACATGTCAAAAATGCAAATCTCGTCTAAAGAATGCATAGTTCCCAGGTAGTTTACCTCATTATTAAATTGAGTTCGTTAATGTCTAACCCTTCGAAAATTTATAACTTTATATCTGTTTTTATAAGTTAAAAAAAGCAATACGGCTTTAAAAAAACGTGTTTAGTTATAAGTTTGTTACATTCTCGGAAATTAATGTAGGTACACTGGAGATGTAGCACTTTTAATTGTTGCTGTTATTAAGAATTTTGAAATTGAAAAAATTGGTGGGATGGAGTTGTCAAGGACCTCGTAACATTAGGGTTTCATGAAGCACGAAATAGATTGCAATGGCGAAATATACTTGAGGAGGCAAAGGGCCACAAGGGGCTCTATTGAGCCATTGATGTTATTTAATGAGGTTAACTGGTGGGTAGAAAAAGAGAAGATACCCACTAGAAACCTAGAAAGATGAAATAAAAAGCATAGCGGGTATGGGAAATTGTGGCGAGAATACGAGACAAGTGGAAGAATTTGGAGGTGGGCTCACTTCATCAAAGATCGTGTAGTTAAACATATTGACAAAGACTTAATGTAATGTCTATTTTTATTATTATTATCTACATTGTTATCGAATACCTGGTACAACCCTCGCTCTGACACCTTGTAGAATATATTACTTCGTGCTACCGAATCTAATCATGATCTGACGGATTAATATCTGCCGTGTGTTCCGCTAACCCGCCGGCCATTTTATAATTACTTTGATTCGACACCCGAAATCACCCTTATCAAAACGGCTTAAAGTTCAAAGTGGTACGAATGTCTGCCCCGTAAGTTTGTTTTATGAAATATTGAGTTGCCCTGAAGCACTTGAAGATTTATTATAATACCGGCCTTGTTCGATTGTTGTTTAATGTAGGGACGGATTAGGTGAGCGTTGTTTAATAATCTTGATAATGTTCTTGTAATTATTATTAACGGTGAGAATTACGAGAAGGTTAATAAAGTTGTAACTAGATGGCGTTACTAATTATCATTCATATTTTTTGCTGTAACTAAATGAGAAAAAAATTTACTTATAGCTTTCAGCCACTTTCAGTCAAAAATGAACGACTGTCAGGCATAGAAGACTTATCCCTTATGTGCCCTGATAGAAACATTATCGTGCAAACAGAGGCCATTATGTGTATTTTTATTTATTTATTGTGACATCATTAAAAAATATTTTCAACTTACTTTCAACTAACTATTCTCAATTCATGAATATTGCTGTGAACAGAAAATTTACAAAAGTAAATTATAACACTTCCAAAATAGAGTAGAAAAAAGCAAGAAACTTCCAAAATAGAGTAGGAAAAAAAGCTCAATTTTTTGTTTTTATCTATTAAAAAATAGTCATACGCCTTATGCTAATTGGGTACCCGTTAGGAGATTAACAACCCTGTTTTTTAAATTGACTGTCTGTCCCACTAGAATTACCACTAAAATAAGAAAATTCATATTGGTACTTACTACTTAATAAGAAAAGGAACACGGAAACCCTTTTCAACATAAAGAAGATTACGAAATATGACGGAAAGAAGATAAAAGTTCCGTAACACAACGTCACGGCGACACCGCAAAACATAATTCCTCAACTTATAAAAAGATTTCCACTCCACAAAGGTGGAAATTTTTATCCGAGAAACAGGCACCTGCTTCGCTAAGTTTTCGAAACTTCGTAGAACTTGGCGAAACTTGGCGCAGGATGTTGTTATCGGCCGGAAGCGCTTTAGGCGACTTCCTGTTTTGACGGACGGGAAAAAACCGCCATGCCTAATGTAGTTTATATGAAAAGTTTTGAAGAAGGCCGTGTTCAATGTTAATAGCCCTAGATCAGATCCTCCTTAACATATTATAAATCTTTATTGTATTTATAATCTAAGAAATAAAAATGTGTTGGAATAGTTATTTCTATCGTGAAGGCAAACACAAAAATGATATCAGGAGATTATTTATTTATTTTTTCACACTTCGTTGTAAAGAAACACAAATAACACAATACATAAAAATGTATGATTAAAGATTATGGCACATTTAAAATGAAGGCTCATGATGAAATGACTCAGTCAAGTGACAGAAGGCTGGAAGAAAAAGTCTAGAGAGGCCAAAGCCAATATCTTCTCTGTTTTGGTAAACAAACGTTAGAAAATGTTTAACTATTTACCCTTGAAAATACTTCAAGTATAAAACGTAAAGTAATTTCCAAGGTAGGGGCAGAGTGCTCATACATTAGGCGCGAGGAGACATAGGTTCTACATTATGTTGCCACGATGAGCTACAGAAAAATTGCTACTTACGTGAACCCGACGACGCACGAGATAGTTGAATTTTATTTCTTTTCTTGGGTAAAAATAAGATCATAATAGATTATCATCACAGCCTCAAACAAGGTAATTGTGGATGATGTTTTTATAATAATTAAATATATAGTTTTAACCGATAAATTTGAGTAACTTCCTCTATTAAATGTATTTTACTAATGACTTGCAAAGGTGATGTCTTAATTTACGCTTTATTATCATAATTTTAATGAGCAAATAAGGCTTGAAAGCCTGTCAAGTGGCATCGGATCGTAATCGGCTCAGACAGGTGCCGTGGAGGTGGGGAAAGGGGTGTATTTTAATTTGCAACTAATTTCGAACGCTTAACAGTTAAAGCGGATTGCAAAGTTCATAATTACGTCGAAGCTTGCCCGACGCGAGCGACAATTTTTGATCATTACTTCATTGTTGTCAGGTGGAGGAGTTGTTAGTGGACATGAGAGTATTATATTTATGCAAAATCGTACATTTGATAAATATTAAACGTTACAATCTCATAATACTAACCATGTCTGCATCTCTATCGTGTATTTCTGTATGTCAATTGTCATGTGCCTGAGTCCTCCAATTACAAATAAGAAATAGTAAATTCTACATATTGGTTTTAATTAGGTGAAAGGAATATGATATTTAGAAATAAGGTAGAGAGGTGTGTGATTATATTATTCTCAGCGATATTTCTTTTTTAATGTTAAATCCTTTATTCCGTATGTACCGTATCGTATCCGTTTATACATATGTATTTAGGTTGTTTGGTTGCGATGAATAAAACTCCCTAATAACTTGTAGAGAAGAGGTGAAGATGGAACTGAATATATGTATATTGAATAATGAATATTGAATATTGAATGAATAATATTTTACAAAACTAGGTACATTTGTATAGAAAACTTAACCTATGCTTAAAAGTAGTAATAACATGTTGTCTTAAAACGTTCAGCCAATCCGCGCAGGGTGTGTACGAAAGGGATCTTTCGCTACCTGACTCGAGTTTCAACAAAAGCGTTGCGCGGCAAAATTTGACCCTTTTCTGCGCGCAGCGGCTGAAGCGTTCGGATGTGTTCTCCTGAGAATACTTCGATATGCTTGTAGCCTATGCGATAACGCTGGCAAAACTGTTCTTTTCAGAACACACTCGTATCTTACGCAAACGTATAAACTGTTCTTTTCAGAACACACTCGTATCTTACGCAAACGTATAAACTGTTCTTTTCAGAACACACTCGTATCATAACGCAAACGTATAAACTGTTCTTTTCAGAACAATTTATTCATGTATCAACGATATAACGTTAACAGCTAATTTAGTCACCTACAGGATTCCCCCTCTAGCGAAGCGTACCGGCAGGCGTATTACGCGGCCTCGGCGAGTTGTCCTTGTAGGTAATAAATTGTTCCCAATGTTTAGTTGTTTCAGGGTGTTGTCATTTTGGTGTTTCAGGTTGTCATTTTGATATTTCTTGTCGTTGTCGTTGTGATGTTTGAGGTTGTCGTTTTGGTATTTCTTGTCGTTATCGTTTTGATTCAGGCTATTTGATTGTTTTTGTAGTTCACTCGCACTCGATGTGGCTTGCTTGTTACAGGTACTTGGTATTGTGCTAGTAGGCATATCTTGCTCGGCGATAGTGTAGGCAGGTTTGAGTCTATCGATTGAGATATTCATTTCACGGTTAGGCAATTGCAGTGTGAATATCTTCTTGTCTCGTTTAAGCACGCGGTAGGGTCCGTCGTAAGGTGCTTGTAATGGCTTCTTTACGGCGTCTATGCGTACGAATACGTATTCACATGTTTGCAGGTCTCTGTGTATGAATATCGGTTTTGTATTGCTATGTGGTTGGCTCGGCATTGGTTGCATGTTCCGTATTGCGTCGCGCAGCTGGTCGATGTAGGCAGAGTCCATGGTTACGTCATCACGGGTTGTTGATAAAAAATCACCGGGTAAGCGAATGTTGCATCCGTAGGTAAGTTGGGCGGCGCTTACGCCAGTGTCGCTTCGCATAGCGGTGCGTACTCCGAGTAGGACGATTGGTAGTTCGTTTATCCAGCTTCTTGCGGTCTGTAGTCTTGCCTTTAATGCGGCCTTAAGAACACGGTGCCATCGTTCGATGATACCGTTACACTGTGCATGGTATGAGGTTGTACGCGTTTTTTCAATTCCGAGTAAGCGAGAAAGAGATGCAAATACTCTGCTTTCGAATTGGCGTCCTTGGTCCGTTGTTATTGTTTTAGGACAACCGAAACGGGAAATCCAACCTTCGTACAATGCTTTTGCGACGTCTTCAGCCGATATTTCGCATAATGGGTATGCTTCGGGCCATCTGGTTGCTCTGTCTATCATTGTAACGAGGTATCGATGACCGGTGGCCGCGGTAGGTAGCGGACCAACGATATCGATATGCACGTGTTCGAAGCGTTCGGTTGGCGAAAAAGTTGTTAATGGGCTTGATGTGTGGCGTTGTATTTTGGCGCGCTGACACTGTAGGCATACTTTCGCCCACTTGCCGACGTCTGCGTTCATTGAAGGCCAGAAATAACGTTGAGAAATTAATTTTCTCGTAGTTTTGATTCCCGGGTGGCTGACATTATGTACTGCGTCGAATGCGATACGTCGGTATTCTTGTGGTAAATAAGGACGTAAGTATGGGGTTGATGTTTCGCAATATAATTTGATGTTTGACGCGGGCAGGTTGACTTCCTTGAACGCTAAGTTGCTCTGTAGACTGAGTGCTTTGAGAGTATCGCTATCGCGTTCTTGAGCTTCTGCAAGTAGGTTGTAGTCGATAGGCGATGGACAAGTGATTGCGTCTACGCGTGATAATGCATCTGCGGCTGCGTTTTGCGACCCACTGACGTGTCGTATATCAGTTGTAAATTCGCTGATATACAGTAGCTGTCGGGTGCGTCTCGGTGATTCGCTGTTTGTGTTGGTTTTGGTGTAAGCGAATGTCAACGGCTTGTGGTCGGTGAATATTATGATTTCTCGTCCCTCGAACATTTTGCGAAAGTGTTTGACAGCCATATAGATGGCGAGTAGTTCTCGATCGTATGTACTGTATCGAGTCTGTGCGTCAGTGAATTTCTTCGAGAAATATCCGAGTGGTTGCCACGAGTTGTTGATGAATTGATTGAGAGCGGCACCAGCCGTTTTGTCACTCGCGTCGCTGAATATGGCAAGTGTCGCATGATGAGACGGATGAGCGAGTAAAGCGGCGTTTTTAATGCTCTCTTTACATGCTTCGTACGCTTGCGTTGCTTCAGCCGTCCAGTCAATCTTAGTTTTATCACGCTTCTTCACGTTGTGCAGGTATGTATTTAACGGCGCTTGTATGGTCGCAGCGTCTTTGATATTTTCACGGTAAAAGTTTATCATACCGAGAAAACGTCGCAGTTCTTCTACTGTTTCTGGTTTCGGGAAGTCTGTGATTGCCTGCACCTTCTCTTGTGGTGGCTGTATTCCTTCCGCCGTGACTTGGTGACCGAGGAATTTAACTGTTGGCTGGCCGAAAACACATTTTGATGGATTGATGGTAATGCCGTATTCTTCTAATCTCTGTAGTACGGTGCGTAGGTGTCTTCGGTGCTCTTCCTCGTTGGTTGATGCTACGAGCAAGTCGTCGACGAATGGAAATACAAAGTCGAGTTCACGCAGTACTTCGTGAATGAAGCGTTGGAAGGTTTGTCCGGCATTCTTTAGACCGGGACACATGCGTGGAAACTCGAAAAGGCCAAATGGTGTGATGATGGCGGTTTTCTCCACATCTTGCTCGCTGACTGGTAGTTGCTGGTAAGCGCGGTTGAGGTCGAGTGTGGAGAAAATTTTCTTCCCTGCGAGTTGATATGTAAAGTCACGTATGCGTGGTATGGGATACCGGTCGGGCTTAGTTATCGCGTTGAGCCTTCGGTAATCGCCACACACGCGTAACTCTCCATTTTTCTTTGGCACAACGTGAAGAGGTGATGCCCAAGGGCTTTTGCTTGGTCTGCATAACCCTTGGTCAATCATGTTTTGAAATTCCTTCCTGACCGTTTCGTAGCGATGCGGTGCAATGGGGCGTGGCCTGCAGTGAAGGGGCGGTCCATTCGTTTCTATGAAGTGTTCGACGGAATGTTTGGGACTAAGTTTCATAGATGTGATTCTAGTTGTCCCAGGGAAATCTGCCAGTATATTGTGGTAATTATGCTCAATGTCTATACTGCGAACTGTAGGTATGTTTGCAGTACTGAGTTGAGCGTTTGTTACCAACTGAGTTTTCCCGTCGATCAGTCTTCGGTTTTTAACATCAACAATGAGATGGTGATGCTGTAGAAAGTCTGCTCCCAGTATTGGCTTCGATACATCTGCTACGATGAATTTCCAGGTGAATGGTCTTCGGAGGTTGAGGTTGAGTTGCAGTGTCCTCTCTCCGTATGTCGGTATAACGGTGTTGTTAGCGGCGTACAGTTGGAATGGCAGTGGTTTTTCGTGAGAGCCTTTTTTCTTTGGTAGGACGGAGATATTGGCTCCTGTGTCTACCAAAAAAGTAAGTTTTGTTACCCTGTCGGTAACGAAAAGGCGGTGTGATGCTTCGGTAACGCCGGATTCCGCCGCGGCCAGCGTTACATTTAGTTTTCCGACTGAAATTGACCGTGTGCTTGACCGTTGATGGGCTTAAAACTGCATGGAGATGCGCATTTCTTCGCGTCCATACCGTACCGATTATGATAGTAGCAGTACGGCATTGGAGATTTTTTACGGCTTCGGTCTTCCGTCGGTGATTCACGTCGGTTTTCGTGGTGATTTCTTGATGCATTCCGCGAGCGTGGTTGGAAACGGTGGCGAGAGCGACTGTTGCGATAGTTGTCGCGAGGTTGGGCTCGTAACTCGGCAACTTCCAAAGATAATCTTCTTATTTCACCGATGAGGGTGTCGATGGTTGGTTGTTGCTGGTAGTGTGGTAGCACTGGAGGTGTTGGTGGCGCAGGCACGAGAGGCGTTGCGACGGCAGCGATGTGATGAGACGGCGTGTGTACTTCCATCATTTTGTCCGCGAGCAAGGTCAGGTCGTCTAGCGTTGTTTTGATTTTAAACGCTTCGCTGACGGCAAGCACGGAACGAATGTGTGGCGGCAGATGCTCGAGCCACATCATTTTGATGGTGCTTTCAGGAAATTTGTCCTTGTTCAGCTGCTTCATTTGTCTCATCAGCTGGCTGGGCTTCTGGTCTCCAAGCTCGACTTGCGACAGTAGTTTCTTCGTCTGTGCGCTGTTTGACTCTTCGTATAGAGATATTAATCGGTCTTTAATGGCGTTATAGTATTCTGCTTCCGGCGGTGAGCAAATGAGATCAGCGATGTTCTGGATATCTTGCTTTTCGAGTTGTGCGATGACCATCTGGGCGAGTTGGGCTTGGCTTCGTTTCAGATCGGCGGTTGCGGCTTCGAAACTGCAAAACCAGAGTAGCGGCTGGTCGCGCCAGAATGGTGGCACGCGGAGCGACAGTGATATACCGGAGACTTCTTGGCTCGACGGTTGTGATGATACTTGACGCGCTGCACCGGAATTTTCTGAGTTCGACATCTTCAATTTCTTGTGTTCTTCTCGGAGATTTGCGTTCTTTGTTCTTCTTGGAGGTTTGCGTTCTTCCAGGGCGTTTGTGTTCTTTTTTCTTCACGGGTCACCACTTTAGGTTGTTTGGTTGCGATGAATAAAACTCCCTAATAACTTGTAGAGAAGAGGTGAAGATGGAACTGAATATATGTATATTGAATAATGAATATTGAATATTGAATGAATAATATTTTACAAAACTAGGTACATTTGTATAGAAAACTTAACCTATGCTTAAAAGTAGTAATAACATGTTGTCTTAAAACGTTCAGCCAATCCGCGCAGGGTGTGTACGAAAGGGATCTTTCGCTACCTGACTCGAGTTTCAACAAAAGCGTTGCGCGGCAAAATTTGACCCTTTTCTGCGCGCAGCGGCTGAAGCGTTCGGATGTGTTCTCCTGAGAATACTTCGATATGCTTGTAGCCTATGCGATAACGCTGACAAAACTGTTCTTTTCAGAACACACTCGTATCTTACGCAAACGTATAAACTGTTCTTTTCAGAACACACTCGTATCTTACGCAAACGTATAAACTGTTCTTTTCAGAACACACTCGTATCATAACGCAAACGTATAAACTGTTCTTTTCAGAACAATTTATTCATGTATCAACGATATAACGTTAACAGCTAATTTAGTCACCTACATGTACATAAATCTAACAGTTGTTTACAATTCCAATACCTACGCTGTTTTTAAAAACTGAATTAAAATATTGTATAATATGGCATTTTATTCAATACAATTCAATGCTACAAATTACTGTTTACACACCTCAAAGGAGTGATCACTGCCCAAATTATAGGATTCCGGGAGGTGGCACAGATTACACGTTACCACTTTAATGACAGAGTTCTGACGCAATACCTTTCATTTGAGAAGAATAGCTTTGATTGAATTGCCCTCTTTCACGTATACACTTATAATCAAACGTAAACAGACGTCTATAGTATCTACCTATATTTACGAATAAAAAGTAAAGAAATAAACTAAAAGACTATCATGACATCAAACAAGCATTTCGATAACTTTAATTGTAATTTACCTAAGTTACTAATTCAATTTCAAAGCCTTTATTTAAAAAAAAAACTGTCTCTTGCATTTGTTAAAAAAATTAAAATAAGTAGTAATTTTTTATCTTACTAAAAAAACTTAAAAATATATATTTATAAGCCCATGTAACAGAACTCCATGGTCGTATTTGTGATCGGACTCGGAAACTTGTGTACGGGATGTTTATATAGAAAATTCTGAAATTTATCAAAATGTCAAATATATAATAGACATTAGTTATTACCCGACAAAAGTATTGTTGTTTAGTGCTAAGGGAACAAATCAAATCAAATTATTTTATTCATATAGGTCACAATGTACACTTAAATCAAGGGCATAGAACGGAAAAAAAGCCTGGCAATAAACTTTTTAGGTTTTTTTGTTTTACTCAATGTTGGTAAGGCGCTGAAATCATTACACCATGTTCCACATGACAACTTAAGTAATTAATGGTAAATTAATAATAATAAATTAATTAAAAACAGTTGAGGAGGCATGATGAATCAGGAGCACGCACTTACATTCTCGTGGAAACAACCCGCAAAACTTACCTACCTCGGAACAAAATAGAAAATATTTATGCACAGTAAATACTATACTTGCTGTTTTACAACCCTCTATGAAAGGAAATGAAATAAGTTTACAGTTAGAAATATTCTCACCCCTTTTATAGTGTTTTACAAAAACAAGGAGCAAATAACAGGGCAATAAAAACAAGATATCCCAGGAGAACGATGCCGAGGAGTTCTAACTGGTACAGGTGAACGTACAATTTTATTACCACCACTATTGAGAGTCAATGTTAAGTGATAAACAACCTTTGCAACACATTTTTATCGAAGATATTTCAGCCAGTGAATTATTTTAGACAATTACGACTCAATAGTATCTTCATTCTATATGACTTATATTTAATCCCATTCACACAATATACATTTACATAATTTGATGATGTATACAAGTAGGTATTTTATATTTTGCTAATTAAATTGATAATACATAAAAAGGATGATTACACATTTCGTGTTATAAACCAATTGTTTCAAGTACAAGCGTGTTGCAGTAGTTAAGGACCAACAGAATAATGTATTCATCTGAGGCATGTGGGTGTTCAAACAACCGCGACCGTGGAGCTTTATAACTATCTTATAAAATATATTGTTATAAAAATCAAGATACACGAATGCAACTCCTCAAAAAATTCAACCTTCTGATAATACTCGAGTCGAGAGCTCTATTATCTTATCAAATAAATGTTAAACCAAGTACTAGTGATGTAAGGGCTTGTATCGACATAATATATGTCAAGGGGGAGTGAAATTCAGCGTTAGAGCACAAAGCGGCCGATAGAAAACCATTTAAGGCACAATCGGCCCGCTAAGCACCTGGACCACTTAACCCCTTTGCAAAGCGCTGACTGCCGACGGAGGCTTTTACGTGAGAAAATCTAGTGTTGTCTCTACAATCATGTCGATGTTTCTAGCTACGCCATGGCGAGGTACTTTAATTGTCTTTAACTATGGGTAAACCATTATTTAATTACGTTTGATTTGCAGGTCACTGTTACCCGGCGCCCAATCATAACTATTTGGTAAAAATGGAGTATTAATTGAGAATATTGACCTCTTCAAGAGGTTGTTATACTTTATAAAATACTAAGTATATACTTTTATTCAGTACATTATCTACTATAAACCTTGAAAATTACATAACATTTTTAAAACTTAAATTGTCCTCTCCAAGAAAGTAAACCGTCGATATTAATATGTCGACATAATCCCATCCCTATGTATCGAGCGCAAGTGGTCTTTAGGGCTGGTATATCGGCCATCGAGCACGCGCAGCCTCTCGGCACCTTCGCGGCTCGGGTCACTGGGCCAGGTGACAGCTTATACACTTCGCATACGCTTACCGCTTTTGTTCCACGACCTCATTATACCTAAGTCACTTTGGTTACTATTCATATTGTTATTTCTCCAATAAATTTGCATAATAACTATGTACTTACTTAAATTGACCTGTGTTTATTACAATTTAATTAACACCTCCAAAATAACGAAGTTCCTAGATCGACTATCTTAAGTCTTTATAAACTTGGACTACTTTATTGAAGAAGATTCTCAAGATTCCAAATTTCTATGTTAGGAAGTAGACATCTGTTTATCTAGGAATACACAGTAGGGTGATTTAATAAATAAAGCAAATTATGATATTTGGGCATTTATTTGTGATTTCATAGTAAAATAAAAACTCTAGTCTACGCTAAGTGATCTCTGTGCCAAACTTTAAGGCACCCTTATGTGACGTCATCCACAGACAATAGCATACTAAATATTAAAAAACTAATTAAAAGAGATTACGGAAGTCAAGAGACCTGCTTGCTTCAATGTTGGTTCAATGGTTAAATTGTAACCGATAATCATGTGTCACTTAGAAGATAGCTATTTTTAAATATTGTCTGTGGAAATAGTGTATTGCTCAAACATTATACAAATCTAAACTAATTAAAACAATGCTCAAAGGTTAATTCATAATTTATATTAGTTATTTTTTCTTCTTTTCTTTTCCGTTGACTTTACTTGTAGTAATGTTGGTGTCAGCCAGTAAACAGTTGACAATGTTTTGCAAACTATAGATTAAAAATTAACCCTCAGTTATTGTTTAGTCTGTGCAATTTACAAAGAATACATTTGTACGATACAGAAGTCTTTTAATTACAAATAGTAATAAATGAGATTCAATCTAACATTACATTAGCAATTTTGCGTACAGCTCCTACCTCCATGCACACGAAATACAATAAAATAAATGACACAATATTTTGTTTTTGCATTTCCAAACATAAATCGCATTTATACAATTAATTAGCGCTTTGACATTTTTGGACGGAAAAATAAACGAAAAGCTCGAGAAAATTAAAAAATACATCTAATTTACATGAGATTATAAAAATATACTAAAATCTAAAGCTATTATCGTCATTCCAGGTGCTTAGATAAGCTCATCTCATCAGAAACAAATCATATTACAAAAAGCGAATTTAAATTTCGTCTCTTAGTGAAGCGAACTAGACAAACATTCTCGACATACTAAACGAGGACTATCTTATTATCGAATAATATTTCGATATCATTTAAAAAAGCTTCATAAGGATTTAATTTGAATCTATAAAATAATACACCTTTTTTGTTAAATATCGTATAGAAAATAGCCAAATGGCACTTACTGGGAGAAGAATCAACTATTAAACGCTTTGTGCTCAAGACAAAACTACCCAAGATTTCGAGAGATTTGTGTTCGTACATTTACGATATGTACGTACGTACGATATATAAATAAACTAAAGCCGAAAGACTAATGGTATGGAAACTATATGGAATGAAAGCTGATAGACGACGTGTCTAGATGAAGAACTCCCTTCGCTTGGTGACCCTCGGCCCTGTGGCGGCTGCGAGAGCTGCCGAGTCGGGGTCTGATGCTCCTTCCGCTCCTCGTTCCTCCTGCGAACACGCAAGTAAACGGTAAACACTTGGATTATAAGAATTTTTGGCTTCGGAGTATCAATCTAGGAAGGTATGTATTAACCATAAACGAAGTAAAGATGTATAAAGTGAAATACCTGTGTGAGATATTCTCCCTTGTGGCGGGACAGCGCACGCACCAACACTATGGCCACGGCGATCAGCAGCAGAAATATGAAGGCCAGCACGGCTGCAAATCAAGATTGCATAAACAATTAGCAGCCATGATCAGCTAAATATTTATTTTAGTTGTGATCAATCACTTTGTAGAATAGTAATCATAGTAATGGCTGTCCACGATACACTGTATTTTTACTCCTTTTTTTAAATATGTTTCAAAAAAGATTTTCTTTCAAATGAGTGCAAAACGATTGAGCATTGCTTACTTCTAGGAGTAATATATGTGTTAAATTAATATACTAAAATGATTAGAATCATAATGTAATTGTAAATTCTATCTTTTAAGACAACCATGCCTTTATGTGTGCCAGAATATGAGAACTGTACCACCATAACAATTTTGTACCAAATTGTTGCAACTTAATTATTATTATTAGTGTACCTACTAACTAGTATGAATGTTTCACGAATCTTGATTTTGAAAAAATAGTCAGTTCTCGATAAAAAGACAACAGTAAAATATAGAAACTATATACATATATATAATAAATGAGAATTTACTAATTTAAATGAATAGAAAAGTGACAATTAACCATAATATTTCATAAACAATAAATTCAATTATTTTGAAAATTAAATATAGATCCGAGACTCACTCGCGAGTATGGCTTCATCGGTGCGATGGAGATCGTCAGCGGTGTTGTCGACCAGAGGAGGAGGTCGAGTCTCTATGGGCTCCGGGGGATGGGTCACGGGTTCGACGCCGCAAAAGTCTTCGTGAAGGATGCCACCTAACAGACAGAATATTATTATTACAAACTAAATTATTATTGCATTCTTCTTCTTTTTGCTACTGAGGCGCAACCTAGTTTCTGTGGTCTCTGGCAGAATGACCAGCTCTGTGGAACCGTCTGCTCCGCAGAATAATACTAAACTAGATCCAATTACAACCCCAATACACACGCATTACACACTTAAAACGTACTTTGTTCTTTAAAAGAAAAAAAAATGTTTTTTCTCATTTCTTTCTTTGATTATTGTTATTTTGTGTGTTTCTGTGCGTATGTTTTGTTAGTAATAAACTGAAAGGTACACTGACCGATGGCCCGGACGTTAGCGGGCGGGTCCTGCTGGAAAAGCAACTTCAGAGGGTAGATGTCGTCGAATTCCACGCGACTGACGCATCCGGCGAAGCCTTCGTTCATGGTCTCGTTGCGCCCCATGTACATGTACTGGATGTTGTTGAACTGCGCGTCCGCACTTTCACGAATGTTGAAGTGGTACTCCTGGGTCTCGTAGTTGTCGACCTGAAGGTTCAGCCCTTTGAGTCTCGTCTCGTTTGAAGTTGGGAAACCATTTCACATGAGAAAGTAAAATATAAAACTACAGGACATTAAATTATGTTGCCGGACGACTATAGTGAAACTATTTTGAAGTGAAATTTCTTTTGGTGCATGAGTGTTAAAACTGTAAGGAACGTCACGAAGATGTGCAGCGTTTTTGTCGGAGAGAGATTGATACCAATCGAGAGAAAGTGAGAAGGGCAAATTACCTTACAGAAATTCCAATGTTACAATTAAAGTTTCGTAAAGTGAATTTATGAAATATTAGTATTTTATATATAAAGCAAAATAATTTATTGAAATCTCAAATGACCAATTGTAAATTCGTATTTTGAGATTAAAATGCCACGTGTCGAACGAACAAATAAATTAAAAAAAATAAATGTATAATTTATATTAATTTTTGACAGTTTTAATTTTTAATGACAATAAAATTAATTAAATTCCTATCTTCCTTTTGCCCTCCCTCTAAGTCCTGGAAACTTTTAGATTTGTATAAATACGAACAAGACTTAAATCTAGCAATGACAAAAAGCCTTTTTTCGTAAAAATTGAACACTGACAACTTTTAATTGGCCATTAAAAACAGCTTCCACACGATTCTATCAAGGAACCTTCAATAAACGGCTGAAGCGGTACCTGCAGGACCATAGTAGCGCCACTGTTCTTCCTGGAGAGGCGCACGTCGTGGTACTGGCCCAGCCCGAAGTGCTTCCCTTGGAATATTATCTCTTGACGCTCGAAACCGAAGTCGAACACCACACGCAAATGACCTGGAGGTGTGTCACGTCAGATAATTAACTTTTTAAATGATTTTCAATTAAAAACATTTTCTGCTTTTTCGAAGACTGATAAAAAAGTACTAAAATAAAGATAATTTACAATAACTTACCAGAGTTTGATACCATCAGTGTGAGATACTCTGCGGAAATGTTGGAGTAGAATCCGAGCAGGAATCCCTTGGGGTTGGTGGTGGTGAAGCCGACGCGGATCTTCTCGCTGATAGTGGATCGCCACGAGCCGAGGAAATCGTATTTCACCATCAAATTGGGGCGAAGGTTCACTCCGATTTCTGTCAAAATATATGATCACTCATTTGATTGAGAGGATAAAGGAGGATAAATACTCGGCCAGAAGAGTATACCGACCGTCGGCACAAATTGGGCCTTTGAAGGCAGTCCAGCGGCAGTCGCAAGAGTAGGTGTCGTATCTTTCGAGACAAGTTCCGTTGTTGAGGCATGGCGAAGACTGGCACTTGCCGACGCAGCCCTCCGACACTCCGTACAATCCTACGAGACCAAATATATCAATAGTAATTCATTTAAATGGAGAGTTATGAAGCCTAACATTAGATAAGATACATAAATATTTAGTTAATAATTATTTATTATTATTGCAGCGCAATCCAAATGTTAGCAATTATCGCACACTTAAAGCCAACATGAGCCTCTCGGCATTAACATTAAGCGTCACCCACATTGAAGAACCCTTACTTAAGAAAAGTTAGTTCTTTGTTAATCCAGCGTCGCAACCCCACTAAGCCTTATTAGGTTATAAGCTCATATTTTAAAACAATTAAAGTCAAATGTTATTTAAATACATTAAATATCTTTTTTTTTATTCATAAGACGTGTAACATGAATAAATGATTTTGAATTTGAATTTGAACGTCCGTCCCACAACTGCCATCGACCTTAACTCGAGTAAGGCACAAGAATAACAGAAGCTAACTATTATTCATAAATTGATTTTATGAAATAAATGATAAGTGTCGTTATTTACTTCGATACATTAATCACTTATTAGTAATTTAAAGCGAAGAAATTGCGATGATAACGAAATGTAAACTTCTCTTTTAAACATTAGAATAAGATGGCTTCCTGTGCTTGGCTACCCACACTACCCATACCGTAATGTATTTCACGAGTGTGAAACCGCTAATTGTTGTTGCAAATATACATCGGATATAACTGGACGGTATGTCTCTCACCTCGCCTGGCATAGGATCTGAGATCGACCGGTTTCCCGCTCAAGAGCAGGGCCCTCATACAGCCGACGAAGCCGTCCTTTCGCTCCAACGTCGCCCCCAGCACGAGGGGCGTGGTGAGGTGTAGGGCCCTCACGGGTTCTTTAGCTGTTCGAATCTCGTTCTTCAACGCCCCGTCCACGACCACTCGAGCTTCTTTCCTGTTAAAAATATATAATATAAGTCGGGCACAACGCACTGGAATCATTAAGGAGAATTTTTCAACGTCCAAAAAGCATCTCCAAGTAGAGCAGTCTCAGGCTAATCGCCGCCCATGCCAGAAGGTTCGCTCGTTGCCAGCCTTTCAAGAATTTGTGCGCTATTTTATTGAGCGAAGTCGAATCGGTCAGGTCAATACTTAGGCCTTAGGCCTTGGACCCAAAAAGTCGACGACATGTGTAAGGCACAGGATTCTGATCACTCCCGTGCCTATTAGATTGACAAAAGATCATGAAACAGATAAACAATTTGAGGCCTAAGTATTATTATATAAGAGACCTAAAAAAGTTGCCACTGGTTTTTTTAACATCTCCGTGGCGACCTTATATTAACTGATAACAATGAAGTATTACAAATCAATTGAGAAATTAGGCAAATTTAAAATGAAATCGAAAAGCAAATGAAATATTATTTACCTATTCCTCTCAATGGACACGGAATGCCAGTGGTCATCGGCCAGCCGCGAGCTGGTCTCCACGGAGACGCCGAGAGGCGTGTCACCCACTTGGAACTGGAAGTGCAGCTGGTCTCCGCCGATTATCGACAGCTTTATGTAGTCTTGGGGACCCTGCACGAGTTAATCCCGTCTTTACTACTTTCTAAGGTTATCATATAAAGATATTCGAGATCTTTGTAGGACATATATCAATATATATTATATTGAGGAGCAAAGTCAATCATTTAAAACTTTCATTCAAATAAAATCAAAATTTTAATTGTTTTATTTTTGATAATATTAAGAAACAGTAATTTAGACAAATAAACAAATTTCACATACCTTAGCGTGCAATAGCACGGCGTTCTCTTTCGTGGTCTTAAATTCGAAATAGATGTCTCCGCTGTGGCCCAAATCAAAGGCCGGCAACATCACCACGGCGTCGGAGATTCGGAATGTTATCTCGTTGTTGAAGAGGTCTACGATACAGAAGAATTGTGCTTGAATTTAACTTTACATAAAACTTTACATTTTCGATTGAAACATTTATCAAATTGAATCATTCAAACAGGTAATAATGAAAATTTGAATAATAAATTTAAAATAAATATTAAATTTGTTTGTATTCTTTTCACCTGTGAAACAACGCTCATAGTTGAAGTAATGATGGCAAAACTCACCGTCTCCCTCACACAAGAGAGGTCCGAGGGTGTACCGGCCCTCCTTTTCGTCGAGATGGCTGCCCGTGTCCCCGAAGCGCAACTGCTTCACGGGCAAATACTCCTTCTCGGTTATGTCGCCGCCATCCATTTGGAAATCTGGCAAATGGCCAATAGTCGCAATAATTCGTTTTTATCATTTCTACGTCAATACTTAAATACTTTTTTTTTATATTTTCTAGATAATTCCCCGACTATGTAGTCGTCGGAGGTATTAAATAGCTTACATAAATGGTATAAGTAACTGGGATGATAAAACACTACTATCTATTTCTTTTAACTACTTTTTGTATGACCTTTACAGCAAATCCCAAAAAGATGCCTCTTAATTTAATGTTGAATTATTTCCTTTAAATTCATCTCCGTTACTTTTATGCCCATAGCTGGCTCAGTGTTAAACCTATCGCATCCACACATTGGACAGTCGGTCAGAACATGTAACACCGTTTCCTCATCCGTATCGCCACAAGGACAGGCAGCTCGTTTGTTTAATCCTGAATTTGTAAAGGTACGACAAGAATCCACCGTGACCTATCAACATCTAGGTAATCAATCCCGTTGGTTTCATTTATTTAACTATCGAAAAAGCTGAAACAACATTTGGAAAGAAATAACTTAGTTATTGCCGCTGTTTCACCGTTTCGATATCTGTGATTCCATTTTTTATCATTTTTCCACGTAAACAGTTTTTCAAATGCGAAATGGGGACCGTAGTAGCCCGGATAAAATGGCACGTAACGAAAAAATGACAGAAATTTTTTTTCAACGCCGAAAGAAGATTCACTTATTATTATATACATAACACTATTATGTAGTTGTAAATTTATATATGTGACTTATATTTATATATGTGTGAATTATATAAATATATATATGACTATTTAATAAATAATAATTTTAATTTTGTAAATGGAATTGTTATGAAATAGACATTTTCCTCACCGTCTTTTTCCCCAAGCAGATATTCCGCATCGCAGTTGCACCACTTGCTAGGGTCCTTGCAGGAGCCGAGAACCCCGCAGGCGCACATGCGGGACCCGGGAGGGGCCCCGGCCCAATAATCCATGCGTTGACCGCTGCGCGACACCCACCATGCAAACGGGTGGAAGTTCGATTCTTCGCCTAAAAAAATACGCATTAATTGTGTAACAAATTAAATTGTCTATGTCAAGTGTCAAACATAATAGATTTATGTATTGTAAAACATTTCAAAGTTCGCATATAAAAAATATTATTCAACAGCTCTCAAAACCAAAATAAAAATTAATTAAATCTTAGAAATGTATATGTATATAATTATTAATATCAAAATAGGAGAATACTCACTAGGTGAATTGAGCAGGCGCGAATGTCTGCACATGTAGTCCAAGCGTTGGGAGCAGGTGTGAGATCGGTTCAACAAGGCCTCGAGTTGAGCTCGCGACGCGTCATACTCGATGTCCTGCTTGAAGCTTCCTGGCTCCTGGTATCCGTCCACGATGCTGCTGCTCGCCACCGCGTGACTTACGGCTGTCACTATGCGGCCGTCCGCTAAAAGTATATAGTACATTCCGTAAGTAATTAAGATATTGAAACGAGCCCAAGAACCAAAAGTTTATTCTTATTCAGGAACGTCAACAAATAAAGTGAGTTCGTACAAAGTACACCTGTCAGAAGTGAAACTTATTCCGAAATTAATAAAAAGGTAAAACTTCCAATAGATGATCATAAAACAAAACAAAACAAAAACAAAACAAAATTTATGTATTCATGTAGGTAACAATGTACACTTATGAACGTCAAAAAATTTAAAAATTGTGAATTTACATTTACTGCCAGTTCTCAAATCAAGGGCGTAGAACGGAAGAGAAGAACTGGCAATAAACTCTCCGCCACTCTTTTTAATCGCCAAGTTTTTTTTTTTTTTACACAATGCTTGTTAGGAGCTGGGACCACTACACCATGTTCCATATGACATATTGAGTAATAAAGAATAAAAAAACAAATTAAAAACAAAGATTTGTCCTCTATCAGCAGGAGGCATGGTGAAATAGGAGCACGCACTTACACACTCGTGAGAACAACACGCAAATACGTAGTATAAACAACTTATATCACCGCATACACGAATTCAAGTACGACCAGTCACCACAAGTAGCACCCGTTCACGAGTATGACGCATGGCCAGCCATCGGCCCCCTCGCCATATTTTAGGGAGAGAGACAACCCGACGCATGGACGCCGCGTCCGTTATTCCGGATTCTGTCGCGTTACCTATTTATACTGAAGCAATTCATATCCAAGCACTATGATCGTTTAAGTATTCATTTATATTATAATAGGCCTTAGCAAGCAGTTTTACTTTAATGTACGATTTAAATTTATTTATTGACAATATTTGTATCTCACTAGGGATTTCGTTGAAAAAACGTATGCAATTGCCTTGGAAAGAATTACTCGTTTTATGCAGCCTCGTGGTTGGTGCGCTAATTTTGTCTTTATTACGAGTACTATAATTATGGAAGCTACTATTCTTTTTAAAGATATCTATATTTTTCCGCACATACAAAATATTCTCATAAATGTATTGACTTGCCAATGTTAAAATATTTAATTCCTTAAACTTATTTCGGACTGACTCCCGTGGGGACAACCCACAGATCGCTCTTATAGCCCGTTTTTGCACTACAAATATCGAATTAATGTCAGCGGCATTACCCCACAAAATAACACCATATGACATGATACTATGAAAATAGCTGAAATAAACGAGCTTTGCTGTATTCTCATCCGTAAGATCGCGTATCTTTTTCACTGCGAACGCTGCAGAACTTAGCCTATTCGAAAGACCTTCTATGTGTTGGCCCCACTGGAGTTTACTATCTAAAGTAATTCCCAAGAACACCGCACTATCAACAAAGTCTATTTCCTCGTGTTTAATTATTATTTGAGAATGACTACTTTTTACATTTGTAGTTTCAAATTTAATACATTTTGTCTTCTTCTCGTTTAACTTAAGATTATTTGTACTAAACCAGTGAACCACACTGGAGATGGCACTGTTTACATTCTCAAGTGATGGATTTCGTCGTTTCACTTTAAATAAAAGCGAAGTGTCATCAGCAAACAGTACTATCTCGTGAAGCTCCTTTACAAGAAATGGTAGGTCATTTATATAGACGAGGAATAAGAAGGGACCAAGTATGGAGCCCTGCGGTACGCCCATAGTAACAGACGATCCCTGTGATATAGCTCCATTTACATTTACCTTCTGAATTCTACCGCTCAGGTATGATTCCATAAGATTTAGCGCTTTTTCGCCATTGCCATAGTGTTGATGTTTTTTGATAAGGATTTCGTGATGGACACAGTCAAAAGCCTTTGATAAATCGCAAAAAACTCCAATGGCATCATGAGAATTTTCCCAAGCATTTAAAATCTCGGAAATTAATTTAACGCCAGCATCGGCTGTAGAGCGACCTCTTGTAAAACCATACTGCTGGCTATGCATAAGTTTATTATTATTAAAATGTATCAGTAATTGATCTAGAATTATTTTCTCAAAAATTTTACTCAATGCAGGCAGCACAGATATGGGTCTAAAATTTGTGGGGTCAGAAGTGCTGCCCGTTTTGAATAACGGTGTGATTTTACTAAACTTCATCTGGTCTGGAAAGACTCCGCAATCTATACATTCATTAAATATTATAGCCAACTCTGAACTGATAGCATCGATTACCGATTGTACAATGAAAACAGATACACCCCAAAGATCTTTAGTTTTTTTTATTTTTAGCTGTTTAAATGTTTTTATAATATCATTGCAGCTAATGCGGCTAAATATAAACTCACGATTGCATACAGGAACATTCTGTTGCAATAATAAAAGGGCGGCTGATGGCGAAGAATTTAGAACGCTGGTTGTATTTAGTGGAATATTAGTAAAAAACTCTTCAAATGCAGAGGCTACTTCGAGGTCGGAACTAATTACTTTACCGTTTATGTTCATCTTATATTCAGAATCCTTTCTGGAGGTTCTTCCAGTCTCCTGGTTTATAATTTTCCAAGTAGCCTTTATCTTATTAGAGCTGTTGTTTATTTTATTACTTAAGTGTTTTGCCTTAGCGATTTTACACTCTTGCCTAAATTTTTTTGAAAATGTCCTAACATGAGTTTTAAATTCTTCACTGTCATTATACTGTTTTTCATCATACAATTCATACAATTTTAGCCTTTTTTTGTGTAGTTCCGGAGGTGCCCAGTCACAAAAGGTAGGTTTCTCCGAGACCAAAAAAGTCTTTGGAGTGAACACATTTTTGAATTCATCAATAAATGATTCAAAGAATGTGTTATATAAATTATTAGGGCATTGGTTACTACGCAAAAATGGCGTATTAAATATAATTTTTTTTCTAAATTTGTCTAACCGATCATATGTTACAGGAATTGTGCATATTGTCTTTTTTTGATCTTTACATTTAAGTATATTTTGAAATTCAAACAATTGACCAGAGTGGTCAGATGTAAGTTTGTTGATAATACAGGTGTTGAGAGGAACTATATTACTATAGATATTGTCAATACATGTTGCCGTGGTGGCTGTTACCCTAGTAGGTACAATAAAATTATTAATTAAATTATATGATTTAAACAGATTAAGCATACGTTTACATGAATTACAGTTGTCAAGCAAATTTACATTAAAGTCTCCACTAACGACCAACTTTTTCTTGGATTTTTGCAATTTGTACAGAACTTGCTCTAATATTTTTTCTAAACTATCATATTGAGCTGAAGGAGGGTTATACAAACTAACAATGATAAATTGCTCCAGCTCCACACAAGATACTTCAATAAGGCGTTCCACAGAGAGGCTCACTATGTCCTTCCTTTCTTTAAATTTTAATTTTTTATGAAGCAATATTAATGAGCCACCGCGTATTGCATTTCCTCTGCAGAACGAACTACCAATTTGATGATTGCAAAAATTTAACATAAGTTCACATGTCTTTAACCAGTGTTCTGAAATACACAATATGTCAATATTTTCACTGCTCAAAAACAACTCAATTTCTAGTAATTTACTTTTCATGCCTTGTATATTTTGGTGAACCAGATTGATAGTTTTATTATTATTATTCTTAAATTTACTTATCTTACTGACTAATTCTTTGCCAGAGAGACTCTCTGTTGTCTTAGTAACTAATTTAAATTATAAATACTATGTCTTGGAATATCTTCCAAGGTCTTACTAACTAAAACCTGCTCAATAGAAGCAGGTTGTCGAGCCAAATTCTTGGCTGTTATAAACAATAAATATGATAGCGAATCAGCTATCTGTCTTTTCAAATACGTAGGTAGATTATATCTATCCTTTGTCAAAAAGTAATTATTACAACTTATGTACCTATTGGTATCAATTAGTGTAAAGTTTTTATTATACATAGCAAATGTATGCATTGTCTGATTTAAAATATGTCTTACATTATTTTCTTGTTGAGTGAAGTTTTTACTATAAGGGAATGTAAACATAATCAGATTTTTTGGATGAAGTGAGCATAATTTTTCATAGCAGTTAATTAGCTCTTTTTTGTTTAAATTCCCTCTATTGCCTATAAATATAATTAGATTATTAGTTTTACTTATAGACTCTTTTACAATATTCTTCACAATATATCCAAAAGTAGCATTTGGGTAACAGCTGTTTAAAAGATTTTGTTCCTTATTTAAAAATTGGCTTATTTGATGGCCTATTTGGTCACAGTACATTACATTTAACTTTGGCTTTGTAATAATATTATTATCCCTACATACTGGTGACACCTGTACAGATTGGCTTGAGTTTTCAAACTCAATGCATTGTGCTGCATTTGTGGAGATCTTGATAAGATCTTCCATAGCAACCGAGTATTTGGAGACCATGTTTTGAGACTCCTGGAATTTCCATACCATGGAATCTGCTATGTTCTGAAGTTTCAAGATCTCCTTTTGTAATAGTTCAGTGTCAAATTCATATCTAATCCTACTATTTTCCAGTTCAATTAAGTGGATGTCAATATTACTTTTGAGTTTAATGTTTTCTTTCCTTCCTTCCTTACCTTCCTTCATATACCAGTATATGATGCTCTATACATTATTCACACTGTATAAGTGCTAATGATAATATAAATAAATAATAAATCTGCGTTTACTGCACAAGTCGTTATGCGACTGAATTGCCATCTAAAGTTATAATACGTAACTACTAAACGAATACATCAACAAACAGCGTGTATTTATACTCGATATTCCTTTCTCTCTCTCAATCGCTTTCTCCCTTTTCTTCGACACGTAACGTTCCGTTACAAATTTTACCCTAATGCACTTAAAGAAGTTAACACCTTTAAAGTAGAATCCTAAAAACAATAAGAAATTAATGAAGGTACTCACAATAGGCGTGGCAAGTGACGGGGAAGGCAGCTAAGGGCCCGGAGCCATCGACGTCCACCTTGATGTCGGCCGACCTCGTCAGACCGGCCGCGTTAGAGTACGCCTGGCACGACAGCGGGTGTGTTGCTACAAATTTACATACATTTAGCAGATGTTTTTCATACCTGCATACTAAAATAAAACATCGTAAAACATCGTATAAACTATCACCTGTCGCTTTGCTATGGACAAATCATAGGCTACATATAAAGTATTTTTTGTAACGTGTTAAAAAGTTTTCTTCAGAATATTGAAGCTTTTGGAATGTGGTATTGCAACTTCGCATCAGCTGGATCCAACGAGAGACAAATGAAACAGTCCTTCAACGAATCGGGATAACGCCAGTTGTTGCAGTATGCAGACTGTTAAATACGGAAAGTCGCATATCCCGGACACGCTATGCGTCATCATCGATACGACTTGTTGCAGCCTATAATGATGGGCAAATTTAAGACAATTTAAGGCAAGAGACGGGCTGGTAGAAGAAAGAAGTCGTGGTTGCGGAACGTAAGGGAGTTGACTAGCATCACATCCGACGAAGAGCTTTTAAGACCAGCGCTTTGACTATGATACTTTGGCATAAATATTAATCAACAACAGACGAATGAGCACTTGTTAAAACAATGTCAGATTAAGCTTTATTTTACCCATGTTTAATATATTGTGACCCTTATTTAATAAGCATAAGCTTTTATAAATTCTACTTACAAGAATGGCACACGGCTCCGGCGTATCCGGTATCCGTGCAGTCGCACGTAAACTCGTCCGCAGTCTGCGTACACGTCCCGCCATGCTCGCACGGGTTTGGGTTACATCTGTCAAGTAAACCATATTCCTTGTTATATAAAATGTTTCAACCGAAAAGGTTAAATGATTATTATTTTACATATGTCTAAGAGTAAGAAATAAACATAATCGTAAATTCAATAAAAATCTTTCCAAAAATTTTTAAACTTTTCTAATTATCAAATACCGGGAGCATTAAAAGATACTCCTCCATGAATTGTACAATAAAAGAAAAAATAACCTGTCAATCATATGGCAGGCATCAAACACGACCTCGTTGGGGCAGCAATACTCCTCGGGCTTCCAGTCGGTCGGAAGACGGTAGTTGCCGTCCAAGGCTATACGACGCATGCAGCCCACGAAACCGCGCACGCCGGACTTACCGCCTATCAATTTATTATTAGGCCATCACTTCGAAGCTAAATTCATCAGGTTATTATATTTTCTACAATACAAATTAATCGAATTCATATATAAAACTAATTGAATGAAGAACTGAGCACACTGGATTATGTTAGAAGTAAGTATCACATTCAAAATGAAAGCTGGAATGAAATCCAGCTTCAGTCAAGTAAGTCATGACATATTGAGACGGAAATTTTAAATTATGTTAAAAAAAACATCATTTAATAGACACGGCCTGTCTAATAAAAATATCGCTAAGATGTCTCACCGGCGATGTAGTAACTGCTTCCAGTAAAGAATTTGAGTTTCTTGGTAGTTTTTACGGGTCTATAGTTGAGAGAGAGGATCAGCGTGTCCGGAGCCATGGTCAACATCAGGGAATGCCAGCGGCCATCGTTGAAGACCTCAGCATAGTTGTCGAGCTTAACCTTGGGCGAACCTTCCGTGAACAGTTCAACTTTCACTAGGCCTTCTTCTAGGAAGACCTGTTTAAGAAAATTGTATTTTTAGATTTATTTAATATATATACATTATAGCTACTGCTTTTGTTAATCTACGATAACAAAATCTATGTGCCCACGGGCATAGGCCTCAACGAAAGTATATTGTCGATCTCATTTATAAATATGTTAGATATCTTACAACAAAGATTATATTGTTTATATGTATAAATATTGAAATTTTAAGGTTGTGGAACAAGCTGCCCATCGACGTATTTCAGAACCAATTCGACTTACCGTCTTTCAAGAAAAGAACATACCAATTTTTAAAAAGCCTGCAACTAGCCTTCTGGCCTGTTACTTTCTTTTTATGTAAGCATTTAACATTTGCTCAAAGGGTGAAGGAAAACATTGAGGAAAAAAGTCAACGGCGTGTGTCAGACACTGGAGGCTGATCACCTACTTGCCTATCAGATTTAAAAATGATCATGGAACATGGTATGGGTGAAAGTGAAATTAGTCTTAATTAGTGTATTACATAATCATAAACAGATCTTTCAGTTTGTCCAGGAAGTTACCCAAAAACTCACCTTAACATATCCATCGGATTTGAACTTGTGGTAGATGAGAAGTCCGTGCAACTCGTAAGTCCTGAACTCGAGAGACACGTTCAACGTGTTGCCACCCGAGTAGCCTCGCAGTTTGGCGTACGAGCCCGCTTTCAGGAACGTCACCGGCACCAAGGGCGGCTCCTGGTAACAACAGATTATGTGACCTCTTTTTATATGACAAACTAATTATTTAAAGAAAAATATTTTGGATTCTAGAAAGAAAGAAAGAAATACATGCATACCGGACAGCTATACAGGGTGTTAACTTTCTGATACTTAAAAGGTTCTCCGGTTTCATATCCTTGCTTCAGTTCGTATATAATGTTCGTTGAATTCAAATACATGTTCTCAACGCACCCCGTGAAGTTCTGGTTGACGACGAGACCGTCTTGGAAGTTCGGTACACCGCCTATGTAGAACTAGAAAGACGATTTTTTAACATTACCATTAATTATTACCATGCCTGAAAACTAATCTTTTCGTCTTATCGAAAATAGAACTCCTAACATACTTTATAAATTTTAAATAACATTTGTTTCATGTTAAAACAAATAATGAAGAATAAAACAACTAATTTTTAATATCAGTACTACGGATAACTATCCGTTTCCGATAGGTTATTGAGTTTCATCTTTAGACATGCGAGAACGGTATTTATTTGCTAAAGTTACCGCTCGATTAAGGTTGAGCCGAGAGAACTCCCCCCTTATCCGTCCCTGCACCACCACTCGGTCCACCGAGAAAATTATATCTCTTCGGTTACGAGATATTACAACATCGTGCCATATGTTGTCATCCAAGAGGCTGCCCACCGACAGGGATGTCAATAGTCCAGACCCTATTCAAATATAAATATTGAAATGTTAACATTTGGCGTGCAAGTGCACTCATAATCGAATACATTTAAAAAAAGTGCGTGCGTACAAAGTACACTTATCAAAAGTGGAACTTCTTTGTTTAGTAACTACTAAACGAATACATTCTCGAACTCCCTTTCTCTCAATCGGTTTCAATCGTTCTCTCCGTTTTTCTTCGACAAAAACGCTGCACATCTTCGTGACGTTCCGAAAAGAAATCCGCTTACCTAGATCAATGTTAAGTACAAGTCTATTATCCCTCAGCTGCAAGGCTAAGTAGTCGCCTTGAGTACCGCGGGAGTACAGCAGAGCCCCGGAGGCGACACTGGTCTTAAAACGGAAGCGCACCGTTTCGCGTGATGCTGATACAGGGTCACGGAGTAAATCCACTTTCACGAGGGAAGTTCCATTAAAATATAGCGTATCGGCCACTAAAAACAAATGCAATATGAGATCCCAAAAGGTCCGAACATCAGAGTTGCGTTCGTTTTATTGTTACGTAACTTGAACTTGTACTAGAAATATGATTGAGAACCATAAAACTCACCATAATCACATCCATACAACTCCACGCGCATAGAGATCTTATCTCGCCACCTCATGGGATTAATCCTAATGTATTGAGCAATTATAGGCACTTCGAATTCATTTTTAACTATTGTATTGCCATCGTGATTTCCTCCAAACATCTGAAAATTTTTACTTAAGATAATTTACTAGAATCACAGCGGAAGATTTATTTGAAGTTATTTTAAGGATTACTAACAGAAAGTTTATTATTTAAATTTTGAATTTTCTGCATTTCTATTAAATAAAAATATTATAAACAATATTTAATAAATATTATAATTAATATCATTGCAGCCCGGGTTACAACTATAGAAAAACATCTTCCATAATTACAAACTATCTGCCTGTTAAGAATTAACAACTTCTCATAGTATCTATTCCTATCACCTTTTCATATCCATCTGAGTCAGATACGACCCGCCAGCTCTCTCCGTTATCAGAGTACAGGAGCATGTACTCCGAAACAAACTCGCTTGTCGCAAACCGCCCCCTGGTGGCTATCGCACGTAACTCTACGCGCTTGCCCAATTTTACCGTCAAGTGCTGATAGTAGGAGCTCTCTTTCGCCGTCCATGCTGAGGTTCCTTCACCGTTAATGTTAGTTAGTGCTAATTACTTTTAAACTTTAAAGTAACAGAAAATGTTAGTGGTTAGGAGGTTATTTCCCTTTTTTTATTGTGTACAAAACAAAATTTTCCGTTTGGTTAAAGTCTGTTGTTAGATATTAACTAAGGTTAATTTATATTATAGACATTTACTCATTTTAAGGAAGAAACATACCCAATTTTATCATCAATATATATAAATATATAAATTGTGTTCAACCTACATATTGTACATACATACATCGGTTACATTAATTGCAAACAAAACAACTACTTAATAAATACTTTACGAAAGAAGCAGCACATGCAAACTATCCCACCATGCTAAGTGTTGTTAGTTTAAAACAATAGTCTCGTGTTACCTTGACTTCACCCCCTGCAGCTTTATAACGGGCATAGTCAAGGCCATTGCTACCATAGCTTATGTGGTACTCTTGAACAAATTCCTGCGAATGGGCGCGCCCTTGTGTAGCAACTCGCGTCACATTCTTCACACTCCCCAAATCAATGATGAGTTGCTGATCAAAGTCATTCTCTGACGCCGTCCACGCGTTCAAACCTTATTTTAATTATTCACTTTAGTTTTACGATTTTTCATAGTGTTAGGTAAAATTAAATACAATATTATTGTTAATCATTTTATTGTTAGACCCAAAAATATTACAAACTAAACAACCTACATTTTTAAACTAAGTAATAAACCTTTCACCTCACTAAAAATATATTTTTAATGAATTTAATAAGGCTTTTCCTTCTTCCCCAGGAAGTTACAAGCAAATTCAGTATCAGGTTCACTCAAGGGTTTGCCACAATTCAAAATATCTTCAATGTTTAAAAATACAAATGGTGCATCTTCTCTCTTATATGCTTCAGAGTTTTCTAAAGCAACAGCTACAACATAGGATTCATTTAGCAGATATTCCTCAAATACATAGTCTTTCACCACATTATCCACACAAAGTTTTGTACTTGTTACAACTTCTCCAAATTTTAACTCATTTTGTATGGAAAAGCTTAAAGTATCAAGAGGTATTGAAGCAACACCCTTGCCTATATTTTTCAAATAACTTTCTTTAAGACACCATATTCTATAGAAGCAAGCTAATTTTTCTGCATCTGTTTTATAGGTGTCAATTTGCTTCCATTCTGTGTGAGTAAACTGTTTTCTCATCAGTCGGAAGAATTCAGATACATTTTTGTTAACAAGAGGTTCAGTTTTCATAATATCAACACCAATCCTTTGCTTAGTATTACCAGCCAAGACTACAAAATCTGCTTGATGAGAAATATTAAAATCTATCGATGATTTATCTTGTTCTACCAAGAATGGCTTGCCTAATGTATCTCTCCCAATACATAAGCAATTATAAGGAATATCAGTAACTATGCTCAGGTACTTTCTTATGAGCAGTCTTCCTACTAAACTTGACTTTGCATCTTTCAAGAACACAAACTTAGATATTCTTTGTTTTTCTTCTGGTTGAATGAAAGAGGATATAGCTAAAACCTGTTCTTTAGAAGGTTTCCAGGCAGATACATCAAAGGCCCATCGAGTATTAATGAGAGACATCTTTAACTGATATATTGGTAAAATCTTGAAATGTGTCGACCAATTAAGGTAACAAAGGAATACAGATAATTTTTTATACCATGTGTGAACCTGTAGACATTAATCCTGTTCAGGGTCACAATCACAAATACAATCCTAATATATTAGCAAAAAAATAACAAAACTGTCTACATGAACATGCAGTGTAAAACAAATAAAAACATGAAACAATAATGTGAATGAACACCCCAAATTAATGTTTACAAGCAGCAAAATAGTAAATATACTTAAGAAAAATATTTATATTTCAGCCATGAATTATAAATTTGTCATACAACTACAAATACAATTGTATATCTATTATTTAAACACAGCTCAAAGGAGTATAGTTTAATAATTGATACACTTACCATACAACTTAGCATTCTCTGGTCCTCTTTCTCTTAAACTAGAAGTAGCAGTCAACTGAGCAGTCTCTAGAAGAGGCTCATTACACTCATAGTCGTAATAATATCGTACTGAATCTGAAAACGTAGTTGAAATTTATGTAAATTAAAGTTTTTCTAATACAAAAATTAATAACTCAGTATTAATACTAGATTAGTTACGTCGATCTAAATAATTATTATCATTTAGAAATTTATTTAACGCTTTTTTAACGAATATATGAATCATATCTACATTACACTAACCTGATTGGACGCTTGTTAAGCTTAAACACAGCACCGCAACGAAATAATAGAACGTATTAATCATCATAACTTCATAGTTAGCAATGCAGCTAAATATTAATTCGTCGTTGTAGTGGAATTCAAATAAAAATTTGTTTGATCATTACAAAATTTCGTTGGCGTTGGAGCAACGCACCTTACGGACAACACCCAAATGTATGTAAATTGCCAATCCCAATAGTGAAATTTATCTTTACCTGTGCCTCTAAACTTCATAATACTGTCACTGCGTTGTTGTCGACCATTTGTCAATTGCCATTGTCACTACGATTTCGTCGATTTCTTCCATTAGAGAGATTTTGTTTTTCAATTTATAATATAATTAAACTTTTTGCATAGGCCTTACTTCTAGTATCAACAGTTTATAGTAAGGTGTTTTTTTCATCTTGTTTACTTTTAATTATAGTAGACAAGAAAATATTGTCGCTAAATAGGTGAACGCCCTAGCTCGCCCCTTATTCCTCATAATTTTTTTATAGATCGGTATCCCGTGAAGTCAACATTAAAGTCAGTGCCACGTTTTAAGTTTAATACTTATTAAAGCATGAGAGACCTCTTTTCTGAATAATTATATTAAAAGGTAAGTCTTCTAATTCAATGATTGAGTCATGCCAAGATTGTCACGCACTGTAGCATTTAAAATCAATACTTCACCGGCCCCGCTGCGTAATAATATTGTTTATTTTTGTGCAATATTAAATTGTATTATGAATGTTTTTACCATACTGATATATTATCGTATTATTTTTAGTAGTATTTATAGTAATGATTGCTTTACCCCTTTTTATTTTTTAAAGCCAATAAATCATGTCAACGACAGACCGTAAGTTGGAATTAGAACGTAAGAAGGCTAAGCTCCAGGCTCTTCGTGATGAGAAAGATCGTCGTCGCAGAGAAAAAGAGCAGAAAGATGCTGAAGAGGCTTTGGTAAGTAAAGTAATAATTGCTTTGAGGTTTAAACTTAAAGAATTAACCTTAATATAATTGCTACCTTTTTCTTTTGATAAACATAATGGTAACAATTGTTTCAATTCTTATAAGATTGATAATGATGATTATATCTTCTAAAATGTAATAAACTAACCTTTTATCTTTAAAGGCTATTTAAGATACATAACACCTCCTAGTCTCATTTTATACTATTTTAGCACAGAGCATCCACAGCTTCAAGCTTGGACAGCCGTCGGGATCTTGATGAGATGCTATCATCACTTGGGGTAGCTCCAGTGAAAGATGTGCTCTCATCACTTTCTTCGATGACTTCTTTAACACCACCACAGACAGCCTCACCTGATGCTAGCCTTCCACATACTGATAAATCAAGCATTCCACATGGGTTTGTATATCTATGAACTAAATGATAAAACTTAAATTTTCTTAATATTACTTATTACAGGCATAAGTCAATAGCTGTGTCAAAATAGCTTGGCACAATAAAAATGACTAATAGTAGTAAATTTTTTACAAGTAACTCTTTGATGACATTTTAATTTAATTTTTAAACAATGAACACATACTTAATAATATTTAATAATAGAAAACTATTTATAATGTAATTTTGTAAATGTTTTTGATATATAAGCATGCCCTGAGATGCATCTAAACTGAATAAACAATTTTTTTTATTTGATTTGAATGAACTATTTTTAAATGAATATTTCAGCACACCTAAGAAACCTCCACAACTGCAAGTTGTATCAGTTCAATCAACAGACATTCCTCCAAAAGAAAATCTAACATATGCTAAACAAACACAAACCACCACATCCGGAGTCACTGAATTGCGTGATGGTAAGCCCCTTTACAACCCACTTAGTTTTTTGGTTTTATATATTTTTAGCTTGGGTACCCCAAACAAATTTTAACAAGTTGAAAGATGTTCTCAAGACCAGCATTGCCTAGTATGACACTTTGATTTTGATTGTCCATAACATACAATTATTCTCTTTAGTAAAGATAAATTAACTTTAGTTGTTCAATGGTGTTGAATGATCTGTGAACAGCTAAAGAGACAAACATAGAAACCTAGTAATAAAAATCTTAAAGCACTTGACAACAAACATGTGAAAATATTTCAAACCCATTGAACTCAAAACTGAATTTTAATTGTACTGTGTGTGATATAAGAAATAACCTGCCTCTGTTTGTCAAATTAACTTATGACTCTCAAAGGCATAACAAATTCTCATTAACAATTTCCATGATAAATTATTCACTAACCATATATATATATTTGAGAATTTGTTTATTGATTTAACTGTGATGTTTGGGTGATGGTTTTATGTTATCATTTTCAAATGCAACTTGTTAGTAACACTAAAAAAATCGGAAACTAATATAGTTATACTACTTTTTTGAGTTTAACTATCCTTAACAGTTAACAAGTCTACAAGGTTTAAGATACAAGCTATGTGGCTTGCATTTTCATGCTGATATTTTCTAGACTTTTTTTACACTATATAATATACCCAAATGGATATTACTTATAATCGATCCACTCTTGATTTATTTAAAAAAAAAATCTATCAACTTAAGCATTAATATTCGGCTGCATGAATCCAGTTTTAGGAACTTCTTAAAAGTAATTGCATGTCACCCACAAACCATATAACTGTGTAATGGTTTCATTTGTATTTTTTTGTAAGTACCCTTTAATCAGCTGATTATTATTTTACCATCTTTTATTTTTCTTTGAAAAAGTAGTATAACTTAATAACATTTGAAAAATAATTATTAAAAGTATATTTTGCTTCATATGGCGTATAGTATTTGCAAATGGAACATATTGTTGAATAACCAACATGTAGTGAAGCAGTATTTACTTTTCACACTTCTCGCCTTTGTAGTCTGAATTTAATTTGAAATAAATGTTAGTGATTGTTTTTCGTTACAGGTTCTTTCATTAGTGTGATTAGATGATTATGATTATATAATCTTTATATAAACACTTTATATTAAGTAAATTAATTTTAAAACTTTTTCAATTCTTTTAAAAATCCCTTGCAAGTAATGTGTGCCACCTCTCATCTCAGTGGCTTTATAATTGATTCCTATTGGTTACTGAAGGGTCAGACTTGTCTAAAAGGCGATGGAAGAAAAATTTCTGCGATTTAATTGTTAAAGTAAATATTTATATATTTTTTTTTTCATTTTGATATAGATCTTAATTGTATAAGAAATGTAGAACATATTCCACAAATTTGAAAAAGCCTGTGATTAGCCTCTGCCCATGATCATAAATATTCCGACTACAATATTTCACGCAGTTATCAAGCTTTCGTGCTGTTCTATGATTATTTATAACGTTTATGTAATAAAGATTAATAAATGCAGTTGTATGTGAGGATTATACTCATGTTTTAAAACAGCTAACAGCCGTACTAAAACTCGCTCATAAAGGTTTCTTAAATATGAAAGCTATAAAAAATATATATTTGAATCAACTGTTTACCAACACGTTAGTAATTGTTCATGTATCTTAAGAGATAATGAGCGCCTCTGAGTACAGCGATAAGTCTAAGAACGAGTAAATAGTTAGAGGTATTTGAACAAATATGACTGCATTTATGTGTTTATTAAAAATAAAAATCTGGCGGTGAAACCGTAAAAGTAAATACTGTATGAGTGTTTGGTGCAATGTTTGTGTTTGTGCTACCATAAACAAGGCTCTTCCAATGCATCACCGCTTGCAGGATACATGGAGGACTGGTGGCGGCCACGGAAAGGTAATATTGACTTTATTAACTCTATCAATAGAGGTTGATTTTTGCTTGTTAGCGTCCCGAATATTCTTCTGAATAATTAGTTCATTTTACACCTTCCTTGTATTGTAGTTTTTCACTTTGTTCACGAACTGGCTAGATCGTGTTTTGTTCAGAAACTTTTTTCAATAAACTCGATACTCAAATTTAAATTTCTAGGTTCTATTTGTAGAAAAGCGGACGCATCAACGAAATGCAAACTCTATAAAACGTTTTTTGTCTTATAAACACTAATAATTATTTTTTACTGACTGAATCATTAAGAATTCTCATTTTTTAATTAATTTATTCACCTTTGACCAAATCATTCTAATAATTTCATCATCTGCATGTCAGAGTTTTTTAATTTAACAGGATTTTAGGCACGTTTTATGTCGCATGGTTTCGTAACACTGGTTTATAATAATAATTTTAATTAAATAGGTAAGATAATTGAATTGTAAGGTTTAAAAGAAGTCACGGTTGAAGATCGATATTTCTAAATCTGTGATCGATTTACTGATCTGAATGTTCTCTCCCATAGCCCACGCGGCAGACTACTACGGTAAGTCATTATTCCTCCCGTTCGCTTCTCATGAGACTGAATAACTCGGTGGCGGTAGGACTAGACCTCATTAGTCGTATATCTTCCACGCTTTTAGACTTACTAACATGCCGAATAAATCGGGCCTAAGGTTAATGATGTGGTAATTCGGTCCATTCCAAGTGGCCTTCCAGAGTTCTCCACGTGGTCTCCGACCGCTGGGCCACTATATAGCACAGTATATTATATTTGTATCGGTGCCGGTATGGGGATCGCCATATCATTTCATTCACATTTCCGTCTCAACTAACCATACATTGCACAGGTTTTAACGCATACGGACCCATTTTGTTAAACTTCAGACTGATTTCTCGGACTATACACCTTGCATTTCAAGAGACAACTCATGATTTCATTGTTTTTTTTTTCTAAATTTTACATTTACACCAAACCGGGTCTACAAATGCACATATAGAACTAAAAAGCAGTCACAGTTGGATGAAATGGTGTCATAGGCCATGCTGTATATTACATAGCAAATTGTTACTCCTATGTGTATACATAAATGTTGTTTTTTTAATCGAAATACTGACATGATTGTTTTTTCCTCCCTTTTCAAGACGAGTACAATCTAAACCCGGGTTTAGAGTGGGAGGACGAGTTCACAGGTAGGTTTCAATTCCGACAAAGTCAATCCGCCCAAGTAGAGCCTGTGCCACGTCACTGCATGCCTGTTCGTACTCTTCTTCATATATGTAACGCTATTTATTAGTAGCTGCTAACATTCGCTAGTTCTTAACAACATTTACGTGTGTATTTCTCAATAGCACTTTAATGTTTAAATGATTTTAAGAACTGGTTTTTCGTTTGTGGATCTATACAGGTGTATCGTTAATAATTTATTCATTTTTCACACTAAAATACATTATCTGAAAAGCTTTTGTGAACACAGCTTTAATTGTATTATAATTATTTAAAAACTATATTACACTGTTTCAACCAAAGCAATCAATCTGTTTCCGTCACAGCGTAAATATATCATTAAAGTATTGTAACTCAATCAGTGAACAAAAACTTACATAGAGAAAACTTTTATTGACAAAGAAATTGAAAGCAGATGTTTTGAAAAGGCCCGTAACGCATATGCGAGCATCTGGCAATGTGAGTGTCCATATCCTGCCTGTTTGCCCCCTCAATTAAAAAAAAATTCGATGGTTATACAAAATGACTTTACATATTATATATGTACTTGAAATTAAACGCCCTGTATCCATTCACATACGAGTTAAAACAATTTTACTATACATTATTTATGTTACACCCTATATTATGCTGAAATAATTTGCATGTGACAGAAAATATATTATGCACGATAATCGCCTCATGTAGGTATTTTTATTTATTTGTCTCCCAGTGGAGAGCTCGGGAAGTATTTTTTGCATTTAATAATACGTTGTTTTGTTCAGCTTTCTGTCACGACTTGCTTTTAATAGTGTGAAGTTTCTATTCCTGATTCGCCACTCATTTACTGATTTTTTTTGCAATTTTTTACCACGAAAAATATTTAGATACAATAAACGTAAAGGAATAATTAACACGTGCTCACCTTTATCCTTATGAAAGCTCATTACTGTCTTTGAAAAAAGTAGCAATTTCTCGAGCTAATTTAAGACAACAAGAAAGGTACCAGCTGGGTTTCTTCACTTAGAAGTTTGGTAGAGCTTTAGTTCCATTTTGGCTAATTTCTAAGGGTTTTTATTTATTCCAAAGTATGATTTATAGTATTCTTGAATAAAAATAATAATAAACATTCTTTGGAATAGAATATACTTAAACAATTTATCTTATTATAACAAGTGCTTCAGGTAGAACTTTAAAGCTGTAGTAGAAAAATCCTTCCATCTAGCAATCTACCATTTCAAGCTCTCTTACACAATTTGCATAATTAACTCATAACTATAGTCAAAAAAATATTAATCTTAATCTCATTCGAACTAATAAGATAAATTGATTAGGATTTTTGAACTATCAATCTTACATTTCGCTAGTAGAGTAGATTTGCTGCTGTCTTACATTCGCATATTTCCACTGTTCCTCACTTGCAAAATGTCTCATGATGTTATGAATTCTACTGAAAACTAATATTTAATCACATCATTTCGATTATCTTATATTTTCACATCATGAAGCATAATTTGGCTGACATACTTTCCAAACGTAGTTAAAAATATAAAACAGGCAAGTCAAGTGCTTATTTGCTCCCGGATTTCAAAGTAAATGTATAAATTCCCGATGGAAAGTTAAAGAAAGTAAGTCAGTCACGCATGTCCCCCACGCGGCGCACAAGGGCCATTCTTATTCACCGTCCAGTGCTTACATTCGACGGTGACACCACGCGGCAAGGCGAGGATGAAGAGGCAGCATTCCATGGAAAACTCCCGCCGGGCATCCTGCCTCACGGGCTGCCCACGGTTAAGGAGGTGCAGCCGGCCGTCACCGCCACGCCGCACGAGAAGAAAGAGGAGGAGAAGGAGAAGAAAGGTGCGCATTTAAACGTATTTTTTTTTCTTCAGCGGCAACTATTAGAAAGGCTAGGAACCTGAAGAATTTGACACAGGATCCGAAGTCCGAAGTAGTCTTATTTAAAAAAAGTGCGTGCGTACAAAGTACACATGTCAGAAGTGACACTTCTTTGTAAATTAATTATTACTTAGGTAAAAGCCCCAAAAGATGATCATGTACGTGCTACTGATAATATAAATGAATAAAAATCTGCATTACTGCACAATACCTTATGCGACAAAATTTTCATCTGAAGTTCTAAAATGTACCTACTAAACGAATACATAAACCAATAGCGTGTTTTTTCTAGATCTCCGCTTCTCACTGTTTCTCAATCGGTCTCAATAGCTCTCCTTTTCTTCGACAAAAACGCTGCACATCTTCGTGACGTTTCGGAAAAATTTTACCCTCATGCGCCTAAAGTTTTACTTTAAAAATATAAAATGTTAGATTCTGAGTCTCGACTCGTTTATACTTTATTTTAGGACCCTTGGGCGTCATATTATATCCATCAAATAAATGTGCTTCCATGTTTATTTATTTTCTAACAGTTCGGGAGTTGAGCAACGACGAGAAGCAGACGATAATGCTGTCAGCGGAGTTCCAGAAGTTCGTTTCTAAAGCGGGGCGCGTCATCGAACGCGCTTTAGCCGAGGAAGTGGACATTTACACGGACTACACCGGCGGCGGAGACAACGAAAATGCGCAGTATGTATATATCGCCCTGTTACAAACAATATCACTATCATGTTACCGTCGGATACTATGATTTTTTCGGCGTTACTCTTTTTATGTGTCTTCTGTGCTCACTGTCTCTCTCTCTCTCTAAAGATAGACTTACTCCTTATTATATGGGAATAAAATTAAAATAAATCACTCGAACCTACGATCTTAGGGATGAGAGTAGTACGCTGAAACCTTGATGACACTGCTTTATCTACTTATTATGTAATCGAAGTTTAATATGTGAAGTTACACTTTTGAACATTTTTGAACGTAGAATGGACGAGACAATCGGAGAAATTAAAATTTCACGTCCTTTTTATCAACATTCAATTGTTGAAATACTGTAATTACGACAGATTGTCAAACGAATGATTCCCCAGGGACGACAAATCTGCAGCCCGTCTCTCCTTAGTCCGCACTTTCTACGACGAGCGTTGGTCTCGCGGCCGCTGCGTGACCTGCGTCGATTGGTCTGCGGCCCACCCCGAACTCCTCCTGGCCTCGTACCATAACAGCGACGATGCACCCCACGACCCAGACGGGGTCTGTCTCATTTGGAACACCAAGTTCAAGAAGACGACCCCAGAGGATATCTTCCACTGCCAGTCACCGGTCATGAGCGCGACTTTTGCTAAGTACGTGAACGTAATTTCTTAGCTTGCTTAAAACATTTATCAGACTGGCAACATTGCTCTAACATCTAAATATATAAAACAACGTCGTGTTATTTACACCACATAAGTCAGGATTGGCTGGACCGATGTTAGTTATCTCTTTTTTGGTGGATTCTTCTCCGCTCCGAATAGCAGAATAAATAAATATCGGATAAAATATTATCGATTAACAATAAATAAGTAAATTAATTTTACGGATGCAAACAGCACATTTGTTGACAAAACTACGCATCATTTTACATAGAATTTGTGTGAGTTCAAGAAATTCCGATCTTGAGGTGAATGGGGAGATGCATTACCAGGTTATGATTTTGGTCGAAGATATGTGTTTACCTGATGACAAAATGTTGTATATCAGAAAGTTATTTAACATGCAGTATCGCTATATTGGTGCTAAAGAGAAGAGGCATAATGTGTAAAATTGCCATTCTTCTTTCGCAATGGCAAGCAATAAAACATTTCTATATTTGCCAAAAAAGTTCTATTAATGCTATTGTCGTAATGAAAATAAGTTTAACTAAAGTATTGACAATGATATTAGACTGTAAGACGGAATGAAGTGAGCCGGGTCAGCTAGTATTTAATAATAGCAATATATATGTTTAAAGGCTGTCAGGATTTTTTTCAATCATTGACATGTATCGTAAAACAAAATTCTATGACATTCATTTCTTAAATTGATCGTTATTCAGGACATATAATATGCATGTAACTGTAAGTTATAATATATTATTTTGATCGATACAGATTCCATCAAAACCTAATCCTCGGCGGCACATATTCGGGTCAGATAGTGTTATGGGATAATCGCGTACAAAAAAGGACGCCCATACAACGATCGCCGCTGTCTTCGCTCGCACACACTGTATGTATATCAAGGGTTTATAGAACTGTCACAAGGACATTAATCTGCGTTTACTGCACAAGTCGTTATGCGACAGAATTGCCATCTAAAGTTATAATATGTAATTACTAAACGAATACCAATAGCGTGTATTTTTTCTGGATCTCCCTTTCTCACTCTCTCAATCAATCTCTCCCTTTTCTTCAAAAAAGGACATCTTTTGACGTTGCGTAAAAAAAAAATACCCTCATACGCCTAAAACAGTTTCAATTTAAATAATAAGTTCTTCTAAAACTTATATAAAACTCCTTAAAAAATAATTATTCCTGCATTTAAAATTAAATTTAGCCATAAATGTTTGCAGCACCCAGTCTACTGCCTCTCGGTGGTGGGAAGTCAGAACGCCCACAACCTGATCTCGGTGTCGACGGACGGTCGAATGTGCTCCTGGTCTTTGGACATGATGTCTCAGCCCCAGGAGACCCTGGACTTGCAGCACAGGCAGAGCAAAGCCGTGGCCGTCACGTCGATGGGATTCCCTCACGGGGATGTTAACAACTTTGTACTGGGAAGTGAGGACGGGAATGTTTACACGGGTAAGTTGATAGAAAGAGATGTTTGTTATTGGTGAATTTATTTAACTCTTACAAATTTAGAACCGAGTACTTTTTTAAGACGCTATTTGGATTCTAGAGCAATGTTTTTCTACCTTTTTGTGCTTTTATAGAATTCTTGTGTTCATGTTACAAACATAATTTGTTAATATTAAAAAATATGAATTTCTGAACTTAAATAATAGGTTTTAGGAAGAAATTAGTAGGAAATTGTTAACGAAACACAGAATATAATTATCACAACAATGAAAAACTGAAGTTCAAATTCTAAATTTTAATAAATTTTCGTATAGATTTATCAATTAACTTGCCCCCGTGGGTCTCAATTCTCACGTTGGGAAACACTAAAGAGAAAATACATAAATTACCAGAGATTTGAGTTATATAAAACTGAAAATAATATTGACGTAACGCAGGATGTCGTCACGGGCAACGTGCCGGCGTGTCGGAGTGCGTGGAGGCTCACGCGGGTCCCGTCACGGCCGTCTCGTGTCACGCAGCGGCCGGACCGCTCGATCTCTCGCACCTCTACCTCACCGCTTCCATGGACTGGAGTGTCAAGCTGTGGAGTCTCAAGGTCAATAGATATTTATTTTATAAAGTCCGTATTTATAGTCCAACAGCAAATCTTAACCAACCAGAAAAAAAAACTTTTCTTACATATTTAACAAGAAAATATAAAAACCAGACAAGAATGTGAATGTTCAACTAAGTTAATTTACGAGTAAAAATGTGCTTCATCAAATTTCAAATTTATCCCCAGGAAAACAAACCTCTGTACTCATTCGAGGACAGCGGTGACTACGTGTCTGACGCCCGTTGGTCACCCGTGCACCCGGCACTGTTTGCGGCCGTGGACGCGCACGGTCGACTGGATCTCTGGAATCTCAACCGGGATACTGAGGTATTTAATCATTGCACTAAAAGAGCATTATTTTGAATAGGAACATCTAGCTTTTTAGACGAAAAATATATTTATATTAATAGATATCAGAAATATAAAAACCTCAATAATTAAACGCCATGACCATTACTAAACGATTGAAACGATACTTCAAATCTAATCGACGATAATCCAGGTTCCGATAGCATCTATCACGTCGCAAGATGGCGTGGCCTTCAACCGAGTGTCCTGGTCACCGAATGGAGCGTTGCTGACTGCTGGTGATGATGCTGGCAAGATATGGGTTTACGAATTGGCAGAGGTAAGAACTGCGCCTGGAGTTAAGGTCCCTAAATCGGTCTTTGAAAAGGAATCTTTTGGGCCTTATAACTCATAGTTTGATCCCCTTGCATTAGAATTTGATGTAGTAGTTATGTTGACATAATTTGGAGTAAGTCTGATTTCATAAAAATTTCTTGCAATCCATGCCCTTGGACTATTATCAATTATAACTAACGATAGTGTTCATGTTGTTCCCACTCAGCAAGTGTATCAGCCTCGCCACGACGAGTGGACGAAGTTAGTGTACACCCTGCAGGAGCTCCGTAACAACCAATTGGATGAGGAGACGGACCGGCTCAGTGTGACCAGCGGACCGCCTTCCCTTGGCAGCCTGACTTCGCTGGCCAGCAACCCGCTCAGGTAAGATACTCATTTAGACATTAACGTGCAGACGACAGCACCATCGACACTTATTCCGTCAAAACGAAACTGGAGAAAGGTTCTGAAGACTCCGGTTTGTTCGTTTTCTGCCAGAAAACTTTTGTCAAAAATTTAGTCGCAACTATTTTCAGCATCGTACGAGCCGTATTAATTCAAAATTTAATCAGCATCAGCTTAATGACTGGAAGCTTCCACAGATTTGGGGACCTTACACAAGACACTTATGACAGCATACCTATGTCTTCCTTTAAAAACTTACAACTGGTGTGGTGACAGCTTAAATATTAAGTACTATACAAGCTAGGCTTAGAAAAACCATTATGGCCTCTACCAGAGGATCTTGCAGAAATGAGAACTAGAATTGGTAAAAATGTGTTTCAATTATATTATTTTTCAGATAACTGATGCGGTGGGACATTCGCTGCGGGTGGAAACTGTAAGCACTGCTTAGGAGAGAGCATAAACCGAGTGAGATTTGAAAAGCTGTATCAGAGGCCCATAGTATAAGCTTCAACGGGGGACATCAATCTACTGTGCTTTTGACATTCTATTTTTTTAACATGACATTTCCAATCTTAGAACTAAACCCTTTTTCATGATTAAATCAAGTTTAGAATATGGGCCTAAATTGGGAAAATTGGCTTTATATAATAAATGCAATATATTTTTGTCATGTTTTGTTTAAACTTTCAAATGATAGCCATACAGCTACAATATAATTTTTTGGTGCAAATATTTCTAACTAGGTTAATTTATTTCTTTGTAATTATTATTTATATACTTTCTAAGGGTTGTATTATGTATATGTTGTGCAACTGATTGAATTAGTGTGTTGAACATTAGTCACTAATTCTTGGTTTCAATATGTAAGCCACTAATTTAATACTAAGAAATCCTTGAATGATTGCTGACTATGCACCCACAGATAATGTTTAATTACTCAAACTTACTTTAATCCTAAATGTATTCATCAATTTGTAATGAATAGATGTTACTACTTACACAATACAATAATAATACTAATTAAATATCTAAATTCAGTACCCCATATATTCCAATGTTAAAAATTTCATATTAACATGTTATGTATTATTAGAGAACTATTTATTAAAGGCAGGTATTATAGGATTTAGTTGTGATCTGTTTTAAGTTTACTGTTCTTATGTGCTTATAACAAAATAAATAAATTGCTTATGACTATATCTTAAATGCAATTTTACAATCTATTCCCCAAACTACAGCAAGATTTACCAACAATTTATAAATAAAACATGTTGTGACCTCTCTTACAAAATGTATTATTCATTCAGGTCTAAATGGAATTGCAATTTTTCCTTTAGAAAGGTTGACTTCATCCCAACAAATACACTGTAAACTCTTGCGATCCATAATGTCAGTATATAGTTTGCCGTCTAAATGATCCATTTCATGCTGTACAATCCTTGCTGGCCAGCCATGGTATGAATGGCATATTTCTTCCCCATCACCATTATAGCCTGAAAGTTAAATACAGAAATAGAATAATAATAATGACTGTAAGTAACCACATAATTATAATACTCTGAGAAATACTGGCAGCATTAAATGCCACAGGGACTAAACTTTAAAATTCCTTTTTATTTCTTTTTATCCATTTTTAATTAATATTATTATCTACATTAAGATTGTTAATTATTTATGATTTTTATTTAATATTATAGATCTTAGATATTCTATTAAATGTTTGCGTATGGTGAATAAGAGATACAAATATAACATATAATGGTTTACTTACCAGAAATTTTTACAGCTTGATATCTTGCTACTTCAGCTTGAAATGATCGTATACTCTCACATCCCTCAGTATGCACTACTTTTTTGTAATCTAATATTTTTAATCTTGGGTTCACATAGACCTGAAAAAAATCTTAATGTATATATGAAGTATCATAATTAATAGTTACAATGCTAATTAAAAGAAAATGAAGTGCACAAATTCATTTTTCATACGTACTCACAGTCAAAGGTATTTCATACATGCATTTACTTTTTATAATTTCAGGTAGTTCAGACCTTATTTCCTTGATTGTATGTCTTATAACAAATATTCTTTTATTAATACCTATTTGAGGTGCAGACATTCCAACGCTACCATAGGTTTTAAGTACATGTTGTAAAATTGCGATGAGTTTTTGAATTTCAGGTGATTTTATTTTATCTATAGAGACGTCTTCTGAAATTTTACGTAACGTAGGATCCCCTATTTGTGTAACATGTTCGTATGGTGGATTTATTCTTCCTCGACTAGGCGATAATTTAGCATACCAATTTAATGTTTTTCTAAGAACACCCATTGCGTGGATATAATTATAATATTATTAATTAATACATAAGTAAATAATTTATTAAAGTTTCTAACTTCATGCATGAGAACAATAATACTTGACAAAAAACCCACAGAACGAACAAAAGTCAAATCATACTATCAATCGTTATCAAACTCATACACCAAGTCTCCAAAACGTATTATAATTTGACAAACAGTCAACTCAGAGCTTGCAGTACTGACTACTGGTGACTAATGAATCAGAAATCTCGCTTCTGCAATTCTAAATGTAGAAAAAAAAATAGCGCGCGCCAGTTTAGTCACTTAAGTCTAACCCAAACTCCAAAGTCTAAATTATTCTCATCATCAGTCATGGTGTTTGTTAATTATCAATTCACAATTGACAGTTAACACTTCACGCAATTGATTATTGACATAATTTAAATTTACATGTAAGATTTTAGAATTGTCAATTGGGTAAACTAATCACTAGACACTAATAGGCAATAGCCATCCGCCATTGGTCAATTTTTTTCTAGCAGGCCGCCCGCCGCTGTTATACTAAGGCAACGCTATGAAATTATTAAACAACAAATATATTTAAATTGTAATACTAGTTTCACTTTAGAAAGATTAGTATTGTGTTTAAAGAGAGAAATTTCCAATTAATAGAATTATATTTTAGATTAATTCGTATTGTCGTTTATCGTGGTACGTACTTTGCGAACTTCACTCGGAAGTCGGAGTAACTTTTGTTTATTGCCTTCCATTTCATTTTCCAGTTCCGACCCGTGCTGATTATTAAAAATAGTTAATTTAAATATATGCGTAACAAGTGATCGTTATAAATATTATATTACTGATCCAGAATAAAAAAAAATAAACTTACTCTCAAGTTTATGCAAAGTAAGTTATGCTGTTTGCATTTTAAATAACCTTTACCCTTGTTAAACACTATTTTGAATTATTAAAAGATGTAATATTTATTAATTGCTATTATATAATATTTTTATTTTTTCACACAAACATTAAATGATTTTAGATGCTTAAACTAAGACTCTTACCTCGAACGACAGGAATTATAAAACGAACAATGTCTACGCAAGAGCAAGACGTTTTATTTGAGAATCTCAATAATGCAGGCATTATAACTCTAAATCGTCCTAAGGCTCTGAACTCTCTTAACACCTCTATGGTAACAAAACTTTTACAGCAGCTAAGGAATTGGGAAAATAACAAAAGCCTGGTGATAATAAAGGGCGCCGGTGAAAAGTCTTTCTGTGCTGGTGGGGATGTAAAATCGGCAATAGATAGAGTTGAGGGGCCGAGATTCTTTCATACTGAATATAATGTAAATTATTTAATTGGAAAATATAAAATTCCATACATAGCGTTTATTAATGGGGTAACAATGGGAGGTGGTGTAGGAGTATCAGTGCATGGAAGATACAGAGTAGCTACAGAGAAGACTGTTGTAGCAATGCCTGAAACGAAGATTGGCTTATTCCCAGATGTAGGGGGATCTTATTTTCTACCAAGGCTACAGGTTAACTTAGGAATGTATTTGGGTCTAACAGGTAAGGATTTATTCATTTACTTATTCTGCTTGTATTTTAATTGTTGTTATCTATATGTATATAATCTCCTGTCTGATAGGATAAAATTCACAAACAGGACAAACAGGTTTTCAATTTAAATATATTTATTTAATTTAATTATTATCATTATTGTCAGATTTTATCACTAGATGCTGTTAAATGTGACGTAACTTCTTATCAATTTTGTCTCTATGTAAACATGAACTTGATACATTAAAAAATATATGAGGTGATTTTAAGTCATTTTATATTTGGGACTCGAAAGATTAGATTAACTAAAAACTCAGTTGTATTTGATTTGAAATATATTTTTAGCAAATGCTAGTGGTACCAATATTTAAAATATTTTTAACAATTCAATACATATTATTTCAGGAGATAGATTAAAAGGCAAAGATGTTGTCAAGGCTGGTATTGCCACACATTTTGTCTCTAGCAAGCGTTTGTATGAGCTAGAGAAGCTCTTATCTCGGTGTACCAATGATAATGAAGTCCTTTCATTACTGAACAAATTCCATGAACCATCGGAGGAGTTTTCTTTAGCTGACAATATAAAGCATATAAATTACTGCTTTGCTGCATCTACTCTTGAGGAAATTATTGAACGTCTTGAAAAAGTACAAAATGACTGGTCCCTTAAAACAATTCAGGTAAAGTTTGTGCTGATTAGTATAAGTTAATTTGGTTAAAATTAGGGATGCACCCGATACCGATATATCGGCGATACATTGTGTTTGCTGATAAATCGGTATCGGCGATATTTTAATTGTCGATACTTTAAAAAAAATTAATGTATACGCGCATCTTGTTTGATCCAGTGTGTGGCAAACGAGATACGAACTATAATTGCTGCTATCGCGCGTAGTATTTTTTTAAACATTTTATAATGAATAATAAAAAATATGTAGCTTTGGTATCGACATCAGTATCGTATCGGCCAAAAGGCGTATCGATGCACTTAGTGCTTTATGCTAATACTATAAAAGCTATATCAATAAAGTAAGAAGTTTACATTCACACAACTTGGTTGCTTGTAATAAGAATAATACAATACAAAGAAATCAAAGCTAAAAACTATAATGAGAGAGTGATGTTATTATTTTATAGATTATAATTTTAGGTTAGAAAGTCATTCATTATGTACCAATATTTACAGTTCAAATCAAGTAACACTAAAATTAGCATTAGCATGTTTAAACTTACAACTAAGTACTATTCACATACTTTACAAGTATATAATTAATCATTCTAATTTCCAGACGCTTCATCAGATGTGTCCAGGATCCCTAAAAATAACGCTTCGGGCCCTGCAGCGTGGGGCCCAATTGGAGTTGCCACAGTGTCTTAAAATGGAGTACCGCCTGGCCTGTCGAGCTATCCAGAACCATGATTTCCCTGAAGGTATTTTAAATTTTCTATCATACTTGTGTAGACTATTCATTCTATTTCATTTTAAAACAAGATATTGTTTTTAACTGCCTTCAAACCAAGGAGGGATTCGTCATCATTCTGATACACAACTGTTGCTTTTCAAGGTGTCCGCGCTCTGCTGATAGACAAGGACAACAAACCCAAGTGGCAGCATTCGTCCCTGTCTGACGTCGATGATGATTATGTCGAAGATTTCTTTAAGAAACTCCCACAAGACAAAGAACTGCAATTCTTTGATGCCAAGCTGTAAGCAATTAGTTCATGGTAGCAATATAATCTTATTTTCTCTTATGGAAACCGTACATTAATTAAGACAAAGATATACTCTTTAATTAATCAAACTGAGCTAACAGTTGATTAATTCTGGACAAAATAATATTTTTAAATATTCTTAAAGATTTTTGTTTTTTTATAACTACAAAAGTGCCTTTATGTACTTACATGAATATGTTAATTATTCCGAATTGTATTTCTATTTTTTTTAAGAGAACTCCCTATTTAGTCTGAATCGTAAGAAATCAATATTCTTAGCTATAAGAATTTGTTATTGTTACATATATATTTTTTATAACCATATTGGCTGTGTTTTGGTAAAGTTTCTAGTATGTATATGATACGAAATGAATTGCATTTATATTGTATAGTGGTGTTATGAGTATGTGGCCATCGAAGACTGCCATGTTTATTAAATGATTCTATCGAAATTGACTTTTATTTTATGTATATAAATGTACATTGTTTGGGATTTCTATACTATCTGTGGTTTGATTAAAAAGAAACGATTTATCCCTTGAGAAGTAAATAAAAATAAAAAAATTCTTTAAAAGTATGGAAACTTCTTAGTGTCTTCAGGATATTTAACATCACTACTAGGAATAGGAGTAGATTTCAACGAGCCTTACAAAGCCCTACTTAACTCTGGTCTGTGGATGTTGTGCACTCAGGTTTCGCGTCTGTAAGCTCGTAGTTTACACTGATTACCGACTACCGTCAAATCAAAATTGCTTCACCATATTTTCACCCTTATTAGCTATTGGGTAGACCTTTCTAATCTAATAATTAAGTAGTAGTATAAAAGTATACTAGTAGCAGCAGTGTCGGCGTAGGGGCACCCGTGCGACTCTCATCCTTGGGGTCGAAGGTTCGATCCCCGGAGAGGAATCAATGAACTTTCTGTCTCTTTGCTCATTTAACATTCGCTCGTGTTGATCAACTACTTGCCTATTAGAAATAATCAAGGAACAGATGAAGAAATCTGTGGCCAACACCTGTAAGTTTGTATTTATAGTAAGTTTAGAATACTATCTCCCTAATATCGACACCTCCTAAGTATACTGAGTCATCTAACAAATTTAGGTATTTTGTTATTTTTACATAAACGTACATAATTAACCATGATCTTCACGTTAGTGTTAATTTTTTTTTAAAAGGACTCTAGTTACCGAGATAATTTCACGTATACTAAATCAATTTCAACGTCTGTTAAAATCGTACATTGTATACTGATTCAAATAACATTGTATCAGTGTTCGCGGAGCGAGAGAAGGGATGCATTGATACAAGTTTATTTTGGCTCAGTATACGATGTACGATTTTAACAGACGTTGAAATTGATTTAGTATACGTGAAATTATCTCGGTAACTATAGTTCTTTTTTAAAAAAAATAACTTAAACTTAAAACTTAAATTACAGCCAGGGCGCATGCAATTTAAGTTAGTATGTTTATTTCATAAGTTTCATTCAAGCAGTCAAGGAGATAATATTGAGATCACAAAATATCGGTTTGCAAAACTAGGTTCTCGGGAGTAAGGGTTCCCGTTAGTTTAAATTTTGTTTATACAACTTTAGAAAAATCCGATAAAGGAAATGGGTTTATTAAAACAGATCAGCGTGGTAGACATATTATTCATCCAAAGATTATAAATGATCATATCGTTCGCAGTGTTATGGTTCACGTTCAACCATTTTCTCCCGTAGAGTCACATTACACTCGCCAAAAATCAAGTAAAAAATATCTGGAGGGCTTTTTATCCTTCCTAAAAATGTTTAAGTAAAATAACGAATGGTTTGAGTCTAAGAAATACTCTTCTAAAGCGACTACCGTGAGACAGTATCGAGATATAATTAATACGAATATCAATGTTATAGGTTTTCATTAACCCAAATGAAATTAACAAGCAAGTTACCCAGACACATCAATAAAAGCATGAAAAGCATTTAAAAGAAAAAGAGAAAGCTAGAAAACAAATGATAAAGATAAAGAATCAGTGTTACAAAATAATTAAATCCTTACGGGAACATTAGTACTTTTTATTATAAACGGAAACTTTTCTTCTCACGATATTCAGTCTAGGATCTCGACAAAGTTATTGTTGTCCATGGCATCAACAGACAGCAAAGAGAAGTGCAAATGAAATTTCTAGCTGTGTTTTTAAGTTTATAGAAGATACGGTGGGTGAAGGTGTCAAAGATTACCGATTTCGGTCAGACAACTGTGGAGGTCAAAATAGAAATAGGATTGTTTTCTTAATGTATCTGTTAGCTAATTCGAAGTTCAGTATAGAGATGTATTAGCCATCGCTTTCTAATAGTGGGTCACACTCAAAATGAAGGCAACAGTGTACACGCTTTTATTGAAAGACAGACAAAAGATAAAATGCTTTATATGCCTGATCAATGGTATACAGCTTTTAGATTTGCCAAATCCGACGAAAAACCATACAAAGTTATTGAAGTGTCTCAGGATTTAATTAAAGACTTTAAATCAAAGTTAAGACTATATATATATAAACAACTGGACAACTACTAATGAGGGATCTAAAATGCCTTAAAACAAAGTCACGGAAGTAGTAGTTAAAGTAGAAAATCCATTTAGGATGATATTTTATAAAACGAGTTACAAAGATGATGCTTTCAAGTGGATAGATTGTGTAAAAAAACCTAAAGCTACATGAAATCGAAGAGAGTTGAATATTAACATAGATAATATGTCTTTAGCTTATCAGACCCTAGCTTAGCTATAGCTTATTGACCAAAATAAGAACGAACAGTTCATGGATCTTTGTAAGACACTGGTGATTCCTAAGGAGTATCATTTGTTTTTTTAATAATTTGATTTCAAAAAACTTTAATGGAGCAGATGACAGTAATTCAGACTGATTTTTGATTCGTTAAATCTTTAATATATTTTTTAATTTTGATAAACCAAAAGGTTTAAAGCTTTCCTTTGAGCGTCCTAAATTTTATTTATAATAATATTGTTTAACGTAAGTTACCATTTTTAGTTCCTATTATTTTATTGATGCTTGATACTGCATTTTTTTTTATGTATTCTTTAAAATGCGTTGTTTTTGTTAATGAGTCTACTTCTTCCTTGTTTTTTTTTAATTTCGTAAGGTGTTAGAAATAAAATTAGTAATTAAAAAGCCTCGATTAATTATATTAGTCCAGTATACGTTTAGTTTAATTCTGACATAGCTAAGTACTTTCCTAGTATAATGAGTCAAGTGACGTAATTTCAATATTGTAATATATGTTATTATTAAGTGAGATGAAAAACCCCAAAAATAAACAAAAGTGAGATGATATTAATTAAATGATAATCATATTCAACAATATGTTGATGTAAACTATGGATTTTGATGTCCAACGTACATGAATATAACTGGTAGTTAAACCATTTTACTATTGAGTCCCGCTCGTGTATACTAAGTCATGTACATAAAATACCATTTAAAAACAAAAATCAGCAAAATCATGTTATACCAAAGGAAGAGCTTACAATCTTTACTAAAAAAACATTAAATTTATTCTGAATTAGTTTTATTTCACTAAAATATAAACGATTTGCCTTAAAATGGCTCTCCTGTAAAATTACTAAAATGTCAGTTGACTCATTATACTTAGGAGGTATCGATATGATGTTACAAGATGTTGGAAACAATAAAAAAAGCAAATTTTAAGATGTCATAAGTAATATTATAAATAATTTATTCTCGTACTATTATTATGTATTATTATTACGATGCAATACTGAAATGTTTTACGATTATACGTAGGCAACGTAATTAACATATTAATTATTCTATCATATGGATCGCGTACAACTGAAAATATACGTCTGTTAGGGTTCTGTCTAATAACAAATAAAATATAAATTATTTGGTTTCTCAAGTGAACTTGCAAGTGTGTCACTAATAAAATATGAGTACCGGTTTCAAATAATTAAATCAGGGATTAATTGTAGAAGGGTCGTGCTCGGTAATTAAGTAAAATCAATGTAATAATTTCGTAAGCTTGCAATTAAATTAAGACAGGGTGGGATTGTCTTATGGAATAAAGTTAAGTCTTGGAAGTATACAGTATTTGAATAGATCGCATTTACTTATCTCTCTTTCTATTCTCTATCTCTATTTAAGTAACTTTCTTCGGCTAAAAATATCTTGACTAAAACCTTGTTCCAAAAATCATCGATCATCATCAACGGGGCATGTTTCGACCTAAATTAAACGAGCATTAAACCCCTAAAAATAGCCTAAAATACCTTACCAGACTGTTCTGTCCCCGACCATGTTTATTTTGCAATTAATGTTGCTAAGTTGCAAATGCAAGTTGAAAATGTTTCGAGGAGTTGTTCGGTATAATTCCCGCTGCCTACTTGTTCATCATCAATTGAAATGATGAATTTCCTTCAATATTACCTCCCCTTGCACCACTGCACAACATGGGCAAACCGGTAGTTTGCCCATGTTACAAATTAATCAGTCAAAATAATGCATTGTACCAAATTAATTAAAAGCATGTGGTTCGATTCGGCTCTGTTTCAATTATTGAACTTATTGTCAGTTGACTAGATAAATAGAAGATCATGATCAAAACTTCGCATGTGATATCAATAGTCAGAATGCCTTCTTACACAAAGAACAAAACGTCAGAATTTATTGCTCAGCTGAGCAGGCTACAATTCATGTGTGGCTTGACGTACATTTGGGTTGACAACAATAAATCGAGGTTTTTCGTTTACTTCAATAAAATAGCCACAGTACTCTTATATTCTTTTATCCTTTCCGAACTCGCGTCACTCTTCACCCAAACACATTTATCGGAGAAGCAGGCGTCCGATCAGATTCTATTTGCATTTTCTCACCCTGTGCTCATGTCATACTCACTAAGCTGCATATATTACGGAGAAGACATAAAGAAGCTCTTATTTAAGCTCTCCGTCGATCTTAAAGGGCGTTACAATGATCTAGAAATTGAGAATGAGATGATAAGAAAAGCTAAACTGTACTCAGTCTTATATGTGATCACATTCAGCGCTGCTTTATTTTTTTATGCGTTTGATGGTGTATTGCAGGTTATTAGAACAGGTATGTTTCATTTGAACTTGAGTTTACGTCTCTACGAAAATGTATTTAATCATTACTTGTTGGTTACAGATGGTACTTTTACAACAGTTATAATGGCTTGGCCTGACGTCAAAGAAAAAGGCTTCCTCCCTGACATGGTCAGGGTAGGAGCCTATCTCATATGGTGGATTTTCATGATCAGAGCTTCTGCAGTTTACGTTCTCGTAATAACTTTGACTATTGTACTGAGTCATCAGTACAAGAACTTACAAAGCTATTTCTATAATCTCGAAGAGGTTTTTTTAACAAATGATCATGGCTTGGATGGAAAAGAGAAGGAATATGAAAGTGGTTTGAAAATTGGTATTGCTTTACACGCCGAAACTATGTGGTATGTAATTTATTAGAAATTAGATTTATACTAGGAACAATCAGTAAAAATATACCTACTATTTTAATCCAGATAAATCGAATGTAAAGAATGAATGTAGAGAATGTTAAGTTCCGTCTGTAGTTAAACTTAGGGTGTATTTCTTTAAATATCCGGGCGATCAAACTATTTATTTCCTCTTTATACATTCTTAAGTATACCTTAATAATTATTCACAAAAACTACTATCAATAGTACCTATAATTTAAAATATTATTTAAGGTGTGTGAAAGAATGCCAAAGAATTTGTAGCTGGGTGTTCAGTGGCCAGATTACAATTAACTTAACTGTCTTTTGCATGCTCATGTTACAAATGGTGGTAAGTTACCTCACCGTTACTCGAATAATTGAAACATTGTTTAAGGGATAGTTTTTTCCTAATAATTTCATTTTATAGAATTCGGAGCGCACTTTGGTAAACGCTTTAGCGACACTGTCGACTAGTCTCGCCCTCCTTGTCAGCACCGGGTTCTTTATGTGTAACGCTGGTGATGTAACTGTTGAGGTAATCACTTTTAACATATCGTAGAATCTATCTATAGCTAAAGTGCTTGAGAAATAGCATTCTTCATCAAAAGTGTAAGCTTTATGGAATCCGAGGATGAAATGGCAGGAAGGTAACCAGGACCTAATCAAAATCTGTCCTCTCCGCTGTGGGTACCTATGTTGCATCACGATGTACTATTTAAAAAAAATTACGCCATGGCTATTTATATCCAGCTATTTAATAAACTTCCCAGGAGCCATAGATCACAGCTTTTCAATACTTTTGAGGGTAAGGTGATGAGAATTTACAATTAGAATAGTATTGAGAACATAACCTATGACAACAATTATAAATATCTTAACCGTTTATATGACAATGGTAATTAATATGACGTTTGCTGCCTATTTTTATAGGGCTCATTATGCGCGGTTTTATAATTATTAATGTGACTGTTCTTGCAAACAACCAATTTATTATTATTACTATTTGCAGGCATCAATTCTACCAACCGCAATATTCTTTTCGGGCTGGCATCATTGCAGCGGTAAATCCTCAATACGTGTGAGAAAGCTGGTCACATTGGCTATTGCGCAGAGCCAGGTATTATTCCTCTCTATTATTACAGTTTAGGGTCTGAAATAGTAAACATGACTGATAATTTTTAAGGGACGAATTTAATCTTCTCTTAAGTTTTATTCTTCTTTCAGAAACCAGTCGTGATGCGCAGCTTCAATGTTATAGAACTGTCTTACAAATCCTATGTTTCGGTAAGATACTAGGTTTTAGTTCAAAATAAATGTTAACGCGCGCCTATGCAAAAATTCTTTAAAAAATCACGACAAGTATTACGCCACTATATAATATGTCTTCTAAGCAACTAAAGAATACTCAATAAGGTTTTTTTTTTCAGATAGTGAAATCATCATACTCCGTATTTTCCATCTTGTATTGAATACTCTGTACATCCTGGGATTTCTCGTGGTGATATGAGCACTTTTATAGAGTCATTTATTTATATATGACTCTATAGAGTTATTTGTTTATAGAGCATAACTTCACATTTTTCAAAGCTAGTTTATCGCTTCATTATTATCTTTTATAATTTGAAAATAACATGTTATTATTTATCTACAAGTATAAAATAAATAAATAAAAAACATCATTTGATTTCTAATATAAATTATAATCAAAGAAAGTCAATAAAACTTAATCCTAAAATAATTATTAAAACAAAATTATGGTATATAAATAGTGATTTAATTTATGAAAAGCATATTCAATCGAAGAAGCAATGTTGGCCTAGTAGCCTAGTGTCTCCAGAGTGTAAGTCTCATCTCTGAAGTCATAGTATCGATCCCCGGCCTTAGGCCAATGCATTATAGTATAAGTATTTAAAAAAGGATTACTATAAAGCTAACGATTATCTAGTTGATAAAAGGGCCTGGGTCTAGTGCTAGGCAGACTACTTTTGATTAATTTGCGATATTTGTTTTAAAATAAGTGTTGTTTGATGATGATTTGTTTTTTATGATTTTAAAAGAGTAGCCAGAGTTTTTTTACGCCCGCTTTTCTTCCGCCTACTTTGCCAATGTGTTGGTATGTCCATTCAAATTAAATGACGTAGAATAAGTAATAAATCTAATAAATAATAAAAATAAATCTTATATTCTAAAAAAACATATATAATTTTATTTTTTTATTCTTATGAGACCACATACCTTAAACCATATTTTAACAAACAGTTTTATTTTGGAAATAATTTAAAAAATAAAACCGACAAAAGTATGATTGAAAACATACAAATGTTTATATTACAATGTTACCGGATACGGACCCAAACTTAACTTATAGACTGCAATATAGCAATGTAAAGTCGGCAGTCCTTAATATGTCACTTGCTAATTATTTATTAGGCTTTTATAATTGGTAATAAGTAGGTTTTATTTCCATTGTTTTAAAATCATGATACGTAATATTGTAATTAGTACAGGGACCTATTTAGGGGATTACGTTAAAATAAATAGAGTTTAGTTTAGAGAAAAAATATATTTTTCATGAATACGTTGTGGTATGTGACCAAACTGAAAATGCCAATGGGGCTTATTGGGCAATCAAACCTTTAGGTGTATTTAAGTGTGTAATATTTTCGTGTAGATTTCGCCGCTATTACGACAAAGTTAATATATTTTTTTTATATTTCACGAAGTAAGAGTATGTAACCGATTGCTGAACAATATATAGGGAGCTTATGGACAAAGATTATAGCAATTTATCTATCGTAGTATTTACTTTTTTCGTGCACTGCATTTCCGAACGAAATTGGACTTTTTATTCTTTTATTTACGTAAGTTCAACTCTGGCTATTTAAAACATGTTTGTTGTCATTTTCAAATATAAAACCGTATTATTCTGAACTAAAACACTTGGATCCAAGCCACCATGGAACAAAGCAAAACATCAGAGTTTGTTGAAAAAGTAACCAAATTGCAATATATGTTTGGATTACCTTACGTATGGGTAGATGGAAAAAAGCCAAAATATTTTCAACACTTCAATAAAATTTTCACATTTTTCGCAATATCTTTCGTAATTTCTGACTATGTGTCTTTTATTACCCAAAATCACTTGACTGAGAAGCAGACAACTGATCGAACCTTATTCACGCTAAGTCATACAATTCTTTTGTTGTACTGTTTTGTTTTCGAATATTATAAGGAAGATATTAAAAAGTTATATACAGTGGCGGTCAATTTGAAGACGCATTACAACGATTTAGCCGTTGAGAAGAAAATGATAAGAAAAGCTAAAATGTACTTGGTATCTTTTGGTTCAATCCTTTGTTATGCTTTAACTTCTTATGCGGTTGATGGTACTATGCAAGTATTTAAAGCAAGTAAGTCATATTATATAACTTATGCAATTCTTATCGAACATTGTTGACCTAGTTCGTAGGTTCGATCCCCAGCTGTGCACCAATGGGCTTTCTCCCTATGTGCGCATTTAACAAACCGGCATGTCTTGGAACCAAAAAGTCGACGTCGTGTGTCACGTACTGGAGGCTGATTACCTACTGGCCTATTAGATCTTGAAACAGATACAGAAATCTGAAGTCCAGACTTAAAAAGGTTGTAGCGCCACAGACTTCATTTTTATGCCATATTTACATTCAGCCGTAATGAGCAAGGAAGTGGGCAGGACGAGTGTGTAAACGCGATACTTTGTCGTAAAGCATTATACAATACTTGGCGTCTGGCAATTTATAAGTCACAATGGAAAGATATGTGTGTCAGTATTAACCAATTAGATTCATTTTGTGACTATCAACAATTCAACTACTGATTCTTAAGATACATCCCAGCCGATGACTGGGTTAGCCAGAGTTAATTCGTAATAATTAAGTAATGTCAATTGTATCCGTTCAACTAACGTATTCTTTTGTTTCTGTGAAATTGTGTTTACGCTATTATCAAACTAGACAGATAAAGAGTTTGAATTTTAACTAATATCATTTTAGATAGCACCTTCACGCCGGTGATTACGGCATGGCCAGATGTAACAGAGAAAGGATTTTGGCCTGACGTGTTCAGGGTAATAGCCTATTTCGGGCTGTGGATGTTCATGTTAAAAGTGTACGCCGTTCATGTCTTCGTGTTTTCCATCACGGTGATTCTCAGCCATCAATATACAAACTTGCAAAGTTACTTCTATAGCCTTGACGATATTTTTAAAAAGGCTTGTTCTGAAGAACAGAAAATTAAGGAATACGAAAAGTCTTTAAAACTTGGTCTATGGATGCACGCTGAGACACTTTGGTATTGCTTTTGTATAACCCTTAGGAAACCCCTAGTAATATTAGTGTTTGAAATATGAAAGCTTATTAAGAGGAATAAGCGCTAAGGCTGCTTTTCCAGTTGGCAAACTGTTTGCTGCCGTTTGTGGTAGCGGCTTATCGGTTTATGCCCTTCAACATACTTTACGAGTTTGAGTTCACAGTTTCCCAGTTTTGTGCTTAATCTAAGCAATTTGCAGCGTTACACGCGCCGACTATCTCAACACAATAAACCTCTTTCTCTCAATTTCAAATCTTAATAAGACGGCAACACACTCGCGAGTTATAGTGTCCATGAACTTAACAGCAGGTGAGCCTTCTGCCCGTTTGTCCTTGTTCTATTATAAAAAGTATTTTTTTTTTAATACCTGAGAAATATCGTCTCATACATTTAATAGGTGCGTAGAAGAGTGTCAGAGAATAAATACTTGGGTATTTAACGGACAAACGACATTCAGCTTGACAATAATATGTCTAGAGCTTTTACAAATGGCGGTAAGTCTAGTAAACAAATACCTACATAGTTGTATACGTAAAAATATTTTGTAGAGACACAGAATTTGATGAATTTGTTTATAGAATTCAACCAGTGTGATGAACGCTCTTTCGAACGTTTCTAGCGGCCTCGCGGTGTTATTGAGTAATGGTTTCTTCATGTGCAACGCTGGTGATATTACTATGGAGGTATTTTTATTCTACCAGTTATATATTATGATCGCAGATCTTTAAAACTTTTTTAATGTAATTAGTGAAGTTACCATTAGTAAACTTATGCATTATTTACATTTGAATAGCAAATTAAGCTAAATCACTTTTTGAAAAAGACTTAACACTGCCACACTACATTTAAGAGATAATATGCAATTCATAATTTATATACATATGTATTACACATTTTAATTGGACTTTAATACTGCATATGAACACAAATTGATCAGCTATTAATGGTAATCTTTAAGTTTTGGATGGTTTAAACCCCGCCTGTGAACCAATGGACTTTCTAGTCTATGGCACTCACTTGTACGGTAGCGAAAAACATCGTGAGGAAACCGGCATGCCCTCAAAAGTCGATGATGTGTGTCAGGCACAAATGGCTTATCACTTCTACTTGCTTATTAAAAAAGAAAAAGGAATCATAACAGATAAACACGAAGATTGTAATGCCAATGCTTTTTTTAACATTTTACAAGTTCACGGCAAGGTATTTAATATGTTTAATAATTTAATTTCATATGAAAATATTTTTAGGCAGCGTCTTTACCATCTGCAATTTTTGCGTCAGGCTGGCATCTTTGCTCCGGCAGTTCGTCTGCCCGTATTAGGAAGCTGATCACGCTTGCACTCGCTCAAAGCCAGGTTCACGGGGTTTTTCTAGTTATCAAAGACTAATTAAATTTAATATTTAAAAAAATATTGCCCTTCTTTAATAAATAATATAGGTGGACACACTTTATATTGATAAACTTATAGGTGGACTTCTAAGTTCAATAATAGGGTTTCCTCAGGATAACCTCGTTTTGAATGTAAAGCATTTTTTTTTGTTTTGAGTTTTTTTTTGAGTTTTGGCAGTTAACATTTTATTAATACAAAACAGGTTTTTTTTCATAACTTTATGCCATTTTTGCAGACACCAGTCGTAATTCGTAGTTTCTACGTTATTGAATTTTCATATGAAACTTTTGTTTCGGTAAGTCTTTGATTTATATAAATATCAGAATATGATGCTGGTATTCTATGTAGAGACACAATAAGTTTTAATATTTTTAAGTTAACTAATAATTTTGTTTCAGTTATTGAAAGCTTCATATTCGCTTTTCTCAATTTTATATTAAACCGTCATTCGGATACGCACCTACAATTTTCCATTTTTATTATTTTCCAAACAATAATTGCCAAAGTCAAAGAAATGATCGTTTTATTACTTTATTTTGACCCAATTTTCATGATGTACCTGTAAAATATAATTAAACACTAATTTAAAGCAATTTAAACAATTATCAAATAATAATAAATAAAATAACATATTGTTTGATAAAATTTCAATGTACAATACAACAGGGTTGAGTGGTTAACATTAAAAAAAGCAACAGAAATGACATGTACGCGTATGATGTTATATTTTATAAATATACCAATATGTATACGCTTAATAATAACGTATGTAGTATAATCGATTCAAAGGTCGGGTACCTATATGATTCGATATACGAAAAGATCGGATCGGGGCATTGCTTGACATCAGGATTTGAGTTTTGAGAATGACAATTATCTTGTGTGACATTTTGATAAGTTTTAAATCCATTTTGAAGTTTAGCTAAAGAAATGTTTATTTATTAATAAATTTAATAATATAATTAATTAAATAATAATAAATATTAAATTAATTTTTTCCGTCTATAAATTTTTAAAGTAACTGAAAATACATAATGATTTTGTATAAATTTGAATTTAGTAATAAATTGTAAGCTTGCCTTTCCGATTAATTTGTGAAAATGAGTTTATTAGAAGTAGTGCCCTCTCAATAAGAAACAAAGCAACGTTAGATGCTTGTTTAACAATAACTATGCGAACATACAGTCGTAAAACTAAGAGACCAGTACTTCTTGAGGGTGTTTTGGAATTGTGCCGGCTTTGTCTTAATAAAGTGACTACACCAACGCCAATTTACAACGATAACGATCAATCGTACTGTTTGCCTTTACCTATGAGAATTTTGACGTGCCTTGGTTTCGAGGTATGTATTTGTAAGTTCCTGATTCTGATCTTTAATTTATTGTATATACATTTAGTAAAATTTATTTTTACAGATAACTAAAGATGAGGGTTTACCTAATATCATATGCTCACAGTGCCTTGAAGACTTAAACAAATTCTATAATTTTAAAAAGAAATGTATACTTTCATATAAAAAGTTAAAATCTCATTGCTTAGCTGTGAAACAGAAGGAAAATCCAAAAATTGAATATGAAGATCTTTTAGGATCTTGTAATCTTGAATCTAATATTATATCAAATGAAGAGGTACAGAATAGCTTTGATGAAAATGAAATTGTCTTGTCTTTGGCAGAGGAAGATTCTCTTGAAGTAATTAATATATTTAACCCTGAAGAACCACTAACTGAGGAAGTTGAAAACAATGAAGAAGTAGGACCCTTTTAAATTTATCTCCTTAACCAATCATTAAACACAGTTTCGCAGTAGTTGTTATTAAGATTTCTTTGATCATCCTGGCTACTCTTATACTGTAAATGCTTGAACCTTACACATCATTGACTTCAGGTGCAAATCGATACAACTCAGAACAACAATGATAGCCTAAATTTTTTAAATTCAACTCCAGCGCCGTCTATTCCATTTGTTCCGGAGGATGTGTCAAACTTCTTATCAACAATTCTACTACAATTGGGCGTACTCTCTAAAGACAATGACCAAATAGCTGTTGTCAATCAAACATTCAAAAATGTACAACTTGACACAAATGATGGCTCTGTAACATTGGAACTTGTGGAAGAAGATGAGGTGGTAACAATACTATTGATTTACTTATAATAAAAGATATTCTAATTTTATTGAAATAGAGAGCCTTACAATTAATTATTTTAATTTTAGGATACGCAATTCATACAATCTCATCTTAAACAAGAACCCAAAGATGATAATATTAAAAATGGCTCTGTTAATTATGTGTATGATGCAAATAAGGGATTAGCCCCCATGTAAGTACATTTTATTTAAAATGTGGTTCAGTAGTTAATGCGTTATAAAATTCCTCCTAGCATTGAACCTGGCTAAATTTTTACAGCAAGATGGTCAACTGTTAAGAAAAAACTACTTTTTACCCTAGTTGGTATGGACTAGTTCAGTATATAGACTGTACTAGAAGCATATATCTATCATTAACATACCAGGAATAGAATATGTCAAAATAAAAAAAAAATTTAGTGCTGACTTATTTTTTAGTTAAATCTTTGAATTGTTGATAATATCAGGGGTAAGGAAAAATGCAGTACTTGCGGCAAAAGGTTCTCCACGCGGGCTGCCTTGGTCCGGCACCAATATATTCATTCAGGGGTTCGCCCCTTCATCTGTGAAGTGTGCAACCGAGCATTCAACCAGCGGGACATACTCAGACGACACATGCTAGTTCACCAACGTAAGTAGTTTGTTCTGTTATAATTAACATGTATGACTTTCTAAAGAAAGGGTAATTTTTATGAAACTTTCAAATAGTTTTTACTCGTTTCCTTGATTTTCCAAGGACCAAATAAGGCATATTCTTTCACATAACTTTGAAGAATTAAAATAGATCTATGTTTTTAGAAGAGCGGCCATTCCAATGTCGGGCGTGTGCTAGAGGTTTCACTCAGCGTGCTGCTCTACGTTCGCACGAACTGACTCACATGCCTGGCCGACTCATGTCCTTACACCGGTGTCATCTTTGTCCCAAGATGTTCCTACACGCTTCAGGTGAGTCCTCGAAATTAATATTGGGTGACTAAAAAGCACAGAAAATGCAAATAATTTACCTGTAATCATTTGCTAAATACTGTCTATTCAACTCATTAGCTATTGGATGTTTAATAATACATATTTAAATTTCCTAGTGTATGACAACATGCGCATTCAAATTTATCCTAAATAATCCTAATATAAACTAGCTCAATATTTTATAATAAATTTTCAGGTCTAAGTCGTCATCAAACCACGCACGCAAATCGAACGTATACGTGTGACTCGTGTTCGCGGCCATTTAACGATTCAAGCTCGCGTAATCGACACATGAAGATTTGTAAAAAGAGGTCACGTTCATAGCAATTTTGGATTATGAATAGAACCGATCTGATGATTAGCCAACGCTCTCTGTGAGCGAAATTGGTGCTCTTTAGACTAAGATTTTTAGTAAAGTAAAAAATGAATTGTGATTATTTTAAAGCAGATTAATTAATTTATTAATAAACATTGAAGAAAAATATTTTCTATTTCTCAGCTCTCTCATTTTTTTAATTGAACCATTGAACATTTTAGCGATTGGCGTTTACCTAAATCGTCGGAAGTGAGCATCAGACGCAGGGTGACTCTTCAGCATTTACCCTATTGTTGTACGCGAGTGGTTAATATAGTGAAAATAAAATGCTCACTTATTTAAAACACCAAAATTACCCAGAACTGTGCATTAGTACTAAAATATATATATTTTGATAATTATTTTCTGTTGCAATTTGTATTCCCAATTTGAAATATGTATTTGGAAGGCCCAAAAAAAATACAAGTGGCGACGATACTCCTCGGCCGTGTTCATATCTAATAACAAATTGTCTATAGATATAGTTTGTTGTCTATTAATTTTTAATTATTAAATAAAACACAATTTATTACTTAAACATTTTATTGGAAAAAAAATTTCGTCCTAGACTGAAAGGCAACGACGTGGTTCTGTATAATTCAGTATCAAGAGTTCGACAGTTGGGATTCGGCGAAGTCAAAGTAGGAAATCTTTAGCCACGGTGAAAGGTGAGAAGTCCCGAAAAGGCGAACGATCCGCGTGGGATAAGAGTCGACGTGAGACTTGGTACTTCGCCTCTGGAGAACTGACAAATCGGATGGCACTTAATAATAAAAACATACTGCAAGGGCTACACGATTCAACAAAATTTTAACGAAACGCCACCGCATTTTACATTGGAATGCCTTTTACTCACTTAAATTAACATTATACATAATATAAGCATACAATTAAATATATCTTCACGAATTTTGTTCAAGAGTCGAGGAACGGGCCGATCTCGCACCAAACGTATACCGAACGAATATACATTTACACCACTATCGCATATAATATCGGAGACTCGGGAACGTCGCTCGAAGCCGATCGACTCCTACATCTAAAATATAAACGATTACAAAAATAAATAAGAGCCGGCTTCTCCCTCCGCTCCCCGAGACGCTCAGAGTACAAATTTTATTTATCCACAAAAACACGGCGTCCCGTAGATCTCGTCTCGATAAAATCCACTTCGCTTAAACATTAATTAATAAAAACAAAAGGCCTCGGTGTACGGTTATAGCAGCACGTCGAGGCTAAGAAACGCAATACTCAATCGTACATTAAGTAATTATCAATATTTACACGCCCCCTTCGAGCACCCGCGAACTGGACGGACCCCACCCGGCCGCCTCTCTCTCTCGCGATAGGTACAGAGACAGAGATAGAGATAGATAGATCGGGACGCGGCGAGCTGTGCGTTGCTTTCGGTCGACGTTTTAAGTACGCGGAGCTCGGCCCGAAACGCCGCAGGTGAACGGACGTCGACGCGAGAGACGGATGACGGACGACGGACGGATGACGAGAGATGAAGGACGCTTCACCGGAAGGTTGAGAGCGATGATGACGGTGAGTCGTGATGAAAAGTAGCGAATGGCGAGGGTGGAGGTGGGGTCACCTGCGGCGACGAGGCCGGTCTACATGTTCTCGAACTGGTCCACGCGACGCTTAGTGTTGCCCTTCCGGATCTCTCGCAGCGTCTTGTACTTGTCCCTGCCCTGGCGAACGTTCTCGCGGTGGATCTTGTCCATCGCCGTCTCCTTCGTCTCGTCCCTGGACTGGGCCAGGTCTTGCTTCAAGGCCTGCGAAAGCAATTTTATTCGATGATGCTTTAGAATTCAAATTGATTAAAAAATATTACAGCGACGTTTGAGCCTATTGCATATCCCACCTTGAGCTGACTGTGAAGTCGCTCGTTCTTCTCGGCCAGGGTGCGTCTCTCGGCCAAGGGGTCCACCAAGTCGTCGGGCGCCCTGGTGAGCTCTCCCACTCCCGACTCCGAGCCTCCGTCGGAGCCGTCTCCGGAGCCGCCTTCTCCTTCCACTTCACCCTCGGAGCCTCCCCGTCGGCCCTCGTTGACGTGGTGATGCTGGGGAGTGATAGCCGCTGCCAGCAGAGCCGCTGCCTCGTCCTGGAATCGAAACGTCGAGTCATCGTCTGCCGTAACGGTCTCTCAGCGTCAGCGGAAGACGAATGGGTACCTGCTTGCGACGGGCCTCCTCCACCTCCTCCTGCAGCCTGCGCGTCTCGGTGTCTTTGATCTCCACCTCTTGCTGGATACGCGACACCTCCATCTGCTTGGCGAGGATCTCGTCCTCCAGCTTCTGGCGCTCGGCCGCCTCCATGTTCTTGGTTTCCTCGAGGCGCTGCATCATGGCGTGCAGCTCGTTCTGCCGCTGCTCCAGTTCGTCCTTAGCGGCCTGCAGCTGCTTCAGCTGCTCCTCTAGGCGTCGAATCATCTCCTGCGCCTCGACCAGGTTCGCCTGACACGGATTTCATGTGTTAAAGTGATAGTTTTTGGATTTCCAGAAAACTAAATAAGATTATATTATTGAATTAACTTTCTATACTTTTTTATTTTTTTTTATTTGGAATAAGATATTAATCTCAAAAAATAAGATAAGTTATCACGTCAGCAACACAGCATTTTATCAGCTCATCGAGATTGGCCGATATGGTACCTTTAGTCTAATACTTTTATCATTTAAAATTAAGATTTTTTTATTATTAATTCATTAAACTTAATACAACAAAAAATTTTAATATATGTACATTTTTTTATTGAATAGTCATTATTTTCAATAGGATTTCACTAAAGAACTATATTGAGCTGTACAATTGATTAAATGTGTGTGTGTGTACCTGTGATCTTTCCATCTCTTCCTGCATCTGTCGGAGTCTGTCTTCATACTCTTGTTGCTTCTTCTCTGCTCTCTCACGCGCCGCTATTTCTAATTGCAACTTCTCTCTGCAAGAGAATCATTAGATTATTTAAAAACTATTTTTTAACAATGGACAAGAGAAATGCTAAGGAATATTTAAAAGTAAAAATACCTCTGAGCCTGCTTGGCCAGCTTCTCTTCCCTGGCTTGGGCCTTCATCTGCTGAACGTCGATGGTGTCGGGCTTGCGCCTGCGCATGTACAATTCGTGGTTTCCCATACAGAGCGCCAGAATACGCTTGTTGACCCGAACGCGAGGCGCGAAGAAGACGAAGTCGGGCGCCTTCTTGTCGATCGGCTTGATTATAAATTTGCGGTCGTTGAACGAGATGTTGCGGATCTCGGACCAGGGGAAACCGATCTTGGGCGTCAGCCTGGAAAATCATGTGGTTCTCATTGTCAAGTTGTCTCTGTGGTGTAATGGTGCACATTTGTGACTAAAACATCTAAAGATATGTTATATATATTCACAAAAAGAGTGCGACTTTACATGAGTTATTAATCATAGCCAATAACATAATTATGGCTAAAAATGTTGACTTACATTTCTACAATACTAATGAATATCTTAAACTAAGGTGATCATTGAGTTCTTAGTTTGAGTTGTCTTAGTTCTATAATCTTTTGACCCTATGTTCGTGTATTTTAGATACCGCACTTATATTCAAGTTGTCAGACACAAGTTTATTTATGTTTTAAGATTGTTTTCGTAAAACATAAATAAACTTGTGCAATATGAAACTAGAGATATAAAAATAAACATACTTATCATCCTTCTCGTAGATGTTCAGCCCCAAAGCGTCGACTCCCAACCAGAGCTCAGTGTTCTTCTTGTTTCTGATCTCGAAGTAGTTAACTCCGTACATCTCGAGGTCTTGGGCGATCTTGAGATACTCCATCATGGCGTCCTCTCGAAGCATCCCGCGGTGCTCTTGCCACCAGTTGGTGATGCTCTGCTCCCATTCTTCCCGGGACATCTGAAAATAAGGGTCATTAGTATCGGCTCTCACTTACTGGAAGAAAATTTAAAAATTCTGGGCCAACCGAAATTGTGTTGATGTTAGTACAAATTATTTACTTTTATACATTAACTAGCAGACTCGGCCAAGCGTTGCTGTGGCTTAGATTTTTGTTATAATATTACATAGTAGTAAACGATTCAAGGGAAACGGTAGGAGAACATAATATGTGAAACGTTGGTACTATTAACACAGCGCCATCTGTTAGACTTGTATCAAATACTAAACAAATATTTGCAATAAAATAAAATTGCGACTATAATAATTAAAGATCTAAGCTATCCTATCTCTTAAGTTGGACCAGACTGCTCACGGTGAAAAACGAAATTTAATTTAAAATCGGTTAAGTAGTTTAGGAGTCCAACGCGGACAAACATCGTGACAGAAGATTTATATATATTGAGATAATAAACTTACATACTATTATTTTTCAGACCTGTGCTTATTTAATACATGATCGGGGCGTCATGACACATTCAGGTGGTTGTTTAAAATAAAAAAAGATGTAATTTTGACGTGACAACGTCTTATAAATTGGTTTGCCGGGTGACACTTCAAGAAACTGCGTTACGCTCCGCTCACGTTATGCGCTCACAATGAGAGCGAGTGAGAGGCACGCGTCCCTTCAACTCGGGCATGGTTAGCCCGCCTAAGAGCGAAAGAGACAGACATAATGTTTTAAATTGTTACTATTATTTCATCCTTCTTCCTACTATACGAATGAATATTCACATTAAAATTATTTTACCACTCAAAGCCGTTGTCACGTAAAACTTTCGCCCGTATACCGACTTTACAGGCAACCAATTTTTTTCACACCCATCTATACTAATATTATAAAGAGGAAAGATTTGTATGTAATTATGTTTGTTACGAAATGGCTCAAAAAGTACTGGACCGATTTTAAAAATTCTTTCACCAATTGAATGGTACATTATAACCGATTAATATTTTAATTGCAAGATAAAAATAAGGATCCCGCCTAAAACAAATATAAAAAAATATGCCTATAAAATATCTTTCATCGCATGCGCTGCGAAATCTATTGATGAAAAAAACAAACATTTTCCACGATATTAACGAACAAATCAATACGACGCCGGAACGGGCCGCTAGTGGAATATAAAATGAGTACATACAGTCCTGAAGATATCATAAACAATTATCAACTTATATAAACATATTTTTTTTAATAAGATAATTATTATTATTATTTGAAAATGAAAAAGTATTTTCAGCTGCTTGAGAATCTTAGAGGAATTAAAATTTAAACCTAAATATAAAAAGTTATATATCTACCTTGTGCTGGTCGGTGACTCTCTGGGGCAGAAGGCGGTCATTGGCAAGGAAGCCAGGTCCATGCATGGAAGGGTTGTGGTCTCCATGTCTCGCTTGAACTGCGTATGAGGCCAGTAACACGGACGTTTCAGGCGGACAGTATATTTCGTCGGAAAGGATCGCATTTTTAACCTGAAACAGACAATAATAAAAATAAGCATATTATAGACTTGCAAGATCTTTCGGAGCGTTTTAATTGGACTGTTTAAAATTATATCAATCACTGTGAACATTTCGTAAAATTTGAATAGTTGAACATTGAACTATGCTTTATTTTTTAAATTTTTTTTTTGATTAATGTACAAACGTAATAAATAATTTGCGAACCTGTAGATAGAAGAGCTTCAATGTGATCTCCTGTATCAGCTCATCGGCAACGTCCTCAGGGTAGAATTTAGCACGGAATTTGAACTGCAGCGGATTCTCCTTCTTCACATCCTGTTGCATCACCTGAAACACAATTGATTTCAATTAGAGATACATCCTTGCATACATTTATAAGTTTTCGGTATTCATTCAAGAGTAACCATCGCAAACATTTACATAATATCAGTTAATATTATTTTACTTTTAGGTACAACAAATCTGCGAACGTAACGGAAAAATCCTTGGGGGATAATATAACTTCTCATGCGGTCATAACCATATGTTATAAATTATAATCTATTTATGGTAAATATACTTGGAAAGCCAGCTGTTGAACAAACGTTTGACTCACCGCCACTATTATTAAAATCTACGATCTTCCTTAACCTCTATATGGCTCGTTATGTTCCAATTCACACAATAAGCAGAATATACCAAGTTCAATTATATTTCTTTATGAACACTTCAGCTTTCCAAAAATAACACTGTCTTGTGTTTTTTTAGTTGAATAAATAATATCACAGATAAATTGCTATTTTAGCGTCAAAAATGTTTCACTTTTGTAAACAAGCTCATCCATAAGTGTCATGCAAACCGAAATATACAAGTAGATCTTAGTAAATAAGTAAAAACTATTGATATGTAACAAATCTCATAAATAACTAGTCTTCGAATTAAATGTATTATCATGGTATTTAATTAGTTTTACCAAGATTAATCAACCATGTAAACACATTATTTCCGCAGACTATACAACCATCCTTACCCATCTGGAGAAGGGGAGTGACCCTGACTTCGTGGCGCGCCCAGCACATCCAGAGTAAGCGTTAAAAAGGCAACAATTAATTACAATTCAGCGTCGGTTAAATTTATATAGTATAAACCATGAAAATTTAAAATACAAAATCCTACATATATTCATTCAAAATCGAGCAACAAACAAATTATATATCTTTGTGCCATCATTTTATAGACAAAAGAAATGTGAGTGACCAATTTTTCGATAAATGACAAAGTCTAGCTAAAAACTACACAAATTCAAAATGGTCTATAATTTGAATTCTTTGGAGATAAGTCGCATTTATCAGCTATTCTAGTTGAATAAGTTTAGTTGACGTCACATGCGTACAGGAATTTTATCAATACAATATCAATCGATAAAATTGTCCGAGTACGTTGTTATCACAATTATAACACAAATTAAATAATTTACATTTTGGGGCTACTTAAGAAGTTACATTACATCTATGACTTTTATTTAATATATGATGATTACAATAAAGCTAATAAGACTCTTCAATCAAGCTGGTATCAACAGTCGTACTCAAAGTTCATAAAGAGTTAATGGTTACTTTAGCCATTTAACAAGGATCTAAACGAGTTCAAAATCATCCAATCAGCAACTAAATGAAGTCGTTCTTTTAGCTGCTGATTTAATCAGCTTATAACTGATAACATTTTGTGATGGAGTTGAATTTTTATTCTCATTGTACAATTTCTAATACTCCTGCGAAGTTTTTTGGTAGCTGGTCTACAATGGATCAACAGCATATGACGGTGGCATGATATATTTTACTTTTTATGTTTTTAACATTTTTTCTCATTTAAGTATGTCACTGTATGTTTTTAGGACTGTACGGGCCGTCATAAAAAAATGCCAATTTTTTAAAATTGAATATGTTACAGGTAAAGCATTATTTAACGGATACGAATCATACGACAATCTGTTATCCGTTCCAAGAAATGCTATCCGATACTATTTCAATGGTATTAATAACGAAAGATCTTTAGCGATTCTACGGTATCATTAGCTGTAAACACCAGAGCGATTTACTACCATCGCTTACCATATCATCTGCTCTGTCATAAGCAGCCTCCTCATCATCCTCTTCGGGTGTGACCAGCTTCTTAACAGCCGTGGTCACACACTTCACCGTCTTTTCCGCTATTGTATCCGGCTACGCATTACCCATATTCGGTATTTATAATTGAATAAAGAATAATTCATTAAATTGCTTAGATGAAAAAACTTTATGGGGCTTTGGAATGTTTTATAAATGGCTGCCTCTTATCAACCATAGAGTATAGACGTAGAAAACTAATTAGCGAGTTGGGAGTACATTGAGCAACGTCGCACCGCCTCGTGGGAGCGAAAGTACGGTCAATGACCTAACGACCGCGTTTGCTACAATCAGCTGTTCTTTTGCATTCTTTCATCTATTGAGAATCGTCAAAATCCAGACAATGACAGTTTATACAAGGTTTATTTCCTAATTTCCGAACGTATTTGGTTGGCATATAGATTTCAATTCACACTATTGTTTTATTAACAGTAAAGGAACGTTTTACGAAATAGTAGTTATTAAATGCGCCCTTTGTAATTGTAATAAAGTAATTGCACATGTCGTCGCAGAGAAATCTAACTCCCAAATAACGTCGAAAGTTTTAAAAGGTGCGTAAATTCCATTGCGTATGTCAGAATTGAGAGAAACTCGCAAACGAGACATTTCTCACACACGTTCGCACGCGCAGCGGTTCGCATTCGAGCGTCTGCAAGTGCACGCGCGACCTGAACATCGCTGCGTCCCTCTTCATAGCCTAGTCTCGCTCGCAATCGATCGTATCTCACCTGACACAGCATTAACCACAATTATAACTTCATACATTACTCTCAGTTTTCCTTAACAGGTGGTAAAGTGGTAATAAGGGTGTCTATTTCTTTCGTTGTCGATTGTGTTTAAACTTTAAGGTCTCCTTTCATTGTCTATACCTAGACGTTCCTTAACGATTACCGCATTTTCACATTAAACTACCCCTCGATGTCTACTATGTGGAAAGAAGTCTTAAGCCTAATTGGGCAGGTGTATCTTTCCGATAAGAACGATAAGAAAAACAATTCGACGTGAAAGCGCGACTATCATCCTACGACCTTCATATAACCTTTTGCGAATGTAATAATTTAATTGATGCGCAGGTGAGTCAAGGACGCGGTAAATGCCGGTGGGGGCAAGGGTCAGCAGCGGCACCTGGTGGTGAGGAGTCGTGGGAACGAGGTCATACGGACGCTGCGTCCCGCTCCGTTGACCGCACAGCGTGTACGATTTGAAGCCAACAAGTAAATGAGTTGCGAATAGATGGCTTCACGTGATTACTTTTGATGTTAAAACGTTTGCCTTATAATCAGCTAACAGGTGATTTAAATTATTGATATAATGGTACGCTTAAACAAAAATTGACTCCATAGAAAGCCTTAGAATGTGAAGTGTTGCGTCAAAGTGGGGTCGCCGTCACAGAGTATTGAGGTCACTTCTCCAATACTGTACAATAACAATAAAATGATTTAAGTCCACTCGGACAAAAAGCCACATTCCGTGACAAACGTCGCGTGCGAACTATTATACAAATAATTCGATAAAAACAAACGAACACTTTTACGAAATTAATCACAAATAGCGACAAATCATGACTATTGGTTGAATTAATGTAAGCCCATGCCCAGAGTATTAATTTTGTGTTAATAACTTGTAACATTAATTTTTATACTTTCATCCAATGGCACTTTTACAAAATCAATTGCTATTTGAGGTTTCTATACATTTTGGACCATTAAAATAAAAACCCAGAATCTTATCATGTAACGCAGAGATTTCTCAACTTATACGTGTGAAATGTATAATGGTTTGTCGACTAAAATTAAATAGCTTTACTAAACTTGTATTAGTTTTTGAATTGTTAAAAAAACGTGTGTGTACTTATGAAAAACTTTAGAAGTTAAAACAAAAATGTTGACTATAGCTAACTTCAGGGTATCGGTTTCTCATACGTGTGCGCGCGCTTCATAAAAATATACCGTCTTCATTTTTCCCTAACGCACCAACAGTAGTTTAACAACAAAACACGATTTTACAAGAACAGACCGGCGTTATAGAACACTCTACAACTTAAGTTTAAAACAAGTTTTTGTTACAACATCGGATCGGAATTGGAAAAGCCCAATTCCTACGTGTGCGCTTAGAATGGACTTATGCAAATATCCAGACGGCATTATTAAACTGATAACTTGTATAAAATACTCGCGGCGTGATCTCATCTTTGGGCGTGTGCGTCAATTAGTCAATTTAATTAAACTCGGCTTGATTAAAGAGCTAACGGTCACTCTCAACCAACTCAAGAAACCCTGGGGAAATTAACAATAACATTTCCAGGCACAAATTTACGGTCTGATCGGGCGATCCTACAGTAATAATGAATCAAATAAACATTAATATTGAAATAAATATGTTTAGAATTCTGTTCAATTCACTAATAAATAAAATTAATGACGTACGTCATAGAAAATAAGAATAATTTAATCACTTTCTAGTTTACCGCAAATTTTATAACATAGGGACTTCAATTTCACTACCTCGTTCGCAGTTTTAACAGTTTTACCAAATATAAGGTTTACTAAAGGTATAATCTATTTATTAATCTACACTAATTTATTACAGATGATTGTTAGTGCATATTAACTTATCAACTCAACAAAAATCCCAGGAATACTAGTTTTTAATCCGCCCAAAAAAATCTAATTCTTAACAATTATTCTTATTTTTAACGTTTAATTTTATTTTATTTACTTCACAAAACATTACACTGTTCACAAGACTTCTTTATTGATATTGCTAACTTTTACTAATATTATTATTATTATTATTTTCTACTAAGTGTTAATATATTCTTGTTTTTGCGACTGAGGCGCAGACTAGCTGATGTGGTCTCTTGCAGAATGACCAGCGCTGTGGAACACTGCTTCTCAGCATAATGCTGAGCCTGGGCCAATTACAACCATAGCACACACATTACATACTTGAGACGAACCGAATGGGATATCTTTATTTTTTTCTCTTTGAATATTGTTATTTTGTGTGTTTATGTGTGTGTGTGTGTGTGTGTGTGGTTCTATGGTTCAAAACAATTGAATACTCTACAAGACAGTATTTTTTTAAATTTATAAATATCAATACAACATTGTGATACAAATAACAATTCGTGGAATTTATTAATTATATAGTTCGTGAAATGCGCTTATCGAAAGCGTCATTATTTAGTCATTCCGGAACTATTCGGATGAATCAACCTTTGGTATTACGAATTCAGCGGATTTTACACTGCATATTATTCAAAATACTTACATTTCAAGCTTATAAGGTTGTTTTGAAAGTCTATTTGAGTCAGACATTATAAATTGACGCATCGCTAAATTAAATGTGATGTTAACGCGGTGTGCGTTAGAGAGGAGTTTTAAAGACTTTGATAATTTTAAAGTCACTCCGTTAATTACGTAAGTGTGATATTATATTATTTAGCACCTCGCCATTTTGAAAAGACATACATTAAATGAGTGAATCACTCTCGCCCACTATAGAAACAAAAAAAAGGAATATGAGTCTAGTATTTTCATTACTATTCCTAGCACAAAATTTTATTCAAATCAACATAGTGAGGCAAACGGCCAGGAGGCTTATCACCTGATGTTAAGTAATACAGCCGCCCATGGACACTCTCAAAGCCAGAGGGCTCGCGAGTGCGTTGCCGGCCTTTCAAGATTTGGAACGCTCTTTTTTCAAGAACCCTAAGTCGTATTGTATTCGGAAATACTTCAGTAGCTCGTTATAATTTATCTGTAAACGAAAGACCCAAAGAAAAGGGCCGCAAACAGTTAATCGGACCAGCCTTAATTAACCTACGGGATTCTATTAAACACGTGGTAACAGTTTGAAAAGAATTACGCAAACCATTTGTTCTAATGGCTCACCATATTGTTGAGGAAATGATGTCATTTACAACGGCCATTGATCAGGATGACGTCAATTTGATAATGAATGTCGTCTTCAAGACGGCAAACTGCAAATTTATGATCACTGAACAATGGTTTTTAAAATACACAATAAATTTCCAATAGACATTTCACAAGAGAGCGTTATTTAAGGCAGTTTTTGGAGGGCCCAGTGAAGTATTTACAAACCACGATTCACGATTTAGGCAAAACCGGCAACGCACTTGTGAGCCTTCTGGCATTGTGTACATGGGTGTCGGTATCACTTGGCATCAGATGAGGCTCTCGTTATAAAAAAAGTCATCAATTCGTTAGAGCTAGTCAAGCACTACAAGACATTTAAATCTATAATTCAAATTTGAAAAGGTCAACTCTTAATTCTCTCAAAAGAAATTACGCTTATAAACAAAATGGAAAATAGTAGAGTTTTTCAAGAGACTATAATAAATGCTGTCGTCACGACATACCAGTTCAAGGTTGTTAAAATGGAAAGTTTGAGATATTGAACACGTATAGATAAAAAGCGTAAAGGGACAAGCACACGTGCACACACACGTAATATGCCAGCCACTTATGGTGTCACATATCATAAGTCATGATTAGGTAACGCTACGCATTGACTTTATACTTGTCTTGTTTGCTAATTTGATAGTTAGTTGTTGAATTTGAATCTTATGTTCTAAATTCAAAATATATATCAATTGAGAAAAATATCGAATATAAGGAGGACTATAGGCCCTTTTATAACGATAATAAAACGTTATCGATAAAGCAATTTAAATATCACATCTACGTTTTATATATACGAGTGTATATCTGCCATACTAAGTAACAAGTCTTGTTCCTTACATCGTGTGCGTAAATTTTAATGTATTTTCAAATGAATTTAAGTTGATCGCGGTTTGAATTTGACGATATGAAATGTACTTCTAAGTTTAAAATTAGCATATAAATATATTCCTTAGCTCAGCAACTGTAAAATCAACCATGTACATGCTTGCCTTATTGCTGGTGCCATGCTTCATAAATATGTAAGCATTTTTAGATCACGCCATCTGTTACATGATAATATAAACAAAAATGTCATTCGCAAAACGATTCAACTTCATGAATATTTTCACTTAAACAAATATTAAAAACGAATTTACAACACACAACACCAGCGTTATACCCTATTAAAAGCAATAACCTAAAATTTTAAATAAACCTCTTTACGCTTAAACTTTAAATTACTGATTTAATTGTCAATTGAAAGAAAACAATAATTTATGCAACGTTAAACCGAAGAAAGTTAAATGCTGTTGCGTTGATATGCAATTCGCAGTGAAAATACAACTCATACATATTGAACAGAAAATTAAAAAATTTGACCGTTTACATGATTAGAACGTGTTTGGCGGCAAACGGCGATCGTGAGTCATGTCCTCGTGCTCTATAATAGACAATGCGAGGGACTATGAAAGCATATTGATGTCAAGAAGGATGGACAATTTATTAATGGCTAGTAAATATTTCTACAAGACTCATTAATAATAGTAATAACGTCTTTGGTGAGAGAACGTTGAGGTATTATACCGCGGCTAATAAATGGGTTGCCCGATCAATATATTTAATAGTCTAACATAAAAAATAGATTGAAAAAACTATTTGTATATGCATTTGTCGCGCTCCTAAAGAAAATTAAAAGGAACACGCAATTCAAATACGAAATTTGATATATAATTAGTTAACAGCTGCTTTAAGGATAGCAAAATAATATATAATTATTTGGGAACATTCAGTTGTTCGAATTAATAAAAGCTGAGTTTCATCGAGGCAGAATACGAAATGACATCCGTATCACCTCGACGTCCGACGTTCCCCAACTGAGCGTTTTTTTTAAAGGCAGTTTGCCGTGCATCGCACTTTACTATACTTAGGGGTCCTTCCAGAAAAGAACGCACAAATTCCTAAAAGCTCGGCAACGCACCCGCGAGCCGTCTGGCATTGTGTGTCTATGGGCGGCGGTATCAGTTAACATCAGGTGTGCCTCCTGTTACATAAAAAAATAACTTTCGATTTTCATAGATATGAACAACAACTTTACCAAATGGCTCAAGTTACGTTTAGTCTGTCCGCCATTTACACTCATTGATAAATTGAGATTGAAAAATTCTTCACTAGGTCACCGCGAACACGTTTGACAGTACACCTGCTATATCGTTCTCCGATGGCATCAAAAACCTCGCAATCTGAGCACTTTCTACAAACATTCAGTAAGTTTCTTACATAATATTTTTAATGTCAGAATGATACTCCATTCATATCAACTTTTCTACAGTTTGTCACCGCTAAAAAGTAGGCGTCCTCATTGGAAGAGGCCGTATGAGGGTAAATTAAGTTTGGGTACGGCGACATTGAATTACCAGGTCAATGTCAGTAAGTGCCGGAGGAAAATTCACTAATAAGCAAAAACAATTGAACCATTTCGTGCCACACGTCTTTAGTGACGTTGGAACATTGGTTTTTAATTATCTACAGCCGACTTTCGATCATTTGAAACTCGAGGAAACAGAGATACATTATAAACAGATCAAAATTCGTTATTTATTATTTCCATATTATTATTATGGAGTAACAATTAAATACAACTATATAGAAATTTTAATTTATATATTATTCAGTATTTTTTGAGTCACTTCAGTTTCTCATAGTCCAAAGAATTAAAAAAAATCAATTTATAGAACAATAAGTTTTTTCACGAGCAAGATACTATTTCTTCAATTTCAAATTACCAAAGGGACTGACATTGGCATTATTCAATTTATCGAGTATTTTTCAGTGGTCCAGAAAAAAAGTATAAATTATCGAAAGTCGACTAGATTTATTAAATATTTCTTGTAGATTTTAAGTACGTAGATTCTCAAAAAATTTCCGGAGTCAATTGCATATAGCTTTTAGGTATTTTCTTACAAATCTGGCAAAGTAACATACATGCCATCTTTATTGAGAAATTAGGCATTGCCGTGCCATCAATAACATTTGCAAAATCAGCCAGTCTTCGTCAATGCTATCATTTTCTTGTGTAACACATGGCTAATATACTAATATAGTAGATAGGATAACATAATAAATCACAAAATCTATTTGGCAACTGAATTATGACTTACAATACTCCTTGAACTTGACGGAAAGAACAAAAATAGCTTGTAACGAGAAAATCTCTGGCGCCAACATACGTTATTATGTTTAAAAACTTTATAAACAACACTTTAAGATGCAATAAATTTCTAGAATAATCTGCAGTAAAAATGTAAACTTCTTCGCGCTTACAGCAAGGCGACTGAAACAAATTATGAACTAACCTTCTTGTATAGCTTGATCCATGTAAGGTCACCCTTGGAGTCGGTGTACTGGAGTCCAAAGAACCACACCTCTCGCAGACCGATGGTCTTGACCACCTGATCGAAGAGCTGCTTGCCTGTGGTCGTCTGCTGGATCGCGAACTCCAGTTCCGCGTCCATCGTCGTCACCCGAACATTCATCTGAAATAACCCAGGACTAGTCAATATTTCATTTCACAAAAAATTAAAACTACAGTTAGCAATAAAAATAATTACTTTTTTTGCCTAATCAGCTAGCTCTGACATGTGTATATAATAATAGTTTAGTTCCGAGCACATAGTATATATGTATCTATGCATCGTCTAAACACTACCATGAAAAGATTTGAAGGGCGTATCCGTCTGTCAGTCCCGTTTAGTTGCAACAGCAGTAAATTGGAAACGGAAAGTTGGCAATGTTTAGTAGGACATCCTATCTGCGGCCTTTAATCGGTTTGAGAATGCTTTACGACACTGAATGGAGTCCAAAGTGACATTGAATTTCGAGGCAGGATATGCGTTATCAAATTGCTATATAACAGTTTATATGAAAATACTTATATACAGAAAACAAGTAGCTACATCACTTGGTGTTGGTCTTGGCCTCAAAAGCCTATATTTGTTTCGTGTATTATTTTAAAAGTAGGCGTACGGCCTTCTGGGCCTGTCGATGTCGATTATAAGGGTCGTGCTTGGTTTTTTTGCAATGTTTTCCTTCACCAAAGCAAGCAATTATTGGGTATATACATTATATTTGTACAAACTGAAACACAATCTCTTGGTTGTCTCTTTAGTATATAAAGCAAATGTATAGTAAAATTAAGTACTCACTAGCAAGGTAAAAGACTACGAATGCTGTAGACATTGTTAATTATGGGTCGTGTATTTTTTAAACCTATTTATAATATAAATAATATCTTAATTATTATTCAGAGTATCAATAATAACTGATCGTATGCGGTTAATGATTTATGTTAATTAACGCTTGACTGAGTAATAACATTCCAATCGAGTGCATTTATAAGTCTAAATGAAATTATTGCTAATGATTTTTATTATAGAATATTTATAGACGAAGAGATTTCTCTATATACAGCTAGCTATTCAGTAGACAAACAAAAGGCCCGTTATCGGTAAGGTCAGTAGTATACGAAGAAACATAATTCACAGAAAATCAATTGGAAAACGTGTTCGTGTGTGCTTGTGCAAGGTTTGCTCGCCATTGTTATCGCATGTAAATATTCCGTGAGCATGGTAACAGTACATGTATTGAACCACTTTAGATAAAGTTTCTTAACATTTGCTAAATTTTATTTAGTCTTTTACTAAAACTTTGAATATAGTATTTTTCATCAGACAGATATGATCATTGAGTCTTAATTTTTTTATTGTTAGATCTGCGAATCGGACATCTATTTTTAGACCTTAATACCTACATTTTTTGGTCAATTTTTTTTATGATAACAATTATTTTACCATAAAAAAAATTGACAATTTTAATTTAATTCTGAATTAAATTAAAATAATCTCTACGTATGACCCTTATTTTTTATTTGTTAATTAAAAACTTATGACTTCTTAACTCTGAGGTTTATTATAGGGAAAAAATCACGAAAACCTAAAGTTTTTTCCGAAATCGAACTGTCTCTGGACTAGCATGGCATAGCATAAAATGTTAAATGTTGGTTTGTACTAAACAATTAGGCTAAGTAAAATCAAATTAAGTAGAAACGAAGTTCGTGGGTGACAAATAAAATGCCTATGTCTTTATTAGGTCTGATCCTTAGATTTCTGTATTTATTTGGCCTCATCTAGTTGGTGATCAGCCACCCGTGCTTGACACATGCCTTCGATTTGTGTGTCTAAGGCAAGCCAGTTCCCTCACAATATTTTCTATCATACGACCACTGGGGTGAGAGTAGCATGTTAAAGCCACTAAACCAACTGCTATTTAATAATCAATTAATTTATTATTCAAACTTAAACTTTTACTATCATCTGTGTATTATGATGACAAATGATAGCCCTAGTGCGAGGCTGACTCGGAACGAATAATTGCACACTGTGTCAGTTTCATAGCGGTGAATGAAATTTCATTCAAAGCGTAATCACAACACGACAATTCTATTAATAGATGAGACAATACGACACGATGGACGACATATGTGACGAAAATAGTATTTATCCAATCTATATTTAAAAGTTGACTTCTTGCCAAACGGATGCGATCTTCCGGAGTGGATTGTGTCATCGTTTACAATATTATTGAATATTTAACTCTGTTAATACCATAACATTGTAACATATGTGCTTATATGTTATACGTATATATGGTACTGAACACTTTGTTTTTGTTTCTGAATAATTTAGGGCTCAACACAAACTTCTATGTTTAGCCGTCTCTTTCTTTTTTTTAAATAAAAGAGGGTAAACGAGCCTGCGAGACGTATAAATAAGGCAGTCGTCGCAGCCCGTAGACACCCATTTTTAGTGGGTGTCTACAGCCGGCCTTTGAAGAAGGAGTACGCTCGAATTTTAAATAGTTGGAGTTCGTACCTCTCGTTTGATCTTGTATCTTGTCTTCAAGGTGATGTTGGTGAAATTTAGAATTCTATCATTCTGTGATAGCGTTAACACATTTTGTCGGAAAGAGACGAAAGACTACTTTGGTACTGATGAAATTAAAATGATTTTGTTTACATGAATATGAGGAGGGGTAGAACGGAAAAACCAAAGTTTTGTAGCTTAGGGTAACTACGCACGAAATAAGGCTCAAATTTTTACGAAAAGAAAATCGGTGTTAATCCGAACGTTTATTGGATTACAACTTGATCGTTTGTCTAGATACTTTAGCAGTATTAAACATTAAGTACGAAACTTCATTTACGATTTAAATCGCGAAACTTTTCAAGACTCGTAACTAGAAGTTGTTAAAATAATTAATCAAATTGTTTACTTTTACTTTTTGCCTAAATCGGAGAACGTCCCTAACAACTCGGTCAAATATGAATAGAGAAATTTCATTCATAACGATCCAAAAGAAACATTTTCATTCATTCTCACTCAATTAGTATTAAGCAAACAACCGAGCCCGAAGAAACGATACAATATCTTATCATGTATTTGGTAATTGTTTGCCTATTTTCAGTCGCGTAATCGCTCACCTTGGTAAAAGGTAGATATGTCTCCATTACATTATCAAAGTACTATAAAATATAAGATATTGTATTAACTATTTTAAAACTATATGAAACTACCTTTTGGAAGGAGCAACTATACATGTTTTTAAATATCTTTATCTAGTAATGTAGTCTTTCAAAAGTGCCTTTTCAATAGGCCTTATACATAAATATATTGACTTTGACTAAAATGTGTAATAAATACCTAGTATGAATCGTAATACGAACGGAATTTCTCTTCAAACAGACAATCGCAAATAAATTAATGATAAATAGTAAACACGAGCGTTTCTAGCTACTCATGTGGACGTAAATTTAACAACAATATGATATTATCTGTGGGCTGGCAACAATGCATACACGTCCATTCTTCATTATCATTTATCGAATGCATTTTGAGGTCGGCTCAACCTTGATTCCTCTCATTACATACAGAATAACTCAGTACCCGCATCTACTTATCATTCAACTACATTCAATTGAGACCTCTTCCAAATTAATCCAGCCATGTTCTGATTATATATATATCGTTGTATGTTGAATAGAACTTTAAATTTCTCGAAGCTCGTAAAACAAACAAATACAAAGTCACAATGGGCGGCGGTATAACTTAACATCAGACTCCTGCCCGTTTACGCCCGGTTCTTTAAAAAAAAATCCATATGTAATCAAAGTGATCCGCCGAGTTCGAACCGATCCGAGAGTACGAACTGTAATCGTAAACAATGTACAAAATCCAATATAAATGAAAGACAAGCATTGCAGACAATACATAATGCACTGTTAATTATCATATTGAAAGGCGATACTAAGAAACTAGTTGCATCGCCAGATAATCTTGCACGCGATGAATCAGTGCTAGTGAGCCGGCAAGAACACAAGACGTGATAGCACTGTTAACAGATTTACGCAAATTGGAATTTCTATAAAAAGTATTGTTAGAAAAACACCTTTAACCTTAAAAGAGTAAAATTTGTGGAATTAATATTAATGAGCAATACGTATAAATAATATTCCTAGTATTAAATAACTAAGACACGATTGACGTGTCAAGGGATTATGTGAAGGTCGCGATTAAAGTCTTGTGGAATCTAATATAATAATCGTTTGAATTAATTTATATAGATTGTTGATGTTAACACAATTATAAGAGCTGATACAAATGCCACGTTTGTCAGTATTGTTTACTGGAGTCCAGTGTCAGTCATGAGTTGTTTAAACCTATCTAAAATACAGTGAGACTGACGAAGGAAAAAGAGGCAATGAAAATATCTGGGAAATTTTATTTCCACTTTCATGAGTCAGTGACGATGGACATAAATAACAAATTCAGAATAAACGAGCAGCAAACATCGCATGTTTGAGTGCATCTCAGCCTCAGCAAACATTAAAGATATGAGTATGACATCAGCGTGCTTGCTTTAGCGATAAAACCGCTAAATTTATACTGAAGCAAATAATCTTATATTTCATAAAGTTGCTACTTTCACTCTCGATACAATTAATGTTATTAAGTAATTAACGTTTGTTTTCTAAACGCAAAGGAAATAATAGAGAAAGATCTGTTTGGGCGGAACATTATCCTAATTTTCAATGGCAGAAAGAAATGTTACAGTCACTTCTATATTTATGTTATCTTGCTATCAGTTATATATATCAACCAAGAATATATAAGTAAAAGGTAATTGAAGGCTAACCCCTATTTTATAAATCAATCACGAATTAAACACAGGAAAACATTTATAAATTATATAGTGTATGTACTTTTATATTCAAAATATAATTTACAGAACCTTGAAGGAGACAGGCAAGAATTGAATATAAAACTATTACATTATTATAAACGTTTCTCATTCCAATCATTTATTCAAAGAACTTTTATATATTCATTGGTATAAAAATTATTATCACCACGCGATACTAACAAGTAGGCGACCATGAAACTGTATGTCGATTTTCCACGGGTATTGTTAAGATGACAAACCATGACTCTAAGCGGAGGAAGTGACTGATACAAGGCGAAAATAATTAAGTTTCAACTGTATATTATGACTTATAAATATTAAAATATCAAATTACAAACAAAAAGCAACTTGAACTTGCTTATGGCAGATATGATACATAAATTTAAATCATCAAAAAAATATCGATTTTAATGTAGGAATAAATATTATGTCTGTTAAAACGCATTATAGCAATGCTTAAGTATTTACAAAATCTACAGGTGAACCTAAATAAACTCAAAAACAAATAAATTTTTATTTCAATGCAAGAGGAACAAAGGTAAAATACTGCATTAAAACCATTTTATAAGGGGTAAGATTTCATTCAAATTACCACGACAGGTGCGTCTGAGCAGATGTTTGACAACACTTGGATTAGGGGTGATCTTATGCAACTACAAACATTATTAAAGCAATTTCATATATTATACTTTTGTTTTATAGAACATTTATACAACAGCGTTTAGCCTCAATATTCTATAAATATAGCACTTATATAACTTTTGATGTCACTTCAACTTATTCCCATGGCATCATCGTTCACGTTTGGCTAAGCATCATTGTTGTTCGATTCACTATTTACGTAACTTACATCATCTAAGCAAAAACTGCTTATAGACGCAAATACTAAGTAAGAATATCTTTTGTATAATGTGCATAATTATGATTCAATCGACCTTGTTATGACTGAAATGTCTTCAAGTATGGAATACGCGTACAAAATGATGTTGATGATGTGCTGAAACGTGTGTTGGACAATATTAAAGAAATGCTGCTGGTGTCGGCGTGTGTAGCGATATGAAACGATGCTCTGTGGTTATTGACCATAACGGCCGTCAAACCGAATTCAAGTTCAGCAATTAACTAAAATAATTGGATACGCTATCAGAAAATATGCATATTTGTTTAGTACGTTCAACTTTAAAATATACATTGAGGTTCAAAGATATTGTGTCGTGTAGACAACAAATTGACACAACGGGCTTGTAATAAAAATTCCAAGATAACGCAATAAAAATAGCTGAGACGGATAAGTTATAATAATCCCATGTATGACCGTGACTGATGATACAATGACAAACGTAAAGAGGAAAACCTGTTATGAGGTAATTATTTCCAAGAAGGCCCAAATCTTTAAGGTCTTATTTGACCAAGAAAGCAACGAATATTAAAACAATTCGCATAATTACTCATTAATCAATAGAATGGACCTAAAACCTTTTTTTTTTATGAGAAAAACTCGATGTTTAAAGTTAAAATTGTAATGTACGAAATCAAAGAAAAAATACATGTCGAAACGAATTTCAATAGGCTGTACTCGGTAACCTTTGAACGTATGAGGAACATCCTTGAGTAATAAGAAATACATAATTATTTAAAATTTATCTCTGATTTTTTGCTGAAAGGTTGTGTAGTGACAATTAAGGCTTTATCAACTACATATGTATACTGTGAGTTCCATTGACGCTAGAAGCAACATCTAATGAATGTCAAAGGATAGAAAAATGATACGTTCTGGAATTGAGCAGAACCTCGCCAAGAAGTTTTCGGTCCAGTAACTAAATATAACCAAAGAAATCGAGAGCGAGGGAACATTGGCGAAACAGGAAACTTGCCGTCCTTTTTTTTTCATCGCTAAAGACAGGGACAGGGAATGAAGCGGTTAAAACCGTTTGCAACAAACAAAATAAAAGCACAACTTGGATAAGTCTCAAAGGCCGTGTTGGTGATGTCATCGCAGCTTATTAATTGTGTCTACGTACGTTCATCACCTGACGACGGACTGTTGCTATGTTAAAAGAAATCGTGAATAGTAAAATTGATAACGCAAATGGCACGGCCATGGGACAATTTTAACGCTAAATAAAGATTTTAAAATTATATGTTCGAGGATTACAAACTATTATATTCAACAAAATTTTGCGATTAGGTAAAGAAATGTAAAAAAAAAATTAAATTAGGGGTCAAAATGCATTACGCCCCGTTAACATCGAAACTATTACATAACAATTTACCTGTTTTCCGCCTGCGACCATTTTGCCGGCCTTTGTAACACTTGCAAATCACCGCCACACTCACTGTAATACAGTGGGTAAAAGTCTAATATATTTATTACAAAGGGATGTTTTACGCGCGTCTACCGGACGCGGCGGTAGTATTCAAACTGAACCGACTGCTTTTGCGGGGATGCGCCGGCGTTTCGCCCCGAGGACGAAGGCTCTACACTTTGAAGTGAAAACGATTGAATATTCAGCAGCTATTTACATTAAACCACGTCATACTGTTGAGATTATAGCGAATGAAGTAACTCGTCAATGAAATGCGTCTTTTAGATTAATTACATTTTCAAGTCAAAGCAAGAAAACGCTTGGGTTTTTGTTGTTAAAATTTAACTGTGGTGTTATAGCATATTCTTAGTTCTCTTCGTAGCAAGCAACAGAGTAGATACATACGTGTAGTACAACGACGAATTCATTGACGTCACTTTAATGAAAATGAGAATTTTAAAATCTTTAATTCGGTGGCGTTCGTCGCAGTGGTAAGTTTTTCATAGGATTGCTCACTTTCAGTTTAAGTTGCTTATGAACAATATAGATTTGTAATGTTTAACAACATTAATAAATATTTAAACTAATCCGATTTTACCATTCTCACACAGAACAAATTTTGTTGTATATTATGTACCTTTAATTTTATCTTGTCAAAATAATTACATTCATGAATTACGGACCACATCAACCAATGGATATTATTTATAGATCTATGCAGTTAAGTGTCTATCAAGCAGTCTAGACTGCTTTTTGTCTAGGATCAATCAAGGACGGAGATCCTGCTAGAATCGTTAGCAAAAACAGCCATTCAAGATCTAGATCTCTTTGGCTTTTTGCATTAACTTATTTATTCAGGAACGATACATAAGAATCACACTTGGGCATAGATAATATCAAAGAATATTACCTCTAATCCAGCGGAAAACAGAATTTAATAAAATAAAACAAGATACAGCCCAATATATTGCCATGAATGTATGCATGTATGTTAGATGTATGTATGTAAGTAAGATGTATGTAAGAATAAACTTTACCATTTATCTATTTAATGATGCTTGGCTATATAAATGAAGATAATGTTAAGAATTCGAGACATATAATGTATGCAGAGTAAACAGCGCGAACTATGACTTGATGTATATTTTAATTTGATATACGGCTGACATACTTAGCGCTAAGTCTCGACTGAATTTCCAAACTTGTGGAATTCAAATAAAAGGGTCTTCAAATATGAAAACATTACTTTTCATGTCGTTATAGATCACGCGATTTTTTAAAAACGGTTTGAAACATTTTTACGTAATAAGAAATTGAATCGATCTAAATGTAATCATACTATACTAAAGCTTATCGTTTTCGAATGCTATTAAATGACGAAAACAATGCACGTATGTTTTCACAATGTATTTGCCTAGTAAAGTGATAATGTTCAAAATTATCAGTTTGCCCAATTTCCTTTGCCGTGTGCAATGAAATTCGATAGATAATCTTCAATGATATATCTAAAGCAATAGAGAACATAGATCGTGGGTGCAGTGTCCACTAAGTTGATAACGTATGTCCTACTTTCGCGTTTCCTTCCTACGACACGTACTTACGCTATGAAAGTCATTTCACATACGCACATTACGACAAATTACTACTAATAGGCAGTAAAACAAATATAATTGTACCTGTTCTCTCTTTGTTATATACATATACATAAACTGGTATGAATAGTTATTATCAAATCAAACTCTTTCTTCAATTTATAAAGAAATATTAAAAAGTAAAGGGTAAAAGCATATATACTTGCTCATCAAGCCTTTTTTGTCGCAATACCACTCATATTATACAAACCTTGTAATGATAATAACAAGTTGGATGTGATACGGGCAAGTTAACATTAACAAACGAAATTTATCTTTAATTAGCATTAATTTTAGTATGTTCCTGTGAGATGATAGATATGTTGAGTTTTAAATGACTTCATAATTTACATACTAATATGTAGGGAAGTACTAGCTATTAAAACACTTGAATAATGGTAATCTACTGACAACATAAATTGGAATTGTAACCATATTAACTACAACCATCACTATATTAACTAAAAAACGGACTAGCATATCAAGGATATAAAGGTATTAAAACAAGCACACACTTAGTACTAACCAAGTGGTCACTGTTTGAACCTAGTGCTTTATTTAGATATTCTATAATCTGAAAAATAAAAATATAAGTGGAATTTATAACAAGTTGTTAAATCTTAGATGTGTCCAACAATACTTCTTTTATAAAAAAATTAAATAACCAATGTTTGAAAGTCCAATTTATCTTAAATTTGATTTATTTTTAAAATTAATATTATCACATAATAATTATTTTCATCTGAATATGCTATATACATTCTTTAAAAAAATCTTATAGGAATAATTTTATCAGTGATAACAGTATCTGTTATGATATGCTTTAATAACTAGTTTTATAGTAGCAGAGTATTTAGATTATAGATCAATGAAATAATAACATTTTATCTTATAAAGATTAGGAATTGAAGAAATTAATTTAATGATTACTTAAGCAACCGTAATAATGAATCATCCATCAAACTATATCAACTAATAATATAAATTATATAAAGTATATGATATTTTTATAATTCAACATAGGCTTATATAAAGAAATGTAATGTCTAGGCATTTTTATAAAATTAGTTATATGAATATCTCAGACATTCTATAGAGGTAGTGAAATCAGACATGGATAAAAACTTTTCTACTATTCTTTTTTTAAATGAACATCCATTCATAAGAGTGAGTATAAACAAACTTACCGATTTCGGCATCTTGACGTTTTAGGATTGTTATCTGAAAAAGAAAATACATTTATAACTGATAGATATGTAATTTGTTGGGTATTCTTGTTATTAGGCCAAATCTCACGGTTTTAACAGTAGGCACTTTAAATAATCAACTTACTCTATAAATCTATCTAAAAACTGTAGAAACAACATTTGTATTACAGAATTCCTATATACTCTAAACGTCTGACTGTATTCTAAAGAAACGTAGGTATAAGTTGTAAGGCGATGAAATACCGGCAGAGGACGAGCAAGTTGAACATGGCCGTGTAAGTCAGAAATTTGCACCAAACATTGGTTTTTAAGTTTTTATCTTTACTTACCCGTTAAAAAGGAAAAATATCACCTAATAATCCACATAAGTAGCACAACACACATGAAGAAAGCACACACCCAAAAGAGTCACAAAAATATCGCGATATGATGTGACAACTGCGTGACGTGGTATGCGGTGCTACCACTAAAAAAAACGGTGTACGCAAATTATGAATATCCGATAACAAAAAAACTGGCAATAAATGTTTTGACAGACAAAAATCAAATAGACTATAGTTAGACATAGACTACATATAGAAAATACTTCATTTAACAGAAAAATAATAGGTATTTTAAAAGAAAACATAAATATGCTCACATGATAGCTTTTATTAAAATTAAATGTGAAAGTTTTCATATTTTAGTCTTGATTTACACTAAATATTATTACTATCAAGGTTTACTTAGTACTCGCAATTGTTATTGTCAGGTATTTTTTTAAATTAATAATACTTACAAATTACAAGTATCTTAAAGGAAATGTATTTTTAAGATACTTGAACACACAGATATTTTGAGTTAGAGTACACAAAATTCATTTCTCAAAACTTCAAGTTTCAACCTGTTAGATAAGTCAACTATCAAATTTTTAAACAGTCATTAGTCATTACTGAAATGCGAAAATACACAACTAACTAAAGGTTACTCTGGATTAGGTTATTTTCAAAATAAATTTCAATGTTTTCTTGTATTAACATAATAAAAAAATTAATCATAAAATGTGTGAATTTATAACCGTGATATTATGTAGTTAAATATATATTTTTTTACTATTTACAAAATGTGTTAAAATTAAAAGGAATCATGTCATCGCCTTTTAAAAGATTATGCCACTGGGGTCCAATTGCAGTATTGGGTATGTACTAGTTACAAATAATTAAATATATATATAATTCTTTGTCTCATCACAAGTAGATCATAAAATAGTAACTATTTCTGAGTTTAAAATTTTATATTAATTAATATATATAATCTCTTACAGGAATAATAAAGCTAATAACATGGGCAATGATACATTTAATGAGTATGTGGTGGCCTCCACATGTATCATTAGCTGCTGCACTACATTCTATCTTATTTATTACTTTAGCAGCTCTCACACTGTATTACTTTCTACAGTCACTTCTTGAAGGTCCAGGCTTTGTGCCAAAAGGGTGGAAACCAGTAAGTTTCTTTAAGTTTAATTTTACTTTCATTCTATTTCTTAAATTTCTTGTTGATTATCTAACCCACTGTATACAATATTTATATAAATTACTATTTATCACCATACTGATATACTACTATTACTTATTTATTGTTTATAAATATAAGTATTAAAATTTTACCAGAAGCCTTATAGAGCCACATAAGTTTATTTAAAATGAAAATATAAATGCAGCAAAACACATTTTTTAGATTTCATGTTACTGTTTATGAATGGAATATATAATATTTTTTTTACCATTACAAAAAAATAAAAAAAACTTAATATATAAGTGCTATCAGTATGTGTACTAATTTTGTTTATATTAATTTAATTATTCAAATAATTCATACTGTTTTTCAGGAAAAAGAAGAAGATGTTGGTTACTTACAATATTGTACAGTATGTGAAGGATTTAAGGCTCCAAGATCTCATCATTGTAAAAAATGTATGTTAAATTATATTTTATTTTTTATATGAAATTGAGTCATTTATAAATACTTCCATTCTAATCTATATTAAACTAAGTATTTACGTTAAATATTAATATCTATAATGTAAAAAATTAAGTACTTATCTGATGAAGGACATTGGTCACTCTTAAGATTTGGTTTTTGCATAATTACTCTCTTTAAGTGTGTGAAACTGTTGTAGGTGGAAGATGTGTTAAGAAAATGGACCATCATTGCCCATGGATCAACTGCTGTGTTGGTCATGCTAATCACGGCTATTTCTCTACTTTCCTCATGTTTGCTGTTTTAGGATGTTTTCATGCATCTATTGTAAGTTGCAATTCTTGCAAAAAACTTAAATTGCAGTTCTTATCATTCTTTTGCCAATTTAATACCTCCTAATTTGCTAATATTTTATTTTAAATGTACTACTATGTATTGTTTCTTTCATAAGAAAATTTCGCAAATTTATTTTATTTTATTTATTTAAGTATTCCTACAGCTAATCAAAAACAATTTGAAAGGTTAATAAAATTTTAAATTATTGCACTTATTGTAAACTGTTTCTTATTTATTACCACTTTCTTGCATAACTCTAGGTAGCATTTTTAAATCTCTAAATAACTTTAATAATCTCTTCCTAGCTATTTAATATTGTTGTATATATTTTATCATCAATTCCAGGTCCTAGTAACATGTTTGTATCATGCAATCAACCGTGTGTGGTACCTATACAATGGGACTGGCCAAGAGCCGATGATCTACCTCACACTCACCACATTACTTCTGACGTTGCTGGCTACCGGCATGGCAGTGGGGGTAGTTCTTGCAGTTGGAGCATTGCTTTACTTTCAGGTAAATAGTAAGCCACTTGCTAGTACTTCTATCTAAGCAGTTAAGAGATAATTAAATAAATTATTGTTTAACCTCTCATCTCCGTAACCAATTCTTTTGGCCATTTTGATTCACTGCCTCTATTAATTGAAAGTGAAGTGAAGTTTTGTATTTTTTCGTAATTACAGATTCGTGGTATCCTTAGCAATCGCACTACTATAGAAGAATGGATAGTAGAGAAGGCCGTAGGCAGGCGGGAGGAACAAGGTCTCCCTCCCTTTGTGTATCCATATGACTTAGGATGGAAGGCCAATTGGTACCAGGTCTGGGCTGGAAGCCTCTACGACGGACTCAGGTGGCCCGTACTGGACGGTTGCGGGCAATACGATCTCACTGTGAGTATTTTTCATAATTAATATTAAATACTAAGATGTCTTTCTATAATTTATAAAAAAATATATTTTATAACATAAAACATTCCATATAGGTGCCAAGTTGATTTGTGCGTGTAGTACGTGGAAGCGAAATCTCAGTGGTCATAGGATTTAGTTCCTCCAATATTATATTGTAAAGATATGAAAAAGGGAGGGGTTAAATATAGTTTAGTAACTGAAAATGTTGTTTTAATTTCATAAAATAAAATATGTCCTTACCATAAGAATATGATAATAATTTATAGTGGATGTGTCTTGCAGATGGAACAGAAAGCCCAGAAGATAGAGAAGCAGCAACGATCTCGTTTATTTGCGGCCGTCTCGGAGTACTCCGGCCGCTGGGTTCCTATATTGTCTCGGCCTCGTGCGGCTCTGTCCGCCCCTTGCACCGACGAGCCGCGGCTGGCCCTTCGCGTCGGGGACGTCGTTCGGGCCACTCGCCAAAGAAGGTATTTTTAACTCAAACTCAAACTCAAAAATATGGTCACTCATATAGGTAAACATTTACACTTATGAACGTCAAAAAAAAAACAAATTAAATTAATTGTAAATTTATTTACTCGCGGTCCTCTTGTGTATTTCACTCCAAAAGTAATCAGCTCTGTTTAAATCAAAATGCTAGCGACTTGATTGAATATCGATCTTTAATTAACTACTTTACTGCGACATACAATATTTTATTGAGGTGTTGTATTTTAGCTAATATTCCTTTCGGAGAAATAGTTTTTGCATTATCAAGTCTGGACATTTTGTTAATATTGTCGTAATCATTAGAGCCAGATTATATAGAATACTAAATGTAAATAGGGTATTCCTATCGACCCAGTTAGTTTTGGGTTACAAACATGCAAAAATACAAATAATTTTCCTTTACCGTTAAAAGTACTTTACCTCAGCCACGAAACTTTTTAAATTTGTTTTAATTTTTTACGATTACTATAAGGAAACTGTTAATACTTTATTTTCCTTTACATATATTATTAGTATAGATAAAATAGAAATATATATTTGTCCTATTTATTACAGACAATGGCTGTTCGGTGAAAAGCAAGTGCGGACGGGAGAGTCCCGAGCTCCTCGCGGCTGGTTCCCGCGGGAGGTCGTCGTGCCCGCTGATGAGCTGAAGGTCAAACCCGATTAGCGGAATCACACGTTACCATAGATTAATAATTATTTCAATTGCGACTTTATTGCTTTGTGATAAAATGCATTTTATAATACGCATTGATATCAGTCATTCAAGGTTACCTCCCAGGCTAGTACATGATTGGTGTACACACTACACAGAGGTGATTTTTTTTAAATTTTAAATATAACACATTTTTTGACTGACTCATGTACACGGGATTAATAAATAAGGGTAGTTATTTGGGCACGCAAGCGTGCTGCAAGAAGTAGTGAAAGCCGCGATGATTCTAGTATAAAATCTTTTTTATGTATTCCGTTTCCAGAGAATTGTCCTACTTTTAAATATCTCGATTTAATAACTTAGTAGAAAGAATTCGAAACAATTTACGGTTTAGTTTTAGTAACTCGCACTTCCCACATCGGACATTAAATATTATATATAATGTCTTATTAAGGATTAATTTGTTCCTAAAGAGTTGTTTTAATGGGTATCAATTAAGTGTACACTCGTCATAAGTTAAGTAAAAAGTGGTTTTCTGTAAAATCGGTCTACGTACGATAGTTTAACGTGAAAACGTCGTAACAAAACATTGATGAAATGATTGCATACTTGAGTCTTCGAGCGGAAGAGAGATAGATACAGCGCATGCGTACTATGAGCGTAACGGGACAGTCATGCTTTTTTGTTCATACAGCCAGCGTTCATCGATTAATAGACGTCACGTCAAAAATGTGTGTGAATTTTTACTATACCGATATACCGTGTTAAAATTTCACGGGTTATCACTTTTACTCAATAAAAAAGCTAACATTAGCGCCAGTTTTTTAAAGCAATATAAACAAAACGAAATTTTGCAATGAGCGTAGCGTAAATAAATTCAAAGACGCGGTACAGAAATGGAAGTATTTACTATAGTAACTATTCACTCACAAACAAAGCAGAGATACCCTTCTTCGAGAGTTCTGTTGAATTTTTGCATTCGTCTTTTTACAATAGGTCCGTTACCAACCTCCATATCTCTCTTCTCTCTCTCATAAGTCTCTTGCTATCCGCTTGCGCGTGCTCATTGTCCTCTTTAGTAGCTATCATGAACTACTTACTAAATAATAAATATTTGCGGGTAGCGGATATTCTGTTTTTTTTTTTGTTTTAATCGTTCCTTCACCACCATCTGTACATCTGGGCGATTGCGCAAGCAGAGAGGAAGTGTCATGTATGTTTGACTCGATATAGATTTAGAATGTTTCAAGAAGAAAGCATATTGTAAGTTTTATTTTAAGGTGCTCTATTTTTTTATGTCGTAATAATAAAATACCGTATGGTACTTGTTACGTTTTAAAGAATTTACATATACGCAATATATCAAATCAATATGAATTTATTTTTTATTTTATATTTAAAGTTATCGTGGCAAGTTATCTTAAATATGTTATATTTTCGTGTATTTTTTATATTTTTTTACACAAAACGCATTTTATGAAGACTTAATATTTTACAATTTGTCCGTCGTCATCTCTTTCAAATTCTTTTGCGTTTACCCTGTTATAGAAAGAGATGGCACTATATTGTAACGAGTTTAATATTCGTCTCTGCTTAATGCGATTGAACGAAACATTTTTTAACAGTTCATACATTATTTGCTTAAATTAATGTTTCGTGAGTTCTCCACCAATCGAGGGAATGAAGGAAGTACTTCTTGAAGTAAACTTGGGGCTTAATATTTATCCCAGGAAACTCCTTATATAAGTGTATGTATGTATTTAATTAAGCTGAAAATAAACAGGAATTGTATATGAATTTTTCGATTTTACTATTTCCATATTTGTAAAGTTTTTTTGTTAATGTTTACAACGTAATCACAAAATGTTATAAATGTATTTTACGATACTTAGTATGAGCCGTTATGTGTGATTGTGTAAATAAAGAATATAACTTGGAGTTTATTGTTTTTGTCGTAGAATATATCATAGTATAGTGATAACCTGGTTTATGATCCATTTGCATCATTTTACATTTTCTACATACTTGTGCAATTGCTAGCAACTTTACAGGATAACTAGTAGGGAAACCGCGTAAACTTTAGATTCGAGACTTCTAGAAATTCAACCTTAATATAGAGCTGTCAATTGTCAAACCATTGATTCTGTAGGCAATTTGACGTATTTGACAGCGATTGTAACTTGAAATACGTTTCCTTATGTCAAACGTAGTAGATTTATGACTCACTATTTCGTTTATAAATCTATGAAACCTGTCCATAACGATAAGTTCAAATTTGCCGTCATACAGACTATGTGAACGAGGCAATTAGTATGTCAAATGTGGTACCTAATCTTTTTTGACCGACGTCCGTAGGAAAATTTAAACAAAGTCAAAAGTGTAAAATCTTTATTGTGCATTAAATAAATTAATATAATCGTAATTAATGCGTAATAAGTTTATTCCAAAAAATATAAAAAGCTTTATCTATTATATTATCACGAATTCTCTTATAAATGCAAATCAAATGTTACAAATTCACAAACTTTATATTTCAAGGAAATTATATTTCAAAAGTTTGCACTGTTAATAAGCATTCGTATTAACTCAGTTGCTTAAGACTAATTTGTTATTTAGTGAAAGATCGTAAAGTCTACCATTATTTAAGAATCACTATTGGAAGTCACACACAATACGCTATTTTTCCTAATGAGTTAAATTTGTACCCATTAGGTATTTAGAATGTTATTTAGTGAAATATTTTATCTGTTGTGACCACAAAACTTCTTCGGATCTAGTACTCGTTGTCCTCGTCCAATTCCCCTTCAGTGGAGTCCACTCCGACTTCTTCATAATCCTTCTCGAGAGCTGCAAGATCCTCTCGAGCTTCAGAGAACTCTCCTTCTTCCATACCTTCACCAACGTACCAGTGAACGAAAGCGCGCTTAGCGTACATCAAGTCAAATTTGTGGTCCAATCTGAAATTTTAAAAATGGGTTTTGTATTAAGCCAAGTTAATATTTTGAAATATAAAACAAGCATACTATGTCAAGGGCCCTTTCAATAATAATATATATAGTGTAGTAAGTGTATATGTATTTTTATCTCTGTGTCCTTAAAGTATAACGAAGAATCGTTTATTGTTTGGCGCAAATTATGCCACAGATAATATAAAGAGACACACAGCCGCTTTACATATTTATTAACTACGTATTTCAAGAAGTCTACCTAGCCCAAGCCTCGGCTATGGCTGTGGTGTTGGACAGCATGCAAACAGCGCGCTGAACTTTGGCCAAGTCACCACCTGGAACTACTGTTGGCGGCTGGTAGTTGATTCCCACCTGCCAAAAATATACAATAGTATTATATGCTAATTTACAGTTGGTCAATAGCCTTTATGGTAGTGGTTAGTTTACCTTGAAACCAGTAGGACACCAGTCAACAAACTGTATGGACCGCTTAGTCTTGATGGTAGCGATGGCTGCGTTTACATCTTTCGGTACAACGTCACCTCTAAAATAATAAGTGCGTGCGTACAAAGTACAAATGTTAGAATAGAAACTTCCATGTAAATTAATTATTACTAAAGTAACAGCCTCAATGATCATGCACCAGTATATAATCACTCCATGTAGGTATTTGTATATCTATATTAACATTGTTTACACATTGTATACGTGCTTATGATAATATAAATAAAAATCTGCATTTACTGTACGTTATGCGACAGAATTGCTATCTAATGTTCTAATATGTAACTATTAAACGAATACATCAACCAATAGCATGTATTTTTTCCTCGATCTGCCTTTCTCACTCTCTCTCTTAATCGGTCTCAATCGCGCTCTCCCTTTTTTTGACAAAAACGCTGCAAATCTTCGTGACGTTCCGTAGAAATTTTACCATCAATTGCCTAAAGAAGTTTCACTTCAAATTTATACTATTTGTACATTATGAAGTACATTCAACTCGGATGCTTAGTATGAAGTAGGTTTTAGTAATTGGCTAAATAAAGTATTTGCCAGAAGTTACTGAGACTCTATAACTCTTGACAAATATATCTGAATAGAAAAATAATTATGAATTATTACCTGTACAACATACAACACGCCATGTATTTACCGTGACGAGGGTCGCATTTTACCATCTGAAAAAAAAATATTTGGAAAATAATACTAATATGTAATACTTACTGAAACTTAATGAAATTCGTAAACTGCTTGTTTCTGATTAAAACTTTGTAAAACATATTTATACATAGTGCAGTGTTGGTAAAGTGGCTTCAGCGTGCGGCTCTCATCCCTGAGGTCGTAGGTTCGACCACCGTGCACCAATGGACTTTCTATGTGCGCAATTAACATTAGGTCTAACGGGGAAGGAAAACGTCGTGATGAAACGGACATGTCTTCAACCCGAAAAGGTGACGGCGTCTGTCAAGCACAGGAGGCTGATCATCTACTTGCCTGTTAGATTTAAAAATCTGAGGTCAAGACCGAAAGAGGTTGTAGTGCCACTGATTATTATTAAAACATATTTAAATCAGATATGATACAATAGTAACGAATAAGTCAAAGAATTCGGTATAACAAGATTAATAGAATTCCTAAAAGGGTAATAGTAGTAGAATTCCTAAATGGGTTGGATATGCGCCAGACTATATCAATATTACATAAAGACCTGCCTGCCTGCAGTGCCGACATTTGAAAATTTTACCATTATTTAGAATTACATTCATTTGAAGGTCGCTATTAAGAGTTAGAAAAATTCATGATTTCACCCGGGCGTCTCTCTCCGCCCGCTCTAGTGACTAGTGAAATAGATTTTTAGTTCAAGCATCACATAGTTAGATAAAATCAAATCTAATGAGTGATTTTAGTTAGTGGCCGATCTTATAATTGCGTATTAAAATATGTAACGCCAATGAAAAAAATCACTTAGAGAATATGATGATGATGATGATTACATTAATATTTTGTGATTTTTGTAGCATGATGATGCAGAGTGTTCACATTACAGCTTTATTTATTTACAAATATATGAGTAGAGTAGTTTAAATAAAATATATACCTGATTTGCAGGTTCAAAGCAAGCGTTGGTAATCTCGGAAACAGTCAGTTGTTCATGGTAAGCCTTCTCAGCGGAGATAACTGGTGCGTATGTGGCGAGTGGGAAATGTATACGCGGATATGGCACCAAGTTTGTTTGGAACTCTGTTAGGTCGACGTTGAGAGCACCGTCGAATCGGAGCGATGCAGTGATTGAAGATACGATCTGCGGGAAAAAGTAAAGTAGATAAATTTATGTTTAAATTACCTAACCTAGTTTTAAAATTTTAACTAAATGTTACCCTAAGGGTCTGTTTCACAATGTCCGGATAAATAAGCTATTTATTACTTATTGGTAGGATAAACAGTATTTTTGCGTTTCACGACTGTCAGATAGCGCTATTTGTGATGAAATGCGAAGTATCTTATACGGAACTTTTATCGAATAATTTATGTGTTGCATAGCCATTTGGTACTTTATCCATACATTATGAAACAGGCCCTAAGACTAATATTCTTCATCATCACATCACATATCATAAACCTATCAACCTACCTGTCCAATAAGTCTGTTGAGGTTGGTATACGTTGGTCTTTCAATGTCTAGGTTCCTCCTGCAGATGTCGTAGATGGCTTCGTTGTCGACCATGAAGGCACAGTCGGAGTGTTCTAAGGTTGTATGGGTCGTCAAGATTGAGTTGTAGGGCTCCACTACTGCTGTAGATACCTTAAGAAAAACAAAATTCAATCAAAAGCTCCGACCTCCGTATCTCATTAACAGTTTGGACATGAACCAAAGTTCATGTTCGCACCGAGCACTTTTCTTCTAGCTACCTAATAAACTGTTACCTGTGGTGCTGGGTAAATGGAGAACTCAAGCTTAGACTTCTTGCCGTAGTCCACAGAAAGTCGCTCCATCAGTAAAGAGGTGAATCCTGAACCAGTGCCACCTCCAAACGAGTGGAACACCAGGAATCCCTATGGTTAAAATTAATTAGATTTGAATTGTGTATATATTTGAAGATTGAGTGTCCATGGGCTTCGGACACAGTATCACTAGACATCAGGTGAGCCTGTCCGTTTCCCCCGTGTCCTATATTTCTATGTGTAAAATTCACTGTCAACTTAAAAATCAATTACATATATACATAAATCCTGATTACCTTCTCTCTAATTGGATTACTTATTGGACTTGTGCATTAGCTCAATAAAAAATGTTTAAAACAAGCCCATAAAAACTTGGCATGTAATACCTGTAGTCCAGTACATTGGTCAGCGAGCTTTCTCAACCTATCAAGGACTACATCGACGATCTCCTTGCCGATTGTGTAGTGTCCTCTCGCGTAGTTGTTTGCCGCATCTTCTTTACCAGTGATAAGCTGTTCTGGATGAAACAACTGACGGTAGGTACCCGTGCGGACTTCATCTGTAAAGAGGATATTAGTGAAGTTAGTTAGTTAATTAGCCTGTTCGAAATACATTTGATAAAATATTTTTACTCAGCCGATCCTCATTCTTAATTATTATTAATTGTTGAGATTTACTCGGGTTACGTTTGATGCATTTTTTGTATATACTTTTTGTTTATTTAATATTAGTTGGTTTAAATAATTTGTCAATAGTTACGTCCACTATTTAGAATTATATAGAACTATTGTGAGGCAAGGTATCAATCAGCATCAGTTTAACTTCTTTTTATTCCCATTCCAATAGAATTTGTTCAGACGGCTGACAATATTGTGTGCGTAGTGTGTGTGTTGGACTTTTTATTTGAGTATGAATTGTGTATCGACGGCCACCGAACCGTTCTTTGTGGTGGTGTGTGGTGGCCTATATAAAGTTTGTATTATCAAATTAATAATAACAATAAATAAATCAGGCTACGACGATTACAGATTTTGTATGTATGTCTATGTTTAAATAAATGTTCGGGGTCGAGTCGCATTGGATATTTTGTTTTTTTTTTTTTAATTAATTAATTTATTTATTTATGACGCGAAACATGATTTTATTCATTGCCGACAGAGCTTACGCTTAGCTTACTTTACTTATTTTAATCCTAAAGTTCAAAGGACTTGGGAGTGTCTAACATGTGGTTAGTAAAAGCAAAACGTAGTGATTTAATTAGCGAAGCTCAAGTGGTTGTTAAGTGAAGTGGAATGTTCAGGGTTTAATTGGAGCTCTCGGGGTTATATTTAATGTCTCTGAAAGCTCACTTGTAGACCAATAAGTATGAATATAATCAAATAGTTTAAGTTTGATTTTTATACGATATATATTTCGCTACAATTAAAATGAACGAGGCGTGTTCTACTATTGAAGCCATGCACTTCAAGGGTATGATAGGGAGTCAAGGGAGCGCGAAACCGAAATTGATTTTAAGTTTTGAAACACACGAACTATAGGTTCATGTCACTAATAAGCTTATCCTAAAATGTACGAAACGCATTTTTTCGTGGTTTTGTGAAAATATTGCAAATTGTAGGATTTACTAGCAGTAAGGCCTAGCGTGGCAAATTTGGGAATCGATAAAAAGTGTTCTTCACGAAGGTTTTCTGATCTTCACAGATAGTCTGCAACAAATTTTGCCCAACCCTCTAATTGCAGAAAGTGTATTTCCCTTTTTCGTTTTCCCCCCTATCAACCTATACAATGCGACAGGAGGCTTGTTTGTTTCTAAAAATAATCTGGGACATTGTAATTATAGAGAAAATGGCGGCAAAAATTCACAGTCCATACTTTGGAAATTTGTAAATCCGCCACTGATTAACTGTACTGAGCGTATTGTGCATTCATAAAGCACTGTATACCGTCGTCTGTGTTGGCACCCCTTTAGGCTTTTGGGGTACAATTTTGTTCGTTTTGCCTTTAATCCCTCGAGACGGGACATCGTTTTCCTCGCCACTTATGTTACGAAAAGCTCTCAGCATTTTTAACGAGACTTTTGTTTTTTTAATTATAGATCGAAAAATTATATGCTTATGTTTTATTATATTTCTTTGAGTATAGCGATTAAATATGATATTCTTCTTATGTGTGATCTCCTAAATATTATATTGTCTACATATCTTACCTGTCACGACATGTTTTTATAAAAATATTATTGTTGTTGTTGTGCGACAACAATAATAATGCGTAGTAAGGATTCATGAAATACTCTATCTTTTTTATTTTACGTTTTTCTATTTCTACTATAGTGATATATCTTTAAAATAATAATTAAAGATATATTTAATTAATTTTAAACTGTATTGGATGCTGATAGTAATGAGTTTATTTAAGAATTATAAAACACAAAAAGTACCTGAATAAGGGAAAAAAAATACGGCGAATTCGTACCCGACACACTCGATGGCTCATGTTATGTTTCTCGGGGAATCTTACGTATCAGTTATTCGATATCCTATATGTTTTGTTATAAAAGTACATTACAATTAATGAACTGTAAGGAAAATGATTTTTGTAAAATGTTAAATGTACATATTAAATTAAGAATACCTTGAGTTGGTAATGAAATGTAGAAATGATTACCTTGTTAATGAATCATTTTCTATGCATTTTTATTATACTACATGCATAATATAAATGTATTGATGTGTTAATATAGATCAGTGTTATACCAACACTTATATTAAATATAATTTTCCTGAAGAGTCTCTTTTCATTACAATATTTAGTGCCTTAGAATAACATACAGAGTTCAAAGACAACCACTTCCAACATGACCTATTTCTCAAAAGCCTTAATTCTTTATTAAATAGGTCTTGCATTGAGGTTGGTTAGCTTCTGCAGGAATGTTTATACAATTACACATAAGTAGAATTAATGAAAGGTTCATTAAAATGTGCAAATTGTTTCAAATTTGATTTGTGTAGCATCTTAGTAATACTTTTTTAAATATAGAACAGGGGGCAAACGTGCAGGAGTATACTAGATGTTAAGTGATACCATGGTCACTCTGAATGATAGAGGGGTAGTCTATTACCGGTCTTTTAACAATTGTGACGCTCTTTCCTTAAAGTGTTCGGAAATACTTCAGTGGGCAGTTGGTTCCAAATAGTATTGATTTTTAATAATCATCTCGTGAAAGGCAGTCATATTAAAAGTTTTATACGTGTTGGTGTTTCTTGAAAAAATGTGCAAAGTCAGCAACGTGTGACGTCGATACAACAACGAGCGAAGCGTGGCGTGTTAGATTTCCTGCGCTATGCAAATCGCTTGATATACGATATACAGATAATAGAGTTATTGAGAAAGCCAGATTCTTAAGATCTCACGATTATTTGTTCCATTCTCTATCGGTGAAAACGGCATATCTTAGAACCAAGGAAAGGAGTCGACGGTTTGTCAGACACACATGCCTTTTAGAAAAATAAATGATAGCGAAACAGATACAGAAATTTGAGGCCTGCCTTCAAATTTCTTACACCACTTGGTTTTATTTCCATTCCATATCCAGAGATATTTTTTCAAAAGGCTCTGGAAGAAGACGCAGCACTAACCAGTTGCCTGCAACTTCCTCATCGAGTATCCCGCAATATCGCAGCACACAACTCCTGAGTAAACTGTATTTTTTTTGTATCTAAAACGTCGCATGGGTCTTCCATTTGAAGAACACCTACTGCACTTCTGTACTGACCGTTTGACTACTGTTGCACAGAAGATGTAATAAAAATATCCTGATGTAGGAAATTGAAAATTGTATACTTCAAAAACTCTAAATTTAGATTCGCTATTGAACGCATGGTACACCAGCCTCCACCATTATCCGTAATACCAATAAGAGTTTACATTGGAACGATTTCAATTTGTAATGTCAATTTAAGTAAGTACAGTGAATACAGATAAACGTAATAACACGTTACATTCGCGGCTCTTGAGTGGGTTCGATGCCCGTCGTTTTAGGTCTAGTGCACAACATATTAAAATAGGATTTGTTTTAAACAAATTTTAGTATAGTTTAACAAAAAGTATGATCCAACTTGAGATATTTCTTGTGTATATAAAAATCTAAATAAGATTACCTAAGTGTAATACGGTCCGATCAAAGCGTAGCAAATTTAATGAAATTTGATACAGACGTTTGTTTTAAAATGAAATAGCTTAGATTTTATTGTAAAATATAAAAACTAAAATATATTATTAAAAGGAGCGCTCTTTAGCCAAAGTTCCGAAGATACTGGTAGCGTTCCCCCTTTGAATAGCTAGACTAATTTATTTTTATTTATTTATTTATTCACACTTCGTTGCTAGAAAGAATCACAAATAACACAATACATATAAATTACAAGGGATGCAACGGGCGGCCTTATCGCAAACAAGCGATCTCTTCCAGGCAACCCTAGTAAAAAAAGAAAACAATAAATAAAAAAAAATGATGAGTGCAAGAAGTGCATAACCAGAAGTTATATAAAAAACAATATATATTCTTTAATTTTAAGGTTAGTTTATGTTAAAGTTAAATTAAGATTTGATACAATTTAATTGATTTTTTTTTACATATAATTTAGATTAAGAAACTTTCATTGTATGCTCTACAACACGAGTTTTTATATTAAGAACGATTTCTCAAAAAAAACCACACAAGATACTACGAAACAAAGATCAAATCATATATTTAATTCTTAAAGTTCACCACATCATACAAAATGCTTTACCTGCAGCTATATATATTATAAAATATCTGAAAATTATTGTTAACACAAATGTTATAAAAAATAAAAATTAGTGATTACTGGTAAGTATTTATCACATCTCATATCATGACACTTAACTTGACAATTTTCGTTTTTTTTTTATTATAATTGAGAAACCACGTGGTGATTATGTGGACCTAGCTTAGAAAGGCAATTTACGGTCAGTTTTTATTCATCCAAATGCCATTACCAGCGTAGCTAATGCTTTGTAATATGCGTCTAGGCTTTTTGTGAATTCCGTTTTTCTAGCGTCTAGGCTGACGTATTGACGAATATTAATGTTCTGCCCAATCAATTCATTATTTGATTTTAACCAATAGGAGTCGAGTTCGCGCTGAATCTCGCTAGGTTACATGAGTTCCAGGGCTTGTCATTTTGAACCAATTAGACTAAATATAATTGTATACTTTTGATAATATACTTAACATTTATATTTACTATAATTGTCATGTATGTAAAAATAGATAGCTTGTAACATTTACTGTATATATAGCATTATATATGATGTGGTAAAGTCTAAAAAATCTGATATCTTTTAAATAAAAGGTATATAAATAAATAATTCAATAACTACAAGTTCAATGCTTAATGCAATTTTCATTTTTATAATTAAAAAAAACGTAAAAATTATAAAAAAGATTAAATAGAAAGAAATTAACGGTTGACTGACTCTTTACATTGTTGCTTTTATTTTAATTTACCACGTAAATTATTTCCGGTATACAGCTTAGCAGGTATACAATTAAAATTCTTAGTTCGCCGTTAAAGAAGTTTTTAACTGCGCATTCCTAAAAGAATTTTAGTCACTGCTCTTACCGACTACGGTGGGCTCCAAATCGACGAACACAGCTCTAGGGACGTGTTTGCCCGCTCCGGTTTCGCTGAAGAAAGTGTTGAAGGAGTCATCTCCACCTCCCAGGGTCTTGTCAGTTGGCATCTGGCCATCAGGCTGGATGCCATGCTCCAAACAGTAGAGTTCCCAACAGGCGTTTCCGATTTGGACACCGGCTTGGCCAATGTGGACTGAGATGCATTCCCTCTGTAACCAAATGATGAAAAGTTTATAGGATTTGTTTGTTATATTATAACGGCATCGCAGGTACAATAATGGGGATAAAATCGTTGTTAGTAATTAAAGTATGTACTAAGCTTTTACTTCATGATTTTTTAGATAAAAACGTCACAGTAGGAAATCACGACGTCCGTCGTTGTACTACTGCGCGTTTCTAAGACAGTTTTCACCACGTTTTACTGAAGTTTTTTCAAACCAAAACGACGAAAAGAGCGTAACAATTCTTAAAAGGCCGGCAACGCATCCGCGAGTCCTCTGGCATTGAGAGTTTCCATGGGCGGCAGTATCACTTAACTCCTTAACTTAACTTTTGCCCCCTGTTCTATAAAAAAAGGAAATACTATGACCATTTCATTTGTTAAAGGTACGTCGTTGTCGTTTGTGATTTGTGAAAGACAAGACGATATAGGCCCGGTAATTCCCCCAGGCTTTAGCTGCGATATTAAAAACCTTCAATACATGTTTTTACTTTGAATAAATTATATTAAAATTGTTAATTAATTATCATATTCTTATGGTTAGCACGTTTTCCGCCCCAATTCACATTATTTAATTTGCATTCTCATTACCATGATTAATATTTAAACTATGGTTACATTTTTTTTTATCAAGAAAATTATTTTCATATTATTTATAATCAAGGCAAAATTGTTTCAAACATAGTGGATGGAGCCTAAGACAGGTCAGAAGCGATGTGCTTAACCGGCCGAATACCTAGGTAACTCTTAAATTGTTGAGAAAATGAATGTAGAAAGATGTTTGAGAAAGATTGTACTTTTACTGTTTTTCGAAGTAATCTCCGTTCCTCTCTATACATCGTCGCATTCGATTGGAAAAGGGCTTTTCTATGGCATTAGTTTGGATTTGCCGCCAATTGCCGCGAATGTACAACATTAGGTTATCAAAGAGATTTAAAAAAGTTTTCATGAGCAATGTTTCTGGCCAGTTCTAAACAATTTCAGTGTTACCCACGTCTAAACGATAATGTCTCTTCGTACCACAGATAAAATATTAAATTAATTATGTTAAGAAAATAAAAATAAATAAAATACGTTTATTTTGGAACATAAGATCATCTAGGTATCACTTATTCCACTCATCACATCCCTACTCATCAGCAAAGAAGACAGAGGGTGTTGGCCGAGAGAAAAAGCCGGCGTAAAAAACTCTCGGTACTCTTTTTTTAAAAAAAGCAAATCATCAAACAATTCTACCATATTTAAAACAAATATAGCAAATTAATTAGAAGTAGCCTGCCCAGCTTTGCTTTTATATATCTAAAACTAATTTACTTTTATACATACAATATCTCATTATGATTAAAATATATAACGAATAACAAACTGTTGCTAGTAAAACAGATATTCCAACGATCATTTTTAGCATCTACCGCGCGCGTAGACTCATTTTAAATCACATATTACAAGTTCTATTCAAATATTATTATAATATATATTTTAGTATAAGATCAATTATTTTTATCAAAAACACTAATCCTTACGTGTCCAACATAGTTTCGTGCGGAACAATAATTTGTAACAAAATTCAGAGTTAGGGTTGACAAAGTTTATTGAACTCATTACTTTCCTGAAAAAACACGCATGAAAATATTGATTTCACATTAAATTGATTATATGGTTGTTTGTTTTAATGATGAGCTTTTAAAGCATGAATCATTGTGAATGTTGTTTTAGAAACGGATATCATTGTTAAATAATAGGTAAGGAATGAAGTGAGTCGATTATTATCTAAGTTACCATTGTTCTATATTTGTAGTAAATACAAACGTAGAATTAATTTTTTGAAATTATTTTGTATCTTGTTACGCCAAAGAAGTACAACTTCAAACGCGTGTACATAAGTACACACATGCTTTTCTTTTACTACTACACTAATATCCTCATGATATTTATTGGCGAGTCTAAACCTGCGGGCTGGTACCCGCGTTGCCTCTTGTGAAATTTTTGACAATTGCAGCAGTGCAGCAACATTTCAGATAGCCGGGATACCGACAGTCTCGAGATTATATACATTTAGAATTATATCTGAGCTAGTGATGGTAGAAGCTGACAGAGAATAAATAAGCCTTTAAGTAATATTAATAAATATTCTGTTCTGTGATTTACCACACTCACCATTGCATACATATTCACAACACTTCCAAGATAACAAAACAAATTATAACGCTATTGCCATGCGTTTTTATCTTCTAGGTAGTCATTAACTGTGTAGTAACCTTTACACGTTTTTTTAATTTGTGTTTTGAATCTGTTGAGAGGCAGTTCCAATATTTCACTAGGAATCATGTTATAGCAGCGTATACTTAGGCCTATAAATGAATTATTTATTTTCTGCAACCTGTAAGATGGCTGGAAAAGTTTCCCCTTATTTCTTGTATTCCGATTGTGAATGTCAAAATGTTTTTATATTGATTGCTTTGCTTTGTTCCAATAACTTTGGCAACTATTAGACAACTATTTGTGTTTTCTAGTTTTGCACTTCTTGCTATATTCTTTTTGTCTAGATGAGGTGAGCATCTAATAAAGTTTTTGTTGCCTGAAGATTGTTTGAAAGCATAAATTCCGTCAATTGGCCATCTTTTTATTTTTATTGTACTGTATTAATATATACTATATTTAATAAAACAAACAAACTAATGTCCAGATAACTAAGACAACTGCTATTGTCTTTTTCTATATGATCTGTGATCTAGATTATTTATTGATATCATGTCCGATGCATATAACACACTGAATGAGTAATAAAAACCGTATCGTGTGAGCAAACTGATACGATAACTTTAAATGCTACATTCGATATTCGTTACACACGACTTGAAACAACTATTATATTATATCCATTGCTATTTTGTTTCGTCTAGCAAAGCAGAGTAATAATATTAAATTTTGCGGCTAATTTTCGTACACGGTAGTTGGCTGTTTATATATATAAGAATCAGCTGTGACTGGGGATGTCGACAAAGACGAGGTGAAAACCAGCGTGCTTCTAGAGAGAGCTCTGATGAACACGAAACTTTCTTGACATTAGTAAACTACTTTAAACAATGTACCTTCTAAAAAGTTTTTCCTAAATAGGCAAGAAATTGCAGATTAGATATTCTTTAAAAAAATAAAAATTTGGAGCGTCCAAGACTTTATTACTGGTAATTAATGTATACACAGGTATTTTATGATTGTAACTCGATCTAGAGGAAGGGTGCTTCACCCCTTACGGAAGGGGCTTTAGGGCAAACGCAGGAAGTATATATAAGCATAATCGTATCATTTACATATTAGCTTTCGATCTAACCCTATTGCCACCTTAACTTCGACAAAATTTGAATATTTTGATGATTGCAATATGTACAATAAATAACAATATCTTCGTCGATAATTCTTATTAGTTAGTTATTTAATAAATGTAACATTTTTTTTTATTAGAATTATTTTATTCCATTTAAACGAAATGTAGCTCAGTTAATTATAAGTTTACAATATTAGGATCAACAAGCTTTAAACTTATAAACAACCAATGTATCAATGTAAAATTTATATCTCAAATCATACCTTTGTTTAATATTTTTTTAGTAGAAATAACAAACTTTTTATACATCATTTGATACTGCAATTAAAATTGAATTTGGTCAAAGTTGATTGCAGGTTATTAAACTAATGTGTGCCGGCAAGTGTACCTTAAAGAGAATATAATAATTTAATGACTGTAATTTTATGTTAAATTATATTTTCTTAGGATCACAAGATTTTTCTAGCGCTAAACACTTCTCGTGGAGAAAATTACCTCGCGCTTACGCTCGCGCGCGCGCATATCAATATAATAAATAAAAGCAAGACAAATAGTGTGAAAATAGACGTATTGGTGGATGGAAAATTGTGGTGGCATTCAAGCTTTTCCATCCACCAATACATCTATTTCTTTTTATCTGTCTATTTCTACGCCAACAATTATGCATAACAGTATATATGTTTCGAAGATTAAACAGATACAGAGATTGACAGAAGAGTGACACGCATGGAGGATTTCATTAGCTGAAGAAAAATATATCTAACATGCCTTACATGGAACCACAACTTCAACTTTGTAAGACCTTCTAAAACTATGTACTTTCCAAACAGGAATGGGAAGTATCGTGTTGGGTGTCACAATCTCGAAAGGGCAGACTAAGACAGAAAGATTACAAATGTGGAAATTCTTTTAAAGAAAAAAAGACTATTATGGCGATGGACATGATTAGAGAAAGTCGTGAGTAATGGTCAAGATCCAATACTGAATGGCATCAATATGGAAAAAGAAAAAGGGGTAGACAGGCCAGGCGATGGAGTGATCTGCAAACCACAGCGGGGTCTGTGAGGACTAGAGTTGCCGGGATTGAAACAAGTGGATAGAGCTAGAAGAGGCCTACATGTGAACTACTGACAAAATATTTTGTATTGTGATCACAAGAAAAATGTGTTAAAATTATTGTATGATCACAGAAATATAAAATTAATAATAATTTCATATTGACGAAGTTATGTAAACTAATTCTAAATATATATGTACATATTTTAGTAAATAATAATAAGCACAAACTAAATGTTAGCCAGATAATTAAGCCAAAATGAGCCTTTTAATTTTTTATACACTCATAAATTGTAACATTTTCGTTTACGTTAATGTCCAGTAGATCGTTTACATTCATTGAATTGTTACTCAGAATAAACAAAGATTAAATAAGCGAACTCAGTCTTTTGTCAGTGTCGCAATCCCACTACCCCTAATTGTATATTCCTCATCAGCTCATATTTTAAAAAATTAAACCCATTTTGCACCAAGCTTTAACATCTTTACAACAACCGACATCGAACTTAAATCCCAGTGAAAATGTATTTTTTTTATGTAAAGCTTTTTATAAAATAATATTACTTTACTCGCCTACACTATCATATAATTAACTACTCTTTAATAAGGTTTAATATATTGTAATGACTATAATTTTACGTGAGAATAACTTTTTCATGGTTCACCGTGTGATAAAGTTGTATAAAAATATATCGATCTAGCAATTAATTTGGCGATAAAATAGTGTTATGTACGATACCTGAAAAATTATTTTTGTACATAGCACAGCGTGGTACGATCAAACCAACATGGAATCATCAATCAACTGACTCTGTTAAACACAGCCTTTCCAATTTCAGCTTAAATTATCCGATGAATAGGTAAATCCATGCTTTGGTTAAAAGTAATCCGAATTTTGAATTAAAAATTTACGCGATACAATTTTAGGTTTTTAAGTTTTCATTTAGTATTGTTTTAGTATAACTTTGTGCACGAAAACATTCATTCACTACCTGCACCCACACACTCATGCAAACACGTGTTGTTAATATCTCAGAAAATTTAATTGAAAAAAAAATATATTGAGCTGGAGTTTCCTATTAAACTTGTTATGGAAGACCTGGGAAGTACCTGGACACAGGAATTTTATACTTAAATGGATTACCAAATCTGACAACTTTTTTAGATTTTTCATTATACTAAGCGGAAAATATAAAAACGAATATAAGCATTAAGCACGTAAATCGCCGTCCGCCGTATTGAAAAATTCTACGTGAGTCTGAATTAACATTAACGAATTCACATTGTAACAAATTTTGTTACCGTAATTTAGTTCTTAAAGCAGCCTTTTGACTCCTATCATTAAGGTCGTAGGATCGTTTCCCTGCACTAATGGAAAGTCCTATGTTTGTACAACATTGGCTCGAACAGTAAAGGAAAACATCGTGTTTCCAAAACAAGCCGGAAACCGGCTTGTTTTGGAACCAATAAGTTGACGGCGTGCGTCAGGCACAGGAGGCTGATCACTTTCTTGCCCATTAGAATGACAAATGATCATGAGACAGATGCGATGCTTATAAAAAAAGATGCATACGGGTTTAATGATAATATAATCTAAATTCTCCGAAAATGTTATAAATGTGGGTGTTTCCCACGTTACATAAACTACCACCAATTACTAAGTCAACTTGAAATCGATTACAATTACATCGTTAACCATTTTAGGGATAACTGTCCCATAAAACCGAATTAACCATTTAAGATCAGTTTATGTGGGAGCCCAAAAAGTTAAAACATCAATTACTACTAAATAAAATAGAGGACTTATACCGTCTCTGACTTAAATGAGCGCACATCGCGTATAATTGGTGCGTCTTGATGAAAAATAAATTGTTTTCACAAAAGAACACTCATAATAGTAATAAAGATCAATAAAATTTACGCACGATGAGAATCCAGGCTTCTCATCAGTCCATTTGTTCCTCCATTCACCACCAGAACACGTTTTGGGAAAAACTCAACGTTTTTGACGTTCATAAGTGTACAATGTGCTACCAATACGAGATGATTTTGAATTTGAATTCACCGACATCCAGATCCAGCATTATGATAAACGAGCTAGGTCTAGATATCCATAGTTGCTCCCCTCACACTTTAAATCGATTTTGGTGGAATTTTTATAAATCAATTGCTTTGTTTAATTTTTTTTATTATTTATTCGTGAATGTTTGTCATATAAAATAGTGTATTTTACTGTACAAAGTGCCGAGCGTCGGCAAGCTTTTATCAATAAATAAATAAGAAAGGAAAACCTTTTTAATTACAAGCTGGCAACGCAGTCGCTCTGCCCTCTGACATTGAGAGTGTTAACGTCAGTTATAATTATTTGCAGTTAAAGATTAATCTATGGCATTGCAGTATTTTGTTTTCAAACTTAACAAGTTCGATCGTCTATTGTCTGTGTTTTTATAACACTTTTTGTTGACTCAAGTGGGACCGGCATTGGAAATTAGCTAGTGCATTGACCTAACGCAAGGTAGCCTTAGATTATTCTTGCTCCATGTATTCAGTAAAACAAATATCTTTACCTAAATCATTGTTAATAAGAATTACTCACTAAGAACTACTCCGGCGAAGATGCTTATAGTTTCCAATTAATAGGCAAATATAATAATATAATATATTTTTTACAACGAAGTTGAAGACGACACCGGACGGATGTTCTTTGTTTACATTTTTAGTAAAATATCAGAATATCAGTGAAATAAGTATAAAGAAAACGAAATGTAATTCTTATTCATGTACACGTAGTGAAGAAAATTCCAAAGGAGGAAAACAAATTTTTTTCCAAACATGCCTGGGGCTTAAATCAATTCAACTAAAGCCAGGACTTTCGCAATGGATAATTCCTATCATTATGTCCTTCATAAACCAAAGCTTGTAAAATATCTACCACAGGAAATGATTATTCGTAGAGAAATGCTTCATTGAGTGCGTCTGCGCAGGAGTGGCAATAATGAGCTGCCTGCTAAATCTGGCATTGTTTCGGATCACTTGAGTGGAACGACCGGGTTATAATACCTTATTAAATACAATTAGATACCACTCTAAATTTGGTTTTGTATTCTTTTTAAGCTTAGTTTTAACATAGGCGGATCTTAAAGCTGCAAACAGGCTCAACTCAAAATCAAATAAAAAAAACTAAGAGTTTTTTCATTATCAAACATCTTGGCCAATTCTGTTTTTTTAAAGCCTATCCAAGTTCGACTCAGAATAGGCGTGATAAAAATCAAATAAAATACCAGTGGTACTTTTAATTAAATTCCTTGAACCAATAAATATTCCAACTTTCTATAGTAAAGTATTTCTTTTGTCAAAATAATGATCTGTTTTGTGTAAAGAATTTAGATTGATGATATTTTATGGTGATTATCGTATAATGAATTGCTTATTTTTTTGGATGTTTATTGAATGGATCTTCGTTGATTTGAAAATGAAAAGAACCTTTTATGTAAAAGGTTATATATTTTTAATGTTTTGGACACAAAGAAAACAATTTATGAACACGTATGTATTTAATACTTTTTTAATCAGGAGTTTCACATTAAGATTTATATCAAAACGATATACTACTATGTACTATTTAAAAAAGGCAATTTATTTAAATATATTAATGTGTATTACTTCTTAAAAGCTTCTAGGTATAACAATTTATGGACACATATGTAATGTGTTGAACGATGTAGATACAATAAGTATTGGATAGTATTGAATTACTAAAACAAAACCAAAAAAGAAATTTCTTAGAAACAGTGTTTAATTTGAGCCGCTGAACCACAGTTCTAAAAACACATGAATCATTGTTATAAAAACTGACTGTAATAATTGTAAACTTGATGATTCAAGAATACGTTTAACAAAATAACCTCGTTTCACATTCTGCGTCTGTTTTATTAATCTCTACTGTTATTGTCCTTGTGTGAAAATCATTTCTTTTTCATCAAGAAATCCCCAATTACACGCCTCGTACACTTTGTCAGAAACGGTAAATGTACTCTATTTTATTGCGTAGTTATTGATGATTTTACGATTTGAACACCCACATAAACTGATCCTCAATGGTGAATTTGGTTTTATACGACACTTTATAATCTAAAAGTATAGGAAGACTTGTTTTATAATAATATGTTTCAGGGCCTATAACTCATCTATAATGTATGTCTCAAACATTAAAACTATTCATTATAATTAAGCAGTTTTTCGCGTTTGGATGGATAACACATTATTTTGCCGGGAATCAAATCCGCTCCACCACGATGTTTACTAGCTTTTATCTTTATATTTATTTTTATTAGTTTAACTGTTTTATCTTTATATTACTATATACATAATTTGAATGAAATATAACTATTGATGGATTTTCAGCTCGATTAGGTAAATTCCGACGTAAAATAATAACCAATCCCACTGAACAAATGTTTTAAAAACGCAAATGAATTCCAGACATGATAGAAGTGACTCATGGGGAGCGGCAACATGACATTGGAGGCATTGCCTAAATACTACCCTAACTTATGTACATATCATTGTGGTAATCATATTTTAACTATTATCAAAGTTTTCAGAGCAATTATAACGTATAGTATACTTGAGCGACATATTTAACAGAGATTGATCAAGATTTTTAATTTCAACGCAAGAGTGCAAATTATTGTTAAATCAATATTTTTTTTAATTTTAAATGTATTAAAGAAAAGCTGTGTACAAAGGCTTGCGATAAATTTAGTGATAATCAAGTTGATAAAAGGGCCTGGAATTAGTGCTGGGCAGGCTACTTCTAATTAATTTGCTATATTTGTTTTAAAATAAGTGTTGTTTGATGATTTGGTTTTTTATATATATATATATATATATATATTCATTTATTATCAGAAAACAAGGTTCCATAATTATTTGTTAGTAACAATTTACTTAATAGCTATTTATTAATAGCTTATATTTTTAAAAGATTACTGGGAATTTTGTACGCTGCCGGCTCTTTCTCTCGGCCTACACCCTCTGTCTCCTTTGTGGATCAGTAGGGATTCCTGCAGGTTCAAATTGAATAACATGGAATAAATGATACCTGTTCTTCTTAATCTGAATCTTATAGTCCATACAAAATGTTTAATTTTCTTTTCACCGGTAGAATTTCAATTTTCCTTTTTCGAAACACTAACAATTCCAATAAATTTAATTTAAAGGCAAGGCTTATACGAGAGGAGTCACGCAGCTTATGACCCAGTAAATATTCAGTATTGAATATTAAATATTTGCTTTGCATGATTTTGGTATTTTGAGAACTGATATGCTATTGCAATGTTATGTAGCACTTCAAAGCCAATAAGCGGACTGTAAAGACCGCAAATTGTCAGGATAATTTTACAATTTCACCCTAAAAGAAAAAGATAATCGTTTCTATTAATAGTATTCAATTACACAAAATGAGTCATTGCCCCCAAAATATAACATCGCCCCGTATTCTAAGTTACTTCTCTTTGGTAAGGATTTTAAAACACTATATATATTGTAGTATTATAACCGTCGTTATATACACGAACTAGATATTGCTTTTGTATCATACTAGCCACGGAAGCTCCTTCTGATAAGGCTGATGTTAACATTCGGACTTACTAAGAATAATTTATGCGACGAAAGGAAAACTTTTTAGAGCTGTAATGGTATCGACATTTTATTAATATTTACGGATTCTTTTTATGTAAAATTAAACACGTCCATCCGTGAGTCGTGACTTCAACTAACACCCACAAGTATTGTGTGGTGTATAATAATGGTCTATGGCGTGATCGTCTAAATCAATAGATCTATTTAGGTAATACATGGTAATATTTATAACAAAACGATATAGTAATCTAGGTATTTTTTTTAAGTGAAACCTCTTTATCGGCGTTGGAAAAAAAGTTACCGTAACATTTTTCGGTTTCGCGCCATCTTAAACAATATATTTCATATTTTAGTTACAATAAGCCGATATTTATAATAACAAAAATTTTAATAACAAACATTTATAATAACGATAACAAAAATAGTAATAATTATATTAGAAATAGTGAAATTCTGTAATAATTTTAGTAGTAATAAGGTACAATTAAATAATTGTATTCATGTCTAAGATAATAAAAGCCTTTTGTTAAACTTTATGAAATTTAATTTGGATCATTTTTCGAAAAATAAGGTCATGAAGAAGTTCTTACGTGTGTACACTAGTACACGCACACATTTTTTATAAACCTTTTTGGCTTCACTCTAAATTCAATACATATTTTTTATCATGTTTAAATTAAATTGTGTCCATATAATCATTATGATAGCGGTACTTTTTTTATTATATATTTTAGCGGTTTGTTTTTTTTATTCTTTATTACTCAATATGTCATATGGAACATGGTGTAGTGGTCGCAGCTCCTTACAAGCATTGTGTAAAAAAAAAAAAAACTTGGCGATTAAAAAGAGTGGCGGAGAGTTTATTGCCAGTTCTTCTCTTCCGTTCTACGCCCTTGATTTGAGAACTGGCAGTAAAAGTAAATGTAAATTCACAATTTTTAAATTTTTTGACGTTCATAAGTGTACATTGTTACCTACATGAATAAATAAATTTTGTTTTGTTTTGTTTTGTTTGTTTTGTTTGTTACTAGATTTTAATTTCAACAAATTTTTGCGAGTGACATTTAAAAATTAAATTTAAGTTAACTGAGTAAGTGCGTTGACCCTCCGCTGAATGCAACTGTCATTGATATATGTCACAAAAAAACTTTCTCGATAAGTTTAATTTAGTGTTAAATTAAAATACTGATTAATACGCGTGCTTATATTTTCGTGTCTAAATTTTATATATGGTAAATAACGGTCATCACCCTTTCTTTAGCTTTCGTTCATTCAATTCCACTTAAATTTATCGAATAAAAACAAATCGTTCCTGACGTTTGCATATAGTATGCATAACAATAGCACATTGTTCCCGTATGTACGCATTGTCCTAGCCCGGGGAACTAATTGCATATGCCTGATCTAATATTTATCAGTCTTGAATAATACATAGCGTAACGAAAACCAAGAAAGTAAGAGATCTCAATGCAAAGAATTCTAAATGGGGACATTTATAATAAACATTATTTTCAGACCCAAGAATAATAATATTGTGTGGAGACTGAATCTCAATACAAAGCTGATCACCAATTTACTTGATATGCGATTTATTTTCTGTCTGTGAATATTAGCCTCGACAAAAAACTTTTTTATGGACTTATAAACAATTTTGATTATATGAAATTTTGACAAATAACCTGTCTTGGATATGAGGGTAACTCAATTTTGATATTTTAGAAAATATAAAAAATATTTGTATAAGCGAAATTATATCCGATTAAGCTTTCAATTTAATTGCAGACTTTAGCTTTCCAGAGCTGAACAAATAGGGCTTAGCAACTGAGCCGGATAATCAATATTCTGTGAGCCATTAAATCTCATAACCCAGATAATTGAAAGCTCAAAAGCTCAGATTTTTAAATGTAAAAGCGATAGTCGTAAACGTGTAGAAAATACTCAGAGTTTGTAATATGTTTTAATATTTAGAAAACCCAGTACAACAAATATATTTTATTGAATTTCTTTGATATCCATTTATAAAGTAATGATAGTAATATATTTCTTTTTAAAATAATAGTTTTGATAAATAATTTATACAAATTCTGGTATCTTTTAATTTAGCCTTTTGAGGACGAAAACATTATTTTGTGTTACACAGTTTTAGCAATTAATTAATAGAGTCAACATATTATAGAGCTAATAAACAGGAAAACTTTACACATTTTATATAACAGTAAAATTTAATTACAATTGTGTGTTATATATGTATTTAAAATTCAAATCATTGTGTCAGTTCAAAAATATTAGTAACTCTTCGTAGAAATTCTTTCGTAAAAAGACTTAATTTTTTACGGAATAAAAAGAAAATAGAAATTACTGATTATTTTAAACACCAAAAATCTTTTAAAGCTTTCAAATTTTCTTTCGTATAAAGAACGTAAAAAAGCACTTACCATATTGAATGGGTATATAAAGGTCCTTAATACAATGAAATAAGAGCGAGATTGGCGTGGCGAGTTCGCAAGGCAACGCACCGGGCCGGACTAATGACGATGCGGTCTGTTCTCCAGTTTTATATGACGCTGGAGACACGGAGGGACTATTCTCATAAATCTTTTCGATGGAACATTTATTTCAATAATCAAATGTCACCGATCCGGTAAATACTCTTCTAGCTCGTATGTATCATACAGAAAGCTTTTTGTGAAATTCTTAGTCCTTTTAAAATTATCCTATATATTTGTGTCAGCTAACTACTGGACCTATCAAAGTGAAAGAATGAAATAAAATAAATCATTTATGCTACAACCTTTTCAGGCAATTAGGTTATCAGCCTCCTGACACACGCCATCTACTGTTCAGGTCTAAGGCAAAAAGAATATAGACGCTATATCGACGATTAAGACGTATTAAAAATTGGCATGATAGTATTGGAGCATATTTCATTATTGTAATATAAATGCTATACTTAATATACTTCAGTAATTATACTCATGGTATAATATTACGCGATATTTAAACGATATCATCCTAATAACGTTTCAGAATAGGGTTGTTCATTTCTACGCTAGAGCGTAGGGTGTCCAGACTACTGGTTAAAAACAGGACTTGTTCAGCCTAAATCAGGAACAATGACTAATATATTATGAGAAACATACGATACCATTAATAATTAAATAATAAGTATGTTTGACGCTTGTGAATCTTTATTCATAAAATTAGGGAAATATTTTTGTTGCTTTAAAGACTTCGAGTAGTTAAAGCATATATATGTATATTATTTAAAAACTTGTTAATGACGCCATAGTTATTTTTTATAATTTATTAAATTTCACCACATATAACATATAATGCCTACATCTATAGTATATGATATGAGCTTTAAGTTAGGTAAGGTTTAATATATCTCAAGACTAATGAGATGAGAACCTAACCGAATAGCGGTAGGCTTATGGAAATTGTACTGAAAACATGAGAAAAGAAAGGTTACTGAAAGAGTTTCAATTAAATTCTTAAGTCTAAATGGGTGCATATATTGTATGGCTCGGAGATACGTTTAAGATATGGCCACCCTCAGCGGTAGGGCTGTGTTTTGATGGGGATGCTGGAAGGGAGACCCCAACCTTGACCCTCGTCTGGTCCTGTGAATATCCGTGTTTTAACTAGCTATTGCAGTAACCTACGAAGGGAGAAAGGGTTGACGAATTTATTTCGTGACTTATTTATTATTTTTTCATAAAAGAAAGTGTTATTAGATTAATTGCTTATAAGGGACGCTTTTTTAAAGAGCAGTACAATAGATATACGAAAAAAATAAATCCCTGAGTTTCTTGAATGGGTTTTCTCAGAACAGGACTCGTTCTTGTCTCGAACTAAATAAATCACCTTCTTCTCTTTCTGTCGGCGTCCATGCGTCGGGTTATCTCTCTCCCTAAAATATGGCGAGGGGGCCGATGGCTGGCCATGCGTCATACTCGTGAACGGGTGCTACTTGTGGTGTCTGGTCGTACTTGAATTCGTGTATGCGGTGATAATAGTTGATTCTACTACGTATTTGCGTGTTGTTCTCACGAGTATGTAAGTGCGTGCTCCTATTTCACCATGCTTCCTGGTGATAGAGGGCAAATGTTTGTTTTTAATTTATTTTATTATTCTTTATTACTCAAGATGTAACAACAAGGGATGAAACGCGCGGCCTTATCGCTAACAAGCGGTCTGTTCCAGGCAACCCTAGTTTGTTTACTTGTAAGAACAGATGAGAATCTTATTTCAATCGATACAAATATAGACTAATATATTTTTAATCATTAAGGACCATCACAAACTATCGTAGTGATATATCACATACTTACCTGAAACTTACAACTCCTAAAAATCATCTATGAAAGAGAGAAGTTCGGCTTATTACATATTTCAATTATTCAATCGAAACTAGAGTTTCGAGTTATTCGCCGTATACATACATTATCAACAAGGCTCGAGTCTAGCGTTTGTTTCATTTAGCTTATTCACAACTTTAGTAAATATCACAGTTAATGTAATCCTAAAATAAAAGAATTGATTTTTGGGCTTTTATTTTGTTTTTAAACGAAACAGTGGCTTAAAAGCTTCTTAGTTCTCCAAGTCTTTGTATTTATAATTCAACTAAAACATGCAATTTGACCACGTGCTCATACAAAAATGGTCATACCAGTGTGTAAATGTTTGATGGCCACAACACTGATTATGGAAAATGTTCTAGATTTACACCAAATGTCATACTTGTCACATATTCTATTTCAATGAATCATTGCATTAATTGTCTTAAATTGTTTACTTTATATTACGGAAAGATTTAGAGTCGATACGCAGCGTCAACATTCACTCGAACGGTAAACGAAAACAGCGTGAGGCTGTTTCCTCTTGCCTTAGACCGATGAGCAAATAATCATGAAATAGATACAGAAATCTGATGCCCAGACCTAAAAAGGTTGTAGCGGCGGGATTAAGATACAAATAAATTCAATAATGTCTGTTGCGTTCACATACATTCAATAATGTGTGTCAGTTAAAATCAATGCAAAAGAATAATTCAGGATAAGGGTATTAAAAAGAAGTGGCGGTACCACCTTTAATCTTGGACCTCAGATTGAAGTATCTGTTTCATGATAATTTGTTAATCTAATAGTTTCCTCTACTATTTGTTTTTTCAAATTCTCTCGCCGTTGATATTTTGGGAGAGTTCCTCGCGATGTTTTCCTTCACCATGTTTTATTAAATAAATACGCATGTAGACAAAAGTCCATTGTGTAACCGGGGTTCGAATAACGACCTCAAGTTTAGGACTCGTTGAAACTTGGGCAAAACTACTGTAAGCTTAGGATGATTGGCCGTTAGGAACGTCTTAATAGTTAAATTATTTCTTCCCGACGGCGATTGACAGTAGGTATATTCAAATAATTTGACATGAAAACTTGTAATTTATTCTGAATTAAATTGTAACGCTGCGTCCTTCCTGCAAAACTTTATAGTCGGATAATAAAAGTTCTAGCCGTGAAATATCACACTAAATTTCTTCATAAATTCACGACCAAATCGTAAATATGCCTATCTGGAATATTTCAAACTTTTCAATATGTTTCCTTTGATTTAGAATATAGAACGAAATTCAGCCATTTTATGTTTATTCACAACTCTATACCTGGAACCGTCATGACTATCGCTTCCTTAGATTCAACGCAGAGCCATTTAATATCTATTGTATTACAAATCTAAGATCTGCATTATTTTAGCATATTAATTATGAGGTGATTGCTTTCAATTGTTTTTATTAAAACACGTAGCGATTGAACTTTTGTACCTAATAATAACATGACACTAGACCATATGGCGTGCTATTGCACGGTTTTCTCACTCCTATTACCTTATATACAAGGTTGATAACAGAAGAACTGTTTGCCAATGTAAGTTTTGAAACCTTGTAAAGGAAATGTCGGCTGTACATTTTAATTACCGATTGACTTCAACCAATTATGCTATACGAGAAGATGCTCGCAATTTTGTCCGCGTAGCGACTGGATTTGTGTTTTAAAAGTATTTCACTGAAAATGTACTTAAAAGGGTACGTTGTGTATTGATTTATGATATGGATCTATATGGGTCATATATGAACCCATATATATGACCTAACAGCCAGTACCGACTCGTCTGTCTACCATATACCGACGGCGAATTGTATCTTATTTCGGCAATACAAACGAACGAACAACGAATTAACGAACTTGGACAAATTGATTATGGTTGGTAACACAGTAGGCAAAAGATCACGTGGCTGTTCACCAACCAGATGGATCGATTAAGTGAAAGACTGATTGTTCGAAGTACGTAATTTTAGGTTACAACAATTTGATGAGGGCGATCCAAAAATATTTTTACTCGGCCGATAATTTATTCATTCCTCATTTTTTGTCTTTGTTTAAGTATTTGTTGAGATTTACTCGGGTTATGTTAGAGGCATTTTTATTTTTATTTATACCTTTTTGTTAATTATAGGTGTTTGTAAATAAGTACGTTCTCAATTTCTAATTTTATCGTTAGTGTTTTATGCGTTTTTTTGAACTTTTATGAGGCAAGGTATCAACATCAGTCTAGCCTCACTATATTCCCAAACTAATACACTTTCTCAAAATCCTTACGACTGATAATTGCGTGCCGTCCTCCTTGGTAAATAAACATCATAACGAGGTATGTACTAAGGAAGTTATTTTACTATAAGACTATGCCACAGAACATTTCTTTGTGGTTCGCTCATCGTTCTAAACTTTGGAAAAAAGAGAGCAGCTTTGGCAGCAGCACATGTTGAGATCTGATGCCCTTCTGTTGATTCTTGCGTATTATTTAAGCGACATTTGATTATACAGAAATGTTTGCTTAATTCAAAAGAACACTAAAATTAATAAAACTATGAAAGATCTCTTCTACGTTGCAAAAATGACCAGTTTCAGATAAAAAATGTAACTTGGTTCATAATCTTCAATAAAGTAGGAAATTAAAGTTTCCAAATAAAACTCATTTTGTAATAAATAATCTCATATACTATTTATTTCAAATTATGAACAAACGAAGTTCCAGACGTAATAGAGGTATTGTAAGCCACGCCTAGGCCGTGGTTGATGACCCGAATAATAACCTATGATTGTCTGAGACAAGCGACATCAGTTATTATTGGCATCTTGTCTATATAATTAGTATAGAAAATAGTCAAGGTTTTCCTTGTGTTTGAAATTGACAAGTTCACGATTTATTTATTCAAGTTTAGATTTAGTTAGTTTAGTTAGGTCCATTTGGTTATGTGACTTCTACTACAACGAAAGAATTGGCAAAAATGTGTAATTATGCATTTGCTCTATTTTGTTTGCAAGGCGATTAACTTTGTAACTATTAAGAATTAATTTGTTCAACCGTTTTTTTTTGTCATACAGAAATAACATAATATATGTGTATGTTTAATTAATAGTTTTGCTTCAAAAGGGTTTAAGATACTACAAAAAATGCTTCATCATAAGTGGCACTTCGAGTTAACCGCACAGAGATTCCTAATTTGATTCACAATTATTTGACGCTAGTTTAATTATTTTAAGTAATAATAATATGTACAGAAGAATTATATATAAAACAATAAAACTACATATGTATTTGAATTCTTTATTATTATGTACATTCACCCAAATGGCACTTAAAAACCAACATACAAACTATTTAACGATTAATTTAACTTACTATACATGACATGGATATACATACATCCATTACCCACCATAAATAGTTGATGAACTGAATTTTTTTAAGAGGTTTCAAAGCGTTGTCGTTAACAATTATTTTGAAAAAAAAACGTAATTCGTCACAATTAAATTTATTGTAAATGACTGATATGATCTCGTAGACATTTACAATAAATTATTCTCGCTGTTTGTAACGAAAACTTCTGTAATATGCAGTACGTATTAAAACCTTTTACATTACGGAAATGAAGGTAAGACAAATAACAACAAAAAGTGATGGACTAGTCCCAGACTAGGCCTTTGCTTTGACATAGATTTATATTATCTATAGCTTTGGCTTTATTATATAACTATATACATTGTTTAAGATTTCACAGAAATTCTAATAAAATTTCTTAGAAAAAAATATTATCTCTGGATAATAAGAAATTAATCAATCATAATTACCGCCCTAACGGCGGTACTCCAAGTCGTTTATTAATAGGTAATGGTTACTTACACCATTTTGTAAGGATTTCCGGATATTAACATACCCAATCCGAACCTTGTACTTTTATAGTATTGAAGCTGATTTTAAATACTTATTACTTTATGTCAAATACTACCGAATTTCATGCAAATGTTACTGTTTAAGTCATCTTGTATACTCAAGTAACATCCAAAACAATATCACATCCTTTTGTTAAGTCGGTTAAAAGATCCTATATATTTATTAAAACATAAGCTCAGGTTGGTTTGGTGAAATCTAGACATAGTAAAATCTTTAACTGTGCTTTCGCTTCCTTAAGTCGCTCGTTAATTGGATAGTTAAATCTTTAACTGAATTGCAACAGCTTTCATGTTGATATTGTCAGGGGTCTTTAGTTGTTATTAAACGAGCAGGCGCCTTCCATGGACACCTGCACACAGGCGGCTTGCAAGTGCGTAACCGGCCTTTAAGGTATTGATGCTTGTCTCTTGAAGTCCCCTAAGACCCATTCTATGTGTTACAAAAGCCAAGTTTAATAATAAATAAACAGTTCCGAGTTATATACTTCTTTTAAATTAGATATTATAAAACTAAGAGCACATGTTTTATAAATAGCTAGATACATATTACATACTACTATATATGAATAATTTAATGTCACGTATCCTGTCTTCCTGTTTGATAAAAAATCTGAGAATTCTTGTTGGTAAAGATATAAGGTGCCTGACGGGAGGGACATCGAAAAGAGTTCATCAACACGGGAGGAGCGTTATCCGACTTATTTCCCACAGGCTCAAGTAGATTGTTCCAGAGAAGGTTGGCAGCTGAGAATACATAAGCTCAATTGTAATATGGCTGGATAACTATTTCATAATATATTCACGATAGGCATTAAAAAACAAATGGTAGACACCAGAAGATAGTCTAAATGGATTGATGGTTTTGCAGATATACTTACTTTATTTAAAACAATGTTTTCCAACGTGGGGTTTCCTCACATTGGGGAAATTCTATATCTATATAATTAAATCTATAAATTATATAATTAAGGGTGGCTATTAAAAATGTATTAAGAATTTGAATTTCACTTTTTCATTATATGTTTAGAACATTTACTGTTTTTTTAACCAATATTTTTTCCTAAAACAACGTGAAGTGTTTTCATACCATAAGAATGGGACAAAGACAGTGCATGGCACAAAAAAGGTCTGGAAACACTAAAAAGTTGTGTGTGTGTCTAATACTTCTGATAGATAATTATAATTACAATATGTAACAGTTCTGAAAATAACTCGTAAAGTGTCTCTGAAATATAAGCGGACAAAATATATACTTCTTGTTAATAATTCTATAAAAAAATAACACAAATTAAAAAATTGATCTCACCAAGGGCATGCCCCTTCTGGGAGAAGTGGAAGCAGTCGTGAGTGATGTATGACTGGTGTATGACTTGAGGCAGGGGCTCAGTGGGAGGCATCGGAGCGTTGAATAGACGCATGAATGGTTGTATAACTACTGTGAAATCGTCGCGAGTGTCATACCTTCCACTCTCGATCTGAAAAGGATTTTATCAAGGTTGAATTTCAGTTTACCCTTAAAAGCATTACACGGCAGTGCAGATAGCTATGGTGTATATTATCGAATCTAATATTAGTACAAATAATAATATGCAATGTCAAATGTTTTTTAATATTATAATTATGAATAACATATTATTATTATTTATATTTCATTTGAATAGAGGCATTTAAAAAGATAATATCAATAGGTAACATGAAAAAAGTATACTTATAACAAAAAATACTATAAACACGGTAGTTTCTGTTCTTTTCTTTTTGTTTTTGTTTTCTACACAATTTTAAACAATATAAGTACATTAAAATAGTTGTAGTATTCATAAATTATGAACTTACTAGAGCCATTTCAGCGGCTTGATAACGTCTGGCCTGTTTCACGAGGTCAAGAAGTTCTCCACCACCGCGGTGGAAGCAGCGACAGAAGAGCGGATGCATCAATCGACACATTAGCGGTCGCTGTACACGGACTGATACAGATACATCTAAAACGAAGGGATCATAAAAATATTAAACTCAAATTTCTTGAAACCTCCACCAGCCTTCATTTTACAAGTCAAGGGCGTAAAGGGGGCAAGATAAAGCATCGGCAAACCAATTTGAAGATATTCCCAACGTTTAATGAGAAAAAGTATGGAAGAGTTTAGTGGTTCTAGGATGTTGATTAAACGTCTAATTAAGCCGACAAGGCTGCGAGATATCCACCTTGCACAATATATATTTATTTTAGGTCTGAAATCGTTATTGTTTCACTAATTCGTTCCTTGAATGTTATACGCTGTGTGCTGAGTAGGTTAAATATTGTTCAATATTACTTTATTGTTACAAGAATACAACTTTTATCATATTATTACGATTACTTTCTTACTCTCTATGTCTATAGGATTAACTATCCAAATATGGAAGTTTGACTTACCCAAAACTGGAATCAAATTAACTATAGTCCGCGGCAAATGTTCTTGGAAGTAGTCGAGGGCTCTCGCAAGTTTCCTGGCGTGAGCCGTCGGAGACCAGGAAACTGGTGAGAGACAGGATGCTGAACAAAGGTCATTGGCACCGATGAACACGGTGATCATCTTCCAGTCGCGCGACACGTCTATATCGGGCGACGAGCGGATTCTGGCTACAAGAATCTGGAATGAGAAAAATTAAATTAAATAAAAAAAAACAAAGCAAAATGATATTGCCGGTAGTATCGGGAATTGTGTTCCTTCTTCAATGAGAAACTTATTGGAAAGGCCTCAACGTCTGGGCGTCATATTCCTCTACGACGTACTAAATAATATTTCGTCGTGTCTTCAATTGCTATATATTCCTCTGATGATGACTAAAAATACACTATACACACATTATTTAATAGGCTATCTACACTATAGTATAACGATTTTTTTTCAACTCTCGATATATTTAATTTCCCTTGCAACTCTTTCTAAAAAGCTAAAAACAGACTACAAAATACACTACTACTACTACACTAAATCGAGCCCATTTAAAACAGGTTTCAGTTAAAGAATTCTCTCTTATATTATTGTTAATTCTGTAAACCTTCTAATTGGCATTTAGATTTAAACATTATTTTGTGTTATAGTTAAGTAAGCTTTAAGAGTTTTCAAAATAAATAAATACATAGACCGTGTAGGTTGAATTTAATTTAATTTGATATGTATCTGGAAAACGCTTAAGGTTCGAATACCTGAAGCACAATTTTGTTTGTATTTTTTAATAATAATATTGCTACCATTGTGCTATAAGGATTATTACAATGCTTTTGTTATACGAGTAACAGATGGCGCCACAATTGTTAAAATACCTAAATTTTTTTTCGATTTCAACAAGATTGTTCAATTTTCAAACAAATATCAAATAATTCATTTCCCGTAGAAAAAGTTGTTATACAAGAGGAACTTTAAACTATTTCGTAAGTTCACGATAAGCACGATATTGTGAAAGCTTTGCACATCCCAGGATCACCTTGATGTATGCTATATTTGACAGAATATCATGTCACGTTCTCTTAATATTGGTTCAAGGGTTTTTAACCACACGCTTATGTAAATTATGTTGCAATAGGTAATCTCACAAAAGAAATTACTCACGATGTTAAGTTGCGGCTATGACACGGCCAGGTCTAGTGACGCATTAACCTATTATTGTTAACGCTTGGTTATTTATTTCGTAATCCTATAGCTTACAAAAAATAAAAATAAAAACAAACAATTACACTAAAAATATAGCCAAAGATGGAATAAATAATATGTACAAAAAGCTTTAAACATTTACAAAAGGGAAAAGAAATAAAAATTATTCAATAAATGTATTGAATAATTTTTATTTAACTAAGTAATACTAAATTTGGCTGTGATGTGCGAAGGTGTAAGTCATGGTATGTACGTGAAGGTGTGTGTGTGGGGTTTGCTCATGGTGTTGGTGATTCTGGCTATGGACATTTAATACTCGTTTTAACCATATTCCGCGATAGCTTAAACAAGTCGAGGCTTCATGTAGTCGTTATCGTCACTGCGCGATACAAAACTGAGCTTTTGCATGGTTAGGCTTTTTTTGTTTAAAAAATAAAATGTTTGTTTACTGAGAGCGTGTTGTCGATTTTATGATACAAATTATTGTGTGTTTAAAAATTAACCAAATAAGAAGACGAGACACTCAAAAAGTACCTAAAAAGTATATGTGGTTCTTTGTTCTTTATTTAACTCTAGATAGAAAGCCCCAGAGGCTGTAGCAGGGGATTGTCAAATCCCCCCTTTTCTAAAAAGGATCTTTTATTTGCTTATGTCAATTTTTTTGGCAGAATTTTCAATGCTGATCGGATGATAATAATAAAGCCAATATTCATCTAAAATTATGTTATTGGAACCCCATGTAAAGTATGTATGTAAAGGCCTCCTCTAGTTCACTCCATGCTTTTATATTTTTTGGTTTTCTGCTCCAGTCTTTACCAGCTACTTGAATTATCTCGTCGATCCATCTTTTCCTTGGGTGGCCACTTTTTCTTTTTCCCGCATGTCCTTCCCATGTTGTGGTTTCTAATGTCCAACTGTTGTTCTTGTATCTCGCTAGGTGTCCTGCCTATAGCCATTTTTGTCTGGCTGATCGGATAGCCCTATATATTACCCTCGTGTCAGTCTCGAGCTCCAGATCACACTTGGCTCTTTCAAAAGTCAGACAGCTAACAAGTAAATGAATCAACATTTGGTCTGTTGTTTCATCACAGTCGGTTGGGCTTGTCTTCAGTTTGAATCTGTGTAAAGAGTATCCAAAAGCCCCGGATTTGTAGTTCACGTTGTTATATATATAATAAATTATATATTTTATGTATTTCCTTGCTCTTCAAAGTAATAGTTTTCTTAAATATCATCGCAGCCGCGGGACCACCAACCCATGCACTATTAACTTTTCAATTTGGCCACTTAAGAACTTACGTATTACGATTTGAATACAAAACACCGTAATTATGCTAACATCACTCGATTTAATTCATTTAATGACGTTCAGTTAATCAACGTTCATAGTTAAAATTGTAAACGAGATTGCTTTCTTTAATTTTACAATTTTCACAAGTCTGTGGTCGATGATGTAACAAAAATATGGTCTAATGTATCAGGAAGCTCTTGTAATCAAGGTTAATAAAGGGGTTATGCTTAATATTATAGTGTTGGCATAAATTGCATTGATAGTTGCGTGCCTCTATTTAAGAGACTCAAAGTGTTATCTCTTCCATGTATTTATATATTAGAAATGTCCCTGTTCGTACACAGAAATATACATATTTTTAAATCGAATGTAGTAAGTAGTAGACATGGGGAGAAATTGGCTGTGCCAAAAATAAATTTAGAATTGTTTCGGAAAAACGCCTTCTGTATGGCAATTAAAATTTACAATAGATTACCGAAAGAACTTAAAGATCTTCCGACAAGAATCTTTAAAAAGCGACTTAGTGCATTACTTTTAGAAAAAACGTACTACGTGGTAATTTATACAAATTTAATTATGTATGATAATTGACTTAATTGATATGAATCTGACTAATAATGTAAAATCTAAACTAAGATAAATTTGCGCGCCACAGTGTGTGGCAGAATATGCGAACGACTGACAATTGTACCACCTTGACATTTTGTACCATATTCGTGCAATGAATAAATTATTATTATTATTATTATTATAAAAAATACAAGAAATAGCAACGAATTTGAATAGAAAGATATGAAGAAGGTATTTGAAAGAAAAATGGACAAAACATTCTAAATATTACATCAAAAAGAGCCAGTGATGGCCTTAATGATGAATGGTTTTAAATTGCGACTCTCATCCAGGTTCGTACGTTTGATACCGGTCGTTCACCAATGTACTTACTGTCTTCTTGTGCATGTAATGCGCTACTGCGGTGATGGAAAATATTCCGAGAAAACCGGCATGCATTAGACCCAAACAGTCGACGGTATATGTCAGATACAGAAGGTTGATCACATACTACAAATTATCACGGAAAAATAAAGTTATCTGAGACCCAAACCTAAAAGGTTGTAGCGCGATAACTATAATTTTGATCAGAATATATTTTATGCTACGTAAAGTATTTTGTAAATCATTTTTAATAAATGTTACCTTAGCCTGTTTATATGCATCTTGGTCTGAAGCGACGGGAAAAGCAACGTTGAGTCTTGAGTTCTTGGCTAACCACTCGCCGGTGCCGGAAGAGTAGCCACGAAGGTTTGGGTTGTACTCCTTTAAGATATTTGGTAATGTTAGGAACTCACGCCACGTGCTATCTCCACCTGAAAGAAGTCATTATCAAATAATGCTGTGATATTTAAATATAAAATTGGCTCATAGGAAGGCTTTTTAAATGTGTCATCTCTAAACGCCTTTTTAGATAACTCACTGTTAAAAGAGTAACTTTATGATAAAGATGTTGTTTTAGTATGGATTAAATAATACCTAAAAGAATGCGCAGGAAAGATTTGACACATCCTTAATACGCCCATGGGATAAGCCTATTTGTGGTGGTCAAATTCAATTAACAGAAACTAACCGGCACACCAGGATACACCTCGATATTCCACTATAGCGCCAAGTGCGAACTCCTCCAAGGCTCCACTGCCAGCAACCAGAGAGTCCCCAATAGCTGCCACCACATCGATGTCTCCTGGCCGCAGCTTGTGTACGCTAGAGGGTACTTGCTTACTACGACCCCAGTGGAGGGACTCCTCACAGGGGAAAGGTGTTGTAGCTGAAATAGCTCGTTGACGACGCACATTGGATTTACGCGAAGGGTAGTGGAGGCCCTGTAATTGTATAATTTAAATATTTTATTGTTTAGTACGTTCATACCAACTAATTCATTACTCTTAATTATCAACACAAGTAACTCAATATATGCGTACTTTGTTGAAAAGAGATGTCTAATAACTTATATAGGTTTCTAAAACATCTATAAATATACCTACATGTAAATAATAAATATAATGCATAAATATACATATAGAATTTATAAGAATTTTGTTAAAGTTTCTCAATCAATATTTATTTAAATAATATATACAAACTAGTTTGTTTTAAAATAAAATTAGAAATCCAACCACACAGCTTTAATTGACTAGATTTCTAGATGAAAAATAAATATTATTCCAATAATGATTTATTAAAAAAGTGAAACATAATTAATATTAATTTAATAATGTAATAATGTATTTTAATAATGTGATGATGTAGGGATAAAATAATATGAGAATTGACTATAATTATATGACTCAGAATGTAACAACTACTATTCTACCTCTTAAGACAAATATGCACGCCATTATGTGTGGCAGATTATGCTTAGATTGTACCACCACAACATTTTTGTACCATATTCTTTGAAATAAATTATTATTATTCTGTATCTGTCTGTATAAACAACATTGGGTATCTAAATATTATTTAGGCAGCATTTAATCATCGTTATTTTATTCAAACAAGTGCTTCGTTATACAACGCTCATTGGTATTCGAGAAGTCTAAGACAAACACTTATAATGGTATCAGGAAGACTGTAATGGCGCTCTGAATGTCTCACTTGGCCACTTGACCCACTCGCGCTGTAACGATGTCCAAATAGCTCATAGACACATTAAATAGTACATACAGTAGTAGATTTATGTTTCTCGTTTTATTAATTTATAAATAAAAAGAACCGAAAAGTTAATAATTTTGCATCTGTAACATTTATCTATGATTTGTGGTCTCTGTAAAAGTTATGTTTAAGCTTTAATAAATTTAATACAGGTTTGGCAGTTAACAGATGTACTTAATAATAATTTATGAACTTCAGTCAACCTGATTATAAGTTTTTTTAGTAACGGAAAATACAAATGCTTATAAATACGTGTAGGACAGTCAAGCTTGCACACTCGCTATTTGCATTAAAGACAATTGGTTTTCCAGCGAATAGTCTAGACTCTAGAATAATCGGTTATTTCCTGATCCTAGGCAAACTTACAAAACAACTACGTATATAACAGATTTTTTTGCTCTTTCCAACACATTTAAAAAAATATGATTGATAATCATAAGAGAATGGTCAGTACTGCAATGTTCTATAATAGTTTACGCAAATAAATCTACATACCCTAATATTATTAAGAGTAAGTAATTGTACGTTTGTAACGAAACTTAAACACAACTGGACCACAAGTCCCTTCATTATTATCCCCGAGTAACACAGTTGTTTAAAAAAATATGACCAGCTTTTTCCAGCTACCTTTTTTTAATTTAATTTGTGATAAAAAATATAAAAAAACTTATTGCTTAAGGACATCATCCAAACTTGTTTGTAAAATTAGCAGGGCACTTACAAGCAGAGTACAAAGTAGAGTTCTAAAAGTAAGTGAAGAGTTCTGGCCGTTTACCCCAAAACTCGAGAAATGTTAACATATGTAGTAATAATAATAATAATGTATGCACCTGTATTTTCCTTAATAATTATCTCCGTGTAATATAATTTCTTTTTTTAAATATGTATGTCCATACGCAAGAGGTACAGAAAAGTGGAGCAAAAAACTGCTTAACTGGTGCCCAAGTTACAGCAAACGCAAAAGAGGGAGACAACTGAGAAGGTGGATTGACCATATTAAAGAAACGGCAGGTGGTACATGGCAGAGAGTGGCACAGTGCAGAGAGGAATGGCGGGATTTGGAGGAGGCCTTTGCCAAAAAAGGGCACACAGATGCACCAGAATTGGATTAAATTGGAAATTTGTTTAAATGTATATACAATATATAATGTAAAATGTGTCTGAATAAAGGCTATTATTATTATTATTATGTCCATACACGCAGTCAGGCCCTTAGTTTATAAAAAGACATTAAGACTCTCAGCCACACATATTTTATACATAAAAAGCTCTGGGCAAAAGCTCTCAGAAATCAAAATAAATTAAAGTATTTTTTTAACTTTGGTACACATTGTTAAATACTTATCAACCTATTACTTGCGAAAATCTTTAAAAGGACCACGACGTGAAAACTCATGTTACAATATGTAAATGGTAGCCAGTGACTTTGACCCACTTGTCGTGTTAGATCACAGCGCCCTGCGACCGCATAGCACGCAACGCTGCGCCCGCGCACTTCACGCATACAAACCATACGAGAAAGCTACATTGTACACAGTTTATTAACCAACAGTAATAAAAGTTAAATTTTGACTTAGACATTGTGTTGTAAATTTGCAAGACATTAATAAACAGTATCCTGTATTATTGGTAGTACTTTGCATTTGTGTTGACAAATAGGTCAAAAAGACCCTAATTAAAATGGCCGGGTGGGAAAAAAAAAGAGAGGACGCCTGCCAGAAACCTGGGAAGATGGAATAGAAGCGAAATCAGTTGAGGATATAAAATCGTGGCGATGCTGATAAGTGAGGACGAATGGAAGTGGATGAATTTGGAGTTGATCTTCTCTCTCTCGAGGTCGTGTAATGTTAAACGACTTGAACTTAATGTAATACTCATAATGTGGTACTCGAATACAGGCTATTTTTATTTTTCATAGCATAAAAGTAAATTAAAAAGAATAACATCCGAGTCCGAACCTAACCTAACAACCCTGTGACACAGTGTTCTATAGAAACAAATCCAATCCTTTAGTAAATTAAAAAATGGTTTAACTACAAGTTAGTATACTATGACAATACAATCAAAATTGTATTCGTAACCCCGTTAGCCTTTTAGGTAATGTTAATTATAATTTTTAATTTCATCTTCGCCATACGCCTCTTAATGACTGTTTTGTAATATCCGTCTCTTTTTGTGATATATCATTAAGCAGTTAAATGCGTACTTAGCTATATTTAAATTAATTACATGTATTAATAGTATTAGTTTAAGCTGCGATTTCGCTAGTAATCTTTTGTTAGGTAATCATTATTCTATCTTTCGCGTAGCAATATATGTATTAATTTTAATTAGATGATGGAAACTGCAGGTTGTACATGACAGAGAGTGGCACAGACAGGAATGGCGGCCTTTGCCAAAAAGGGCATACAGATATTTTAAAAGAATGACATGATGAAATAATGAAATATAAGTATGTTTAAGTGTAATAGCATCTTTAATAAAAGGTTTTTATTATTAACAATTTGATTTTTAAATACTATAGCAAAATTAGGGCAACCTAAGTTAAAGTAGCCTTATTGCTTATTAAGGGAATCATCTAGACAGCGTATGAAATAATAACAATATAAACATTTATAAGTTCTTCAATGGCCCGCAACGCAGTTTAAAAATTGTATCCAAAGGAGCTGCGCTGGTATTAACTTTAGATGATCCAACTAATACATGTACAATAACTTTAATAAATATTGATTTATTCGCAAAAATATATACACTATCTGTACATTACTAAGCTTATAGGATAGAGTCGAAAAAAAAAAATTAAATACATAATATCGCTACAGGGAACTCACTCTAAGAACATATAATTATATGTATGTTTGACATATTTTAATTTTACTTCATTAACGGATGACACGTTTTTTTATGTAACTTGACGTTTGAAGAGTAATTAATGTTTTATAATTAGAAATAGCCATATGGTATTAATTAGTATATTTTAAAACAAAATTATATTCTTATATTTATTCTTCCATTTCTTCACAATCGTGTGCAACTTTCTGTAACAATTATTTGTTTCTCCGATAAAATGAGAACTTTTAGCTTTTTTAAAGTAAAATACATAACCACTCATTTGTAAAAAGGTTTATTTTTTACTCATTAAATTAATTATCATTATATTTGATTAGAAGAATGATAAGTTGGAGATATAATTGCATTAAAAGACACCGCCCATACAACTCGTTAGATCAGTAATCTTTGAATGAGGCTCTCATCAATCAAATACATGCCAATCAATTTATTGTTAATGTTCCGTACAAAGTTTAGAGCCTACATACGAAGTTCACAGATAATAAAGTAAATAAGGTTACAAACACACAACTTCTACACACTTTTTTTGTAAATTGTAATTAATTGTAAGATTTATTAGTTAGTTAGCAATAGCTTATTTCAATATTTCATTATCTGTTTTTAATTCGAATTACATTTATAAAATGATTTTTATTATGGCAAGTTGCTGGATTTCTGTCCCTTTTTACATCCGTACATATATCCTTATTGGTACTAACCAGTTTTGGAAGCTCCCAGTGGAGGTATTCCCAAGAAGATAAAACCTTTTTTTTAAAGAACAGGGGGCAAACGGGAAGAGGCTCACCTGATGTTAAGTGATACCGCCGCCCATGGACACTCTCGATGCTAGAGGGCTCGCGAGTGCGTTGCCGGCCTTTTAAGAATTTTTATTTGTTCTTGAAGGACCCTAAGTCGAATTGGTTGGAACCTACATTTATTATTAAGTAGAATGTAATTCGCTCTTGGAGGCGAACTAAGCACTATCATTGTTATCCAGGAATGCCTTAGCAGCCTTTTATTGCTTTCCCATAGGCTTGTTTTGTTGTAATAAAACTTACTCGTGTTATTGTTTTATAACTAAACTCGCTGTGCTCTGCGATCCATATGAATTGGCTCGTATCGCTTTTGTAGATATTGAAGATAAAACTGTTGTATATAACTTTGCTCTGTTGTCAGTAAATTCAGCGTACGACTGAGACTCTTTAAGGCGTACGCGTTTTATCCGCGTTATTTTAAACTACACATTCACGGATCTCCAACGCCTAACAAGCGATTATATGTAACCCGGTTCCCATCGATGTTAAAAACGGAAGTTTACCAATACCATCGTTAGATAAGCTTTCTAAATTATTTATTTTTAGACACGTAGATGATGCTATTTACACACAATGAATTTATTTCCGACTTTGCCGATGACAGACTTAATGGTTGTTTCGACATGCTGTCTAGAAGATTTTGCATATTTTTATGCAGTCAAAAGCTTGTCATTAATATAATGACGCTTTTGTAGTTTTAAAATGATCTACGAAATGCCTAGATATTTCCCACCTTACCAAACAGGGTGTGGGGTAGTTTAATGTTAAGAAGACTTTATTTAGCAGTGGTAACAATCAATATTTTAATTAATTTTTTTTTAATTAAAATATTGAGTTATAGTTTGGTGAATGCATTCAGTCTGTGTTTGTTTTATCTATTAATGTACTTATTTGACTTGTATTTTCCATTACTTATGTTTTACAATGTAGTCTAATTGGCATTGTATATTGTGTAAGAGTTTTCTTTTATAATATGTTTATGTGTAGCTGTATTATTACATAAAAATAATACATAATTATACAGGTTTTTAGATGTAAGAATTGTCTATGAATAGAACTTTAATTGCCTTGCGGCGTTCTCAGTTTACTGACTTCTTTGGGTATGTGATATGCGTACTATATAAATCTATTTCGTAAATATAATTCAGTAGTTAGACTGACTGAAACGCTTGAGTGTATGATATGTCTATGCGTATTTATGTTCATATCACTCAATCTATATCAAATAATTAAACGTTTAATCCAACTTGTCACATGGCGGAGTCCAAGAATGACGATAAACTCGTTAAATCGGTGAAATTACGAAATAGACAAGTGTCAGTTATATAATAACCGGTTAAAAAATTTACCGTTTAATCCGCGCGGTTTTCTGTACATAGTTGCCTACATAATATGTCACAACAAGAATAATTTTGATTCTTGTACATGGAATATCCGCCAAAATAAGATTGCAGTTTGAGCTAACAATTTATGAGGTACGAACTGATATGGATTCACGCTAACCAATTTACACGATTACTATGGATATACTATAGGATAACTTTAATGTGACAATTGTTCCAATGAATTAAATAACAAACCAACAATATTTTTTTAATATAACAGGGGGCAAACGGGCATCTCTCAATGCGAGAGGGCTCGTGAGTGCGTTTTAAGAATTGATACGCTCTCTTCTCGAAGGACCTTCAGTCGATTTGGTTCAGAGATAGGTCCTTTCCTTTAAGTGTTCCGAGCCGATGAGAAGAGACTTCCTCTCTGACTTACACGCAAACTGCCGGCCGTGGCACAAAGGAATGATCCAATTTTTCCGGGTGGGAGAGGTAGGAAGTAAACGCCGGAGAAGGTATGTGAGGTTAGGTACAAGGATAACTGCCAAATATAATATTATTTAAATAAAACATACCCATTCATAAGTTTTAAATATCTTAATCCGCATCGACCGTCGACTTTTGACATCAATTATCCACAGAATTCGCTAAAGAACACGTTATGGTAATATGCCCGTTAGTGTTTCATCAGAGACGATGTATCAGACGATACGTCGCCAATGACTTTACGATGGGTCACGCACAATTTAATCATAAATGTTCGTCTTTAGTCTCTCAGTATAACTAACATTTATACATGTAGGAGGTCGGAAAGCACAATATTTTATTTAGTTAAACGGTTAATGTTATATTTATTGCCTATACAATGTAGAAAAAGGGTAGCGTAGTTCAAAATGAGGTTGAAAACTTTAAAATTAAATTATGATTAAATTTTCTACTAGAATGATGTTTAAAAATGTCTGCGCCCGTCTCTTCTTCTCGAAGACCGATCCGGCTATAAATTTAACAATTATTTAAACGATCCTTACCCTTGGGATTGATATGCTCAAACAATTTGTATGATTCTAAACTTAGCGATTAAAAAGAGTGATGGAAAGTTTCTTATCAGTTCTTATAGCCCGCTCTACGGCCTTAACTTGCAAACTGGTAATAAATGAAAATTAAGTACCAATTTAACATCTTTTCTGATGACGTTCATAAGTGGATTTGGTTACCTAAATGAATAAAGTTATCTTGAGTTTGAGTTTTACTTTAAAGCGTTTTGGTTTCAAATAGGTATAAAGGTAAAAAGTGACGAACATTGAGGTCATAAGTTACTAACTTTGTAATAAACACACACATTTTTTCTTAAGTAATTTGTTGTTCTTAAAAAATCTAAACATTGTATATATTTGTGAATATACTAATTTACAATAAACGTATATTAAATATTATACAGATATGCAATTCAAATTTTTTTTGTCCCATGGACACTTCCAGAACGATTTGTTATATCATAACCTTGCACCCTATCTAGCTGACATACTAGTACCTTCTGTTTAGTCAGCATTTCCCAACCGAGAGGTAAAATGATAATTAAAATATGAAGTTAGTTCGGTATCAACCTTCGTCGCGCACACACATTTGTTGGCTTTCATTATTATATTCTGTAATCTTTATAATTAAATAAAAGTTCCATTGTATCGTGATCTCATCTTTCTTTTTTTTTAAACCCAATTACTGGGATACTTCTAACAGATCGCAAGAGCGTTGTCAGCCTTTTAAGAATTGGTTGAGAAATGTGGTTCTATCAATATATCTATAGTTCGTTTGCAATATATATTATACAGAATTATTACATATTATAAACGAAGGCGACGGCCTTTAATTTTCTGTATGTGGGCGGTAAACTTATAAAATATCAAATTCAAAAAAAAATTATAATACTGTTATGTTAGATTTAAAAACAAGATGTCACAAATGAATCTTGCCAAATTACACGAAGGCAAACGAAAACTAGTAGACACATAATTTCATCATATTAAATATAAGCGGCGATTCAATTTTGATGCAACAATTAATAACGTAAACATGCATCGAGAAACAATAAAATAAAGGTCATTTCCATTTATATGGCGATCGCATATGTCGCAAGGCTGTGGCAAAATACTGTCTGCCAAATGTTATCTGTAGTAATAAAATACCTGTAGCAGCGTTTTGTGTCAAATGTCAGTCATAGGTATGCAACCAGCAATTTAAAAGGGTTGTACTCCTAGGATTGACTCAATGGTTTGAATGGACATACTTTTGGATTTACCTTAAGACCTTACGATCAAGAACAATGAAGACGTGGCTTCGGCCTTTAAAACTACCAAAATTTTCCAATTATTACCAAAAATAAGACTTGGTTGTATGGACTAAAGTCCTTTGCCTTTCCCATTAGGGATAAATTGAAGAAAAAAAAAATGCAACCAGCCTACTGTACCTGATACACACACAAAATCTAAGACATACCAATTTCCATGACACATTCCTTTAATATATGAGAAAGTGTTATTGCATACATTCAATGGGGAACAACATTCAAACGCAGACTTCAGAGTTGAAGGACACGCCTAGTCAATTGGCCAACATGGATTATGTATTTTATGTACATGACAAGATATCTTAATGATCTTGAAACATTAAGTCTAACTAACAGAGTGATTATTGCAGCGAACTTGCACCTAGATTGCTGCGTTATTGAGTGAGTCTTACGGGTGCGGAACTCCGTAAGAGATAAATTCTTATGATTTTAATCAAAATAATTATTGGAAATTCCATCTCACAGCTCATCCTTCTTAGGTAATTCGTTCAGGATCTCCGCCCTTATGTTGTGAAATATGCTGCCCGACTCTTTATGATATACAAGATGATAATCTTTTAAAACTATTCAGTATAAACATATCTTAACTATATCCTTGATCTGTGACTTTTGCATTGCATCGTTATTTATTAATCAGTGAGATTAGCTTTTTAGTTTGTTTTATTAATTAGTTTATAGTATTATTTTAGATTAAGGTTCTATAATTTTTTATATAAGATTTGGTAATGCACTACTTGCACTATTTTTATAGATCTTTTCCTTACTAGGGTTGCCTCACAAATCGGCCGCTAAATGCATGCCTTATAATTTTTATATATTATGTTATTTGATATTGTATAAATGTAACGACGTGTGAATTTCGACGCAAAATAATGTCATATTGCAATAATACAAATAACTTTTGTTCTGACTTACGAGTAATAACTAATAGCGCATTTCTGTAGCCTTGGCCCAGTGCATTAGAAGCTAATTTTGACTGTATATTACAATTTGTTAGTAACAGTGAATTACACTATCAGGTATTCGTCTTACATTATATGTTTCTAAATAACCTTGTATTTTGTGTGTAAATAATGTGATATTTCGACAGTGGAATGAAGAATTTTTTACACTATCAAATTAGCCGTAAATCGTAGATAAAATCTCGCAGATAAAATGTATAATTAAAATAGTTTTAATTTACGCATTTGACGATTTCTATACGAATTCAAACTAATCAAGCGAACTATATTTAGACATTTTACTTATAAAAAAACAGATGCTTAATCTATTTTAATCTCCCATTTATTGCGTGGAGTTATCTTTTTTATCTCTTGACTAAGAAAGACAACACTTTTCTTAATATCATTTCATTTACTTTTTTACTTAGAAAATTTTATCGATACTGAGAAACGGACTGTATAATTACGTTGCTCCACCTAATTACTAAATAGTTCCTGCATCAATAATTATTAATTCGTCAGGACGTTGTAACATTGTTCGGTGTGAGGGCCAAATGGTGAAATAGCAACAATACACGTGATGTTAATTAATAGTCTCAATTTCCTATGCTAAATAGAGTTTAGAAGAGGAGTTTAGCATGTACTGTGATATTTGACATAGCTTTTTTGTGATAGAAAACGTAAGGACATCATCTGATTTTAAGTGCCCACGGACACTTTGCCAGAAGGCTCGCAAGTTCGTTGCCGGTCTTTCAAGAATTATTACGCTCTTAAGAAAAACACTTTTTTACGGATTATAGTTATGTATTATTGTATTTAAACTTATAATTATTTATACATAATTTTAAATTTAAACCGACGTTTCGCGTGCTTTTCAGCGTGCGTGGTCACGGTGACTGAAGACAAAGGTGTTAAATGTCAAAAAGTATTACAGCTGTAGAAAATGTTGTGTTATCTGTATTTATTTCCCCGGAGTTGGTATCGACTAAAAGATGTAGGGTTTTTGCAGAAATTGCTCACGGTGTCGTGACACCGTGACACCGTGAGCAATTTCTGCAAAAAACCCTACATCTTTTAGTCGATACCAACTCCGGGGAAATAAATACAGATAACACAACATTTTCTACAGCTGTAATACTTTTTGACATTTAACACCTTTGTCTTCAGTCACCGTGACCACGCACGCTGAAAAGCACGCGAAACGTCGGTTTAAATTTAAAATTATGTATAAATAATTATAAGTTTAAATACAATAATACATAACTATAATCCGTAAAAAAGTGTTTTTCTTAAATGTGTAAAAGTTATGTTAATAAAAGACAATACTATTATTACGCTCTTTTCTTGAAGGACCCTCGAGTCGAGTTGGCTCATAAATATTTCAGTGGGCAGCTGGTTCCGCATAGTGATGGTGCGTGGCCGAAACTTTCTTACACACACACACGCTCTGATGTGGAACGACGGACGTCGAGGTAATTCGGATGGTATTTTGTATTCTGCCTTTACGTCCGATAACAAAACTAAGCTGCAGGTTCAAAGAACACATCTGAACACTCTTCAAGGTAAATGCGATAAAAGATGGAGTTTAGTTAAGCTATAAACATAACAGATCTTAACTACCTCTTACTTAGCTTACAGATAATTTTACTAGAAGTGTATATACGTTATAGTTTGTATCTGCAAGACGTACCCGCATGTGCAAGCGGGTACGTCCAAATCCTCGTTGACCACTGGATGTTTTTATGTGCGATATTAATACTAGCTCATACGGCAGAGGGAAGTCTTACTGGGACAACACTACATTAAATCGAATAGTTAAATTATTAGAATAGCAACGATTCATTTTATTTTTTCAAAGAATATAAAATATTTAGAACTTAATCGGGAATTCCATGCATTACTATAACTATCCTATAAATTATTATAAATATAATTGTCTACTTTATTTTCACCTTCCGAGCTGATTCAAAAACGTATCGTATTCACTTTATACCCAAAATTGACGACGTGGCTAAGACAGAAGGCTATTCAACTACTTGCAAACAAAAATAAATTAGCGTAATCTTTCTTAAAATTAATATTTAAATGTAAATAGATAAAAGTAACAAGAGGAGTTACGAGATGGTGTTGAATGGTGTGCTATAAAACTAAATGGCTTACGATTTACGACAAACGCACTACGCATATTCACCTTTTACTGCCTATTGTAAATATCCGGCTCTGTCATAATGGTACAGAATTTAAGGCATCTTCCGTACTTCGTACTGAACGACTGTTGATCAGCAAAGTAAACTGACTGATGGCCACTCAACACCATTAGTATGGAGCAGCTGCCCATCGCAGTGTAATTCCAGCAGTTGAGTTTTATCACCGGTTGTCGAAGCAATATACGAAATTCCACCCGTATCACCTCGACGTCCGTCGTTGGTCAGTTTTGCCGCGCACCGACACTATGTGGAACCGGCTGATTGACTTATGTTTTCTATTCGCATATTTTGTTCCTCAATGTATTTTTTATTGACTTTGTATTTTGTCTTAATGTTTTCTATTATATTATGTAGAAAATAACGCTACAGCAGACTGTCATCTTACAGCTATACAAATAAAATTGTCTTTCATTATACAAAGAAGATCCCAATTCTCATTTTTAGTTATAATAAAGCACAGACTACACATAGCTCGCAGATAGCTTTTTTGTATGAATAACGTTAGGTTATTTTCAACGTTTATAAAGATATGTTTGGTGAGTTAAATTAAAACGATAATTACATGTTTTAACGGAAACGATACCTATAATAAGAGTTAAGATTGAATCACGACTGAACGGTGTGCAATAACCGTTTATCAGGTTTAGTAGGTAAAATTTAACTGAGCCAAGTGGGTTACAAAGCCAGATAGTACTTTATGATACGATATAAATAGATCATAGGTATTTTATTTATTACTTTATAAGTCGTAAAACAAACGTGTATGCTTACAATTCTATAAGAAAATTTACACAAATTTTACATCAAACATAAAATAAAACTAAATGAAAACTAAAACTTGCTACACAAAATGACGGTAACTTGAACGATTGTTATAATTTTTTTCATTTTTCATCAACGTTAGTTATAAAGTTGTAAGAGTGAGATAGTCTACTCACATTAAAAGTAGCAGATAAGCGAGCCGAAAGTATGTATAGAGAACATAAAAAAATATTTCTTAAATTTAAAATAAAATTGTTCTAAAGAAGCGCAGTAGAAGAGGCATATAGTACCTTACGATAGTTTCGTAATTAACGATAATTTATTTAGTTTTCCAGTCGTCTTAAACGATTTTTTTCTAAGATAAGCACGACCTTCAGTAATGCATGTGAGCATAGCAATCCTTGAAAGGAGCAGCAGGCTCAAGTTATCATATAGATGTTTGTTACAACTTAAAATCTACATTTTAATACCTTAACCATAACGACATTATAAAAATTTATCTCCCATAAGACTTATAATAAGTTTATTATAAAGATGCGTGTGAACTTTTTAAAATTAATACTTACTTTAGACTCTCGGCGAAAAGAATATCATTTATATATTTATTTATTTTATATATTGATATATAATTAATAAATGTACATTATGAACGTAAAAATGTATCGAAATCATACCTGTTTACAGCTGGCTGCGAAAAAGTGCGGCACGCAATGGCCAGTGATTTTTTAAAATCTTTATGTACCTAAATTGCCGTTATGTAGACGATATTTTATTTAAATAACAAGTGAACGAAATGCTTTCTCAGAAATCAATTAAAAATAATTTTAAATAAATTTAATAGGCAACTTGGTGGATATACATTCTCCTAATTATAAACATACATAAAAAATTGGTTTTTAACCAATAACCGATGAGCGAAGTAATCCTGCAGCCGGATCTTAGACCACATGGACGTCGAGGTGACACGGGCGATATTTTGTATTCACATTAACACACACATATATTGCCTTCAAACTCGGTCATCAGTTCAGTCTAAACAATATTACTTTCAACTGTCAGCTCTGTCAATTTTTTGATAACAAAGTTACGATGTGGATATTTCCGTAAAATATATTATTTTTCAACATGTGACGAAATCACCAAAACCCTCGAACAGTAAAATGTTAATCGGTCCCCTAAACAGGTTTCAGGCATTGACTTAATGTGACGCAATAGGTCGTAAGTGGAGCACCAGGTTTTGTACTTGACAACCGCCGCCGAATTTTATTCAGAGAAAAATAATTATAGATGCAGCTTTTGGTGAAGGAAGAAATGCTTTGTTTCACTTGCAAACTGGTTGATAAAGCAACTAAGGTTAGGTTTTAGTAGACGCATAAAGTTCGCCGCTAACTTATGTAAGACAACTAAATATGTACAACATTTTAATTGATGTCAATTAAAAGAAGCGTTAATGACAATCCAAACAAACATTAAAAACAAACAAAAAAGTTTTGAGTTGTTTTTGTATTGCTAAGATCACTTTATATTTAAAAAGAGAATTAGAAAAGTAGTTCAATAGACTTCAATCGACATCACAATTTTTGGGCCTTACATTCTTTTTATGAAAACAATCCTAAATCATCTTTTTGCACGTAGACGGGCTACGGACGTATGATCTCCGAGGATTTAAATTAGACGTAGTAATTAAGAGGAACCCAACAGAGAACTCTTAATATTTAAAAGAATAGTAATTCAATACATAATTTCAGTTCATATCTTGATTATGTATATTAAATGTAAAATAAAGCCTGTTACTTTACCTGAAAAAAGTTAAAGGAAATGTCGTATGAGGTCGCTACTAACTTAAGAATTCTTAAATGCTTGCGATATCTTTAAGCCCATCACGTATTGCCAACTTCGCGACATACATAAAATGCACATTTCAAAATCTCAAAAACGTAGCATAAAATGGCAATTACATACTGTTTTCCTATTGGAAAGTACGGGCACTAAATGTTGCAAGAGCAAGTCAAGGATCTTCCAGATATTCATGTCCATATCTTGCACAAACCGATATAATTATAATTTTACACTTCAAATATCTAGGTTATTAAATGCAACCTCTAGAAAAGTTAGTTTATAGTTCAATTTAAAGAAGACATGTCACCGACATTGATTTTAAATAAATAACAATTTTAGACCTTATTTTAGACAGTTAAAACTTCCTTCCTTTACGTAACCGTCTCTATTTAACCTAAGCCAGTCTTTTTATTTAATACTATTATATTTAGCTGTCGTCCATGATAGAGAAAATATGTCTCGAATCACAAAAGTAAATTAACGCAGCACAGATAAGTATTTATGTAATGTAATCCGTATTTATTCATATCGTTTGATGTATAGGTAAATAGGATGGAGACACGTTATATATAAATAGAAATCATTTAGTAAATAACTATTATATAAGAATTGTCATCGGAGCCAACAAACATCAAGACACTTTCTAAAATTAAATGATTCGGTAATTCTCAATATTTTCGACAACACCTTTGTAACATAAATTAATGTAATATCCGTTTCCTAAAGGTTTATCCTGGGCCAGCCTTTTTAAAAGGCCGGCAAGGAACTCGCGAGCCCTCTGGCATTGAGAGTGTCCATACCGCCAGGTATTACTTAACATCAGATGAGCCTTCTGGCCGTTTGCCCCCGTTATGAAAAAAGCTTTTAAAATGATTAATATTAAAATGTCTTCATAACATTATATCACACTATATCAATCACGTCTGGTTCCAAACCAACTTTGACCTATTTTTATTACCATAATGGTTGAATGGTCTTTCATGAGAGAGTTTCTAGACAAACAGGAAAAAGAAATACAGAATTGTCTAAAAGTTATTATATGTTTCATATCAGACAATTCAGATTCGTAAGAAAGAAAGAAACTCAAGTTATCAAATTAAAGGACTTTATATATTTAAAATTTCGAGAAAAATAATTTTTAATAACAAGTATACTTGCAAAATATATAATGTGTACAGAAAGCGGATTTTCTTTAAATTGTAATGCATTTATACTTGCGACATGTATACGCAAAAACTCAGACATGCCATATTGTCCAACCGCCCAATTTAACAAAATTTGGCATGTCTGAATGCCAGCATTGTGGCGCCATGGATAATTAAATTATAACTTCTCTATATTTGACAAAATAAAGTAATTCCAATATTAATTATGTATTAACCTTCCTCAAGATTTAATACAAATATAAAGTTACATTATATTGAACATGGGTTACGCTCCAAAAACTAACGGTGTATCGTTTTAAATAAAGTATTCTTTCGTCTCTTGCTATCAAATCAGATTCACGTTGCGATGAAAAGAGACTGATGCAATTAATTTGATTTATTCATTAAGAATTAATTACAGTCAAATGAATACGTCTGAGTATAAATCTTTCATAATAAAACTTTCTGTAACCTTCAACAGGTGCTTACAACATTCGCGGATTCACCGATTGCCAAAAAGCTTAAACGTGCAGGGTTTATACTTCGCATTACCAAAGCGAAAGGATATTTGTCTCTGGCGCTTTTTATGTTTATTTAAGTTTCTCCTATATAATAGCCCTGTAAGGGAATTTATGTTAGTTTTATGAGCTTCAGAAAGCTTCAATGTAACGGTTAAAAATAACTTCTGTGCAATGCAATACGTTGTCATATTTTTCATTTCAGACGAAGAAAAATTTATATATTTTTGGCTGGATCAATGTTTCTATTTGTGTATATATATATATGCTAAGTAATCTGACGAGACATTAAATAACTTGTTAATATTGCATGCAATACTAGATAAATAATTATAATCCAGCGATACTATATAATTGATTACTAATAAATATTTACGTTTACCAATCAGTATATTACGATCTTCTAATAAGTGGTTGTGGATTTGGATATTGCTATTTCAAAATATGTAAAAGGCCTAAGCAATTAAATACCAAGTATAAATAGAAAAGGCATAGAAACAGGGATGAACAGGTTAGCATAAACAATGTATTCATAATTAATTTACTAATCTTGATATTGATAGTAGTATGTACATCCAACCTTGATATTGTAGAGTTATCTATTAAAATCTATATAAAATAAAAAAGTGAAACCAAATTAGTATTACACTTGTGATTTTTTTTATGAATACTTACCAATTCTCCGAACCTAGGAAGACTGTTGTTGTACGCAACAACCTCATTTAGCAACAACAAAAGCCCGGCAAGCCACATTTTGTCAACATCACGATTTAACACACACCATTTGTCACTTTAAAAACATTCTACACATCAGTCTCGCATTAAAAAATATATTTAATCTGTATTATTTTTTTCTCCTGCGCGCGTGTGTTTCTGCCTGGTTGGGCGGGAGTCGTTTGCGCACGCGCGCGACTGCGCCGCACGCGGCTTCTTGCTTAACAAATGTTATCAAGTCACGACCCCGCGATGGGCGATGTATCCCCGTCGTCTCATTAGTGACACTAATCAATCAGCTGAAGCCTTAATCAGATTTAGAAAGCGGTTAAAACATATTTTGACGTTTTCGATCAGCACGTCCTATGTTTCTGCGTACATGATGTAGAACTCATTTTCGAAAGTATTTTGAAAGCATAAATTAGACACATACCTCAGGGTCTACCCATTCGACCTAGGGTTCTTCGAGAAAAGAGCGTGCCAACTCTTAAAACTGCCGGCAACGCACTCGCGAACCCTATGGTATTGAGAGCTTTCATGGGCGGCAGATCAATTAAAATAGTTCTATAAAGTTATGTATTGACACAAAATATAATAAAATTAAATTTAGTATTTGCGTTTCTTAGGAACCTCGTTGATAATTGAAAATACGTAACATTATATTTACTTATTTATCTATTAACACTTGGTTTCATGTACAAAAATATGACTCAATTGACATAATGAAAAGGCGGGCAACTGGCGGCCTTATCGCTTTCTAGTGATCCATTCTAGGCAACCATTGTGAGAAATAAAAATAAAATTACACAAAGTGCAAGAAGTGCAAAATACATAAGACTATATGTGGAATAAAAATAAAAGACCATGAAAATTAAAAAGTGAAAAGATTATAGTTCATTGAAAACTCATTGTTTGATGCAATTATAAAAGAAATGCCCAGAATATGTTAATTAGCTAAAATTTGGACAAAATTATAATGTATTCAAAATTACGTCACACAGAACATGAATCTAGAAACATACATAATCAAATCTATTTATTTTTACAATTCTCAAAGAGACAATTTAATGTTTTTAATTATTTCAAACATGTGAACATTATTAATTAGCTTACAATGCTGAGAGGCTAGCTTTGAAAATACGTAACCTAACAACTAAGAATTAACATAATACTTTCTTTGAGTAAAACTTTGTATTTTTTGTTAATTAGCTAAACTATAGTGGTACATGACAAGTTAATAGTATAACAATTGACATCGCTTGGATACAGCACAAATGTCATATCCATTTCACGCAATTTGACTCTACACAACAACACAACACCAAAAATAGCATTTTTAAAATTAATACCTTCTTCTGTTATCAGGCAGTTTTTTCTTAATATAACGCCCATACTTGTTCATATCAAATATCTAAATTTTCCAAATATTAATTGTCTTGTTTTTAAAAGCGCTATCGACTTTGTGAATTTGATTAAATATCTTCCATGTACAGCTTATAGGATAGGAGAAGTGTTAGCCTCATCGTTAGCATCCCTGAGGTCGTAGGTTCGATCCCCGGCAGTGCACCATTGGACTTTCTTTCGAAGTGCGCATTTAACATTCGCTGGAACGGTGAAGGAAAACATATGTCTTAGACAAAAAAAGTCGACGGTGTGTATCAGGCACAGGAGGCTAATCGCACGTTACATTGACAAATTATTATGAAACAGATTAAGGAATCTGAATTGTACCTGAAAACCTTTTACTGGCTGGTGCCACTGATTTCATTTTATTTACCGCTTTTGTGCTATTATTATACACCAACAGCCAACGGTAGAATGTATAAAATATATTGTCATATTTTTTAATTTGGTACAATATAATAATTTATATCGAGAAGCTATTTGAAATTAAATTCCTTTAAACGACCTTTTGGATTAGCCAACACCTATAATAAGGAATTTAATAAATTAATGCCGTGAGAATTTGGTAAGAAACATTAATTCTGTGTCTATAAATCTATGCAAAGATTAATTCTGCAATTATACATTATGAGAGATCGTGTTGTAATTGGTAATTTGTTAAGCATTTGCCTGAGGCTAGTGGTTTTCGATTGACTCGTAATTTTAAGAAATCACTTGTGTTTGTAGAAGTCATACTCTGAAAAAAATATTTTAGAATAGAACTAAAACAAAAGAGGTAGGTCGATCTCTTTCGTGAAAAGTATAGTTTTTTATAATTTAAAAGAAGAACCTCGACCATATTTTCTTTTCTTGTTCCCAATATAACCGCACCTTTCTGAATTCCTTACAATTACTACATGTTCCGTTTCCGAATAAAATCTCCTGCCGTTTGCTTTATCCTTTATTATATTAAAATGTATTATCTTCTTTCATAATCAATATTTGCTATTTACGTAAATATCATGTTTTAACTAGCCTATCTCTTTGTTTCCTTGTGTTCTCTCCTTGTTGTTTGGATGTGTTCTTTATTTATTCTCGCGCGTATTTTCCCTACCTACTACTTGAAACTGGCATAAAGTTATAACTATTTCCATAAAAAAAGATAGCTAGATAGATCCATATATATTTGTGGCAGTATGTTTTGTCATTGATACTTTAAATAATAATAGCAACTTTATTTTTGTATTTGTGTTACATTTGACAGCAACGCTGAAAACATAGTGTTTGACTATTAAACAAACTGAATTGAATGAAAGAAATTAATAAAAAATATTACTTATTTATATGTAATTATAGTAGAGCTTCAATATTTTTAGGTTTATACATTTTCAGATTTCTGTAAATTTTTGATGAAAAAATGCTTAAATTAAAATATAATAAAATAATAGTTAAAAATCAATGCTTTCTACAAACAATTAACTACACTTTCGTGCACATGTTTATTTCAATGTGATATTTTTTTATATATATTTATTTAGTTTACTAACAGCTAAGAGTATGATTGAAACATATGTTTGGCATGAGTGCTAAGTTGTGTAAGAATAATTTAATTAATGTTTAAAATAAATTAAACATTAATAATAAAATACAAGCAGTGTTTTAAAATGAAGCAATGTTGGCTCAGTTGTTTCAGCATGCGACAGGACCCAGCTTTAGATGTTTTCCTACACCATACGAGCACTGTCAAATGCGCAAATAGACGTTACTTGTCTATGAAATTAAAAGGATCAAACCGGATGTTATCTGAGGCCAAGACCCATATGGGATGTAGCATCACTGGATTATTATTAATGTCTTTAATACCAGTACGTTATAGGTATACATTTAAATCAGTAATACAATAATGTAAATGCTATTGCGTATTATATGATAATTCATTCATTATAGAATCATAGTGTGTAGTGAAAGCGTTTATTCTTTTAATTTATTTAAATTTAATATTAGTGTGACCGTCGATAGATTAAAAATCAGTTATATGACTCCTCGCGTTCAGACTACATGTCGTAACTATATTTACATATCTGTATACTCTAAATATAGTTTATCTCTTACTAATTGTAGAATCTTTACACTTGATCTGATAGTTTCGGAGATTATTTGGTACATAAATTCCGACCTTGCTATAATTAATAATAATAATAATAAATTTTGTTTGCCTCTACACATTTATATGGAGTGGGCATAGTCTATCTTGTGAGAGGTTGGTGCCTATAATAGGACTGTAGAAGTGCTAGCAACAGGTCAGCCTTCCATCACGGACAGAAAATTTACAAAAACATAACTACATACTTCACTTGACTCGACTTGGCTAAAGTAATAAAGAAAAATAGAGCATGAGTGGTTGTGGGTGCAAATAATTCCTAATAATGTACAGACTTACAATTTAATATTGTATCTAAATTTATTTAATAATAAACGTATATAAAACTTTGAAAACTAACTTAACCAGAATTAAATAAACATAAATTACTCATGAAAACCGGTTTAAATATAATACGAATGGTACAATGTCCGAATTCAGGTACAATAAAATTATATACATCTGCTTTCCAACTAAAATACCTAAATCGTGCATCAACATGCAAATGAAATAACGAGCAAAAAGCGAGGTGACACAAATTTAAAAAAAAACGTCTGTATCACCGCATCTCGAATGGGTAATTAATACAAGTGACATAATTGGATCCCGACTGTCGCAACATATTACGGCATTAGAAAGTGCCCATGATTCCTGTTGACATGCCTTAAAAGAATTAAATCGTGTTGTCGGGCGAGTGTTGGAAAACTAGCCTTTATTACACTGGCAATTTTTTAGAATTGCGTTTCAATACTTCATTAATTTAAATTTAAAAAAAAACTTAAAATCTACATTTTGTATTTATAAGTAATCTTACAGCTGCATATTAACATATTTTAAAAGAAAATATATATACAATATACAAAACAGATTACTTACCTACATTATTTAACAAAATATGTGAAATATAAAGCATAATTTAATTGAATACACTAATCGATTTAAAAAAAGAAAACTGAAATTAAATATTAAACAAACTTAAAATTTTAAAGAAAAAAAGGAATTGTTACTACTGCTAAATAAAGTCAAAGTCTTCCCGCTTCCCAAAAATTTTCTCACACCCTCTTTGGAAGGTGGAGTATGAATACATCTTCATAAATTGTATTGCAATTTGTTAAAACCAGATACATTGGCGAATTACGCAGATAATTTATGTTCGTTCGTATTGATAATTTTTCAACTAAGTTTTTCTTTTATGAAAAGTAAAAATACATTTAAAATGTTTAAAAAGGCTTTATCTACTAAAATTGCTTTGTTGTTAGCACTCTTTATTAGTAGCAAACGAATTTTGTTTTTCTACATGTTCCCTAATAAAGTTAATTTTGAAAAAATACGTTCGTACATGTGTCAATATTATAATTAATTTTTTTAGTATTCCTATCAATGTGCCTTTCGTGCACAGAATAAAGACGTTAATTTTGTGGAAAAGTCGCTTGACAGGATTGGGTCAATTGTGATTTGCAAGTATAATTTTTAGCACAAGCCTTGCGTGTATCTCATTAATGATAAATGTTTAATACTTTTCTCATGTCCTCAAGCGTGATATTTTTTTATTCATAAGTAAAGTTCGGGAAATAATTCCAATGTTTGTCCTTTAATTCATATAAAATGATTATTAGCTGACTAGTGTTAGTCATTCTGAGCATTTAGCATAAACGTAAGGTTACAAGATACGGAATGATATATGTATCGTCAAAACGAGAAAGAAAACATTGGCTTTTTATTACTGTACCGAAATTATTTTTGTACTCGCCTTTATCTAATAATAGAGTATTGGTATCATTTACTATTATTATACACATTATAATTATTTATCATACCCTTACTGTCGTTTTTATGAGATGGATCGTTTAATAATACATTAAAATTAAACAAATTGAACCAGTGGCTATTAAATACTAATAAATATATAAACTAATAAAATACAATAAATAAACTAATTATATCAATTTCGTCCAGAAATAAGCTAAAATATCCACGCTAAGCACATTATTACACACTGACGCTCACACTCAGTTTATAATGATATACAAGAATAGCTAATTATAAAAATAAAAATTTATGAGATTTTGAATACCCAGGACAGGATTATGACCATAATGAACCCAAGTGAGGGGTCACTTCCCAAACAGAGAGAGTTTACTGCCAATTCTTCTCTACCGTTTTACGCGGTTGATAGTTACTGCGCGCTGGTAGTTAATGTAAAATTAGAAGCTTTTAAAATGTTCTTTCATTATTTTTTTGATGTTCATAATTATGTATTGTGTTACATGAACAAACGATTTTGACTTTCCCAAGCCATTATTAAGATGTTACCGAGGTTACGGGAAACAGTAAATATAACTAGCCAATAGTCAACGTCAGTCGTCAAGTGACAGAACGTTCAATACAGTCAGATAGCGAAATTAAAAATTTTGAGTCACAGTCAAATGTACATTATGATTTGAGAATCAAATCGATTGGGATTTCTGCACCTACTTAAAAATTAAGAAGTTTAGATATTTCGTTATAGAATTTTCGTAAGCGTTTATATAATGGCTTATTTAGTACAGCCAGATTATGTGAAGTATGTCTGCAGTTGCGGACAAATGAAACCGATTACTAACTTGTATTTTTGTCGTCATTGCTTAAAAATTAGATGTGGATTCTGTATATGTCATGAGGTACGTTTTTTCTTCTTTTTCTGCAATATTAAGTAAAAACAAATTACTCATGTTTTGGAAAAAGTGACATTGAAAAGCGAATTAACAGCATTATTTATTATATGGCAGTGCCAATGCATTTTCATTATGTTTATGTTTATGTCCTTATTATCCACTACAGTAACATTCTCCATAACTTTCAATTCATGGCTCTTAATTATTCTGTTAGGTTGACTCACATTACTGTGCAAACTGCCTAGAAAACATGCCTTCATCTGAAGCAAGATTGAAGAAGAACCGCTGCAGTAGTTGTTTTGATTGCCCAAGTTGCTTTCATACATTATCAACCCGTGCTACAATGGTCCAGCCTAGACAGGACCCTGCCTCTGGTGATGCTAAGGTTGAGAATAAGCAACCAAAGAAAATGTACTATTTGTCATGTTTTAATTGTCGCTGGACATCCAGGGATGTTGGAATACCAGACCAACCTGTTGGTGAGTTAGAAGTATTGTTTAAACAGAGAAGAGCACATACCTAATGAAAAACACTACATTCACAAAACATTTTTATGGTAGCTAATAACAAACAGTTCTGTTACTCACTTCACTGGCTCTGCAACCCTTGTTTTAGAGACACACAACACTTTCAGTTGTTTACAAAATGAATTATTTGATGTTGGTATTTTGTATTGAGTTAGTATTATTTTCCGTATCAAACTAAAATGAAATTTTATGTGCCAAAATGTTTTAATAGAATTTAATATAAAAAATTATTTATAATTTCAGCATCTGGTGGTTGGCCAGAAAGGGTAAACCCATTTGCAAATCGGTTTGCACAATTGATGGAATATTATAAGGCTATAGCACAGCAAGAGAAACAAGAAAAACTTGATAAAGAAAGAAAGAAGTTTGCTATCAGAGGAAATTATATAACTCTTACTGTAAGAGCTTTGTACAATATTGTTTTCCATCACATTTCTTAAAAATCGCTTATATATTGCATTCTTTAGAAATAATTGTATAATGATTAAACAGCTGATGTCTATTTTTGCTGCTGCAGACTTTTTCTAGAAGGTATAAGATAGACATTTCTGTTATTAATTATTTTTCCAAATTTTATAATATTTTTTATTTCCTGTGCTATTGTTGTTGTGATCTTCTTTAATGGACAATCTAATAGAAAATGAAGTTTTTGATGTGAACTAGTACTTCTAAAGTGCTTACTCCAATATTCAAACTCTTTAAGTATACATTTGTATTATAACATTACAGGATAAAACAGGCCTGACTGGTGCCATGGCTCGAAATAGAGCTGGTATGCCATCAAGTGAGAGTACTTCTAGTGCAATTGCTAACTTTGTGCCAAGCCAGGCCACGGAGGAAGTTGAAGAATTGCCAGATGACTACCACACCAAGGAGGTTAACTTAAAGATGAGTAAGTTATTTATTTTTTTTATTTTTGTCCCAATGGAAAAGGTTAACTCTGGAAACAGTCCAAGTCAATACCTGGACCGCCCCAGAGATACCCCGCTATCTTTATAAGAACCTTTAAACTATGTCATAATATTTATCATAAAACATTTATTTTAATTAGTAATCATTTTTAATAGTATCTTTATGGTTTCAGTAACAACAATGCCACAACGTCTAGCTTCGCCAGAATGGCAAGCCCAACAAGTATCTCGTTTACAACCAATTGCCCGTCCTCTGAGCGTGAAAAGAAGTCAGCGTTGCAGGCAATGTGACCACAACCTTACAAAGCCTGAATATAATCCTGGATCTATTAAGTTTAAAATTGAGTTGCTTGCATTGTAAGTATTTTTGGATACATTACATTTGTTAATTGTTGATAAAGTGCAGCTTTCTGTAGGTGAAGATTACAAAAAAGTTGTAGAGTATTACCAACATTTTTGCTTTTAGCTACCATGTTCCAGAAGTTAAGATCATCTCATATGAGACTATCAAGCCAGGAGTTACATCAGCATTGCTGCTGAAACTGACAAATCCAACAGCTCATGAAATGCAAATACAACTCATACAACCAAATGAAGTGCCTGAAATTGAAGAGAAAGAAGAACCTAAGAATATTGAGAAGTCATTGGAGAAATCATTAAACTTGGAAAAGGTTTGTTCATACCCTTTAGTGCAAAGGCGCTACAAAATTGCTAAGCTTTTAAAATTCCTACTTGTGTTAAGAAAAAATTACAGTATGGGGCTAAATGCATATCCATAATTACTCTTCAACTACTTTGAATTGAGAAAAGTTTAAGGGAAAGGCATTTGTTGAACTTTGTAAGCTTGAATATCAATATATAATAGTTAATAAAATATAATAATAAAAAATAGTTCTTTAATTTTGTTCAGAGTGCTGTTGTGTAAGATTTTATAACAGTGCATTTAGAATACGATTTCAAACGGTCTTGACTATACAAAGGAAAGGTGATTTTAAATCCTTCGCGAAATAATGTTAGGGTCCATTCGAAATCCTTGTGCTTATCGTGAGTTGGCTTGACCAATCTAATTTTTTTTCTTCAGGACATGTCTTGGAAGTCTGTTGTGGAACGCAAGCCAACATTGCCCTCTGCAATAAAAGTGAAGAACCCAGAGCTAACCTTTACCCTTGCTCAAAGAGATGATGCTGCCGAGTATGATGATGATTCGCATCATGACACCAATGAGTAAGTGTGTAGTAGTTCATTTTTTCTAAGATTTAAAAGATATGTACGTCAATTAGGAATATAAAATATTTTAACAATATAATTTGTATTGTGGCTTAGTGACCATTGAAACTAGAATTGGCTTAGTTCACAACAGAAAGATGGACCAAAGAACTATAATTGATATTCAATGAAAATAAAACAGACATATTATGTAGATTGGTTTTATAGCTATTTAAGGTTCAAACACATATATGCAAGAATATACATTATTTAGGATATTGTACTTGCAACTTATATTTAAAGACTTATGTTATTTCAGCATAATACTCTGGAGGAAATCCAACAAGCTAGCACTTCGTCTGCAACTGACAACAGATGAGAATGTCGAAGTGGGTCTTCCAGCAGTGGCTGTGATTGCTTTACAGTACACATATCGAAACACAGTTCCACCTACTTCCACTCAGCCCAGAGACCACACCCTCTACACCACAGTCACCATAGATCTTGGAATTGTTTCTCAATAGTAAAAACACATTAACATAATGTTTTATAATCTAAAGTAAAGAAAATATATTCTACATTATTATATAATAAGTTAAGGTGTCATATTAATTTATTGCCATGGCATCTTTTAGTTGAATAAGACTGAAAATGTTCGCTGAGTGATATTTATTTTCCCACTCCTAGATTAACAACATTTAAGGTTTTTAATTAAAATATCTTGAGATTATTTCCATTAAAGTAAATTGAACTTGCATTTTAAAAGCAAGTATTTTTCTTCTGGTAACAATATGACATTGATATTAAAAAGCTTTTAGGTTAACCATTTGCTTGTGTTAATGTAAATTCAATGCATAATAAACTTATTAAATAGGTGCTACAAGTAGTTGTAAGTTTTATGCACTTTTAAATATTCTAGTCTAAGATTTTTTTTACCTTTAACAGCTTTATCATGTTTTGGTGGTTACATAAAAATGTCAAAAAAGTATTATTTATTTTAATGTATGTTTAACAATAACAAATATCTTATGACATAGTAACATTCACAACAAATACAGGTATTGCTTAAACTACTATTGTTTCATTAAATGTTTTAAACATCTCATCCCAAAATTTGTATAAAATCAGTTAAAAAAAATTTTCAACTTAACTCTCTTATTAATATAATTTGTATGTTTTATTTATGCTAAATTATTTGAAGAGTTTAAATTTGTTTTTATATTTCCTGTCCTTGACAACTTGTTTCACTTATAGAGATTGTAGATTGCATACATTTAAAGTTGCATAACATTTAATTTTGTTATGAAATATCTATGGCCTATAAAAATAATGAAAGAAGTTTTTAACAAATAAATTATTCTTGTATTGCACAAACCATCACAGTAAATTCATGTCAGGTAAAACATAATATGGCATCTCAATAACATTAACATTATTATTGCACCAAAATATCCCTTTTGAAATAACTAAAAATAATATATTTGTGTATAAATGCAGTCTTGACTTTTTCATATATACTAAGTTTTTGTACAATCCTGTTCTACTTGAGACTTTGCAGAATAAATAACATCGTTTACACCTACACCATCATAACTACTGCCAATTAAAGAAATGGGCAAATTCTTTTCACTTATATATTGCCTTATTGTGTCTACTCTTTCATAATGACCAACAACATATTGCGGTATACACTTATGGAGTATATTAACATTAAAAGCAGATGGATCTTCATCAATCTTCAAAATTGATTTAATTTCTTTCATTGCAATATTAAGAAGACTATCCTTTTTTACATTTTCACCGAACTTCTCTTTAAACCATCTTCCACCCAGCATTACTGTTAAAACTGTCCCATTTTGATCAGGAATACAGCAAGAGTCAAACACGACACCTAATATAGGTGAATTCTCAATTGGTGGTATCAAAAACCCAAAAGCCGGAGTTATGAGTGGTTTGTTTGTTGAAAAATATAGATTAACTATGCCTACAGTTACAAACGGTATATCACTTAAGTTCTTAGATAGGTCAGGATGTTGCCGTTCAACTAATCTAGATAAAATATGAGCTGGTATGGTAGAATAAACATGATTAGCTGAAATGACTTCCCCATTACTTTGTTTAAGTTTTACCAAACTGGAGTCAACAAATTCTATTTCCTCAACATTAGTATTAAATTTCATGTTTACATTGCTATCTTGTAAATAGGTTTTGAGTGTGATTGGGAATATTTCAAGGCCCCCACGTATAGTATACACACTCCACTTTTCTTCTTTTGCTGCTTTAGCTAGTTCGGTTAACTCTATATCATCAGGTATTTTTGTTTTGAACATTGATTTCATTAAACCCTTCATTACCCCACCATAGTTTTGTTCATACTCAAACAATGTTTTCATTAGGAATTTTACAGATATTTCCTTAGCATCACCAGCACATATGCCACAAATCATTGGGGAAATGGCATAGTCTGCTATTTCTCTACCAAATCGGCGATCAACAAAGTTGTAAATAGAGTCGTCTTTCAATTCTTTGTGAGGCTGTTTTAAGTCGTTAAATACTGCATAAATCAGTGGTTTTGAAAATGGTTCATTTTTTTGGAAGACCCCTTTGAGGCTAGATGGAAGAAGATGCAAAGCATTGTTAGCAAAGATCATTCTGTTTTTTGCAGCAGGATGATCTGGTTTTATTGGAGATATGTGTTCACTGAGCCCTAAATCTTGCATCATATTTAAAGTATTAAGACCCGTGATGCCTTTCGGGCGAATGGTTCTTGGCCCTTGTTCAAATAAATAATCTTTAGTGCGAATACTTTTTATCCATCCTCCGCATTGATTTGTAGCTTCGAAGAGAAAAATTTTAAGTTTATTCGAGTTGTTTGCGTTATTTTTCAACAAATAATAACCTGTGGAGAGCCCTCCCAAACCACCGCCTAATATTGCTGCCATTTCGATAGTATTTCATTTATTATTAAAAAAGACCCTACTTTTATAAGTTTTTGTTTAACATAGGAACACTTACGGCAAAACACAAGAACAGTGGTTTCAATAGTGATTAGTGATAACTGATAAAAATGTGAAATAAAACAAAAATGAAAAGTTGAAATTTGAAAGTGACAATAAAAACAAATGACATCACACAAGCTAAAATATTGTGACAGTGATTAAAGACATACATAAAACATATACATAGGATAAGCTACTAGGAAGAAAGCTAAAACACAAAATAGGTCTATACTATATGCCAATAAGTATGATTATTTTACCTATTAGTAGGGGAGCCGAAGAGGGGCTTCTTTCTTTTCTGTTTACTACAGCGTGACAGATTAATATACAGGCGGATAAAAAATCGTCGATAAAGTTCAATACGTACGATTTCATGATGCCTGTTTTTATAATATTAACTATGAGTAATATTAACATAAAGTATGTATTTTGAGGTGAAACTACTTTGCAAAAATTAATAAAATTTCCATTAGAAACATTAGAAAAAAGTGTAAATATTTTAGAATATCGGCGAAGTAAACCGGTTCTTTTAGATGATGATTTTTTTAAACATTGTAAATACAAGTTCTACTTGAACAATATACAATTTTTGCTATTTCCTGAGCTAATCAATCAATTAAATGAATAATTAAAAAAAATATTATTATCAGATTAGGCGAATCCCTCCAGATAATCGTCAGATTATGAGACATGACGTCTAGGACATAAAAATGAACCATATAATCTGTCGCGCTTTAGTATATCAAAATGGCGATTTCTTTTTCGCACTTTCTAATAACGACCGCTAGTTAGCGTCACAACCAAATCGTTAGATTTTCAAATCGTCACATGGGATCGTTCAATTAAGATCCCCTTAGAAAAACTGACGCGCTCGATTAAATTCTTTTTTTTTCTCATTTTCAACCCTTACGTATGACAACCACCACAATGCAAACAATCAGATTAACATACGTACATTATTAAAAATACGTAAGACATGCTATCAATATCTGCCACGCTCGAGTATGTCCATGGCACAGCTTTTTTACATTTTTGAAAATCTATAAAAACTCCTCCCTCAACCGATAAAAAGGTATAACGTTATATATAATGTTATAACATTTTTTTATTATAATTATCTAAGCTTCGCAACCCAATAGGTCTCTATGACACTCGAGTAAATCCCCATGTAGCATCGTGGGCGGGGAGCCCATACTACTCTACTATAGTATAAAGATATGGCTTTATATATTGCTGCAAATAGGCAAATTCGTTGCGAATAAAATAAATATAGTTGAACTATATTTGAATTTAATTCATACCCCAAATTTCTGTGTAAGAATCAGTTAGAAACTCTTCTAATTTTCAAAACCTATTGAGTATATGGAGCGAAGCGTATGATGGGGTCACAGTTGTGGTGTCGAGAACTGATAATGAATTTCAATTTCATACCCATTAAACACTTGTTACGTTGACAGCCTTTTGCGATTATTTGAACAAAAACCTATAGGGTGAAATATATAATATTCTTCCAACTTTGTTGCACAAAAGTAATTTGTTTTTAAGTGACCGTGAATTTAAAAATTGAATTAAAACTAGTACTGTTTGATGAATTTTATATTTTGTTGAACAAAATTCAATATTTCGTCTCACAGGATGCAAGGCTCACAATTAACCACAATAAAAGAAATTGAATGCCATCTGTCATAATTAAGAGATTTCGAATTTGGCACTTATTTTCTCAAAATAAGTTTTTTGTATAATAGATGCTCCATTACTTTTGTAACCGTGTAGAAAAACCTCGATATAAAGGGGTTGACAATGTTCTCAGCCCTTTCATATTTTCCGGAAACTTTAAGATGAATGGTGATCGTGCCAAATTGTATGAAAAAAAACTTAAAACCGCGGAATTTAAATGTTTAAAACTAATCAGTAAAATAGAAAATCTTAAACTAGATAATACATTTATATCAAAGCTGGAATTACCTCATAAAGTGCAAATACCTAGTGAATTCAGAAGTTATTTTAAATATATTATAGGGGCTGCTGTGGTTGCCTTTATAGGCATTATTCTATCCTGGATTTTTAATCAGTTCTATACTGAGAATGTAAGTTTTAAGCTATTGCTAATTTTCTGATTGCAGCGATGCCCCACAAGGTAGGTATTTACTACGCATACATGCAGGTGTCTCACAATTAATTGAGTGGATATTTGCAGGACTGCATTCTTCAATTGCCATCGTCGTCTAAGTCTCTCTTTCGACCTCCAGAGGACTGTTCCATGTGCATAGACATAAAGAACGCCACGAGACTATCAGGTATCACCGCCGAGGAATTTGAGGAGCTGTTTGCGTATACCACTAAACCTGTCATTGTGACCGATGCTACGAGAGATTGGAGGGCGATTAAAGTAAATATATAGACTTTTTTCTATTTTTGCGCTGTCTTCTCTAAGATGCCTCGATCCTTACCAGTCTTATACCTCGTCCTCTCTTATAATATATGTACATCATATACGCTCATCGGTTACGGGTGCCGATAACCCGTTCTTATTCGAGAAGAGTGTAAAGCTATCACAACATCTCACCTTATCCTTTCACCAATTTTTTTGTCGCTGAACCAGCTTGATTTTCGTATGCTTAGCCAGTAAGAAAATTCATCCTATTTACTATTTTGAACTGTAACTGAAATTTACAGGAGTTTAGCTATGATTTCTTCGCAGACTTTTATCTGAACGAAAAGAAAGGAAAGAGAATCAATGATTGCTTCTATTTTGCGTATAAATCTGGTTTGGATTCTCTAGAAGAAGTGTTTACTATGGATGAGAAACGCGCCAACCTCTCTGGTGAACCGTGGTATGTTGGTTGGAGCACCTGTTACGATGAGGAAACCAGAAAACTGAGGAGTTACTACAGTCGACCTTACTTTTTACCAAGAACGGCCGAAAGTGACATGGTCGATTGGATCTTTATGGGAGGACCTGGACAAGGGGCGCATATGCATGTAATTACATTGTTTTTACTAGAGAATGCCATTACTTATTGCCTGTAGGGTAGGTGTTTTCGGTTTTCACGTGCAACTTTGAGGAAAATAATAATTATGTTGAAAGTTTATTTAGTCATTTTCTTAACTACGTTAAACAAATATCCAATGGTGACGTCGGTACTCTGTAAACAAAAGCCAGATAACACCATCTAAAGTAAGTACTATCAATAGCTATACGTGTTACAAAAACGTAATGGAGATTCAGTAATACCCACGATGGTAGATTCAAATCTGGAATATGTCTTCGGCTTCATAATTTTCTGATTTCATCTCTATTACAATTCTCAGGTGGACTCAGTGCGTCACATATCGTGGCAGGCACAGATTCGCGGTCGCAAGCAGTGGGAACTGGCGCCGCCACCCGAATGTATTTACTGGTGCGACTGGATCACTTTTACTGTGGAGCCAGGGGAAATACGTGAGCGATTAATTATGTATTGTATTAAATTGTATTGAGTTTAAAGCCTCATGGAGCTGACGTATTTTCGATTCTAACTATTTCTCTTTATGTAGGTCAGCCATACAAACCAAAATAAAAGTTTCGACACGAATTGATCCCGCCACGGAAGTTGCATTCTAGTTATCAAATTAACATTATGATAGACAATAATTAATTTTATTTTTGGATTTTTCTTGGTACTAATTAAAACTGATTTCAGTGGTGGTGGACACAAATCGGTGGTACCACAAGACTACAGTCCTTCCGGGAGACATCAGCATCACCATTGGAGCCGAATTTGACTGATATATTTATATTTTAAAACCCTCTCATAATTGTAATGTCCATGTTACTTTTATTTGCGATAACAACTGTTACTAAAAGATATAGATTTCAAGAAAAGACCATTAAAAGGCCGGTATCACACCCGTCTCAGCATTACTGCTATCCATGAACAGTGTTTAGCACTTTATTCTACCTACACGTGCGCCCTTGGCCCCTTTAAACAACACGTAGTAGTGCTAATATAAGGGGCAGATGTGATGCGTTTCACGACCCTCCACCATCGTTGCCTATTAGGTCATTCTGCTGCACTGATTGAGTGAACCTCCTACGGCAGACCTCTATGGGCGTCCCGTACGTTTATTTATCCCGCTATTATATATATAAAAATTATTATTAATTGTGCTACTTTTTATGATAAATATAAAAAAGGATTCTTCAATAAAACACCAATACAAGCTACAATATTTATTTCTGATTCAACAATAAACCCTACCGTAAGCTGATTTCTTGACTTACTGGAATGATACATTAAAGAGAGCCTCGGGATATAATTCAAAAACCAGATTTAAGTACATTTCAACTTATAAAAAATGTTTATAAAAATGAATAAAAACTAATCGATACAATCTCACATCTCGAGCTAACATTGGGATAAAATTCACATTTTAAATCCTATCACTAAATAACTGGATTAAAACGGGTAAAGCAATTACAAAGGGATGCTAAGCGATCTACGCGCATGCGTAAACATTATACAGTTGTAATAGAGAAGTAAGGAAGAATAAAGGAAACATAAATATAGATTTTTAATTCTCTTCAAACAGTAAACATCGTCCCTACGGGAACCTCATACGATATATAGATGGCGTTATTCGCCAAAATTTCTATTCTGAAGATCTCTAAACACCATTATCATTTTTATTTATTTATTTATTTATGATTTACTCCTCGGCTTGTCCCGCGGAATCGAGGATTACTTCGAAGGAGAAGGGTTGGAATAAGTATCCTTCACCCGCATAGAATTTGCTCTGGAACTCGACCCTGGAAGAATATTTTAATAAGTATTTTTATTTTATTATAATATTCCCTTCCGTCTGCTCCATAATAACAAATGTGTTTTACAAACAACAGACTTCAGCCTGTCAACATCATTTACCACCACTTTGTGGAATCAGCTGCCCACTAAAGGATTTCCGAACCAATTCGACTTAGGGTCCTTCAGGAAAAGAGCGTACCAATTCTTAAAAGGCTGGCAACGCACTCGCGAGCCCTCTGGCATTGAGAGTGTCCATGGGCGGCGGTATCGCTTGATATCAGCTGAGCCTTCTGCTCGTTTGCCCCCTGTTCAATTTCGCTGCTGCTGCAGAAGCGTAGATTTCTCAAAAACGGTGATTTGGTGTCCAATAAATTTGTGGACAAATATAGATGGAGGCCGGTTGAAAAAGCAAAATCTCACCAGTGCAAACGCAGCGTATGCAAGAAGGCGGACAGTCCCTCCATGAGCACAAGGATGGAGACGGAGATGGCGGCCCATCCCGCGAACACCACGTACAGGAACACTCCGCCCTCGTACCCGCCGGACTTCAGGCCCTTGCGGAGCAGCATGTTCCAGGCCACCTCGGCCAGTTGGGCGTGGGCCAGAGACAGCGCCCACAGGCGCAGGTACGACGCCGTGTGGGATATGCTGCCGAGGACGTACTCGATGGTGTGGATGGCCTGCAAAACATATTTATGACTCCTTCCTCCTCACTTCGATAACACATATATTCACAAAAAACCAAAGAGCCAAAATTGTATGCCGATCTATGAATTGACTCACAGACTATAAAATAAAATAATATGTTCTTAATTGGAAAGAATAAATGCTTTCAAATCCGTACTTTGGCTAATAATTAAATTTTATTATGAAAATCTGTACAAAATCTAACTGGCGAAAACAGAAGCAGTGTATTTACCTGGTGAATGAAGACTTCCGAGATATCTTCATCCTGATGATGCGAGCTAGGCACGGGTGCTCCACCGGCTGTTCCATTTTCGGCATTTTCAGCCAATGGCTGCTGGCCTTGAAGCTAAAATAAATTACAGTTATTTATAGCTTTTTTAAATATTAGACCTAGGCCTCAGATTTCTGTGTCTGTTTCATGATCGCCGGTGCAGCCGGTGCCTGATATACGGTATCAACTTTTTGTGTCTAAAACAAGCCGGTTTCCTCACGATGTTATTCCTTCACCGTTCAAGCGAAGGTTTCACTCACACGTAGAAAGAAAGTCAATTGGTGCACAGCCGTGGATCGAATCTATGACCCACATGCAATCCACTAGGCCAACACTGTTCCCAAAACATATTACTTTTTTTTAAATATATAGGTATAGATATTACTCACCGCCATTTTCTTCCTCTCTTGCATGATGTAGTAGGGTTTGCCGAACAACATCACAGGCACACACACAAGAGCCACCAACACGAAGAACTGAAAAAGTAATTATTAATTACAAAATTATATATTCCTTTGTTTCTCCTTAATGAGATTTTACTGAGCCTACCTCTTTAGTACATACCGACATGGAACATTTTGCTATGCTACCCTGGAGGGGTTTCAGTCAGAGTTCTAGTTATAAGTTAACTAATAAATAAAAAATAAGGATTGTATGTATTTTTGTATGCTGTATCACAAAAAAATAAAATGTTATATTACCTTATCGATTTGGGGTTTGAAAGATAAATAGTAGGCGATAAATAGTACTGAATATAAATAAAAATATCATAAAAATTGGTCGAGTCGTTTCGGAGGAGTATGGGATCGAACGTGACACGAGAATTTTAATTGCGTAAGAGAAAATGATTTGTTTAGTAGCTCAGATTAAACAATAAACCTCCAAGAAAAGAGGGTACCAATTCTCAAAAGGCCGGCTACGCACTTGCGAGCACCTTACACGTGATTGTCCATGGAAATATCACTAACATCAGGTGTTACATAAAAAACCGTAATGCACCTTTTGCAGTCCAATCTGTCCAGGGTACATGGTGGGGTCGCACTGGGTCCGCGGGTTCTCATCGGTTTTGAACAGCATCATGTTGATGAACGTGATCAGGATGGAGGGAGCGCAGAAGCCAGACGACTTCACGATATCTGTAAACCAATAATCGCAATAATTAACTCCAGGATATCCTATCACGAAGATACTGACTAACCTAAACTGAAATCATTTAACTCGCCGAGTGGCTTGAATGACTCATCCCCGAATCCTCGAACTTTCTTTCTACGTGGCCATTCAAACATTCACTCCAAAACTTTGTGAGGAAACCGGCTTGACTCAATAAAGATTTGAATTTGTCTTAAACTCAAAAAGTCGACGGCATATATCAGTCACAGGGGCCTGATCACCTTGCCTCATTACTCAGCACAGCTCTTAGGCACAGTAATGTTGTGGGAGGTCATGCTCCATCATAGTAGAAACTACATCATAGAAACTGGCTTCACATTGCGAAAAGGAGAATGTACTTAAAATTATTAATAAACTTAACTTTTATATATATAAGAATACAGAAATCTGAGGCCCGGACCTAATAAGCTCGTAAGGCTTTTTTTAGTTTATGATAAGATTTGTATGAAATTGGCGTTTTGTCGTACTGGCCACATTGAGCTGACATATAAATAATGACAAATGAAACTCTTCGGTTTTACAGCTGTTTAATTCGTGCATTTGTTTATCGAAAACATGATGAAATAATAAATATAATAAAAGCAAATTTAATATAATAAAATCTTTGAAGGCAGTCGAAACCGCTTTAAAAGATTTTATTGAAGTATATACATTGATTTATTAAAGATATTCTATTCTCTTCCGTTCTACACCCTTGATTTAAGAACTGACAGTCATGTAAAATTACAAGCATTTAATATATATTATTTATGTACATTGTGTTATCTATAAGCATAAATGATATTGATTAAAATAAATTTTCCTTCCATACTAAACGCCAATTTATATGTTAGGATATGATATAAGTAAATATTATTACATTTATTACAAGAGGGATTAGTTTTAAAATTGCATACCTTCTTCTTGGCTTCCGAAGTGGCCAATGGTGGCTCCGTAAAACGTCCACTTCATGAACATCAGCAGCACCATGTAGAAGAAGAGCACGGTCAGGAAAATGATCTGAGGGATGAACTCCACGTAGATGCTGATACGGCGTTTGAAGTACCTGAAAGAAATGTTCAATTTTGTCAATTTATTTATCTCTCGCATAACATTTATGATAATGACTAGCTGCTGTCTTACAGTCTAATAATATCGTTGTTACTTTAGTTAAACTTAATTTAAGATTTCATATTTATAGAAATATGTTATATTGCTTGCCATTGCGAAAGAAGAATGGCAGTTTTACACACTATGCCTCTTCTCTCTAGCGCCAATATTGTGATACTGCATCTTAAATCACTTTCTGGTGTACAATATTTTTGATGAGGTAACACATGTCTTTGATAACAATCAAAGCCTGTTTAAGCATCTCCTCATTCAACTCAAGATCGGAATTTTTTGAACTGACACAAATTCGATGTAAAGTTTGATGATGCGTAGTTTTGTCAACAGATGGCACCACGTGATGGTTGCATTCGAAAAATTAATTTACTTATTTATTGTTATTCAATAACTTATGGGTTATTTCATTACTAATTCTGCTATTCGGAACGGAGAAGAATCCACCACAAAAGATATAACAAACGTCGGTCCGGCCGATCTTGAGTTATAAGTGGTGTAACTAACGCGACTTTGTTTTGTGTATTTAGACAATGTTCTGATGGAGTCAATTGACCGTTGATTTTTATTATTGCTGTGTTTAATCATTGAGAATCCTTCTATTACTTTAGGAATCATATTAATAAAACATACTAAATACTTAGTCAACGTTTACGATTATATACACACAGAATGTCTGTCAAAAAGTAATAAAAATAACTACTTCAGTCTAGTGTCTCTGTGTGATATTGTAATAAAATGAAAATAATACACACAAGTGGTTCCACAGCGACATACAGACTCCAAACAGCATGTGGAATACCCCAATGATGATGGAGATCTTCATCTTGTAGGCGTTCATGAAGATAATTTTGTTCGCTTCAGCCAACTGTAAATTAAATCAATAAAATGTTTTTAATTACTCTAGCAATCATGATTTTCTTCTGGGGTCTTCTGGCTCACAATGGTCAAACTTTTGGTCATGTGACTATTCCCATAAAAAAAATCCATTGCAAGCCTTAATCTAAAAGAGGTAAGGTAGGAACTATAAAAATATAATTCGGTACATATTATGTAGGTACTTTAAAAATTAAAGATTTTCCTTTATTTAAATACCTGCCAAACTGGATCGATTCCAAAGGGGTACGGGGCCTGAAGGTAGTCCCACGAGTCAGGGTTGAGTTGCAGCAACTTATTCTCCTCGAGGGTACTGATGTTGTAGTTATTCCTCCAAGAAGAGCCGAAAATGTTGAGACTTTTCGAAAAGATGTCGTTGTATATGAGCCCAGTGTACATTGAGAACAGACCCATGAGTAGAATGATGTACCGTCCGCCGAAGAAGATGTTCCAGATCTGGAATTGTTATGTTCCAAATAAAGACAAACTATTAAAGATATTAACGAAATAATTTACACTACAAACGGAATTATGTAATTGTATTTATTGCACCATTGTGATTATGTACTAATAACTGTACATAGGCCCAGGTGCAAATAAAAAATGATACAAAGAAATGAAAAATAAGACAAGAAACAAAATGTTCTCCAGACTAGTTCAAACTATTTACAAGAATTTTCATACTTTTGTTGGAATATTAAATAAAACTAAAAAAAATATATTCTGTGGTCATAGATCAGACAAAGGTAAGTCCCTTATTTCTCCATATGACTTATCATATTCTGACCTATGGCCACAGATATATTTGAAATGATTTCTCACCTCACTGTCTATCTTCTTTGCCTGCAGAGGTTTCTCCTTGTAGCACATCCAGAATCCAAAAGCGGCCATTAGAGCCCCATGGCCCAAATCTCCAAACATCACCGCAAAGAGGAACGGGAACGTTATTATGGTGTATGGGGCTGGGGGGGAAAAATATAATAATCTTTAATATTAGTTAATTACCGAATAACAAATTAAGGCATTAGCAAAATGTATTATATTAGTAAACAAGGAGTTTATCACCAAGGCCCTGTACACCAAGATACTATGCGAGTCTCTTGATGAACTATGTATTATATAATAAATAAACAAAATAAAGAGATATTGATAATCATTGTGGCAGTAACACACACAGTGCTTATTGTCAAGATTTGTTGATGAGCTCATTTAAAAAAAAATATTACATAACTTTTGGAGTCACAAGATTAGTGTACAAGGCAGTGCAGTGGAAGGAATACACTCTGAATGGAAATTCGTAATTCTGGCTCACCTGGGTTAACCTCCCGATAGGTGGCGACACCATACGCATAGATGAGGTTCTGGAAGGCGATGGTGAACTTGTTATGCCGGTTGTACGTGGGCGGGTCTTCCAGCGTCTCCATCCGGTTAAGGATGGGCGGAACCGAACTGCCACTGCGTTCCTGGAACGGCATTAAATTACGTGATATAACTCTTATGTAAAATACAAGGTCAATATTTGACGGAAGAACATATAACTTATCTTGGGTATTAAGAATAATTAACAGATAACTTAGTAGAGATGGCGTCATTAGTACATTTGTTATTTTATATAACAAAATTCTTTCTTATGGAAATTGCGCCATCTGTGGTTAGCTTTAGCCACCTCACATGTTGGCGATATTGAATCCAGTCAGTCACTTATCAATATTTCCAGTTAACGGGGACAGAAACGACAATATCATATGTTTTAAGTCCTATAAATATATAAACATTATCCAGAATCTTCTAATGGCGGTAATTTGATTAAAACTTATTCGAAAATTTATTACAATTATTTGGAATTTGAATTTCATTTTTTATTATGTTTTGAACAACTGTTAACTGTGATTCGATTTCGATTTCCTAATTATTTCTCTCAATTTTTTTTTCATCATTAAAGTTTTTTTAAGTGAACAAGTAAGTTTTTTCTTATTAAAAATTTTTTATGTTACATTGGGTCATCGAACTTTTAGAAAAGCAAAAGGAGCATGGGACAAGCAGGTTAAGAAATAATGGGACAGACATATCTGTGTCTTAAACACAAAAGAAATCAGATAGGCAAAAATCAACAATAATTCACCATGAATCGAACTCAGGCAATTGTGAAAAGCATATTAAATGAAAAACAAAAAAGTGAGTGCGTACAAAGTACACATGTAAGAAGTGATACTTTTTTGTAAATTAATTATAACTATAACTATTGCGAAAGCGCCAATAGATGATCATGTACCAGTATATGATATTATAATAATAATAATATTAATTCACACTACTCACATACTGTATACGTGCTAATGATAATGTGTAAATAAACATGTAAAAGCGTTTACTTTACAAGACGTAAAGTTCTAAAATGTAACTACTAAACGAATACATCAACCAATAGCGTGTATTTTTTCTCGATCTCCCTTTCCCACTCTCTCTTAATCGATCTCAATCTCTCTTCTTCTTATTTCTTCGACAAAAACGCTGCACACCTTCGTGACGTTTCATCTGTAAAAAATTTAAGGTTCGGAAGTTTCACATAAAAAATTACCGTTCCCCTCCTAAGAGCCAGTTGTATGGTCTCCATGTCAAGAGCCGGAACCCAGCACTCCGCGATCAGACACTTTTGAGTGACATCCAGGTTGAACAGGTTCAACGTATGGTAGATGGCCTTAATCTTGCGAACTTTGACGAACCAATTCTTGATGTTCTTGGCTGCGGCGACCAGCACGCGATGACGATGGTCTTGGGTTTGACCGAGCACCTGTAAAACAATATTTTATTTACTATTTTGTTTTGAACAAAAATAAGTCAAAGGCAGTTTGCCTTTATAGTTTCATAAACTTAGCTTAACTTATTCTTTGACATTTGCATGCCTATTTGTAAATGACTGATTGTGTGGATTTTTGTAATTGATAGATCTGAATGTACAACTCTCTTGCAAATAATTTATTATTAAGCGTAACACAAAATGTTGGTTTGGAAGTGTTAAGTAACCGTCAGTGGATGATGTTCAAAATCCATTTTAGTAAAGAAAAAAATCTATTTAAGTAAGCTAATATTTAACCTGAGTATTAGAAAAAATAAAAGTCTAACGACATGATACAGCAATCATCTGTCCCTCTACATCGCAGAGTACACACAGTTTGAAAGAGTCAAAATAGCATCTTTTTTCTACATCATACGCTAGTTCCGCCGGTACAGTAATTAGCCTACGGGACGTGTAAAAAGGGCAGTTATTCTTACTTTACTAACAATATATGGAATCAATAATAATCGGAATTAAATGAATTTAACTTTTTATTTTAGTTATCGCAGTCCATGAACTGTCATCTCTTTGACTGTTATATTGCATTCATTCGCTACATAGTAATGAACATTTCATTATTTCACTTATATTCGAGGTGCTTTAATGAATAAAACAAAGCCCTCTATTAATTAAAGCACCCGGATAACCCCGGAACAGTACCGATCCATTTACTATTAGTCAATTATACAGTTTTAATGGTGCAACGTAAAAATTAAATGTGTAAACTAGCGGATCAATCTTTGCTTAATTTTTACGACTTAGCTATAAAGCCTCAATATAGTTTTAAGACGTTTATCCCATGAACACTAAAACCATCAAAAAATCAAACAATGGACCCAGTTTTTGCGTCACGTTGCCCAACATAATCGCTGTACCAACATCGTAAACCGCGATATTTATTTTCTGTGTCAAAGTCGTTCCGATAACGGAATTTGTCAAATAAATTGCCGCTGTCAGGGAAAATATGTCCTCCATACATTAATTTTCATAATTTATCATGTATTCAAACCACTTCGGTTAAGGTTTTAGTTCATAGATTTTCATATATTCATATATGAAATATATACTTTTTGTTTCACCATGAAACATTACGCTCGAGTCTCTTACTAGTAGTCACTTAAGACTAATGAGTTATTTAAATCTAACCTAATTTACTAACATAAGAAAGTATGTCATTAGTCTCTATTAAGTACATACAATACACTCAGTTCTTGTCTTCTAGTTTTTCTTCTTAAGTCTTACGCAAGAATTGTTAAATCCATTTAGGCGGTTTTGGCCCAGTAATGTTGTCATTGCCAAGGTTTTATTATCGCAATATTTTTTTCGACATTTTAATTGAATCAAATAAACTTTATAAGACGCTTCCAATCATGCTTTTTTACTAACAATAGGTTCTACACCAAATAAGAATATAAGAAAATAAAATTTAATAAGACCCCAGTAACTGTTTATGGTAGATAGTCTATGTTAAAAGATTAAGGTTTTTTTACAAGTAATGTATCAATAAGTAAGTATACTCCTCCCAAAAACCGGCAACGCATCCACTAAAATGAGTGTCCATGGGCTGCGATGACAGCCCTTTCTGGGCGTACCCCTACACAATAAAAAATCGAATTTAAGCAGCATGGAGACATAACCTACAACACTTTGTGATAAAGTTCCATTCCCCTCATCAACAATATATATCAATCAATCAATCAATATATAAAATTTACCGTATTCAAATCTTCAATCCTGGTCATGACACCCATAGCCATCTCCCTTCGGTCAGCAGGCGCTTCAGGGCATGGGTACAGAGTGGCGCGGAAGCCCTCACAAATTTTCTTGACGCGCGTCTTCAACTGGTCTCCTTGGAAGAAGATTATGAACACCGACTTGTATACTTGGTCCGACTGAAAATTTAAAAAGATTATTGATAATATGCTAAAATTTATTAATAACAAAACACACTAAATAATAAAGAATGAGAGATAATTTTTTTTAAAAGAACAATGTATCTTTTTAGTATGTAATGCGTGTGTGCAGTGGTTGAAAATACCGCTTTTATAAATATAGTATTTACCTACATGATACATAAATAAAAACCTTCTAGGAACTTAAAACTAACCTGTAGTATAAAAAACACATCAATTTGTCTATTGTTTTGTGTGTTCAAATAATTATGTACGTACCGAAGATGGATCTTCCAATGGTGTATCAATTTCAGCCTGTCTCAAAAAGACATTTCCTCTGCAGGCCCTCCAAAGCATCCTTTCAAAGGCCGGGATGCGTTCCCGGAGGATAACTCCAGCGACAAAACTGCACAGAAACGTGTCTTAGCACCATGCATGGGCGACATTTCGATAATTATGAAACACTTCTGAATGAAAAAAAAATATATACAATTCAGAATTGCCTCGTTAAAAAATCTATTTATACGTGGGTAGCACTGAAAATGTTTAGAACTGGCCAGTTAGAAACATTTCTAATGAAAACTTTTTGAATTTTAATTTTAGCACACATTTGTCATTTGTTTCTGTGAATTGGCCGCAAATCCAAAACTCTTGGTTACACGTGAAAATGACCCAGACGCGAGAAAAATTTCGGTCAATGATTTATTATAACTTTCGCTGTGGGCTTATACAACAACAAAGCTCTGATAGGCTGCAATTAGCATGTCTTAATGCAGCCCCATCTCGTGCCACTATTTACAATTGGTTTAACGAGTTCAAGCGTGGACGTAGCAATCTCAATGATGATCCACGTGAAGGACGTTCTTTAACAGTAAATACTGAAGATAACATCAGTGCTGTGCGACGCATGATAGAGGAAGATAAGAGAGTGACCTATCAACAGATACGTACCAGACTAGGTTCATACCAATATGAATCATCGAAGAGACTCCTAAGGAAGAATGGACCCACTGCTTTTCTCAGTGGTTCCATCGAATGCGACGATGTGTAGAGAGGAACGGAGATTACTTCGAAAAACAATCAAAGTATTGACAACTTTCTACATTAAGCCGTTTTTCATTTTCTAAATATTTTCAGTATTACCTAGATATTGAAAATAGATTTCTTAAAAGGTCAGTCGAAAGTCCCGTATGAGGCTTTTGCTTTGCATTTTCAATTCTCATTTATACACAATCCAGGACTTTCTCAGGATGTGTGATGAATACTAATGGTTTTGATTACGAAATAGAGAGATATCGATCGTATGGAATTTCATAAGGCATTATCATGTAGCATAAATGTACCAAAATTTATTTAAATAGATAAAATATTCACGCAGCGGAAATAAACATTGACAGGGCTTATATCTGAAGTATGACGATATATTTATTTATGTTATTGTTATATAAAATTAATTAGTTGGTTACTTGCGTTATTCATACGTTTTAGTGGAGGGTCGTATACCCCATCATATTTACCGTACACCAATACTCTTTATGTGCGCATTTAACATTCGCTCGAACGGTGAAGGAAAACATTGTCCGGAAACCGGCTTGCCTTAGACCCAAAAAGTTGACGCGTGTATCACCTACTTGCCTATTATATTGACAGTTGATAGTTGATACCGCCGCCCATGGACACTCTCAATGCGAGAGGGCTCGCGAATGCGTTGTCGCCCTTAAAATCTGAGGCCAAGACCTAAAAAGGTTGTAGCGCTACTGATTTATCTATATACTTATATTTTTTTATAATAGATCCTCATGCCTACCGTTTCATGTAAAGATACCACGGAGTATCGGGCTTTGTTTTCGTAAACAGGCACATAAGAAAAAATTTGTTCCTCCTGAATTACTGTACAATGTATGTGCCAAAAACATATTTTTCAATTTCTAAATATTAACATACTGACTGTTTAAGTACCATAACAAATGTTATTATCGGAAAATGGAAATATCGTTATTATATGGATAACGAAATTTCCAGTCTCCGATAATAGGAAATAGACACGAAATACTTGTAAATTTAAAGTGATTTTATCGCGACAACATAAGTGGAAAATCATGGCCGATTTTTTCCATTACAATTTCAACTGATAAATTATAATGAGGATTTTATCATTGATAATGTAATCACTTATGTAACGCGTGACGTAATTCTTGTTCAACTTTAAATTCAAATGAGCACATTTATGTGCGTACATGCCCCTACTTAATGCAGTATCGTAATATATCACAGGACTTTTTTATTTTTTGCAAACTAGCAGCTGATTGTCCTCCTGTATTAAGTGACACCGCCGCCCAAACACACTCTCAGAAGACTCGCAAGTGTATTCAAGGATCTGAAGAAGTATCGGTTCGGAAATACTTCAGTATACAGCTGGTTCAACAAACTGGTGTTATGCAAAGTGCCTTCGAATACGAGGGGAAAACTTAGCTGCAGAAACCCCGCCTGAATTCGTGTTATTAATCTTATTTAAATATGGAATGCTTTCTACAAAATGTATACAAGATAATTACACATAGATGGCGCTGCTTGAATTTGAAATGCGCTATCGTTTCCAACCCCTAGTAAGAAGAATTAAGGTAAAATAAGTGAACTTTAAACTGTATACTAAAAAAACCTATGGCGCTACAAGCTCCCCTCGATCTTCAGATTTCTATATCTGTTACGTCATACGTGATCATAGTTCTAATAAGTAAAAGATGATCAGACTTCTATGCCCACTGCCCGGCACACACCGTCGACTTTTGGGTCAAAGTGTTTTCGGCATGTCGTCCGGTGTCTCATTTCGCAGTACGTTAATGTGCACATAGACAGAAAGTCTAATAGTGCCCGTCCGGGGTTTAACTTCCTCAAGGTCTCGTACAGTCAAGCATAAGCTCTACGTCCACCGTATTATCAAGACGTCGTGTGGGGAAACCATGCACGTCGTCACTACGAAGTTTTGTACGAACCACTGCTTGTGTACTCATATTAAATATATAAAGCTAAATATTAATTACATAATTATTCCTTGTTAAAGCGAACGTACTTTGAAAACCTTGCTGTGCAACAATAGATAACAAAAATACTCGCGAGCCCTGTGGTCTTGAGTGTACTTGGGCACTTTGGTCAGAAACATGGCCGATGCTCATTTACCCGTTTTATAAAAACCATACATTAGGCTGTTCCTGTATGGTCTACGTGATTATTTTAGTCTTTGAATTTATATAATAACACTCATTTGTAAAGCATTTGTAAAACCGAAATCTATTTGTACTAATTAATAACTTTGATTTACATCCAAGTGTTTCGTATTTATTTGGCCATCTTGCCTTTTTATATGGAAAAGCCAAATTTTGACCAATTATCATCACCCATATATGAAGCTGAAAAAAATCCTTGATAGTTCTCAGAACACAAACCATAACTGAATACTGCCAAAGTAAACAAATGACAATCGCAAACGAATTAAAAAAATCAACAGGGCATTAAAGACTCGACTCTACTTGACTTCGAGTTCTGTTCCCACGAGAGTATAAGTGCGTGCTCCTATTTCACCATGCCTCCTGCTGATAGAGAACAAATCTTTGTTTTTAATTTATTATTAATAAATTAAGATGTCATGTGGAACATGGTGTAATGATTGCAGCTCCTTACAAACGTTATGAAAAACAAAAAACTTGGCAATTAAAAACAGTGGCCGAGAGTTTATTGTCAGTTTTTCTCTTCCGTTCTACGCCCTTGAACTGGCAGTAAATGTAAAATTAAAGGCCGTATATACATTTCTTTTTTCACGTTCATAAGTGTATATTGTGTTACCTATATAGATAAATGATTTTCAATTTTTATTTTTGAAAAAAGGCTTCTATACTTTTATATTTTTTGTTCTAGCCAGTTGTAGAAGATAATTAAGGCTTCATCGTTGAGAGAAGTTGTCTCCATATACATTTCAGTGTCGACGACCGAGATACGAGTTATGAGTAGATACAGTCACATGACAAGGAACTGCCATTGAATATAGGATTTACACTATCTTTGAAATAACATCAAACCTTGTTTTATTTAATGACGCATAAAAATCAGTAATTAAAATAAATACAACAGTGGCGCTACAACCTCTTTAGGTCTTGGCCTCAGATTTTTAAGTCTTATAGGCAAGTTGGTGATCAGCCTCCAGTGCCTGACACACGTCTTCGACTTTTTGAGTCTAAGACATGTCGGTTTCCTCACGATGTTTTTCTTCATTGTTCGAGCAAAGGTTAAATGGGCACATAGAAAGAAACTCCATTGGTGCACGGCCGGGGATCAAATCTACGACTATAGGTATGAGAGTCGCACGCTGAAGCCACTTGGCCAACACTGCCTCACAAAAATCAGTATTATTACGGAGAAATCAAAAGAACAAACTGTTTCGGAAAATCACCGGATCGCTCAAGAATTTAATTGTGAAGGTTCAATGTATGAAAAGAGCAGCGCTGGCCTGGTGGCTTTACCGTGGGACTCTCATCCTTAAGGTCATAGCTTCTATCTCTAGCTGTGCACCAATGGACTTTAACACATAAGTAAACCATGCCTTAGTAACAAAAAGGCAACGGTGTCAGGCACAGGAGGCTGATCACCTACTTACCTACAGATACAGAAATCTGAGCCCTGCAAGGTTAAAAGATTGATGCCAATGATTTATTTTGTATAAAAAAATAAATTTAGTTTTCATACAAAATGTTTAGTAGACCCATCTGTCTCATTGATACCGGATAAAACGTTTTTGCTTTAATCATAATGATGTAACGTCTCGCCATTATGGCATCCATCCAAGTCTGCGAAGGTAACAACATACGTCATTTTTTGTAAAACCGATCATAAATCACTTTTTGAGTTGTCATTTTTTAATATATTGCACAGTATGAATAATAAATTATTATAAAGAATAATCTGTCTGCCATGAATTTGAAAAGCGTTAACTAGTAAGCGAAGACAACTAGTTTTCATTACAAAAGAAACAATTATAAATATTGATTTTCATACGTATTTCATATGACGCAAAACGCTCACAGATTCAACTCGACGATATCGTAGCAATGTCTTGCCAGTCTGTGTAATTTAACACAAATCGCTGAATGACAATTAACACATCGTTATCGTGTCTCCAGGCACGTCATAGGGACTGGCAACCCATTCCTTTCTAGAGAAGCGTTTCGACGGGTTTTTACTTATAAAGGTTTTTATACGTAACACAATTTAAACCATTTGTTTATGTTCCATAGTGACAAATAAATAATCAAAAATGTTTTTGTCAGACAGCCTGTTGACGTACCAATAAATAATGACGTTCGATATCTCTCTAACAATTAATAAAATTCATCCATCACCAGAAAATATTTACCAACGTTATTCATTCGTTATTTTTACGACTTGCAGTTAGAAGCCACTGTCGCTATAAACCCTGTTTAAATCCAAATCGAACTGAACTTGGAATAAAAGAGTATCTTTCCAGTTCTCGTCCTTCGGGAGTACAGTATATGACTTCGCAGTGAGACTAGCTTACCTTCAACTAATAAGACAAAATAAAAACATTGTCCACTAATTCCCACGGTTTGGAACGTGAGACTTTTAATTGGTCACGACAGCAGTAAAACACTATTTCTATTTGTAAATACATTGTACTAATTTGCCATAATTACTTTTCGCTAGACGAGACGTAATGAGCCGCATGGTCTCTTAAGATAAGGAGTTTATTTTGAAGGGTTATTTTGAAGCTGAATCCGAAATAACTTAAATGAATTAAGTCTCTCTCTTATCAGCTCATATCTGATCGTCATGGTCAGCAAAGAACCACCCTGAGCGGACAACATGTTTCCACCGGTTTCTGTCCAGTGCCTCTCTTACAATAGTATTAGTTTTGAAGACGGTCAATAATTCACTTGGTTGGTAAGTGGCCACGTGATCCTTTGCCTGGTGTGTTGCCAACCACGATCAGTTTCTCCATCGCCTCTGCGCATGGTGTGGGCGAAATAAGATACAATACTTGGCATATGACAAACAGGCGAGCCACATCTCAAATGCATCAATCCTTTGTCTTTCTTTATGAATTAATTGGGTAATCGAAATATGCAAATTGTAATGTCTGGCTTTACAAATCCTTGATTCAGAATATCTTTTTTACAACCGCAATTAACTGTATGAAATCAAACATTATGTGAAAAAAATACACTTGGTATGATATCACTAAATCTTTGCCATTGTGCTATTGAATTAATTACGATAAATCTTCAAATTAAATAATAAAGTATGTGGTCATACTATAGGGTGGTCAGTACGGTAAAAGGTGTTGGATTTTGACATACGGGAGACGAGACTTAAGAGTGTAAAAAAATACTTTGTAGCTTTAATCAAATGATTAACTTTAATACTTGGCACTTACGGAATAATCCTCAATTGATTAAAATCCTTTGAAATCAAGCACTGTCTTTAAAGACTAGACTAAGAAAAATATCTCACAGAATTACGTAAGTAACAAATTTGGGTTAACCATTCAGTGTTTATCTAAATTACACACGTGATCTGTGTTTATACAAAACTCTATATTTATCAAGCCGATTGCAATGAGAATTTCTTACGCATTTTCAGAGATATCTGCATTGAAAGTCACAACAATACAATCTTTACATTACTTAGGGTTGCATCGTGGTAATTCTAATTTAAATCGTGGCTTCAGCGGACGACTAATCCCTGAGGTCGTAGGTTCGATCTTGGCTGAGCCAAATCTTTCTATGTGCGCATTTAACATTCGCTCCAACGGTGAAAGAAAACATCGCCAGCGTGTGTCAGGCACAGGAGGTTGATTACCTATTGCCTATTATAACCATAAAACATTCAGATACCTGAAGCCTTAAAAGGATGTAGCGGCAATAATTTATTTATGTATTTAAATCCATTTTCCAAAAGTACCTACTTAAAGTATTTAAAAAACTAACCTAGGAGTTCAGGCACCTCTCATTCGAAATCTTCGCAAATATTATATTTTCTATTCAAAACACTTATTATACATGGTTTGATATATTTGTATAAGACGAATTATAGGAAATTACAAGTAAAACCTACACTTTGTAATTGGAAGTGTAATATATTGCTCATCGTAATTCATGTATTTTAGAATACATAGGTATACATAGATAGTATAGAAAATGCATATTTGATGAAGTACTTTAGTAAATAAAATACACTGTTCGAACAAAGTGTAAGAAAAAAAAATTAATTAACTAGGCAGAGCTTTTCCCAGGGTGCTTTTAAATGACTTTTCATTCATTCGAAATTACGTTTGATGATAACAATCCTCAAATCAAAAATTATCATTGTATCAATTTACGAATCACGATTTGCAAGGTAAACGTCCGACGCTAACGGTTCAAGTTAAATTAACAAGTCCATTAACTTCATCATCAGTCATGATGTGTCAGTGTCGGCGCTAACTAAAATTTCTAAACACGTTTCATCTTGTAAAGTCTCAGTTATAGTAAATAATGTTTAATTATTTATACGCCTTTTACCTGAAGGGTTTGCCAGATCACGAATCTCCACTAGCAACGGTCTTGATATGCTAGTAGTACAAATAATTAGGGATTAAAAATGTGCGTGTACTGTGTACACACGTTAGAAGTGAAACTTCTTATCTTATTTATCGAAAAATGATCTACAATATGCAACTTTACAGAAATTGGTTAAAAAAGGTTAAAGATGAGAATTCATAAATTAAATTAAAAAAACTAAACATGATTTCTGAAAAAAATCATATATATTTTGTAAATAGATAAATTAATTTTTACAGAATTAAAATTTTATTAATTGTAATATAATTATTACTATTATGGTTATCGTTATTATATATTTTTGTTATTAATGGCTTCGAATCAACCGTGGTAGTGACAAGAACATGGCGCGTAACAAAAAATGTGACGCGTAACCGAGACATGTGGCGAGTAACCGAAAAATGTGACGGTAACTTTTAAACCCCTTTCCCCCACTCCCTTGTTTAATGCTCAAGAAGTATGCCGGTATCTGTGTCATAACGATAATTTTTATCGTGAGTCCATCATATGTTTTAAATGCAGTAATCCCCCAAGAAAATCACGTTGTCTCCTACAATTCTCGTATTTTTTTTACAATAAACCCCTTAAAAACTGCGGAAGACGCGTTATAGAGGAGAATACCTACTGTTATCATTACGAGGTTTAGTAAATCACCTTTCGTAACGTTTAGTTTCAATAAAGGAGTAGTAACTGTACCAAGACGTGTTTTCTAAAGAAAAATTAAAGATGCTTTCAATAGAAAAACCTAAATAGAAGAATTCGTAATTCATGTTTGTTAGGCATATTCATATAATTATCGACACCATGTTTAATACATATTACTGCAAAAACCAACGAATTACAATTGAGGAAAACCGTTGCCGACACGTGATTATAACATTCATTATAAGAAGTTTCAATAACGTCATACTACATAAACCTACTTGGTTTTGCCGAAAACCGCAATATCACTCATAGCGGTTAAAGTATATTTACAATAAACAAAAACACAAAGAAGATCAATAACATAGATTTAAATGAAGCTTTTAAGCTTACCACCGACAAAAAAAGTTTTAAAGTTTATTTGTCAGTGTGACTATAAAAAATGGCAGAGTGTTACTAGTCTCGTCTTTCTTATGACCTGATTTGAGAACTGGCAAAGTAAATTCTTGACGTTTATAAGTACACGTAAAAAAAGGTTTTTATATAACACTGCATTAAACAGTGACAATTCAATGGCGACAATCGATTTCATACTGAAAGACTCAAGGTTAGTAGACATAAAATACAAATCGTCATGTTCTGGTTACGTTAACGAATGAATAGCATTGTGGAAATAATTACGTAACAAAACCCTTTCTCAAACTTCGTTCATAGACTAGAGTAGAATCAGATGTGATGACGATAAAAATGGCCATGACTCTTGAATATTCTGTACCACTGATGTGTCTAAGACAATGTATGAAGAAGTAATGTATTTTATTGTTATCTAGAGGTTAATAAATTCACGTGTTGGTGCTTTATGGGGTTGAATTCTCGCAATCTTGGTCCTCATTTTCTCATTATAGTATGTATAATGTATGAACCCAAAATAGCCATATGAAACGTTTTCTAAGTATCTACACCATTTAAAATCCCACGGAAACGAACATAGGGTTTTGTTACAGTTAAATGAACCGAGCTCAAAATCTTCTGTCAAGACTTGAAATCGGTTAAAATTAAACTAATCTAAGTCACTCGTACCAAGACGCTGTTAGGGCTGCTCGAAATTATACATAACCGTAACGTCTTATATACATAATAATACATAAAACTCAGAACTCCGAATCATTAGTGTCCACATATGTATAATGCTGAACAAATGTTATCCATTCGTTTCATACGCAAATCAAAATTTCATCGACCGTAAGCCCGCATAATAACAATTACTTTTAATAAGCGTTGATATAAAACGTTACGATTGATTTTGATTGATTACAGCATTTACATTTCGCACCTAATCCATCATCTATTCTTGAAGTCCAAACCTCATCACGCATTGTATATGAAAGTGAGTTAGTGAGCTTTAAGCTATAACCAAAGCAGAAAGACTTAAATACCAGCTAACCCACAACCAAACCAGCTACAGTAATACTATGTACACTACTAACCAGGGCAGGAATTCCAAGGACTCTTGCTTGTCCCGATAACTAGGGAATAAACCAAGCACATTTAGTACATTAAGTACATTTCATTAATTAGTCTGTCAAATGGGCATGCATTATCATCGTTCAAAAAATTGTATAGAAGTATCAGCCAGACATCGTTTCGTCTTGACGCACGACACGATCACAATCATCTTAGCAACTCTTGCCAAACCAAATGTTTACGCTACGGCCGCATAGTTTTACAAATAATAAATTATGATTAATCACGTCTGACAAGTATGACGTCGTGCGTCAATACGAATTTCTGTATTGGTAAGTTACTATTTATCTTTGTCGATATTAAAGAATATTTATTGAATTTCCACTGAGCTAAATCTTAAGGACGCCATTGATCGCCAGAGTAATTGAGTTTTTTCGGCTGTGAATCAATGCCGGTGAAAATTCGCAAGGTCATCGTCACACTAGCGCTGTATGTACACATACATACCCTAGTTGGACTTGTCCCAAATGTCTGTTGGGGTCGTCGGATATGAGCGCACGCGTCATGGACTCAGTGGTGATATTGGCACCGCCCTCGTGCTAGCAGACAAACAAACAAGTACAGACATCGCCCGACGGCACATACGAAAGCTTTGCAACATTTACCGCTCGATAATCGCTTGTTGTAGTAAAAAATAGCACCAACACGCCAGTGCTCAATTCGTTCCAAGCCGTTTGCTCATTGTTAGTTCTAGTGTTCCGTGTCTACTAAATAATCGATGCTACTAAAAGGAACATAAATAAAAGCATGCAACAAATACAGAAAGCATGATGGATGATCTGTGTCCTATCGGAGATGCCTCTGATGTGCGAGCGGACTTCAAAAATAAATTATGTAGTTAGTCAAACTCACTCAGGCAGCAATCGATTAGCGTTCGATACCGTCTAATTCTAAGCCACGTATTAGATGTCTACGTCTATCATCAAATCCATCACACATCACGTTAAGTGTTAATCTATCGGTATACTATAAACCGGCCGTCTCCAATGCTTGCCTGAGTGGTGAGCGGTAGACTCCCGTATCAGCGTCACAGTACAAACGCTGTAAAAATAACATATTCCAGCACTTGCTTTGACATGAGCCAAGGCACGCCGGAGGTGAAATTAATCATACCCCAACTTGAGCGCTTGCCCTCCAGCCATCAGGCCCTCCTCCCCAAGCAGTGTCACTTGTTCCTCCTCGCGCGACGGGTCCGCCATCTTGTGCACATAAGCGCCGAAATGGCGCGAAAATCAGCAAAATGGTCAAGGTCAATGTCACATTTTTTCAACCGTTTAATTATCTTTTGAATTCGTTTGAATGCACTTTCAATTTACTCTGATATGAATTAGAATCGCAAGGTCGAAACGAATGTGACGATGACGTTGGGCAAATTAAGATCCTAGGCGTGACTTTGAAAAATTTAGTAGTAATGAAGAAAACTTACAGACCCACGACCTAAGAAGTTATAGAGGGTGTTACAAATCTGAACTGTGCGGTATTTTAGTAAGACAAGATATGTCAGCTTTGCAACGACTCCATATAAAAATTATAAACATATTAAAGCATGAAACATCGACCAGAACTTAAATCAATAAAAATAAATAGAGAAATAATTGAAATATTATCGTCTTGGAGCTACTTTTTCTACAACAGCTTCTTCAGGCATTTCAATGTAGGAATAGGCCAATAAAACGATAGTCATAAACAGGTCAGAGTGACGTCAAACCATACAGAATAATTAGTTACGTTTATAATGAATTGGTTGACACTCCGCTAGATCATAGGATCCGCCAACAGACATGCTTATCACGCGACCGGTGAGTTAGCTGACGTAGGCAAATATGATTAAGATATTAGGTAAAGCTTGTAGTACTATGTACTCACCTCATCGAAGAAAACTTGAGTTTTTCTCAAGATGTGCTTCAGCTCTGTGAGCTCGAGGTAGTTCCTCTTCAGAGCCTCTGCGTTTTGGTTTACTTCGCGAAGTTCATTTTCTAGTTTCTCAAAAGTAGCCTAGGAATTAATTACCTCCATTAATTTTTGTATTTTGTTTGTATTTAAAAATGAACACTTAATTGCATACAGAAACATAAATGAAAATAAAAACAGGCAATATCACTTTCGACCGATCTCTTCTAAGCAACCAATTTATACTAAAATAAAGTTTATTATGGAATATAAGATACAGGTATCACTTATTCCTCGTCATTCAATTGAAATAGGTAGAAATCCCTACCCATCGGAAAAAAGACAGAGGGTGTAGGCCGAGAGAAAAAGCCGGCGTAAAAAACTCTCGGTACTCTTTCAAAATAGGAAATCATCAAACACACGTATTGTAAAACAAATAGTCCCCAGACCCTTATATCAACAAGATTATCGTTAACTTTATAGTATGCCTTATGACACCGCTTTATTAAAAGGCAGAGAGCCTCTTGGATTTTCTTAAAGAAAAGTATCCCTTTTCAGAAAAAGAATTACTAACTTATAGAGAGAGATAGTCTTAACGGGGAAATTGCAGCCTGCGTTTGTTCCGAGTATTGTGCGTATGTTCTATTCTAGTAAACTTATCACTATTTTTGTATACATACATAATATATTCACTAGAAATTACTAGTTACTTGTTTATTGACTATGGAATGTTATATTTCACTTTTACGTTTTTCAACAAAGTAAGATTTGTATATTAAGAATTCCAGACGAGAAGACACCAGATTTGGCAAATTAAATATGTATCTTCTCTTCCCACGGATTTATCTAAGTGGGTATTATCTTGTCAGATAACCGGAAATATTGAGAGGTGCAGCATAGTAATCCCATATAATGATTGATATACATCTAAACAAATATATGTAACAACACTCGTCTGTGGATCATCTAACGAAGGCCACAGATGTTGCTTTAGCGAAAATAATAATTTAAAATTAAATTGTAAGCATCAAACATTAGCTCCGACATTTCAACTTAGGGTTCAAATCTAGAGGTGACAAATATTGAAAAATTATATATTCCTAATGTCATAATGTGGAGATAGACGGGTCTCATTGACGTTAGGAACACACCTACATTGCTCAGACAATAGTGAGTGCTTGTAATTTAATATGAAATTTATTGAAAGTTCAAATATACTCTGAATTTTAGTTAAAAAACGTTTGTATGGTAAAAAGAAAAGGGCTGTTTTAAGGTATTCTCGGAAATTATTCGAATTTTTCTCGCCGTAAAAACTATTCATTTTTATACCATAATTTATTTTATATTAAGTATAAGGCAATTCTGAATTCAGTACAGTGTTACTTGTAATTCAATTGTCGTTGATTTAGTTATGCACTTCTTACACTTTACTTAATATTTGTTTATCCTTTAGTTGCCAGGAAGAGATCGCTTGTTAGCGAGTTACTCTAACGAAACTTAGCTAGTCGCATTCCCTTTAATTTTAATGATACAAATGTTCTGTCTACGTCTGTCTAAAGAAAATAAACCGAAATAAAAAAAAGGGTTTAATTAATACATACGTAATAAGTATCCAGTGTGGCAGTTTTATAACTTGCCACACTGGAAGGATTCATTAAAAATTCTCACCGCAAACGCAATATAAATAATACGTTTTTACTTCAATATGAACCGCGAGAAACAATATACAAAGTTTATTTTTATACGTTGTATTCTACGTCACAAAACATAATGAGGATCCTGAATTGGATAATAATATATTTCTGAAAATAATCAGCGCCTAGCACTACCTGCCTTATCATGAAAGAAATATTCTGATCTATTCTAGACTATCCTATCAGCATGCAACTCTTTTAGATTTTAGTACGAAACAAACAACATATATATAAATACCTCAAGGTCAATCATCTCTCTAGGCTGTGGGGCTTCAGGACATTCTCCAGGTATCTCCAGCATGGGGATTCCATCTTTTCTGATCTCCTTCTCCAGGTATCTAAGCTTCCTTTCCATCTCATCGCAACGCCGGACCTCATTGACGAATTTACGTTGAAAGGCATTCACGTCAGGATTTAACTGTGAATGAATACAACAAAATAAATTTTATTATGAGTAGGCAAACATTGAGGTTAATAATTGCTTTATTCAATATAAGGAAAAAAAAGTAAAAAATCTAAAAGAAGAGCATCTAAGATAATAAATGTCAATACAAAAATATTAGTCTTTATATCCAAAAAAATATTTTTACAGCTATTGATAAGTTTTTGTATTTCATATAATAATGTAAAATACAATAATGCAGCATAACAGATGTAATATAAAATAACAAGTAAATAATAAAATGTTCATTCCTCTTTACAATAGAATATAAATCATTTTTATGTTCTGTAAATTAGTATTGCACTATTAAGTAGTTATGTTTAGTTTAATTCTTATTATGTTCCTTATGTATTCCTTGGAATTACAGATTTATAAAAAATCTATATACAATACAAAAACAAAAAGACATCAAAAATAAAGGAACATAAAGAAATCAAGATGAAATACAGTCATATAAATTGAATAATTTGTCCTACTACCATAATAATATGTTACAAATTTATGAAAAGATAATTCTGAATTTTATTAAACAAAAATCATACTATATCTCAAAATATAAACAAGATTCATGGTTGAAATTTAGCATAATAAAAAAAAGAAAATGCATATATAATAGGGAAGCTGAATGGAGAATGTAAAAAGGAATAGCTTATGCCCTAGAGAAGAGAGAGACAGGAAAATAAGGTTTTGAGTGAAAGAAAATGCTATGACTATATAAATATATGTAATTATTTACTAGAACCGCTTTTGAGACTATTGGGAATCTTATCAATAAGTGATTATCCATTACTTATCAATAAAAGTTGAAGGCTAATAAATTACTGTGATATTTCAGGTATTTTAGTGATAAATTGATAATTTGTATTAATATCATGTGATTCAATAAATCACATGATTTCAATAAAATTAAAATGTAAGTATGTATTTGCTTCATATCAAAAATATTTGACTCAATTATTGCTAAAACCTGAACATAACTACTTAATGATACTTTTTAAATTTCAAATTATTGCTTATAAGCTCAAAATATTGTTTTAACCATTGTACAACATTATATATTTTAAAGTAAGATAGCTTTCTAAGATCTATAGCGCAGACTATGTTGAATTTTTTTTTTAACTTTCACTTATAGTTAACGATATTTACAAAATAGTGCATTTATTAAGTTATAATATTATCCACTAAGTTGTAACATATACTGCCAGACAGCCCTTCCATCGTTTTGAGAACCAACGGAAATGAAATATATAAACATAATAGGTAGGTGTCGAATGAAAATATGCTAAATCGAGGGCGTTTCACGAAATGGAAACCCATATGTAATCAATACTGGAAACGGAACAGGTTTAACTGTCGTCTGTCAGTCTTCTTACAAAGATCGTTTACTTACGTCGCGAAATTGTACAAGTCCAAGTTCTCCTAATTCCGACACGCATGCATAAGCGGCTTCACTTTGCAGGAAGAGTTGACATAAAGTCATTTCCTCACTGCGAAACAACGAACCCATTTTTACGGATTTCTAATGCCACTGCACACAAAATTATAAATTAACAGATAAGTCTCGCCGCATCCGTGTGCGAACGGATTTCACAAGCGACGAAACCAAATTAAACAAAAAATCAATAGGCCCTCGCCAGTCGCCACTCCGTAATCAGACCTATTAAAAATGTGTTACTCATACGTACTGCCGACTGCGCAAGGAAAAAACGCAGTTGCGGCAGTGTTGCCAATTTTCTGTGTAATAAATACCCTGAGCCTAACTTGGCTGTATGGACTAGTCTTTCTCATTAGGGATAAACAATTAATATCATCAGCCTGAGATTATTCTAGCTATATTAAGAAACAAGTCTGAATACAACTACGAATCCCATTTACATTTTCTCCAAATCGATATCCAATTTACATTTTTGACTAACGCAGGTCAGACTTAGAGCTATGTTTTTTCCAATTTTTACCCTTATACATATATGTATTTAATTCTTAATTAGTATACTAATTAAGAATTAAATACATATTTTAAACTGAAGTATAAACAAATAAGCGAACATTTACATAATCAATTATTAGTCACAAAATGTTATATTAAATTTTACCCACATATACGTAAGATGAATAAATCGATAAGGCCACAAAAACCTAAATAAAATAAAGTAGTATATTAATACTACTTTACAAACTAAAGAAATGTTTGTGTACATTAGTTTGTTCAACCATGTTTCCTTATGACCTGAGAGTTTGTTTTTCTCGTTTTCAGTCAAAAATGTCAGTCGAATGCATATCTGTTTTATTATCTATAAGTTTATTAACTTAATTATAAAAAGTTAACACTATTCTCAAATTTATCTTACAACCTGAGACACCATTAGGTATGACAAAAACATAATATACGCTTTTGTCGCACGGGAGTCAAGTTCGAGCTCGTCTCAAGTCTCGTTTTAAATCTTAGCCTACATTTACAATACCATAGTCGATAGACATCTGTACTCTGTAATCTGCATGTATATTTATATTTCAGATAATTGACAATTTAGGTTAGCCTCGCACCGGATTATATTAATTTAGAACTATTATGTATTTAGGAGGAATAAGTGATCTTTAACATAAGATCATCATGGTTCGTTGCAAGTTTTTATATTGATGTAAAATTTCTATTAAATCATGTTATTATGAAGTTGTCTATTTTCAGGCGCTCCTAGGAGCTCAACTCGTTATAACACTTATAATGGTTTCAATCATACAAAAGCTTGGCAATTATTCCTTTGCAAGATGGTTATTATGTTCGCAAGGTTTATATCGATACCTGTATCCTGATAATAGTGAATTAAAGAGTTTGGCGGGAGTTCCAAAAGAAAGACCGAAAGTCAAGAAGGGTGGAAAAAATGAATTAAATGGAAAACCTGAAACATTTCATATTCCTAGAAGCTTAGATATACAGTTGGAAACAGCTCCAGTAACAGCATTAGACCTTGTACATCTCCGGTTCTATACAGACTATATTTGGATAGTGGATTTTTCATTATATTCTAGCATAGTATATATAATATCAGAGGTAAACAATTTATGTGATATCAATTTTTTTAATGCTTAAATATTTATTTTAATGATAACATTTCTTTTTAGATTTATACCTGGATATTTCACCTTAAAGATGAATTTAATCTGAGTATGGTGTGGTGCCTCTTGGTGGTCCTTTTTTCATTGTATCCTTTTAATTCAACATGTATAGTTTCAAAAATAATCATACCATATAAAGAAATGTAGTTTTACATATCAGAGTAATATTCTTACCTATTACATTTTGGTTACAAATGGGCATAATCTTGTAGCAACCATTTACTAATACATGTTTAACTTATATGAAAAGCCTTTTTAAACTCCTTAATGAATATACAGTAAAATATTACTCTCACTGACTAAACAGTACTTCACTAGTGATGAGTCTATCAGTGAAAGGTCTATTTGCATTGTAGCTTTCTGTGTATTCCTTCTTGTCGCTATGATGGTGCTGATTGTGGATGAGAGCAATTTAGAAGTTGGAGTTGATCCAGCTTATGATAGCTTTTATGAAAATGCTTCAAAATTCCTGGAGAACCAAGGCCTAAGTTCTGTGTAAGATTTTATCTTTATTGGTATAGACATTAGTTGATTACATTAACTTTTGTAAAGCCCCATTTGAGTTTCAGTATTTCATGTTTACTTCTTGACCATTTTAGCTAAATCCACATGAAATGCCTATAATTTAATTTAATATACCAATTGAAACATTATTTTACTATGCTTATTTTCTTTTCAGTGGTCCAGCATCAAAATTAATTTTAAAGTTATCATTGGCAATTTGGGCTGCCCTTATTGGCACTCTATTTACATTTCCTGGCTTGAGAGTTGCCAGAATGAATTGGGATTCAATAAGGTAATTCTAGTTTCATCCTTATTATCACTTATCAATTTTTCTATGAAAGTTAAATTTTTCTTTTGTAATTATACTATATTACTATTAAACTCTAATTCTAGTCCTCAAGGAAATTTGTAACAGTGATAAATATACAATATATTTATTAGAAACATTAGTAACTTCCCAGACATTGTGTTGTTGTATATGTGAAAGTTCAGATTTTTTAAATGTCAATCATATTTTATATAGTATTGTATTTTATTAACATAACTTTTACACATTTAAAGAAAAACACTTTTTTACAGATTATAGACATAATTTTAAATTTAACCGACGTTTCGCGTGCTTTACAGCGTACGTGATCACGGCGATATTTTATATGTTTAACAGAATTGATATGACTGAAGTGATTCTAATTTATAGGTATTATGGAGAAAATAAAGTAGCTGCTATGCTTTTAAATGTGAACTTTGCAATGCCATTTATCCTCGCTCTTATGTGGGTGAGACCTGTTACTCGGCACTATTTAACTGTCCGTGTTTTCAGTGGCATGACTGAACCACTGTAAGTACTTTTTAAAATATGTAAATTATGTTTTTTATATACATATTTAGAAGAGAAAATAGACCAATAAGCCAATATAGTTGGCTTTTAAAAAAGAAAAAAAAATATGACAGGTCAGATTTAGAATAAAATATTATATTTTGCCTTGATTTAATTTACAATATTAAAGTCAAATAACTTATAATAAAAAATTTCCAGCATGACATCGGCCCAATTCGACTCCATGCGTCTGATTCTGGTTATTATCACAATGGTACTCCGAGTAATCCTCATGCCGCGTCAGCTCCAGGCTTACTTAGATATGGCTCAGAGGAAACTTGACGCTCAGAAGAAAGAGGCTGGGCGTATCACTAACATAGAGCTGCAGAAGAAGGTAGAAAATGTTATCCTGTTTATATTCTTTTACAGGAAAATATAATTTTGTAATTATATGTTTTACAAAATAGAATATTTTTTTTAATAATTAGAAGATAAAAACTTTTTACTATCTTTAATTTCAATGTAGTAATCGGGATGTTTATAAACAATTTTTATAAGCATGAACTCTTATATGGTGTATAAACTAATGATAGTACTATTATAGGCACGTAAGTCTAGCGCTGGCCGATACGTGGAGGGGATTGCTGCGCATGTGTACTGTGGTGCGGGGGCCGGAATGCGATTGGAGAGCCAATCGACGCTCTTCATTCCGCTAGCCCCCCTCAGGTACCTTATTTTTTACTTCTACGCAATAACGGTCAGCGCTAGAGTTTCGTGCCGCTACTTGTACTATGACAACAAAATATGTTTTAATAAATAAATAAAACATATTTTTTGTCATAGTATTATTTTTTTGTAAATATAATATAGTAAAGCAATTCTTACATATTGATCTTCTAGCTAGAATTGCACAAAGCCCTTTATATTTAAGTTTATTAATTATACCTTGCCATATAATAAATAATAATATACATAAAACCCTCTTAATTATTAAAAAAATTTAATATTTCAGATAGCATCAGTGTTCTACTACCTATGCGTAGTGGCCCTCCAGTATCTGTGCCCCGTGGTGATGTGTGCCAACCTCGCACTGATGTACAAAACGCTGGGTGGGTTCTCGTGGACTGGGACAGAGTTGGAACCGGTAGTGCGGACAATGCCTACCGATATGGAGCAATTTCAAATGGCGTGGGAGAACTTAAAGATGGTTTGTTGAAACATTTATTCCATCTCTGAACTGTCTAATTAAAGTAAACATTTATATTAAAACAGGTTACAATACAAGCTTTGTCAAAATATTTTTTTTTTAATAAATAGTTATTATTATTATTATGTATAAAAATACACTAGCATCTTAATGAGCTGTTGCGCGTGTATTTAGAGATTTGGAGAAACTATCCAACTTATTTTTAAGTTCAAAGAGGGTGCAATTACACTTTCCGTTCACAGCTTAGTTCTGTCAGTTCTTTAGGGAATTTTTGTTATATTAAGTGGTATTTAAAGAATTACCCCTCAAATGTGTATTGTCACTTAAAATAGATTCTCAATTCCTGGAACATAATAGTGGCTAGTAAGGATTTTATGGGTTTCAATGAGATTACCACTTAATCGTCTACTTTCTTAATTAGTAAGGTCAAGTGCTTTCAGATACTTATTATAAGATTTGTTCCTGCTGTAGGCATACATACTCTTATAGTAATCCAATGTAACATTTATATATTTTAAGAGTGTTCTTGATGAAAGGCATTTGAATGATTTTCTTACTAAATAGAGCATGGAATTAGCCTTTTTTTACAATATTCATGCAGCAACTGCTGTTGACCTAGGCGATAAGTATTGTGCGGATTTTTCTTTGCTATGTGCAATATTGTGCACTTATTAGCATTAAATGATAGCAGCCACTGCTTGGTCCAATTAAAATATCATCTAAGCCAGGGTTATAGTGTTATTGCTTGAGATTAGGATTTCCAAAAATGTATTGTCGTCGGCAAAGATCGAATGTGAAATCTTCAGATCGGTCATGTACAGAATAAAAGTAAAGGCCAAGTATTGATCCTTGAGGTACGCCATTTAATATTAGGTCCTTACATATGAAATTGGCGTATTTCGTACTGCCCACTTTAATCACGATGTTCTCCTCTTTGGTAAGGAATTCCAAATTCAAATTTGTACAGCTGTTTACTCCTGTATTTGTGCTTCGATGACCGTCATTCATTTGTTTTTTTCTGTTTGCGTCACTCATTTTACAAAATGGAAAACCTTAAGTATCGCATCATTTACGAGTACGAGGCACTAGTGCTGCGGAAACGACTCGAAGGGTGAATGATGTGTATGGCGGTCATGTTGCAAAAGAAAACACAGTTCGTTTTTGGTTCCAACGTTTTCGTTCTGGAAATTTCGACTTGCAGAATCATGCCCCGTGGACAGCCTGAGACCCAAGTTGATAATGAAGTATTGAAGGCTATTGTGGAAGCGGATCCATCGCAAACCACGTCCGAGTTAGCTGCAGGCTGCGGTGTTAGTGATAAAACTGTTTTAATTAACTTGAAGCAAATTGGGAAGATTAAAAAGTTTGAAAGATGGGTAACTCACGAATTGACTGAAGCAATCCGGGAAACGCGCGTCGACTGCTGCGTTATATTACTGAACCGGCACAATAATGAAGGTATTTTAAACCAAATCATTACCTGTGATGAAAAATGGATTCTTTACGATAATCGGAAGGGCTCAGCGCAATGGTTGGCCAGCCAGCCAAATCCTGCCCCAAGCGAAAATTAACCCCAAAAAAGTTACTTGTAAGCGTTTGGTGGACTAGTGCCGGTATTGTTCATTGCAGTTTTTTCAAATCTGGCCAGACTATTACGGCTGATGTCTATTGTCAGCAATTGCAAACAATGATGGAAAAGCTAGCGGCTAAACAACCTAGGCTGGTCAATCGCTCCACGTCACTGCTACTTTACGACAACGCTAGACTACACACTGCACAACAGACGGCTACCAAATTAGAAGAGCTTCAATTGGAATGTCTAAGACATTCTCCGTACTCCCTGGACCTTGCTCCGACAGATTACCATTTTTTTCGAAATTTGGACAACTTCTTGCAAGGGAAAAAATTTAACTCTAAATCGCCTTCACAGATTTTATTGATTCCCGTCCGACTGGAACTACCTATGAGATTGCAAAAGTGCATAGAAAACAATGGTTCATACTTTGATTAATTAAATATATTAAATTTAAAATTATTCGACTTTTTTTTCCTCCCATACAAAACGCCAATTTCATATGTAAGGACCTAATACTTGGCGAGGCAAGGACAGTATATCTCCAATGCGAACTTGAAAACATCTTCTCCATACATTTGGATAATATACATGTGAGACTTAAGGTCGATAGTTGGAGGCTGATAATTTATTACCTTTCTTAAATATTGGCACAACAACAATAACTCTTGTTTAGTAAGAATTTGAGGGACTACGTTTCGATCTAAAATCCGTGCCATGTCTGTTTCTTCTGCAACATCTTAGCATCAATCAAAGCTCTGGCACTGGGGATACATTAACCGTGCAGGTATTTCTTGGGCCGTGGTCGATCAGCACCGTAACTAACTCTGCTGTTTGTATCAGCAAGATAAAAAAATTATAAATAGTTAGTAAACAAGAGAGTTCTCTATATAATTCTATGATAAAATTTGTCATTTCATGTAATGTTTAAAGATATCATTTACATATCTTTAAATCGTCAAATTATATTTTTAAATCATGGGTTGGCCATTCCATGATGTGCTAATTAGAACCTTTGCAATGATTCTAATTCTAGAATTCAATATGAGTATGTAAATTTTAATTATGAAATCAGGTTATTTTAGGTTTTTACCTACCAATCTTAAACCTTAAACACAATATGTTTATTTAAGGTCAGGCTGGCATGGTAAGTTATTATCTCAATACCAATTGGTTCGCGAATGTGTCGCTGGCTTTATTTTTACACAATTTTTGTTTCAGATATTCACAACAGAGGTTTCCCGTGGAGTACTAGGCTTCAGCACCTGGTGGTGCTGCTTTGCATGGTTCATCTGTACTTCACTCGGTGCGATGTATCAGAGTTACTTTAGAATCTCATGAGATTTTATAAACAAAGCTAGTTTTATAAGTACGCTGTAGAAAAATATATCCAAAAAAATATTCATAAAAAAATAAACATTTTTATCTTGGGTTAAAGAGAATTGTATAGACGAAGACGAATGAGTACTTCAACTTTTTAAACTAGACTGAATTATTTTTTATGAATATATTTATAGTGTGTACAATAATGTGTCATGTTTCTATTTTCGCCTCTTCAACTTCTTTATTAATGTATAAATGTTTGGCAGTGTAATCTGTGGAACTCAAGAAAAGCATGATTAATCTATTTGAAATTTTAAAATCTCATACAAATTAGTTTTGTAAGTGAAGTGTTGTTTTTATATTTTATTTATTTTAATAGTGTTGAGTTTTTGGGTATGGGTTTTATGTTTGTTTACTTACATGCCTAAGCATGTGAGCTGGTTGTCGTCATCTAAAAAACGTATTACACAATGGTGTCTTTTATTTATATTGTCTTTTTACTATATAAAAGTTTATTTGCTCTTCTGAGTTATGTTTTGTGTTTAAATAGTAATCAGTGAATGTTTTTAATATAGATAGCTGATCAGTCTGGTTATACATAGTCACAGAGATGTTGCTAAAATCCTTCAGTAGAAATTTTATGTATCAAAGTACTTAAAGAATGTTCTGTCTCATTGGAAAGAAACAATACTTCGATATAAATTAAATAGACTACATTTATTGACATATGAGATTGTTCGTTTCATCAGTAGGGCCTCTGGTTAAAGTTTATCATAGAAACACTAACTCATTTATTATATTCTAATTAAAAATAAAATATGATGTTAATGAAGACTGTATCACAGACTGTTAAATATGGGATTGATCCTTTACTGTCAGTATTATTTGAATGCATGCTTTCATCAACATATCGCTTTAAGTTATACAATTCAATTTGTACTACTATTAGACATAGTTTAAAATATTTACACCGGATTGTTTTCAATAAATTGTTTTAATGTTTACCTTAGTTTTGTTTATCCTTGCATTTTTGAGAGATGTAGTATCTAATATAATAGTCGTTAGAAGGTAGAAGAGTTATTTAAATTAATTTAAATAATATCAATTTAATATAATTAAAAAAAATTAATTAAATAATATCAATCTTCGTTAAAAAACTATTAGATTACAAGCAATATAGTTATAATTAATTTAAATCTATCAATTTACATAACATATACTATGTGTGTATTAAAATTAAACTACAAACTATTCATGTTCATGTTTGTATGTTCAATGACAATTCAAGGCTTCCATTAAAAAAATATTTCTCTATTGAAAGTAAATTATTACCAGTGTTTTTTACAGGATTCAAAGTTGCGTTTATTAATATCATATCAACATAGCTTTAACATAAATGCTAGACTTAAATAACTGAGTCATAATGCATGACGTAAACAATATCGATTTGCTGTAGGACGCACTGCAGTGGCCAGTGACCCAATTTGGAAAAGAGTTTTATAAATTTGTATCTTTTAGATAACAGGTTAAGCTTGGAAATAACTGATACTCAAAGTCCTTAAGGTAAACAACAAATTAAGCATTTTGATAATATAGACATTCCATTTTCTCTATATTAAAAAATGTATTTTCAAGTTTGAAGTTGCCGCGTACAAAATATGTATCAACAGACTATAATATTGTAAAAGTCTGTTACGCTATAGTGATGTACAATTCTTATCGATAAATTTATATATCTTTAATAAAAGATTAATTTGTAGTTTTTTACGTATACATTATTACTCGATAATATTGTAGACAGACCCAAATCTTAGTAAATATTTGAATAGCCATTAATTATTTTTACTATATAATCTTATTTTTTCATCACATCCTCAGATTGACTCTTTATGTAAATTCAGAACCTGCAACAGTGTACTAGATGCTGAAAAACCACGTGATCATTGCCACAACAATTGTGGTGTTATCAACCACGATCAGTTTCTCCAAATTCTCATCGCCTCTAGGTATTGTATTTGCATTAGAAAAACGAAATATATCGATGCAATACAGACATCATTAATGCCTCTCAAAGGTTTATGTCTTAATGTTGGCAAGAGTGACAACGCTAAGTGATAGCCAATGAAATTGCATGGCGCTGATGGTCCTGTTTTTTGATTGGTGTATTCTAAGGAATATTCCAGAAAATGCCAGTGACGTCGAGTGATTACGCGCATGGATATAAAATACTTGCTCAATGTTGAACGCCATCTTATTTCAAGAAAAGAGGCCGACAATCGCGCACGTTTGCTAAGAGATCCTGCTTAATATATCTTTTGAAGTGATAGATACTAACTATACGCAGTAAGTACAAATTAATTTCGCTTTTGAAATCAATAGTCCTAGCTTTTTAGTAAGAAGTTTTATTCTGAATTCATTTAGGAACTTTTCCTGACTGATAAAATTCCAGCGGAAGTTTCTTGTAACTTCATGGTTTTGATGACTAATTCTGTTCATTAATTCATAATTTCCTATCATGCTTAAGTTGTATGTAATTTAATATTTAAAATTGAGATTTTAAATATTTAACCTATAAGGTTTTCTGGTACGGTAGCGTGGTCTTTGATTTCTTTCTCCCACGTGTTTTTTCCATGTATGAAGCCTTTGTGCTTATTTTATGACCTTGTTTAAATTTCGTGCTCCTTAACTGGGTAGTTCTTAATTGTTTTATCTGATTCTAACCTTGCATTCTGGAACATTCGCAACTTATCGATTTTTTGTTATGGCCGGCGTAGTTGCAGTTATGACGTAACTTACTGGAGAATTCTTTTGTTCTAGATGACTACTAAAACACCAGCGGTAGGTATTGATTTGGGTACCACATACTCGTGTGTGGGCGTGTTCCAGTACGGTAAGGTGGACATCATCGCCAACGACCAGGGCAACAGGACTACACCTTCATATGTTGCCTTCACAGACACCGAACGTCTTATCGGAGATGCCGCCAAGAACCAGGTGGCTCTGAACCCAAACAACACCATCTTTGGTGAGTTCAGATTTATCGGTTATAATTTCTAGTTAAATTTTACATTACACTTTAAAGTATAGAACACATGTGTATTTCTCATGGCCGTTTCTCTAATTATATAATTAATGGATGACATTGAATTATGTTTATGACATTATAATGGACAAATAATTATATTTCTTAGCCTTCTGTTTTGAACATAAAAAATTTACTGAATAATAACATTTATGATGATACCCAAATATACTAGACTAGAGTCTCTGAAAATATTGAATGATAAAAATAATCTGATGTAATACAAATTATTGTTACTAAGTGTATTGAAACTGTTCAGTTCTATATCTTTCTTTCTTTGTTGCAGATGCTAAACGGCTCATTGGGCGTAAGTTCGAAGATGCTACTGTTCAGGCTGACATGAAACACTGGCCTTTTGAGGTTATCAGTGATGGTGGAAAACCAAAGATCAAGGTTCAATACAAGGGTGAAGACAAAACATTCTTCCCAGAGGAAGTCAGTTCAATGGTATTAACAAAAATGAAGGAAACAGCTGAAGTTTACCTTGGCAAAACGGTGCAGAATGCAGTAATTACAGTGCCAGCATACTTTAATGACTCCCAAAGACAGGCCACAAAAGATTCTGGTACAATCTCTGGTCTGAACGTTCTCCGAATCATCAATGAACCGACTGCTGCTGCGATTGCATATGGTCTTGACAAGAAAGGAGGTGGAGAACGTAATGTCCTTATTTTCGATCTTGGCGGTGGTACTTTTGATGTATCCATCCTCACCATTGAGGATGGTATCTTTGAAGTGAAGTCCACTGCTGGGGACACTCACTTGGGAGGTGAGGACTTCGACAACCGCATGGTCAACCACTTTGTACAGGAGTTCAAGCGGAAGTACAAAAAGGACATTTCCTCTCACAAGAGGGCCCTGCGTCGGTTGAGGACAGCTTGTGAGCGCGCGAAGAGGACTCTTTCCTCGTCGACACAGGCTAGCATTGAAATCGACTCTCTGTTTGAGGGTATTGATTACTACACATCCATCACCCGTGCGCGTTTCGAAGAACTGAATGCAGACTTATTTAGATCTACCATGGAGCCAGTAGAGAAGTCCCTCCGCGACGCAAAGATGGACAAGGCTCAAGTGCACGACATTGTCCTCGTCGGAGGTTCTACTCGTATCCCAAGAGTGCAGAAGCTCCTTCAAGACTTCTTCAATGGCAAGGAGCTAAACAAGTCCATCAACCCTGATGAGGCCGTAGCCTACGGAGCGGCAGTTCAGGCCGCCATCTTGCACGGTGATAAGTCTGAAGAAGTACAGGATCTCCTCCTGTTGGACGTGACCCCGCTGTCCCTCGGTATCGAGACTGCTGGCGGTGTCATGACCACCTTGATTAAGCGTAACACAACCATTCCCACCAAGCAAACCCAAACATTCACGACCTATTCCGACAACCAACCCGGTGTGCTTATTCAAGTATTTGAGGGTGAGCGTGCCATGACCCGAGACAACAACCTTCTCGGTAAATTCGAGCTCACTGGTATTCCCCCAGCGCCACGAGGTGTCCCACAAATTGAAGTTACTTTCGACATTGATGCCAACGGTATCCTTAATGTATCGGCTGTCGAAAAATCTACCAACAAGGAGAACAAGATTACGATCACCAATGACAAGGGTCGTCTGTCCAAAGAAGAAATCGAGCGTATGGTCAACGACGCTGAGAAATACAGGAACGAAGATGAGAAACAAAAGGAAACCATTCAGGCTAAGAACGCGCTCGAATCTTACTGCTTTAACATGAAGTCTACCATGGAGGATGAGAAGCTTAAGGACAAAATCACAGACTCGGACAAGCAAATCATTTTGGACAAATGCAACGACACCATAAAATGGTTGGACGCTAACCAGCTGGCTGACAAGGAAGAATATGAGCACAAACAGAAGGAACTGGAGGGTGTGTGCAACCCGATTATTACGAAGCTTTACCAAGGTGCGGGTGGAGCCCCCGGAGGCATGCCTGGTGGTATGCCAGGCTTCCCTGGCGGAGCGCCTGGAGCTGGCGGAGCAGCTCCTGGTGGCGGATCCGGACCCACCATCGAAGAGGTTGATTAAACTATTTGAATTATACATTCCACTTTTCACATTGTAAGATCTTTGTGTTATCCTCTCGATTAATAAATGAATGCAACTGATTATTTTGTTTAAATAAACCCAATAAATACGCTGAACAAAAAATACCTGATCAGTTTATAACGCAGTGAAGACAATTAATATATATTATGTAGAATGAGGCATATCTGCTAGTATTCAAAATAAAACTAGCACATAATTCATCTAGCAGAGCATAGCATAGTCATTGCATTGCTTAAAATTGCTTTTTAAACAAGTGAATAATATATTCTTATTTTATGTCGGTCACCATCAATATGCATAATATGTATTTGAAAGTATTTTTTTTTAATTTAACGGTGATGTCATATAAAGGCTGAATTTTCTGTATGCATACAAATTTGTTCCCGGCGCGAAGGTTAATTTTAAACTGAAGCACTGCCTAAATAAAGGTGGTATAATAAAACTTCAAATTAATTTATATTCATCTTTAAAACAGCAATTACATACCTAATCCATCATTAATTAACAACTTCGCTTCAATGGCAAAAGTACGCATTTTTGTGCTTTACAAAATAACATAAATACTATTCATAAAAATTACATCTAGTATGTAATCTACATAAACAATTCATGTCACTAAAAATATTTGATATGGCTACCAATAAAGTCTGCAGCTCACAAGAGACCCATGTCAAAGATATAAAGCAGATATATTTATGTTCATGTGTAGGTATATTACAAATCAAATCTTTAATTTCTCAGGATTAATACATTGCTTTACTAAGTACTGTATGTAGTATAATGTTACAGGCGCTTTGAGTTCTCGATTTAATATAGCCATATCGAACATTTTGGAACATAAAACAATTATTTTGGCAATAAACAATTTGAAAACTATAAACAAGTGTCTTACATCGCGTTAATACAAGCTCTCATATACAAATATAAGTATTTACTATTTATACATTTTTAATTATCTAAACTAGCAATTAAAAACAAATTTGATACTCTCGTATGATCGCTAGCATATACCTACTCTCCATATTATATCGTCTTAATTAACGATTGGTGGTGTCGTTTAACGTTGTCTGTCATTGGTTTATTTGTATTTTGGGGTTATTTTTGGAAATATATTTTCCTAACTTAAGTGGATTCTGAAAATATCAATTCCTCGTCTATATTCTATAAAAACTAATTTTTAATATTGAAAAGGCTTCCCAAAGAGCGTTATGGGTACTAAGAAAAATAAATCTTAATCGTGTCTTGAGTGAGTTTATAATTATTAACGACTAACTAGAAATGACCCGAGATATGGTATGGTATTTCTATGCGTAGGTAACCCTTCAATGTGATAGCGTAAATGTTTTAAAAATAGATGAATTTAATAATTTTCTATAATTCTGTGATTTTTGTATTATAGTTATTGCTACAATTAGGAAGATATTATTATATTTTTTCGTGCGTTTTATTTAGAACTGTTTTTTAAATATAATATTCTTCCACCGAAAGACATTCAGATAATAAGTAGCCATCAAACACAGCCTATCCTTCCTCCAGCCTTATCTAACAATCATAAGTAAATACGTGTAAATATAAATTATTATAACAAACATTTTATTATGCCTAACTACTTATGTAGTCAATTATAGCTTTGAACAATCGGTCCGATTTATCTACAAAATATTATTTAACGACGTTGTATCTGTGACTTGTGCTCCTAATGTAAAAGTTCTCTGTAAGGAAAAAATATATATTAAGCACCTCATTCAAACTAGAATATCAGAATGAACACAAAATCACTTTCTAAACTATTAATGTTTTAGGGCAAAAAATTATTGATTTTTACCCTCAACTATAAAATTCACAGGTCACAGATACGTTTCTAGAACTATCTATACCTATGGTGTTTTTCTGGCAGGGGTTTAATGATATTGTTCTTCACCTATTAACACTCAGCATCACAATTTCCACGTACAAAAAGTCTTCATTCTCTATCAATCCAGTTATTTTAATAAATTCGAAACGAGTGCCGACTGCATCACTTTTAATTCAGTCACAGATCACTTAAAATAATAAAAGCTGTCAAAATGCACAGACATCGGCTTTCTAGTTTCTTCACTCAGCCATCGAGCTTCTCCGGTGTAGCCGTTAACGATTTAATACTAAAGTTTCTATCACTACATCCACGCTACGGCAGGGGTCCCGTCTGATGATAAGGAGTCCATGGATCTTATGGCGCTAGAAGAAACCTGCTGTCAGTAAAGTGAGGTGCTCGAGCAGGGTCCATCCACGCCTTGCAGCTGATCTGCACTTTGTAGCTGTAAGATATTTGGTGAAATACATAAGTTTAGTTTAGTTACGAACAGGAATTTCCAAAAAAAATACAAAGAACATGTTACGGTACATGCAGAGTGTAAAACCTTGTCTTAAAATGATTAAATTTTCATATAAAATTTAAATTTAAGGTTGACTGAGGGAAGTCAACCTACTTCACGAATTTCACACACAGCTGGCAGAAGCCCATCGGTAGAATTATTAGGAGACCTCGGCGAAGGAGTGGGTGCGTGTTTCGGTAGTTCTCGTCCCGCCGCCATCTTGTCGTGCAACTGAGCAAGACGCATGCTCATCTGCCTTCGTTCTTTTTGTTCTCTTTCTCTTTCCCATCTTTTTGCGCTGTAGCTCCTAATAGACGATGAGCTACTTTGAACGGAGCTTAGACTTGGACGTCGCGAACCTAGAAACGATTGTAAGTGTTAAATTTACTATAGTGTTATTAAAAACCATGTTTATATTACTTTATTATTGAAATGCAAGATAAAATAAAGATACAGCGACTCTATTGTTTACACAAGGATTTGTCTACACAGATTTTAACTAAAACGATAAAAGTAAAAATACATTTACATTTTTATAATACAAAATATAAAGAAACTTAAGAAAATAAAAAAAATATATAAACCCAGAACATATGTCAATGTATCGGGGGATGTATTTTTTTCGAAGCTTATTTAATAGTAATAAAACCTATTGTATCTTGAAATGCTTATTCTATGTTTTGCTTATGTAATAAAAGCAACGTTCACATGCGACACACGTGGTCTTCACAAATCACAGAAGCTAAAGCTTACGTATTTTCAAATAATTTGTATATAAAATTATTATGGAACTGAAAAATGTATGTAGCTAATTGTAGACATTCGCAAAGCGGAATTCCGTAATTTCTAGAGGCCATTTCATCCAGAAAGTACTTAGAAAGAAGCTTTTTTATTGAACTTAAGCTGCATTGAAAGAAAAAACACTACCTCTTCAGTTCCTGGCTTTATACAAGCTATAAGATAGAGCAGAAAGATACAAACATCCAGGGCCATCTTGCTCGCGCCACGACATTTTGTGTGACTATCATTTTAAAATTAATAAAAATAGTTTCGTACGTACGTAACTTCTTATTTTAGTTATACTTACGTTTTCTTCTAATATATCCTAGCCCTTGTAGTTTAAACACAAGATACCTTATAATGGATATGTATTGTTGGTATGTGGCGATTAGGGTTGCCATTCGTACTATAATAACGTTATTTCTGGTAATTAAACTTTACAATAAAAGTACACGAAAATAATTTATGTAGCATAATGTGATTTCATTAGTCGTAATTATATTTCGCTAAACATAACTTATCGATTAGCGCTGTATCGACGTTTAAGATGTGCAATTGTTTAGTCGAGATACTAATTTAATACGAAATGAAAAAAAGCATTATAAATATATTTTTAAATATAAGAAAAAAGAAAAATGTATTGTACTTCTTTTTGATTCTATGTACATTTTTTCTTGTGAATAACCAATGAACCTTTTTAGATTACAGAGAAAGGTGGTAACCCTAGTTGTGGTAATGAATCTGTAGTCAAGTAGTGTAATATAAAGGATAGACATACAGAAAATCCCACTTTCAGCTTCGTTATCATCAAAGAACCTACGCGGGTCCGTCATATAATTGATATCGTACATTTCCAATAAGATTGGAATTTAGAAAATGAAGTTAAGTACACGTAATATGATAAGTCACACACACGAAGGCTTCTAACACCAAGACGCGACATCTAACCAGCGACCTGGGACAACACATGCGACAACAGATTCCGTCCCCGAATACCTGCCTTTAAATTTATCTGTTTATCATCAGCTGTTGCTCCGTCATCGCCACTTGGTGATAATGGAATAATAGCTTAGCGCCCTTTTTAAAAGACACTATGATCTCCTTTAAATATGAACCGAACAGATGGAAAGCCAATAAAAATATAGTTTTGTTAATGGGTTTTATTATCTTATTCCAGAGTCTAATATAATCATGAAGATCTAAATTTATTCTGGCTACAATCATATAAATAGATTGATAGATTATACTCAAAATGAAACCCGGATTACGATATAACGATACGCCATGAACATCTATTGCTAGGTTGTGCCAAAAACCTTGTATTAATAATACAATATTTCTGGTATCTTACAGAAATTTAATAAATTATGAGGATATTTTAAAGCGGAAGTCAGCGTTCTTTTGTAAAACATTTTGATAGAACTGCGATACCTTATTCATATTGGCAATCGTTTAATAAATTCTTCTTCAACTGTACGAAAGAGAAGTTAATACAGGTCTTTTATCATGTTAATTAGTTAGAATTACGGATTAGGACCTGTATGACGAATGACATAGTCTTAATCTATGTCCTGGTAGTAACTGCGCAACGCGACGAGATCCGGCTCCTAACTAGCCAAAACAAGCACAGCCAGGTACTCGGGGAACGAGGGGCACCCACGAGATCGTGCAATAAGGGGCCGCATACATCATCCGGATCACCTTTGGCGGCGCACTTAGGCGGGTGCGCGCCGCCGTCCCTTACGGCCTTGAGGTGGCGCGAGATTAACAAGATGGCCGCCGTGCGCGCCGCACCTGCGCGGGATGACGCCGCTCGGCGGGACTCTCGACGGGAATTACCCTCGAGCTCGAGAGTCCCGCTGGTGCAGCCGCTGCGAGATGATGCTCGGGAAGATGCGCGAGTTGCGCTCAGCGTGCCGCCTGTAGGTCAAATGCAAAAGCTGTGTGTATCCCATAATCCATTAACGAGCCTAATTCCTATGTCTATTACGCTGCTTTCTTTTCAACTCGATACAATTATTGTGTCGCCGGTAATCTGCACTATGCTCACATATTTCATTCACGTATTGGTGAAATAATTAAGTCTATTGATGACAACATTATTAATAATTAACAGTTCTAGATGTCATAATCAACTTCCATTAAATAATCGATGATTTTATTACGTATTCAGGTACTAATAATTTAAACGGATCGGTTACCAGTATCATTAAGTGAGTACAGACAGGGTGGAGTAAGCCTCGCGTCCGCCAGATGCGCGGGGTGGTACCGCGCCTTGGTGTAGAGATGCAGCACGAAGCACAGCAGGCCGGCCAGCACGAAGATTCCCGACGCAACACCCAGCAGCGTCGGCAGGTCCGCCGTCAGCAGAACCAGGTCTGAAGTGTTCATATTCATATTTTGGAATATATTAGCACTTTTGTACTAAGCGTTCTCAGTGTCATGGACTAGCGTGTACCTAGCTAGCCCATGAGAAATCTGTTTAACCGCCGCTTAAATGAACCCATAATATACTGTCTAGGGCAGATGGAAGGGAACAAGAAATTGTACTTCTTTCTGACTCCTGGGGATGTCAACAACGAAGGAGTGAAACTCCAGCGTTCTTCTATTCGAAGTTTTTGTTTTGTTGAAGTAAAGTTACCTTCAGTGCAGAAGATCCGTAGCGTGGGACGGGAGTGGGTGGTAGTGTGATATCCGGTATCACATTGGCAAAACGCATTATGGTTGACCTGGACGCATGACGAGTGTGGGTCGAAGGCACGACATGTCTCCCGGTAAAAGCATTGCTCGCCCAGCTTCTTGGCTAAATCATAAATAGGTAAACTCTTAACTGGGAATGATAATTTGGGAATTATAATCATGTAACCAGCATTTAATTACATATGTCAATTATCGAAATCTAGATTGAAAGAATTCCTCTAGTTGTTTTTAAAACTTCAATTTTCAAGAGTTTGATTCTTTCTTAATAATAGAGAATAGAGTCTATGCGTTTAGGCTTGTAGTCTATGCGACTGGAATAATTAAGATAATTGGAACCCTAATGTTCCAATTGAAATATATAACCATAGCGATGAAACTTGGGACATATAATTGACAATTGAAGTATTTGTTTTTGATTATAAATTGGTCATAATATAGTTAAAATTATCTTGATGGTAACATCTCCATAAAAATAACGACGTTTTATAAATCGTGAGGCTACTTCTAATTAATTTTAATAAATTTAATGTTTAAATAAATGGTTCCTTGTTTTATACTAACGATTGTTTTATATAATAAATACTTGTTTTATACAAACGTTTAGCACAGCCTCTGGCCACTCCGAGTTGGACTGAATGTTTTGGTGCACACTGACAAGTTCTGGTTCTTGGCTCGCAGTACACATGCACAAGGTCGGAGTTGCACGTGAACTCACACGGTGACCCAATATATCTGCCTTTCTCTGAAACAGTAGATACTAGATATGATATGAAGTCCTCTCTGTAACGTTTTTATAGCAGGTGAAACCTCTTATTAAATAGAGTGTTGTGTTTATCAAGTAAGTTAAGATACATTATTATATTTTTATTTATTTATTTATTTATTTACACTTCGTTGCAAAGAAACAAAAATAAAACAATACATAAAAATTACAAGGGATGCAACGGGCGGCCTTATCGCTAGCAAGGGATCTCTTCCAGGCAACCTTTTAAGTCCTCTCATTTGAACTAAAGAACACAATCTAGGTTTATTCGCTTATTATGTAAACAGTACAGATAATACAACTGTTAACAAACTAATTATATGGGTACATTACCATTTTATACATTATGCAAACAATACAGAGGACTAAATTGACAGAAATACTTTAGCTCATCAAGAGTACAGGCTTCGTTCTATATTATATATTAAAAAAAAGAAAAAAATATTATTTTTAGAATATAGCGTGGTGCAACATGCAGGTACCCGCAGCCGTGTTGGATCCCTCGGTATATGCAAGGAAGTTTCTTTAAATGTTTCAAATAATGTTGGATACTCTTTACAGTCATAACTGCTTCAAAGATATACAAACTCGGTACTGTCAGAATACCGAGTTCGTGAAAAATCGGTCTGCAGCTCGTAAGAGGTCCAACGCCCATAATAGCCCTGATACATTTTTTCTGAGTAATAAAAACTTTACTCACATCTACCGAATTTCCCCATAAAAGGATACCATAGCGCAAAACTGAGGCAACATAGCCGTGATAAGCAATAATTGCTGCGTGTTTTGAAGCCACTTTGCGAGTTCGACTCAAAGCAAAAACAAATTTATTAAGGCGCGTGCATATCGTTAAAACATATATTATCAAGAGTGGCCAATTATTTCACGGGAGCAGACGTACGAATACATTCCATGTGTAAAGGTTACTACACAGTTAATGACTACCTAGAAGATAAAAACGCGTGGCAATAGTTCTAGTTATATTCTTTTATTTGTTTCATTTTCTGTGAAATGTTGAGAATAGACGTTGTAGGTTATGATAATATTTTCCTTTCCTTAAAACTTGCTGACTTTCTTGTCCGTTTTTGTCAGAACAAGGTAGTTTTGCGAATGAATAGCGTAGTCTTGCTCTTTTGCAAATTTGTAAACAATCTTGACATTCATAAGAATGCCATAAGACGCATCTTAACTGAATAAACGCATTTTGATTTGATTGAATCTTCCTACAAGTGCCCAATCGTTACCTCAAGCTTTACAAGGTTGGTTAAGCATTATGCGATAATGCTTTTCAAAATCGGAAATAAAAACATATCACATTGATTTTCCAATTTGTATAGTTGCACAATCTATCCGTGTTATGTAAATTAATGGTTTTATTTTTGCCCATGAAACGCTGATCACGGAGATATTAAAATTGATTGTTACTCTTTTATAACCTGACTATCAGATTTTAGGCATTCATCATACTAATATCCTTGAACACCTACAAGAACGATAAAATATCTTGCTAATACCTGCGTTCCCAGAATAACTCTTCCTTGTTGAACTCACAGTTATAACTGTCTATGCTGAAATACCATTATAAAGAATGTCGTGACTTAGAAGCAGAATTGCACGTCTCAACGAAAACGCTCGGGATATTCAATCTCTCAATGGCTCAGTTTCAATAACAGAGCTCGCGACTGCGTTTTCGGCGTCAAGGTTTGATATTAGCAGGACCTTAAGTTGAATTTATTTAGTTTTTTTTTGCAGCCAAAAACTGCCTTAAAACGTTCAGTTGTGAAACGACAGAATTCGAGGTGATACGGGTCAATTTATGCCTCGAAGTTTTGGTTAAGTCTTGAGTGGTTCAGTAAAAATGCAGCAGCTAAATGTAAATTATGATTAAATGCCGACTTTCTCGATGCCAGATATATTTTTCGTATATTACTTTTAGAGATACATAAGTGTACATACAGTCATAAACACTGTTTTTTTGTATTATACTCTACCATAACGTGTCAACTTGGAAATATTATAATAATATACCCATTTAAGTTCAATTCCTGTCTGTAAGGAAGTTCAAATAAGGACAGTGCAATGTCAGAGCCAAATCGAGTTAGCTAAAATAACTGCCATATCAGATAACTGTTCAGCGAACCATAAAAGGTATTCATGTGCAAGGTGAATCTGTGGAATAACTGAATGTTGAATTTGTAAACATAATAATAATGCGACGCATATGTTGCGACTGGAGCGCAAAAAAGATAACTGCGGCATCTACGTTTCTCCAGTGTATCTCGAAAAGTTGCCAGCATTGGAATTTTAACAATTTTTTGTTTGTTTGTTTGTTTGTTAATGAGATAGCGAGATTGTTGGTATCAAAATTCAAAATTCAAATTCAAAATCATTTATTCATGTTGGTAACAAAATGTATAAACGTCAAAAAAAGAAATTTAATGTATTTAAATGCTTTTAATTTTAAATTTACTGCCAGTTCTCAAATCAAGGGCGTAGCACGGAAGAGAAGAACTGGCAATAAACTCTCCACCACTCTTTTATCTGCAGTAGAAGCGGGTAAGATATCTATATGTAAATTAAAAAGTCTTTTAAACTTAGTACCGGATACCGATCTTGTCCGACCCACTGCGTTGTATCCCGGTAAAACACCAACTGTTTTCTGACGGTAAACGTACAAGGCGACAATGTATATAAAACTATCATATACCCGGGCGCAGAGCTCTATCTATTAAGGTCTAGTCAAAATATATAAAAGACTATATAATCAGGTTGATTATCCGAACTTTTTAACCAAATTTAAAATTTTCGTGTGTCTTTATACCCCACGTATCCCATCATTGCATTTGTGCCTCCTATCCGGAGAACGCGCCAATGTTCAGATTGAGCATTCTGATGAACGTGCTGGGTCTTCTATCCCCTCACACTTTAAAATCGATTTTCGTATAGTTTTTATAATCTTTTCGTTCATCTGTGTACTGAGCGTTGGCAAGGTTAATAATGGAGCATACGGTATCTTATGTGGTTCTTAGGGGTTATATCAATTTTAAAACTGAGATATAAAATATAATACAGCTGTTAGTGCACATCACAGATTTAAACAATGCTTTCAATGTTACTAACATTTAATTTCTAACATTCGTTTGTGACGTTTTAATGGCGCAATTTGATGGCTATAATTGTATAATATGTATGTGGTTAGTATATAAGTTAATATTCAAATCTGTTCGACGCCCTGGTAGATAGAAAATGTTGTGTCCAGTTTGTGTTTCCACCACAAGGTGATTTTTGAGTATTCCTTTTAATGATTAATAAAAATACAGTATTAGACAGAATTTCGCAACAAAAAAGCTCAATCAAAGAGGATTCTTATGTCGAGGGACAGTAAGTGTATCAATTATTCATAAGTCGGCAACGCAATTGCAAGCCTTTTGGCAATGTTATTTGCGATATCGCTTAACATCAGACGAGTTTACCTTTATACCCTGTTATATTACAAAAATAGTTCATAAAATGTTATTAATAAAGTCGAGTAAGTCAAAAGTCGAACAGCTAAAAAGTATTACGCTCGTCGATTTCTCGCCGGAAGTCATAAGGTCACGTGGCGGAAGAAGGATTCGCTCCCTCCCACAACACCTGCCCTTGAGAGTTTGTATTGAAGCAAATTGAATAGGAATATTGTTTGCAGCTCGACTGCGCCTATATTGTTCTTAACTTTGCTTAATGAATCGGAAAAAGTGAGTTATGAAGTAGCTATTTTACTCATTTATTACTGGAAAAACTTTTATTAAATTTGCACAGAGTCCTCATAATATTACCTCGTGAGTATTTCTGTCTACTAAACATACAGCATCACTTTTAAGAAAATCGAACTCAGAATTTCTTCGCCATAACTACTAAGATGGGGAGGCGTTTCGTTTAAGTATAAATTAAGTAACGTGAAGTTAGACAGCTTCATAAAATCATAAACTAAGAAATACACTTATGTATTGACGTAAAAGTGACGTCATAATTTCTTGAAGGTAACATTACTAGTACTAGAAAAAATATTTTATATATGTTATATAAACATCAAATGAAACAGAAATGTTATGGAGTGGTATCCAGCAAGAGAGAAAAAAAAGAGAGCAGGCAGAGAAGATGAGAGGATGATAATAAAAAGGTAGCGGGTGAAATGTGGATTCGAACCGCTAATGAACGCTGCGATTGGAAAAATTTAGAAGAGGCCTTTGTCGAAGGACAACTGTAAAAAAATATGGGTGTAGAAGTTATATTTCTTTGGCGTAACAAGATAAAAATCTTTACAAAAATTCTATTCTACATTTGTAAAAAAGGACACTAACAATAGAAAAAACTAAAATGTTGACTATAGCTAAAGTAAAAAAGCTATAAAGTAAATACGTCTATCTAAACGCTACGAACAAAGCGATTTTAAATAGAAATTATAAATGGCGAGTCATTCATCAAAAGACGGTACAGGCCTGACCTACGTTACGTCACGGTGCAATTTTTGTCCAATTAAAATGTGCATTCAATTATTACGGTCGACAAATTGCAAGTAATTAATTCGCTGGTCGCACTATCTGGGTCAGAGGCTGCGTTGGAATCACATTATCACAATAACAGTCTCAAGGTGGACGTTAATTGTATGGCGCAGCTTAAATGTTCCGAATTCCGAGAATTAAGCTTTCAGAATTAGGATGATGTCAAACACTGTCAACGTGTTGGTTTAAGCTTGCAACTTTTATTCCTGAGTTCGTGTTTACAAATTCCAGGACAACAATTTGACATTATATGAAAATAGACAAATGCGGGCACAGAAGGCTGATCACCTTCTTGTCTATTAAAATAAAAGAGAAGCATATACAATATGGAAACCTACAGGGTTATATCGCAGGATTATTGTTATTTAGAATTGTACTTATTGGTACATACCGACATAACTGCCATTTAATTAACCAATACTGTAAATAAACCTATTAGGACACTATCCTTTTAATTTTAATATTTAATAAAAAAAACATATGATCTTTTTGAACATCGCGTCGTCGCGCAAGCTACGCATTTAAAAGTATTTGTAAGTTTTCTTATAACAAGGAAGAAACGAAAAAGAAGTAAATTTGTAAGAAGACGACTTCAGCATACAACTTTCTTATAAAAGAATTCAATAAATCAAAACATTGCACAAGCCTGTCAAAAGTAATTTGCATACTGTCTACATAAAAAATACCCAAGCGAAGGTGAATTTTTGCTATCATTTTTCCCATCTGGGCTCGTTTGGCTTTTTTCCAACTATTTAAAACCTTTTCGTTTCAATATAAAACTGCACAAATTGGTGTAATAAATTGGATCTAGGCGCTGACAAAGCCTGAAAAATAAGGTGTCACTAGCTTCCATCGGTAGCTGAAAATAACGTATCGGTTATTATGAACCTCTCTCTTATATTTATGAGCTAGACTTTATTCTGGTATACATTTTAAATAAAGTACCACGCGATAAAGTAAAAGATGAAAACACTTGAAGGTCAAAGAAACTCTTTCTCCCATACATATTATTAACTGTATCATTTGCATTGCTTTTGACATATCACATTCGCTTAAATAAATTAAGGTTTAGTTTTAAATCATAAGGTCAAAATATAAGCCTGATATTTACTATTAATCTTTTTTTATAACAAAAGGGACCGCCATGGTCACCCATTTTTTCTGAGTGCGTTCCCACAATCATATACATACAATTTAAGGTCGTATCTCTCAGCAATTTGCATCGGGAGTCGCTGCCACAGTATGCTAGTTCGCAAAAGAAAGTGTCTTGTGATGCGGAAAGTGGAAGACTTCCAAAAATTAATAATTGCAAAATGTTGTGACTTCAAAAGTACGGAGTTATATAACCCAATTTTTAACTAAAACATATAAATATTTTAGTTAAAAATTAGAAGCGTAAACGACACGTCAACAATCATTGCCTACGTGACGCCAATATAAGCCCTTGATTTTTTACCACACTCATAAATTGTAATGATTAATAAAATAAGTGTTTATTAGATTTGTTAACCCTTAGATCAGCCAAGTTTGTTTTTGTTAGTTATAAGCTCTATTTTAAAACATTAAAAAGTCAGTTGTTACCCAGCTTCAAACAAGTGTTTCATTTTAGTGTTTACATATCTGAACTGGTTGTAAATGTAAATTTACAGTTAATTTAATTTGTTTTTCTTGACGTTCATAAGTGTACATGTTTACCTAAATGAATAAAGATATTTTGATTTGATTTGATTTGATTTGAACATCCGCCACCAAACTTAATTACGGCTTAACTTTTTTTTCTTTAAATGGCGCTAGTAATGCTTATGTGTTTGTTACACGCAGTATATTTACTCACACACACCATTACGCGTACCCTATTAATTACATCGGTTAAGAATGAGGAATTAATGTCTCAGTGTTCAAGGAACATAAGACCAAAGCATCAAAGGGAATAAATTTGAAACATGGTTGGGTCGAGCCTTGGGAGCGAGGCCGGACCGACCTCAATACGATTATCTGCTGCATCGGCTTATTCCACTGCAGTGCTAACTACTGTGCAGTATTAAGGATTTCTAAAACGACGTTAATACTGACAAAAATAAATATGATTAATCTATTCTACAATGCATTGAAATATAATTAAATAAATTAAGACATAGATTTATTATTAGATTAGACCTTTATTTCAAACAAAAAAACACACACACATAACTACGCAAAAGAACATTAACCACGAATAATCAAAAACAATAAAAAAAATCCCTTTTCCCAATCGTTCGTCTCAAAAGTGTAATGCATGTGTGCTGTGGTTGTAATTAGCCCTGGCTCAACATTATGCTTAGGAGCAGAATGTTCCATAGCTCTGGTCATTCTGCCAGAGATCACAGCAGCTAGATTGCGCCTCAGTCGCAAAAAAAGAGAGACAGGAATGTAATAAATAAGAAAAAGTAGAAAAAAATTATAAAAATCAAAGTTACCAGTGTACGTAATGCAGTCTTGTGCATAGTAAAATTAATAAAAATTAAATTTAGAGTTTATATCTAGATTTTTATGACTGCAAAAAAATCTATTTTCCAGAGTTACCCATCGTGATTTTTGTCACGTCAAATACTTTTGTACTTTGCTATTGAATGGTGATGTGTGTGTGATTGTGTTATGTGATAATAAATGCATATAAGGGTTTCTAGCTTTTAATAAACCTACAATAGTTAAATTTAAAAGCAGTAGTGTTGGCTACAGCGTGAGACTCTTATGCCTAAGGTCGCGGATTCGATTCCCGGCTGTGCGCAGGCTACTCATTACAACCGTATAGTAGTAGGTTAGCGCTGCGCTTTCTGATGTATTGTCATATCCTTTGTGTAATCATATCCTTTTTCTTACATATTTTTACATGTGTTTGATTATCCTCCTTTTAGCATGTGCGATTTTTGAGAGAATAAATAAAATTTAAAAGTATGAACAAATACTTTACAACAAAGGAATGTAAACAGCGTTTGCCGTGTCATTCAAAGAAAAAGTTTTGTTAATCCCTTGTACAAAGTTACTAACCGTACTGTCGCGAAAGTTTTTTCCGTAATTTTACAACGAAAAAGGCCAGATAATATATAATTTTGAATCGGGGCTTATTTCTGTTTGAAATAAGCTGGACTTTCAAGTTCATTATTTCTGTCTAAATTTGACTGTTTTTGAATTTACCTACAACAATAATATAATTTTATAAGCGATAAAAATAATATAGTCACTCTATGTGTTGAACGTTGACTATATCTGGTTGCTTATAGTGAAAACATAATGGAGTGACAAGATCTCTAAGATCTACCGACTACCACCAGGGCCTCTTTAGTTGGCTTAGGATTAAGCCCAGTCTACTGCTAAGGTACTTGTATATAAGGGATATAAATCCTACACCAATCATGCAAATATTGTCTTTTTTAATCTATTTCAAAAATACCCTTTTTTATCTGTGATTTTCCTATTAATTATGACACCGGCGTCACTGTTTTGTTTCCTTAAAGAACATCGTAATTTGTAATTATAACAGTTAGCGGTGATCTGTGCGTGACAGATTATTATTAGAGGAAAAGGTCATAATATGTTATTAGGAGGAAATGTATTGGCGGGAACACACTTCAACCAGACAATAATTACTTGATATTGTAAAAACATAATATCCAGAAATATAATAAAAATATATTGTTGTATTTATGTGAATTAAGCATGGCATTAATAAATATTAATTGTTGTAAAGTCTGTCTAAGAATTAAAAGAAATACTTACCGTGTGAAAAACAATTGAATGATACGTATACAATTAAACTACGGATTGAAATCGTAATTTTAAAATAAAACATTAAAAATCTAGTGTTGACAAAAAAATTTATACGAGTTACTTAATGAGCTGCTTACTAATAAACCTCTGTTAATTTTATAACGCCGTGGAATCATACTTAGCAAATAATTATAAAGAAACAATTGCTATTCTGACTGCCGATTTAAATATATTATCTATAATATGAAAAGAGATAGATTTAATATTAATAAACTAAATTTTCCCTTTAGTAAACGAAACCAAACATTGTTTCTGCATTTCCAAGACTCAGTCATAGTAATTGTAATTTGTGTCTCAAATCTGTGGTTATGAGAGCTCTATCTGTAGTCTAATGGAACGCAATTACTTGATGTATGAACAAAGGCGTGAACCACATAGGGAAACCACACCGAAGACGCACCTTCTCGTAAAATTATATCATGAAGTAAACATATACAGAAATCAATTTTTAGTAAGCAGTGTTAACTTATGGTCTAGGATCCGGCTGCAGGATTAATGCGTTTATCGGGTATTTGCTAAAAACCAAATTTTTATATATGTATTATGTAGGAGAATATACCAAGTTGCCTATCAAAATTTTGCCGTTAGTATTTTCAAGTTAATTAGAACATTTGGTGTTTAGCAAATACCTGATGAACGCACTAATCACGCAGCCTGATCTCGTACTATTAGTGGCTTCAACGTGCGATTCTCCCTGACGTCGTAGGATAAACCTCAGCTGAGCACCAATAGACTTTTAGTTTATATGCTTTTAACACTAGTTCAGACAGCTAATAAACCGGCATGTTTTAAATCCTTAAATCGACGGCGTTTAACAGGCAGAGAAGGCTAATCTTGCATTGCTTATTAGAAAAAAAAATCACGAAACAGATACACAAATGTGGCTTAAAGGTTGTTACGTAAAAATGAATTGAATTTTGAAATAAATTGAAATCGGAAGTCTTAGTTCGCGCTTCATCTCGTTTCCGATTCTAACCCTAAGACGCTGCTGTTTACGATCTTGTTTAACAAAGAGCATTTTGTTGCAAGCACCCAAAAGCTTTTAAAGCTCAAAGTACTAACTTGCTATAGTTTGAACCTTATTTAGTGTGCAAGTTTCGATTCTTTATATTTCACAGCAATACACAAAGTTTTGTCTATTAGAATTGTTCAATTATAGTAGACTGTTTCTAAAATTTAAATAGAAAATATTTAGGCCCCTAAATAGTGGATTACTTTTGTTTTTATGTAACAGAAGGCAAACGGGCAGGACTCTCTCAATGCTAAAAGGCCTAACGACATTCTGCGACGTCTGCATTTGCTCTTTTCTTAAAGGATCCTTAAGTCGAATCAGTGCGGAAGTATGTACTGCATTGGTTGATTATAGATTAGATTTTTATTACAAATTATTTTGATGGCATCCAGTAAGCAAAGGCAGAATCAATAAATATCGATCTCCCAAGGAAGCTCTCTTCAGTCAAAGGTGTGAATGTTCATATCGTATTAAAAAGTATAGAGGATAACTGTATTATTTCGATCACCGTTCAACAATAATTGTACAACAGTATTTATATGATGAAAATGCTATAGCTTAGTGGCAGATTGAATATCTTAGAAATTGAATAAAATTTGTACCAGACCGACTTCGATATAAGAGGTAAAAAATACGTTAGCAAAGATGACATCAATATATATGTATTTTGATTCCTAACAATCAGTAAACTTCAAAACTCAGAAAGAGATTTGCCTTTTAAAAGCGACTTCACAACGGGATTTACAGTTGGAGAAAAATGAAGAAAATATTCTCCAAAGGATCTTCAGCATTCTTGAGTGCCATCTATGACATAACTGAACTTTCTCCCACTTTTTCTTCAGTAAATTCACTGGATTGCAATAATCTCTATCACTTTGTCGAGGTTAAATTAAACCGATTCTGTTGTACAGTGATGTCAAGAATTCTGTGTGTAAGAGATTATTTAATGGATCAATCAATCAAATCAATCAAAAATCATTTATTCATATAGGTAATATAATGTACACTTATGAACGTCAAAAAAAAAAAGAAATATACATTAAAAGATTCTAATTTTCATTTACTGCCAGTTCGCAAATCAAGGACGTAGAACGGAAGAGAAGAACTGGCAATAAACTCTCCCCCATTCTTTTTAATCGCCAAGTTTTTTTTACACAATGTTTGTAAGGAGCTGCAATCATTACACTACACTACACTACACACTCAAGATGTCATATGGACATGTTCCATATGACATCTTGAGTGATAAAGAATAATAAAATAAATTAAAAACAAAGATTTGTCCTCTATCAGCAGGAGGCATGATCGTGATTTCCATCATGAATAATATATAGATAATTTCTACATGTGAAAGTCTCGTGTCACATTGTTTGTAGACGTTCTCATTTGCTTAATCGATTTTTACAAAATGTGTTTTAAAACATTAATTTTTAGATTATACTACTACCGCTAATTTATTTGTTGTTATTGTATTGGTTACTTCTACATTAATATCAACTGCAAAACACGAAACCGTGATGTGCAGTTAGAAATTCTATTTAATAGCAAATAGCTGAAACTTTGTTAGATATTTATTACCACGGTAAAATTTGAAAATAACTCTGGATAAAACTTTATTTTAAAGGGTTCCTCTGTGCCGGAATGGTACGTTACAGTAAACTATTTCATGGGGGACAGAATAACTAGAAAGAAAGTAAAAATGTGATTAAGTCTACATTTGACTAACAATGGTTTTCTTAATGTGTCTGAAGAACTTTTTATCGTGAACTGCATCGATATCTACGTTACGTCTTTTCTAAGAAATACTATTGTAGTTGTAGGAGTATGTGTAAGAATAGTTTCTTTTAAAAGTAAATATTAAAAAGAATACTTAAGTATGTGATATAAAATATAACTCAGAGTTTCTTGGAGTTCTTCTCAGGCCAGTTCTTTGTTCAAGTGTATAAAAGCTTAAGAACTTCCTTTTAAATAAAAATTATATATAATTATATGTACACTTAAAATCTAAGGAATATTTTATCTCTTTCTATCTACTTATGTTTACGCTGTAATAACAAGTGACGGAGAGTATTTTAGTTGTGCGGTTGAATTAAACTAGATTATTGTGATGAGGTGGAGTAGGTACTTTAGCGATCAAGTAGGTACTTTGTATATATATATATATATATATATATATATATTACAAAGTACAGTATATATATAACGAGGCAAATAAGTAAGTACCTATTTGTGTGTAAGTTCATAATTTTAAATCTAATTAAATAAAGTATGTTTTCTTTATATACACTGGACACTGAATACCAGAGGGCTCGCAAGTGAGTTGCCGGCCATTTAAGAATTAGTACGTCCTAGAATGACCCTCAGTCGAATTGGTTCGAAAATATTTCAGTAGGCAGCTGGTTCCATATGATGAGCGGCAAAAACTGCGTTAATAAAAACTTTTTTACCATCGTGTATTAACAAAAATGGAACGCTCGTTCATTTCCATTTCTGTTAATACACTTATGCCGTTTAAATGAAATTTCATTTCCGAATGAACAAATAATTAAAACAATTTTCTCTCTCCACTAACAATTAAATTGTATAAAATACTTGCTGTCGCTTTTGTCTGAAGCGTCGTGCGACTGACAAGTTGTGTTAGCTTATCTTTTTTTATTCTGTATCAGTTAAATTAAAATGCTATTTTAAATAGAGCGCGGGAATTGGGGCTATCTTATCGGCATAGTGGGGCGCTATTTCCTCGTCATTCGCGTTACACAAACCTATTTGTCACAGGGATTTGAACAGAGATTAGTTATATTAATTGCATTTTGTCTTGTATGTACGCTTTCTCCATTTAGAATAAGAATTATTACCAGCAACTAACATATTACCACCAACCAGTCGAGGTCTTCGAAGCGAAGTTTTTAATCGTGCATAAGGAATAAATCCATGTTTAGCAGTTGTCATCCCAAATAGGCGCGCCATTCTTAATTATGTCATACATTTAAATCTTGGCTGTGTTTAATATTTTTCCTATTTGCGGAATTATATCATTTATGATGAAGGAAAAAATCATAAAACAACCAGCCAGTCAGACAAATAAAAATCAAAGGCGTGGTCAAACAACCTACTTGTCTATAAGCGAAATGATCAAAGAAGCAGATACAGAAAAAAAAACAAAAGTTGTAGACTTAATTGATATTTTAATAGAAGGCGCAGCTGCAGAACAGGCGGTAAATAATAAACGGTTCAAATATAAGAAGAGCCTTTCTTCCATTGTGGGTCCAGGAAATCTCACGTTCAAGTGCAAAGGCACTAATTGGGATTTAAGATGGCGCCTGGTAGATAGTACCGGTGACCCCAGAGCTAATGAACGATAAGTATCACAATACAGCGAGGAAATGCTGCTAGGTACACCGCCGCAGGGACCGATTAGGGTTAATGTAATAAGACCCGTGCCAGATGGAATGTGGACCTGACCTGCCCAAGTCAGAAATGTATGGTGGCAATTGGAGGAGGGCTTTGCCAACAAAATGCAAACAGACGAGGTTGTCGAGGGAATGTAAATATTCAATTTTATTTAAGTGAATTTTTCAATACCAAACTTGTTTATTCTAGTTTAAGTAAAATTGTATCTTGTCTGAATAAAAGCTTATATTATTGTTACCAGCTTCGTAGTTAAGCGTAGCTTTGCTTTTCCTAAAAGACTTTATTTATTGACGAATCCTCATACTAACAAGATTGGAAACTAAGCATTATAAAAATTCCCGACATTGTTTGAATCGATGGCAATAAAGTAAGCATTATGCAATCAAAGCGTTTGGCTGGGCGCCAGTGACACAAACATCTCTTCAATAATATCTAATGAAGTCCCCATTGAAACGAATATTCAAGATTGAGCTATTTTATTTATAACTCATTTCCGAGTTAATCTCTTGAATAATGCTAAACGAGAGAGGTTTTACGGACTTTTAAACAAAACAAATTAGCTTTTGAAAATGGCGTCACATGCACGAAATTCGATGTAGACACGATCAGTACAAATGAGAATTCACATTGCTAGTAGTAGTACCAAAAAATCCTTACTTAGCTGATAACGCATAACTTGCGTAACAGGCAAGGGTGCAACCGGGATCGGCGTTGGGACGTGACAGAGATTATTACAACAAAAAGTCAAAAGTCAAAAATAATTTATTCAAATAGGTAACATAATGTACACTTATGAACGCCAAAAAAAAGAGAAATATACAATAAATGAATCTAATTTTACATTACTGCCTGTTCTCAAATCAAGTGCGTAGAACGGAAGAGAAGAACTGGCCATAAACTCTCCGCCACTCTTTTTAATTGACAAGTTTTTTTTACACAATGTTTGTAAGGTCTGCAACCATTACACCATGTTCCATGTGACATCTTGAGGAATAAAGAATAATAAAATAAATTAAAAACAAAGATTTATCCTCTATCAGCCGAAGGCATGGTGAAATAGGAGCACAAAAGGAACGACAACGGACTTTTGATTTAAAAATAATTTATTTAAATAATATATTTATTTATTTTATTTCTCACAAAAACATATAAAATAATTGTCATTTTTCTTTGGAGAGACTGCTAGTGCTTAAGTGAGACTGATGCCTGTTAAAGGTTGTGCACCTGTGTTACAGGTCATCAGGCCTCCACCATTTCGGATCGACAAAATGATTTTATGTAAAGAATAGACAATTATATTAATTATAAGGAAACCACATGGTGTATGTGTATGTGTGTGTGTTTGTGTATGTGTGTGTGTTTGTGTATGTGTGTGTTAGTGTATGTGTGTATTTGTGTATGTGTGTGTCTGTGTATGTGTGTGTTCTGAATAATTGACGTAAAAATACTGCACAACTACACTCCAAATAATTATTAAATAAAATTTGTGTCAAACTTTATGCTCAACTATTTAGTTATGATAAGCATTTTCTCTGTATCCTCATAGTTAAAGTCCAATAGCCACAGTGTAACCGTCTTCTTGCACTCATTTTTTTGTTAGGGGATATATGGAGAGAGAAGCGTTGACCTTATTATACAAGTAATCACCCAAAAAACAGAAAAATTTTTGAGCAAAGCTTGTGCGAAAGGGTTTTGTATGGCACAGTGCATTTTTTCTACGCTTATTATCATTGAGGTGTGGGTCATATTTGAGAAGTGAGTGTTTGCGTAGTATTGTGGCAAGAATGAAGATTTGACGAACAGTGAGAACCTTCCAATGTTTGTAAGTCTCTGCCGTGGGATACATGAACGGAAGGAAAGCGCTTACCTTGAGAATAGCTCTTTGAGCTCTTTCTACCTTCAGAAGTTGTGTTTTTGCGGAGCCACCCCATGAAGATATACAATAGCCCAGAATGGATTGACATAGTGATAAGTAGACGGTTTTTATTAAAGTGTGATTAGCAATGTGCCTCAAAATTTTGAATATATAAATCAATTTTCTAATTCTACCGGTCAATAGATCAATATGAGCTTGAAAATTCAGGTTGCTATCTAGCATGACACCTAAGTATTTCAAGGTACTTGTGGAGGTAAGTTTTGGACATCCGCATTGCACTTTGGTTAAACATGATCCAGCATGTGACACAAGTTCAAGATTAGAAGGGATTTTACGCTTCGTAATTTCGAAGGTTATGAATTTGGTCTTATCAGAGTTAAGGGCCAGAGAACTTCTAAATAGCCAATCAGAAACCAAATTCAAACCTATCTGAGCATGTTGAAAGGCCACAGACAAATCCTGACCATGGAACAACAAGGCTGCGTCATCAGCAAAGGCTACAATTTTTCCATTTCTAAGGTCCATCCCACACAAATCATTTATATAAATAAGGAACAGTGTGGGTCCCAGGACGCTGCCCTGCGGCACACCGAAGGTCACTGGCAGCTCTGTACTAGACCAATCCCCCACCCTCACAATTTGCGTACGTCCAGAGAGGTAACTCGCGAAAAGTTTGTGAGTTATGCCCCTAATGCCCAATCTCTCCATTCTGTGCAGTAACACTTCAATAGAAACGGTGTCAAACGCTTTGCTCAAGTCCATGAAGATACCGATAACTTTTTCCCTCCTATCCATATTCCTAACTACAAAATCAGTCAAGCTATGCACTGCGTCATCAGTGGACCTACCCGAACGAAAACCATATTGGGAGTCAGAGATTATATTATATTTGTCGAGAAAATGAACCAATCTCCTGTTAATCAGACGTTCCAAGATTTTCGACATGATGGGAAGTAAGGAGATAGGCCTGTAGTTGTCTACAAGGCTTTTGTCACCACCCTTGTAGATAGGCGTTATGCGGGATTTCTTGTAAATGTCTGGAAACACTCCTGTTTCCATGGAGAGGTTGCATATGTAAGTGATGGGTGGGACCAAAACTTCAATGTGCTGTTTGAGAAGTCGACTAGGTATCAAATCATTACCAACAGCACATTTGTCTCTCAGACCCATCACCAAACTCTTAACCTCTGCATTGTCAGTGGGCATGAGGACAAGAGAATTTATTGACGGGGCGGGAGAAGTGTTATAGGAAAAGCTATTTTCAATCCCTAGACCGGTAACAATGTTTTTCCCTACATTTACAAAGAATGAATTTACACTATTAACTTTTTCTTGTGGGTTACAGTTTTTTAAAAGTTCTATAGAAGATGATATAGGTTTCTTATATTGTGTAATATTATTAATGGTCTCCCAAAGTTTCCTGCTGTTTGTACTATGTCTAGTAATTTCATCCTTTTCATACGCACGCCTAACTTTTTTTACTAACGAATTACAGAAATTTCTATACCTTTTATACGTCACTGCTAATATTGCGTCAGTTGGATTTTTTTTAGTTTTTTTGTGAAGGTTATCCCTGTTGCGCATACATCTGAGGAGCCCAGGTGTCACCCAGGGTTTTATAATTCTTTTACGTCTGGGTACAGCTATCTGTTTGGAGTTATCTATAATAGCCTTTGTTAATAAGTCTGTAAATAATCTAGCTGCCTCATTCACATTTGTCTGATTATACAATTGTGAAAAATCAAGTCCTTGGATTGTTAGATCTAATCTAGCAAGGTTTACGATACTTTTATATTGACGAGGAGTTAAGGAATAGTCTTTTTGGATCTTTAAATGGAGGGCTACACTGTTGTGATCAGTTATGGTAGATTTAAGTATAAGGCAGTGTGCTTCATTATTTGACTTAACCATAATGTGGTCCAAACACGTGCGGTTGTGGGTTGGAGCGTTGTACCCGGGATGGATGTTAAACTCTGCAAGGAGATTCAGATAGTCCCATGAGCGCTGGTCACTTGTCCCTAGAGCTATGTCAATGTTTATGTCGCCTGTAATAATTATATTTTTATGAGATTTTAATTTATTTAAAAGTAAGTTCAAAGAATTTATAAAAGTTAATGGTTCTTTATATCCTGGTGGACGGTATATAGCAATTATAACAGTAGAGGGATCAATTTTAATTATTAAACAATTAGTGTCGTGAAATTCCTGGGGTTCCTCGATGAGTGGACTAGAATCTTTTTTGTAATAGACAATAACCCCTTCATTTTGAGTTAAATTATTTTTAGTGGCAGCATAGTTGTATCCTTGTATATTTGGTATAAATTTTGTAGACGGAAGCCAGCATTCGGTTAAAATAAGAAAATCCCAGGACATATTAGTTCGCACAATTAGAGTTATAAAACTATCAATATTACAGGTTACACTTCTTATATTCTGTGACAGGATTGATAAAGATTTGCATGAACTTCTGATCACATTTTGACATTCCTCGGGATCACAGATTGAAAATTGAATATTTTTGTAAGAATCTAGGTCGTTATAAAGATGGTTACAATCGTTTATATATCTATACACTATCATTCACTTGGGACGGGGAGTGCACACAAATAGGTCGAGAATATAAGTTAATTTTATTGTTACTTGGGGTATAGTATGTTGCGATACTTCTAGCAATCATAATAAGTATAGTTGACTGCTTATAGATAGTCATTACATGTGTAAGTGTTGTGTAAGTTTGTATAATATATGTGTAGTGGTTTATATAAATATAGATTTGTATTATATGTGGCTTCCTTATTCTTCCCAGTTTACACACTGGTACAAACAAATAACTGATATTGAATAGGACATAAAAGAGCAATTTAAATGATGTAAGATACAGTAACACGTAAATAAAATTAATACATAATATATTAAGGCTAAAATCAGTACTTCTGTAGGTCCTCTTCTGTGTCCACGCGCAATGACGGTTGGCCCTCGGCCACCCTGATATAGACTTTGCTGTATGATGTCCAGCATGCAGCAATCTTCTTACTTTTAACAAGCCCTCGGGCGAGAAAAAAGATGTGCTTGGATCTTGTCGTCAGGTGTTCTGATAGATATATAGTGTGAGTGGGCCCAGGAATATTTATATGGGACGTGTTAAGCTGTGGCTTTTTCGAGCCCTTCATTTCCTTGTTGAAGGATTTGGTTTTTGCAATAAGTGAGTCTCGCATTGTTGTGGTGGTAAGGTCAATTATTATTGATGAGGACTTTGTACGATAAATATCCCTTACTTCGCTCGACACAAGGGTGGGGTGTAAGCCAACGGCAGTCCCAATATTTTTCACTATACTTGTGAGGGTCTCTTTGTTTTCTTGTCCAGACTTAGGAACGTTACGAATTTCAAGCTTTGTAGCATAGGAGTTTTTTTCCAACATGTCTATTTTGGCCTGTAGAGAGTTTATCTGTTTCTTGTATGACACGTTTACCTCCTGGAGTTTTTGCATTGATAATAACATTTCGTCATATTTACTGGAGATAAATTCAACTGTGTTTTGAATGACCGAGTTTATGTGATTGAATGAACAGAGTGGCAGCACTTAATTAAGAACTAAACAATCAACTTAATATCTATTTCCTCACGGATTTATACATTACAAATTACTTACTAGGTATTCGTTGTTGCTGACACACAACCTACATTTGGTTTAGTGCTAGAAAAGCTTATATGAGTAGGGTTGGTACTCTTAACTCACGCACTTACATAGACGTGAGAACAACACGTAAATACGTAGTATAAACAACAGCGCAATCAATCAGCAATCTTCCTAGTGGGAATTCCCTGGTAGCTAGCAGGCAAAGGCGGGTACGACCCGGACAGTACCACTGTCTCACAGAAAACTGTCGTGAAGTGATTCAATGGTTTAGCAAGGTTTACCCTGTTATACTCGCGTTTGTGCTATGTTATATATCACGATTCTCAGAGGCCATATGTCTTGGCGTATGGGAGATACGCCAAGACATATGGCCGTATATACCCCATGGTACCCAGTCAGTACCCGGCGGTGGACGCATAGGCTGCCCTTCGTATTCTGGGCTCTTCTAAACTCGCCGAGGACTTAGGGGCCGCCGTGAATGTTAGGGGCCTCAACTCCAACATCCAGGCTGTCCAGAGACTCCGAAGTCAATCTAGAGACTACGAAGCCGGCCTTTCTTATCGATATTCAGATATTCTCCTCTACCGATATTTCCCACCTCTTCTACAAATTGGAACCACGCGCGGGAGTTTGCGTATATGACAGAGATATTGTCTCTTCTGTTCCCGGGTCGTTCGACGGAATAAAGTTGTGTCATGTTCTGTGTGTCATTTAAATACACTAACGTTATCATCGTACATAATTAATTAAGTTAACTTCTTTGAACAGTCAATGGGTATAAATCAAGCGTAAACAATAAATTTTAAGGAAAATAGGTTTTGCATAAAACATTCCGGTATTTATTTGATGCGGAATCCGCAAGGACGAGTTTGAGGCCTTGGAAAACTGTATCTATTAGCACATTATACAATCGTAGATTCATCGAAAGTTCTAGTTCTAGCTTTCAAGGTCTCATTCGAAGTGCACTTGACATGCTTAGCTGACGGGTCAAACCACGGCGCACTTTTATTATTATATACCACAATAGCTGAGTGTAAGTGCCACTCAACACTTTAAGTAGAAAATTCTATTTATTAAATAAAATTACGAATAGAGAAAGCATTATTGGGCGCCTTTCTCGCTGATTTGCTGTAATTCCTGATGATTTTATTTTTTGTTTTCCCAAAAATTTCTTGTAATTTTATTTTATTGTCTGCTTACTCTATCTTGTATATTTGTTTTAATTGCATTTTTTTTTGCTTACACTTATTCCTTTAATTGTCATACACTTTAGATGGAAGATTTTATAAAATACTAGTGACCCGCCCCAGCTTCGCACGCAAAAGCAGGTTTTTATTATGTATTGTTATTTCCGTCGCTGGAAAGCTCCGATAATATACGCGTTCGATCGCTGCTAAATAAGCTGTAATGGGCTGTATAGATCTATATTAAATGAATAATGTATTCAAGGTATTTAATTGGTTAAGGATTAATGCTGTATTGGTTAAAATCGCTTCGAAAATTAGCCATTATTTGTCGTAAAAAGTAAATGACAAAAAAAAGTTACTGTGGGTTATCCATAGGAGATAGACATATACCATCACGGACTTTTCTGTAGACCTTTTCAATGTGTACAATACTTAGTATATTATTTTGATAAAACTTGTAGGGTTCAGCCTGCGTTTGCAATGTAAGCGGAAAAAATGTAATTATTTACAACATCACATTAGAAACCACAAAAATAACAGTACTTCTCCACTATTTAATGGATGTTATTATACATATAAACCTTTCTCTTGAATTACTCTATCTATTAAAAAAAACCGCATCAAAATCTGTTGCTGTTGTTTCGAAGATTTAAGCAGACAAAGGGACATAGGGACAGAGAAAGCGACTTTGTTTTATACTATGTAGTCATGACATGACTTGGTACTATTATTATGTATGATGTGGTAAACTTAGTAAATAAATAAATACGTTATCCACGTATGCTTTTCACAGAACATTTCTTTTAATATGGCTTCATAAGCCTATCATGGTGTTTATTTATGTTCTTTCATTGTAGAGTTGGCGGCAGATCAGATCTTTCTTAAAGATAAATGATTGATTTTTTAAACAGTTTTAGTTTATTATTTTTCCACAATTTGGCTGTGTGTAATTTTAATAGACATGAGAAGACATATACATAACTTTAAATTTATAAAAAGATAAAACGTTATTGTCACCATATTAATAAATATATGCCACTGGCATTTTGAAAAATTACGTTTAAAAGAATTTTTCATATTAACAGGCGAGGAATTTAAACTCCAAACATCAAAGCGGGATAAATTTATGTCTGCTTGGCTCTAAATGCGTAATAGATATGAGTTAAAAAAAACGGTAAAGGAAAAAATAGAGTATTTGAAATTACATAGTAACGAATGAAACATTAGATAAACTAGCTTTGCTAATTGGTTTACATCCAGTTGTAATGGGATGATATTTTTATTTTAAACAATGAAGATATTTGTATTGCATTGTTGTGTATTTAATAAATATATTATTCGTGCTTGTTTATTAAAGACCTATGAGTGAATGTATTTTTTATTGAGTGTATATATTTACATAAACAGTTTAGATTAAAACATAATAACAAATTACAAATAAAATAGATAAACATTCAGCTTTTAAATTTTTTCAGTCAGGCATTTGCTATACAAACAAGCTTTTCTAAAAATACTTGACGTATTTTAAAATGACGTGTATCCAATATATTATAGTATAGCTCACTTTCCGCCCCTATTCGCTTAGCTACATCTCTATCTTCCATCTCTATATTCCTTTTCTATATAATAGCAGGGCAAGAGAGCCTTTCGCAGCCCATAGACATCCAATTTTAAAGGGTGCATTGCCGGCTCTTTAGGGAGGAGTACACACTTACTTTTAATAGTTAGAATATCTCTCAGAGAAGAACCCTACCGAAAGTCAATTACGTAGTTCACTAGTTCGCAAAAGAAGTGCCTTGTGAAACTTCTGGACTCTAGAATTTTTCCCGCCATCAAGGTAACGCTTATGAAATTTTGCATTGATACGGTTTGTACGGTGTTGAAACGAGCCAGGAGGGATCAACCCAAACAATTCTTCAGAACAGTCATAATAGCACGCTTTGTAGAAAACGCAAAGAGACACAATGTCTCTGCGAGAGAAAGCAGATGTTCCCTGATTTTGGTCAATAGGAAGAAGAATAGTATTTGGGAGCTAATTATAATCTGAATGTACCACTTTCTTGCAAATAAACATTACATATTTGAATCGTTAATAAAAGTAAAAGAATTTTTTCATTTATGATTCTTTTTAGATAGATTTTAACATGACAACGTGAATTGCATGCACTATTTAAATAAGCAAACAAATTTGAAATGCCGTTTCCGCTCAAACACTTATTTAGGTCAAATACGGCAATTTTTCAGACGTCAAAAACCAGGTTAGAAATGCCTAACGCCCAGCTTGACACACTGCTCTCAATTACCTTCATGTTACATCACAGTCTTAGTAAATTATTTGAAACTTAGACGCCGATATTGAACAGAATTCTTTGTGCAATTTAATGAAAATTAATATTACTGCGTCTACAACCCTTTAATGTTCAGTTTAAAAAATGTATATGTCAGTCAAATAGTGACTTCTTTGGCCCACTTTAATGTAACTCTTAGATGGTTGTGGTCCAAACTTGTGGAGGAAGCAAACTGAATTACTTTTAGTAGGTGATTTTGTTTTTAAGTTTGAGAAACGATTAAACATATCAGAAATTGATTTACTACTCACACATTACTACTCTTAAAACCGTGTCTGGTGTTCCATGTCCTGCGCGTCGCGCGTCTGATAAACTGAGATAGGTTTATGAAAATAACAGTTTTTGTGTTTTGTTTTATTTATCTAAATCCTACATTATCTTACCAGATATATTAATCCTGGCTTCATCATAGTAGTCCAGAACTAGATCGTCTTCGTCTTCCGGTACCAAAGTTTCTCGAGGATCAGCGCGGCGATGGGTGGCGTTGGGCGCGCCGGCGCCGGTCACCACCAGCGCGCACAGCACTGTGACCACCCACATGACGACATCACCGCGACAGGAAACCACTGAATCAAATAACGATCATGAGTCTGTGAAGTGGTTAAAAAGAAAAAGTGTAACAAAGAATGTTTAAAATTAAAAAAATATATAGTCAAAATCTATTATAACATCAAAGGGACTATTCATATTTGGTCAAAATAAAAATAAAATGTGTTTATTTTGGAATATAATATACAGGTATCACTTATTCCACGTCATTCCATTTGAATGGCCATCCCTACTCATCGGCAAAGAAGACAGAGGGTATAGGTGGTAAAAAAACGTGAATAAAAAACTCTCGGTACTCTTTTAAAATAGCAAATCACACTTATTTTAAAACATATCGCAAATTATTTAGAAGTAGCCTGCCTAGCACTAGTCCCAGGCCCTTTTATCAACTAGATAATCGTTAACTTTATAGTCAGCCTTTTTACACAGCTTTTTATACATTCCTTAAATTTATTAAAAGGCAGAGATAAAAGAGCCTTTGGGATTTTATTAAAAAAAAGAGAAGAAATTTTCTTCTCTTTAGATAGTCTACGTAACAGTCGATCACTTTGTTATTAAGAACCTAATACATATAATTTATCCGGGGCCTTAGATTTTGGTGAATATTATTGAAATGTTGTTCTCGATGTATATCATTTAGAGTTACGAGATTATTTTATTATCATGTTCTTGTCTATTATATCAAAAAATAACTTACATCTCTAACATGAGAGAAATAATTGTTCTAGGATTTAATAGAAATAAAATTGCCAGAGAAGCACAGAATGTTAATTTAATTAACTGATTAATAATAATAATAGTCTTTTTTTTGATATACTTAAGTGTAAAACTTCAACACATTTATATCACATTCTAATTAGGTATCTGTGTGTCATTTTTGGCAAAGTCTTTCTCCAAATTCCGCCTTTTCTGCTGGACTGTGCCACTCTCTGCCATGTACCTGCTGTTTCCTTAGCTCGGTCATTCCACCTTCTAAATTATCTTCCTCAAATATGTCTTATAACAAAAAATGAATTTACTCATACTTTTCAACGTTGGATATTTTTATTCGTTTTGCGATATGTTTGTATTCAGATGGGTCGCTGCAAATTGTGACATAGTAAAGGTGTGAAGTAATAAATTTCATCATGTCGTTATTGACCACGCGCCATGCAAATGAAAACGAATTTATCTTTTTCGGACATGTGAAGTCCGATCCTGAATAATGATCGGATTTATTTTCATAAAAATATTTCACAGGCGGACAGTTACTCTTACTGTTGAACAATTTTATTTTTTGTTCTGCATTTTAATTCAGAAAAATTCGATGTAATTTTGTGTTTTTTGACTGTTCTAAATACCTCTTTAAATGTGTTTTTATAGAAAGACGCAAACGTTTTCATTGACGCATACTTATTTATTAATCATTGTTTCATACACAGAGATATAATAATATTTATATTTATTTCCCCATATATAACATTTACAATACAGGCAAGTAGTTTTTTTATAGAACAGGGGCAAACGGGCAGGAGGCTCACCTGATGTTAAGTGATACCGCTGCTTTTATATGTAAAATAGTTTATTATGAATCAAATCAAATCAAAATTTATTTATTCAGTTTAGATGCGACTTAACGCATGCTTATGAATGTCAAAAACGTTTACAGAATTCGCGAAAGAGCAAAACTACGCCATCCGATCGCAAGCCTGATATATGCAGTGTTAGCCTATTAGCTGATGCGTGTGTCTCTTTTCCCTGAGATTCGTTACCCAGCTGTGCACATTTTTGATGTAGGGCATTTAACGCTAATACGGTGAAAAAAAGATCGTGAGGAAACCGACATACGAGTCAAAGGCGTATGTCAGGCACATCATAGGAAAACTGACCTAAACGGTGCCTCATAGAAGTAGTCAATTTTGGGTTTTTTTAATATTATTGGAAGTTTTCATTTAATATTCTATCATATAGCACCTCCAACTATGACCAGTGCGAGCTTTGACTTTTTCCTCTGTCAAAGTCCAGCTTATTTCCACTTCATCTCATCTGCAACTTCACGTCCACCTTGCAAACTTGAATGGTCCATTAGATTGTGATTCTCATTATTTTACAGTAGTAAACTTCTCATTAGCTCAATGAAACTACATTTATTTAAACAAGAAATACGTTTGAGAGAGTTATCAAAATATAATCATCATATTACGAGTCGTCGAGTAATTCTCATAACCAAGTAAGTTTCTTAACGAAGGTGCTAAACAACTTAACTCAAAGCTAACGTTAAAATAAACGACTATTAAAAGCTGTTCTGAAGTGGTTAGCGGTTGTGCATTGCGCACTGCAGTGGTGCGACCTTTCATATTGCTTTCATATTTACCAAATTGCCTAATTTATTGGATACATAATTTATTGATAGTGTTTAGCATAAATTACACTGATAAATTATTAACAATATACAGTTTATAGTAACACGTCATATACATTCCCTACTGAATGCTGTCTCGGATTTTCATTATTATTATTAATTAACTATGAGTATGGTGCAGCGCCTTACAAACATTGTGTGAAACAAGAAAACTTGGCGATTAAAAAGAGTGGGAAGAGTTTATTGCAAGTTCTTATCGTCCTTTCTACGCCCTTGATTTGAGAACTGGAAGTGAATGTATTGTGAATAAGTGTTTTTATGTTCAAGTGGACATTGTGTTACCTAAATGAATAATTTATTTTGACTTCATGTATATGATCGCACAGTGAGTTCACAGTAGCGATATTGTGTATATTATGTATCAAATACTATAATTTATTAAATTTTTTTATTATTTCTTTTCGACAATACTGATTATAGTATTGGCTAATGGAACTATATATTTCTGTAAATAAAGAAGTTTCTATCGGAAAAGGATAAAAGTGAAAATAGACAGATGCGATAATTTAAAGTTATTTTTGGTTTGTTGTGGGCGTGAGTTTGTTTATCTGTGATGTGCCAATATAACACTTGCATATTTGGGAAAGAATAACAATGTGAACCGCATTATTTAGTAACTATATAAGTGTACGATATTCGTGGTAAGGGGTTGCGTTTATATAATGATATTTTATTATAATGTTACTAGTTATAATAAAAAGTACTATCAGGTCAGCCGATATATTTGATTGTAGAGAGACTTCTACTACGAGTACGTACGTAGCACGAGCTTTTAAAAATCGAACATGCTCCAATTTCAAACGTGTGTTGAAATAAATAAATTCGTTTTTGTAAATATCACTAGAGGTTTATGAACAATTTTGCTTATTCAGAAATATGGACATGTTTTGATTGAAACGTGTTTGTTGTGAACATTATAATAAGAAGTATTTGTGTTTATTGTATATGAAATCCCGACCCATAGTCGTAGGCATGTATCTATTTCATTGATAAATTTTCTTTGACAAGTCGTAAAATTTAAAGACATGTCGGTATTGTTACAATAATTTCCTTCATCGACAAACAGCTCTCAATTGCGTGAACGATAATCAAATGCACGCCCTCGGAGTTTAGCATACAAAGTTAACACTACTAAAAAAACAAAATAATTATCTGCTTAGAAATATTATGACCTTTACCGTGCAAAGTATTCTGCATTGGAAAAGCTTACCTCTTGATATCAGACGAGAGCCTTTAAATTTAATAAAAAAAAATGATTTTGTATTTTCGCTCTTGTAATTCAGCGACTGATATATAATGCGTATACATATATTAATTGTAATTTATTCGCTTTTACACCATTGTTTTTACAGTTATTTTTTTTATTTTAATTTATTTTAGTTATGTTGATTGAGTTATGATGATTTTAATTTATCTTAGTGTTAATTTTTGTTAATTAATTTACCATGTGTAGATGTTTATTTTTTATTTTTCCAAAATAGGGTTGCCTGGAAGAAATCGCTTGTTTGCACCCGTCGCCTAATACCTATGTAACCTGCTTGTTTATATGAATATTTTTGGTAACGAAGTGAGACAGAGTGAGAATAAATTAATTAATTAAAATTTCGTAAAATGTATTAAAGTGTAGAATTACGGAATCTCTCGCTTCTGTATATTTTGGTTGAATAACATCGTATTAGTTATATTGCTACGAATAAAATGCTTGTCTTTTAAATCCACTGGAATAGCCATATTTAATAATCAAGCTTCATTTCTATTTAAAAAAGAAATAAAAAGTGTGTATTTTAATTGGTCTATTCATAAAATGTTTGAAAGAAGCATGATTTTAATTTAATTTATTTAGAATAACTAATTGGTGACTCAATGATATAATAAAAAAAACGGTGAAACTTGTAGGTGTTTATATTATATTATTCGACATTGTATTACAATACCAAAGTATTTCCGAACCGATTCGACTTAGGGTCCTTCAAAAAGTAGTGTAAAAGCCCGGCAACGTACTTGCGAGGCTTCTGAAAATGTCAGTCACCATTAGGAGTGGTATTACTTAATATCAGGTGAGCTTCTACGTATTTGCCTTCTATTACATTTAAAAAAAACTGTTTCATTTAGTGCCATTGTCAATTGTCAACCACTGACGAACAATATTGTTGAGAAAATTATTTTTAAAAGTCATGATTGATTGATAGTAGTAACAATTAAAGTTTGTATGAAAATCTTTAGCAGTGCTTTGTTATTAGGAACAAATTGAACATTGTTCATAAAGTACACAAAAATCGAATAAATGGAAGAAATCGTGTTCATCAAAGCCAAAAATGGTTAGTGAACTTACCACTCGAAGGCACTTAGGAAATACAGATGACAAAATATTTTTTTATTAAAGTCCATTTCAGTGTTTATTATGTTTTAATTGCATTAGTTTTGTCCAAGTAACTATATGTCTTATGTATTTTTGCTCTTCATGTGCTAACCTTATGTAATATATTATATTTTACTGTATCTGTATTAGCAACGAAGTGAAAATATTGTTTGTAAATTAAATATTGCAATGACCAACTTTGCAGCGATCATTGGCGTTAATGAAGCAATGTATTTAATAGTCTAAAATAGTTATGTGGCGATCTAAACTTTAATGACAAACTATACAAGTTTAAAAAGAAAATTATAGAATCTATATATTTGTTTGAAAAGGCGGTAAGAATTTATAACGCATATTTATAAATGTTATTACGTGTTTTTAAGTTAAAGGAGGCAGACGGGCAGAAGGCTCATCTCGTGATAAGTGATACCGCCCGCCCATGGACACTCACACTGCTAGAAAGCTTGGCAGCGCGCCGCCGGCCTTGTAACCATTGGTACGTTGTTTTGATGGACCCAAGTCGCAGGTCCTAATTAGCAGGCGGGCTGCTGGTTCCACATAGCCATGGTACGCGCTAAAATTGCCTATAAACACACACACATTCATAACATTGTTCGAAATAAAACTATTGTCTGAATGAACACGAACAAAACTTTGAAAGCATCCGACACGCTTTGTGTTGCATAAATTAAGACACTTTCTAAAATTTAATGAAAGTTTTAATTTTCGTATGAAACATTTCAGCTATTTTCACATTTAGTTTTTCAAATTAGAATTTTGTTGCCCCAAAGTTAAATGTATTTTATACTTCTCAAGTGCAAGCGATATATTGAACACGAATTTATCATCTGAGATTTTTTAAATCTTTATTAGAATTGCCATTATGTAGACGATATTTTATTTAAATAACAAGTGAGCGAAATGTTTTAGTATAATTTAATTAAAAATAATAGCGGCTAAATTTTCAGAGGCAACTTAGTAGATAAATAATAATAATGAAGCTCGTTTAATTTCCAATCATGACAAATAAGATATAGCTTATATTTTTTATTTTATTTATCTTGTTATATATCCTATAGGATATAAGATATAATATCTTAGCTAATTTCAGTACTAGCGATCGGAACCGCTGCGCGGGTTAAGGCCTCCTCCCGCTTTTCCAACTATCTCTGTCCATGGTTTTCTTTCTCCAGTCGCTTCCTGTTACGGGTTCTATTTCTTTTATCCACCTTTTCTTGGGGTGATTAGATATATAGGCAAGTAGATATATACATTATCTTAATCATAAATATACATAAAACTTTGGTTTTTAGCAAATAACCGATGAGCGCACTAATCCTGCAGCCGGATCTGGCTCTCTTATAATTTTTTTAGTTATTTCAAGACTATATAATATAAAAAAACATTGTACATATTTTTATTTGTTATGTTAACATATTTTTAACATTTACCAGCTAATAAGCGTTAATTCACGATAAAACTAAACTTGTTCCAATTAATAAGAACGTGTTTATAATTAAAACGATTGATGACACGCAATGTTTGGGGTTCTTGAATAACTAAAACATTATTAAATTTTGTACAATTGATATTTGGTCCACGACTATTGGAAATAATTGTTTTATTATTTTCAATTTATTTATAGCTGCGACGAGGCGTACTTTACGATACGCCTCCACGATTGTGCAATTTCTGTATTATCTCAATTGGGAGTTATAGAAATTTACTGCGTCGTTTAATTTTTATGTTTGCTTATTGGGTTTTTTTAAATATCTTTCTCGTATGATGAATCCGAAAATTGGCAAATAATTAAATTTCTTATGTCTTTAACTATATAAAATTGTATATGTACATGTTCTGTTCATATGTACTGTTCGTGTATATGACACTTAAACAGCTTGATTTGTATGTTTTCTTTGTATGCGTTTGGGTGGCGACCGGATGGTTTAGATTAAAAAATCCAGGTTATTTATCTATACAGGCATCATCAAAATCTTCTGTGCACGTGTTCGTAATTAAACTCTTAAATGGCTGGACAGATTGTCGTGAAATTTTTTGTGAGTACAAGTGGAGTCGAGACTAATTTTAATTATAACAATTTTTTTGTATCAAAGTCTGTGTGTCGGATCCAATAGTATATATACAAGAAGTGCTATATTTTTCTTAAATACATATTTATATCCTCTTAGGTGACTTTCAAAATAAATCTAGTAACCGCCCAAGAGGTAAAAAAACGCCCTTTTGTCTTTTTAAGATAACTTAATATTTTTTTTGAAATTTGATAATTTTTTTACCAACAATTAGTTTTTAATTTTGTCCTACAATTTGGGACCTTTTCGACATAATATAATTATTTTTTGCCTATATTATCTGCTATAACTATTTTACTATTAACTTGTATCGATAATCCGTTCATTCCACCATTTTACCGGCCCACCTAAGAGTAGCCACACAAAGCTAAAATGGCTTAAAAATATTATAGTACAGTAGAGTTAAATTAAGTTTGGGTAAATTAAAATAAATATATACGGAGTGTTACCCTTTCGTGTCACCGTCCAGAGCTAAAAAAGCTTCGAAACTATATATATGTGCCGGCATCTATATATGTTCTCCCAATTTCCTAAATATATACGCCATGGTTATATTTAGATGTCTTTGATAACACCTTCATGCTAAGAAGAGCCTTTCAATTCCGATAACCAGAAAGTATCAAGACAAATCTTTTGCCGTAACCGTGTGACATTGCTTGCTTTTCATAGTAATCCATATTAATTTCCTTGTTTGCTTTCGGAAAAGTATGTTGCAAAATTTTTGTATCTATCTGTTATGTATAATGCATATTTCAGTAATTTAAATATGGAGATATCTTTAAATATCGTAAAAATGTGCTGCTACGAGCAACATATTTTAAGGTTATGTTTAAAGCTTACAAATATATAGATAAACATATATGCGTGTAAAGGATAAAGAGGTTTGCCCAGAGTCTCGGTATATACAATTTATACGTATTTCCTTTCTAGGATGAGCGTCGCTTTGACCTATTAAAGGATTCTCACTTGATCAATGATGAACACAAAGGAATATAAAACTTACCTCTTAATCTACTTACGCAAGTCACGTTTAACACTGCACATCACAAGATAATTTATGCATTAATTAATTTAACATTTTATATAACAAGCACTTTTAATCAAGTCCACATCTCGCAAGCCTCTGAAGATTAGTAACATTAGATTTGATTTTTAGCTTTTAAGTGTTGTAAGGTTTTATTTAAAAAAATAATTGTTTGATTTTCGAACGTGTTTTATAAGGGTGGTGTAGCGCGTGCAGTGCCGAGCGGGAGCGGGCGGTGGCTTTACGCGCATGCGCGGACGTTGCACCCCTGGTTACAGGGAGGGACTATACTTGGGCACTAAAAAACCAAATTATTGATTTAATTAAAAAAAAATGCATGTTAGATGTCCGTCTATCATTAATGTAAATACTTAGCATATCTAGCTCTAGATGAGTTTCGTTAGTTTAAATAAAATTTATAATATTTACCATATTGATTGTAGGAAAATTGTATATTTTCCTACAATCACACAAAAACATTCAATACATAAAAACATACACATATTCATGGGTACCCTATTGAAATTAAAAAGCCTTACTAAAATCACACATATTATGATATTACAATATTAAAACATATCTATTTGAAGGAAAATTTATTTAAATAACGATTACAAAGCGTTTGATTTACATATTGATAGTATTTTCTTAATTAATTGATATTTTTGAGAAAAATAAATCAAATACGTCCCCCTAAATATTGAAGGCTCTATTTACCGAGTGAAAACGACAAACACCGATGACTGCCGAAGCGGGTGAAGTTGTCATATACCAATGTTAGGTGCTCTGGGGGGTAAAATAACGATTATATTTAATTCTATAAAGTTATTTTATTATGTTATACCTTTTCCAAATTACGGAAAGTCCCTTTTATCCGTTTATAAAAATTATTTTACTACGCGGTAATTAGACAATAGAAATAATGTATTTTTAAAAATAAAGCCGAATAATTAAAATTTTAATGGTTTACGTTATTATATGGGCGGTTTTTTAGACTGATGTTGTTCAACCGAGAATGTAAGTGTGTGCTCCTAATTCACCATGCCTCCTGCTGATAGTGGACAAATCTTTGCTTTCAAATTTTTTTTATTATTATTTACTAACTATTCATTACTTAAGATGTCATGTGGAACAGGTATTGCTGCTCCTTGCAAATATTGAGTAAAACAAAAAACTTGGCGATTAAAAAGAGTGGCGGAGTGTTTATTGCCAGTTCTTCTCTTTCGTTCTAAGCTCTTGAATTGGGAACTGGCAGTAAATGTTAAAGGCATTTAATTAAAGATACATGTATTTCTTTTAGACTTTCATAAGTGTAAATTGTGTTACATACATGAAGTAATAGTATTTTTATTTTATTTTTATTTTATTTATTTAAGTATTCCTACAGCTAATCATTAAACAATATCCAAACAATTACATTACACACAAAAGCCAAAACGGAATACACATATAAACAGAAACATACAGCACAGTTTTACAAAGCACAGTTGTAAGATTGATTGATTGGTAGATCAAAACACATATTCAACATGAAACAGCAAACAAAGCCATTATTGGTAAAAGTTACCCGAGTTTTTAAAATATTTTTTAAGAATTTTTTAGTCACATTAAATATATCGATTTGCTGGTAATTTATGTTGTAATCTGTAGGTATGCGATACATAACCGAGTTTCGTAAATAGTTGGTCTTAGAACGAGGAATTTCGAATAATTGGATATGCCTAGTATTGGGTGACGAAGGGGTCTTAAATAGTAAAAGCGATAACAAGTCAGGGCAGTCAATAAAACCATTGCAAATAGCATGTAAAAATATAAGGTCGCATTGTTTACGTCTACATTCAAGGGATTCAATACCAAAGTACTTGCAGGAATCCAAGTAGCTACTAAACTTTTGGAAATCCTTAAAACTTAAAAACTTAAGGATCTTTTTTTGAATGTTTTCTATTGCTTCAATGTATTTCTTGTATCTGGGGGACCAAACAATGCTTGCATATTCTAGTGTACTCCTAACAAAAGCAAAGTATAGACATTTTATACAATTTATGTTATTGAAAGATTTGCATACACGTTTGACGAAGCCAAGTTGTTTATATGATTTTTCTGTTATATTATCTATATGATTAGAGAAACACATTTTATCATCTATTAGTATCCCCAAGTCTCTAACTAAATTCACTTCTTTAATTGTTGTATCTCTTAATTTATAACAAAATTGTATTTTCTTATGTTTGCGAGTAAAAGTAATTTTACTACATTTTCCAATATTCAAAGAAAGTTTATTTTTTTTGTAATAGTTTTCCAATCTACTAAGATCCTGCTGAAGCTGAACACAGTTATCCATAGATTTAATTTTTAGAAATATTTTTTTGTCATCTGCAAACATGAGATATTGTGAAAACTTGAAACAACTTTTTATATCATATAGATAAGCGTTGAATAACAACGGACCCAGTATGGACCCTTGAGGTACACCAGATGTCACATTTATAAATGTGCTCTTATGCCCCCCCGTTACTACCGCCTGCCTTCTATTGGTTACATATGATTTGATCCATCTGTATAGATCTCCACGAATTCCTAGCGCTAATAACTTATGGAGGAGAATGACATGATCGACCCGATCGAAAGCTTTTTCGAAGTCCGTATAGATAGCATCAACTTGTTCTCCTTCGTCCATTCCCTTTAATATATACTCGGTAAAAACAGTCAGGTTGCTGACAGTTGACCGATTTTTCGTAAAACCATGTTGCTGCTGTGGTAGTTGTCTTAGGATAAGGGGACTTAACGTTTTACTAACTAATTTTTCAAATAATTTGCCAAATGAATTTAGAATCGAAATTGGTCGATAATGTTCTATTTTATTTCTAGATCCTTTTTTGTGGATTGGAACAATGTGGGCTTCTTTCCATTTGGATGGGAAACTACAAAATATATTAAGCGACAGATTAAATATATTTGTCAAAGGTTTTGAGAGCTGTCTATAGCATTTTTGTACAAAAATTGAAGGTATTCCATCACTGCCTGAACCTTTATTAATATTTAAAGATTTCAACTCTCTACAGACTTCATCCTCAGTTAGTACTAATTTGTTGCATATGTCGTCGGATTCAGGAAGGTGTTGAAGATTGTAATTAACATCTGGGACTTGGAAAACGCTTCCAAAAAACTTGTTGAACCCTTCGCAAGCTTCTGCTTCAGTGTAGTACACTTCATCTCCGAGAATCATTGTGCTGGGGTAGCCTGGGCTGCATTGGCGTTTATTTCTCAGATATGACCACAAAGCTTTGGGATCCTTACTCAAATTATTTTGGATACTCTTCTCAAACATATCTAAGCACTTTTTGGATACAAGTTTTTGCCTAGCGCGTAACAGCGAAAATTCATCGTAGTCTCTTGGATTCCTATAAGTTTTCCAACGTTTGTGAGCTTTTAATTTATCTTTTATTATATGAATCAAAGACCTTGAGTACCAAATAGGAAATTTACTTTTGCTAATACTCCGGCTTTTAGGAACAGAACTTGAAATTATTTTATTTAAAATTACATAAAAATTATCTGTCACTTCATCAATAGTATCTCCAATTAAAACATTTACCCAATCAATATTCGACAACGCTTTATTAATATCCTCATAGTTAGCGCGACGAAAGTTGTATTTTATTCGTGCTTTAGGGATGGTTTCACGTAAAACTAAGTTGGTAGCATCGATTTTTAAGCAAGGATGATATATGTCAGATTTTACTAGGGCCATATCAGTTTTTGAACAGTCGATGGAATAATAGTTTAATTAGTTTTAGTTTCTAAGATAAATTACTTAAGATAAAGTTTGATAAATTTTAATTTAACTAGTATAAGTGTAAACAATTTTAACAATACATTACAAGTGCTAATTAAATAATGTTAATTTCTAGAAAAGAGGACATTATGAAGTGCTTATTAACTAAATATGCATATTGCAGTAAAGGATATATATAGTATCTATGCTAATTTCATAAAACTAATTAAATTTTAGTGTAAATATTTCTTGGCGAAACAAGTTAAACTTTTATATTGCATGTTCACAAAATTGTTTGCATGTTTCAATTTATGCTGGTCACACATGCGCAGTTTTGACATCCTTCTTTCCTTCAAAGAAACAGCGGCTGTTGTATTGTTGCAAATAGCAACATTTTAAGAATTATTTTTGGATTCTCTTTCTTATAAGAATTTTCTTAAAACTAATGTTGATTGTTTTGGATGAAAACCTATTAAATTACATCTAATTCAGTGATTCCCAACGCTCACACCGGAAACTTGATTGTTAAGAGGGCTATTCAAAAATATTTTAAAATTATTTGGAGTTCGAATTTTTATTGTATACCTAGTTTGAAAATTCACTTACACAGTTAACAATTTTCTAGTATTTTTTTCTGAAACCTATTATTTACGTTTCTTAAGAGAACAATTATTATTAAATAGGCTAAAGGTACAAGGAAGATTGGGAAACACTGTTAAAGGTAGCAGAGAAAATTGCGGACGGAGAGACGGACGACACAATGTTTTGTGAAACTAAGAGCGCGGCCACATGATGCGATAACTGTGCGGTGCGGTGGTGGTTTTTTTTTATAGAACAGGGGGCAAACGGGCAGGAGGCTCACCTGATGTTAAGTGATAAGCCCATGGACACTCTAGATGCTAGAGGTAAGGTTTTTAAGTAAACGTCAAATATATTTTATTTAAATAACTCGTAAAATATATAATTAATAAAATCTCTAATAACAACTCTCTACCATAATGTGCAATTAAATTACTTTTTGGCTCCATGGCACTTGTTATAATTAAATAAAAAGATGACTTTCGGTTTTTTGTATCGAGGAATTTGTACTGTATTTTTAATCAAAGTGAACTATTGAAATTATAGTGATGGATCAATACATATTTATTATTTTTAATTCAAGCATCAACTACGTAGATTATCAAATCTACGAAGAGTGATTATGGTTAGTGTCCGCTCTTAATGATGGTGTGTTATCATATATGTTGTATTTATATTTCAATCATATTGAGACTATGGCTTTCTTAAGATAAATTCTTACTTAATAGAATATAAGTAAAAAGCTGAAAGTAATGGTTATTGGCTATTTATTATATATATATATATATATATACAAGTTACAGTTGCATCATAGCGGTTTGAACTGCATTGTTTCTGTTGTCGGAGGGAAACCTGGAACAGAAAAATGTTATTTAGCTTCAAAAGTAGCCGGTACCCATCAATAGTTCAAATAAAAATAATTTATTACATTATATACTCAACGGTTTAGGTCTTACATTAAAATAAATAATTAATTCAATTTTTTTTGTATGCCTACGCGTAAACCGTAGACAATTTCGAGCTCAAAGATAATGTTGTGATCTTTAATTATAATATCGAAACAAATAAAATACAAATTATAATTAATAAGGTTGGTTACAGTTTAGGTATAAGTTTTAACGTCGCGTCGATTTGAAATTACAAAAAAAGATAATACAGGATATAATATTTTGCCTCGTGAAGGAAGAATAAAAAATCGAAACAGAGTGTTGCTACTGGGTGATGCTTCTTAGAATCAACGCCGTACTTTATATTATTTTCTTCTTTAACAGTAATAAATATAACTAAAATAAAATAATTGTAGGAAAATTTAAAGATATTTTAAATAATTTTGGAATTAGAAACATTTACCTGAGTTTAAAAATAAATTAGTAGCACAATCTTGTTAGGTCTGGGCCTCAGATTTATATATCTATTTGACAGACAGTCATAACATATATTACCAATAAAACACACACACACACACATAACCAAACAAAATAACAATAATCAAAGAAAAAAATAAACAATAAAAAAAACAATCCTCTTTCCATTCGGCTCATTTCAAATGTGGAATGTGTGTGTGCTGTGGCTGTATGAGCCCTGGCTCAGTATTATGCTGAGGAGCTGAGTGTTTCATGATCATTTGTCAATATAAGAGACAAGTAGCCTTCCTGTGTTTGACACACGCCACTTTTTGGGGCTAAGGCAAGTCGACTTACTTATATATATTACGGTTATATAGATTGAGCGAAATGCGTACAAAGGGAGAAAATCCAGTGGTGCACACACCGGGGACCGAACCTACAACTTGAGGGCTGAGAGTAGCACGCTGAATCCACTCGGCCAGCACTGCTCGTCTTTACGACTTTTGTGGAACAAATGGAACGGATGTGATTAAATGAGTATTCCATTCACAATTTGCGTTAATAAATTCGGCAAAACTTCGCCCACACATACAGGATTTATTTATCATAATGAGTATGAATTTATATTTGCAGCGTTTAATAATGATTACGGAATTCTGGGAGCAAGTGGTTCAAGTGCCCAGGCTTATTAAAGATTTATGTTTGCACCTGATAGACATTGGTGACGGCAGAGTTTCTACGTTTCTCGATCAACGAATGGGTATCGCAATGCAGGATATGCTGTCTTTAACTTTAATTTTTTATTCAATTAAAAATAATAATTATATTAAAAGTATCACATAGATATTATGTATCTCCTAGCTTAAATTGACACTAATATTACTATAATTTAACTGATCATTATTATTAACACTTTAAATGATTATTATTACTATTTTGAATGCTAAGTAAAATCATTAATTTATTTCGATAGCACAATGTGCATTTATGAACTTCAAAAAGAACATACATTAAATACTTCTAATTTTACATTTAAACATGTATATACGTGTGCACATTATTTTAGTTTCTTGCATAAATTAGTTAATCAACCTTTATTATTAGATTCATTCATATTACACTTTGTTTAGATGTTATACAAAAGATAATTCAAGTTTAGCGTATAATTATAATAAGACAGCTTCACTCTATCACTGTCTCTCACTACACTTTAATAAGACGAAGAAGATTTTTATGTTATATGAAAACAAGCCTTCGGGAAGTTCAAAATGGGCAACCCATGGACTCTCATTTTCAAGGGATGAGTATAATCTTTCTTTAAACAATTGGAGGGCTTATCTCTCAGGGAAGACCTCAAATCGGAAGTTCAATCCATAGTTCACTAGTTCGCAAAATAAAGTGAAGTCCTTGATTATCAAAATCTTCCATAGATTTTGATAATCAAGGATTGAGAGATAAAGCCTCAATAAGAGAACTAAACCACAGAAAACACTAAAAGTATGACGCAATCTCGCTAACCATATTCAATTATGTATTAGATTTACGTAGTCATAATGAAGGGACACCTGAGATGTCAGAATGCACTAAATCCTGTTACAAGATATTATTGTTTAATTAATGGGGCTTCTAAACGGGCCATGTTTTGCTGCAATTGATGGCTGCACTATTGGCAACTAATTGCCCGGCCATCACAAAAATGTTTTAATGCAGCTGATGGCCGAGCAATCTATGGCCGGGCCATGTGTTGCAATATGACAGCAATTGTATGGCCCATGATGCAGACTCCTAAACGGGCTACACATACCGGCAACAATGGCTGACGAAAACACACTTGTCGCAACAGCTTTTATTGTTTTAAAAAACAAATAGAAAAAGAAGAGATTGTGTATTCGACCTTACTTAGGCGTGAAACTGTAGACAATTTGAGTCTAGAAATAAGCCTTGATAATAAATTATTCAAGAATTATTATTATTATTTTTACGTAGTTGTCAAATCGCAAAACACAGAATAGAGCAACATTTCGCGTAGAAAAGGATGCACCGTGCCATAATGGCGCTTCTAAACGGGCCATGTTTTGCTGCAATTGATGGCTGCACTATTGGCAACTAATGGCCCGGCCACCACAAAAATGTTTTAATGCAGATGATGGCCGAGCAATCTATGGCCGGGCCATGTGTTGCAATATGTCAGCAATAGTATGGCCCATGATGCAGACTCCTAAACGGGCCACACATGCCGGCAACAATGGCTGACGAAATCACCCTTGTCGCAGCAGCTTATATTGTTTTAAAAAATAAACAGAAAAAGAAGAGATTGTGGATTCGACCTTACTTAAATAGGCGTGAAACTTTAGACAATTTGAGTCTAGAAATAAGCCTTGATAATAAATTATTCAAGAATTTTACTAGAATGTCAAAAGGCGACTTTGACTTTCTTTTAAACAAAATTGGACCAAAAATAAAAAGAAATGATACAAACATGAGAACAGCAATACCTGTTACCACGAGATTGGCGATAACTCTACGGTTTCTGGCAACTGGAGATTCATTTAAAAGTTTGATGTACCTATTCCGAGTGTCAGATGCTTCGATTTCTACTATTATTCCAGAGGTATGTGCAGCTATTATAGAAGGATTAAAAGAATACATCAAGGTAAGCTGACATAGGTTTATTAAATATGTTAATCATAAGGAGTCATTATTATGTACTTTTTTATTTTTTTATTTTTAATAATAGGTATAATAATAAAATAAAAACAATTAGTGGCTAATTATATTAAGAAATTTGGTATTCCTTAAAAATTATAATTTTCAGTTTGATGCATCATTTTGGATAGCAAACGACACAAGTTTTTCATATGATATTTTTGACTGGCTTTGATCTGGAACGGTGTTATCTTCAGATTGAGGAACAATAACCTGATTAAAAGTATTTAGCTCTGACTGAGGTTGACTAGGCGTAGTATCATCTAGAGAACCAGGAACCTTCATGTACTGTAAATAATTTTGAGGAGGTGGTGTTGATAAGTCTGAATATTGATTTTGTGAAGTACCAGCTTCACCTCTGCTATTAGTATGAGGACTCTGTGTAGATGTAGATGAAGCTTGAGTTCTGTACATTGTCATATCACATTCAAACAGTATTTGCATGATTTTTAATTCGGCCTGCGAACGCGTGTAATCGTCATATTTTCTTAGTTTGTTGGCAACATGCTCTCCAAAAGCAGCATATTCCTTTTTATTTTCGCCAGCATCACGTATAATATTTTGAGCCTTTTCAAATATTGGATCTATATGCCTGGACCTTTTAGTACGTGGTTTTAGAGTAGTAGCGACAGCTTCCAAAGAGTCAGTTGTTTCTGACTCTACGACTTCACGTGGGCCAGCACTGATGTCAGTGTGTGTAGTTTCAGTCGCCTGTAAATGCATGAAATTGTTAGTAAATCTTTAAGCTTTTTTCAGATACCGTCAGGAGTCACAGAATGGAAACAAGTTGCAAAAGATTTCGAGGATCGTTGGAATTTCCCTCACTGTTTGGGTGCACTAGATGGCAAACATGTCGCAATTACCTGTCCGCCGAACAGTGGCAGTCAATATTACAATTATAAGCAGTTTTATAGCGTAGTGCTATTTGCTGTAACAGATGCACGTTACAATTTTTTATATGTACATGCTGGAGTTCAAGGAAGTATATCTGATGGGGGAGTTTTTAGACATACAGCTTTTGGGAAAGCACTTCTGCGTCAAACTTTTAACATTCCACATCCTGAATCCCTCCCCGGCCGAGAAATGTTAACACCGTATATTTTCCTGGCAGACGATGCATTTCCCTTAACAGAGAATATTTGCAAGCCCTATACGTTAGATTTGAACATTGGATCTCCTAAACGTGTATGTAACTATAGAATATCTCGAGCACGCCGTATTGTAGAAAACTCTTTTGGAATCATGTGTTCAGTTTTCCGTATATTACACACAACTATTGATGTTGAGTTAAAACTTGTACAAGATATAATTATGGCTTGTGCATATTTACATAATTTTTTGCGACGAAATACAAGAGCAAGATCTCTGTATTCGCCTTCTGGGACTTTTGATAGTGAAGATATTGACGTTGGTAGAATAATGCCAGGCTCATGGAGAGATGAAGAACAAAGTTTAACTGATTTAAGGATATTGGGAAGGAATGCCACCACAAGAGCAAAAGCAATAAGAGACGAATTTATGCATTATTTTATGACAGAGCTGGGGCGAGTAGCATGGCAAGATAAATATTTAGAAGGAACGAGTTCAAGATAACTTAACATTCAGTAACATAACATAGCATTCAGAGGGAAGAAGTTCAATTTATTTATCGATATTATACATATTTAATACAGAGATATGTACATTTTTCATGTCTAAAATACTTTATTAAAGATACTTACGTTAGAAGTTGAATTTTCACTATCTAATCCTATATTTGCGGTATTTTGACTAAAGAGGAACGATATCGCATCATATGCAAACCACTTTACTGTTTTACCACCAGCACTACCACTTTTCTTCTTTTTCTCCTCGTTCTTTGCATACGTTCTTAGGCTTCTGAATTTTTTGTAAGCCTCGTTGCTTGTTATGGCAAACCTTTCAGCGATTTTATTCCACGCATCTTTTTTAGCATTTCTGTCTTTGTAAATGCCGGTTTTTATATCCCACAGCTCAGGGTGCAAATGTACTTCATTTATAAAATCAGTAATTGTCTCGTTCGACCAGGTTGCAGTCATTTTTACGTAGTTGTCAAAATGCAGCTGATCGCAAAACACTGAATATAGCAACAGACACACTTCACTCATATCAAACTTCATGTCACGTAGAAAAGGATACACTGTGCCATAACAAAGAGAGTGACTGAGACAACAATAGAACTGGCCGTGCAATATTGCAGTTGAATTCGATAGCCTAGCGATCGTCCGGCCACCCCTCGGGGCAATATCGGCCATAAGTGGCTATACAAAACACGTTTGGCTATATGGCCGAGACATTACTGCAATATTGCATAGTGTGGCTGACATTGTTTGCAATGTTGCCGGGCCATGTGTTGCAGCCATCAATTGCAGCAAAACATGGCCCGTTTAGAAGCGCCATAACAAAGAGAGTGACTGAAACAACAATAAAACTGGCTGTGCAATATTGCAGTTGAATTCGATAGCCTAGCGATCGTCCGGCAACCCATAGGGGCAATACCGGCCATAAGTGGCTATCCAAAACATGTTGGGCTATATGGCCGTGACATTACTGCAATATTGCGTAGTGTGGCTGCTATTGTTTGCAATGTTGCCGGGCAACTGTATTGCAGCCATCATTGCAGCAAAACATGGCCCGTTTAGAAGCCCCATAAGACAAGCACAATATGACGTTCCCCGTGTACGTAATGAACATCTAGTTTTGTATATATCGTAATAAAAATTGTCCGAAATTTCTAATTAAAATACTAAAAAAATAACTGTGGTTGAATGAAATTGCAACTTCGTCATCGTTACAAAAATATTATATAAAGAAAAATAGATAACTGGGACTTAACTAAACTTAAAACAAACATTTACTAGGTTGAATCGTGTGTACATTTCAATACATAGTTATTGCTTAAACATTAAAGAATATAGAACAGTGTTCGTTGGCTTCAGCGTGCAACGCTCATCCCTGAGGTGGGAGGTTCGATTCCCGGCTGAGCATAATTGGACTTTTACATTCGCATTTAACATTCGCTCGAACGGCCAAAGAAAGAATCGCGAGGAAACCGGCTTGCCTTAAACCCATCAGTTGAGGGTGTGTCAGGCACAGCAAACTGATCGCCAACAAAAATCTGATGCTTAGACCTAAAAACGTTGGAGCACCACTGGTTTATTTTATGTTTTATATATTGAAGTAAGAGTCAAACTATTTAAGGCAGGCTTTAGTTCTCTGGTATTGAGCGGGCCGGCTGGCCAGCCAGCGTTTGCCCTGATCTATAAAAGAACTTTGGGTCTGAAAGGCCACACGACAATTCAGATTTCTTTCCTTAGAAACAAAGAAGGTAATACATTTAATACAATTCATATTCGGGATGCCACCTGGCCTACTGGCCCCTTCCCATCTACATGGGACCTACAACAGAGCTGGTGCAGCTTCTGATGCGGCTGAAAACACTAAAGCCTGCAAAACAGGGGTCTAGACTGTGAATATGATTTTTTCCCATTCGGTGTCGAGACTCTTTGTCCGTGGGGTCCTAGTGCTATAAGGCTTTTCAGGGAAATATCAAATAGGTTAGTCGATATAACAGGTGACCGAAGAGCTGGCACCTACCTCGGATACAGAATAAGTCTAGCTATTCAAAGAGGAAACGCTGCCAGTATTTTCGGAACCTTGCCTAAAGATTCCTTTTAATAATATTTTACTAATTTTTTAAGGTTAGTTATTGTTTTTATTGTTCTTTTTTTGTGTTGTTTCTTCCTTACTTCAATACGACACTTGGATATTAAGATCACAATTTTATTATAGTACTCACGATAAACTCCAGATTTCAGTTTTTCCATCAGTAAATTATATCCATAATATCCAGCAAGCATGAGGAGTATTAAACCGATGATAATTCCAGCTATGAGGCCACCATGAACATGATTCTCCTGGGATATGAGGCTGCTCTTTGATGTGTTTTCCAGTTTAAGTGTGAAGTTGGTCTTTGCACTCGTTAGTCCAGGCATTGGATCTTCTAACTCAACATATACCCGAAGATAGTCACAGGCACTGAGTTCTTTGGCTGTTGTGTGTATGTATGTTATTGAATTGTTTCTGAAATGATTTTTTTTTCGGGTTAATGTATCTCCAATTAAAAAGGGATTGAACATTTACGTATTAATGTTGATTTGATCATGTAGAATTCAATTTACGAAATTTAATGAATAATTTTCTAGTTTTATGAAACGACATACAACGAATAATTCTTGACTCGTTTCAGTCAAGTCTATAGCGGCATATACTTAGGAGTATTAAGAATATCCATACGCAACCTCACGTACATTTTATACACATCAAACATCACAGCCAAATAGGTATTCATGAAATCTATTGAATATTTTTATTGTTTTTTCCCTCTTTGTAAATATTTGAATTTTTTCGAAAATATTATGTATATCGTTGGCTATTTCTTTAGTTTAATTTTTTGTTATTATATATAATTTATGTTAGTAATAGGATTACTAATAAGAAGGAACATCCAAAAGAGTGTTCTAAGTCTGAAATTGAAAGATTGAAATGCTGTTACTTCTAGTAATAGTAAATGGAAATGCACAGGACACATTATGAGAGAAAACAAACATGAATGTACGAAAAAGTTAGAATGACTTTATTGCCTGACAAAAGAAAACGAGGATGAAAAGTAAAAAGATGGGAACATGATATAAGCAGAGCAGCCAGCAGTTGAGGCCCTTTGTGGCTACGTAAAGCTAGACACCGAGAAGAGTGGGAGATCTTAGCGGAGGCCTATGTCCAAGGACAAGCTATAGAATAGAAATTTAAAAAAAATATAATCCGCTTGCGTATTAGTTATTAATGTTTATAATAATACACATCTGTTTGTACTAAGATACGTATTTTACAACAGCAATGATATATATATATATATATGTATAATGTACGTTTAAATTACAACTAAGAAATAACATAATACATAAAAATATACCTAATAACTAACCTTAAAATTTAATTGTGATATATATATATATATATCATTGCTGTTGTAAAATACATTACATTAATTAATTACAAATTAATTAAATACATTAATTGCATAATGTAGATATTGTTAATTTAAAATAAGATAACTCAGAATATCTATAAAAATCGAATTATGTATAGGCATTCCTCACTCCAGGAATAAGTATCACAAAACAGCGAGGAAATGCTGCCAGCATTAAATGTACACTGACATAGGGAAAAACTTTTTAAATTTGTTTATTTGTAGTTATTATTATAACTAGGAAGATAAGCAACATTTTAAATACTGTATATTTGTGTATACTATAACATCGCGATGGATATCATAAGTAGTTTATGTATAGTATTGCTAAGTTATGTGTGATTGATTAATATATAACAAATGGTATAATTACAATTCCATTGGCTTAAAATTGCTAAAGTCCCGTATATCTACAATATCCATAGTAAAGTCATCGCATTCTGTGTCTGCTTCTGCTTGAAGATATAAACAATTCTGAAACATAATCAATAACTATATATCCATTTTAGTTATACATTGTTTGTCAAAAGAAGAACGATTGTTTAGATCAGAAATTGTTCCCCGTACAATTAGCTTTGTCGTAACAAATAGTGATTGTATTTAATCTTTTTTATAAATACTAAGGGTCTGTTTCACAATGTCCGGTTAAGTTTTGGAACTTAAGCTAATTATAAGCTATTTATTACTTATTGGTAGGATAAACAATATTTTTGCGTTTCACGACTGTCAGATAGCGCTATTCGTCATGAAATGCCAAGTATCTAATTCGGAACTTTTAACTTTCGAATAATTTATGTGTTGCATAGCTATTTGGTACTTTATCCATACATTTTGAAACAGGCCCTTAATCTCCAAACTTTTTATCTTTTAAATAATTACATGTGTAAAGTTGCATGAATCTTTCAAATTAAAATGTCATCAAGGATAGCAAACCTATATTCATTAATGCAGGATTCGAATCTAAACTTGAGCGGGATTTACAAAATCTCACTATAAAACTTCCTCCACTTCATTTGCAATCGCTATTATTAACATAATTAATTTTCAATTTTATTTATATTGATGACACATTTATGACGCATATTTTAAAATCTTCCCTGACAGACAACAGATTCTGATGACCTTCAGACAAAGGAGGTAGTATTATTAGTTAGAATTTTATTACATCAACATAAAAATAATTAAAAATACTATATATATTAACAGAATACTTACGAAGAAACATATTAAAACTATTTTACTGAACATTATGTACTAAACACGTCGAACACTTAATTATACTGAAACATTTTCCCATGATGTATGACTAATATATTATACCACATGTCATGAACGTTATAATCAAAATAACCTTATGGTTCAACATTTTTGGAGATATTTTTATATTTTATTCATAATCAGTATTTTATTGACACAATTAACACATTGAATGCTTTAATTATGTATACAAAGTAATAGCCGGAAACCGAAACGTTTTATGGCGAATTTTGATTAAGTAAATATGAATGTTTGAAAACATATATGAATGTACCTATATTATTTTTTTTATTAAATAAAAACATTTTTCGGATTCGAGTGGTCGGCATAGAGCACATTGGGTGCCGGATCCGAGAACTAGGAACGGCAATGGTTTAAAAAAATGAACGAGACGTTCGCATGGATCTGAGTGGGCGGCACCGGTACTATGGGCCCGCTTCACTCGGATCGGAGTAAAGAGCACTTAATGTGTAAAAACAACAGTTATAATACAAAAACCTGTAAAAATAAAGGAAACTTTTGTTAACTATGGTTATATGATAAAAATAATCATAATTTGCCCTCTTGCAATATGTATAGTAATAATAATAATTAAATCCTTTTCATTCAGATACATTTACATTTAAACACATTCATATTTCAAGCTACTTTTAGGTATATGTATTAGGCAAAGGCCTTTTCCAAAACCCGCAATTCCTCTGAGCACTGTGCCACTCTCTGCCATGAATCAGCATGGTGGTAATTTTTTTATTTTTTATTTTGACGTTTGGCTACAAGACCAACTGATATAAAGTGAGATGCAGCCTAATGGAGGGAACGCCTGTCGAGGGGATGGCTTAAGCTTAAAGTTGACTACGAGGTAACATTTCTCATCTGTTTAGTATGACTATCATGTTTCATGTAAAGGTAATTGAATAACACAAAACAACAGGAAAATATATAATATTAATAATCTCAGTTTTCGCCTAGTTGCGTATTAGGTGACAAATAAATAACGAGAGATAATTTGATGTCTGAATTAGGCTATTAAATTTTTTCTCAGTACATAAGTAAAGCAGGTCTCTAATTTTTAAAAATTATTTTAACGATTATTATAATGCATTTAATATTTAATCTATTTAATTAAGTAACTTAAGTTATTTAATTTTCCAGCATCGACCTAAAACAGACACAGAAATGTGTATGCAGATACTTGTTTTTCGCTTTGATGGGTTGTGGATCTCCAAACGGTTATGACCAACCCTGAAACCCTGATAGTTTAACAATGTCAACAGAGATTCTCTGGCAGTAAGTCTAGGTAGGTAGATATATGGTAGAATAATTAAAAATATTTCCTAGAGAAACTCCATAGTTTTATCCTGTGCGAGGCTAAAAAATGTTATTGAGTTCAAAGGACATTGCTTTATATTTATAAACAAAAGCAACTTTGACATTTGTATCGACAAAATACCTACTATTAAACCTTATCTAAAATATTCCTATTAAACTATTTTTATAAATAACAATTTCTTTCATTGCAATCGTTACAAAGCTTCCTATCTTTTTTACGTTAAATACACAAAATCATACAATTACACCCCTTAATCCAGTGCAGTAAGTTTCAAAATCTCTTTTACCAATTTGACTCATATGATTTTATAAAATGTGTTATCACATCCGTACTATTTCACGCACAATATATGCCATTGATCTTAAATATGAGTTCAAAATTACACTTAACAAAACAAAGCTTCGTCTGTCTGTTACTTTATGTTACTTTTTGTGTAATATTGACGAAGGACTTCCGGTGATTAAAACAATAAAGGGTCTTCAACATATGTTACAGGATGGCTGTTAACACGAATTTTTATTAGCCAACACACATATAATAAAAAAAACACTTAGACAATATACAAAGCCAAAACAGATTACAATGATAAACATGAAACAGAAAACATAACTACTATAATAGACAAAAAAAGGAAACGGAAACTGAACAGTAAACAAACAACATATTAAAAATTATTATTTCAAAGAAAAAAGCGATATCGTACTGCTAAGCAAAGTGAAAGTCTTCTCTTCTGTCCCTCTTCTGGTGGAAAATATCAATATCCTCTGAAATAGTGTCATAATTAAATATAAAAATTCGAAACATTTGCTATTTCGTCTTATCTTGCTCCAAGTCATCATTTGCTTCTTGGCCTGTATTTATACGCAACATACAATCTCCAATAATTATAAGTCGTCAGATTTGTTTAAGATGGTCAAGTTTCCACTTTTCTTAAGGTTTCTTTATATCGGTAACACAATGTACACTTATGGAAGTCAAAAATAAATATATATGAAATGCTTCTAATTTTAATCGCCAAGATTTTGAGATGAGATTAATAGTAATAAAATAAATTAAAAAATAAGATTTACCCAGTATCAGCAGGAGACATGGTTTTTAAGTCCGACTACTCAGTCAGTTGCTCCACATGGCATCGTCACACGTAGGTGTACGTAAACTAACTAATTTAAATGTTTTACATAATGGAGCATAACAATATGCTAAAGAGAACTGAAAGATGTTGTTCTTAATGATTGCAGCTCCTTACATATTGTTTATTAAAATGGCGATTTAAAAGTGTGACGGAGAGTCTGTTGCTAATTATTCTCGTCCGTTCTACACGCTAGATTTGAAAACCAACAGTAGATAAGATGAATATTCTGTATAAAGAATATATATGATTAAGCAGGAATTGAATGGAAAAAAGCATGGCTAAAGATATTTGGAAATAGCTGGAGGAGACGTTAACGCGTGAAGCGATTTCTATCAATAGTCCTGAAGGAAGTTTGGATTTCGGGATAACAAGATTGGATAGATTGGAAATAATCGTGTTGAATTTGGGCCGAAATTATATTTTAATATATGCTTTAGGAATTGTTATGGAAACGAACGAAATGATATTACTATGTATTCCCAGGATAAAACGGATATATTTTAGTATTTATAGGAATATTAATGTGAGCAACATCCTTCATTAAAATTCTCATACATTACTATTCAGATCACATAACGATAGTCATTCTTTTGGATATAAATAGACCTTGTGATTCTATTTACATTATCTGTTTATAAAGGAATTTCAAAAGAGGTTTATTTTAATGTTACAGCAAATACTTTGAAAATTATAAGCAAGGATTTCATCTACAATATAAAAATATTAAATGCTTTAAATAGTATATCCTCCAACTTCAATTTTGTTTTCTTTGGAGTAGAGACTCTTGGGCCGTGGGGTTCAAGTGTCCTACACACGCTAATTAAAGAGTATTGTTGGCGCCTGGTAGATAGTACTAGAGAGTACTAGAGGTACTAGAGGAGAGTACTAGAGGAGAGTTTATTGCCAGTTCTTCTCTTCCGTTCTACGCCCTTGATTTGAGAACTGGCAGTAAATGTAAAATTAAATTCATTTAATATTTCTTTTTTTTGACGTTCATAAGTGTACATTGTTACCTACATGAATAAATAAATTTTGAATTTTGAATTTGAATTTTAGACCCTAGAACTGGTGCTTTCGTCGCTCATCGAATAAGTTTAGCAATACAGCGAGGAAATGCCAGCGATAAGGTACACTGCAACAGGGACCAAACTTTTTAAATTTGTTGCATGATTATTACCAGGTACGTTAAGAAATTGAAATATATATTTGATTGTTATGTTTAGTTACATGGATAAATAACTACAACATTAATTATACAATAAATAGCATCATATCAAGCTCTTGTATTAACGAATGCACTAATAAACCTAATTTTAGTAAAAGTTTCATTGATCTCCCGCAGAGCTTTAACGTTTTTATGATAACATAAAATATTTGTAGTTAAAAAGCTACTACAGTAGAGTATTCCTCTTCATTATTATTATTCGAGCGTTATTAATGAATCCATACAAAAATTGGTTAGCTAACATTTCTTAATATGCGTATTAAACGTGTTAGTATAAGTTCTTAAAAATTAACTTAGATTCTTTGGTTATATTCTATTGAATCACCATTTTAGCTTAAAAGCCTCTTCTTTTTTTATCTATTTCTCGTTTTTTTTCTCTGGTTTTTCTCAATAAATTGGTCAGATCCAATTGTCTTATTTTGCACGGTACTGATCTTACGTTGACGGTATATAATTTTAATTAATGTAATGGAGCGCGTTTTTCTGTTTTTATTGTTGTCCTCTACATACAACCAATATATTATTGAGTTTCGTCTAGCAAACCTAAGATTATATGGCCAGTTAAAATAAAATATGTTTATTATAAGGCCGGCAACGCACTCGCGAGCCCTCTGACATTGAGAGTGTCCATGGGAGGCGGTATCACTTAACATCAGGTGAGCCTCCTGCCCGTTTGCCCCCTGTTCTATAAAAAAAAATTATGGAATAAAATATACAGGTATCACTAATTATTCCACGTCATTATCGGTAGTCATCTCTAAATGCATTAACCAAACCATTGATCCAGTTGATTTAATTATTTATTTTAAATAATTTTAATATCCATGAGTGAACCCGGTCGTTAACTAATTATACACTGATAGCAATTAAGTTTTAACATAACGCATTAAGGGTGAAATTTAACAACGCTCCGATGACTGTGATTTACTGTCTCCTTTGATCACATTGTTTTCATCTCTCCTGCCATTTGGTAGTGCGACAGGACAAAATTACAAGTGAAAAATGTGCTTAAAATTAATTGTGATTTTCATGTTGAGTTGTGATATATTTGTCGAAAGTTTAAAAGCCGGATCGCCCGGAGTGTGTGTCGTTAAATCAAGGTATTATAATATATACATAATGCATATACATATAAATTTCAAAACTTTTTAATGATATATTAATGGATTTATGGTCTAAATTTTTGAGGTTTTTTTTAAGCTTTCTTTATACCTAATATGCCTAATTGTTTGGATGATGAATTAATTAATAATAAGGAATGTATGTTGGTTTGTCGTTGACATGATAGCCTGTGTCAGGTACTTGCTTCTAACAAAAATATAAACGAATTTTACTGGAGTATTGCGATTTCCAAAAATCTATGAAGCATATTCAAAAATCATTCATTCATATAGGTTACTAAATGTACACTTATGAACGTCAAAAAATAAATATACGTAAGATTATACTATACAAAGATTGGGAAGAATTTTGCTCAAGAGAGAGAGAGATGGAGTTTTCCGAGGAGGCCTACACTCTATAAGATGTTCTTGAAAAAGAAAATGACACACTAAGAAAATATTTTGTTGTGTAAATACGCAGGATCGTGGTGGGTTCGTGGCTTTCCCACCACGAACCTGCCAATTAACTAACACTACATCTAAAATGTGAAAGTGCGAGACTTTGTCACGTACTTGGTAGTTTTAGTACAAAATCTATTTTTACATTAAAATTTCAGTGCGCGCAAGACACGAGTAAAGCCGATACAAGTCCCTATTAACAAATGGTGTGGGAAGAAGAAATGTGTCGTGAGAAGGACTAAGTTAGAGGTAACTTGTTTTAATACTTTCAAGTAAACGCTTGATTATGTCACTTAAGTAAGTTGTACTTTGTAAGTTGAGTTTTAAAGGGATTTGTTTGTGTTGAGTAAACTAGAATATTAAGTGACATTGGGCTAGAGATTCCACCGTGGTTCGTGGTTCGATTCCCGGCTGTGCATCAATTCATCATCAAAATCAAAAAAATGTGCAAGCAGTTCTGATAATGATGTCGCTTCAACCCCCCTCGAGGCTTGTGGCACCAGAAATCTGCATCTGTTTCACTAATCATTTTTCTTATGGCAAATCATCATCATCTGTCAACACCTTTTCATGTATTTGCCAAAGTCAATTGTCTAAAAGTTTGATGCACTTCCCCGAAGGGCATCAGAATTGGGTTAGCCTCTGCTAATACAAAGCCTAAATTTAATTTGCAGACATACGTAGCGCACAGGACACAAACCGTATGCTGCAGCGGTTGGCAATATAACGAAAACGACTCCTGTGCACCCTTCTGCAGTACCGGCTGCAATGGCGGCCGCTGCACTGCTCCTGACACCTGTACTTGTGATCCTCCAGCTGTCAGTCACCCTGAGCACAAGAACACTTGTATAACCCCTCAATGTAACCCTCCCTGTGTTAATGGCCAGTGTATCAATGATACATGTGTTTGCCAAGATAACTATGAGAAGTTAAACGAAACACATTGTTACCACTGTGAGCCAGGGTTCAGTTTAGCAGCAAACTTTACATGTGTGAAGTGCCAGTGTGAGAATGGTAGCTGTGTTAATAATACTTGCGTTTGTGATACGGGGTTTGTCTTGAAGGACAATCATTGTGAACCCATTTGTGAGGGCTGCAATGGAAGATGTATACGCCCAAACGTTTGCCGATGCCACGACGGGTATACCTATGCAAACGGCAGGTGTGAGCCAATTTGTAATAATTGTAACGGAACATGTGTTGGCCCCAATGTGTGCCAATGTTTTGAAGGGTATATCAATGTCGAAGGCCGATGCGTACCTCAGTGTAGTTGTGAAAAGTGTCTAGCCCCAAATGTATGTAATTGTTCCGATGGTTATAGAAGTGATAATGGAACTTGTGTGCCTATATGTACCGAGTGCGTCAATGGATATTGTTCAGCCCCCGATATATGTTCGTGTAACGAAGGATTTCTGAAGAGTAGTGACGGTGTGTGCCAGGCGTGCTCAGAAGTTTGTACTTGCAATGCTAATGGAGAGTGCCTTGAGGAAATATGTCGATTGTAAGTACTGTTAAAATTCACTTTTTTATATATCTTATATTTGTGGTAACATTTGCATTAACAAATGAATATGTTCAACTCTTTTGATATGTGAACTTTGTTCCAAGAAACTAGGACGTATGGTGAAAAATTATTACCTATTTGAGAGAAATCTTTATAGCTGTGTTTATATTCATTTAAAGGACACCAAAGAGGAAACACAGTATTGGATCTTAAGATCCTTCAAAAAGTACAAATAAATAATGAACGTACGTAACGATAAATCTTGTGCGTATTAATGGGGTTTATATTTAGACCATTCCCAAGAATGAATCAGAGTCCTAGGACAATAAGCTAATGAACTGATAATAATGATGAAGTGCGATCACTCACATCTATTGTGTCAATGCAAATGGTCTATATCCTGTGCTGACGATATCATGTGACCTCAATGTACAATTCCATTTAAATATTGTAGTTTTTATTAACAAACATTAGATGGCGTTTAAGCCGTAGGTATGTGGTGTAGGATGTTTCTTATTTTTCCTTAGATCTGCTTGCTTAAATACCTACAAAGATTTATCTCTAATATGTTTTTATATATAAATAAAAGCCTATTTCCCTTGTTCACGGCATCACGCGTGAACGGCTTGGCCGATTTCGTAAATTCTTTTTTTTGTTGAAAAGAATGGAAGAAAAAAGACTTTAGACATTTGTTCTAATAACAAATTTATGGTATGTTTTATAACTTTATTGAAATCATTACATTGCATTACAACTTTATATATATAATTCGACTGTACGTGCGTATGTAATGAATTGTGCGCGTTTGGGTGGCGCCCTAGATGGTTTTGATTCACAAATCAGCCCGGCAGATGGCGCTACAGTCGGTATCTAGGTTAATTCGTTATTCTGCAACTAAACATCTAGATGATTAACATCTTATCAATGAGAGAGAGACCTCTAGTAACGAACGTATAAGAATAAAAAATATTGCTTTTAATCCAGAAACTTGTAAAAGTTATATATGTATGTATGCCTTTGGTCTTTGCGCAAACCGTGGTGTGGTTAGAAGTCATTGTACTGCTAAATGCGTTTTGATATGCTGTTACGTCATTATAGTTCGACAGTGATCAAACGTGTCATTTGTGACTCGTAACACATAGTTATATTTTGACTACTCGAGAGGCCGTAGCGCGGGCAGTAGGCAATAGACATTGTACAGGATGTAAGCACCATATGCGCCCTTATTCGAGGCCTACAAAAATATCCTTCGAACGAATATTCGACATATTAAAAAATCTTTTTATTTATGCCCACTCATTTGGTTTTTCGCTTTGAATCAATTTTGAGAAGATTTCGTAAATTTTACAACAGTTTAGTTACCAACACTTTATAATAGAATATAGCTATTTTAGCAATAATTTTTGTGACCACCGTTTTGTTTGGTTCAAGAATGATTTTCACTGAAGCTTCTAGATCTTGGATCTGCTTCATATCCAAAAAAATGCAAAGTATTTTCATCAAATGTCAAACAACGACACCTTTAGTTGTCCTCACAAACTAAGGTTTCTCACGGTTTTGAAATTCTAATTGTTTTTTAAATTCTCGCTAGATGGCAGGCATCGCCAGTTATATATGAAATTAATTACATACTTTATTCTATTTTAAAAAGTCATATTGCAACTCCAATCTGGGTTGCTTTATGGCAGAATCAATTACTAGATTTCCCAATTCGTGTTATTAAGCGTATATTACAATTAGATTTACAGTAAAAATATATTGACATAGATTACATTTTTTTACTACTGAACGGCTTATATCTGGTTTAGTATTATACATAAAAAAATCCCCGTGAAATCCAATTAAATATTTTCTTGAACATTCCTGTCATCTATTTTCCATCCTGATGTAATAGGTTCGTTAAACCACTTATTATTGCATAATTATAAATAATGCAATTTCTTATCAATAGGAAAATTCCAGAGTTGCGGTAGATATAATAAAAATGTTTACACCATAATATCCTTTGTTCCTGACTATCAGGAGTTGTTTTTCTATAATGCGTTATTACTAGGTGTGACGTTAATACTATGATGAATAAGTCACACATTTTCTGGATTGCTCTATAAATCTATTACATTTAATTAACCGACGTCATAAAAAGAGGTTATTGATTTATTTAATTTTGAGTTGGAATTTGATGATCTATTTATACCTGCAAACGGAAACATCCTCAGTTAATATATCAACATGGTTTATTTGAAACAAAAAGAAGTCATCGTTTCTTGTTATGGGTAATCTTGAACGTGACACGTTTTATATACAGTGTGTGTGTTAACATTAAAATTTCAATAACAGGCATTTAAGGTTCATATTTTTTTTACAATTTAGTTCACAACAGTGTCGTGACACAGAAATTATTATATTTATTGTGCCTATTTGTGTGGCACCGTTAATTGGAGAACTCTTGATTTCGATAATCGCTGAAAAATGGATACTGAAAATACCAATAAACAGAAACGTTTCACATCAACAAAGACAACAAAACAATTGTGTATATTTAGAACTTTGAAATTGAAAGCATCGCATTATTGATAAAAAACATAAATAACAATTAGGTACGTTGTCGCATTACTCACTGGTTAATTATTTATAATTAACTATCCGATAATACGTTCGTTAACTCATTTACACCGTGTTCATATAACGATTTCAATCTATTTAGTTGTTTGAGTAGTGTCAGCTTAATGGTTAAATTTGAGTTTTAGCTCCGAATTTAATATTCCAATTTAGCAGACAATAAAGTCGTTTATATATTTTTTTTTAGTTTTTCATATCTCGAAAGAGTCATGTAACCACACTGGAATAGTCAATGTGAAGTCGTCTATAAAACATGGCAACTACATAACATGGTTAGATTTATTTAGCAACTAGCTAATTGTATTGAACCTAAAAATGCGCTTGCATTAAAGTATTGCAGCTTATTTTTAATTTTAGAAGTATCAGACTTACCTATTAGCTTAGGCGGAAAGACAACCACGTGATTTTGACGCATTTATTTATTAAGCTTACTAAACAGATATACCTCTATATAGTAAAATTTAAAGGGAAAAGAAAATAAATACATTGGACATGTCCACAAAAGGCTTCACTGATAAAAAATGTGATACAAAACAAAACAAGACAGCACAAAAATTATAAATCAGGAGAAAGACAAACATACTAGTAGCTTTAATAAAGAAGAAAGATAAAAGGCTAAGGACATAAATAGTTTTAACATATCCTTAAATAAAGTAGTAGAGGAGTGCGAGAAAAAGTCGATATAAGTGGCAGAATCCAGAGTAGAACAGATCATGTGAAGAGGTTCACGGAACCCAATGTTGGTTCTGGGAGTCTGAAGATTAAAGGGTCTGTGCGATTCATGACCATTTTTAAATCTAATAGGCAAGTAGGTGATCAGCCCCTAGTGCCTGACACACGTCGTCGACTTTTTGGGTCTAAGACATGTCGGTTTCCTCATGATGTTTTCCTTCATCGTTCTAGCAAATGTGAAATGCGCACATAGAAAGGAAGTCCATTGCTGCACAGTCCGGGAACGAACCTACGACCTCAGGTATGAGAGTCGCACGCTGAGGCCAACACTGCTCAAAATACGGTTTAACGTGTATTTTAATTTTCCAAATTAAGAATATTTTTGGTTTTCTACAGTAAATTTCACAAAAAATAGTGCGTTACATGAATGAAAATCTAGCAAGTACCATAGTTATGGCTAAAAAGTAATATTGTTGACTTATTTTACTACAATACTAATGGATATCTTAAACTAAGATAATGTTCATTAGCAGACTTCAATAATGTTTTGATACAGTGTGTGTCCGCGTCAATAAATATTTACTCATTTTGAGTATACACTTAAAATTAACTATAAAATTTATCATTGTGATACTTTTTATATAATATTAAATAATATAGAAAGATAAAGTATCTCATGCATAAATAATAATTAAAAAGTTTCTATGTTCAATAATAATATTATTGAAAAAAAGTATTATACGATTTTTGATAAAGTCATATTGACTATGTATAGATGGAGAATTTAAACAAATCAATTATCCTTTTATTAGTATTCTCCAAACAAACGCAGTTAACAAAACAAGGTCATAGTTATTTGTCCATTACCTGATGAAAACAAAGCGTATCGTCAATTGACCGTTCATAATAAAACCGATTAACGACCAACATGACAGGAATATCAATCACTATATAATATCCGACCAATGTCCATTTTAATCGGCGAATATTTTAGGGTCCTTTGGTATCAGTCCTCACATTACGCGGGAAGAGAGAAGAAAAGAATTTACGCGGGACTTTCAACCAAGTGTCATTCAAACCCCGCCTGTGCAAAGCTCATATGTTATGTGCACAAAATATTTGAAGTAAAAGTTAATTGTATTCGCGTCGGGCATGACCATCAAACAATTTTTCAGTCTTACAAAATATCGGCTAATGCTGGCCTACAGAGAGGTTCTTATGTGCCGATCTAAGCATTATTCTAATGGGACCAGGAATTCAACCTGGGTGGAATACCCGCTTTCGTCTCCAATGTAGTTCTCTGACGCGATAGGACAATCTCATATATTTGAGAGATTTATAAACGAACAAACTATGCACTCGTAACCCGGTCCTCATACGCAAGAGATGGATAAATTTAATATCTAATTATGATCTGGGTTTTGGAAATTGAATAGTTGGCTGTGTATGTATACGTATACTATACATTGGTTTTGCAAGTGTGAGAAAAAAAATGGTGCGGATCAGAGCGGTAATATTAGTACTACAGGGTCATACAAGTCTCTCGCTGAACACGACTCTTGAATAACACACACAAACGCCGTCGTCACTCTGCAATAATCATTTTTAACAAATGCCGACGCTGTTATGAATCGACGTTGCAACTGATTTTCAGTCATGGTCTGTGACACTCCAGCGAAGTTGAGTTTTGTAAATTACGTTCTAACTGTGAAAAAGTTTTATATATAACAAATAACCTTAGTTTTAGACATGGTTAATGATTTGGTATACACTGTTTTAGGAGTATAAAAAAGCTAGTATAAAATGAAGAACGAATGAATAAGTTTACGGAGAAAAGTTCATTGTTAAGTAATTATGATTTCATGTAAGGCTAAATATAGAGAGTTCAGAGGTCTAAATCTTAAAATATTTAGGCATTATTTTAACATGGTAGATCTATATTTTTTAATACTTAAAGTTTATTAGTAATCACAACAATCAAATATACAGAATTTACAATTTTCTTAACCTACATAGTAATTATATAATTAATAATTAGAAAATTAAAACAAATAAAAACAAAAAACTTGATACCTGTGGCCAGTGTACCTTTACCGCTGGCAGCATTTCCTCGCTGTATTGCGAAACTTAATCGTTCAGCCACCAGCTCTGGGTTCACCGGTACTATCTACCAGGCGCCAACTTGAATCTTTAATAAACTGTGCACTTGTACTCCACGTCCCAAGGCTCTCTACTCCAAAGGGAACAAAGTTGGTGGAAATACTCTTATATTTGAGCCGTTTATTATTTTCTGCCTGCTCTGCGGCTGACTCATCTGTTTGGCATATGTGAAGGTGAGGCGGGGCAAACGTGTCCATACAAGTAGCATCCCATAACAAAGCCCGTCCCAAACTCCAAGGGATCATCGACATCCCATTCGTCTTTTGCTATGCCTATTGGCTCAATATGGCATCAGGTATCTTGGAGCACTCACATTCTCATAATCTTCATCATCTTATTTCTATTTTGTTTTAAACTATTTAGAATGACTAAACAAACATTTGGAGATTATTACTTTAATTTGTTAATATATAACTTTATTAGTTAAGTAAGGATTTATCTTTAACCGAAATAATTAGATAATTAATTACGCTACCGCCTTAACTTTTTGCCTAATTAATAATAATTATATTACAGAACCATAATATATGATAATAACTATGGCATACAATTTGTAGCGGCTTTCCTTTAGCACGTGCGAATTTTATTAGATTCCCATACGATTTGCATAATATTTTTGCTTATTCAAATTCTACGCTTATCGCTATATCGCCGGACGTAACTGCGAAGTGTCATTGTTCCAACAAATAGATCTGTCAAATGCTTTGATTTGATATAGACAAATTTATTAGCGAAGTATTTGATGTTTATTTTTAAAGTCGGAGTTTACCATACCATTATTGTCGGTTTATTCGCAAAAACCAGAGACAATATAACTATTTAATAAAATAATGGTATGTCAAGGTGATTTGATTATTTCGTAAAATTATTTAATGTTCAGTTAACTTTCCTATCCAAATAATAAGTATTTCAAAGCAAGCTTAGCCAAGTATAAAACGCTTCAGTTGTGTCTTCTCTTTCGCTACCTGGCTAAACAGGTATAGTTTAGGCACAGACTCCGTATCACCATTGTTACCATAAAGAGTGTTCAGAGGAGTTGTTCCTTGAGGAATCCTACAACTCATGAGGAGTTCAGTTTCATCATCGGACGTAGGCAGAATATGGAGTTCCACCAGTATCACCTTGACATCGGTCGTTCCACAACTGAGCAGGTTTTTAAGGCATTTTTTGCCGCGGACCACCGAGTGGCATCGGTTGCCCACTGAATGTTTCCGAACCAATTCAACATAGGGTTCTTGACGAAAAGAGCGTATCAATTTTTAAAAGGCCGGCCCTCTGGGATTGAGAGTGTCCATGGGCGGTATTACTAAGCATCAGATGAGCATTCTGCCCGATTACCCCCCTGTGCTATAAAAAAATAACTTTAATCTTTGTACCATTATGGACTCGTAAATTCCGTACACTTTGGTTAGTCATGTATAAATTGTAATTATATTATAGATAAATTCAAAGTAATTATTCCCGTTCGGCGCTATCAAAGCTTTTTCTATATCACTTCTAAGCACAGAGGAAGCGTTGTCTTAGACAATTACTTATTCAAAACACAGCGTCCCGTAAGGGTAGCCAGTTGGAATTGAGCTGTGTTCGACGGCGATCGTGCTACGGATGTGATATCTTATCAGTATGGAAATACTGTGGTTGTTTGTGGTGTTGATATTTCAATTTACGGCGAGTGGTTTGAAACTTGGTGAGCCAAATGTGTGCCAGTAAGTTTTTTGATTTAAAAATTAGTTTCTTTAAACAACTAAGTTATATTATTATTAAAGCGTAAACACAAATTAGTATTATATTTATATATCAGAAATTATGGGACACGTGGTACAAAATTTCAAAGTAATAGCTTATAAAAACTTTGAAATTTTTAGTTGATGTAATAATATTTTGAATTACAGGCTTTTGATAGAGGTTCATGACTCATGGTTTTTACGTTGTAGTATCTATATCAACCAGTTTGAAACCCCAGTCAAACACAGTTTTTAAAATTTAGATTTCGCTAGTAGTATTCTCAACCGTCACTTATGCCTTGTATCGTGCTGTACGTCTTTGGATGAAGACGGACTTAGTTCCGATATAAACCAGTACTTTATATGTCCCATGTCTTGACTCTTGGTACTCCTAAAGATGTTTAGGTATTGTGGGTACTAAAACAGTTTGGTACCAGGTATATGAACCATCAAGTATTAAGTCTGCTTCGTTGAGCAGTGTTGGCCTTCGTCCAAACCCAATGAAGGGCGTGAAGAGGCGGACGCAACCGCCGCATCGCGTGTCGGAAAGCGGATAAGGCTCTGCGGTTACCGCATCCCGCATAAGGCGATTGTTGGTTTCTTTTGCACCAAGCAGTCAAGCCGCGGAGGGGTATGCGCAATGCATTTCCCCAAGTAAAAAAAAAAACCCCAAACCCAATAACCTATCTCAATACATTTTTGACCATCTGAGATAGTGATCTTAATCCAAATATTGATAAAAGTGTGCCAATAAAAAATCGACAGGTTGATGTGCCATCTGTCGATATAAGCTATCCACGGTGGGTATGATCGGTGTATGTGGGTAGACCTTTGTATGAAAATGGCAATTCAACTGTGTCAATATTCTATCTTAAGATTTTAACTTATACCAGTTTTTTAAATAATTTAAACGCTGCCAGTATCTTCGGAACTTTGCCTTAAGGGACTCCTTTTAATAATTAAATTTTCAGGTTAGTTATCCGGTATATTTTTATGTATTATGTTATTTGTTTTGAATAAAATATAAATTAATTAAAAAGCTATTTGATATGTTCTAAACATAGACAATAGACATGTATATTTTAATATAATTTGTACGGTTTTATTTACTTTATTTGGTTTATATTGATAAACAAATATTCTATAGCATTCTATCCGTCGCCGAAATGGATTGTCTTAATAGGGTTTGGTTATTGGAATACAAATAGGAGATCGATCGACGGTCAGGGTCTGATCTGAGATTGTTTTCAATCTGAGATTGTGGATTGGTTCTGCTAGTAAGGTCGTAGGTTCAAGCCCTGGCTATGCACTCTAACTGCATAACTTTAAAAAGGTTTAAATATTTACAAACGGAGAAAAATAATAAAAAAATATTCAAAACATGTAAATAAGTAATATCAAATTTGGCTGTGATGTGTGATGGTGTGAAGTGGGGGTATGTACGTGGGGTATGCTCATGATGCAGATGATTTCGCGCTATGGATATTCTTTATACTCCTTTAGCATATTCCGCGATAGCTAAGGACTTAAATATGGGTCCTTGTATGTCCGGGCTGTGCGATACAAAACTGAGTTTTTTGCATTTGCAATGTGAAGTTTATTGGTATCACAAAGGCTGATCATTTTCTTCCTGCTGTTAACACATAATTAAACAAATTAAACAAGTAATTTACTAAGTGTTGATTAAGATAATTAAGGTTAAATCAATGTCTAGTCTTCTGAAAGACTTTTAATTTTGATTTGAAGTAATGTAGTTGCAGATGGGTTTTTTTATTGAAAGACTTTAACGCAATGTAGAGTTTCGAAGGTTTCTACGGAATTAGTTATATTTTATTCTATGAAAAAAAAAATAGTTTCGTGTTGGATTGGATTCATGTAAGCGCGTTTAAACCTTTAATATGACAAAACAGTGCAAACCACATTACATAGTTTTTATCTATTCATAACATAAAAATGACAGTACTAAATATCTTGCTTTTGTTTTTCAGGTATGGGAAAAGACGTGTAAGTTATTTTACTATTATTTACGGATAAAAATTAACGCTTCCATTGGAATTAAAAGATATGTTTATTAGATCTGTTTATGACAATGTTACATTTACAAAACCTCTTTTGTATTAATGCGTTATTACTCATAATTTTGTATTAATTTTCAGACAGTATGCTGCTTAGGATATACATATGATAGTAGCAGTAATTCCTGCCGTGCAAAATGCGATAAAGGCTGTAATAATGGAACGTGCGTCACACCAAACAACTGCGTCTGCCCGCCACCCTCAGTCCTTCACAATGGGAACTGCGTTAATCCTATTTGCGACCAACCCTGTACCCATGGACAATGTACTGCACGGAATGTCTGTACTTGCGAGATTGGGTATGCTCCCGTCGATCAGTTTACATGCAAACCAGTTTGTGACCCAGCTTGTGAAAATGGAAGATGTGTTGCTCCAAATACATGCACCTGTTCCGTCGGTTATACATTAATCAACAAAACTTGCCAACCTGTATGTAACGAATGTGATAATGGCGAATGTGTCGCTCCAAACCTTTGTAAATGTAATCCAGGATATACGAAACAAAACAGCATCTGCCTGCCTGATTGCCAGCGTCCTTGCGTAAATGGATTTTGCTCTGGACCTGATAAGTGCACATGTACTGCCGGCTTTGCTGTTGATCCAGTGGATAGATTTAATTGCCAGCCCATCTGCGAAACACCGTGCGTCAACGCTACCTGCGTTTCTCCCGGCACGTGTTCTTGTATCTTTGGATATTTGCCGCTTAATGATACTATCTGTACACCAAAATGTGACGACTGTATACACGGAGATTGCGTAGCTCCAAACGAATGTAGATGTCATATAGGCTATGTTTCAGAAAGTGGTAAGTGTGTGCCGAAATGTGACGGTTGTAGTAATGGCCGTTGCACAGCTCCGAACACCTGTGTTTGTGATGAAGGATACACCCTTTCCAATGGTACTTGCAAGCCAGTATGCAATCCGGAATGTATTAATGCAATGTGTGTTGGACCAAATCAATGCAGGTGTTTTGAAGGTTTCCGAAGTAACAATAGTTCAACTTGTAAAAGGCACTGTGATAACTGTGAACATGGAAAATGCTTGGAAGGGAATTATTGCTTTTGCAACGAGGGTTACAGTTTGGTGAAAGGGGTCTGTACTCCAAGCTGTTCTTTGCCTTGCGTAAATGCAAGATGTGCGGCACCAAATACATGCGAATGTCTGGAAGGCTATAAACGAAATGAGACATCACCTAATAGCTGTTTCAAAGCCTGCATCTGTGATAACGGGAGATGTATAGACAATAAATGTATTTGTGATGAGGGCTACGAGATGTCGGATGGCAATTGGACTGAGCTTACGCCGTGAGTATTAAATTAAATATTGCAAAAATAAAGGTTAGCTTTAGTTTTTATAACGATTTGACGATTTCTGAAATGTGTAGATTTGTATAAATGCGCAATGTGCTTACAAATTGAATTACATTAAAATTATTTATATTAAGATACGATACCTAGCAGTGTTTGTTGGCTTAGTGACATCAGCGTGTGATTCTCATTCCTGAGGTCGTAGGTTCGATCCCCGGCACCAATAGACTTTCTATGTGCGCATTTAACATTCCCTCGAACGCTGAAGGATAACATCGTGAGGATACTTGTCTGAGACCCAAAACGTTTACGGCATTTGTCAGGCACAGATAGCTTAGCACATAATTGCCTATTAGTTTAATCATGAAACTACAGATTTCTGAGGCCAAGACCTTAAAAGGTTGTAGCTTCACTGATTTACTTGAAAATAAAAGTGGTAAATTTAGATCAAACGATTATAATATTTTTTTAATATATTTATTTATTTTTAATTTTTTTTAAATTGATTCTTTATCTAATAATGCACTTGTTTTCTGTTTTATATACATAAATTGTTTATCTATGTAATCTGTTTTGGCTTTCTGTATTGTCTTAGTGTTTTGTATTATAATATGTGTAAGTATAAGCTGTTAGATTACTTATAATTAAATAGATAAATAAAATCAGCAAAATTAAGCGACATAAAATTAGTCACGCAAATGCCATATTCATTAACATAATGTCTAATAAGAACATTAACATAATGTCATAAGAATAAGTTAAGTTATAGATAATTGATATCAATTATGATTAACTTATGGTCTAAATGTTGCCTTTAAAAACATAATCACCTTTTTCTCAGAAGACCTTTCACCGATTTATAAGTTACCTACAGAGAGTTAACGCATTTAATATACTATGTTTCGTTTCTATCGACACCTGCTTTATTCTCATAACATAAATATGTTTTAAATCGAGAACAATCGTGTTTGTAAAATCTTCAGCAGTATCTGTTTAACATTAACATTCAGGTTTATAAATAATGTTTTCGCCTCAAAATGAACTGTGATGAACCCATGAATGTTAGTCATGCATATTTTTGTCACAAAGTACAATTAAACACCAATGTTGTGCGTTTTTTAAAACACACGAGTTGTTTTTGTACGTAATAATTTAATTAAGTACCCCATCATTCAATTGTTATTTCAATTTGACAACACTGTAAAATTTTTAATAATATATATAAATAAATAATATGTAAAAATACAGTAGAAAAACAATTACCTTACAAGTATATAGACGCTCTTCAATCTTGTCCGTTTATATGTATTTATATCCTGGTTTATTAAGACATACGTAAGGTATAAATCTTATCCTACGAAACCAACTAAAGAGTTCCTTCTTAGGATAAAATTCAGAGGCGAAAATAAGTTAAATTTGACTCCAGTATATCAAATATAATGATAATTTGACATATTTTGACATTAAATCAATCTAACCTACTGCTTTTGCTAATGCATTTAGACCTAAAATCGACGTGTCAGGTACAAGACCTATAATAAAGAATAATAACTGAATTATGCCTCGCTATAAGCATATAATTTTTTTTAATGAATTGTAGAGAAAATTCATTAAAAAAATTGTTAAATGCATGTGCAGAGGCACAAACACACAATTTTACATTAAGTCTAGCCAAACTTAAGTCCTTATAGCAGTCTCTATTAAGGGGAAGACAATCTATTTTCGTCTTCTATTTTCCCACTTACCGAATAAAATAATAAATATAAATATATAAATTATCTGATCATACGATTGAAGGCATTAGGGTTAAAATAAAATTGTTAGGAAGGTAGAAACGAACATTTATCAATTAGAACTTGTATCATTCGCCATTACGTAGTAGTAGTATACAATAGAACTAATATATATTAACTGTTACCTAACGTAATGAACTGTTGTAAAATGTTACATACATTTCCTATTCATATTATGTGTACGAAAATCCCGCTCAAGATATTAATCTACATATAACATTATGTTTCAGAGTGGAATGCAAAACTTGCGAGGGAGAGTGTTCAGATGGCATATGTTGGTGCAAGAATGGCAAGCCATGTTACCAATTAGAAGAACCAGCTGAAGTTGGAACTCCTACAAAGTAAGCTATAACTATTCTGATGTGTCCACGAGAAGGTTTATGTTTTAAAGCCCTCAAAATATATTTTTAAATTATAGCATATAATAGTTTAACCTGCTAACAATAACCTTAAACACGTCTTGTTCATAGTATTGTCTTTTATTAACATACAAAATCTTATACAACGCGCTAGTTCGAAGCCACTTGGAGTACAACGCAATGGTGTGGGCCCCATATGAGGCTAAATACAGTCTCATGTTAGAGCGAGTACAAAATAAATTCACTCGCTACCTCTACAAGAGACTGTATGGAGTGTATCCCTTGTATCCACTTATGTACCCGACCCTGTTTGTTCTGGGTATGGTGGGGTACGACCAGCTACGCCTCAGAAGAGAGTTAGCTGTGACAGTTTATATATTTAAAATACTTACGGGTCGGGTGCATAATCCGGATATAATGGAGAGACTGGGTCTACGGGTACCAAGTAGAAACCTGAGGCTTACGTCTAAGCTTTTGGATGTACCGCGCGCACATTCCAACTTGGTTAGCAAAGCGCCACTCACGCGAGCAATACAGATCATTAACAAAATTTCCATTGAGGTGGACCTATTTGTTTGTACGCTGGCTGAGTTCACAAGAGTTGCTTGCTATATTGTTAGTTATAAGATTTAGGAATTTAAGTTTAATTTTCTAATGTTTGTATGTAGGTTAGTTGGTGTGGGTAATATAATGGTATTCTATCGCATTAGTTGTAACTGTTAAGATAGGAAAATTTACTGGAAAATAATAAATAAATAAATAAATAATAAATAAACTTTTACACATTTAAAGAAGAACACTTTTTTACGGATTATAGTTATGTATTATTGTATTTAAACTTATAATTAATTAGACATAATTTTAAGTTTAACTGAGGTTTCGCGTGCTTTTCAGCGTGCCCACGTGTGAAGCACGTGGTGTGGTCACCTTGACCACGCAAGCTAAAATAATACATAACTATAATCCGTAAAAAGTGTTTTTCTTTAGACGTCTTGTTACTTTGTCTTCACAACCGAAAGTATTATTATTGTCAACAACACAAACAACAGTTTAATTATAAATATGCAGTGATGTAGAAAATATTAACAAGTACCGTTAACATGTCAAAAAGAAGAGACTAGCTGGCTATCACACAAGGAATCCTAGTATGAGTGCTAGTGCACGTTTTTTTTCACCGACATATCCTTTTTATTATGTATAATAAAACTTTTTCTTTCTTCTTTTCCTTTACTATAGTTTGTTGTACTTATTTTGGATTATTAAAAATAGTTTAGAATTTTCCGACTGTTGAATACTCAGAAAAACTAAATATTTTCAGATTGGCAGGTCTGGAGCTTGGTTGGCTCCTTGGTGGAGGTGTGGGGTTGGCATTACTGACATTGGTAATAATAGTGATGGGTCACATTTGGCGAAAGCGACGAGAATACGGCGTAAAGGAAACTGAAATAGGTATATAAATTACAGAGAGATTATTGATTTTATTTAAAAAAGTATATTTAATACTACTTCGAGTACTCGAACAATTAATACTAGTTGATACGTCAGTTGGAACAGTTGGCGTATCTCAAATCATATATGTATATCATAATCAAAATATTCATATAGACGTCATTACGATGTATTATAGACGTCAATAAGAAAAAGAAACAAATGTACTGGCAGTCCTCATATCAACGAGAAGAACTCTCAAGAAACTCATCTCCAATATTTCTCTATTACTGGAATATAAGTACCGTTAAGTTTTGTATAAAAATCTATTGTTCTACTTTACGGTAGGATCGATTGATTAAACGGTTTTAATATAATTCTGTAAAACCTTAATAGACCTACCTACCTAGACGCTACCAAATACTGATGAAATGTGGTTTTAGAACTTTAAATTGATTTTTTTTAAACAGCCAATATTTTACTCCTTATTCTTCACTAACGGTAGAAAAAAGGGATTTAAAGCTTTATTATAACATCTACTTAAATAAAGTTTATTAATATAAAATATATTAAAATATCACGAAATAAATTATTCTACATAATTCAAGAAATTGACAATTTTTATGCATGCAACATACATTAACTATTTAATTTACGCAAACATACGTGATTACTTTTACTTTGTTGGTAACTTTAAAAAAAAAACTAAAATGTCGACTCTCGCTACCTTCAGGATGTCGGTTTTTTGTGACAATTTGCGCGCGCATCGTAAAAAAATTCGCCCATCATTTTCCCCTAGCGCGCCAAAAGTGTTATAACTATAATTTCAATAAGTATCATGTTGTGGAGGCGTGGATAATGGTCGTAATAATAAAGTAGCTGTTATTTAGTTATGTAGTTTAACAATCGTACGCCGTAATTTCGAGATAATAATTATCAAGCTCCGTTTTTGTGCGTTTAAATTGATTACAAAATTTCATAATGTACTGGACTGGCTTGAGTATTTAACATTAATTTTTTTTTATTGTTATATAGCTGCAAATTTTTTTACATTACTTGCGTAAACAATTAAACTTATGCAAATATATACTGATATGATTATTGGAAGGAATTAGTATTTGAGTATTGATCTATTTAAGCTTATAAGCACATGTTACTTTTCGTTAGCCTTCTCCATATCCTAATTACTGACATGGAACATCAACATCTAGCCTAACGTACGCGTAATAAGTAATTAAAGTGTTACCTTATTTACTAAAAGGAATATTTAACTTAAGAAAGTGTTGTATAACACTACTATCCTATTAATGTAACTCATCAAAATTACCTTCCTGGATTAATGTATAACATTTAAATGCAATGGCGCTGGTATCAGCTGCCAGCATTGTCATTGTATTGCTACAAAGACGGGTCGACACTCGACTGCAATGTTTCTAGATTATTCCACTACTTAGAGAACTTTTCATCAGGCTTAAATATGAATGATGACCGTTTCAGGACAGGGTCAATCATCATATTAGAAATTGTAATTATCAGAATGTTACCCTAGTTCTCAGGAGGCTGAAGCATTTTTTCGGGCAGTTTAAGAACTTGTGTCAGACACGGACGGAGCAATATGCCAATGAATTAGAGAGTCGTCCTAGAATTAAGAAATCACTACTCTCGAATATCATTTAAGATTATTCTCAGGGATAAACATAAACGAGGCGAAATGAAACGAACCTATTAATTCAGTTTCGAATATGATATCAAGAGATAAACACCGAAGAAATAAAGTGAAGACAAGTGATAAAGTACTGTTTGTTGTGCGCGTAGTTAAAGTAATTAGTGACCTGTGTTTGTAGTTAGTGCATTTCTACTAGTAATTTCCGATTAATTTGTGTTTATAAATTCCTCCTTGATATTTCAAGACATAATCCCTTGGGGATCGGATAGAAAATGCCCATAGATTAGCTACTATCCGATCCCCTAGCTCGTAACAATATTATAACATATAAGTCAAATGAATTTATTTTTAGTAATGCCCTGACTTTATATCAAGTCAATGCTTTACTTGATCTGTCACTCTACAAATTAACTGACTATTAATTGTAATATCTTAATCTTTTTCTTTTTATCTTTTTTTTTTGACGTTCATAAGTGTACATTAACATAATGTACACTTATGAACAATATAATATAAACATAAACGTCAAGTCCTATATGACTAAATACATTTTGACTTTAATAGTAACTTCAGATGAGGTCCTTACTTCACCATTATTGAGGTCCTGCCCTCGTTCCGGTGCCTCTTCACTGTTTAATCTATTCCTTCCTTCACACTCCGTCATATATAATCTCTTATTCAAAACTTTCAGGTGGCCAGGAAATCGGCAGCGTTGTATACACGGTACCCGATACGTTGCTAACGAGACGACCGGGAAGTATCGTAAACGTCTATGGCGAAAACGAAGATGACAACGAAGGTGTGAACGAACCTCTACGATCGACGGACGACGCTTTATAGTACTAGTATTAGGGTTTAATAGAAATAGTATTAATTTTATTCTTCTTTATGAAAGTGCTAATTGCATTTGTTACTAATGGAATAGCTGTTCAACGTCTTACATAACTCAGAGTCACTTATTGAGGGTAAATGATTAATTAAGAAGTTCAATATTATTGGAAGCCAAATAAAGTTTGCTACTGTTATATGCTCTCTTACAACTGTCATTAAATGGTCGGTAAATGAACCGATCTTTGGCCATTATTTTTAGCCAACTAATAAGATTTATAATTTTAAAAAAGGTTTGTTTTACTCCAGGCGATCAGTGTGTGCAGGGTAGTAGTCAAGACTCCAAATTTATTACACAAATAATTGGTTAGATTATATAAAATAGAAACTGACGCCAATCTGTGATGACTCTTAGTAACGCTGTAAGTTAGTTGGATGGTTTATTCTTGAAAAATTAAGTGTGATTTTAAATGACGCAACCTTTATACTTGTAGCGCACTGGTGCTGTTCTATAACTTCTCTATTAACTGTTCAGTTATGAACCTACGCCATGAACTACTTAATGTCTTCGGATCTTTAACAAAGTATGTGTCCTTTAATAGAACATAGGTCTTACATAATTTTATTGATTATTTTTGTTATAAGCAAATAGGCATTTCATTACAACAATTCTTTTGCATTGATATTTTAATAAAAATAAGAATTACATATTCGCCAGGGCCATTCCTTGCGTTTATAATTATTAAGTAATTCTATATAAAACATTGAAATTTTTTTACTGCATGTAATTTTTACTATCGAACGACATCACAACGCTTTCAAAAGGTGTTGTTGATATATACATATACAATATGTTAGGGAGTCGTAGCTGTGCACAAATCTTCATTTATACTAAAACAATAGACGTTCAATAATACTTTTAAAATTTCACTGTATAATAAATTTTTTTTATTATATTATATATAATACTAACATACTCGGCCAAGCGTTTCTGTGGCTAGTGTGTGGTTTTGTTATATAACATAGTAGTAAACTATTCAAGGGAAGCTTATGTGAAACATTGATACTTTTAACGCAGCGCCATCTGTTCATCAAATAATAAACAAATATTTGCAATAAAATAGTATTGCGGGTATAAATTGCGATGTAAGTTATCTTATCATTTAAGTTAGATAAAATTTGATTTATATTGGTTCGGTTGTTTACGATTCCATAGCGGACAAACAACGTGACACGTAATTTATATATGTTTGAATATATTGACAACACCCGCTAAGCTGATATATTATATATATATATTAAGATAAGCCCAGTTCATCATGCTTAAATAATAACTAGGAATATCCGTTCTCGTGGCGTGTTAGAGTGATAACATAATCTAACTTTGTTTGGCAAAATATACTTAGCATCTCATACGCAACACATACACTCATAAATGAGAAGTACAAATCAAGTACAAACAAAAATTTTGCCAAATACAGTTACCCAGGACGTTTTTCAGTCCTCATTTTAATATGTTTACTTTTGTGGAATTAAGTATCATATTTCATAACGATAGTTTTAATATTATTTAATGCTTAGATTAAGGAATGCTATTAAATAGCCAGTGTACATAAAATAGGAATAAAGATAATTCTTAATATTATTTAATTTTATTTTAAACTCTGAAGATGTTTGTTCAAATACGTCGATCCTTACCTAACTTCGGATACAGTTAACGAATAATTTCATATTTGCGCCATACAATGCACAGAGGCGATTAGAACTTGAAGAAAATGATCGTGGCCGTTTACCAACCAGGTGGACCGATTACAAGAAAGACTTTGACTAGACAAAACTAGGCATTGTTAAGAAATGCGCTGGAGAGAAACCAGATGGAAGCAGATTGTTTCCTTCCTCACAACGATTCGCACACATGAGCTGCCGACTGAAGACAGATCTTTGTCATAATAAATTAATATTGCAGAAAGAGACAAACTGCCAGTAGTAGGATAACTTTAATTTTCATTAAAATATAGCTTTAAATAGGACATATTTTTTTTTATTTATAATTTTGTACTTTCGTAACGAATTAACTAAAAATAATTTAAAAATTGTTACAAAGATTCATTATATCTATGTAACATAGGCTATATCTAGCTATCATCACAACTTAAAATAATGCTCTAAATGTGAGATACCTAGAACGACTTCTCCAAATTGGATAAAACTTTTTGGAGCGTTTTTAGTGCTTATCAGGACAAGGTTTGTATAAAAAAAACCCGGATTATCAATCTTATAATAGGTATGAATAAAAAGTCAGTAAAATAGGACGAAGACTGAAAAATAATATAATATAAAAACCACACTGATAATAAATAATTAGGCAAATAATAATAATAATAATTATTTATTCAGGATAAAATATGATTAATTCTTATCTATCAATATTGTTACAAATAATATCGTTATTAACATATAATAAATTTAAGTAATAAAATAAACAACAGCTCTGATAAGATAAAGGCTACTTGGAAAATTATAAACGAGGAGACTGGAAGAACCTCCAGAAAGGATTCTGAATATAAGATAAACATAAACGGAAAAGTAATTAGTTCCGACCTCGAAGTAGGTTTTTACAAATATCCCACTAAATACAACCAGCGTTCTAAATTCTTCGCCATCAGCAGCCCTTTTATTATTGCAACAGAATGTTCCTGTATGCAATCGTGAGTTTATATTTAGCCGCATTAGCTGCAATGATATTATAAAATAATTTAAACAGCTAAAAATAAAAAAAACTAAAGATCTTTGGGCTGTATCTGTGTTCATTTTACAATCAGTAATCGATGCTATCAGTTCAGAGTTGGCTATAATATTTAATGAATGTATAGATTGTGGAGTCTTTCTAGACGAGATGAAGTTTAGTAAAATCAGACCGTTATTCAAAACGGAAAGCACTTTTGACCCCACAAATTTAAGACCCATATATATACACACATAAATAGACTTTGTTGATAGTGCGGTGTTTTTGGGAATTACTGTAGATAGTAAACTCCAGTGGTGCCAACACATAGAAGGTCTTTCGAATAGGCTAAGTTCTGCAGCGTTCGCAGTGAAAAAGATACGCAATCTTACGGATACTACTATATGATTACTATTTTCATAGTATCATATGGTGTTATTTTGTGGGGTAATGCCGCTGACATTAATTCGATATTTCAAGTCAAGTCAAAATTCATTTATTCATATAGGTAACATCATGTACACTTGAACGTCAACAAAAAAAGAAATATTAAATAAATCTAATTTTACATTTACTGCCAGTTCTCAAATCAAGGGCGTAGAACGGAAGAGAAGAACTGGCAATAAACTCTCAGCCACTCTTTTTAATAGCCAAGTTTTTTTTACACACTGTTTGTAAGGAGCTGCAACCACTACACCATGTTCCATATGATATATTGAGTAATAAAAAATAATAAAATATATTAAAAACAAAGATTTGTCCTCTATAAGCAGGAGGCATGGTGAAATAGGAGCACGCACTTACATACTCGTGAGAACAACACGCAAATACGTAGTATAAACAACTAATATCGAAATAATAGAGGACAAAAATCTTTGTTTTTAATTTATTTTATTATTCTTTATATTTATTTTATTATTCTTCTAGATGTCATATGGAACATGGTGTAATGGTTGCAGCTTCTTACAATCATTATGTAAAAAAAAAACTTGGCGATTAAAAAGAGTGGCGGAGAGTTTATTGACAGTTTTTCTCTTCCGTTCTACGCCCTTGATTTGAGAACTGGCAGTAAATGTAAAATTAGAATCATTTAATGAATATTTCTTATTTTTGTGACGTTTTTAAGTGTACATTATGTTACCTATATGAATAAATGATTTTCGTTTGTTTGTTTTGTTAAAAATTATATACTAACAACGGGGAAGAGTGGTATTACTATTGTCACATGACATAACAAATCGCCTTCTTTTAGGTCTTCTAAAGTCTATAGTGCCATCCCTTTTCGAAACGTTGGCTGCCCTTCTGAACAATCACTTTGTGCTTCGACCAAAAACAAAACATAAAACAGCATCCCACCTTTCTAAATTCTGCTCTGCCGCGGACCACCACTTTGTGGCACCGGATGCCCACTGAATGTTTCCGAACAAATTCGACATAGGGTTCTTGACGAAAAGAGCGTATCAATTCTTAAAAGGCTGGCAATGCGAGCCCTCTTGGATTGAGAGTGTCCATGGGCGGTATCTCTAAACATCAGATGAGCATGTCCGATTACCCCCCCTGTGCTATAAAAAAATAACTTTAATCTTTGTACCATTATGGACTCGTAAATTCCGTACGATTTGGTTAGTCATATATAAATTGTAATTTTTCAATATTTATTACATAAATTAAACCTAAGAAATAACATAATACATCAAAATATACCTAATAACTAACCTTAAAATTTAATTATTAAAAAATATTATTAAAAGTAGTCCCTTTAGGCAAGGTTCCGAAGATACTGGCAGCGTTCCCCCTTTGAATAGCTAGACTAATTCTTTGTCCAAGGTAGCTGCCAGCTCTTCGTTCTCCTGTGATGTCGACTAACCTTTTTGATAATTCCCTAAAAAGCCTTAACGCGCTAGGACCCCACGGACCAAGGGTCTCGACACCGAATGGGACAAAATCATATTCAGAGCCTAGACCCCTGTATTTACAGGCTTTAGCTTTTTCAGCCGCATCACAAGCCGCACCAGCTCTGTTGTTGGTTCCATGAAGATTGGAAGATATAGATAAGTTCAAAGATATTATTCCCGTTCGGCGCTATCAAAGCTTTTTCTATATCTACATCTAAGCACTGAGGAAGCGTTGTCTTACCAATAACCTATTTAAAACACAGCGTCCCGTAAGGGTTGCCAGTTGGAATTGAGCTGTGTTCGACGGCGATCGTGCTACAGATGCGATATCTTATCAGTATGGAAATACTGTGGTTGTTTGTGGTGTTGATATTTCAATTTACGGCGAGTGGTTTGAAATTGGGTGACCCAAATGTGTGCCAGTAAGTTTTTTTTATTTAAAAATTAGTTTCTTCAAACAACTAAGTTATTTTATTATTAAAGCGTTAACAAAATTAGAATTGTAGTTATATTATTTGATCAGATATTATGAGACACGTGGTACAAAATTTCAAAGCTTATAAAAACTTTGAAATTTTTAGTTGATGTAATAATATTTTGAATTACAGGCTCTTGATAGAGGTTCATGACTAATGGTTTTTATGTTGTAGTATCTATATCAACCAGAGTAAGTAACTTTAGGTCCCCAGTCGAACAGTTTTTCAATTAAATTTGAGATTTCGCTGTACGTCTTTGGATGAAGACGAACTTAGTTCCGATATAAACCAGTGATTTATATTTCACATGTCTTGACTCTTGGTAATCCTAAAGATTGTTAGGTCTTGTGGGTGCTAAAACAGTTTAGTACCAGGTATATGAACCATTAAGTATTAAGTTTGACTTGTATTAAGTGTAAGTAAAAGTCTGTGTCAGTGTTTGCCAGTTCTTCTCTTCCTTTCTACGCCGTTGATTTGAGAAATGGCAGTAAATGTAAAATTAGAAGCATTTAATGTATATTTCTTTTTTTGACGTTCATAAGTGTACATATTTATTTATTTATATATATTTATCCTTTATCGCCTTATACAAAACACACATAACAAAAATAAAAAACAGTGACAAAAGTTATAAGGCAAAGGGCGGCCTTATCGCTTACAAGCGATTTCTTCCAGACAACCCTAATGAGAGACAACGATAAAGAAACCAATAGAGGGTAGAGTACAAAAAATGAAAAACAATTAACAAAAAAAACAAAAAAACTTAAAACAAACGTTAACCCATTAAGTGCGTGAGAAGATCCAGACGTCCAACAGGTTCTGGGGAGTAAATAGACTCAAAGTTATCAGCAAATATTTCTGCTATCATTGATGGCTCAACAAAAAGTTCATCTGCCTCATTTTTTAAAACCGATGGGATTCCTGTTATAGAGCAGAATTGTTTTTTAATGTATGCATAAAAAGATTTCGGACCAGTATCAATGACATTTGATTCAAAATCGCTTCGTCGTTTTCTTGTAAGTTTAAACAATAAATTATTTGTATATCTGTATCTTCTGTACATGCTATCAGTCCTGGCTATTCTGTAGTTCTATTTTCTTCTTAGTTAGATGTAATATTTGATAATTTATCCACGGCTTTAGTAGGTTTTATTCTTGCTTTTAGTTTTAAGAGGTATGGATATTTTAATTGCGTCTTGGATTTGATCTTTAAAGTTGATCCACAAATCATACGATGAGCTCCCTTGAATAATCAAGGATTCAAGTTCGTTACTCATACTAATACAATCAGCTTTATAGAAGTCATATTGGGTCTCTTAATTAGACTTAACTTCATTACCAATTATTTCTAGAGAGACCGTGAGTACCAAATGGTAACTTCCACCAACTGGAGGATAATAACGTACCTCACTTATAAGACTATTGTCATTGCAAAGTACAAGGTCCAACGATACTCCTCGTCGTTTCTCTTTCTTGTGATATGGTTTACAAATTGAATTAAATTACTGTTAGAAAACATATTAAAAAAGGATTCACTTAATTTATCTAGTTTTTTAATTGGTTAAGGGGCCATTCTAACTGTGGTAATTCACAGTTAAAATGGCCTCAACTTCAATATAAAAAAAGTATAGTGAGATGTTTTTCACCCTTTTCGATCCTCAGGGCAAGTTCGTCTCGTAGACTTTTTAGCTGATCTCTTTGGTAAAGGGTCATATCTGAATAAACTCGAACGGGTTTACCAATTTTGCTCTTGTTTTTTAAAATATCAATAGCGGCGCGTCTATTTTCGAACACGACTTTTATCGGACGTGGCTGTGAGGGGTTAACGACTGCCGGTTTACCTAAGCGAAACACATGCACTATCTTGGGGTCAGGGATTGGTATCAGATTGAAAGTGTCAGCTATCTTGGTTTTGTCGTAAACCTTTCTTTCCTCTGGAGAACATGATTTTGATTCCGGTATACCAAACACAATAACATTGCAATTACGCTTCTTCCTCTCCTCTATTTCATTTATAATAGTGTCTAAGTTGACAATGGACGGTTGAGTGGTCTTCAGTACCTCGACTTCTTGTTGTAGCTCAGCAACTAATCTACGCAACTTGTCTTAAACCGGTCTCACAGTCATTACAAAGAAATGATAGTTTGTGTGTCTGAAGACCAAAGACCCGCAGTTCGGTCGCAGAAAGACCGTTGCATTTGTTACAAATGAGTCGGCAACACCCTTTGCAAGTAACTTTAACACTTTACTCATCCATTTTGCCAAGACACTTAAAGCATTGAGACATATTGGGACTTTTAAATGTCGATCAATTTTCTTATATTTATTTATTATTCTTAGTTGAGGGTAGGTATTTAACAGCACTTTTAAATTACTAAGTTTTAGAGTTGTTACACAACAAATAGTTATGTTACTAATAGTTCTAGCAAAAGTTAATAGGTTTCTCCAAATCACAAACACTTTTCACTACACTCGCGCGTATACAACCATATAATTAAAATTAAAAACACAGGAGCTGCGTATTACGATGTTGACTGGTTGACGACGCGGTACGGTTACATTATGTTACCTACATTAATAAATTATTTTTGAATTTTTGAATTGAATTGAATTTGCAGTGCTGGCCTAAACCCAAACCCAATAACCTATCTCAATCCATTTTTGACCATCTGAGACATACATCTTAATCCAAATATCGATAAAAGTGTGCCAATAACAAATCGACGGATTGTTGTAGCCATCTGTCGATATAAGCTATCCATGGTAGGTCGGATCGGTGTATGCGAATAGACCTTTGTATGAAAATGACAACTTTGCCAATATCTATCTATCTTAAGATTTTAACTTACACCAGTTTTTAAAATAATTAAAAAGCTATTTGATATGTTCTAAACATAGACAATAGACATGTATATTTTAATATAATTTGTACGGTTTTATTTGGTTTACTTTATATGAGTATAAAGCGATGAGATTGCATTCTATCCGTCGCCGAAATGGATTGTCTTAATAGGGTTTGGTTATTGGGATGCAGATAGGAGATCGATCGACGGTCACGGTCTGATCTCAGATTCTAGATTCAAAAAGTCAACGGCGTGTGTCAGGCACAGGAGGCCGATCACCTACTTGCTTATTAGATTGAAAAATGATCATTAAATGTACAGAAATCTGAAGGAAACTAAAACTAAAGAGGTTGTAGTGTCACTGAGTTTTTTGTAACTATCTTTAATGAGTGCAATCTATTTTAAATTTTTTATTGAAGATGTTTCCGTTCTCGAATTTCATGGCTACAGAAACGTCGCGAATTTTTTGTAATTTATTTATTTATTTCATAATAAGCTAACATAAACTATAACAAAAAACAATTTTACTAATGATATTATACCCAAAGATATTTACTTACAAAAAGGTTTAAACATTTACAAACGGAGAAAAATAATAAAAAATAATCAAAACATGTAAATAAGTAATACCAAATTTGGCTGTGATGTGTGATGGTGTAAAAGTGAGGGTATGTACTTGGGGTATGCTCATAATGCAGGTGATTTTGCGCTATGGATATTCTTTATACTCCTTTAGCATATTCCGCGATAGCTTAAACAAGTTAAGACTTAAATATGGGTCCTTGTATGTCCGGGCTGTGCGATACAAAACTGAGTTTTTTGCATTTGCAATGTAAAGTTGATTGGTATCACAAAGGCATTTTCATTTTTTTCAACAACATTTTCTTCCCGTTGTTAACAAATTATTTTCAAATCAAACAAGTACTTTACTAAGTGTTGATTAAGATAATTTAGGTTAAATTTGAATTGAATTATTGAATCTGAATTTAGATTTGAAATGAGGTATCTGTAGATGGGTTTTTTTTATTGAAAGATTTTAACGCAATCTAGAGTTTCGAAGATTTCTACGGAATTAGTTATATTTTATTCTATAAAAAAAATTAGTTTCGGGTTGGATAAAAATGACAGTACTAAATATCTTGCTTTTGTTTTTCAGGAATGGGAAAAGACATGTAAGTTATTATTACTATTATTTACGTATAAAAATTAACGCTTCCATTGGAATTGAAAGACATGTTTATTTGTTCTGTTTATGTTAATGTTACATAATTATACAAAACCTCTTGTATTAACTTATTATAGGAAAACATGCGTTTTTACTCATAATTTTGTATTAATTTTCAGATATCAGTATGTTGCTTAGGATATAAATATGATAGTAGCAGTAATTCCTGCCGTGCAAAATGCGATGAAGGCTGTATCAATGGAACGTGCGTCACACCAAACAACTGCGTCTGCCCGCCACCCTCAGTCCTTCACAATGGGAACTGCGTATATCCTATTTGCGACCAACCCTGTACCCATGGACAATGTACTGCACGGAATGTCTGTACTTGCGAGATTGGATATGCTCCCGTCGATCAGTTTACATGCAAACCAGTTTGTGACCCAGCTTGTGAAAATGGAAGATGTGTCGCTCCAAATACATGCACCTGTTCCGTCGGTTATACATTAATCAACAAAACTTGCCAACCTGTATGTAACGAATGTGATAATGGCGAATGTGTCGCTCCAAACCTTTGTAAATGTAATCCAGGATATACGAAACAAAACAGCATCTGCCTGCCTGATTGCCAGCGTCCTTGCGTAAATGGATTTTGCTCTGGACCTGATAAATGCACCTGTACTGCCGGCTTTGCTGTTGATCCAGTGGATAGATTTAATTGCCAGCCCATCTGCGAAACACCGTGCGTCAACGCTACCTGCGTTTCTCCCGGCACGTGTTCTTGTATCTTTGGATATTTGCCGCTTAATGATACTATCTGCACACCAAAATGTGACGACTGTATACACGGAGATTGCGTAGCTCCAAACGAATGTAGATGTCATATAGGCTATGTTTCAGAAAGTGGTAAGTGTGTGCCGAAATGTGACGGTTGTAGTAATGGCCGTTGCACAGCCCCGAACACCTGTGTTTGCGATGAAGGATACAGCCCTTCATATGGCACGTGCAAGCCAGTATGCAATCCGGAATGTGTTAATGCAATGTGTGTTGGACCAAATCAATGCAGGTGTTTTGAAGGTTTCCGAAGTAGCAATAGTTCAACTTGTAAAAGTCACTGTGATAACTGTGAAAATGGAAAATGCTTGGAAGGGAGTTATTGCTTTTGTAACGAGGGTTACAATTTGGTGAATGGGGTCTGCACTCCAAGCTGCTCTTTGCCTTGCGTAAATGCAAGATGTGCGGCACCAAATACATGCGAATGTTTGGAAGGCTATAAGCGAAATGAGACATCACCTAATAGCTGTTTCAAAGCCTGTATCTCTGATAACGGGAGATGTATAGACAATAAATGTATTTGTGATGAGGGCTACGAGATGTCGGATGGCAATTGGACTGAGCTTACGCCGTGAGTATTAAATTAAATATTGCAAAAATAAAGGTTAGCTTTAGTTTTTATAACGATTTGACGATTTCTGAAATGTGTAGATTTGTATAAATGCGCAATGTGCTCACAAAAACAGGATTTTTAACATAAGTCAGTGTCCAATGTCCTTATAACAGTAATAAATATAAATAGATGAAAATATATAAATTATCTGATCATACGATTGAAGGCATTAGGGTAATTATAAAATTGTTAGGAAGGTAGAAACGAACACTTACCAATTAGAACTTGTATCATTCGCCATTACGTAGTAGTAGTATACAATAGAACTAATATATATTAACTGTTACCTAACGTAATGAACTGTTGTAAAATGTTACATACATTTCCTATTCATATTATGTGTACGAAAATCCCGCTCAAGATATTAATCTACATATAACATTATGTTTCAGAGTGGAATGCAAAACTTGCGAGGGAGAGTGTTCAGATGGCATATGTTGGTTCAAGAATGGCAAGCCAATTGTTACCAATGTTACCAATTAGAAGAACCAGCTGAAGTTGGAACGCCTACAAAGAAAGCTATAACTAAAGAAAAAGAAACAAATGTACTGGCAATCCTCATATCAACGAGAACTGGCAAGAAACTTTTCTCCAATATTTCTCTATTATTGGAATATAAGTACCGTTAAGTTTTGTATAAAAATCTATTGTTCTACTTTACGGTAGGATCGATTGATTAAACGGTTTTAATATAATTCTGTAAAACCTTAATAACTACTAGACGCTACCAAAAACTGTTGTAATAAGGTTTTAGAACTTAAAATTGATTAAATTTTTTTAAAACAACCAAGGAGCCTTTCTAATACGTTCAAAAATAAATTATTAAATTTTAATGTGACAGCACTAAACTGCTTTCAAAATAAGCGTGTGTTTACACGCGTCAGAAGTTATACCTCTTTGCCATGACAAGTTACTACGCTCATATATGAGAAGTACAAATCAAGTACAAATAAAAATTTCGCCAAATAAAGTTATATAGGTAATATAGTTATACACTGAAATGAGTAGGCAAGCATACCTAGGCATATTCTGTGTATCAAAAACTATCAGTCAAATAAATTTCATTTGGTTATCAAAGGATGAAGGTGATGAAAAAAAATCGATAAAAGTTAATTTAATTAAAAATAGCCAGTACCACTTTACGATAGGCAAGCAATTATAGGCATATTTCTTCATAAAAAATATTTAATAAAAAATACGTCTCATCTGGTTATCAGATCGGTGAAGGACGACCTCCCACGGGCTCTCCTACTATATCGTTCCTTTTGTGGACTTAAGTGTCATATTTCATAACGATAGTTGTAATAAATACGTCGATCCTTACCTAATTTCGGATACAGTTAACGAATAATATGTATCATATTTGGGCCATACGATGCACAGGGCGATTAGAACTTGAAGAAAATGATCGTGGCCTTTCACCAACCAGGTGAACCGATCTTGTGAAAGACTAATTGTCCTCAAAACTAAGCATTGTTAAGAAATAAGATATGCGCTGGAGAGAAACCAGATGAAAGCAGATTGCTTCCTTCCTCACTACGATTCGCAGACATGAGCTAATCATCACAACTTAAAATAATGCTCTAAATGTGAGATACCTAGAACGACTTCACCAAATTGGATAAAACTTTTTGGAGCGATTTTGGTGCTTGTCAGGACAAGGTTTGTATTAAAAAACCCGGATTATCAATCTTATAATAGGTATGAATAAAACGTCAGTAAAATAGGACGAAGACTGAAAAATAATATAACATAAAAACCACACTGATAATAAATAATTAGGCAAATAATTATACAGGATATAAATATGATTAATTCTTATCTATCAATATTGTTACAAATAATATCGTTATTAACATATAATAATTATATACTAACAACGGGGAAGAGTGGTATTACTATTGCCACATGACATGACAAATCGCCTTCTTTTACGTCTTCTAAAGTCTATAGTGCCATCCCTTTTCGAAAGGTTGGCTGCCCTTCTGAACAATGACTTTGTGCTTCAACCAAAAACAAAACATAAAACAGCATCCCACCTTTCTAAATTCAGCTTGCTTGCACTTTTTCATATCTCTTATCATTCTTTCAATTAATACCAACGGAGCGTATCAATTATTAAAAGGCCAGCAATGCACTCGCGAACCCTCTGGCATTGAGAGTATGCATGGGGTATCTCTTAACATCAGGTGAGCCTCCTGCCCCTGACCTAAAAAAATTGCTTTTTCCAACGTCGGTAGGGTGGTTTATTCGACGGTATTTTTTGTAATCTTCTTGTGAACCTTATGCCCTATACAGTGTGACAATGACAGCTTTTACCAATTTTTCTAGCGACTGTTCACGTGGTAAGCGGTAAATTGCAAGTGATAAAACTACATCGCGCCCAGCGTTAAGGATTTCTACGGAATTCCCGAATTTCCGACTGACTTTCCGGTTTTATTCCCTTTAAACCTTCAACAAGACTGTTGACACTCTCCCGCGTGTATCTCTCTTACCCTGGTTATACGTTGAACATAGTTTAGGACACAGGATCCTCGTAAAATAAACTTTCAAGTCCTTTATTACATGCTTCCTTCGCCTTGGTCACGAATTCTGACAATCTCAGATTGCCCTAGACTTGTTGACGGTCTTCCAGAAAATGCGAATTGGTTTAGCCTTGAGAAAATCTTCTATATAATTCATATTTGACCTCTTCTAAATTCTACATTGAATATTCAAGATAAATAACAATTTTCCTTCCCTTTGAACAAGTAAATGTTGACTCTTAAATTAGACGTAGTAATCGAACTAGCTAACTCAGGTAGCTATGATGGTATGACATTCTGTGTTTTCAGTTCAACGTAGGGTTTGTTTTATTAATAGCTATATTTAAATGTACACATAAATATAAATAACTAAAAAATAAATAAGTGATTTCTGAATCTATTTCATGATCGTTTGTCAATATAATAGACAAGTAGGTGATCAGCCTCCTGTGCCTGATACACGCCGTCGACTTTTTCCGTCTAAGGGTGCGTCCACATCTGGCGAATGTGCCGCATATGTGCAGCTCGCGAGCCGTTTGCGAACTGCGCGCGTGCACTGCAGTTACGGCAATGGTTTGGTGCGTAGCGCCTTTTTAGCTCACCTAATGAAGCGCTCGTAAATGGGCGCGCTTAACGCGTCCATTTACTGGCTCAGTACTTTCGAAGAAGTCGGACGATACTAGTGCTTTTAATATAATTGCTGCATCATTAGCTTGCAGTAGGTAACTTTTTAGATTTTCTAAGCAAAGTAAAAGTATAGTATTGTCTTTTTTTAACATAGCTTTTACACATTTAAAGAAAACACACAAACTTTTTTACTAGATTGAAGCAATATATTACTGTAAACTTATAATTATTAAACATAACAGATGTGGACGCACCCTATGACACGACGTTTTATTTTACCGTACGAGCAAGTGTTAAATGTGCACGAAACTCCATTGGCGCACAGCCGGCGATCGAACCTACGATCTCTGGTATGAGAGCCACACACTAAAGTCACTAACACAACTTTGCACTTTTGATGTACATTCAAGCGAGTAGAAAATCGAACGCCAATACACTAGGGTAACTAAGTATAGGAAGAATTTTTATATTTTATTGTAAGTAGGTTATGTAGGTTCAGTATTTTTTTTTATTATTATTTACTCTACTCCCCTGCCATCGTGTCCAGAGACTTTTTCTACGTCACAAAATTATACATGACGTGCTTCTCGTCGGGAAATACGCCCCGGCTACATCGGTATTATTTTTATTTACAATATTCATGGACGAGCCGGGGCGCAATTCCCCGCGAGACCCGCTCTTTCGGTCTTTTTTTTTTCATAGAACACGCAAACGGGCTGGAGGCTCACCTGATGTTAAGTGATACCGTCTTCTTTGTCGCCTTTATATAATTTATAATTTTATTTCGCAGAACCGTTCCAGGCACGATCTGTGCTTTATTAACAAGTCCTGTAGGCCGTTACGGTCTACAGTCATCTGCATTCGTTGCTCCAGGTCATGTCTGGACGATGCGAATATAGGGCAGTGTAGAAGCACATGTTCCACTGTTAGTTCATCATTACTGCAGGCACATGTTGGGCTTGTCCTAATTTTAAACAAATGCATGTAATGTGCAAAGGCTCCGTGCCCTGTATTCAATAAGGTAGGTTCAGTATTTAATAAGGTTGTTTGTATGTAATTTATTCTCCATTTTGCTTGCATCCATTGAACACAAATTCGCTTTTATTAAACATAATAATAACTTTATACTCAGTCTCAAATTTATTCGATAGGTTTCCCTCTGGAAATATATACATATGGTTGCTGTAAATTCCTAATTAACTGTATAGGGAAAATGTTAATGATAAAATTGCCTTGATAACTGCTATATTATAATTAATAAATCATTATGTTTAAAATTTTGTTATCATTGTTGTTACGGGTTTTTCGTAGACATTAAAAAGCTCAAAAAAATCTAATGAAATTCTGTGGACTAGTCCGAGATTAGCGTTAAGCAAAAAATTAACAAAAAAATATATTGATGATACTGATTTTTTTGTAATTCCCAGCTCCTTACAAAATTGTGATAGTTGGTTTTAAATCTAAGTAGGTTTTCATAGTACCAATTACCAACATTACATTTATTTAACACATTTATTATCTTCATCTTGATAAAATTACCTAGGCGTTCTATAGTTAAAAAAAACTGGGAACAAAAAAATAACTTCTTAGAACTCAAGATGATTATTTCTCATTAGCTTTCTTGATAAACCTGTGCCTGACCGCCGTCTCGTTCGCAATTCAACATTTATTTTAATGATTACTTTTTTCATTGGAAAACCTCTGATGTTTCCATTAAAACCAATCAGTATGTTACGTACAACTCAAATAACATTCATGAAAAATTAAACCTTAGGGAGAACAAAATAGTTATTATCTTGCAATTTGCGCACTAATTAGAAATATCCATGGCCGCAAGCATGCAGAAATCTTGCTCCGTAGATTTTGGAAATGTGTAAAACGAAATTCTCTTAATCAAAGCATTGATTCTAGAACCAAATCTGAAATCATTCATATCATCTCATACAAATGAAAATCCTAGACTGGTGAGGAAATTACTTGTTAAAAGATATATTATGTGAACTGAAAAGACTGTCTTTCAGTTGTGAATATCTAAATAATATAAACATTTAACTGTCCTTTATCAAATTCAAAAAAAAATCTCATTTTTTATAATATTTGATTAATTAAAATTATTAGCTGCTAGCTAAGGAAATTGCTTCTCGGTTTTTTGAGTGTCTTTATATAAAAGCCTCGTTATATATAAATTTCGGTCATTCGACCCCAAGCACCCGCTGTGACCAGTAACATTGCATTTCAAAATGGCGGCTCGCGTGTTTTCGACAATAGCTGTAGTACTTGTGAGTATTAAATTTTAAACTTCAACTTGTCCAACTGTTTATTTATATTTTTTTACTATGAATACATAAAATAATAATAATTATAATTTTAATATTGTTTTTAACTGAATCTTATCTTGAGTTTATTAAGATGTTACATTATTATAGTATAGTTACATTTTTTGAAACAGACATTTTAATTATATTTAAATTTTGTTTACGATTTTCTTCCTTTTATTTTACGTTGATGTGTTTCATGAGTCCACTTCTACATTCGATGAATGTTTATTTCAGGTAATTCAGTGTTGTATGATGTGCTTAGCAAAGTAAGTACTGAATTAATTTTGATTAGTAGGCTCTATAATTAATAACCATTCAATCTCTCTTAAATCTTGGAATTTAGAGTCGTTCAAATTTTACAGAATTATTTCTGAATTTAGTGCATTTTATAGTGTATTTAGGGCCTAGAAAACTTACTTTTTGTTCTTTAACAGTCCATTGAAAGATGCTGAAGCATTGCCAACAAACCCGCCGTTACCCAGCAACAAGACAGATATAGTAGAAAATCCACCTAAGACTCTCGAAGAGAATTCCACTACCACGACACCCAAAACAGAGACCACAGTATCCAACTCAGAGGGAAAAAAAACTATACCGTCTAATAATACAGAATCGCACTCCTCTAACTCGTCATCTGTTACACTAGATGAGCCATCATCAACTCCTACCACACCGCCTGTCAATAAAACGAATTCCCCGAATGCGAGTTTCAATACCTCGCCAACTGTTAATTCAGTCAATGGAACATCTGTGGCGCCAATCGTTGAAATAACATCAACTGAACCTCCAGGTAAACATAGAGAAAATTAATTGAGCACATTTCTCACATATGGAACCGTTAGATTTTGATAATACAAAGGCTATCCTCTTGTATTTGTTTAAAGTTTTTATTAATTTTACAACATAGCATGACGTTTTCAACAAACTTTTGTATTAATCTGTTTACATTAAAATGAAGGGAACATCAATTGGACAGTATAGAACTGTAACGAGGAAATAATTTTGGCTTTAAATTGAAAATAAAAAGTAGCTTAAATTTTAACAAACAGTTAGTATCTGTATTTTTAATTATTGTCTGGTTGTTGGCGCCATATTCGTAGCGTCTACCTTAGACGCCAATTTGAATATATTGATACATAGTGGTAGTAATGAATTCAGAATCAATTTAACATCTTTTCTGTTGACGTTCATAAGTGTACTTGTTTACCTATATGAGTAAAGTTATTTTGAGTTTGATAAATTTTGACGTATGATATATATGTCATGGTTCGTGCTCGATTCCGAATCTCACCATTAATAATTAATGAATAAATATTAAATGTTTACGTTTTATCCAAATAATCAAAATAAAATGATTTTTCAGCGTCTAATAAGACAACACCCGTTGCAGCATCATCAAGCATGTAAGTTCAACATTTATGCTCTAGCTCCTGAATTACCTCATTCGAAAATATTCAAAATTACAATTTTATTAATTCGATGGCTAGTGGATAGTTTTCCTTATTTCTGACAAGGAAAACTGTATACATTTTAAATTAACTTGTGTTTCTTCCTTAAATACATGAAATATTCGAAATTCGGGTTGCATACTATTATAAAATTATATGCATATAAATCTGTAAATACTTAGTGTAATAAATAATAAAAAATGGTTGTCTGTAAACTCGGTTTACGGATGATAGTTGAACGTGACAACGTCATAAATTGAACATCATTGATTTATTACTATTTTGTTTGGACTAAGAAGGAGTGAATCCTCGATGCCATAGGCCATTTGAGAGGAAGAGAGATAGATGTGCCGCAAGCATACATTGAGCGTAAAGGGACAATTAATCATGCTATTTCGTGCGTTCAGCCGGCGTTCATCGATTTATAAGACCCTCGCGTGAAAAAGTATCAAATACGGTTCTTAGAATACTTTAAAACATAAACGCAATATTGCCCAGGAAATAAAAAAAACCATATTGATAATGTAGAACTGTGTGCTAACATATCAATGATTTCTATTTTTATTGACTAGAAGTAATAAGAAATTTAAAAAATATCGGTAGAAGAAAATAGATCATCACATCTCTGGTTGCGAAAACTTGCGATTATTTCTCTAATTAAAACAAAAGAGATAAGAAAACATGATGATGATAGCCAACGCTAAAGGGGAAGTGTGTTTTTTTAAATTTAAAGCGGCCTGCTTGATGTAGACAACGGGAATGCACTTACGGGCCTTCTAGCAACGTGCATGGGTGGCGGTATTACTTCCTGCCCATTTGATATTATATAAGAAAACGCTAAACATTTATTATATATTTCAGGTCTCCTGGCGCAACTGCAGGAGCTGTGATAGGAGGTCTGGCGGGAGCTGGACTTCTAATTTTTGTAGGGAAACTAGTCTATACAAAATTCTTTTAAAATAAGTGTTACTAGTATATAGTTAAGTTGTTATTATTGCCAGAATTAGATAATTGAAGTAGACGCGTGTGAGTGCAGCCGAATCTCTGTTTTTACTTTTGCTGGTACTTTTCAAAGTTAGATTCATTGTAATGTAAAGTTCTTTATCTGTAGTGCGGTTGCTGCAAACCTAGGCTCATGTACAAAAACTTTGTATAAAATAAATTGTAAGTTGTAATAATTAATAAATTGTAGTAAATATATCTGTTTTTCTGTTGTTCTGTCTGAATTGTTTAGACAATACTGGCATGATTGGTAGAATGATTGAGAACTTATATACTGTACGACTGATAAATACAGTACGGAGAAGTGTAAAGCTCCGCAGACCGACTCTTTTTAATTCAGTTTTTGCCGCGCTCCAGCACAATGTGCACCATCATCTTAGGATCCCTTAAGAAGAGAGCGTACTAATTTTTGGCTGACTGCGCATTTGCGAGCCCTCTGGCAATGTAAGTGTTATTGGGATATCACTTACCATCAGCCTTCTACCCTTTTGCTATATAAAAAAGAAATAACATTTTATAATTTGAAAGCCAATTAAAGGGAAATATAGTTTTGCTAATAAGACTAAAGTACACTTTAACAAGTGTTAAAAAACAATATTCTGTATAAAATCCATAAATCGAAAATGAATGGGAGAATAATACGACAGAACGGATTCGATGAGGCGACAGTTTATTTTCATTACTCACTTGCTACTTGGACTCGTCTAGTTGCTTGGTTGAGAGTGTCAGAGGCTTTGTGTTTATCTACACGAATAAAGGAATTTTATTGGCTATCTTTACCAATTGAATTAGTACATACCTAAAACTATTGAATCGAAATCACAGACACTCAGATATAAAGTGAAATGAGTCCCCCTATTGGAAAAGACATTTTTCTTATATAATACAAGCTGCCCCCGCGAACATCGTTTCTCCTTCGTTACACAAAATAAATTTAATTTATACTTTAGCCTCAATAACACGAGGTAATCATGATGTTGAATTCAAACTCAAACTCAAAACTACCAGTCGAAAAGTATCGATTAGAATCTTTTGGAGTTAACAGACAATTGTGACTGTCAATTAATTATAGACAAATAATTTGCAATAAAATAAAATTGCGACTATAATTAAAGATCATAAGCTATCCTATCTCTTAAGTTGGACCAGACTGCTCATGGTGAAAAACGAAATTTAATTTAAAATCGGTTAAGTAGTTTAGGAGTCCATCGCGGACAAACATCATGACAGGAGATTTAAATATATTAAGATTTAGCAGCAAATGAGATTTTACTTCGTTAGAACTTATTAGATGAAATCTGCATGCAGATTGCCAAACGCCTATTTTTGTCAAAGATAAAATATTTATTCATGCGTTACTCATTGTATTATAATAACAAACTTATCAACGCCCTTTACAGCGGAAATTATTCATAACATATCAATAATTATATACTGTTTTTTTAGGGTGACAACAATTTTTGTATTTTTATGTATACATATTGTGAAGTAAAGTAATTTTAGAATGTTCGTAATTTTTTTTGTTATAATTAACATAACAGAAAACCCAAATTTATTTGCATATAGAGAGGTTTATTTATATAACATAGTATAGAGGCCTCTAATGAAAGGATTATATGTATTAGTATAATCCTTTCATTATAGAGGCCTCTTCACGTCCAAGTCCGACCGAATATTCAACCAATTGTATTAAAAATATGTGTTCCATTGGAGTGCGGTCGTTTGTCAGATTGTATTACCTACACCGTTTTAGTAATGTAATTTTATTTTTTTCTCGTTTTCCTTTTAACCAGTCCTTATAATTAATTAATACAGATAAGAATTAATTAACAAGTCTATATAGAACGTCAAAATTTGTAAACTTTCTTTTGAGTTTTTTCAATTTTATTTTTGAAGTTTTTTGTAGTTAAATAATATTATGTATTCCATCTTTAGCTACATTTTTAGTCTTATATATTTTTTGTTCGGATTACGAAATAAATGTATAAATAACAGGGGGCAATCGAGCAAGAGGTTCATCTCATGTTAAGTGTTACCGACGCCTATGGGCACATTGTCAGAAGCCTCACAAGTGCGTTTGCCAGCCTTTTAAGAAATGGTACGAACTGTTCCTAAATTGTACTAGGTAAGGCAGGACTATTTTTAACTGAATACATATTTAGAAAGCCGGTATAATATTCTTACTAAGTCATCTCATACCATTATTTGAATTGAAAAATCTATGATTATAAATATGTCACGAACAAATTCTGAAACGCGATTTCTTTCCGGCATAAAATGATAAATATCATAGGAATTCTTCGATTAATAAAATCTGTATATATATAAAAAAATACCAATTCTTAAAAGGCCGGCAACGCACTCGCGAGCCCTCTAGCATTGAGAGTGTCCTTGGGCGGCGGTATCACTTAACATCAGGTTCAAGCCTTCTGCTGTTTGCCCCATGTTCTATAAAAAAAAATCAGTGGCCTTTCAACCTCTTCTTATCAGAGCCTGAGATTTCTGTATTTGTTAATCGTGATCAGTTGTCAATCTAAAAATTTGTCAGGCTAAAAGTAGATGATCAGGCTTATTCGTTGGGTCTAAGGCAAGCCGGTTTCCTCACGATATTTTCTTTGAACGTTCTTCGAATTATAAATGCTCTCTTAGAAAGTCCATTGGTGCACAGCACTAGTCCAACACTGACTTTTTTTATATATATTGTATTAATTAAATTCTTGTTTAAAGTTCCGCACTTCATGCACTCATCATCATCACATCACATTATTTTTCTTACAATAGTTCCCTTGGATCACAATTCCTTAGATATAAAACCACACGTTGAGCTTCGAACAATTAAAGATTTGTTAATAAACGATTACCTAACGAACGAAATAATGTTAAACAGCGTAAGAAATCTGAACAAGAAATGTATTAACACCATGGTTGTCCTACACTAATTCGTCATTACGAAGCAATTACTGCTCATCAGTTATCATGCATTTCGCGAATAGTTAAGTGTTAAAAATGTATCGCATTTTATTTCTTTTAGGCTCACTTATATCGGTAGAATGCCAAGTGTGTACCAAGAGTGTAATGTAAGTACATCTTGATTTAATTAAGGTTTTCATTTTATCAGTTAAAATTAAAAATCAGTTATTGTTTAAATGTACATTTATGAATTTTAATAAAGAAATACATATTTAATGCTTCTAATTTTACATTTACGTAGAACGGAGTAGAAGAACTGGCAATAAAGTCTCCGCCACTCTTGTTAATTGCCAAGATTTTTGGTTTACAAATTTTGTTTACTTATAAACTGCTAATCATTTATGTCTTAATTAGGTAAAGAGGTATTTGACTTAGGTGCCTCAAACGTTATAAAGTTTTTTAATATTTGTCCATGGTTTAGGAAATTTGTCTAAGAATAATTCATTCGATTAACGATAGCTACAAGTAATTTTCGTTGACATCATTAACATATATTTAAATATAATTTCTAATTACGCGTTTCTTTACATATTTATCACCTTGATAAAGTTAATTTACACCTGCTTTATGTTAAAAAAAAATGACATGAGTGATATTGCCGTTGGCTTAATGATTCGTTCGAACGGCAAAGAAAAAACATTGTGGGGAAACCTTCATGATTTAGACTCAAAAAGTCGATGTCGTGTGTCAGGCACGTGTGTCTATTACTTAAAAACAAATGTTTATGGGACATAATCATCACATTGTTCAAAGTTCTGAGGTCCAAACCTGAGAGTTACGTGCTACGCTACAGGTTCTAAAACAGACATATCAAACACTTATGTGGGGCAAATGCCTGTTTTCATGATGATATGTAATATGTCTATTCGGGACTTTATATCGTATATGAACTTACAAACTATAATTATGATAAAATAGAAGCCACAGAACAATAAAAAATAAAATAAAACGTAAAATGTTATTGGCAGCAAATTTTAAGATTTCATATGCGCAGACGCTTTTCAGTGGTCTCCCAATGTTTCAAAAGATAATATACGACAATATTATACTATAAGCTATGACACATTATTTATTAACTATACCGTTACTTCATCGTATGGCTACGCTCTCAGTAGTATCAGATGTTAAATGTAAATTAAAAAAGGTGGTTACTCCACAGGAGCAGTCGATGGGTTCCAGAAACTTATGTGAAGACGTACAGGGAAAATTATCGCGCCCAATGCTGGTATGGGGGTTGTACGAGGTCGAGGCTAGCTACCTATGTAGACAGCAAGTGGGTCGAGGTTAGACTCTAAACTACATATTAGTAAAAATGACGGAACAAAATATGCTGTTCTCTCTTTACAAAGGAATGAAGTGCACGCAATACATTTATTTATATCGTCAACGTTTAACTTTACTTATTTGATGTGTTAAAGCAGGTATGGGCCACGGGCCACCTATGACATGTTCAGGGCCAAATTTAGCGTGCAAATACCTTCGCTGGCCGAGTTTAAAAGCACTACAGTACAGAGTGCATTTTAAAGTAGTGATAATATATTTTGCGATATATTATCACTTAGACGCGAAATAATACGACAATGTTTTTATAGTACAATTAATTAAAATGACAAATTAAATTAGAAAAAATGCTAAATGTAAGTAATTCGTTAAATTTGCAATTGTTCAAAAACGAAATTTAGTTTGTATTATATGGCATTAATAAGTGCTGCCAAACGCACAAATGGGATTTTCTTGAGCTGAGGAAAATAGTTATTTTTTCTAGGTATGTTTTATAGAAATCTTTTGATGTGTCGCCGGTGAGTGTATGTATAATTGTTCTAGTGTAATATTTTTTGATTGGGTATTTTTCAAAAGGTCTCGCGGGCCGGATCATTTTTTACAGAAGGCCGGATCCGGTCCGCGGGACAGTGGTTGCCCATATATGTGTTAAAGTAACAATAAGCCAGCAAGAGTAGATAAAATATTTTCCTTATGCGAATAAAATGTTCAAACTTCAGGAAATATGATATCATTCCACGTCGTTACGCTATTAACATAACATGACTCAATAAGTTATCATAATTGAAAATGCTTATTTTAAATGTTTCCAGAAAATTTTTATCGAAAATAAGAAGACGTGTTGCGATGGTTATATTCAAATGGATAGTGACGAACTAGAAGATAAGTATGTGTTTGGTAATTTATTTCTTACATACCTCCTTTTGAATTCGGTCAATATATTCTTGAAGCCTTGATGTATGTACAAAAAAACTTAAACGATTTTAAAACAAATGGTGACTTTCACCAGTATAATACGCGTAATAGAACTAATTTGAGTGTGCGACTAACCAGGCTCCAGTAGATAAACCACTCCTTATATGGAAATTGTATTCGTTTTTACAACAAACTCTCAAGCAAAATTAGATAACTGTCACTAAATAAATTCAAAACCCTTGTTAAAACTAAATTAATGAATAAAGCCTTTTATAAATTTGACGAATACTTAAATGATTATTGGGAATCCTTGGGATTGATTTGCTCCAGTTAAAACAATTTGTATTAAAAACTTGGCGATTGAAAAGAGTGGCGGAAAGTTTCTTGCCAGTTCTTCTTACTCGCTCTACGCCTAAATTAACTGTAAATGTAAATTTACAGTTAATTTAATTGCGTACATGTTTACCTATATGAATAAAGATATTTTTGATTTGATTTGATTTGATTTGAATGCAAAAAATGAGAGAAGTCGAGGTTTAGCGTTAAGTAGTTGACATTCGAGAGTTAGAAAAAGCGTTATATTAAGTATAACAATTATACCTTACATTAGTTAAAGAACTTCATGTGCCCACGGCTGGGACTATCCTTCTAAAAAGGGCACATGTGATTCGGTGTATTTATTTAATAAACGAAGTACATAGGTGAACGGACCTTTTTCATTTTCCGTTGAGTGAGTTGGCAAAATTTATATTATTGTTAGTGCCTATAGAAGTTATATTGTATTTTTTATAAATAAAAAAAAAAAATATTGACTAATATATTATATTTCTATTCTAATCCGGTGTTCGGATTTACAAACGTGACCTGACGTCCCGTTCAGAACGCGACTGTCACTTTTTCCAATTAAGAGTCCCGGTATCCCTGAAATGAACTGTGGGTCGCAAAACTGTCTGTTTTCAGAAACCGCGCGAAAATTTGACCAGCAGAATATAAAAAAAAAACGTGCCAAGAGTTTCATTCTTATTTAAAATTCACCAAAACTATATTAATCAAATTTGTTCTTCTGATAAATGTAAATAGAACTAAACATTTTGGGTACCTGTACTTTGTGATTCCTAACTTTTAAGCCAACTAACATTTTAAACAAATAACTTTTAAAGAGTATTTTTTTTTAAATTCACTACTACTTTATTTAGATAAAATAGAACTAAACCGATATCCCATTTTGAGTCAAAGAATAAATAGATACTTTAAACATGACTAACATAATTTTGAATACTATATTTTGAAGCGTTAATAAACCGAGAAAGCGTCCTAGGTTTCTAGTTTTGAATTAGATTACACGAAATCAATTAATAATCAACAAAGAAAAATAGATGTGTACGAGACACTTTCAATTATTATACTACTGAGGTTTTGCACGATTTCATTTGTTTCAACAATATTAATTGAGTATAATTTATTTTATAATGACTTATTTTTTTTACAGCATCCAATGTAAACCTATTTGTATACCAGCTTGTAAAAATGGCTATTGTGATAAACCGGGAGAATGCAAGTGCAACGATGGTTATTTCTTCAAAACTCACAGCACCTATGAATGCCTGCCATCCTGTAAAAATGATTGTGGACGAGGCCATTGTACTGCGCCAGAAACCTGCGAATGTGACTTCGGATACGTTTTTCAAAACAAAACATGTCAACCAATTTGCAATGAGCCCTGTATAAATGGGACTTGCATTGCACCAGATACCTGTGAATGTAATATTGGCTATCGTAAGTCTGAGGATAATACTTGTGCACCATATTGTTTTAAGGGATGCACACACGGAACATGTGTTAGCCCAGAAGTTTGCCAATGCATCACTGGATTCAAAAAGTCTGAAGATGAATGTGTACCACATTGTGATAGTGATTGTGGATATGGTAATTGTACTGCACCAAACGAATGTACATGTATTGAAGGATATAAAGTAGAAAATAAAACTTGTATACCGCACTGCGATGGAACGTGCGATCATGGCAAATGTATTGCTCCCAATACATGTGAATGCGACGAAGGTTGGTCCAATGTTTCTGGTGTTTGTCAACCAATTTGTTCAATCCCTTGTCAAAATGGTACTTGTATTGGTCCAGATGAGTGTCTGTGCGATACTGGGTATGTGAAAGCTGAAAATGGTTCCTGCACTCCTTATTGTGCAGATTGTGATCATGGCAAATGTATTGCTCCAAATACGTGTGAATGCGACGATGGTTGGTCCAATGTTTCTGGTGTTTGTCAACCAATTTGTTCAATCCCTTGCCAAAATGGTACTTGTATTGGTCCAGATGAGTGTCTGTGCGAAACTGGGTATGTGATAGCTGAAAATGGTTCCTGCACTCCTTATTGTGCAGAATGTGATAATGGCAAATGTATTGCTCCAAATACGTGTGAATGTGACGATGGTTGGTCCTATGTTTCTGGTGTTTGTCAACCAATTTGTTCAATCCCTTGCCAAAATGGTACTTGTATTGGTCCAGATGAGTGTCTGTGCGAAACTGGGTATGTGAAAGCTGAAAATGGTTCCTGCACTCCTTATTGTGCAGATTGTGATCATGGACGATGCGTTGCTCCAGATGTTTGTGAATGTGATGATGGTTGGGTCAAAAATAACTCAACCTGTACTGCGCTATGTGAAACACCTTGTGGGCAGGGCTTTTGTGTGCAACCAAATGTGTGTAATTGTTATTCAGGATATAAACAGGACATTCGGGCAATAGACGGTGAAACTTGTGTTCCTGACTGTAACTTATGTAATAATACATGTGTGGAACCTGAATGTGTGTGTGATTATCCATGTTGCAACAGTGTGGATTGTATTAAAATATATCGCGCGGAAGCGACAACAACAGTAGATGACAGTACGTCTACGGAAAATTATACAAAAAGTACAAACTACACGAATACAACAACGAGTATAGATAATTCTGTAATCTATTATGATGATAATATATCAACTGACAATATTTCGACCACAGACAAAGAAGAACTATTAAAACAAACAAAAGACGAGCATGAAGGGTAATTCTTCTAATACTTTTTACCTGCGCATTTTAAGATAATACTTTTTCTAATTTTAAATGCGTTTTATTAGTTCGTTAGTTGGCATTAGGCATACTGTTTCTTTTTATGATCATACATTTTTAATTATGTGTTAGTACAATTTGTCGTTTCATTTATAAATTACTATATCAGTCTTAGCTTACTTTTAAAGCGTGTAACGTTGTGCTAAACGGATCAAAAGTAGTGTTTGCCGACGCCTGTGACAGTCGATCTATCGATCTCCTGTATTCCAATAACCAAACCCTACAAAGACAATCCATTTTTGACGCCGGATAGCATTCTATCCGGCGTCAACACTTCGCTTTTTACACTCATATTTGATAATCAATGTAAAACAAATAAAGTAAATGAAACCGTAAAAAAAATATTAAAACAAATGTCTATGTTTAAAACATATCAAATAGCTTTTTAATAATTTTAAAAACTGGTGTACCTAATTTTTATTAAAATCTTAAATTAGGATATTGGCACAGTTGAACTGTAATTCCCATACAAAAGTCTATCCACATACATCGATCCGACCTACCTTGGATAGCTTGTATCGACAGATGGTTTTACAATCCGTCGATTGGTTATGTGCAGACTTTTATCAATATTTGGATAAAGAGTTCTATCTCAGATGGTCAAAAACGGATTGAGATAGTTTATTGGGATTGGGAGCTAGTTGTTTCAGCGTACGACTGCTATCCTTGGATAGGATTATATTAAAATTCGAACGGTGAAGAAAAACATCGTGAGGATTGATCAGACAGAAGATTGAACAACAACTGAAGATCAGATCTAAAAAATTGTAGCTACAGGGTTTTTTTAACATTCATCATTCATCAATTCAGACATATATTTATGTTTTTTAAATCACCATTCTTTTTCAGATATCCATTCTGGCTGTATTTTCTTCTCCTAGGCCTAATTTTAGTAGCACCATTTTCTGTGTATATTATAATTTTCGCAAGCAGAAAAAAGATACAGCACTATTTTAAAGGTGGTAGCTATGAAATAGATGGTAGGTTTATAGTGATAAATATAATACCAAAGACAATTACTAGGCTACATTAATAAACCATCTCTCATCAACTCATCTCTTCTTTCCTATGATTATTTTATTACCTAAAGTATTCAGACAATGGGTTTTCTTGTATAAAATCACTTAGTTAAATGAGTGATCGTTGTTGACTAAATGTAATGTACCCTAATTACGAACGTACAAGCCTTCAGTAGTGTGCAATTTAATTTATTTTAATTGTTCTGACACCGGAATTTATGTTTGTGGTATTCAGATTAATTACATAAAGTACATAAAATATTTCTTACAAATATATTTTTTGGGTTTATTTGTCCAGCGTTTGTATATTAACGGATTAATCTTTCAGATCACTACCCTCGATGCAAGGATTTGACAATACCTCAACCTATTTCTGGCAGCTTATCTTCGATTCTTTCATACTCTGATACTAAGAGCAGAAAAGAAGCCGTTGATCAATAGGATTATAAATGATGAGAAGGATTATAATATATATATACAGTGATAATTATGACTTTTAAGGAATAAATTGAGCTGCTATTTCATGTTTGAATAAACATTTACATAAATTTTAATAGTTTTTTTAAGTGTGGCCGCCATCTATACGACTTCCTTGAAAACTAAATAAATGTGACCAACAGACTGAAGAAATAGTAGCGACAATCGACACTAGATAGCGATATCATTTATTTAATGTTAAATTATTTAATTTATAGTCAATTACGTATTGTAATAAAATATAAATATATATTATTGTTTTATTTCTTGTTTGCTTGCCTGCACGCATTTCATGAAAATAATCGATAAATACAAACAACTTTGATTTATTATTTATTATTATTGTAAATTTAACAATTCCATGTTATAAATACTAGTAGGATTTACCAGTTATTGTCTGTTGTTCCTTTTTCGCTGCCTCTGATGTTAGTCTTGCTGCATCAGAAAGCAGTTACCCGATTTATTCTTCAATTGCGTAACCGTTTCTCAAGGCTCTATCCAGATCCAGTACTCCAACGAATATAGATAAAGAGTGGAATCAAAGCGAAGTTATCTAAAATGTATGAATATATATGGGAAAAGTGATTAAAATAGCGAGTGTCAAAAACATACGAGAAACTAGCACAACAGTTGAGTTCCGACTTATGACCAGCTTTTTGAGTAAAATATCCCTATGTGCGTCGCAAGTAGAGATGGATCAGACAAATTCTTTAACACATCCCCAAACAAGCATTACTCAGGGTATTACTACAAATTACTAGCCGCGTGATGGCGTGACAGCGGCTAAAATTTCCCAATTCCCAGGAAATAAAAATAGCCGCCATAATAATATAAAAATAGCATTTTTATATTATTGTGATTTAATTGATATCTAAGTTATTTTTACAGTGTACCGTGGCTAGTTGCGATTCACAGCAAAATAATAAGAATAATCCTTTATCCACCCATTATCCACAGAAGGCGTTAAATAAATAAATGCGATCTCTCGAATCTCCCATTGCAAGTATGTTTCAGTTCAAGCAAGATTTTGTTTAAGATTGAATATGACTTCATGTAAATGCAAATGATTTCTCAAATGTCATTTAAAATAAATTTCCGCATTCCCCGCTCTGGGGTGCTCAATTGGAACATTGGCTGTATTGAAAATGTGGGAATCTCCGCTTACATTTTATTTCCTAAATAGATTAAGCGTCGTCTTTCCCAGGATTATAAAGTGCATTCTTATTTTTGAAAAATTATGTATGATTTAAAATATATGTGCTGGATCTGAAACGGAAGACAGGCCAGGCCTATTTTGAGGTTAGACTTTTTGATACGATAGTTCTATAAGAAGATATTATAGGCGATACCAACTATCTGCTCAAGTTCCTATGAATTGTACCTTAATACAACATCCACTATTGGGTCTTTGGACCAATCAGTGGTAAGTGGTGAGAATCCGTGGGGTACGGTAAATTTTCCTCCTAAACTGACAATGTTTTGAACGCTCAAATATCAGGAACTACTATCTCAAAGTGACAGACGGCTCGCTGATGAGGAAGGCCTTTATAATGCAGCTATGCTTTTACTTCCCGTAGGAGTAAGTGTTTTGCAGTATATACACAACAGAGCGTTTTCTAAGGCAGTTTTTGCCACGCACCACGATGCGGAACACTATGTGGAACCAGCTGTCCACTGAACTATTTCCGAACCAATTCGACTTTGGGTCCTTCAAGAAAATAACGTACCAATTCATGAAAGGCCGGTAACGCACTTGCGTGCCTCCTGGCAATGTGAGAGTCCATGGGCGGCGGTATCACTTAACATCAGATTATATTTAGTTGTAAGTAGGATAATACAATATATAACAACATTATATGTGTATTATTATACAAATTAACAAGCTCACAGAACACACCTACACTTATATAGATCTCTCTGAGACATAGATAGATTGTAAGTAGCTGACACACCCACAGGCATATACACCATCGACCTGTGGACATAATGTAAAAAAATAATAAGGGAAATAAACATCTTTCTTTCTTTCTGAACATCAGATGAGCCCAGGAAAAATCAATTGGAGAACTACTAGCGTTAGAACCCCACACTTATGAATAATTGTATGCGCGAAAATGTTCTATTCAAACATTTGAATGTCTTCATACTAACTCGGAATCTAGGAAAATGTAATAATATTTTTCTTATTACACAGCTTTCTTCACGTAGGAGTTACGTGTCCCGCAAACAGTAAAAGTTCGTAATTAATGTCCTGAAGATAAACCGGTATGGCATTAAGGAGAATGGAATGTCCGTCGACCATTATTAGATTCTTAAGCCGTAAAAATAATCGAGATGCTTATTAAATTTTATATTTTACTTTGTATTTATCATTAACTTAATGGGCGTGGCTAACTTAATTCTTCGTCAGTAAGCATAATCCTAACAGTATTACACTATATTTTTTCGGGTTGTGTTAAATTTTTTATATCGCTAGTACCTAGTATTACACTAGGAGACCCCGTGTTGTGGGTACTTAACAATTAGTCAGTGGTACATGTTTAAATCAGGCACAACACAAACACAAGTCTTATAAGACATATGTGTGAGTGTGAAATGGGTGTTCGCATATATTTGAGAGTTGTTTTAAGCGTGCGCTTTGTCTGTTTTTGGACCCTCAGAGTCGTGCCAAGATAAGGAGCCTTGTTGAATCGAAATCCCATTTCACGTATTTTATATATGATTTGTGATTGTGAGAATAATTTGACTATCTCAAATTCTAAAAATCAAAACAAAATTTGTTGGTCCAGCAGAGTCCTTCGTTTTGGCGTGCGATTGTATTCGTTTTAATTAAATAAATAATAACTTGACACCGGGAAAATATTGGTAAAGATAGAAACGCCTGGAATTGGTCGGGGGAGGCTTTCACCCAAGAGGGATCCATATCCATAAGCGACAAAATGGTTTCTACTTAAATTTAGCAGTAAATACTAACAACAGTTGAAATGGAACTAAAGGATATCCTTCCTTAGTGATAGTGGAGTTACTAGAAATAAAATTCTTCTATACGTAACTGCGGCTCGCTTATCTGTTACTTAAATTATTTATTATATATGTATTTCTTTTCATTGATATTAATTCAATCTACTACTCTACCAAACTCAGACTAACAGGTTGTACGCCGCACTTACGTTACGTCACCGATCTCGTATAATATGTCATCGTGTGTTATGTTTTTTTCGTTACGAAATTTCTTGATACGGCCGCCGCGCTCAAAGCACTCGATAAAATCTATGCAATAGCTTAAAATATAGCAATCTTCCAACTTACCGTTTGCTAACTTTGTTTATCATACTTTTAATGAGATTTTAGTTTATATTTAGTTATTGAAGTTATACTTCGTTTGGCGAGTTAGGGAAAAATGATGAGAGTAAATTTTTACGACGCGCGTCAATACCGACACGCTGAAGTTTGAAATAAACATTTAAGTTTTTATTGTATTATTATTATTCTATTGTTAGTGCAGTATTTTCTTAAAACGTAGATTAATTTTTTTTTAAAGATTTTTAATCTTGTCAAGCAAAAGAAGTACAACTTCTACCGCGTGTACACAGACTTTTTTATATTTTGTGATTGCTAGTTAAATTTTTTCCCTTACTAGCTTACCTACTTATATTCTTGCATAATTGATGTGTGTCCAAAATTTGTGATGACATATTTACTTGCATAATTTTATACATTCACGTTGTTTAAGATATTTATAAATAATGAAAATAAAACACTTTATTATTAATATTATATTTTTTAACTATTTACTTTAGCTCAGAATTGAATTTATCAATGATACACTGTTGCAAACGGGCTAAGCCAAGTTGTATTAGTTTGCAGTTTTCTTGAGAATAGATTTCGGGAGGTCTAACAATTTGATAGCTTTGTGTAACTGTTTTGTAATTATTCCGGTGATGGTCTCAATAATAGGAACTATTGATACTTTGATACGAGCCTTCCTTATTATTAATTATTAAATGAAAACGTTGTCATCTATTTTGATACTAACTAAACAGTTACAACACGATAGATTTGCGATTGGACCAGTAAGGGTATTAATTTAATGAAGAAGGTCGTTTTACTATTCCTGCGTGAGATACGGTAAGAATCAGAAATCAAATTTGTAAGTTATATTCGTTGTTCATATTTTCAGATGTCTGTGAAACGCTGATAGGGTAAACATTTATTATAATGATTTATTTAATATTTCATATGGAGCATTGTGTAATATATGTAAGTGTAATATTTATATGAATTTATTTTATATATTAGTTTTTTTGTGTTTTTAATCTTTTGCCATATATTATACTTATTAGTCACCGTGACCACGCACGCTGTAAAGCACGCGAAACGTCGCGACGGTTAAATTAAAAATTATGTCTAAATAATTATAAGTTTAAATACAATAATACATAACTATAATCCGTAAAAAAGTGTTTTTCTTTAAATATATTATTGTACTATCAAAAATAAATCAATAACCCTTCAACATTTTTAAGTCTGGGCCTCAGATTTCTGTATCTGTTTCATGATCATTTGTCAATCTAATAAGCAGGGTAGATGATCAGCCTGTGCTAACCTGTGCACACGCCGTCGGCTTTTTTGGTTTACTGCAAGCAGCTTTCCTCACGATGTTTTCCGCATAGGAAGTGTATAGGTGCACAGTCGGGGATCAAACCTAAAAACTCAGGGATGATAGTCGCATACTGCTCAAAAGTTAAATTACTTGGCAATTAAAGTTCAAAGAACGTCTGATCCAACGCAGAAGCTGCAATTTACGAAGTAAAAAATCAATCTAAACATCTTAAGAATATTCATGATCAAATAGCTATTGAAATTCAATCAGAAAATCGTCAATGCTTCTATTACCGGTGTGGCGCCCCTGGCATTTATCGGCTAATTTTCGTATCGAGGGGTGCAAACTGTGTTATAAGATTTAATATAGGTTTTATTAAGCATCAGCTTCCACTCTCGTGCTTTGATGGGGTTTTATCTCAATATTGTTTTATAACAACATTACCAACCTTTTGAGTGTATTATTATGTACATTCGCTCGAACGGTGAAGGAAAACATCGTGAGGAAACTGCCTTAGACGCATAAATGTCATGACATGCCATAGATGTCGAATCTATTTTCATCCTGCATAGAGGGCTGCAATGTCCCCGTACTAGACTTAGTATAGTTATATTGCAGATAGTCATCTAAAGTCAGTAATTCTTTTTTTTGGGAAATATGATACTCTTCTTTAATAAAATCCCAGAGGCTCTTTTATCTCTGCCTTTTAATAAATTTAAGAAATGTATTAAAGAAAAGCCGTGTAAAAAGTATACGTATAATTATAAGAGACCCGATTGGTGCACAACCGTTTGGACCCCGCAAATCAATAGTACGTCAATTGGGCTTTAGTAGGTATAATACAATATAATTAATGGTACGCATATATACACACTATGTATTAATACTTCTGGGAATACAACTGCGTCGCTAATTGCCCCCTGTCAAGTCCTACTGTGTCCTTTGACATAGCAGATATCAATATTCTTAGACAAATATCAATATATCGCAAATAAATAAGACTGGAATTATTACACGGTCAATCGACTTTTGGCAAATTAATTTGTGATAGTATCATCGTGATCATCTCGTGGTAGTCAGAGTTTATTTTATCTCATCAAGTATTTAAGTAAATTTATTATATTTAAATGGGGGCAAACAGGGAGGTCCCTAAAACAAATTGATTCGGAAATACTTCAGTGTGTAGTTGGTTCCACATAGTGATGGTGCGCGGAAGAAACTACTACTATGCGTCCTCTATCGGGACGCTCAGAAAGTCAAAACCCAGAAAGGGGTTCTCCAACGCGAGCGCGTTTGGTATCCTAAGATAGTATGGGATGTTCTATATTTTTATAAATCACAACCCATTTTTATCTTTGTAAATTGATATATTTCTTCATAAACAAAAGTAACTAATTTATATTCTTATAGAAATGCTCAAAGGAAAAATACATGCTCACTCATCTTAAAAGTCTGTTCTGAGTGACGTCTGTTTTATTCTTTTCTTAGTGTCCTGTATTTATGTTGCCACATACATCAAAATCGTATAGAAAATACTACACCATACAGTATGTACATTTTTAGTGCGTATCTACGATACGCTACAATAGTTTGTTTCTAACATACACTGAAGATATAGCAGTATGTACGATGTGCTGAACATCAATAAATAAATACAAAGTAGTCCATAATTTTATTATAAAGGTTCCGTTTATTGAACCAAAAATAGAAAAATCATTTATTCATCGACAATATATTATAACGATCGTCTTGATGTATTTGCTATAATAGGATTACTGAATATATATTAATACGATCGAAGAGGCTCATCTATCGGTGTGTTATCAGACTCAGCAATAATGCGACTGTCAAATTGTAACTAGTTTTAAAAATGGCGGGTGAGAATGTAAAATAGCATATTTGATTTTGGTCATATGGAGAAAAGGATGTGTATATACCAGATATTCTGTGAATCACAATCACAAACACATGTGAAACACATCGTAAGGAAACCGGCTTGCCCTAGATCCAAACAGGCGACTGTGTGTGTCAGGCACAGGAGGCTGATCACCTACTCGCCCATTTGGTTGAAAAATGATCACGACGCAGAGCTAAAAAGGTTGTAACGGCACTGATTTAGTTTATTTTTATCCAAAGTACATACATTAAAAATATTTTTTATAAATTGTTGAAGACTGTAAAATTGAATTAATAACAGAAAACGGAAAACTGTAGGAATTTTTGAGAAATGTCATAATTCAAATAAACTATCAGCTCCTGAGGGTTAATCAATAAACTTGATGGTATCTGACGATCCTATGTTCAGTTCCCGATGACAATTTAAATGTTTCAGTAGATGCCAATAGTTCATAACTTCTTTAACTAATGATTATATGATATAAGACACGTCTACCCCATGCCTAATTATGGTACGAAACTTCAAATTATAAAACAAAAGTTAACTCCGTCGAATCATGAAAACCAAAATTGCGGTTTGAAAGCGAAATAAACTTTAAGCTGGATTTACAACTTCATAAAAACTACCAAAGGAAAACAATAATACTAAAGTAGTTAGCAAACATTCACTGACCCAGTTGTTCTCGGATTGAATGCAGTGGCCACGAGTGCCTAAAATCCTCCACTAATAGCCTTCAAAACGTTTGCTTTCGAAATATGAAGCATTTTGTTGCGGGTTTTTTAAAATAGCGTAGACAAGACGCACCAATATTACTTATACTTTAATATGTGTCAATTCTCAATTTGCTTTTGTGTACACAAACATTTTCTTAGGCTGCCAACTCCTTCGAAGATTGGCGATCATCATGGCTACTTTAATGTTGGATGCTGCGCTTTTGAACAATGATTTGGTGCTTTGACTAAACAAAAAAATCTTCTCGTCTGTTCGACGCTCTTTATTTAAGAACTGGTTGTAAATTTAAAAGAATTGTGTAGTGACATCTATATATCACTATGGTATCATCTTACTCCGAATCGCTGAGGCATGTAAATCTCTAGGGTCTGTAGTTTGGTCAATCAGCAGTGGAGGAAACGCAAATATTTTTTCCCCAACAGTATTTTCTTCAAGTTTATAAGTGTACATTATGTAACCGATTTTGCTCGTTTTGGAGTAGACTCGTGGCCCTTGGGGCTCAAGTGCACAGACGCTAATTAAATAATTTTTAATGGAAACTTAAGAACTGAAACATAAAGCAACTTCAAATATATCTAATATTCTGTCGCCCCATTTAGAATATTTTTTAAATAATAGTTTTAACATCTACTGTTAGTTTTCAAATTCCATAACGGACAAGAAGAAATATCATTATCTTTTTTATCAGATGTTAGCAGAACCAATTTCAACCGTAAATGTTAAATAAAAATATGTATTTTCTATGCATTTATATAACGTGCAAATTTGCAAAATAGTTGTTTCAGTATATAAACGATAATAACAGTTTTATCAAGTTTCAGTACAATCTAATCTTATAAAAGGAGTTTCTATCCGTTGTAAGACATAATATTTCACTTTTTATGACATAGGTGGCGACAAAGGGTGGCGATGTATTTAGTAATATCAAGGACAAAAGCTACCATTCTTTGAGGTTTGAATTGAGTGGTGTTTCGAGGGAATGGGTGCGGTAAGGACAGAAAAGACTATATTACTATAGTCTATAGATATCTATAGATATAGACTATAGATATTTGAATTGAATTAAGCGTGAACAGATTAGATTATATTCTACGACATTATCACTATGTAGATTAAGAACTGTAAATACTGTATATATATTTTTATAAATAAGTATAGGCTATCATACAGTATATGACAGCTAGAACAACAATTTGGAAATGATCGCCAACAGGAAGAATTGGCCCTATTTACAGTATAATTGCGGATGTGTAATCTCCGCCTGGTTGTGTAATTAAATATGTATTTATCTTGTACTAATTTTATGAATAACGTTGCCTCTAGAGTCTAGATAATAATAATAATTATACTTGGATGCAAAATTTAACAAAAACATGTTAGAAAATCTTAGATGAATCTAAGACATGGTCACCGAGAAGATCAGAGTGCCGTAAAATATCGAGGAAAAATAAGCCATGAGTTTTTATACCCTTAATAGTACAGGGCAGCTTGCAGCTCTTTATAAAGTTTGGTACGTTTTTATTGGAAGGAAAAAAAATGCTGACAGCTAAAATTAGTTGTCAGTGGCGACGAGACTTGAAGACCGAATATTTAAACAGTTTCTTCTTTTATTTCAATAGTTATAAATGTTGATATGAGGGCGTAGACTCGATTCCCGGCTTTGGAATATATTTCTATGTACGCATTTAATATTCGCTTAAACGGTGAAGAAAAACATCGTGAGGCAACCGGCTTGCCTTAGACCAAATAGTCGACGGCTTGTGTCAAGCACAGGCTGATCACGTACTTGCCTATTAGGTTGTTTGGTAGAGTGTTTTCCTTCACCGTTTGAGGGAATGCTAACTGCGCACATAGAAAGAATGTCGTATCGACAGTTTCTACGACTACAGGGAATATTCGCACGCTGAAGCTACTAGGCCAACAGTCCTCTATAGTCTATAGATATAGAAAAGATCTACACGTGTGAAACTGACATGATACTTACCTTATAAAGGCGCCAAGTGCCAACCCGATCCATGCAAATTCCTTCCAGATACAAAATTAATATACGTCTTAATCGTTAAATAGATGATTATTTCTTGTAATAATAAATATAAATATTTTTTTAATTTTAAGCCATGTTTCAACTAACAATAAATACCTCTTGTAGAATGTTTAGTTGTGTTTATATAATGCACGAAGAAATTCTCTTTGAAGGGTTTTACACATTTTAGTACCATTTTGTTTTAATTACATACCAACGAATATAATTACACAGTATACACGAAGATAAAAAACATACACATTATAAAACAAAAAACTTACAGCGGTACATATAAACGGGGAACAAAATTGTATACCAAGATTAACCTAAGAATAAGGAACATGTCTCCTAAATAAACCCAGAATAATTTAAACCTAGTCTAGTTACCAGTATAACGTCGGCGTAACTGTTCATACTAGCGTTATTCCAACCGCCGCCAGGCAGTACCTATGACTCAAGGATTTTTAATGAAAGCCGATTAAAACAATGTTTTGTGCGGGAACAATTTTATGGCAGACTACTTGGAGACTCTGGCTATGCTTGCACTCCTTACTTATTTACACCAATGTTAAATCCCACCACTCATACGGAAGAATCATACAATTATGCACTCATCAGAACTCGCAATAGAGTAGAAATGTTTTGGTGTTTGGAAAAACCGATTTAGGTGTTTATTCTCAGGATTCAGAACATCTCCAAACCAAACACTAAGATGCATATTGTAGTTTTGGCAGTATTGCACAATATAGCCATTGATTTAAAAGAGGAACCTCTCTCTAATGATGATGAAGAGACCTTCACCACCAACAGTACCTTCATCTCAAAACAAACTATGTGAAGCAGCAGTGAGAGCCTCTTTTATTGATGAAAACTTATAAGTTTGATAGTTCGTAATTTAGGTTGTTTTAATTATTAAGTTATTTAAACAAATGAAACACTATTATTATATTTTTGAAAACATTTTTATGTCATTATTCTTTTTATTTTGTGACTCTAATGTCTTCATGAGAATTTCTGTCTGTAATTTTAAATTTCTCATTACTTGGCTGTGCACCTCGGCCATATTTTTAACTCTATATTCATGTTCTATTTGAAGGCGCTCATTTTCCAGGGCCCGAAACCTATGCATATCTTCATATGAGGCTTCTCCAAAACTAAAACTACTACTTGCGTTCTGTAACAAATAGGAGAAAATTAAATTAGCTCTGTTCATGCACAACTAAAAAATTTTTGATTCATATTATATGAAAACTTTCCTGGAAGAACAGTCTATTTATTAGTGTAAACCAGATTAAAATCTGTTGTGTAGTTTAGAAAAACCAATTGCACATGCTGGATAGCAACTTTGTTTTATTCTATTTAGAGACAGAGATAATTTAAATATAATACCTGTGTTTTCCTTGTTTGGGGATTCTTGTTGTTGGGCTCGACATGATTTTCTTTAACTTTTGGATTATTATCCTAGAAAATAATGAAATTGTTCAGTTATGTTGTCACTGTTGTGCATACCTTTGTCTGGCTTTTCTAGTATTCAAGTTATGCAAACATACAAATGAACTGGCCGAGAATCTGTTAAAGTTAAGTCTGTGATTTTTTTTTTATAGAAAAGGGGGCAAACGGGCAGGAGGCTCACCTGATGTTAAGTGATACCGCCGCCCATGGACACTCTCAATGCCAGAGGGCTCATGATGTAACTCACCCAAAAATATGGCAAATACTAGATCTAGACCAGAGAAACTAACCTAAAATCCAGTTTCTACAACACACATAGTGCCTTTTAATGGAATCGCACCCAACTCAAATTAACCTCTGAAAATATATGATTATAGCTGATAGCCAATTGCAGATGAAAATGATTTTATTTGTTATGTCCTGACCTAAGTATATAAATAACATCTATTAATACAAGTATCATGTTGAATGGTTTTCACTCAGGTTAAGTCTTCAGTGTTAAAGTATATTATACCCACTGTCTTTGATAAGTGGTAATGGGTTCACTTTTAGTGAGCATATGCTTATGCTAGAGAGGTTGAACATAGATCATCATCACATTATATTTATAATTAACATTCCTACCTCGGCACCATCACAATCAAAAAATTCAAAAGAAGGTGATGGTGGCTGTGGTCCACCTCCAGTTTTTGAAGTTTCACGTCGATAAGATGACAACTTTTTTTTTCTATTCAATTTAGTGCACTTCCATTGGTTCATCAATTGTTTTTTGTCTCTAGTTCTTAGATTTACTATATTAAATCTGAAAAATTACATATTTTGATTGAACAATTGGTCATGTTTTTTGCAAGATGCAGGAACTTTAAAATGTTTACTTCTCTGTTATATCACTCCAAGCCTTCATTTTCTGCTTATTAGTGTTCGTGCTTAAATCTTTGTTCTCAATGATCGATAAATAGGGTCGTATAATATTTCTAAAAAGTTGCTGTAACAAACGCAATAAACAAAAGCAATGATGCCATTTCATGTTTCAGTTTAACTCAACATCCACAATTCTACATACCTACCTTTTCTTCATTCTCCCAGTTAATACTGCGGTCTCTTTTATTACTAGGCATTTTAATATCGTATAAAACTGGTTGATAAAAATCAATCAACAAGGATTAAAATCACCACGAATGTAATGAGTAATCGTCAAACTGACAGAAACACAGTTAACATAAACAAGTTTCTGTTTTTTTTCCTAAGATTATCTATGAAATGCGACGTTGCTGGGTTGTGTATAACGAAGGAATAGTTATACCAACGTTATTACGAGTTTATAATTAAGAAATTATGATCACCTTATTCTTAGCTTATACTAAGAATTACTATTCCTAGTATAACGTTCGAATAAGTAAGTTTTTATTTGTACCGCTGTCAGACAATATAGAAAGTCAAAACAAATTACATGGCTATACAATACGTATATACATGAAACAGAAAACAAGTGAGTACATTAATATATAAAAAGAAAACTGAAATAGAACATTACAAACAATATTTAATATTTCAAAGAAAAAGTCAGAGTGTCATTGTTTAAACAAAATCAAAGTCTTCCCGCCTGTTTAAGTATTTCCTCACATCCTCTTTGGTGAGGTGGAAAATATCAAGATCCTTGTAATTAGTGTCGTAGTTAGATAAAAACGATTCGAAGCTCTAATAGCCGACGCTCAAAATGATCTTAATCTTTTACATGAATGGTTTAAGTTAAATCTTTTAATTATAAATATTACAAAAACAAATTATGTTATTTTTGCAGCAAAAAATAAAAAAAATTAATTATAATTTCGAACTTAAAATAGACGAAAAACTACTTGAACGAAAAACCAAAGAAAAATATTTCGGACTTATTTTGGACAGTAACCTAACTTGGAAGCCACACCTAGAAAAAATCAAACTTAAACTAACACCACTCACAGGTGCACTACGAAATATAACAAATTGTCTCCCTCGAAAGGTGCGGTATCTTATGTATGATTCTTTGGTAAAGCCTCATATCGACTACCTCATTGAAGTGTGGGTTACTGCAGTGAAGTCTTATTTAGATTCAATTCAAAGAGTTCAGAATAGATTAATAAAAAATTATTTAACTATATATTACGGACACCAACTGAAAAGATATACGAAGAAACAAAAACAATGAACATAAAACAAACGTACATATACTACATTTTTATTCTAATACGTATAATATTAAATAAGGAAATTAATTCCAATATAACATTTGTAACAAAACAACAAACACGAAAGATTAATTTAAGACACGCTAGTTACTTGGTGACGGGCCCTCCTAGAACTAACTATGGAAAAAGAAATCTGGAGTTTGAGGGTGTTACAATTTATAATAAGTTACCAGTTACCAAGTTACCACAATAGCTCCGTGTATTTTATTGTTTATAAATAGTTTCATTGCATTATTTCAATCAAAAAGTTAATCAGTGAAGTTTGTAAAAGTTATCTTTGTGATGGTAATATTAAACAAGTACTTCTTTATGAAACAGTGACAATATTAACAATAAAATGTTTGGCCCCTAACATTTTACATAAAACCATATTTTGCTTAAAAATACAATTCCCAATCAATTTACAAACTAAAAAAGTGACAACCTTACCGGTGAAGTGCTACAAACTAGTAAACTGCGATAAAAGTGAAGAAACTTAAAAATTAAGTGAATCCTTTGTTCTTCGATGTGACTCACGTCAGTTGAATTCTAACGTTTTTTCAACGCAATTTACACAAATATAAATATAATAGTTAACTTCTAAGCATACGTAATAGGCCTGTTGGCTAATGGTGCTATCGACTTTCCTCAGATACATAGGTTACTATTACATATCCTGGGTCGAATCACGTCGGTTCAAGCCAAACGTTTGTTAATCATATTTTCATTTTTTTTTTTTTAATAATGGAAAACGACTATGTTACCAGAAGAAGAAAGCAAAGAAGATCTATTGAATCACTTAACATTTCATCTAGTTCTGCTCAATCAAACTATGACTTTTCTGATCCAAGAAGTTTACCAGAAATATCTACGAGAGGTTTAGATGAACATTACGAATTACTGGAGCAAATAAAAAAATTAAAATTAGAATTAGATTCAGCACATCAAAAAATTAAGAACCTATTACTTGAAAATTCCACCAAAAGCCTTGAAATTATACAACAGAAGGAAACTATAAATAAACTAAAACAAAATTATTCTTCACCTTCCAATAATATTACTGCCAACACATTACTACAAAAGCAAAACCAAGAAAATGCGGAATCCGCCTGCAGTCTCTGCCCTTCCAAATATAAAGAACTTAAGAAGCGCATTATACAAGAATTCCCACCAAATATTGAAAACCACAATCAGAATATTAGGGAGCTGCCAATACGACAATGTCAAGACGGTAAATTGTCAAGCAATAGAAAATCAACCCAAAATAATAATATTTGGGGATCAGCAAGCTTGTGACTTAACACATAAACTAATAAAATCAAGATCAAATATGCAAAAGGAAAATTACAAAATAACTTCGTTTATAAAGCCCCATGCTACTAGTGCACAGATTTTTAGTAGCTGTATTAGTGAAATTAATAAGTCCATCATTAAACCCAAAGACATTATAATATTAATAATAGGTGCAAACGATAAACGTCCTTATACCTTCATCTCACAATTGTGTAATGTGCTATACCAACTGCGACAGCAAAAGGTGTTTATAACAAATGTACAGTATAATACTCACTTAAATGTAAAATTAATTAACTTTCATTTAGAATCTATAATATCTAATTATAAATATTGCCACTACTTAAAAATACGCCACTCGAAATATGATAAAAACACACCCTATTCTCATACAAAACACCTCTTCAATTTATGTGATAAGATAAACGCGGAAATCGAGTACATTCGATATTATACACAGCGTAAGACAAATCTCAACAATAAATCCATCCATAGTCACACAAACTCAACTCGCACTGTACAATTAAAAATAACAATTTTTTTTAAAATGCCAAGTACCAATATTATAAATAAAAACCAGCCTTCCGGTGAGAATTTTTTTCGTAGCAACTAATAAGCAAAATAAATTAAGACTCATCCATCAAAATATAGCAGGGTTGCTTAACAAATAAGATTTGATTAATATAGCCATCATAGACCTGCAAAGAAATTTAGGAAATGTAGACATCATATGTTTCACAGAAACTTTTATTAAACAAGAAAGTGAATCCAACGTTAAGATAAATAATTATAGATTAGTCTCTTCATTTTCTCGGCCTTACCAACGCCGAGGAGGTTCGTGCGTCTTAATAAAAAACAATTTAAAATACAAGGAAATTTGTTTTCCTAGACTCCCAATACCTCTTCAATTCGAATTTTGTGGCGTTGAAATAAGTAAATACAACTTAATAATAATATGTATTTACCGGACTCCTACTTTAGATGTAACACCTTTTTTATATAATTTAGAACAACTTTTAAGTAACCTATGCAGGAAACGCAACAAAAAACTAATATTATGTGGAGACTGGAACATTGACATTTTAAAAAATAATAAAAATTCCCGAGAATTTATCTCTATTCTTCAAAATAATAATTTACAAAATCATATAAAGCGCCCAACACGTAAAAACGCCTGCTTAGACTTAATAGCAAGTAACATAAATGACACACAAGCGAGCCTCCACTACTTGGCACTTTCAGACCATGAGACCGCACAATCGCTGACTTTTACACTCGAAGAAAACGAAAACTTTAAAGATATCCCAAAGTACTGGTATATATACAGACGAGAACTCAATAGAGAAAACACTAATACATTTATGAGGTGTCTATCAAGCCTTACCTTCTCGGACGTATACAGCTCGACAACAACAAATGAAGCATTCGACAACTTCCATGACACTATAACATTATTTTACAATTTGTGCTTTCCGATCTTAAAAATTAAAAATACATTCAAGCCTATCAAAAATAGATTCTTTACTAAAGCGCTAAAAAAATGTTGTATAAGAAAAAGAACGTTATACCTAAAATATCATTTAAATAAGCACAATAAAAAACAAATCTGCATATAATAAATACTCATCTATCTTAAAAAAATGTATACATAAATCCCATCAACTTAATAATGCAGAATACATAAATTTCGCAAAAAACAAAACTAGAGCAGCCTGGAATGTAATTAAAACTAATACACGAGACATGACATTTAATTCAGGAATAGAAGCAATTAATATCGATAACAAAACATATGAATCACCGCATGAAATATGCAACTTTTTTAATGACTATTTTACATCACTGCCTACTAAAAATAAAACAAACAATTTGCCAGAAGCTAAAATCCCTCTAAACCATAAAAGTATTTTTCTTTCCCCCATAAATAACACGGATATATTAAAAATTATTACATCTTTGAAAAATACAAAATCTACAGGATACGATAATTTAGATACCAAAACAATTAAATCATGCGCATTATACCTACTTGATACACTGACATACATAATTAATCTATCGATAGTAGAAGGGATCTTTCCTGAAAAACTAAAAATATCAATTATCAAACCATTACATAAAAAAGGAGCAAAAACACAAATGACTAATTATAGACCAATAACTTTAATTCCCATATTATGTAAAATTTTCGAAAAAGTAATGTTTAATAAAATAGAGAATTTCTTTTTATCATACGATATTCTAAAAAAAGAACAATTTGGCTTCAGGAAAAATCGTTCCACTACCCTTGCGTGCTTTACCCTAGTTAAACAAATTACTGAATGCTTAAATCATAAAATGCTTATAGGTTGCATCTTTCTAGACATGACAAAGGCTTTTGACTTCGTATGTCATGAAAGACTAAAAAAAATTAGAATGCTACGGAATAAGAGGTAATGCCTATAACTGGGTGAAAAGTTACCTTGAAAATAGAATGCAATATGTGGAAATAACAAAGATTTGTAAACTAAAACAAAAAACCTATAGATCCAACTATAAGAAAAATGAGTACGGAACACCTCAGGGCAGTATTTTGGCCCCACTACTTTTTCTAACATACATAAATGACCTCCCAGATGCTATACACCAGAACTGTATACTATTTGCTGATGACACTACACTTATAATAAAAGGCAAAAACGACCAAGATTTAAAAAACAACTTAATTAAATCTCTAGACGACGCCATCAACTGGATGAATTCAAATAACCTACAAATAAACATGACCAAAACTAACATAATTCATTTTCAGACATATAACTCTAAAACACTAGACTTACAATAATATAAAAACAATAAACTGGACATAATGAACTAGTGTGTATTTTTAGGTATAACGATAGATAAATTTTGTAATTGGAAATCACATATTGGAAAATTACAGAACAAAATAGACCGTTTTGTTTTTGTGTTAAAACGACTAAGGGAAACTGTTAACCATGCTGCGGTATTAGCTGCTTATCATGCATATATTGCATCTATAATTAGATATGGAATTATAATTTGGGGAAATTCAGTCGAAGTGAATAGGGTATTTAAGGCCCAAAAAAAATGTATTAGAGCAATTTGTGGAGCAAATTGCATTGATAGTTGCGTGCCTCTATTTAAGAGACTCAAAGTGTTATCTCTTCCATGTATTTATATATTAGAAATGTCCCTGTTCGTACACAGAAATATACATATTTTTAAATCGAATGTAGTAAGTAGTAGACATGGGGAGAAATTGGCTGTGCCAAAAATAAATTTAGAATTGTTTCGGAAAAACGCCTTCTGTATGGCAATTAAAATTTACAATAGATTACCGAAAGAACTTAAAGATCTTCCGACAAGAATCTTTAAAAAGCGACTTAGTGCATTACTTTTAGAAAAAACGTACTACTCAATAAACGATTATTTGTGTGAGACATGGTAATTTATACAAATTTAATTATGTATGATAATTGACTTATGATATGAATCTGACTAATAATGTAAAATCTAAACTAAGATAAATTTGCGCGCCACTGTGTGTGGCAGAATATGCGAACGACTGACAATTGTACCACCTTGACATTTTGTACCATATTCGTGCAATGAATAAATTATTATTATTATCGGTTATAAAAGGAGAACAAAGTTATGCCCGGTTCAAAAAGCTACTAAAAGCTCACACAGGTAATACATACAAATAAGTGATTAAATATCTATATATAAATAAAGCAATACAACCTATGTAGATTAGATTTACACCGCTAAAGTTTAAATATTAATTAATAATTAATTCTATTAGACAAAAACAAATAAAACCCAATAGGTACATAAAATGTTTTATGAACCCATATAAATCATATAAATGTATTTACCTCAAATATCTAAATAGAACGTAAACTAAAAATAAAATAGTCTTATTAAAATATAAAAAGTAATTAATATAAACCTGTTATATCAGACTATGCCATCAATGCCACATCTAGTAATAAGTCGAATCCGAACATCTATGTTTTTGCTTAGTTGACCGTCGAGTTTATTATGTCTACCTACATTTTTGTTTTGTTTTTGTTTTGTAAATTTTACATCTGTGCGTTCTAATAATAATTATTAATCTTAGTTTATAATGTTTTCTCAGTAAGCGAATTTTTGTACATAATTCATATGAGAAATAAAGTTATTCTAACCGTAAAAACGATTATACATTCGGAATTCCAAGGTTTAAATGATTAGTTATAATTAACACAATCTGACCTACGCTCTATACTCACATAATATGGGGCAATAAGTTCTGTGTCAATACAACGATAGAATACAAAACATGGGCCAGCGTGAGTCATATTTCAATCTGCCGCCTCAGGGCAGGATTTAGAGTTTGAAGGGCCTATGAGTCGCTAGACTAGTTTGCCGATACATTCAGAAAATCGCGTCTCTTACTCGCTTAAATATATATTCCTAACTAGCAATTTATAATTAAAATAAATAACTAACATATACCTATAAGTCCCGCACGTTGACATTGCGACTGGCGGCCATCTAAGTGACGTAGTCGAACTGTCAGTGTCAGTACTCAGTACCGTGCGCAAGCATCCAGAGCTTACGCGTATTGAGAACATCTGCCACTTGTTTTTTTTATTGTTTTTTATTTTCGTTGTTTAGTTTTGATATCATACTTAGCCTATTAGAATGTGGAAGAAAGTAATTAACAGCCGTGCTCGTAAATCGGTTATTAAAATTATTATTATTACTTTTTTGCTGTTTGTCCTTTCCTGCGGTTGATGATGTCACGCAGCTATTTATTGTGTCAAGTTTCCATCGCAATATCAACGTGCGGGACTAGTGTTTATGTTATTGTCTAAAATTTTAAATCAGTAAATTAAAGTAATAAACATTTTAAAATACGAATCTGTTTATTTTGTGGTTTGATCGTGGTATAAGCCACTTCAAGATAATCAAATAGTTTAAAACCCGCTAATTAAACTTAAAATACATATTATTTGTCATATATAATCTATATGGGCCCTATATCTATTCTTTTTGCTATATAATATAGGAACATCACAGCAGACTGAAGAGCTGGCTGCTACTTCGGACAAAGATTTATTCTAAAGGGGGAATGCTGCCTGTATCTTCGGCAGGGCTTGCCTAAAGGGACTCCTTTTAATAATATATTTTAGGGTTAATATTTTTGTTATTAATTAATTGATTTGACTTATAAAAATATATGGCTTATTATCTTTATGTTATCAATATTCAACTCACTGATTTCTGTTTTGTACCAAACCCCTGGGCCTCAAACAATTTACTTGCGTCCCTGAACTCGGCGTGTTTGTGAATTTTCAGCAGTTCGTGATTGATTAAGTGTCGGCGACTCGTCCTTTATGAATTCTGTTTGCGACCGCGCGCCTTAATATATGACCCATTGATGTTGCAAGTTAAATATATCGATTTTACTCTGACCCAATTTCTATATGGCAATGAATATTGAATTGGTATTTTAACGTTTATATCTAGTTACTTGTTGGTTATTTTGGCTTGAAACATCACTTTTAATGAAGGCTCAAACTGTACTTAGTAATTGCACAGTGCAAAAAATATTATTTTTGATTGTTTTATTTAAATGTATATATAATGTGTAATCTATGGTTTTTATTGAAATATTTTTCTAATATAAGGAATTTACTATTTCCATAAGTTTGCAGTTACGCAACTCGACTGTATCCATAGCACCAGGTGACGTCCTGATTGGTATTATTAAAATTATCTTAAAGAACTTTAGCAATATTCGATAAACGTTATTTATACCTTGAATAAATATTAGCCTTATGTAACACGCAAAAACCAAGATCTCATCACTATTATCATAAGGGTTACATTACCCCATTGCCCAAGACCCCATTATGTGTGAGCGAGATAAAAAGCGTTATCATTATAGAGTAGTGGCTAATGAGAATGACCGTCATTTCGTACCTCGACATCGGGCGGGTAATAGGTTCCTGTGGTAATAAGGGTGAGTGCATACAATCTGTGTTAAGACCCGTTTTGAGGCAGGGGCATTTTCCTTTAAATGTAGGAGAGTTTTCCATTTTTTCCTTTAACATTTCCTTTAAATGTTTCCCCAGAAAGTCAAATTATATTTATGAATGTTACTTTTGTACACTAGGTGATTGTCACAAAAGTTTTCATGATTCTAAGTATTTATTGCCCGTTGTCTATTAGCACGGAACGGAAGAGAATAACTAGCAAGGAACTTAAGAAATTTATTACGGCATACATGAATCTCAACACAACAATTTTTCTAAGGATCAAAGCTGATGGTTTTAGAATTATATTAAGATTGGGCTCACAGCCCAAAACTCACACAATTTTTCCTGTTATCAGACCTCAAGAGAAAGCTAGCTGGACTGATTTGCGCTGATGAAGAGATAATCAATAAGGCTAAAAACAAATCGTACTGTTAAAATTGTACGATAAACTATAATCGATGTACGACCACTATAATCGTCATATCGCTCTTGAATATTAAATAATCAAATCTAAATCTCAATAAAAAAAAATCTAGATGTGTAAATCGTGCTCTTCTTTTGATGCCTCTCTAATTACAAGAGATATAATTCACTCATTTAATGCAGTAACAGCAGTGTTGGCCTATTAGCTTCAGCATGCGACTCTAATCCCGTAGGTCCAATCCCCAGATTTGCACCAATTTCTTTCTATGTGCGCATTTAAAATTCGTATCGTGAGGAAACGGACGTGTAGTCCCAGAAAGTCAATGTCGTGCGTCAGGCACATGAGGCTGATCACCTACTTGCCAATTAGATTCATAATGATCATTGTACAGATTCAGAAATCTGAGGCCCAGACCTGAAGAGGTTTTAGCGTTAAGTGCTTATATTGATATACCTGTGCCAGATGAAGCGACTGCAGACGCAATATCTTGTATATAAAAAAGAAGAGAGAATATCGAACTCAGGTTTTATTTAGATTACTAACTTAAATAATACGTTTAGATTCATCTATAGCATTAAATATCTATTATATATAGGTTACAATATTCAAAACAAATAACATAATACATAAAAATATACCTAATAACATATGTCAAAAATGTTTGTATGTATGTTAAAACGACCTGATATATAAAATGTTTCGCTAGATTTTTGCGATACCAACTTACGATAGATGGCGTTGTTATATTTAGTAGACTTATAATATAATAATCTTTCCACTGTTTTCTCGCTTGTATCGCTTCTTCTTGTATAACTAAGTGTTTTTAGGGTTTTTGTCGCGCCCAAACTGAAGTATTTCTCAACCAATTCGATTTAGGGTCCTTCGAAAAAAGAAAGAACTAATTTTTAAAGGCTGTCAATACAATGTTGGCCTTCTGGTAATGAGAGTAACTATGGCCGGCGGTACCACTGAACATCCAGTGAGCCTTTTGCCCGTTTCTTCTCCTATTAAAAAAAATATACTGACTACAGTACACCCACATGGCACATAAATTGAATTACATGTTGTTACAGGTTCATATTTCTCTTTATCTGCATAAACAAACAAAAAAAAATCCTTTATTCATATGAACATAAAAATCAATCACTGAACGTAAAAAAAAAGAAATATTCATTAAATGATTCTAATTTTACATTTACTGCCAGTTCTCAAATCAAGGGCGTAGAACGAAAGAGAAGAACTGGCAATAAACTCTCTATTTCTTAAGATCTTTACAAAAATTAAATAATCACGAACAATTTCAATCCAGATGAAATAATTGTGACTATTAAGTAGGGGATGATGTTAAATGATATGTCCGCCGCCGCCCATGGTCTCCATGGGCGGCGGCTATGCCTAATGGCTCGCAAGAGCGTTGTCGGCCTTGTATCTAAGAATTGGTACTCCCTTTTATGTTCTTTATGTTCGTACGATCCAATATGAAAGAATGAAATAAGTCGCGTTTATATCCGTTAAAGAAGTTTTAAATAAAGTGTAGTATCCACGGTAAGACAATCGCTTGATTCAAATTATTCCTAACATATTCATATATTCAGCGTTACATCTGTCCTCAGCTTTATACAGGTTGTATCTGGGCAGTTAGACAAAACGATTAACATAACTGATTTTCGTAGTTTAACTATTGTTTCAGACCTTTCAGGGTTTAAGGAATGTGCTTAATTGCGGTTTAGTGGAGTTAATATAGAAAAAGTTAAAGAAGAGCGGTTTATGTATTTTAAGTGGCAAATAAAAACAAATATAAAAAAAGTGAGATGGGGTTTTTTCACTTAGGAGAAGAAAAAATAGAAAACCTACCGAGTATATATAAAACAAGATTCAGAGTAGATCAATCACAAATACTGTAACACGGAAATTTTAATATAATATAGCTTGAGCAGTGTTGGCCAAGCGGCTTCAGCACGCAACTGTCATCCCCGAGGCCGTAGGTTCGATACCCGGCTGTGCACCATTAGACTCTCTGTCTATATGTGCATTAACATTTCCTTGAACGGTGAACGAAAACATTGTGAGGGACCGGCTTGCCTTTGTTCCAAAAAGTACTTGCCTATTAGATCATGGAACAATTACAGAAATCTGAAGCCCAGGCCTAAAAAGATTGCGACACTAATTTATTTACCGTTTGAATAGTTATTGAAATTATATTGGCATCTCTTTAATTCACCTACTTTAGAAATAATCTTGGATGAACTAGTTTTATTGGTAAAATGTTAAATGCGTGTCTAACGTAGAAAGGGCATACTTTATTTTAAGCGGTTTGAAGACGTAATTCGTTAGACAAAGTATAAAATTAAAAATCACATAACAAGCTCATTAAATTGTTAAAAGCAAACAGCAGCAGTCAGTTTTATAGGTCATTACAAAAGGGGTGAAAGTAAATTCGTTGGAACTAAAATTGCGCCTTGAAATCGCTATCATTAGGGTAACGAGCGGCGGTGCTGACGCTGCTCTGAGGGTGTCCAGTTCTCTAAAGCTATGAGCACACTGTTGTTATCAAATATATACTATGAAAATACATTCAATCTAGGTTAATATGATGATGACGCTTTCAAGTGTTGCTGGTTGCAATAAATGTATTCAATATCATAATTTGAATTATTTTAAGATGTCCATAAATGCTAGGACTATCAAAAATGTTTGACTTTTAAAGAATCATAAATTATTGTTTCATAGTTTCAATTTGTTACTGAACGAATAAAGTACGAATATTGTTAGGTTCACATAGCACAGCAAATGCCTCGAGGCGCCATCTTGTAGTGTTAAAAGGAAACAATCTAAATTAAATATTGAACGATATTTTATATTATTTAAACCCGATGGCTTACTGGGCGTCACGTCGGTGTCATGTTGACGTTGACATCATCATTCGATAATAATAAGATAATTATCGAATGATGATGACAACGTCGATGGGGTGATAATATTTCTCCGACGTATACATATATAAATAACGGTTGGCTAGCCGTTGATAGATACATAATTTTATATAATAATAACAATCCCTTTATAATAAATATTCTTAACATGAAAGGTACACAATCGTCTGTCGTAAGGATAAAGAGAAAATAAGTATAAACTACAAACGAGGACGTAACTAAATTAATGTAATTCTCAAAAAGGTAAAAAAAATTAATAATGCGTTTAGCATAACACGAGCGAAACAAGGAAACAAGTGAATCAAAACATGACGACCGGCGAGCTAAAATATAATATAATAGATCTTATCAATATTAACGAACATAAAATATGTATTTCGAACATATAATGTTAGGTGACTTCTCTCTTTTTATCTCTCATAATAACTATTACGTATCTCTCTTTTAATTGTGAGCTTTTTGAGCGTAGTGTTCGGTAAGGAAGCATCGGGAGCGGACTACTGCTTCCATCGGTTTCTGTTCAGCGTCTCTCTTATGACAGTGAACCTACAGTTTTGTGGACGATGAGGCTTTTACTTGATCGGTCCATCTGGTTGGTGAACGGCCACGTGACATTTTGCCTTCTGTTTTAAAGACCACGATCATTTACTCCAAGTTCCAATCGCCAGCTATTGTATGACTGAAATAAATTAACTTGATTATTTGGAATCTTTATGACTATCAGACGCAGAAATCAAATCAAATCAAAAATCATGAATATACTTTAAATGATTATAATTTTACATTTACTGCCAGTTCTCAAATCAAGGGCGTAGAACGGAAGAGAAGAACTGGCAATAAACTTTCCGCCACTCTTTTTAATCGCCAAGTTTTTTTACACAATGTTTGTAAGGAGCTGCAACCACTACACCATGTTCCATATGACATATTGCGTAATAAAGAATAATAAAATAAATTAAAACCTAACCTCATTAAAAAAAAAAACATATGCAAATACATTAATTCTACCTGCATAAATGAATTTAGGCAAAATAATAAAATAGCCCTTAAAAATAATGCTTGTGGCGCCATCTACAATCTGCGCTTGACAAATCACTGCAAGACGTCATATCCTGAAACGCGCTAAGTTATTCCCGATCTGGACTACTGGGGGCCTTCGGGTTGACCAGCCAGTGGTTTGATTCTACCTTAAAGAAGAACTGTTCACCATCCTTCTTCCACGTACATACATACGTCATGCATATGCAAAAATACAAACACGCAATGATCCTACTCACGCTCACATAGAAAACGTAATAATTTTTGGACAGTGGGAATTTAATAAACAATATTGATTATCAACAATGTGTTTATAGCCGTAACAAAACCAGTATGTAAGCGCCTTTACAACTAATGAACCGAGGCATTTTGTAGTACGAATTTGTAGTTCCACATGGATTTAAAATTGTGGCAATTAGTATTGTTGTTTAGTACTGGAAATGAACGATTTCATTACTTTAACTATAACAACCTCATACTTGGCTAATTAGAGCTTACAGATTGTGTACTCCATTGAAGCGTAATTTTTCACACTATCACATATGTGCGCAATTAATACACTCTAATAAATAAGTTATAATACAATTTAATGATTGCTTTTCGCAATACTAGTAATATATTCCGTCATACATTTATACAAATTCGCTACTCATTAACTATATCTATTATGATAAAAGCAAAACTAGACAGACGATTCGCTTCACGTTAATTGGTGAAACGTAAGATACAGGCTAAGATGTCACTTCTGTCAACTTCTCGTCTGCTTATTTTATATGCCGATTTGCTTTATCATTTTGGGAATGTTCTGTATTTTGTTTTTTTATAGAACAGGAGGCTCACCTGATGTTAAGTGATACCGCCGCCCATGAACACTCTCGATGCCAGAAGGCTCTCGAGTGCGTTGCCGGCCTTTTAAGAATTTGTACGCTCTTTTCTTGTAAACTGTAAAATACTGTTAAAGACTTTTATGCATTACGATATTGTTTAGGAAATTGAAATGATTGTCGGGGTTTTTTATATAATTAAATCTACCAATATTCTCTTGTGTTGCGGGACCTTATTTTATTCACATATTTTATACATATCTAAATATATAAAACAAAGTGGTGTTGGTTACTTCACTTATAACTCAAGATCGGCCGAACCGATGTTTGTAGTAAAAAGTATCTCTTTTGTGGTGGATTCTTCTCCGTTTCGAATAGCAGAAGAAGTAATTAAATATCCCATAAGTTATTGAATAACAATAACGAATTACATTAACTTAAGGAATACAAACAGCACTTGGTGCTATGTGTTCACAAAACTACATCTATCGTTATACAACTGGGCGTTTTTTTAAGGCAGTGTTTGCCGCGCACTAAAGCATTTCCAAACAAATAGACTTAAAAGACCGGCGACATACTTGCGAGTCCACTAGAAATGTGAATGTCTATGGGCGACGGTGTCACTCAACATCTGATGAGCCTAATTGCTACATAAAAAAAAGGTTTTTTATAAATGTTACTTGGTCCCGCAATTCATATAAAATAAGTGGAATTATTAATGAAAAGGGGTAATATACATTATTTTTCCAAAAGCTCCATATTTGGTTGACGGCTGCCCTGTCGTTTCCTGACTATGATTTATCTCGCTAGCCGAGGGTCATTTTAATAAATGCTTTCGGAAAATGGGAAATATTTCTGAGAAAAATTATAAGACGGTTTTCCCAGCTAAGCCGCCCGTCCTATTAATTCTATGAAGGAATTATTTTATTACATGTTAGTACATTTCGGTTGTCTGAGTGTTCCATACAGATTTTAGAAATTTTGTAACAATTCAAATGATAAATAAAACATATATGTCTAATTCACTCCTTCGTCTCTTTCATAAGAGTCTTAGTTCTTGTGCAATAAATAAATAAAAGAAAAAAGCTACTAATAAATGACATATTCAAGCCAAATATGAATTTGAATTTAACTAAGGGTTTTTGGTTCATGTGCATGTCCTGTATCAAAAGCACAATCACAAATAATATACATGCTATAATTGTATGTTAAAAATTGTTCTTAAATCTGTATAATTTTTTTCATAAATAAGGGGGCAAACGGGTAGGAGGCTCACCTGATGTTAAGTGATACCGCTGCCCATGGACACTCTCAATGCCAGAGGGCTCGCGAGTGCGCTGCCGGCCTTTTAAGAATTGGTACGCTCTTTTGTTGAAGGACCCTAAGTCGAATTGGTTCGGAAATACTTCAGTGGGCATCTGGTTCCACAAAGTGATATAAGAGAACAATTTACTATACTCAAATAGCTTAATAGTAGCTAAGTTAAACCGTTAATTTTGATACAATTTCGTATACACACGCTGAGAGTTATGTGATCCTAGTTTCCATTTAATTAATGCATACATAATCAGAAAAAAAATTACGATTGTGTGATGGAAACATTAACTGGAAACAGATGTTATGTCCATCACTGTCAAACATATTAACATATTGCGCTAAAACAGAGAAGAGTGGAAGTCCTTAGAGGAGGCCTTTGTCTAAGGACAAGCTGTATAATCAAATCAACCGGCTTGCCGATTAGTGTTTATTTATTGTATGTGTTGTTTTTTTTATTATTTCATACTTTATGTACTTACCTAATATATAAATACAGCAATAAGGGCTTTTATTATTATTATAATATATTGCGCTAAAAAACGACACAAACCCATTTCGCCCTTGACAAAGATATTAGATATACTTATAAGAGTTAAACACTATGACTATATATTATTTAAATATAACCATAATAATAACACGCGATGAGGCATTGACCCTTCGTAAGCATTCCAGTGAATCATTCTTGGCCTATAAAAGGTATGCCCTATTTTTCCATAACCAATATAAAAAGTGGTTTTTCAATTGGAACCCTTTCTTCCATATCCAGAGAACGGCGTTGAAGCAGAAAACCAAACTCATAGACATTATTGATTATTTTCGTGAAACATTATAATTAATATCAATTTGATAACGTTATAATATATTTTGATAATATGTATTAGGCATTTAGCATACATTATCATTTCATTATAATATACCTAATAACTAAACTAAAAAAGTAATAATTAAAATGTATTTTTAAAAGGAGTCCCTTTAGGCAAGGTTCCGAAGATACTGGCAGCGTTCCCCCATTGGATGGCTAGACTAATTCTTTGCCCGAGGTAGCTGCCAGCTCTTCGGTCTCCCGTGATGTCTGTCCTTTTTTTTATTTCCCTAAAAAGCCTTAAAGCGCTAGGACCCCACAGACCAAGGGTCTCGACACCGAATGGGAAAAAGTCGTATTCGGAGCCTAGACCCCTGTATTTGCAGGTTTTAGCTTAATTTAAATAATATTATATTATAATATTAATATAAAAAACTTTATTTCTCATTTTAATATATAAATTTAATACATAAAAATAACCTTAAAATTTAATAATTATTCAAAAATATTATTAAAAGGAGTCCCTTTAGGCAAGGTTCCGAAGATACTGGCAGCGTTCCCCCTTTAAATAGCTAGACTAATTCTTTATATTAATATTATATTTATTAATATTATATTTTATCACTATATATTATATTTTATGACTATAACTCATAACTTCTATGTAAAATTTCTTTTAGGATAAATATGCATACCACTATGTGTGGCAGGATATGCGAACTTCAGATTGTATCACCATAAAATTTGTGTACTATATTCTTGAAAATAAATTATAAAATATGGTCCTAATTAGGGTGTGAGGCTCACAAGTATTAGCAACTTGCAATTTGCCTTAAGTTCTGACCCAACAAAGAACTAACTATAGTTTGTCACACGCGTTTAATTAATATACTAAATAATCACAATAAAATCCCGTTTATAAAAGTAGATTACAAAAGTAGATACAACATAGATTTGTTATATACACGTGTTATCCTGGCATCTTACTGATCGTAAACCCTTCATGGAGGACTTTACCTCCAGCTCCAGTTTTTTCCAAATATGGCTTCCTTTCTCCATTCGCTTCCTAACTAACACTTCCATCCACCTATTTTTGGGGCGCCCTCTTCTCCGTCTTCCCCTTGGCCCTTACCATATAGTAGTTGTCTTTATTCCACCTTATATCTGAGTATCTTGCGTTTAGTTACGTCCATTTATATTCCACATGTAGGTTTTTGTGCTGCTGAACCCCAGCATTCTAGAAAGTTTACAAGTCAAATTAAGGCTTCAAAGCCTGCCAAGGAACTAAGGCTTTATGGTGATTTAAAGGATTATCTAACTTGAATTCAACTCGCAATCCCGCTGATAAAGGTACGCCAGTATAAGAATGAGAAATGTCTACTTATATCATACTATTTAGTACAACTAATTGTTATTGTCATGTACCACCAATGGTGATCAGCTTTTTTGCCTGCCTACCCGACGATTAGAGTTTCATTGGAAATCTAAACAAGAATAACTTACATAGGATTCATAGCCCAGTTAGCTTTAATCAATTACCTTAAAAGTTACAGATTGAAATACATAATTAGCATAACAGAGCAAATGAAACGATAGCGAAACTACAATTCATACAATTATTAATGTCTTGATATTAATATATCGCAAACAATAACAAAAAAGTTACAAGTTGCATAGTTGCATGTCTTTATTTTAAAGTGGTACTGGTCCTCATAATCACGAATCAAGTGTAGCTCCTTTATATTGTTATAACAATTCGTCTTAATTTATCAAACTTCCCTCATATCTTACAAAATTTATTATGTTGTTATTGTACTGAAAAAGTCACTTAAGGGGAATTCTAGCTATATTTAATAACCATAACGATAACTCCTACTGTAATAAATATCGCCTAAATCATTGTTCCTAACAGCCCGACCGGGAGCAATATCGCATCGCTCAAGAAATAAGTAGTTCTCAAAATAACGTTAGAACACTATGACATACATAGTAAAAGTCAGCCTCTATAAAAATAAGGGTTTGGCGAACTTGGCTACTACGCCGGCGCAAAGAATGATTCTCCCGAACGCAGCAGTTGATCAGACACGTCGACGCCATCGGCCATGCCGGTACTGCGGTGTGTGATTCGCGTCTCTCTGGTCACGTGCTATCTCGTCGAGCCGTCACGCCAGGTGACAACTTGAGTGACGGAACACTACAAGCCGAAAACTATGCGTTTAAGAGCCTCTAAAACGCTCTTACAAGTGCACAAACATCTCATTTTCAACCCCGCGTAAGTTTCGAGTGCGAAATGGCTCTTAAAGTGTACTTCATTGTTTTTATAGTGTGGATTGTGAACTGTAAGTGCGAAATGTGTAATGTGACTCTATGTGATTGTCCGTTTAATATAACGGTAAAAGAAAGTGGTCATCAGATACGGTGTTGTGAAATTCCCACGCTAACAAATAAGACTTTTAGGGGGATTAAAGTAGAATTCAGTGAAAAATGTGATTTTAACAATATTAATTTTGATGTTCCAATACTTGATACGTTTTCAATTATCATGACAAACAATACGATTGTAAAACTAAGGATAAACGTTAAAACCAATAATTTACGCGAATTGAACTTATCATTAAACAGGTTGCAATTTATCAGCAAGGATTTATTCAGCAATTACACGAACCTTCGCGTTCTGATTCTGAATAAGAACAGTATAAATAAAATATCAGCGGAGAGTTTTGTTGGTTTGACCAAGTTAGAAAAACTAGACCTATCTGAAAATAACTTGACTAAACTGGAGAACATATTTACGCCCTTAAAAAGCCTCCAGCATCTCAATTTAAGTAGGAATAACATTGAGTTTATTCTGGAGAATTATTTTAATAATTGGCTGTTACAACATTTAGATGTGTCCCATAATAATCTAAGAAAATTAGCGCCTGGAGCATTGCAGTTACTGCCGAATTTAGCTCGATTACTCTTGACAGATAACCCGCATTTGGGGATTACACAGTTGGATACACAATTGTTAGTTGGCACGGGCCGCAGACTACAGCAGATCGATGCATCGAGAACAGGATTATACCAAGTCCCCGAAGCGTTCACACATTCCGTTCGTTTCTTGTCTCTTGTGGGGAACCATATCAGCTCAATACGCTGTGGAGATCTAGACAGCTATCCACTTCTTCAGTCGTTAGATTTTTCAAATAACAAAATCAAATCAATCGAAGAGGACTCATTAGGTAGACTAGAAATGCTATTATTTTTAAATTTAAACACAAATTCTCTCATCGTGGTCCCTAAATCTCTGCCCGACGAATTGAAATATCTTTCCATAAATAATAATATGATTAAAAACCTCACATCGGCCGACTTCAAAAGCTTGCCAAACCTCCGTATCCTATTATTGAAAAACAATAAAATACTTTACATTCAAGATCACGTGTTTGACGATTTATTATCTCTGGAAATATTAGATTTGTCAAACAACCCATTGCAAATGCTTTCGCCGAGCACTTTTGATGGACCGTTATCTCTCCGTGATCTGAGATTATGTTACTTGAATATTTCCGTGCCTGCGAAAGATGGCTCATTTCCAATGTCGTCCCCGGAAAGTGTGCAAATGCTTCACTTACAATCTAGTCCAGGTCTTGCCAGACAGTTTTTGGCTGACTCGGCCGCACTCGCCGCCTTCTCTCATTTGCAATATTTGGATCTAAGAATGAACAATTTACGTAACATCCGAAACGATCTACTCTTTTATCTTGTGCAACTTAAGACGCTGAGATTACATGGTAACAAGATTAACTGCAGCGCGGAACTGTGGCTGTCCGATTGGATGAATTGGAATAAAAGTTTGTTAAACAATGAAACGTGTTACTATTCAACGTCCGAAGCGAAAGCAGAAATAAACAAGTACAACTGTACCTTTCCAGAAACTTTCACAATAAACGAAAGTTTACCGCCCGTTAATTTATATAGCACTGAAATGATAAATAAACTGCTAAGATATTACGGGTATTTAAACAATAAAACAGAGAGGGCGTCCTTAAAACGTAATTATAATAATTTTGGTGACAAAAACAATAGAATTACGCTGAATGTAAAAGACACTTTTGTTTCGCGGCTTGAAAAGAATTTCGTGAATAATACAATTAGAAACAATGAGAAATTAGATACCGAAAACATGATACAGTATGAGGATTATTATAATAGAACCGTTGTAGGAAAATCTAAAATGGATGAAAATATCACATCGCTAGTACCAGAACGTTTGGACACAATAGTGTCTGAAAATCTGACGATATCTAAAAATAGAACTATATTCAGCAAAATAGGATATCAATTGAATACACCTGAGTCCACCAAAGAATCTCCTACCAGCCTGACATTGGAAAATCAATACGCACTGAATAGCAGCGCGAATAATACATTCACGACTCCAAATAATATGGAATATTACCATTACCAGCCGTCAGACCATTTCGCTCAATACTTTGGTATAGTTTCCGTTTCGTGCTTAATTGTGATGTCTTTGGTATTATGGCTAAGTATACGATTGAGGTATAAAAGGAGGCATGCTCCGAGCGTGGACGGAGGGGGGCAGGAACAAATAGAGGTGTCGAATATATCTGGGGGGGTGTTGTGGTGACATTTACGAGCAGCCGATCCAATGCCATTTGAATACGACTCTCTTTTGACATAGCACTTAAGTGAGTATTGGAATTCTTTATTTTATTGCCATGTAGGATGGCTTAATTTGTTCAAAAAGGGTTTAAAAATGGAAATGGAAAGCTATGAATCATCGAGTTACAGTTTGCATTTCATATTATTTAAAGATTTTTAATACAAAAAAAAAATACGTAAATTTATATTTATAATGTTTAAATAATTTTATTTCTCATTACAAAAAAAATATATTTTCATGAGAAAATTAATATCAATATGTATATATACGCGCGAGATACACGTCGCCATTAGCCTTCTCAATTTTAGTACTATGTTTATACTAACATGTAACTTCAATGCCTTATTGAATTTGCCAAGCATACCAATATTGCGAATTTTAGATGGTAATTGATTAAATAATTGCACACCCTCATACCTAATAGACTTCTTCAAATAATTTTTACACGGCTTCGGCAAGATAAACAAACTCGGTCGATAAAACAATATGTAATATTGTCTATATTTGAATAATCAGGATTTTTATGTTACAAAGTTACCTAAAATATAAATTCCACGCGTAGCATCGCTATACCGTGTGTACTGTGTATTGGAATGTGCCGTAGCCAATGTAGCACCAGCGCTACGCCGTAGACATAATCCGATGATCTCGTAGCTTATTGTCATGCGTCAGTAGTAACCACAAATATTTTTTTACCTATTTATGTGTACTGATTTTTGTTTAAAACTTAGTACATTAGAAATTTGACATGGTACAATTGTGAGTGCTAAATTTAACTAAAAGGTACACTACATAAACGCAATTTTATCAGAGCACACTAAACGCTATTTATATATAATAGTATTTTTTTTAATATTAAATAATAATGTTTGTTTCAGTTTTAAGAGATCGGCTGCGATGAAACTCATGTGATAGGACTGGACGTATTTTTCTATGAATAAGTACAAATAGATCGTTAATGTAAGACATGTATGTTGTATAATTTGTAAATATGTAAGACCTATTTATTTTTATGAACTGTATATATTATCTAAGTGTATAATTAATGTAGCATCGATTGAGATTATAGTATATCGAGCTCTTATGTATTTAGTCCATTATTTATCGAGGACATCTGAGGACGACTGATTTATTTATATAGAAATAAATCAGTGGCACAACAACATCTTTATAGAACAATGCCTTAGATTTCTGTAACTGTTTCATGATTTTTTGTTAATCTAATATTCCGTTTATACTGATACTATTTATACTGCTCTCACAATGTTTTCCTTTACCGATCGAGCGGATGTTAAATGCGCACATAGAATTCACAGCCGGGAATCGAACCCCGAATCGAACCGATTTCGGGGATGATAGTTGCACGCTGAAGCCACTAGGCCAGCACTGTTTACTTGTATTTGTCACATTATAATATATATATATAAGCAAAATAGTATCCATACACAAAAAAATCAAAAGCCAAATTTATTGATCTAGTTTATTATCTGTACATCGTATTTTATAAACAAGTTTGATATACTATAAGACCATTTGATAATGACATCAATTGTGAAAACAGATCATGTCTTCCCTCGTATTTCCATACATACATGATAATTTTCTTGAATATATTTCACTTATCTGTTACATGTAACAAAACCTATACCAGTACTTGATCGTAATTTCTTAAGTGCCAAAGTTAAATCTATTGTATTATTGACTGATTCACTACGATTTAAATATCAAGTGTATGTTCGAGACGTAATGTTGGTATTTATGGTATGATGAAAGAATGCACCAAAATGTCTTGGGAAATAAAGTTTTAAATTATTAAAAAAATCTAACTCCAAATGCATGATTTAATGTAAATTAAATATAATTACCAATTTTTTTACAGGTTTTTTACGATTGATATTTCTTTGTTATTTTAAATTTATAAATATTTGTATGAAGTCCTATAATTCCTAATAATATTTTGGGCACGGGTCGCATACAGCCCGGAAACTCGCGACTTTAAAGTTGGGATTTATATGGTAACTCCGCCCCATAATATAGCCAGTAGCTATTGCTGTCAACTAAATGTGTAAAACTTTTTAACGACAGTAAATTAATTTTAGTTTTCTGACACCAGTGGCGGTGGCGCTGCCAGGCATTTCCATCAGCTGACTTTTATCGAAATAAATTCCTTTGATCACTACTGACTTAATCCAAATTTATGCACAACGTAATGCGATATAATTAAGATCTCTTGCATTAAATGGGACAATAATATAATCAACTATATACACAGTATCTTATATTTAAGTTTGCGTTCACAAATTTTATATGAAATCAAAAGTGTAAGGTTACCTTTAGTTCTAAGTTCATGATTTGATTGTGTTGCGTTATGTTCTTTTTCGCATATTAATCTTTATCTCTGAAACTATGGTTGTAACTTGATACATAATGTTCTGAAAGCGATTTAGTTATAACATGTTTCTACGTAGTATATGTACAAATAGAACTAATAAATCTATAGAAATATAATAAATTTTTCATTCATTTTACCCGTACAAAGTTATCAATTGAAGAAATATTCTAATAGCCTTTAAACAGAAATTTAGTTTCATTGTATTTAAGAATCGGGGGGATAGCTTGCGTAGGTTGGTATATTAAGAGATTTGTACAAACGCAGAGGCGAATCTGTCCTTTTCCAGAATAAAGGATAAAGATTTCTATTTTCATCGAAGGAGAAAATATTTTTGAAAGTTGGCACGAATTTATTTTAGGAAACTTAATGAGTCACATAACCTGTTATTAAATGTTTTTTGCCAAGGTGACTTATTTCATATCAATGTCAATGAATAAGGTATTTATTGTAAGCTAAATTTTAATTTTGTTATGTTCCATCAATAATATTGGCAAAAAAACCGGCCGGAAACGCATTCGCGAGCCTTCTTGCGTAGATAGTTCATGGTTGAGTGAGCCTCGTGCCCGTTTGCCCTCTATTCTAAAAAAATAAAAAATAAGTTGTGGATTTTTCCGACGTTTCAAAAAACAGGAAAACTATGTTTCCATTACTATTGCAAATTTTTATAAGATATGTACATATTAACTATATAAAAAATAAATTTTGACTCAATTGAGTTATTATTTTTATGGGTTTTATCAATACACTATTACAATCATTGAAATTTTGTTGTATGATAATACTGATGGATTTTATTCGAACACTCACATTGTTCATACACCATACATCCATCTCAAGATTGTCAATAAACCTATTAACAATCATCAAACTCTTAATTAGGTATACTGTACATATAGAGGTTGGCAGGCAAACGGGCAGGAGACTCACCTGATGTGAAGTGATACACGCCATCCATGGACACTATCAAGGCCTTAGGGCTTGCCAGTGCATTACCGGCCTTTTAAAAATTGGTACGCTCTTTTATTAAAGCACTCTAAGTCGAATTGGTTCGGAAATGCTTCAGTGGGAAGCTGGTTCCACATATTCCACACGCTGGTGGTATCAGCAACGATTGCCTTAAAACCGCTCATTTTTGGAACCATAGATCAGTAATACTAACTACTGGGTTCTGTATAGTTAGATGTTTTTCTCCTGTGTTGGTCAAAATAAAATTACTAAGTAATACATTTACTACCAGTTCTCAAATTAAAGGTAAAGGCTACAAGAGAAGAACTAGCAAGAAACTCTCACTAAATCGCCTAGAATTTTGTATAACAAAATATACCATTTAACATAGGTAATGTATCTAGCATGGGTTTCTCCGACGTTTCAGAAGCTTTTTTGAAAAAAGCTCGTTAAAGAAGAGGAAATTTCCAGTAAAAAAGTCTCAACTTCCGGAGGTAAATCTCCAATATTTATAATTTTAATTAGACGTTGAAAATAGTGCTCCACGCGGCAGTTACGGCATGCGCCCAAATTGATTTGAAATTGAAAAAATTCCATGAATGTTAATATTTTTTGAGTTATTAACAAAAAAAGAAATATCATTTTTTCAACTTATTTTGTTAATTACAATTTTAATTATTATCCTGCACCAAAATCCTTCAAAAACATTCTTCTAGATGTGATTCTGAATCTAATGAGCCATCGCTCATATTTTTCGGACCTCTATCTCTATTCGTCACGTTTTTGAACTTGTTGAGTAGACTGTAATAATAATTATAAAAAAAAAAACAAACATTTAACCTCTATATATAGGGAACGATAAAAAAGAGAATGCACCTTTAATACTGTGAGGACAACACACAATACCGCAGTATCAAGGGGAATCAATAAAGAAAATAATATATAGACAAAATGATTGAACTTTGACTACCAAAATTAAATTACTTAACAAAATATAATTCTCTCATTTCAACACCGACTCGCATTGGAAATAATTTCTGATGTTCGTGATTCATGAACAAATGTATTTTGTATATTGAATTCATTTCCCTCTTCAATTTTAAATTGAGGCCTTTTGAAACGTATTTCAAATGCATGTACCTATTTTTTACCTTGCTCTATTTTTGTGCAATGGAATTTATTATTATTTTTATCAGATATATTACGTCATTTTTTACACATTGCATAATTTGTTTAAAAGCAGTAAGTCAATTGAAAGCCCACGAATTGAGTACATATATACTTACAAATATATAATGAACTTTTGGAGGAGGCCTTCACCTATAGAGGAGTTTTTACAGAAAAATAATCGTTTAGAAGTAGGAAAAACTAACATAACTAAATTTAGGATACAAATTTAATTCAAATCAAATCAAAAATCATTTATTCATATAGGTAATATAATGTTATGAACGTCAAAATATACTTTAAATGATTCTAATTTTACATTTACTGCCAGTTCTCAAATCAGATCGTAGAACGGAAGAGAAGAACTGGCAATAAACTCTCCGCGACTCTTTTTAATCGCCAAGTTTTTTACACAAAGTTTGTAAGGAGCTGCAACCATTACACCATGTTCCATATGACATATTGACATATTGTAATAAAGAATAATAAAATAAAATAAATACAAAGATTTGTCCTCTATCAGCAGGAGGCATGGTGAAATAGGAGCACGCACTTACATACTCGTGAGAACAACACGCAAATACGTAGTAAAAACAACTAATATCACCGCATACATGAATTCAAGTACCAGTACCAGTCACCACAAGTAGCACCCGTTCACGAGTATGACGCATGGTCAGCCATCGGCCCCCTCGCCATATTTTAGGGAGAGTGACAACCTGACGCGTGAACGCCGCCACAAGCAATGACATTTAAGTGAGCATGACGATCCTTGAAATGTGGACTTGGCTACACAAGAAAATAGTAATAATACTAATTATACTGAAATAATTTGATACCACATGAATCACGGTTTGTTCCCACTTTACATTTAAAAAAAGTCATAGATGTCGACGATCGCCCCATAGTCTGAAAATGCAGCCGAGAGATTCAGTCGCGTTACCTATTTATACTGAAGCAATTCATATCCAAGCACTATGATCGTTTAAGTATTCATTTATAATAGGCCTTAGCAAGCAGTTTTACTTTAATGTATGATTTAAATTTAATTATTGACAATATTTGTATCTCACTAGGGATTTTGTTGAAAAAACGTATGCAATTGCCTTGGAAAGAATTACTCGTTTTATGCAGCCTTGTGGTTGGTGCGCTAATTTTGTCTTTATTACGAGTACTATAATTATGGAAGAATTACTAATATATTTAATACTATAAATACTAGGCTTTTTTATTTTTATTTTTTTATTTTATTATATTAATGAACTTTTCAAATAAATCATAGAGATAATTACGGGCCATTGTATCCTTTGTAAACATTTTTTTGTCCTAGGCCCAACAGACAGGCCCATAAGCAGAGGCTGTTTCGGGAATAAGTCATCCACATAGTCTTGGAGTATGTGGCTGTGGCTAACCAACGTATAGAAATCCTTGGGACAGTGAGGTCACTCCGTGAAGCGCGCAAAACTTTTGGGGTTGTGGAAGCAGTTGTAGGTGGCGTAAAAATCCTGGCTATAAAACCAGGACTATATGCACAGCGAACCTAATGAGAGTCCAACTGCAGATACTGAGTCTACCAACAATTAACAAGAAAACTTATTAGTAGTTATTAGTCCTGTCTGCCTTTTCATAAGATAAGCCCCAAGATTTGCCTTCAACTTTAACAATAGGCTACCATAATATAAGGTCCCATATTGGAGGTGGCGAAAGGGTTTATTTTATTCATAGGTATACTTCGGGTATTTGTGAACCTCCAACAATATATAACTTATTTCCAAAAAAGATTAAAATTAGGACACTGATCATTCGATTTCATTTGAATTTTTCAAGAAACATATACTTTATTAGAAACCAAAATCATATAAAGCTTGGATGTATTCTAAGAACCGTTTCACAGATCCGCATTTATCATAGTTTAAAATAGTGACGTCTGTTGCCGTTATCAACTATTTTGGTAGCATCAGCCATTTGATTTTGACTTTACAGGCTTCTCCGTAATTCGGCTTCTCAATCTGAAGACCGATTCCTTTTAAATGGATCGCTATTGGCCTGAAGGGCCTTGACAGCTTAGATAAGTCGATAAGATTTTTTAGGGAGCATAACTCGATCGGAATCGGCTTTTTCCGCCTCCTGCAAAACTCGGACCTCGCCTTGGCTTGGATGGTCAAAAGCTTACTGAAGTGAAGGAAGTACGTAATCCCACTTTCACTGGTGGAGGAAGTTTTTTACCCTCATCAGACTTTGCTTTGCCGATCATCAGGACCAGTTAAGAGCACCGTACAAAACAGTGCCCGTTTTGTGCTGAACTTGTCATAAACAAGCTCCGTGATACTTGTAAAGTCGTTCAGCAACGGAACCGGCACAGACTAGAAAGTTGAACGGCAGTTGAAGCGACAAGTGCCAAACGATTACTTTAATATTGATTGTCTTTCAGTTTTGAAAGTTTAAAGTGCTCATAAATTACTTCAAATAAAAACGATGAATGTGGAATCGCTAATACTATCGACTAGTCAATAGTCATTAGTTTACAGATATTTGCAAATACTAGTAATAATGGTTTTGAACCGATTCGACTTCTACGTTGTTAATTTATAAGCTCTGTGGTATATTATGACAATGACAGCTGACAGCGTCGCTATTGACCTAACATAATAAATTACTTTCATTACTAACAACTGTAGAATACTCTTTTGTTATTAGTGTTGCAGATTTTTTTGATGTAAAAATGATCAAATTAACACTTGTAACTCTAGTGCTTCTACAGATAATATTACCCGATAAAACATCTTTTTTTACACGTGTCTTTACTGAGACATCAAGCCTAACTTAAGACTAATAAGTAATTAAAATCTAACCTAATATACTAAAAAGAATTTTTAACATAGAGAAGTGTCCAATAACACTACGTTTTACTACTTTCTTTAGGTTTTTTAATCCGAGGCTGATTGCAGATAGATAAAAAAATAACACTATTTATAGTCCATATCTAAGAGATTACACTCTGTTTTAGTGTTCTATTTTGCCACTCACTCGCAAAAGAGCGGTGTAGCACCGCTGGATTACTTATTATTAATAATGTTTCTTTTTTTCTACCACCTCTATGGACCATTGTTTAGTTGCTGTACCAGACCAACCATCATTTTTTAGAGCTTTCCTCTACATATTGTGAATCTACAATAGTGAATGAGCAAGTATATAGAAATCAAGAAACAAACACTTCAATAATCAAAAAGATTGATCTTTTACATCCGAGCTTTGTACGAAGTTTTATCGAGCCCTTGAGATATTGTGGACTTACGGCAGATCCTAAATTATTGAACAATTTCAGAGCTAACAAAGTATTGTACTTTCAACAGGTTTTATATCTTATGGACAAGGTACAAGGTTGAAATTTGCTTGAAAAAAACTTAATTTAACTGCAAACAGCCCTTCGGTCATAAGACCAACGTAGACTGGTTAATGTTGACAGTTGGTTGTCTCAACCTTTTCCTGAATAATTTATTATTTAATTTGCAAAACTCAAGATTTATAATTTTAAACAGGTAAATTTATATAAAGTAAAATTAAAAAGAAACGCTCAGAATACAATGAAATCTCCACGCAACAGTTTGTCGTTTTAAATGTAGAAATCCTAAATTTTATCGTCGCTTTTAATAATAATAAAAATACAAACACATACGACACAATATATTAACAGTAAGTAATAAAAATAAAATGTTGAATTTATATTTCGTGGGACCACCCATAGACAAAAGCCTCCTAGGCACTCCATAGTTTTCTATGTTTTGCCATCTATATGGTCATTAATAGGTATTGAATATTATTTATAATGCTTAAAAAAGCAAATTATACAAAAAAATTAACAATTTTAATTTCAAGACGAAGCAGTATATTACATAATCTATAAATGTTATTTTTGAGTTTCTTTAAAATACCTAACATTAATTAAACTTAAAATACTTTACAAAAGAGCTTTACCCTTAAATTAATTTGAAAAACAAAAAAAAAACACAAATTCAAAATCTTTTCTAGCTTTTGTGTTGTGAAAAACATTTCTAAAACCCAGATTTCAGCGGATGTGAGATTCTTGAGAGCTCACGTAAAAATCTACTTGGAAAATAAATAAAGGCTTCGTGTTTAAAGAGGTTAGGAGGAGCTTTAGATTTCTACTTTTTCCTAGACGTGTGAATAAGTTTAACTTGTATTACGAAAAGCAGTACGTGATGTTAAAGTAGTTAGACTCTAAAAATGTACTTAAAATAATAAAGTCAATTAAAATAATACATACATAAATGTATGACGACTCGGAGCTCTCTTATTGTTATATCCCAATTCAATTCAATTTATTTCGAAAATTTAAAATAAACTAGAGATCCTTAAAGTAAGGTAAAAATGTTGTTTTGATCGGTTTGTCATGAGCATTAACTACCAACTAACGAAATTATAGAAAAAAAAAATTTATTGGCATAGCAAATTGCTACAAATTGTGTCTTTACACATTTTGTGTTATAAAATTGCGGTCCTGTGGCTAATGTTCAGCAAATGTAACATTTCAATGGACTAGTGGCGAGGAAAATATCGATATGATTTGATCGTGTGGCAGACTAATTTTAAGAGCGATAACTAAACGATAATTTTTTATAAGTCTTTATCTTGCAATTAGTCTGCTAGACTATGAGCAGATGTGTTGAGATCTGTTATGTTAGGTTAGGTTACAACTATTAGTTAAGAATTTTTAAAGATCTTTTTATAATTAAAAATAATGCACGTGTTATAAATTTTATTTTAAAAACTGTAGATATATAACTAGAATCTTGTTTATTATTAGGTATTAAGGGGAAATATAAATAAAAGGATTAAATTCATAATCACATTTTATTTCTTTTGTAGTATTTAACCAGTGACTATCGCAGTAGTGTATATAACTATATGCCAATCATAATTAACAACAACAAGTGTTTGTATTAACCGTATCTTTAAATACACCAGTCATCGGTAAATAATGACATTTACATAATAACATTATATAATTCATCAATATGACATAAATGTACAATATACATTATCATCAAAAATAATCAAAATAATATCGTTCCGTAGATGTTACCACCTTGAAAGTCGAAGAGCCACTGATCTTCGCCTTTTTTTTTTTGAATGGAATGTCGCTGTTGGCCTTAAGGGCCTTTACTGCTCAGCACGGGCTGTTTGGCGAGCTTAGGTCAGCCGGAAAGGGTGGGGTTCCCGAGACTCGCGCAAGGGCGTCTCCTGTGAGACTCGAACCTCGGCTTGGGCCGTCGCGGGGGTAGCTCACTGGAGTGAGCGAAATGCGAAGTAAAGGTCCTCGCCTTCCCCGGTGAAGGCGGTTTTTAACCCAAGTCTGATTTTTGCTGCTTTTATTATTATTGGCCGCGCGGGCGGCTTTTAACTTGTTGTTTGCTACTGAGATTGGATCATGCGGATCCGTTAGCATGTGTCGGGGCCTCCTGCGAGCCTTTTTGGTCGGGAAGGGATAATAATTGATGCTTTTACTCACCAGTGGGTTGGGATGGTGTTTAGCCTTGTCAAAGTGGCGTTTGGACGCCAACTTCATCCATTCATGTCGTGCCAACATTTCCATTCATCGTCATGCTCACTCAAATGTCATTGCTTGTGGCGGCGTCCATGCGTCGGGTTGTCTCTCTCCCTAAAATATGGCGAGGGGGCCGATGGCTGGCCATGCGTCATACTCGTGAACGGGTGCTACTTGTGGTCACTGGTCGTACTTGAATTCGTGTATGCGGTGATATTAGTTGTTTATACTACGTATTTGCGTGTTGTTCTCACGAGTGTGTAAGTGCGTGCTCCTATTTCACCATGCCTCCTGCTGATAGAGGACAAATCTTTGTTTTTAATTTATTTTTTTATTCTTTATTACTCAATATGTCATATGGAACATGGTGTAGTGGTTGCAGCTCCTTAAAAGCATTGTGTAAAAAAAACTTGGCGATTAAAAAGAGTGGCGGAGAGTTTATTGCCAGTTCCTCTCTTCCGTTCTACGCCCTTGATTTGAGAACTGGCAGTAAATGTAAAATTAAATTCATTTAATATTTCTTTTTTTTGACGTTCATAAGTGTACATTGTTACCTACATGAATAAATAAATTTTGAATTTGAATTGAATTGGGCTATGGTAGGGAGCTCCAGGTCATAGTGGAGATCCACGTTTCTCACGTAGAAGGGTGCACCGGTCGCGATTCTCATGAAACGAGACTGTAGCACCTGTATCGGTGGATATACGAGGTGGCACAGTGCGCGAAGACTACGCTAGCGTAGGTCATGCACGGACGGACGCAGGCCTTGTACAAGGTTACCTTGTGTCTAAGGGACGTGTGACTCCTTTTATTCAGGAGGAAATGGAGGCGAGAGAGGACAAAAGCGGCCTTCTTACGAACGGCGGCTACATGCTTACGAAAATACATGCCGCTGTCGAGCGTGACTCCTAGACATTTGACGGATTTTTGCCAGAGAATGGCTTGTCCGTAAAGGGTGACCTCTTTTTTGAGGAGAAATTTTTCCCGAGTATTAGCGTAAGCACCGGGGTTGCCCCTGGCAAAGAGAACTGCAACGCTTTTTTCGGGATTTAATTGAAAGCCCCATTTCCGGAACCATTCGCCTAGCGACGTGGTTGCGGTCTGGAGTCTGTCGACGATGACACCTCTGTCTTTATGAGTGGTATAGAGAGTGGTGTCATCGGCATAGAGGGCTAGCTCCACATTCGGAGCCCTAGGGATGTCGCCGGTGTACAGCGTGAAGAGAAGAGACTCCGACCCTGATTGGACGAGGAGACGATAACGTTCCTTCTACGCGATCTAAGGAATTGAACGGTCAGACAAGAAGTCGTGTACGATACGCACGAGTCTTAGTGGCACTTGAAGGTGGTAGAGCTTGTAAACCAAGCCGTTGTGCCACACCTTGTCGAAAGCCTTCGCTATGTCGAAGAAGAGCGCACCCGTGGCTCTCGGTTTCAGGGAGCTGTTCATCCCTGATAGGATGTGCTATAGGATGTGATCCGATGGACTCGATGGACGCACGAGTGGACCGGCCTAAAGGCAAACTGCTCATCGGGAATGAGCCCCTTTTCTAGGGCATAATCTAGGAGGCGCTTTTTCACTACCTTCTCGTACAGCTGGCTCAGCGTGTTGAGAAGGCTGATAGGGCGGTAACTGGTGGGATTGTTACGAGGCTTGCCTGGCTTATGAATACCGATGACAATGGCCTCTTTCCACTGCGCCGGGAAGCTGCAGTTTTCGAGTAGGCAATTGAATATGGCTACTAGTTAGCATATCAGATGGGGCGGGAGGCACCGGAGGACCTTGTTCGAGATGGCGTCGAGACCTGGAGATTTACGAGACAGTGAACTCTTGATTAGAGTTTTGACCTCGGCGATCGACGTAGGAGGGAGCGGCTCGGGAGAGAGGGGCAGTGCGACTATGCGTTCGACTTCGCGGTTCACGTGTTCGACTTGCGTCGGGTCGCTATGGTCGAGATACGGCGTGCACTGCTCCACTAGGTTGACGGCTAAGCACTCGGCTTTTTCGTCGTCATCGAATGCGTCAGGCAGATTTGGACGCTTGAGAGGGGGCATAGAAGCCACCGTGTCGGTTTTAAGAGAACGTGCGAGAGACCAATAGTCCGTGTGCGAAGGTGACAATTCGCTGGTGAGACGGTTCCAGCGTTCGTTTCTTATTCCACGTATGCGCTCTTTGACTCGGCGCTGCGAGGCACGGAGTGCTCTGCGGTTATCGTCGCCGCGTTCTTATCGGTCAACAGACGCCTCGCGTCGAGGGGAAGCTCCCAGCGTTGAGCGAACTCATCTGGGACCTTCCGGGACGATTCGGCGACCTTGGTCTGAATATAATTTGTGACCGAGGAGATCGCGTCTAACGCGTGAGCGGACGAGACTAAATCGTCGGGGATGTTAGAGAGGTCAGAGGTTTCGACGGACTTGAGGGCCTCGTCTAGCATCTGCCAGTCGACAATGGACTTGTACCTCTTCTCTAGGGTGTTAGGTGGGCCGAATTCAAATTGAACCGGGAAATGGTCTGAGTCTAAGTCATGTACCACTTCTACGCTAGGCGGCTGTAGTGCTACATTTCGTAAAACCGCTACGTCTAAGACGTTCGTTGAGAGAAGGCTGTTACAAGTTATACCGCGACGAGTCGGTTGAATGGGGCAATGACATTGAAATTGAGCACGTCAATAAGCCTACTGAGGGCTCGCCCATTAGGGTTTTCTTTTGAGCTATTCGAGTCCCCGTGCTTGCTATTAAGATCCCCGACCAATAAGACCGAGGGGCCCAGCGCAAACAGAGTCCTAAGATCGCTCTCTAGGATGTCCTTAGAGGGAGGGAGATACACCGACACGATAATAATCGGCTGATGACCGGTCATAGCCACGCGTAACACAGAGCACTCTATGTTTGTTAGCGACGGCGGGTCTAGCGGCGAGCAGTGAAGCGCACGTCTATAGTAGATGAGCGTTCCGCCTTTCGCCGTAGGCCGGTCGTTTGTTGCGTTAAATGTCACTACGGACAGCGATCGAGCCTTGACCCTAGACGTGGTCGTAGCTATTGCGGTGTGTTGGATTCTACAAATTGCCGCACGGATTGAAATAGCAGGGCATGCTGGGATACAACGTTAACCTTGGCGGTCACATCTTTAGCGGACGTATAGGCTTCATGGAATGCAACGAGGGCATCCAAATCTAAGGCGCCTATAACGCAAAACGCAAGACTAAATGCGTTGCTGACTTTTGCGGACTCCGCAGTTGCCTCCGCGGGAAGGCGGAGGGCTTGAGGAGGAGGACTCACCTTAGGGGTGGTCCTCTCCGTTGTGATGAGTGTGGGCGCTGGCGCCTGGGAAGGCGCCGCAGATGCCGCTTTGGTTGGTAGAGGCGGGAAGGCCTCTGACGTAACCTGGGGAGGGCCCTCCGTCACGGGGGCTTGACCCAGGGACTATTTTCAGGCTGTGGGGCCGGCACGTAAGTGGGCTTTGCTCCCATGCCACGGCGGGCCACGTCACGCCCCACCGTACGCCTAGACGCCGGCTTATGAACCTTGGGGGCTTGAGGACAATCGCGATAATTCGCTGGGTGCCCCTGTTGCCCACAAAGCACGCACGCCGGCGGCTCAGCGCACGGAAGTGTGCGCTTGCAGTCCGCGGTGCTATGGTCGCCTAAGCACTTAACGCACCGCGCCCTGGCGAAACAGTTACGGGCTGCGTGCCCGTAGAGTTGACAGCGATGACACTGTCGTGTAAATGAATGTTTGCGGGGGGTTTCTACCCTCAGTCCCGAGAGCTTACAACACTCTTTGAGACCAAAAATCTTTTTCCCGCTCGGGGTAAGGTCTAGGTCACTACGAATACCATATCGTACTCTGCGTTGGTCGTGCGTTGGAGCATTCTGAAATTCTGAATACCTCCCTAACGGGGTATCCTTACTCTACCAAATCGGTTTGGACTATCCCGGAGTCTATTTCCTTCGGGATGCCCTTGATTACTACCCTAAGGACGCGCTCCTCGGGTAGGGGGAAAGTATGTCCTCCGATACCTTCAGAGCGAAGGTGGGAGGAGAGAAACCGGTGGTGATCCGGTGTAAACACCTGTACGCATAGGTTATCCCTCAGCGTACGGGCCTTATAGTTAATCGACTTAGTGTCGAGAAGTTTAGAAAGAGCGGGCCATACACCCTTGTCCCTAATGTAAACGGGCGGAGGTATTTTAATGCGGTCCGCGGGAGCGGACGGCGCAGGCTTTCCCGATAAAAGGGAGCTAAGATCCCTCTTAAGAGGGCTTGAGGGCTGGGTTGGTCTCTTAGCAGGAGGACCGCTTTTTGTAAAAGATAAAAATAAAAAACCAAAAAGTAATGTGAAAAAAGTGTAAATACAAAAGTTTTAGATCTTTTTATTACCTACAACTTTGCCATTTTAATTTTTTTCGATAGGACTATTAGTTTTGCCGGAAATAGAGAAAAACCGTTTTTAACCCTTCCTCCCTCACCCCCAGCCCCTTCCCGACCTCAGATCACCCATAAATTATTTTTCCTTTCATTTTTATAATATTCTAATGGGTTTCCTATCCTACTATTTTTTTTTTTGGTTTTAAAACTTATCGACCCTGGTCTAATAGTACTCAAATAAAATATAAAATAATTAGATTTTTTTATGATTAAGATTTTGGAAGATGACTGCGAATAACGCATAATGTTTTATTTGCAATATCAGTTGTATGTAAATTTACTTAAATTAAGTGTTATTTTAGTAATAGGCAGTGCAATCACAATAGTTTTTACTGCTAGTAAAGGATTTCTCATAAAAAAATCGCCTTTGACAATTTTATCTACAATTATAAATGTATATGCTTTAGCCCAGAAATCGGGTCACACGTAGTTCATGGCTCATCATAAATTAAATTTACCGTTGGGATTGAACATACTGCCTCTGCATTAATAGACAAGTGTATTTGGTTAACCGAAAATTGATATTTTACTTTGCTTATAACGAATATAATTTTTAATTAATCTACTCTACTCGAATAAAAATAGTTTGTATAACTAATTATTATTATTTAGACAAACAGATATAATCAATATTAACCGACATTAAAAAAAGGACGAAGACAATACGAAGCAATTTCTTATTATTTTTTTATTGTTCAATGTCCTGGTCGAGGAAGCCATTAAACGATCAACCGTGCGTTACAAAATGAGACTTCAGCAACACGTCAACCCCCTAGCTTCAGGCCTATTAGAAACAACGGACACTGTTTATCGGCTAAAAAGGGCGAGACTTGCCGCAGTTTGATAATCTACGGAGGGAGTGGAAAAATTTTTGAGTTTGCGTTCCCTAACTGCTTTTATGTACTTCAAATCTGATAAAAGCCAAGAGGCTGATTGCAGATGAAAAAAAAAATTGTCCAATGTCCTATTACAATGTACAATATTCCTAAATAAATAAAATAATTAATCCCATATGTTCTGTCCATAAGTGTTCCTGTGGCTTTGAAGAAAGTAGACTTAGACAGCATTGTGCAGGTAGTTTTTTTCGCCCAGTCGTTCCAGCCATTTTGGAGCGCAGGCTTTGCACTGAAACAGAAATTCCGTAATGAAAATAAACGTAACACACGATCATCTAATATCCATAATCCACGCTCTGCCCCGCTCTAATGCGTGATGGCCTTAGAGCGGGGCAGAACACATACTGCGTATTCACTTCTCTGTGACGAGATCGGTGACGTTTGGTAAGCGCGACCGGTGCAGCCGGTAGGTGTTAGAGTGGGGCATATAGGTGTTAGTTTGTGTCTGAGAGAGTGGTAGATGAAATTAATATTAAAGAAAAAAAAATTACTGCATAAATAAAAAAATATGGTTTCATAAGTTTTCTTAATTCTATGTAGGTTAAGAAAATTGTAAATAGTGTGTATTTGATTGATATGTTAAGATTTAATAAACGAGATTAATTAAATAACTGAGATACATTGCAAAATTAGAAGATTTAAAAAAGAGATCATTTCAAAATGTTTTTGGTTCTTAATGAGGTCACAAAGCAAATAATATAAATTTAATAACGCTGGGAGATTCAAAGGGGCATTATTCATGTTGATTTAAATAACTTTAATAACTCTCACTTAATAAATCATAACTTAGTGGAAGGTCGTTCATCCTTGTTCTTAATTACCAGCTATTTTAATCCAGCCTTTAATTAAAACGTAGGATTTCACAGCTAGTTTTCCTGTAATTAAAATCATTGTTAAATATTGCTATAAGCAATTCGCAGCGGACATAAATTTTCGTTCATTCATTCTTTTTACGTTTAATATTCTTGCACATTTTTGAACACTACTTTAAACTTTACAATAATCTTTAGTCGGTAGCTCATAGATGAACGTCGTGGTTATGAAGAAAAGATCTGGACTGGACTGAATATGTTTCTACCACACTATTGGCGAGTGGGCCACCACGAACAGTTTCTCCAACGTCTCATCGCCTCTGCGTATTGTTTGGCCGAAATGTGATGTAAATCGAAAACGGGGTTGTTTTTCAGAAACCTTATGTTAAATTGTTCCATGACCAACAATCATTGTTGACAGCGCACAACACGAAATGTCAGCACACACAGGATATCCATAGTTGCTCATCTCACTATAAAATCGATTTTTGTTTTTTTAGTAATTTTTTGTTTTGTTTGTTTATTTGTATGACCTCTTCATATATGTAATTTTATCCCTATAACAGCTTGTCACATTACAAATTGTATTTTGTGGTTCTGTTACCAATGTCACAGTGTGCCAAAGGTAGGCAAGCTTTTATCAAAAAAAAGTACACATGTCAGAAGTGAAACTTCTTTGTAAATTAATTATTACTATTACTAAAGTTATTATTATTAATTATTACTTTAGTAATAGTAATTAATTAAGTTAATTAAGTTACCATGTTTACACACTGTATACGTGCCAATGATAATATAAATAAATAAATCTGCGTTTACTGGATAAGACTTAATGAGGAAGAATTTCCATGTAAAGTTCTAATATGTTACTACTAAACGAATACATCAATCAATAGCGTGTATTTTTTCTCGATCTCCCTTGCCTATTCTCTCTCTCAACCGGTCGCAATCGTTCTCTCCCTTTTATTTGACAAAAACGCTGCACATCTTCGTGACGTTCCTTAAAAAAGAGATGCAAATAAAAGATCAGAAAGAATAAATATTCTTTTGACAAATTTCAAGTATTGTTCTAGTACAATAGGAACTAAAAACTTTAACATTTAGCCTTCCTCTAATATCTAACAAAGGCAGGAAATTCTTTAATTATTTAAGAAACCCGACGGAGAATTTCTAATTAATTATAAATTCCTTAGAGATATTTAACATCGCTTCGCCGGCGAATGAATATTGGGTTTTTGAATAATTATGATATTCTTTTGTTACATAATTGGGTACCAAATTGCGCAGATGCAAGATTGTATAGTGATAAATGGTTCGTATCCTAAGTTGTATTGTTATCATTGATTCTAGATTTAATACGAGAATTAACGTGGTATTTTAAAGAAAGATTTTATACTAGATTTAACGAATGTCTCTTTAGTGATTGAGTCACCTGAATTCTGGGTTATTTCAAAGGTAATTTCAGCCGAGATCTATATTTTAATCGGTTTAATAGTCAAACAGGTGATTCTCGTGAATAGGTTGCATGATAGCAGATTCTTGTGTATTCTTGTTATTTCCTAATTTTACCTAAATTTGTGTGTTAGTTGAATTTCATTTATTATCAAGAAAGATAGATATTTTTGACATTTACAACTAGACAAAAGGTGGACGAAGAAAATTATTGATATGTTTTATTTTATTTATTTATTCTTTATTAAGTCTCTACGCCTTCTTCTATATCTCTCATTTTTACTTGAATATACATGAATAATTAATAAATAACACATAAAGAATTTGTTTATTTAATAGCTAATTATTTCACAAATAATTAGCAATTTACTGAAACGCACATTATCTTTTGGTATCTTTTTAATTCATCATCAACAACTACCACAAATATATTAATATTTATACAAAAACAAAGAATATTAGAGATAGATTTTTCAAATCAACATAAATTTTACATAATCAGCAACATATATTTTAAAAATAAAAAGACCAGTAACACAAACATTAAGGACTGCACAAAACAATAATCAATATAAATTACTCACTTAATTTTAAATATGTAATTCAAAAATACAAGGACTGTACGATTTAATATTAGTAAATAATCTTAACATTACAGAATAGCGAGTGACTGCAGACTGTGACATTGGACATTCATTAGACTACCATTTCATTTTACGTTTCTTAATGTTTTTAACTAAAGTTGACTGGATTTTTAAAATTTATGACTACATAATGAAAGAGTTGATTCAATCTTTTTATCTATAAAATGTTTCGATATAAAAATAAATAAATATTAATTTGATTTATTTATTGATTTATGAATGATAATTACACAGTACAATGTAATGGAAAGCAAAATCTTATTGATGAAAATAAATTTAACACTACATTTATCAGACGCTTAAAATACATTCTTTAATAAAGAAGCTACTTGAGAAGCAATCTGTTTTCATATGTAAGTTAATCCATGTAAAGATCTGTCTAGAAATTAGGGAGCTACATTATGTAGTTGGTAAGTACATAAGGGGTGAAGTCAAATCTTCTTGAGTAAGGAAAAAAATTGCACATTCTAAACATAATTATAGACAAAAATTAAAGATAATTTTAAGTGCGTATTCAGCACGGTCTCGGGTTCGAAGCTTGGGTGAAAAAAATATAACAGATGTATACTTACGCTGCATGTTGTGCAAAGTATTGCTTAAGAAAGTATTAAACATAAGTGCGGTCTTAAGTATCAGCTCAAGAGAGCGGGTAAATGGCGGATTAGGTCGGATTGCGGCAATCTTTTATGGATTATAGAATTAAATTCCGTTCTCGAATAGTTCGCCACCAACTTCGAACTAAATTTAGTTTTATACGGTATTTTTCTAAGTATAAATTAAAAATAGTTTATATTAGCTTGTTAGTGTTATTATTTACACTATCATTATTTTTTTCTTTACTGTAAATAACTATTATACAAAATGGCACTACTACCTTTTTAGGTCTGGGCCTCAAATTTCTGTATCTGTTTCATGATCATTTGTCAATCTAATTGATAATAAGTAAGTAAGTAAGCAACCTTCTGTGCCTGTCACACGTCGTCGTCGTCGTCGTTAAGAAAGTATCCTCACGATGTTTCCCATCACCGTTCGATCGAATGTTAAATGCTTACATAGCATGAAACTCTCTTGTTGAACAGCCAGGGAACCGAACTGACGGCCTCAGGTATGAGAGTCGCGCGCTGAAACCACTAAGCTAACCCTCTTTACAACACAATTTAATACTGGTGTTATTCAATTCACATTTCAAAGACAGGCAATTTTATTGCTAATTAAGGGGGCTCATCGTTAGTGACCTATATTTTGTACCATCAAAGCCGCAAGACATATAATTTTATTGAGTATTGTTCCCTTTATTTATGGCACAACCAATTGCGTTCAAATCAGACAAAAGGTTCTGTTTGTATTGTGCTAATAATTGGATTCTTTCAACCATAATTTATCGCACTCAATCGAATTTAATAAATATCATTTGGTATGTGTATTTTAATCCTTTTTTTAGGAATTTAGTTCGTGATATGAATATAGGGACCAAACCAAAAGATTTTATTTATTTCCTTATTTACTATTTCTACAGTACTTTTTTCCTTTGGCGTTACGTAGAGATGTGGGGTCACTCTGCATCTTCTACCGCATTTACCATGGAGAGTGTTCAGAGGAGATGTTCGGATTAAAACCTGCAGCTGAATTTCATTATCGGACGTTGAGGCAGAATACGAAAGTCCACCCATTTCACAACGACGTCGTCTCGACGTCACAACTGCGCGTTTTTCAAGGCTATTTTTGCCTCAGGTGAGCCTCCTGGCCGCCTACTCCCTGTTCTATAAAAAAATCAGTACTACTTAATACAATAGAAAACTTATTAATATAAAAATTGGTAAAAATTTAATGGTTAGCAAGTGTGGACAACCTAAACCTAACCTACCCTAAACCTTTTTTGCGTCTAAAGTGTTTTGATTTTATAAAAAGTCATTCATTTTATATTTAATCATCAATAATTTAGGTTTTGGTTGTCCACGCTAACCATAAATAATAAATAATGCAATTAAGCCAGTGTCCAACTAAATATATCCGTCTTACATGCAATAACATTTTGGGTGCGCAAGACACGCATAAATGACGCTTCTCTGAGTTAATTTTTACGCACTTACTGCAAGCAATTGCGACTGCTGACCACGCCGAGTGAACACATAGAACATTATTTTTTTTTTTTTTTTTTTTATATAATAGGGGGCAAACGGGCAGGAGGCTCACCTGATGTTAAGTGATACCGCCGCCCATGGACACTCTCGATGCTAGAGGGCTCGCGAGTGCGTTGCCGGCCTTTTAAGAATTTGTACGCTCTTTTCTTGAAGGACCCTAAGTCGAATTGGTTCGGAAATACTTCAGTGGGCAACTGGTTCCACAAAGTGGTGGTGCGCGGCAAAAACTGCCTTGAAAATCGCGCAGTTGTGGAACGGCGGACGTCGAGGTGATACGGATGGAATTTCGTATTCTGCCTCGACGTCCGATGATGAAACTCAGCTGCAGGTATTAATCCGAACAACTCCTCTGAACACTCTCCATGGTAAATGCGGTAGAAGATGCAGAGTGACCCCACATCTCTACGCAACGCCAAAGGATCAAGCCGCTCGGAGAGAGATTGGTCGTCGACGATTCGAACCGCTCTTCGTTGAACACGGTGAAGTGGAAGGAGTTGGTACTGGGGAGCCCCCGCCCAGAGGTGAGAACAGTACTCCATGTGGGGCCGAATTTGCGCTTTATATAGTTGCAAGCGGTGGCCCGGAGTGAAGTACCGTCTCGCCTTGTTGAGCACACCAAGCTTTTTGGAGGCTAATTTAGCCTTTCCCTCCAAGTGACCGCGAAACTGAACGTCGTTCGATATGTCAACGCCAAGTATTCCAATGCTGGCTGCGGCTTTAAGAAGAGTGTTTTCGAAAAGAGGAGTAGCGACAAAGGGTGTTTTTTTAGCGGAAAACGCGCAAACTTGTGTCTTCTTGGGGTTAAATTGGACTAGATTTAGTCTGCCCCAGTCGGAGACTCCACATAGTAGAGTTTCTACTTCAGACACAAGTTTGTTCCGGTACTCATCGACATCTGCCCGAGAAATACCTGCCCGGCCAATGTAAAGAGTATCCCCAGTGCTGTCATCCGCATAGCAATGAATGTTGCTAAGTTGCAACATATCATTGATATGCAGAAGAAACAGGGTCGGGGATAAAACACAGCCTTGTGGGACCCCAGCGTTCACGGGTTTAAGGTCGGAACAAGCTCCGTCAATGACGACCTTGATGCTCCGATCGGCCAGAAAGCTGGAGATCCAATCGCATAATTTCTCGAGAAGCCCATAAGCTGGAAGCTTCGAGAGCAGTGCTCTGTGCCACACCCGATCGAAGGCTTTCGCTATGTCCAAACTAACCGCTAGAGCCTCCCCCTTGGACTCAATTGCCTCCGCCCATCTATGCGTAAGGTATACAAGAAGGTCACCAGCCGAACGACCACGACGAAAGCCGTACTGAGAGTCACTTATCAGCTGGTGGCCCTCCAGATACCTCAAGAGCTGGCCATTAATAATGGATTCCATTATTTTGGAGAACAAGGAGGTTATCGCTATTGGGCGATAGTTGGACGGATCAGAGCGATCGCCTTTTTTAGGGATCGGATGTATCGAAGCGATCTTCCAGCACTCCGGGACAGTGCCAAGCGAGTACAGGTACCGGAAAAGGCGCGTTAAGACCGGAGCCAACTCAGGAGCACAAGTACGCAGCACAATTGGAGGAATACCATCCGGCCCGCTCGACTTATGTATGTCCAAGGAAGATAATGCTTTGCGGACAGCACGTTGCCGGAATGTAACTTCCGGCATCGAAGAATCACACCTTGAAATGATCGGTGGTGATCTCCCTCGGTCATCCAAAGTCGAGCTGGATGCGAAGAGACAGCCTAAAAGGTCGGCCTTCTCCTTCGCAGTGTGGGCCAGCGAGTCATCCTCCCTGTGCAATGGTGGTATGGAGGGCTGACAAAAATTCCCTTGGACAGCTTTGGCGAGAGACCAGAAGGCTCGAGTCCCCGAAGGGAGTTGGGCCAATCTCTCGCCAAATCTGGCAATGTGCTCTGACTTTGCCTTAGTGATTTCCCGTTTGAAGGACCTGGAGGCTGAGTTATATGCTTTTTTGAGTTCGCTGGTATTAGCATCACGAGATTTCGCCGCTTCCGCCCATGCCTTAAAGCATTCTCGCTTTCGACGCGAGGCCGCCTTGCAAGAACGTTTAAACCAGGGCTGAGACTTGCCACCGATCGGCACCGCAGAAAATGGAATAAAGAGTTCCATGCCCTGCAGAACCACTTCGGTGACAGAGGCAGCGACGGAATCTGGAGCATCCAACGAAAAGCAAATAGGCCCCCAAGGGTAGGACGCAAAGAAAGACCGCATCCCGTCCCAATCTGCTGACTTATAGTGCCAAATACGGCGACAACCCAAAAAGCGGGGCCGCAAAGGGCGCGTAGATGGCACAGTACTCCGGACCACACAATGATCCGATGAACCCATTATATTTACAAATTACTGTTAACCGACTTAAACCCGAAGTAGAATGTTATCAACATGACCTTGATTTATGTAAAGGGATGAACGATCTCAGTTTTTTCCTTTTTACATAATAAAAGTAGCGTCAGCGTGCAACTTTTTGCCTTTACTAGGGTCGTGGGTTCGATCCCCGGCTGCGCACAATAGACTTTCCATGTGCACATTTAACGTTAGCTCGAACGGTGAAAGAAACATTGTGTCGAAACCGGCTTGCTTTAGCCCCAAAAAAGTTGACATCGTCAAGCATAGTTTGATCACCTATTTGCCTATTAGATTGACAAAGGATCATGAAACAGATACATAAATCTGAGACCTAAGCTAAAGAGGTCACGCCATTCATTTATTTTAAGCTCATTATAATTTTATACATTTAATCCTTCAACAATGCCATAAAAGCGTGTTATACATTTTGCTTTAGAGGTATTCCTATTGCAATTTATTGTTAAACGTTGAAAACATAAATTTGTTGATAATGAATACATTAGTGTTTACCGAAGTTGAAATCAAATCAATCTCACATAAATGGGAATTTGTGATTGCAATTCAGTTGTTATAGAGGTTATTTGAGTAATGAAATCAGTCAGCTTAGGTCATGCAAATAATTTAACGGAATACGAATCTGATATTTGCTATTTGTGTATGTGAAATTAATTAATAATCATATTTTAATTCAACTTAAGTTTAGAACCAATTACGGCAAAAAACATTGAGCGTTTTTTTTTATTGATAAAGTTTGCCAACGCTCGGCACATTGATACAATGGTAAAAACAAACACAAAATAAAAATTTTAATGTGACGAGCACTTAGAGGCAAACATGATATTCATTTAAAGCTCATACAAATATCAAACCAAACAATGATTAAACAAAACAAACATTACAAAAAAGAAACAACTACAAAAAACTAAACAAAAATCGATTTTAAAGTGTGAGGGGAGCAACTATGGATATCCAGACCTAGCTTGTTTATCAGAATGTTTAATCTGGATATCGGAGTTGGGATGCCTGGGGTATCGAGAGGGTACATGAATTTTAAATTTAGAAAGAAGGTTCGGACAATCAATCTTATTATTGAATATCTTAGCTGCAAACGATATATCAATATATTTTCTGCGATTCTCCAATGACAACATATTAAAGTGTGCCAGCCTGGTTTCGTACGTTGGCAATTTTTTTTTCGAGATGCCACTGGAAAAAAGCAGAGCGTTGGAGGATGCTGCGGTATAATAGAATCCCACAAAATATAAAAAGTGCAGACAGCCTAGCAATATCTAAATTAAGACTGAAAGACCATCTATTGAGTGATCCCAGTTATCTAAGAAAATTAAAGTCCACCCAAGTTCTACTTCGCTAATTCATCCACGAAGCTCTTCAATGACCCACGAGGTGATAAATTGTGGCTTTAGCATATAAGTTCTCATGTAAGTGAACCATTGTCTATTATGAGAATAAATATCTTACAGATTACTGCAATGTAACTATTTACACACACATACACAACATTACACGTAGAAAAAATTCTACGCTATTAAGCAAAGACTAAAAACTATTTCTTACACGAACTGAAATGAAGCAATTAAAAACGTATGTTTGCATATATTATTAATAATATTTATTAAGTTTGAGTATTCAATTATAAAACTTATATTTTATTTATACAAAAGTGATAAATGAAAAACCAGATTTCAAATATTCTCATGTTCTATCAATTTATTTTATTTATTTATTCACATCACACACATCATACATATTACGAAATATACTGATAATTTTATAAAATCTTCTATCTAATATGTACGACAATATATGTAAACATAAGTTTTGCTAAAAATAGGAATTAAAAAAATACAATTAAAAACATAAACAATTTGAAAACATGTAGGTTTTTTATTATTAAAAAAATTGTTTAACTGCTCAAGTAAAATGAAACTAAAATCGTTTCAATCTCTTTAAGTCTAGGCCTCAATTTCTGTATCTGTAAGCCTACGAGCTAAGAATGTGCACATAGTCCATTGGTTTTCGACGGTCCGCCTTTACAGATGAGATTTGCATGCTGAAGCCTCTAGGCCATTGTTTCTAAAAATGCTCTAATAGCAAATAAAAGCTACCAACATGTGTAGAGATCTGAAACCAACAACTCAGAGGTCGTTGCGCTTGCTGTAGACAAGTCAAGATTAATCCAATAAAATATCCGATGACAATCCCTTACTATATTACCACCCTTATTTCACGAATTACATGCATGCATACACATTAGTATTGCGCAGGTCTATCTAATAGTCGATTTTATTACCTCGTCTAATCTCACAGCATTGGGACTCTTTCCACTTAACTCAAAGATACTAAAAGCCACAATTTTCGGCTGCAATTACATATATAATGTAAATACGCTAATGCACATTCCTGACGCTAAGAATATAAACAACTCGAGGCTCCTCACTGTGCCTTGGCCATTTGGTTAGACTAGTAAAATATCCTTCCTATAGCATCATAAACGACATTAGTTATGCAATGCATATTATGTACTTGATCAAATGTAGTGTTTAAAAATGTATTGACTTAATTATGCACTTCTTGTACCTTCTGTAGGTGTAACTTTTTTATTGTTCCATATTAGGGTTGCCTGGATGAAATCGCATGTTAGCGATAAGGCCTTAACTTATATAACCTGCTTTTTTTGTTTTATTCATATTTATTATTTTTTTTATATTATGGTAACGAAGTGTAAATAAATAAGTAAATAACTATTTAAAACACATTAAACATCAGGATCAGCCACCTGCAGCCCCAAATAGGAGATGGCACCAAGGGGTACACTACAAAAGACACTCATAAGAAAGAAATAAAAACAGATATATTTGGTTTCACAATCATATATATTTATTGAAAACCTGGACTGAAGACACTAGCCTCCAGACCTCTAAATCCGGAATTGGGCATATTTAGTTTTCATTAATAACTCACTGGAATTTCATTAGCAGTTCATCTCCATAGCCTGTCTTTTAGTGTAGACAAAACTCCATTCAGTTGTTTTACAGCCAGCATTACAGTTCTTGTTAATTTTACATCCCTTTATCTCAATTGACAGAACTTGTGATGTCTTTTGTGTAACTTCGAAAGATAACACGCTTGAATAAATTTACTGTTCCTCTAGTTATGCAGATTTATTAGAGTATAAAGTTAGCAATTTTACTGGAGCATAACTCAGCACTTACGTATTATTAATATCGTTTATGTATTTGTATTACTTTTTGTTAAAATTTTACGTCATTCATCAGGCGCTTTTTATACTCAGTATCATCCCTTGGTACGGGATTCGTATTACTACACAGTGGAACTTTTCCTCCTTCTATCATCCCTAGCCAATATAATATGGGTTCATTTAAGCAGCGATTGAATGGGCATCCGCTGGGCAGGCCCGCCCTTCAACAGGCTAAAGTAATTTTACATATTGTGGCCATACATCTATGCAGTAAAAAAAAATTGTGTGGATGAGAAAGGTGCGGCAACCTATCTTCTATGATCCTCAATCTAACCAAATGAATGGCCAGCCCAGGGGAGCTCAATGCGGTGCTGGACGTCATTCATTCAGAATGTGTGCAGTCTAGCACCGCAAACGGTATGGAGGGTCCAGGAATAAATTTTTGTGGGTCGTGCTGCTCCCCTCTGGTTAGCAGAGGGATTAAGAAGTAGCCATCCCCACAGTCCCCGCGATAGCGACTGCATACGCTCGCGGGCCATATTTACTTCCTTCATTAAAAAAAAGGACTATCGTCAAGAAGTTTTATATAAAATAGCGGCGAGCTATATATATATATATATGTATATGTCTATACTGTTTATAGGTTATACTGCACTACGGCATTTTCTATCCTATCCCCTAGCTCGTAACAATACAATGGGAAAAGACCGCATCAATTCATAAACGTAAATAAATCAATAAAGATTTATATATATTGGACATATTATTGATTTTTAAACGCCCCTGACTTGCAAACTGGCAGTAAATGTAAATTTTAAATCTATTTAACATCTTTTCTGTTGACGTTCATAATTGTACTTGGTTGTCTATTTAATAATATTTTTTGAGTTTGTTAAAAGGCCGGCAACGCACTTGCAAGACTTCTGGTAATGTCAGTGTCCATGGGTCCATCACTTAACATCAGGTGAGTCTTTATTGACGAAAAACATAAAAAATGTGTGAGTATATATTTTCCAATGTATTATTTTCATCAATCAGTTTTATTCTCCCTATACGCAGAGACACTGCGTCTCTATGCGTATTCTACAAAGTGTACTACAGAGAATGTTCTGAAGAGTTATTTGGGTTGATTCCTCCTGCATAGTTTCATCACACAACTATCTATATTAACTCTAAATTTAACCCGTATCATCTTTGAGTGCCTGAAGTCTTTTACAAGAGATTTTCTTTTACGCACTAGGGAACTGTGGGTTCTCCTGGTGTGGTCTTCTCTGGAAGATACGAGCTCCACCTCTTGCTGTTTAAAAACAGAAAATTCTATTTCAAATGCCGGCAACGCAACTACTATTATGGGTGTCCATGGTAGGTTCGTCAGCCTATTCTAAAACGTCCTTATTAAGTTACAATGGGTAGTTCTGTAGCCAGCCTGTATACAGGATTTAAATATATAATTACCTTATTACTAGGCTAAAATTGCTATGACATTGATGTATAAAAAACCTAAGCTCTCAATAATTGGATTCGGAGTTCGCGTGTTCTTAGGTACGTCTGGATATCTGAAGTTATGTCTCCGAACTTTCCCTATATAAAACTTATTCCATTTACCTACGAAGTTACTAATATTATGTAATACTCAATCTTACGTCAGCTTGGCAATAAAAATTTTTCGAATAATTTATATTTTTTCAAGTACTTCTTTTCACAACTAATAAGATGGCTGTTTGTGAATAGAGTTTGGGTACACCCATGAGTACTCCCTAATCTAGTAGTCCCTAGGCAGGCCTTTCTACTTCTATTTTATTAAAAAAGTCAAAAGTCAAAAATAATTTATTCATATAGGTAACATAATGTACACTTATGAACGTCAAAAAAAGAAAAGAAATATAAAATGATTCTAATTATACATTTACTGCCAGATCTTAAATCAAGGGCGTAGAACGGAAGAGAAGAACTGGCAATAATAAACTCTCCGCCACTCTCCATGATTCCATCGACGATTTAGATGTAATTTATCCCAGGCTTCTAATGGCATAAGAACCATTCATCCACTAGGTTACCCACTAAGCCAGAGGGGTGATATACCAATATAAAAAAAATTGCTAAAAAGAGCTTTTCTAATCACGAAAAATGTTTGTAAAGTTACATGTTATTTGTATTAAATCTGTAATAAATTAATTTATTGGAAAATCCAAGACGATAATTCACTTTTATTAACACTACAAAAAAGAAAGAAAAGGAATGTAATATATACTTAGTAGAAAAAATATATATAAAAATTACCAGTGTACGTAATGCAGTCTCCTGTAAAGATGTATAATAAAATAATTAAAAATATAAATAAAATAATATTAAACGTTAAAATTAAGAATAATTGTTAAGAATTTTTTTTTGGCGGATTAAAAACTATTTCGTGGGTTTTTTGTTAGTAGTATCTTAAAGTCAAATAATTCTATTAATGTTTCAAATAATACTTACATCATATGTATATATAAACATTACATCAAATAATTAAAAAATATAGTAAGGTACAAGTGGTTTGACAAAGGAATTTGCTTCGCTAATTAGATTAGTTTCGCAAGTTGGCACAGAGTTGGCCGGACACTCAGTTTGCGGTTAAACTTTGTGCTGATATCCTTTGATAATAGACAAACCTCTCCTATTTGCCTCTTTGAATCATTTCTTCTAATATTGGTGTATGTGAATTAGACTCGAATAGGACAGGGGAACAAGTTAAGAGCCAGATAGTGAGAGGGTAAGAAACTTGGTTTCCTTGTATGTAATTAAATTCAAACTAACGTAAATTCTTAAAAAGCCGGCAACACGGTCGCGAGCCCTTTGGCATTGAGTATCCATGGGCGGAAGTATCGCTTAACATCACGTGAGGTTCACCTGCCCGTTTCGTTCTATAAGAAATATTTACTAAAAAATGCATTAATAATCACAATCATTTAATATTTGTGAATATCTTAAGAGATAGAAAGAGATTTACCCGTAACAACATAGTCAAGTTTTTTATGTACCAGGACAAAACGGCTGGTGGCTCTCTTGTTGCTACACTTATATTGCTAGAAGGCTCGCCTTGCCAGCCTTTTAAGATTAGTACGATTTTCTCTTGAAGGACTCTAAGTCGAATTGGTTCCGAATTACTTCAGTAGGCAGCTGATTCCATGATATAGTCGAGGTGACTGCAAAGACTGCTTAAAGAAACTCTTAGTTGTGGAACGACGGACGTGAAGGTATTTTGTAATATACCTTGACGTCCGATAATGAAACTCAGCTGATGATTAATCCGAACGACGCCTCTGAAAACTGGTAAATCAAAACAAAAAATCACAAAAGATATTCGGAAGCAACAAAGACCCGAAATTTCCATACATATAACTAATGTGTCGCCTAACATTCGATTCGCACTTATTTTGATGAAATCTCCCCATGGTATTGTAGAACGGGTGGTATTTGGCAACACTGTGACGTTATCTCGTACGATACGGGGTAATTTAATGGGTAATTTGGCCCGCGTCCTACGACAGAACAAGCATTTTTACGTTTATACACGGTTAAATTGAGTCGGCCGTCTCGTTACTGAATATCAAGCGCCATTTTGAGCTACTAAACATTTCAGAAGCTTCCTGAATTAAACCACAGAAAGCTACTTCGACTAAATAGGCTTTTTATGAACGTTGTCATTGAATGTTGAACATTTTTTTAAATTGTAGAAACGTCGCTATCTTAAATGATAATAATAAAGTATACTTTAATGGTATACCTGAAAATATTAAATTATTAAATGAATTTTAGAACAGGGGACAAGTGGGAAGGATACTCAATGCCAGAGAGCTGGCGATTGCGTTGTCGGCCTTTTAAGAATTGGTTCGCTCTTTTTTTATTGTACTTAGTCTACGTTAGTTATTGTTATTTCCAATTCTTTGTGTCACACCTTTAGCCCCTTTTGGGTAAAAGCCTCATCCTAAACTTCATTTGGATATGTTCATTGCTTTATCCATCCATTTCTCCCCAGAAACATTTACTATGTCTTCAGCCCATCGCTTTTGTAGTTTTCCCACGTTTCCTGCGTGGCTATGGTGTCAGACATCTCTATTTTAATACTTCAAATAAAGGATAATATTTTTTTATTAACTAATATTGAAATAAACTTATATAACATTACTAACTTTTGAATGCTTTATGGCTTTCGGTTGAGCACGACTTTTTTAATGCAGTTGAAATGAATTAAATAAATTATACAATAAAATGGATTTATAATAACAAAAATCCTCAAAGTACCTACTACTGTGTATTCAAGCTTGCAAGGCCAATTCAAACCTCTGCTCATAATGCTCATTTCAAGCGATTCGGATTTAAACAAAGTATGAAAGTACTGCAGCGCCATCTGCCGGGCTTATTTATGAATCTAAACCATTCCGAGGCTTCACCTAAAAAAAATCATTCAAATCGCCGTTTAAGAGGAGTTCAGTGATATATACACGTCCAACAGAATTATATAAGATTATGTAAGCTATCCTATCGTTTAAGTTAGATCAAACTGCCCTCGGTGTGCAAATTTTATTGATATCGGTTAAGTAGTTTAGGAATCCACGGCGGACAAACAAAGTGGCGCGTTATTTATATATATTTCAAGAAATGGATGGAGGAAACAAAAAATGCATATTTTCCTAAGAATTTACTGCGATAATATATTGCATAAAAGTTAAATAAGCTTGTAATAAAGATAACCAGCTCATTATAAATCTGTGTTAGTCTCACATTTCGCGGCTAAGCGGTTGCCGCAAATATAAATATAGTGGAAATGAAAAGTGATATTAAAATGAGCTCGTGGTTATTTTATCGAGAATTTTCTGCGGTTAGTATTATAATTTTACTGCAATTAATATTCAGATAAATACTGAATCAATGTTGTAGAGTCTAGACGCTTCGTTTCTCAACCAGTTTTATGTGGTTATTTTACGTAAAACAGTGTTGCGACCCGTCATTGTAAAATTATAATTTAGTGTAAAACACTACACTACAATTTTTCATTTCTTTAATTAACGAATATTTTGTGCCCCCAACTTGAGAAACGGCCAACCATTTTTCGTGTTGAGGTTTTGGGACTAATAAATATTGGTACACTATTAACATTTTTATATAGATATATTCTTTATGATATTAGTTGTCTTTGCTTTCACAAGACTCTGACCGAATCAGTTATGTCCTATTAATGTATGAGTACATATCGAACGACGTTCATTTTGCGGGTCATTTGAAGGGATAGGGTAAATTAGCGTCCAAAAATTTCGGTGTGTTCAGCAAGGCAAGACGGTACTTCCAAGCCCCAAAAATTGGCCCTACATGGAGTACTGTCATCTCGCGGGAGCTCCCCAATAGTTCCTTCCACTTGACCGCAATTCGTTATACGAAGAGTGGTTCCAATCTTCATCGACTAATCCCTTTTCAAAGGGCTTCAATTGGCGTTGCGTTCCCACATCTCTAAGTGGGATCAGTCTGCATCTTCTTTCGCAAAGAAGAGTGTTCAGAGAAGTTGTTCCGACTGTTTTGTGTCCTTGCCTGTAGAGTTTCATCGGACGTCAAGGCAAAATACAAATACCATCCGTATCACCTCAATGTCCGCCGAATTCGACTTTGGGTCCTTCAAGAATAAATCGTACATATTCTTAAGCAAATTTGTTTTAACTTTGTATATTGTCAAAGTGTTTTCTTTATAATATTATGTACATACATGTAAGATTACTAATCAATAAATAAGTTTTTTTTTTTAATATTTACGGAAATTTAATCTGTATCAGAACCGAAAAACTATTTATATACAAATCAACGCTTTACAAACTTCCTCAGTTGTCTTATTAAAGCCCCTGTTTTTCAAGTGAAAGTAAACAGGATTGGTTTAATTTCGGCCCGCTACTGACCGCCCCAACTAATCAGCTTATCCGTTTCAAAGGATTTATATCTTCTCTCTGACGTTTCATTAATTAATACAGCCCGATTAATTTCATTTGGATTTTCACCTGTGAGGAAATTCAGTTGAGATTAATGAATCTTTTTTTATTTATAGAAGCTAGCCAGCGGTTGGCACACTGATGCATTGGTAAAAGAAAAACAATATAAACAATTAAATTACAAAAAAAGTTAGTTCTTGTAAATTAAGAAATTTACAAGAACTAGGGCAAATACCAATATTAAACAAAACAATTAAAATTACTAAAGCAAACTAATCGAAAATCGATTTTAAGTATGAAACCTTGTGGCAATAGACTTTTTTACATTGAAATGAGTCTAAATCATAGGTTGTACGATACATATAGTATATACTTGGACCGAAATATACTTACACAATAGACCGATCTAGTATATGAAACTTGTAACTTTATTTTTTTAAAATTCGAAAGTAGGTCTTTATTCTTGACATTGTCAATGATCAAGAATAATTTCATTTTCATACATTAAAACCTCATTTCTCTATTTAAAAAATAATAGTCTGTGGGCCATAGAGACTAAAATCGGGCACTGCTATGTTGCGACATTTCTCTTGAAAATAATTCGAATTTCGAAGCAAATAGGTGTTAATAGAATTACAATACATCGCTCACCTAATAGACCCTTGTAGGGTTCGACTCAGATGGACCTCACGTCCCCAATTCACAAATTCCAATACCCCACGTCATTGGGTTGAATTTATCTCGGAAATTCCATTTCATTTGATTACAATTATTGACGCTCTGCGTCTAACTGTATATTGATTAGACATTTTTATCGACCAATGCTTGGCGGACGTGTATGTATGTTTACACATTACATGGGGCAGGTATATATTGTCTAAGATCGCTGGGAACCTAATGTAGATAAAGGTAAAAAATCTTTATTTTTATGTTCGTATTCCAATTTACAAATTTGAATAAGTAATACACATGAAATTCCTAAAAATTATGTAAGGTTTTTTTAACAAATAATAATGGCTCATTACATAGTCTAATGTAGCAAATATTTACATTTATATAACATACAAAACAATACATTCACATATCAAAAAACAACACAATATAAAACAGTACTAGATTGCAATATAAAAAAACTATTTCTTACAGTATAGGAACTGACTAGAAGCACAATTTTTGTAAATTCTATCAACCTATCTTACATTTGACATACCTTTGCAGTTCTTTGTTTGCATACATTGAGTCATGTGAGGGGTTAGTTATCTGTAAATATAAAGCATGGTTAACTATCAGTTCTGGATGTAGATTCCTGTTTGTACAACAGGATAAGATGACTATGGAATACTCCCCCGGACCTGGTGCGTCAGAACTTGTATTTTATCGATAATTAAATGTTGTTACTGCAGTAATATTGTTATGAATTCTGCAAAATTTATGAGTACATTACGTGCACAATGAGGCAACAAATGAAATATAACTTCATCGACTCGAAAATCATGTTACATTAAAATATATTTAATGTTATGTTCATTTAAAATTAACAATTTTAATACCGGCTCTGCTGCGAGTAAAATGGGTTTACAAATGTTATCGTGTTTTAATCGTTTCGCACTTTTAATTTCGTAGTTTTTCATCCTAAAGTTGCCTAGAAGATTTAGAAAGGTTCGTTATCTTACAATGTATTTTATTAATCGGAGTTTATATTATGTCGGAGAAATATCGTCACTCCATCAATTGTAATTAGACGGCTTAGTGGGCGTATGTGATTTGAGGTTGAGTAGATTGTGATTGACTCGGTCCAATGTCTCATCACCATAATACTCCACTAAATACTCAATCTGTACTTGCCTGCGTTTCCTGAACGCACAGTCCAAAACCAGGATGGACCCTCGAGGGTATTGCTCGGTTCTACTTGGTCGTAAAAATGTTCATAATTTTATGCCAACCTCTGGAGGTTGCTGGTAATGGAGAGGCACTTGAAGAAGAATAATGATTATAAATAATGTATCTCAAATAATGAAGAAGGTATCTCAATTAAAAATAAAAGCAACAATAAAAGTCAATAGTCAATTGACTCGATTAGAACATTTCCTGATAATCCGAGCATTCACTGATACATATTATTAATGAAACTTCAATGTATTGCTGAAATAATTATAGACTGTAGAGTTTGTTATTTCATAAAAGTAAATAATTATGCATTTTAACAATTTGTTAAATTTAAGTACAAGCCAAAACTTGCGTCTTTTTTCACTGACTTACAAACTCTCAATGTTATAATTAAATTAAATATCAGTTTTGAGACATGACAGATAATTAAATAACCAATTATTTCCTTACATATAGGCTAGTATTAACGAAATGATTAAAATGACGTTCAATTGCAACCTAAACAAAGGGTGCGTCTTTACTCTTTGCTTCCGTAAGCAACACTTTTTGTGCATTTTGTATCTTTTAAAGTATTTGACACACGATTATTATATAAACAATATCGTTAGCAAAAGTATGGAATCGGATACAAAATGCTTCGTATTACTGTAGACTCCTAATATGTGATCGCATCTGTGGAATCTTAAATAATATGAAGTATTTATATTACTTAAGATCCCAGTTCTCATATCGAGGGCGTAGAATGGAAGAAAATAACTGGCAGTAAACTACTGGTTTTACATGTCATCTTAAGTAATTAATAATTACAAAATAAATTAAAAACAAAGATTTGTCCTTTATCCGCAGGAGGCAAGGTGACATAGTAGCACGTTCTAACCTTCTCGTGGGAATAATTAATGAATACATATTCGAAATAACTAACATCACCGCATACACGAATTCAAGTACGACCAGTCACCACAAGTAGCACCCGTTCACGTGTATGACGCATGGCCCGCCATATTTTAGGGTGAGAGACAACCCGATGCATTCTTATGAGTTATCATTCAATTTTCTTGATTTGAAACAAATTAATGTTCAAGAATGAAAATCTAAAATCCTATGAAAAAAATAGTAATCATTTTATTTAAGAAATACAAGAAATAGGAAAATAAATAAAGAACTCTATAAACTCTCCGACCAGGTCAGTAAATATAAAGATTTTCTCATTAAGGTCGGTCCGGAGTGCGGGTTGAATATTAATTGGGATAAAAATATATACAGGTGGCTCACCGTCAATCAAGGTTATCTGTCTGTGTCACCGGCGACCTCGGACTAAAATGATTTATCTCTGGGTTTTTTAATCTTTTCAGGTTGACATTTTTGAGGCTAATTGTGACGTTATATCAAAAGTAAACTAGCTAATTCGGCAAACATTGCATGATATATTTAACGTTAGTATTAAAGGAGAGATTAAAAAACGCGACACCTATCTTTACATACAAATGTCTAAGAATTAGGTTTTTTGTTAATTTTTAAATATAAAATACTTGTCTTAAGGCTATTAGCCTTTCTTTATCAAACAACACGTTACAAAATTTGGCTGGCTACGGAATCGCGAGCCCTCTGGTATTGAGTGTCTATGGGCGGCGGTATCACTTAACTTGATTCATAGTAACAAAATCAATGTATTGAGATGAGAATGCCTACAATATATTTTGATTATGATGATGACAAAAGAATTCAAATTAATTATTCGTCTGATTATGAACTTGTCGGAGAATATATAAGTTATTATATATTTTTAGCTAATTCCCCGATTATGTTGTAGTCGATGGTATTCAATAACTAACGCATATTTACAACTTTATGTATAACATTTTCAGCAAATACCAGAAAGTTGCCTCTTAACTTATTGAACAATATTTCTTTTAAGTTCGTCTCAGTTACTTTTACTAGCTTGTTTTGGAGTCCTTGTCTTATCCATACATTGGACAGTCGGTCAGGTTGTGTTACACCGTCTCTTCAGCTGTATCGCTCAAGAACAGGCAGCACTGTTTAAATCTGAACCTGTTATACGACAAGAATCTACTGTGACCTATCAACACGTTAATTATATTTGTTTTGGGTATGTAATTTGGATTTCATACGAATTTTAAGGGATAGCTTGGTATGAGAAAACGTACATCTGTGCAAGCTTAAGGGCTACACTTAATTAGCCAAATACAACTGAAAATGTAACTGCGCCTAGAATTTCAATCTTGTTTAACTCGTACTGTGCAATCGACCGTTTAGTTAGAGATTGGTTTGCACAACACTTAAACCCATACCAATAGCGGAGTCGTGTTAACTGCCTTTGTGCATTCTAAGTGTTGATGTTCACGTATATGTAATATAATCTGTAAGAGAAATTAGAAACTGTAGTGTTTCGTTACAAATGCTATCATAGATCGATGTCATGATATCTATGTAGTTTAAGATTTGTATGAGAATGAGAAGTCAAATAAATCCCAAATTATATATATATATATTATTTGGGATTTATAGCAAGATACACAGATAAAAGGTAGGCTTTAAAGACAACTGTATGGAAAGGATCATGGGGAAGAAAAAGTAGAGAGCGCCCCAAAAAAAGGTGGATAAAAGAAATAGAAGCGGTTACAAGAAGCGAATGGAGAAAGAAAGCCATGGACAGAGTTGGAAAAAGCTGGAGGCGGCTTTCAACAGCGGAGGGGTACCGATCAACGGTACTGAATTTATCTAAGATATAGGATATATAACAACATAAATAAAATAATGTGTAAAATGTAAAAAAATCTAACCTGTGTATTACCTTTTCTGTCATGTTTGGACTTAAATGGGCATTATTATTATTATTATTGATGGCATTATGTTAATTTCTTTAGAAGTCAACAGAATGAAAGTCAGCAAAGGAGTTATGTATTGGTGGAATAGGTGTTGCATTGTCTTCACTTGCTCATGCAGTGTAACACGTAAGTCCGACTGTTTAAAGAACAAGTATACTTTCCCCTCAAAGGCCGGCAACGCACCCACTAAAATGGGAATACGGGCTGCGATGACTACCTTTTTGCTTGAGTGTGCTTAACATCCAACAGGCACAAAAATTATTTTCTGGCCTATCTGGCCTAATGCCACAAATATAGGTTTTAAATATAAATACCAAGCATATTAGTATATTGCATATATACATGCCATTAATAATTAAAGTGCGATGAAATATTATTAAAACACTTTTTACGATAATGTAAAAATGTGCCAAGAGGATAAAACGGGATTTATTCTCGCCTGAAAATTAAATGCTGCTTTAAAATGTTAAAATTTGGTCCTTGTAAATGTTTTAAAAGGTTTCCGACTTACCCGATGTAAACCTAATTAAATATAATGTATGTTATAATAATCTAAGTGGTGAAGCATGGGATTTTTAATCTAGAAATAATTATTGAATAAATATTTTATCCATTCACCATACATACGTACAGCTTGCCTGCCGGTGGTCTGTGAAATATGTGCTTAAATTTATATGTATGAAACGTCAGAAGCGTCTGTATAGTATACAGAAGTGTCAGTAAGCTGCGCTACATAACTAAATATATGAGAGGGGAACAACTTCAAGTACGAATACCTAGGTTTGAAACCGTACCCTAACACTTATTTAAATATTCACTATATGTGACTGAATATATACATAAGTATGGGATGTCTGCACCAAGAGACCTAAGGTAACAGGAGGAGGTCAAAGGTTAAAGATGGTGAGATTATCTGGAAGCAATCGGAAGGGCTTGAAGTAGGTCTTCGCCACTTTATATCATTTACACCTATTGACATACATGATATTATTGTCGAGAATATATACCAAAGCAGTATATAATATATTGCTTTTGGTATATAACGCAGATTCAGCTATTAACATTTAGAACAACCACATGACCCGTATCAGCAGTGAATATTTAAATAATATATATAATATATTTAAAATTACTCTTCGGCTACTAAGATTTAGAACACACGTGAGCTTTTCAACAGTTGGTCGAAGGGGGGTAATGGGGGGAGAACGGACTCAACATCTTTCCGGCCCCAACTGTCAACCTAACCTGCACGCGCGGACAACATATCATCCGTGGTCCCCCTGCTAGATAACAGACGAGGCAATGGCGACCGAGCCGTGGCGGTATAACCACATTCCTGACCAGAGGTCAGAGGAGGCTACAGTGGCCTTTCTTATCAGCCACCAAGCACAGCCTTCAGGTAGAGTAGGTGTCCATAGGCGGCTGCATTTCCCATAAGATGAGCCTGCCATATAGGAGCAGGCTCTTAATGCGGTTTAAGTTTTAATTTAGTTTTTTGGCTGTAATTTTTTAATTTTAAGTTATTATAATTTTTAGTTATTATTAGATATTGTTTGTTTAGTTTTTTCCTTTGATATATTGCTTGTGTCCTAACGTAATTGATTTGTATGTGTTAAAATTGTGATGTCATATTTTCTTGTATTTTTTAGGCCTGCACATTGTTTTAGAATGTATATATGAATAAATAAATATTTTAATGCGGCAAATTGAACTTCCCCAACTATGATTTTTTTGATTCTCAGCAATTTAGATGAAAGCCAAATGAAAAGTAATGTATCTAAATTTATCAAACATAAAAAAACAAAATGTTAGATTATATTTCTATTCAAGAACAACTTGATAAAAAATTTATTTTATTATCTTTTGTCAATAAAATAGGCAAGTAGTCGATCAGCCGTCTGTGATTGACACAAGCCGCCGACTATTTGGGTCTAAGGCAAGCCGGTTGCCGGTTGCCCGGAGCGAATGTTAAATGCGAACACAGATAGAAATTCTATCGATGCACAGCAGAGGATCGAACCTACGACCTCAGGATGATTGATAAGGTAAGGGCCAACCCTGTTATTATTATGAGTGGATAATAATAATTTTAATAATTCTACATGCTGATACTACGATAAAATATATTGTGGAGCCAAATTCTGATGAAAATAATTCCGAGGCCGCTTCTTAAATTAAAGTATCAAAGTTCGAAGTCATATAAAATTTTACGAGTGTCGTTGATCAGACGAAAACCATTACATAAAGTTTTGGGTATTAGAGTGATCCTTTAAAATTGTATAGTCTTTAAAAATCATTTCTTTTCTGCTAAGTATATTTTATAAGGATTTATAACTTACATTTATTTATATTTTGTAACATTTGTGAACAAACAAATAACAATATTTACATATAAATAACAAACATTTCCTAACCTTATCATATCCTGATCAATCGTGGTGACCTGTATAATTCTTGTATATCCTCTCCTCTTGTATTATATCGCTATTAGCTATTAATGAATCCTTAAGATTAGCTTTTTTGTTTTAGTTAGTTATTAATATTCTATTTTTTATTCTCTAGTATAAATATATATATTTCTTTTTATATAACTTCTGGTTATGCACTTCTTGCAATCATCATTTTTATTTGTTTTTTCTTTTCTTACTAAGGTTGGCTGGAGGAGATCGCTTGTTAGCGATAACGCCGCCCGTTGCATCCCTTGTAATTTTTATGTATTGTGTTATTTGTGTTTCTTTGCAACGAAGTGTGAATAAATAAATAAATATTCAGAGATCCAACCAACAGACAGGCAACCCAAGCAAGCTATATAACTTTAAAAAAAACAGAAATATGATGGGTAAAAGTGCATAACCAAATCTTATTAAATAAAATTATAGAATCAACAACCTTCATTTCATGAATTGCTGCAATGCAATAGAAAAGATGAAGAAATACAAGAATTACAAAAGTTACAATGAAGCAGGATATGATATTTAAATACTGTTTCATAAACACTGATGCTGTATAAAAAATATGAGTTCGCAAATTAATCACACAGTTTTATAATCGAACTTCACATCAGAAATTTCCGAACCAATTGGACATGGGGTTCTTCAAGAGTGTACCGATACTTAAGAGGCCGGCATTGCATACTCAAGGCTTCTGTGATTGAGAGGACTTAATGTTCTTCAAGAAAAAAGAAGCTTAAAAGTCCGGCGACGCATTAACAAGCCTTTTGGCATTGAGTAGCCAAGGGTCAAGGGCGGCGGTATTACATTGTGTGAGCCTCCAGCCTGTTTGTCCTTAAAATAATATTAAATAGGATTTCATTTGCGTATAAAGAAATTAACTATAAGTATGATTTCTATTCGGGTTTAGAAAATTAAAAATACTCTAAATTTGATTGTTATGATTAGGTTTTATTAAAATAAAACAAATACTGCGTTATTTTAATTTATCGATTTAAATTATAACTACCAATAAATAAATAAATAAACAATCTACGAATAGAATTTGTAAAACCATGATGTCAAAGAAATACTTTGCTTAGTTTATTTGCATGGAATACATTCAAAAGTCTACAAATTCACGTCGTCCATTAGATTCTATATAAAACTAAAATTGGATAGAACCAACAGCCATTTAAATACCTAACCTACTTTTCCGATTAAAAATATTATCATAAATTACTTAAGGAACTTCGTTCCATGAAAATTCCGCAGATAACGAGTAAATTCACTAAGTACTTCAACTAAAATTAAGTAATCTCTGGATGTTTTCATAAAAGAGATATTCAAAGAAGTTTTCTACTTGGACTTTTTACTCTTATCTAGTTTTTATAAAAAGCTTCGATCCGACGCTGTTTTACTGCATTTTCCCTCGTTTTCCTTCTAATGTACCCTTAATCCACTTCTTCGTATAAAGAATCTTATCTTTATTTTCGTTAATCAGACTTTCAAATCCTTTAGAGTTGAGTCAAATAAAAATTGAAAATGCTATTCACAATCCAATCATTAACTATTTGTAAGAGATCTTAGACTTCAAAAGATAGATTTGGCCAATGAAGATTTATAAATCCTTCTTCAGAAAATGTAATGTGTACATTATTTATCCAGAGCTGTATAGAAAATTCCATGAAATAGCGTTGCGTTTTCATCCAAGGCACTGGTTTGATCATACATAGGGACTCATAGTGTCTGAAACTAGAGAACGCTAGATTCTCTTTTCCGAAGACAACAGAATATCGAATAACGAAAAGAACATCGTTAACTCACCTGCATCATGAGTATACCCACCTTCACGTACCCTCACTTTGACATCATCACACAACACAGACGAATTAGGTTTTACTTTCTTACATTTCTATAGTAATAAGTGGTGTTTGATCATTTGTCGACTTTATCTCTCGGCCCTCAGTCTTCTTTGCCGATGAGTAGGGATGCCTGCAGGTTCAAATTTATTGACGTGAAATAAGTGATACTTGGCTATCTTGTTTTTTATTAAATGATTTATTCAAAAAAAAAACAAAACAAAATTTATTTATTCATGTAGGTAACAATGTACACTTATGAACGTCAAAAAATTTAAAAATTGTGAATTTACATTTACTGCCAGTTCTCAAATCAAGGGCGTAGAACGGAAGAGAAGAACTGGCAATAAACTCTCCGCCACTCTTTTTAATCGCCAAGTTTTTTTTTTTTTACACAATGCTTGTAAGGAGCTGCGACCACTACACCATGTTCCATATGACATATTGAGTAATAAAGAATAAAAAAACAAATTAAAAACAAAGATTTGTCCTCTATCAGCAGGAGGCATGGTGAAATAGGAGCACGCACTTACACACTCGTGAGAACAACACGCAAATACGTAGTATAAACAACTAATATCACCGCATACACGAATTCAAGTACGACCAGTCACCACAAGTAGCACCCGTTCACGAGTATGACGCATGGCCAGCCATCGGCCCCCTCGCCATATTTTAGGGAGAGAGACAACCCGACGCATGGACGCCGCCACAAGCAATGACATTTGAGTGAGCATGACGATCCTTGAAATGTGCACTTGGCTACACAAGAAAATAGTAATAATACTAATTATACTGAAATAATTTGATACCACATGAATCACGGTTTGTTCCCACTTTACATTAAAAAAAAGTCGTAGATGTCGACGATCGCCCCATAGTCTGAAAATGCAGCCGAGAGATTCTGTCGCGTTACCTATTTATACTGAAGCAATTCATATCCAAGCACTATGATCGTTTAAGTATTCGACTAACGACGACTTATTCCTTTCGTAAGTGACATAATAATGTTGGCGCGTTCTATACTCTCTGATTAGTTTAAACTCTATACGTATTTTTGATGACTTTGATCAAACTGACTGTACCCATCGTAATCTCTGTTATATTAAAATAATAAAACTTTTTCAACAAGTAAATGGTTATTCAATTACACTCTGTATATAAATATTTACTAACACATAGGATAACCAGACATAAGTGTATCAGGAAATAATTAAGGGAAAAAAAAATGCATAATAATAATGCAGTGTACAAGGCAATTTTAAATGAAGAAAGCGATTGCAGTCACGATTAGAATTTAGATATTTGTACATCTGCGCTACGGATATTGAAATTTCATTCAAAAACGTCGCTCGCTTTTGCTATGTAAGTTACATTAGTACTATATTCATAATAATAAAACTGAATCTAAACAGAAATATGGTGGTGACAAAATTGATCTAACGCTACCTATTTACTACGTAACAATTATGTATTCAGTAAAACATGATGCATGTTTAAACATCTAATCCAACAAAACCGTTTAAGAGAATATCGAAAGAAGATCTTCTCAGACCACGCATGGACCTTCTAAGATAAAAAATATTTTTTACTTATTGCGTGACTGAATAAATATGTGTCTGGGTGTTTGGCGGGCTGTGAGTTGTTGTAAGCGTGCGTTGTATCTGTGTTAGCTTTGGAACTTTTGAGTCATGCCAAAATACGTAGGAAGAATCGGAATCCTATCATAGTTATTATGCGATTGCTAAAGTAGTCAGATTATCCAGATAACAAACTTATTGTTATCTGGATAATCTGACTACTTTAGAATGATTTGCTTAATGCATAATTGCCAACTAGCACCGATCTTTCATTATAGATATGTCCACTATTAGCTGGTCATTTTATGGTTAACACGCTTAATAAAAATCGTTACACAAGTAATGATACAGAAATAAGGAAATATCTTTGTCGAGAAAAATGTAACATAAATCATAAAACTAACTATACATTGCGGTCTGCTTGTTACTTGTAATTGGATCGGACGCCATTTCTACCGTCAGTTATCCTTATTGACTGCATTGTCTAAATATTCTACTTTCAATTTCCCATAACTTCGAGAATAACGGCTATTAATTACTCAATATTACACTTTTAGGCATTTAGAATCGCTCAGTGTTCTGGAGACGAATGCTTACAATACTGTGGACTGCGAGCACCAATACTATCATATTTATCTTATCTATCTTATTTCGGCCATACAAAGAACTACGAGAAATTATCGCGGCTAAATATCACGTGAACGATTACCAACCATATTGACCAATCGAGTGAATGATTCCTTGTCCTCATATCTATACAATGTTACAAGACAGGAGACACAGAAACCGGTGGAGGCAGATTGTCCGCTCCAGATGTTTATTTTCAGCGTCGTGCTGGAATATGAGTTATCTGCTCAAAAGAGTGAGCATCACTCATAACACAAAATCTAAAGAAGATCTTCTACCTTCTAAGATAAAAGACTATAATTGGAAGAGGCTCAAATGTTTATTTGCTTATATTATTACTTATATTTCATGACGCAGCATATAAAAAGAACAACAAAGAAGGCAATTTTGTACAATTATTTAGCAAATATATTATAGTGATTCACAAAATATGTGTAGGCTTCGAAAACAACATCGTAACATGTCGCTCGAACTATCCGCTAACAATACATATCAAGGACGGAATAAAATAAAAATAACAATCTGATACAGCCCGCTTCGTTATTTGATGTCGTAAATATAAGTTATATATAACAAGCGTGTAGGGTTGCTGCTTTATGATTTGGATTTTCGAATTTGATTGCGGACATCAATAGTTTTGTATTTCGTGATACAATAACTACTTCAACAAATTCTTAAAAGGTCGGCAACGCACTCGCGAGCCCTCGGCGGCGGTATCACTTAACATCAGGTGAGCCTCCTGCCCGTTTGCAGTTCTAAAAAGGAACGATATAAGCTTATCACTTTCGATATTTTACAGGCAACTTTATATTTATTTATAATTTAATATGTATTGCATACTGTAAAGTGAAGTGTAAAGTGGATAATTTATTTTATTTTATCATAATTGTACTGCTGATGTCGCTATATATCGATTTTAAATGTTGTGATCCTAGTTTCGATTCCCGGTACGGCTATATAAAACCCTTTTCGACGGCACCGTTTAGAGCAACATACCGGTTATATTGACCAAAATCTAAGGTCCTGGGTGAATTATATTAGGACTTTATTGGTTTTTACGACCAAGTATAAGTAGTCTCTTCGATGTCGTTATAACAGATTTTGAGTGTACTTATTTAAGTAACGCAGGCTCATCTGATGTTATTGAAACCGGTACATTCTATGTATTAGTTTAAGTTAGTTTATGTAACTTAAACAAGTGTTTTTATTACAGAGGTTGTCAGCAATGAAGGCTTATTGCCAGGACAGTTTATTGCCAGTTCTCTTCTTTCGTTCTACGCCCTTGATTTGAGAACTGGCAGTAAATGTAAAATTAGAATCATTTAATGAATATTTCTTTGTTTTTGACGTTCATAAGTGTACATTATATTACCTATATGAATAAATGACTTTTTTTGTTTGTTTGTTTGAAGGTTTAATAATAATAATCTATCGTATCGCATCGTTTCCAGGAAATTAAAGTTACAAGGGTAATAAATACAATTTATGAAATAATAATTGTGACTACCCTAAGGTGAAATATGAGCTCTGGATAAACTAAGCCACTTTCAAGACATCGACATAAATTTCAACGTTATTTACTCAATTTGTACCTGTTTAATTGAAGTTTAATTGAAGTTTTTATTTAATCTTAAGCTCTGTTAATCAATTTTTTAATTTCAATCAATATTTGTATGGCCGCTTGTTGTATAAAATATTATTTAATTTTTTACAACTTCATACCAACTGGATCCAAGTAGCCCAATCGAGAGAAGACTTAGAAGAACATTAGTTTAAAAATAGGAAAAACTAACACAACTAAATTTAGGATACAAATTTTACTAACAAAACTGACACTGTAAGTAAAGGTAATTAATGTAACTTCTTGTTCTGCTGTATGAATTAAAAGGCTTTTTTATTTTTATTTTATTATTTTTACAACTTATACCAACAATAAATAACAAAATATGAGTAAATATGAAGAAATTTAAGCTAAACAATCATTGTATGCATTCATAAATACAATTTTAATAATTGCTAAAAATCAATCAAAATAATCAGGGCGGCATTTCGAATTATAGTGCTTTTAAAATAAATCAGCAACAACTATTTTAGGCCTATGCCTCAGATTTCTGTATCTGTCTGACATTAGTAATGGCGACTACAATACAATGCAAGTAGCAACAATACAATGCCCTCATGTGCCTGACGCGACGTTTTGGATCTAAGGCACGTATATAAACGATATTTAAAAAGTAAATAAAATAAAACATCCTTCTGCGATCGAGCCAATGATCAGGGATGAGAGTCGCACGCAGAAGCCACGCCCGAACCCAATAATTAATCCACAATCTCAAATTGTCGATCACCCAATAACCAAACCCTACGAAGACAATCCATATTTGGCGACGGATAGAATGCAATCTCTTCGCTCTTTACACTTATATTTGATAATCAATATAAACCAAATAATGTAAATAAAACCGTACAAATAATATTAAAATATACACGTTTAAAAGATATCAAATAGCTTTAAAATTATTTAAAAAACTGGTGAAAGTTAAAATCTTAAGATATTGGCACAGTTGAAGTGTCATTTTTATACAAAGGTCTGTCCACATACACCAATCCGACCTACCGTGAAGCTTGTGTCGACAGATGGCTATTACAATCAGTCAATTGGTTATTGGCACACTTTTATCAATATTTGGGTTAAGACGTCTATATCAGATACTCGAATTGAGATAGGTTATTGGGTTTAGGCGTAAGTCAACACTGATACAGTGCGTTTAGTAAGTTTTTAATTAAATGCGTTTAAAATGCAAATGTACATTCATAACTTAACTTAACCCAATACAATTAATGTGAAGATATATGCAATTCCTATAAGCAGATTACATACCCGTTAACCAAGCGACGTAATCCTTAATTAACTATAATTACACTGTATGATCGGGGATTACAGTGGAAATTGTACAACTGATTGTAATAAATAGAATAAGTTCTTGATGTTTGGAGAGAGTTGGCTTCATGACGCCCGGATTTATCGGAAGTGAAAATATCGATGATTATGACCGAGTTAAACGAGGCTAGTTTTTCAAGCTAGGATAGCGAGATAGTACTGTCCTGGCTTGCTGGCTTGGCTTGGAACATGCTAGTTCTGTTTACATGTGGCTGGGATTATTTTAAGCTTGTACTATTGCTGTGACTGATGTGACCACAAGTCTAGAATAAGCTGCATGCTAAAAAAGCACTATTCGACTGAGTTACTTAGAAAACTGTGCTAATTCGCACTAAACGAACAAGAAGAAGACAGAAGTCTGTCCATTTCTGTCTTTAATTAGCCACACCTTTTTTATAGTGTTGAATCACGTTTAGATTTGTCTTTATAACTGAAAGAAAAAAGAAGGGTGGCGTTCCAGAGACATTCATACTCACGGTACAAACTTTAAATTAATATCCATACTTAGTTTGGGCATCTCAAAAACTTCTGAAACCTGCTTTTATATGTAGTCAGGATTATTTTGCCATATCTTCATTATACGAAAATTACACGACATTATTTAAATGATTCATAATCTACCTCTGCTATGCTAAGTAGAAATGACCGCATATCCATACAACCGAGAGGATGGGGGTATGTGGGGCACAAATTTATTAAAATTAAATTCACTTCATGTGTCATTATGTGATAAATAAATAATAAATAAAATAAAAAAAAGTGTTTATTCATTTTAAGTACATATGCAATACAATATGTTTCATTTCATGACGTATTAATAGAAAGAGACGAACAGCGAAAGAGATTTAGATTGTATGAATGAAATAGTATATTTATTTTAGTTAGGATTACAGAGACGACATCATTGGAAAAGTGATAATAATGAAAAATTTGTCTGTATTCCGGCTTTTACAATACACATTAAGTCTCTGTCATTCTTTTTAACTACTTCGTATTCAACCTTCGACGGAGTAAAGGCCTCATCCAAATTCTTCCACTTGTCCCTATACCTCCTTAACATTCCTATTCTGCCCCGTACCCTTTACTCCATCTTTCAAAGTTGCTGGTGGGCGTCCTCTCTTTCTTCTTCCACTTCACACCACACCAAGTCGGGGGAGACCATGCTTGACCCATCTGCCATCACAAATGGAAGCTATGTGACCGGCCCATTTCCACTTAAACTTTTTGATGTTTTTTATGTTTGCACGGCTTATCACATCGTTTTTAACTTTAAAGCCCTTTGGCATACTACAATCTTCTTTATATTATTAGCTCCTTATTGAAAATCCACGTTAGACACCCATACGATGCCATCCATCCATGACTGTTCTTTTTATACTTAAGTTAAAGTCAGTAACTATCATCGCAAATAAGAGCAGAGGGGTTACTTGTCAGTTCTTCTTGTCCGTTCCACGTCCGAGATTGGAAAACTAGCTGGGGGTCTAGTCAAGACAGCTTAACAGTAGTGTATGTAGAAAGTCGAAAACTGAATTTGTATGAAAATGCCAGCTAGTGTCGACAGTTGGTACTAACTCCTAGCTGTCATTTTCATACAAATTTAGTTTTCGACTTTCTACATACACTACGCCGGCTAAGCCGTCTTGACTAGACCCCTGGAATAGTTTATTTTGACGATACATTTTATTTGTTAAACAATCTATTTCTTTGAATAATATTATTAGAATATTGATGTTCATAGCTGATATTAACTTTGATACGACTTAAATAAATAAGAAAAGCGTTATATTTTATCCTTCATTACATTTTTCGATCAAAAAACTTTTTGTGTGGACTAAGGATTGGTCGTATTCAAATATCTATTCCCACGCGTTGGAGTATTTATATTTTTTGATGGCAAACGTTATTGTGAATCACTGTATTTAGAAATAAAATATTTAGAAATTAACGAATCGTTGGCTGTAAGCTTAAATTATTTACACAAATAATTTAAACCGAAATAGCATAGTTTTCAATTCATGATTTATTTAAAAAATTTGTTAAGGCTAAGATCAGCTTTCACTATTTTAAGGTTTTTCAAACATGTTTTCTAACGGCGATATCAACAAGAACTATTCAAATTCCCGTGTATTTAACGTAAAAGACAAGAAAAATAGTAACGTTACAATTTATTAAGGACTGGACATCACAGTTCTCTTTGTGGTCATTTGATTTATTAGACAAGTGTGTGTGTCTGCAAACATGCCAGAAACCATTCAAGTTGTCATATTTTACCGAGCTAGCGTTTATTACGTACATAGACACAGAAGCCTATTGGTTCACAGCAAGGATTCGAACCTACGATCTCAGTATCGACAGGCAACTGTTAGTAACTTGTGGGAAAAATCCAAACCTACAGGTTATTACGAGCCCATTCATGATGGAAGACCAAGGATTTGATTTTTTTTTTTTATATAATAGGGGGCAAACGGGCAGGAGGCTCACCTGATGTTAAGTGATACCGCCGCCCATGGACACTCTCGATGCTAGAGGGCTCGCGAGTGCGTTGCCGGCCTTTTAAGAATTTGTACGCTCTTTTCTTGAAGGACCCTAAGTCGAATTGGTTCGGAAATACTTCAGTGGGCAACTGGTTCCACAAAGTGGTGGTGCGCGGCAAAAACTGCCTTGAAAATCGCGCAGTTGTGGAACGGCGGACGTCGAGGTGATACGGATGGAATTTCGTATTCTGCCTCGACGTCCGATGATGAAATTCAGCTGCAGGTATTAATCCGAACAACTCCTCTGAACACTCTCCATGGTAAATGCGGTAGAAGATGCAGAGTGACCCCACATCTCTACGCAACGCCAAAGGATCAAGCCGCTCGGAGAGAGATTGGTCGTCAACGATTTGAACCGCTCTTCGTTGAACACGGTCAAGTGGAAGGAGTTGGTACTGGGGAGCCCCCGCCCAGAGGTGAGAACAGTACTCCATGTGGGGCCGAATTTGCGCTTTATATAGTTGCAAGCGGTGGCCCGGAGTGAAGTACCGTCTCGCCTTGTTGAGCACACCAAGCTTTTTGGAGGCTAATTTAGCCTTTCCCTCCAAGTGACCGCGAAACTGAACGTCGTTCGATATGTCAACGCCAAGTATTCCAATGCTGGCTGCGGCTTTAAGAAGAGTGTTTTCGAAAAGAGGAGTAGCGACAAAGGGTGTTTTTCTTGCGGAAAACGCGCAGACTTGTGTCTTCTTGGGGTTAAATTGGACTAGATTTAGTCTGCCCCAGTCGGAGACTCCACGTAGTAGAGTTTCAACTTCAGACACAAGTTTGTTCCGGGACTCATCGACATCTGCCCGAGAAATACCTGCCCGGCCAATGTAAAGAGTATCCCCAGTGCTGTCATCCGCATAGCAATGAATGTTGCTAAGTTGCAACATATCATTGATATGTAGAAGAAACAGGGTCGGGGATAAAACACAGCCTTGTGGGACCCCAGCGTTCACGGGTTTAAGGTCGGAACATGCTCCGTCAATGACGACCTTGATGCTCCGATCGACCAGAAAACTGGAGATCCAATCGCATAATTTCTCGGGAAGCCCATAAGCTGGAAGCTTCGAGAGCAGTGCTCTGTGCCACACCCGATCGAAGGCTTTCGCTATGTCCAAACTAACCGCTAGAGCCTCCCCCTTGGACTCAATTGCCTCCGCGCATCTATGCGTAAGGTATACAAGAAGGTCACCAGCCGAACGACCACGACGAAAGCCGTACTGAGAGTCACTTATCAGCTGGTGGCTCTCCAGATACCTCAAGAGCTGGCCATTAATAATGGATTCCATTATTTTGGAGAACAAGGAGGTTATCGCTATTGGGCGATAGTTGGACGGATCAGAGCGATCGCCTTTTTTAGGCATCGGATGTATCGAAGCGATCTTCCAGCACTCCGGGACAGTGCCAAGCGAGTACAGGTACCGGAAAAGGCGCGTTAAGACCGGAGCTAACTCAGGAGCACAAGTACGCAGCACAATTGGAGGAATACCATCCGGCCCGCTCGACCTATGTATGTCCAAGGAAGATAATGCTTTGCGGACAGCACGTTGCCGGAATGTAACTTCCGGCATCGAAGAATCACACCTTGAAATGATCGGTGGTGATCTCCCTCGGTCATCCAAAGTCAAGCTGGATGCGAAGAGACAACCTAAAAGGTCGGCCTTCTCCTTCGCAGTGTGGGCCAGCGAGTCATCCTCCCTGTGCAATGGTGGTATGGAGGGCTGACAAAAATTCCCTTGGACAGCTTTGGCGAGAGACCAGAAGGCTCGAGTCCCCGAAGGGAGTTGGGCCAATCTCTCGCCAAATCTGGCAATGTGCTCTGACTTTGCCTTAGTGATTTCCCGTTTGAAGGACCTGGAGGCTGAGTTATATGCTTTTTTGAGTTCGCTGGTATTAGCATCACGAGATTTCGCCGCTTCCGCCCATGCCTTAAAGCATTCTCGCTTTCGACGCGAGGCCGCCTTGCAAGAACGTTTAAACCAGCTGAGACTTGCCACCGATCGGCACCGCAGAAAATGGAATAAAGAGTTCCATGCCCTGCAGAACCACTTCGGTGACAGAGGCAGCGACGGAATCTGGAGCATCCAACGAAAAGCAAATAGGCCCCCAAGGGTAGGACGCAAAGAAAGACCGCATCCCGTCCCAATCTGCTGACTTATAGTGCCAAATACGGCGACAACCCAAAAAGCGGGGCCGCGAAGGGCGCGTAGATGGCACAGTACTCCGGACCACACAATGATCCGATGAACCCAATGGCGGGTCAAAAGAGACTTAATAGTTCTCCGGATGCGAAGTCAGCAGAAGGTCCAACAAAGAGGGTTTATGACCAACCACATCTGGTATTCGCGTAATCGCAGGGACCATTTGTGTCAGGTCGTAGGCTAAAGCAAAGCCGTGAAAGGATCTTCCCGCGTGATCGGTGGTTTCAGAGCCGAGCCAATCGGCATGGTGGGCGTTAAAATCGCCAAGTATCACGATTTCAGCGGTAGGAACCCTTTCGAGCAGGGAATCTGTAGCCATTTGGATGTGCTCAATGAGTCGGTCAGTTTCATCATTTCCGCTATGGGACCTATACAGGCACGCATAGAATCGCGGATGGTCATCGCAGTCTACGCGGAGCCAAAGGTTAGATAGGTCCCTTCCTTCAAGCGTCCCAAGGCGACGAGAACAGATATCCTCTCTGACGTACACGCAAACTCCCGCCCGCGGCACAAATGAATGTTCCAATTTGTACCCCGGGTAGGAGAGGTAAGAAGTATCAGCCGGGGAGGATATCTGAGTCTCAGTAAGGAAGAATAAGGCCGGCTTCGCAGTTTCAAGGTGAAAGTGAACCGCGTTTAGGTTAGAATTGAGCCCCCTAACATTGGTGAAGTCCACTGTGAGCGTGGAAGGGGTTGCCTTCGGTAAATTCTTCCGTTTGCCCCAAGGACAATTATTTTTGTAGAGCGCAGAATTGCCCCCCCCAGAATACGAAGGGCAGCCTGTGCGTCCACCACCGGGTGCAGAGTGCCCCGGTGACTGACACCCAGAGGGGGATTCTCCACCGCGGGCGCGTGTGGTACCCCCCTGGGGTAGATTCTTTTTTTTCTGCACCTTCATATTTTTTTTGGGGGGGGGGGGGGGAGGGGGGAAGGGGGATGGGCTCCAGGAATCTCTCTCACCGGATGAAACGCGAGTACAATAAGGCGAACCCATTGCATCACTTGACGCCGGTTTTCTGAGAGACAGTGGTACTGCCCCGGTCGTGCCTGCCCATTTGGCTGAAGCCCGAAGGCAACAGTATGGCACTCCCACTAGGAAGGGGTTGACATGATATATTAATAGGTTCTTATTGTACTCGCCTTTGTGCGGTGAGTAAGACGAATTACAAGTTTAATTATTATGCTCTGGGCATCAAACACGATACGATAGGATGCATAGAAACGAGGTCTCAAAATCCTTTTAATTTTTTTTCCCGAAGTTTCAAGGTTTCCTTTGTATAGCTGCCATGTCCTCGAATCAAATCAAATCAAATCAAAATATCTTTATTCATTTAGGTAAACATGTACACTTATGAACGTCAAGAAAAACAAATTAAATAGATAGAATAACCATATAATATAATATTTGTGGCAGCGCAGCCCAAGGGTATAACAGTATTTTGGGTTGCTCATGTTTGAAGAAGGTAATATAATTTTTAGAAATACCCGATATGGATCCACCTAAGTACAGATTGGGATTGCACCAATCCTCCTCCTCAATAAAAATATATAATAAATTACCGGAAAGTTTGAAGAGTGAAGCTATTAACTTGAGGTTTACCCGAATCTTTAAAGAAATTATTATAATATAAGAAGGGTTATTACACTGTTACAGAGTATCTGGCCAGAGTTTAATTGGCCTGACTTAAGTTTATTAATAATGTTAAGTACATTCTCCTTGTGAAGCCAAAGCAAATAAATAATGTATCTTGTAAAAATAGAAATGTATAAACTATGGTGGAGCATGCCCTCTCAAAACCTTGCTGTGCCTAACCAAGGTCCTTATTGTAATAAATTATAACGTGTTACGTGTAAAATATTTACTTAAGGAATGCAATAAAAAATGGAGTTTGAGTTTGGATATTCAAAGTCAAAGTCAAAAATAATTTATTGACTTTGACTTTGTATCCGAATCGCAACCTGTCTGCGGCTCGGGGTACCGGTCTGCGCTGCTCATACATGTCCCTGTGGCAGTGATGTCGACAAACTAGGACATCACGGACTATCATGTCAAAAAAGTGCCGCTTCTCGAGACATGCCGCACTCAACGATATAATACGTCGGTCCCTTGCCACCGTCAACGTGCCAAGTCTACTTGAGCCGACTGGAATTGCTAGAGACGATGGCAAGAGACCGGACGGTATGAGTTTGATTCCATGGAGGATGGGTCGGGTTTTGGTATGGGATGCCACCTGTTCAGACACACTGGCCCCTTCCAATCTTCATGGAACCAACAACAGAGCTGGTGCGGCTTGTGATGCGGCTGAAAAAGCTAAAGCCTGTAAATACAGGGGTCTAGGCTCTGAATATGATTTTGTCCCATTCGGTGTCGAGACCCTTGGTCCGTGGGGTCCTAGCGCGTTAAGGCTTTTTAGGGAATTATCAAAAAGGTTAGTCGACATCACAGGAGAACGAAGAGCTGGCAGCTACCTTGGACAAAGAATTAGTCTGGCTATTCAAAGGGGGAACGCTGCCAGTATCTTCGGAACCTTGCCTAAAGGGACTACTTTTAATAATATTTTTTAATAATTAAATTTTAAGGTTAGTTATTAGGTATATTTTTATGTATTATGTTATTTCTTAAGTTAATTATAGGATTTAGTTTAATATTTGTCACTTGTCATTACATATTTTTATCCTTATTTTTGAATAAATATTTAACTAATTTATTCATATAGGTAACATAATGTACACTTATGAACGTCAAAAAAAGAGAAATATAAAATAAATGAATCCAATTTTACATTTACTGCCAGTTCCCAATCAAGGGCTTCTTCTTCTTTTTCTTCTTCTTCAAATAAAAACAATCTTTGGTCTTGGGATCATTTTACTGTATCTGTTTTATCTTTATATAATTATGTGTATCGTATAGCGATGTTTTCCTACACCAAGCGAGTCTTACCACGTACGAAAAACCGATCACGATGCACGATCTCAGAAATGAGAGTCGCACGCTCTAGCCACTAGGGTTTGCTTTGTGAATTTTTAAATATACCTCGTTCATGCAAAGATCTTATTAAAAACATAGGCATCATAAGCTGTTAATTAATTTATTCGCTGTAGAAAATAATTATTAAGTCCAACGATTCCGAATAACACTACGAATAGGAATGGATGAGCAAATAAAAAATTGCAGCTACGGCTCTATAGAGACATTCAAATAAAATGAAACTGAATTGAATTGGCTGCACCTGGATAGACTAGGAGCTGTATTTATTTAATTGTGTCCACTGTATACTCACTGGATATTTATTAAAATACTTGATTGATATCAAAGTATTAAACATTTACAAAAAGGTTTAATCTAAAATGTGCTATTTTTTGTAATACAACAATAAATTATTAAAAAAAAGGCATTTTTTATTTATTGTACCTACACGATAAGGGGGGGAAACTTATATATGGAAGAAGAGAAACTTTATTACAAATAACCTTTTTTGAAAGTGATTTATTCCAAGGTTCCAGCATAGGAGTTATCATTGCATACTTCTCTGTTGAGCCTTCTCTCTCTATTTATTATGCCCGAGTTACACGAGGCCAGTTTTTCAAGCTAGTGCCAGTAAGCTAGCAAGCTAGTACTTCCGGTTTAGTGCAGCCAAAACTAGCGTCATTTCTGAGCTACTAAGCTAGTTTTATTATTTTTTAAGATAGTAGCGCCACCCACCACTGATTTTTCTATCCTGGCTTGTTTATGCCTTTATATGGCCGGCGAAGCTAGTTTTCAGTTGGCTAGTAAGCAGGAACCACCCGTTTTGTTTATTTTTGTCACCGCGACGTGTTTTAGATTAAAAATGCCCAAACTAAGTATGATTATTAATTAAAAGTTTGTACTATTGTACCGGGACCATCAATGTCTGTGGTACCTTCCAAATTATATAAATAAATCTAAACTTGATTCAGCAGTAGAAAAAAATTGTGGTGAATTAAAGACAGTGACAGACAGACTTCTCTCTTCTTCTATTTCGTCTAGTGCGAATTGGCACTGTTTTCGAAGTAACTCATCCAGTGGAATAGTGTTTTTTTCGCATGCAGCTTATTGTAGACTACAGGTCACCTCAGTCACTGCAATAGTACTAGCTTAAAATAACCCTAGCCTCATGGAAACAGAACTAGCATGTTCCAAGCCAGGGCAGCAAGCCAGGACCGTATTAGCTTTAAAAACTAGCCTCGTGTTACTCGTTATAATGCGTAGTTTCAACTAGCAAATAAATTATGATATTATTTTTTATATTGGGGTTGTAAATGGCTATTCTGTGCCAAAGAAAGGATGATGAGAGCCTGAAGTCACTGCTAGTAAACCCACTGCTGCCGGGCCTAAAGGAACTTATAAAAAACTGGCACACACAAATGCCACAGATACGCTTGATTCTACTAAACCTATATATAGATACACAGAGGTCGTGAATCTGAAGTAAGACTTAAAGTGATGAAAGGTTATTTAATCAAGAGTGTCATTGAAAATTAATTAAGGTAATTAATATAGTAAATAATTTTTGTCTTAGACTGGTGAAATCAGCTTCTATTTATTTCAAACAAAATATGAGTTTTATAAAATATATTCGGTTTAACAAGTAGATACCTCGATATGTAGGTTGTTTGTTTAATAGAACAATCTGAAAACGGGCAGAAGGCTCAATACACTCAATGCCAGAGAGTGCTCGCGTGTGCGTTGTCAGCTTTTTAAGAATTAGTACGCTCTCTTCTGAACGGACTTAATCGGGATGGTTCAGAAATACAACAGTGCGCGGCAAATAAAGCCTTAAAAACAGTTGAAACCTACATAAAAAGCCACAAAGGCGATTTCTAATGATTTTTGAGTAAACGAAAATAAAGTTCAAATAACACTTATATTGCGACAAAATTCTCGCTAAAACCTTAAGGTATCTTGCTCACATGGCCATTAAAAACGTTATTACGTGCCGTTACTATCGTTTTTTAATATAACGTCGCCAATACAAAAGGCGTTAAGTGCATTGCCTCGCAAAGTGCAATTTCGTTCATTCAGAAGATCGAAGTCTTTGTATTCAAAACGCCGTATATTTTCCCCAATGTCGCACTTTTGTTTGAACTAAACATTAATCGATATCGTTAAAACTTTGAAAATGCCTTGAAATAGAACGCCTCTAAACAAAATGTTGAATACAGAGTACTGCAGCACTTTGTAAAACAATGAAACACAATTCGATATAAAATAAATTTTAAATTAAGTTCATAACGTTGTGCGCGGAGCTAATAAAATTCTTTAAAAGTCTTAAATGCTACCGGATCATAACTTAATCAATCTAATTGAATTCTTAAGTACACTTTGGCAACGAAAAGAAACAAAATATGATTATTTTAAATGTGCTATTACGAGTACGGGTTGAGCAGTGTTGGCCTAGCGTGCGACTCTTATCTTTAAGATCGCAGTTTCGATCCCCGGCTGTAAATCAATGGACTTTCTTTCTATGTGCGCATTTAATATCTGCTCGAACGGTGAAGGAAAACGTCGTGAGGAAACCGATGTCTTATACCCAAAAAGTCAATGTCAGGCACTGGAGGCTGATCACGTATTTGCCTATTAGATTTAAAAATGATCATGAAACAGAATCAGAAATCTGAGGCCAAGACCTAAAAGAGGTTGTAGCGTCACTCATATTTTCTTTTTACGAGTAAGCTACGGTAAGAAATCACACCTGAAAATGTTAAATTTTCTAGAATCGTAAATAAAAATTTACAAATATTTTTAATAGAAAATTTCGCAGTAAATGAACTACATAATAAAAGACTCAGGATTTTTATTTGTGAAATCGTTTAAAGAACATAGATATCGTATGACTTCGGAAACAGTGAAGGAAGTTCAAAGCTTTCAACAATATAACTCTACAAAGACATGCCACAGTGCATAAGAAAATTGTATTGCCATATGACAAAGTAAAAAGCTAATTTAATCATTAATTTACTCTTCGTTACCTTAATGATACATATGAAAAAGCTAATTACAAAAAAAGAGAAACGGGCGGCCTTATCGCTAATAAGCGTATTATTTCAGGCAACGCAATATACAATACTACGCAAAAATAAAAAATAAACACCTACAGAGGGTAAAATAACATGTAACATTTACATAACACAAATTAATACTAAACTAAAATCTGAAAAAAAAATCATATAAATCGAGCGGGATGATGGCTGGCCATGCATCATACTCGTGAACGGGTGCTACTTGTGACTGTGTGGGTGACTGGTCGTACTTGACTTCGTGTATGCGGTGATATTAGTTGTTTATACTACGTATTTGCGTGTTGTTCTCACGAGTATGTGTAAGTGCGTGCTCCTATTTCACCATGCCTCCTACTGATAGAGGACAAATCTTTGTTTTAAATTAATTTTATTATTCTTATTACCCAAGATGTCACATGGAACATGGTGTAATGGTTGCAGCTCCTTACAAACGTTGTGTTAAAGAAAAAACTTGGCGATTAAGTTAAGAGTGGCGGAAAGTTTATTGCCAGTTCTTCTCTTCCGTTCTACTCCCTTGATTTGAGAACTGGCAGTAAATGTAAAATTAGAAGCATTTAATATTTTATATATTTCTTGTTTGACGTTCATAAGTGTACATTATGTTACCTGCATTAATAAATGATTTTTGATTTGATTTTAATTCTGAAGCTAATTAATGAGTCACAAATATTTTTAATAATTATCTGCTTTTACGAAGCAGTGTTGACCTAGAAGCTACAACATCCGTCTCTCATTCTTGTGTTCCTCTCGCCGCTTACCGATGGACAATCAGCACACTCGCTCATACGGTGAAAACATCGTAAGGAACTCATCATTCCGTAGACCCAAACAGACGGGCACAGAAGGCGATACTGGCATATTAATAAAAAAGTGTGTGTGTACTAGCGTACACTCGTAAGAAGTGAAACTTCTTTATGACGTTATTTTTCAAAAAATAATTTACTATATGCAACTTTACAGAAATTTGTTAAATAAAGTTAAATTAGATAAAGTTTAATAAAAGGCTTTTATTATCATAGACATAAATACAAATTCTACAATTATTTCATTTTAGCTTATTACTACAAAGATTATTATTGAATTTCATTAATTGTAATATAATTATTACTATCATTGATGTCGTTATTATATATTTGTGTTATTAATGGCTTATGGTAACTGAAATACGAAATATATTGTTTACATTCCACAAAATTTAATAACCGAGCGAAAACTCCATATATATATATATATATACCAATCCCTACTCCGCTGGAGAAAGTATACTTCGAATCACGCGTGGTAGGGATAAGAAAAAGATGGCGCGTAACGGAAGAATGTCACGCGTAACGAAAAAATCATCAATTATCTAAATGTATCAAGTAGGCTGTCAGAAATGCTGTTTAGTGCTCCTCCTCAAATATTTCTATAGTTTATGGTACAACGAGGTCATGGAGCTAGATTTGGGCGGGTATGATTCTGTTGGATGAATGCTTTTAGTAGTAGTAAAGGGTTATTAACAAGAAGTTTCGCGATACGATTTACAAAATTAAATAAATCAGATGGCTATGATCACAATTCACATGACACACCATAAACGGGTTAAAACTATCTCTAAACGAGATCGTGATGAGCATTTGTCAGATATTTATTTTGCATAAAAACAAACTACTTTTTAATAATAATTTAATCTCAATTTATTGTTTACTTTAATGTACTCAACAAAATTATGGAGTCCTTAATTCCAACATATATGAGCTTATGACCTAGGGTCCTTATTAGAGTGTATTTTTAAACGGCCGGGAACGCATTCGCGAGCCCTTTAGCATTAAGTGTCCGCGAGCGCGGCGGTGTCTTAAGCCTCCGAGGTACCCAGGAGACTTCCGTGCTGTGGAATGAGCAAGACTTTACTGAGGGAAGTAGTGAGGGGCTACGTGCGAAAACTGAGTCCATTAACAGCCTACCAATTCCCCCCCCCCCCATTAATAGATACTTATTTGCTATATATTTATTTATTGATAAAAGTTCACCACATTGTCACATCAATAAAATATACAAACAAAACAGCAGATATCAGATAGGTACCGAACATTGATTTTTAAATAAAACATATCTAGATAATCCCAGCATTGAGCCTTGGTTATCAGAAGTTTATAAAGAAAGATTTTGGACTACTGACATCTGCATATACTGTGACAAACTTGTGTGACCTAAATAAAGTTGTAAGTGAGACGGTAGTTTATTAAAGTATCATATTAACTGACTTCATACAAACTCCTCCAGTCTCAACCAACTGCGCGTAAATGGGAAATATGACTTAACCATTTTCTAAAGCCGGATGTTAACAATTATGCTAACACTTGTGACGACGAAAAGGATAAAACCATTTGAACTAGTAAAACTGGTTAGTGCACGTGAGTATTAAGTGCTTAATAGTGATGAAACAATAGAACACAAGAACAGAGTTTCATCCATTTAAAAGAGACTGTAAGTAGTTGTTCTGAATTCTGATTTCATTTGAATATAGATCAACTGCTGAGACCACTCACGTGGTTGTTCTAAATGTAAATAGCTGATGGTACGCAATACATCAACAGCACACTGCTATAATATTATGTATGTGTGAATACTTGTAATTAGTATTTAAGATTGAGGTAGTATTTAATAATGATAGTTCTTTGAACAATAAATCAGATTTGAATATTGCCCTGTCTCATTTCTCGCTCCCTCTCAAATTGGCTAAGACTACTTCAAGCCTCTAATCATATGACCTCTATCATGGTGAGCCTGCCTTTTAAACACCTTAAAATCCTGCCCAAAAAGTATGAAATACGTTTATTTGGAACATAACATCATCATGGTATCACTTATTCCACGTCATAAAATTCGAACCTGTTGGCATTCCTACTCATCGGCAAAGAAGACAGAGGGTGTTGGCCGAGAGAAAAGCAAATCATCAAACAATTCTACAATATTTAAAACAAATATAGCAAATTAATTAGAGATAGCCAAATAAATTAGTAAATACAGTAGTAAAGAAATGTCTTCTGGTCGAGCACTTTTTTCGAGATGACACAAAAAACACGAGTTGAGCATGACGTACTGTCCCAAGCTCTAACGCAAGTTCGGTTCTTTACTTCGAGAGCAAACAACGTATATGCCAAGAGCACGTCGAGGTATTTGCTATCGTGGCTAACCAGTCAGTTATTAAATTGCCTAACGTTGACCAACATAAAAAGTAAGTTGAAAAACTTTTATATCTATTAATCGCGTTCTTAAACAAGACTGCTTACAGTTATAACGTTATACAATAATTCTAATGTAACATATGATTTTATTTAAGTATTCTGTTAAATAATTAAATTTAAAAAAAGATAAATGTTTGTATAGTATCTGTCAACATTATTTATCTGGATGCCTTTCAGAAATTCAGTGGATACCCATGTCACACAGACCTACCAAATAGGTAGGTAATGAAACCTTATTTGTTCCCTAAATTTGAATATACACCTAATTCAATTTTTTAGTACACTTCAACCCCACGACCCGAGTTTCTACTTTAAAGGGATTAAATTAAAAGTAAATTAGGATAAGTATTGTTAAACTTACAAACTTTTATTTACAGGGTTAAATTATTTAAAAAATCATAGTTTCAACACAGTACCTACTTTGAATATATTAAGTACCGGCGCAGTTACACGTTTTGTATACAAATAAAATCGTAATTATCGACTTGCTACAGCACCGCAACCATTTCGTTCAGCCCACTGGCATGTTAAATGTGAGCCCAAACTAATTCCAGTTTATAAACTTGATTATACACCCGGCTGGACACCACCACAGGTAAATATTAATTTGATTATAATACTGTTTGGTTACAGTATTAAAAATTCATAAGCCGTAGTAGGAAATTAGTATTTTGATTTAAAAAGTCAATTTATTGGTAGCGGCTTTTTTTTTTGAAATAAACATATATCCTTAGAGATCATGTGGAATGGTTGTGTGTAAGAATGTTTGGAATTCAATTTATTCGTTACAAATATACTAAACTACAAACGTAGACAATTTAAGTATTGTTTTATATTCTTCTTCTCGTTTTTGTGCCTCCGTTACTGGAGATTGGACATCAGTTTCGTGAAGATGTCCCATACAAGATGCAGCATCTCTTCCTCAGTCGCAATACCCGTCCAGTCCCTAACACTTTTTCTTTTAATGATTGCTTTTCATCTTTCACGCCCTTGGATTTTACTTTATATTTAATTAAAGGAGGTGGTAGCGATCCTGGAGCAAGACGTGGCCCAGATAAGCAGTTTCGTTGTTTAGTATTCAAATCAAATCAAAAATCATTTATTCATATAGGTAACATAATGTACACTTATGAACGTCAAAAAAAAAGAAATATACATTAAATTAATCTAATTTTACATTTACTGCCAGTTCTCAAATCAAGGGCGACGAACATAAGAGAAGAACTGAAAGTTTCCGCCACTCTTTTTAATCGCCAAGTTTTTTTTACAAAATGTTTGTAAGGAGCTGCAACCATTACACCATGTTCCATATGACATCTTGAGTAATAAAGAATAATAAAATAAATTAAAAACAATGATTTGTCCTCTATCAGCAGGAGGCATGGTGAAGTTCTGCATACGTTTTATGCTCTACAAAACTACTGACTTCGGGAGGTAACTTATGAATACTATAACGGAGGAAATCAATTTATTTTCACTTAATATTCCAATATCCCGAACACAACCATCGAACAGTATTGATACCGCCCGTGACTGGGCCGACAGCGTCATCTCCTGGCAAAGTAATAAACAAGTATAGATTTACATAATAAAGTAAAAGGTGATTACCGTTTTATAATAATAATGAAATCTCGACTTATGACAGATACTACTTGTATCTGTTAATGTGTGAGTGTGTGAATGAATGTGTGCCATGTAGTCGTGCCAAGTAAGCCTTCTGAAAAATTGAAATCTTAGAAATAGAGTTTTTATAATATTACTGTACTTGTATTTCACCTAGAAGATATTTTTTTAATAGTATGCATACCTCGAATTAATATTTTATTTCATAACATAAGAAACGCTTATTAAAATATTCAAATACTTATTCATATTTTACAAGGCTTTTATTAAGAGCGTCTATCATAAACAATATATGGTTTATCTTTGATGTCATCGATTTCCCCTATCGAGGAAGACAATCGAGTTTGTCCCCCGTCCCAGGCCCCAAAAACTAATTTACTTCGCATTGTTCCATGTTTACTGAATAATTTCGTTTAAGATATAAAACCAACGGTGATATCTTTAGTAGGGGCTCGGAAATAATATTATCAGTTTTATGTTACTACCACAGAACAAATACGTTTTTTAGATAAATCAGGTATATATATTATAAATTGTATATATATATATGGCATAATAACAATCAAATTAAATTTTACAATTTTCTTAAAAAATCAATAAAAAGAAAATTACATCAATTTTTAAATATTTGATCGCCGTAGCATTACACCTTACAAGGGCACCTTAACTGCTGGCAGCAGTTCCCTGTTGTATTGCCATACTTATTCGTGGAGCGACGCACCAGCTCTGGGAACGGTACTACTATCAACCAGCCGCCGCGGCCGACTTAAATATTTAATTAGCGCCTGTGCACTTAATTCAGCAATTAAATAATGTTAAGTAAATTTTAACTTACACAGTCAATGGTAGAAAATTTAGTCAATGAAAGACTAATCCAATTGTTTTTTTGTGACTTAGAGAAAGATAGTTGATCAAAACGAGATTCTTAGCTGTTTTTCTAGCTTCAAAACGTAGATTTAAGTCTTTTACGACTGACAAGATACTGTATCAGTGGTAATAGAGCAGTGTAATTTATTTCTTTAATTACTGGAATCCTTAGAAGGTGAAAGAAGTGTGTTTTTGTGAGGCAAAAATTACGAAATTTGCCCTAATTTTCAAGTTTAGATTTAATCAAATTAAAAAAAAAAATGTGGCACATTTAGAATTTATATAAATAGGCATGCAAATATTTTATTCATTTTCATAATGTCCGATAATAAGCTGTTTTTAATTGGAGACAAAGTAATGGTCTAAACATTCTCGCTCTCCCAAATTATACTTACTTACACCTTACGTCCAAAAATGTAATCACCGTTATCTTGAAAGTATTCTAAGAAGGTGTTTGAAAAGGTTGATAGCCATGTAACAATTTTTTTGCAACGTGCAACACCTTACAAACATTAAAAAAATCCTTCATGTTACTGAATCTATACTGTATTGTAATAAAATTCCTAAATAATATTCAGTTTCAATATATTTTACTCATTGCCTCTTCGCAAAACGGTGAAACAATAATTAATTTTGAAACTAATATTCTTCATAGCTCGCTTTTCATTGAGTATCGCAATTTCACTATTTTGTAGGTTTCATGGATTGTTTTCATGGAAATAAAATATAGATTGACTGGGAGTAACAAACCTTACAATAATTTGTTAGGACGTTATACTTTTATTCGTTTCGTTTCAATTTTGCGATTAAAAAGAGTGGTGGAGAGTTTATTGCCAGTTCTTCTCTTCCGTTCTACGCCCTTGATTTGAGAACTGGCAGTAAATGTAAAATTAGAATCATTTAAAGTATATTTTGACGTTCATAAGTGTACATTATGTTACCTATATGAATAAATTAAGTATTTAGACTGACATTTTGTTTTAAATATTTGTAAGATATACGTAATAATTTCAATAGATTTCGCGGTATGAGTCGTTATTATTAATATAGACAGTTGGTATGCGGAATACATATTACTAAAACTGTCAAAGTGCAAATAGACTTGTGGAAATTTGTGGCAATTGAAACAGTTGATTCCAGGTGGACCGTTTCATCATTTGGCCTAGATAGAAAAACGATTGATATGCTCTTTACTTAATATCGAGTAGAGTTTCCTTCAGTCGCTCTGATTTTTTTAAGTCGTTACATTTTGTCTCTGTGATAAATTAATGTATAGTTTTTAGCAAATATGTGTGTCAGTAATTGGTTTCTTTTCATATAATTTTACATTTTTTGTATTCATCAATATATATATATATATTTCAGATAGATTTATTTTACAAATAGATTTATTTTATAATAATAATAAAATAAATCTATCTGAACCAAATCAACTTACGGCCATTTAGGAGATTAAAAGTATCAATTGTTGCGTTGCTATTAACGCATGATTACTGGCGGTGAATGTTTGTTATGCTTAATATCATCAGGGAATAAGTAAGAGCTTGGGGTCTGTGAGTTTAGGTTTCATAAATTGAATCGCTATTTTTTGCACCACGGCCTCCTATGAACTGAAACCGAACGAAAGAACGATAATTTGGTTAGTGATTTCTATATATGTTCTGAAATTGAACTAAATTAATTGATTGAATGTTATCAAAAACAAATTAAAATCATTGATCTCTACCAAATTTTAAACTCGACATCTTCAAAGTTGAAAGAAGGGGATTGTCGTTTTGTTACTATCTCCGGCTACATTTTAATAATTTCTTCCTAATCACACTAAATTCGACATTAACCCAAAATAAAAACTTATCAATATTCGATAAACGTTTATATAAATCATATATTTTTTTATTTTATTAGATATTAAATTATTAATTATACTTTATGAGCAAAATACTACAATATTAAAGACTTGTATGTTCTAAAATATTATTTGGACACTTCGATACAATTTTTCTTACCTTCTTCTAGTTACTTTTTAGAATCGATGATTGTGTCATATTTTAAAAGTTATACTTTCAAATGTAAGTTCCGTCGCGAGCTCTTTGTAAGAATTTTCATACAAAGTGAATGAACGAAATCTAAGGTCACATGGAAACGTACGTCGTCATGGTATGAAAAAGCGACGCATCTCATTGGGAGGTTGTCATTAGGCTCGCATTAAGAACTCATGATTCCCTTATGATGTCACCATCTTCAAACATTTGACAATAGATATAAACTGACATTTGATCAAATTCCAAGCTGATTTAGAGTTCGTTAAACTACAATGAATTGGAGTTTTGGTGAAAAATATGTTTTTAAAATAAATGGGATGAAAATAACTTTTCCGATGAAATCACTACTACACTACTAAGACATGTTTTTCCGAAGATAAATATTATATTGGAACGAAGTTTCTTATCGCGCGTTGTGAAAGGAAGCTAGACGGAAAAAATTCTTACGAAAAGTTGTCACGATACTTTTTGCCATAGTTGTTGTAATACACCGTTTCTCGACCGATCACTGAAGTTAAGCAACGTCGGGCGAGGTCAGTACTTGGATGGGTGACCGCCTGGGAACACCTCGTAATGTTGTCTTTTTTTTCTTTTCCTATGGATAAGAAATGAAAACAACAAAATATAATACTACCATCGATTCATTTGGAACGAAGTTCCTTATCGCGCGTTGTGAAAGGGGGCTAGACTAAAAAAAATAAAATTTTATTACAATTCCTTCACTAATTAATCGAAAGGAACTTCGTGGTGTCCCATCCGGGTGTCCCTTGACACCTCTCAAGTTTTTTATTATATCAGACTTATAGATTGAGAATAAAACGAAAACTTCGTCTTTTTTAAAACACGCTGTATAATCTAAATCAGAGATTCCCATCCCTTTTGAGCCCCACCAGTCATAATAAAATTTTTATGACTATTCAACATACATAATGTTCCAAATAATTGAATTGTTCACTTGAGTAACTTAAATTATAGGTTTTAGGAAGAAATTATTAATGAAAATAGTAACTATTCAAAACATATAATGAAAGAGTAAAATTCAAATTTGCAATAAATTTAAGAATTTTTTGCCTTCCCTTAACAATAGAATTGTCCCCTATGCAGCTTGCAACGTTTTTAAATACTGGTCTAAAAAATGATAACAACAAGGCGTATCTAGTCTTTTTAAATGCAGCTGTTCACCAAGGAGGTCAATAGCAGAACCCTTTACTATGTAGACCTATAGGAAACAAAATGCAGTATTAATACATTTTGGCAAGGAGAGCCTACACTGCCTTAGTGCCTGGCATCAGTAGACGATGTCAGCCACCGTTAGTACCAGAGCTAACCCTTTAAGGGCACATATGATGCGTTATGGTAATTAGTCAGGTTCCGTTGAGTGAACTGACGAAACGTATACATTTGTTAGCACATATAGTGCATTTTAATTATGTTTTATTTTGGGCAAAGGGCTGGAGAATCATCTGATAGTAAGTGATATTAGGTGATAACACCACCCATCCACACTCAATACCAGAGAGCTCACGATTGCGCTGCTGGCGTTTTAAGAACTGACTCCACATGTGCTCGGCAAAAACTGCCGTACAATGGCTCATTTGTGGAACGACGGAAGTTGACTAGATACTTCGATTTCTGTTTAATATTTTCGTCTATATACTTTTTAAATTAAAATAATTTTTGCTTGTAACTCCTGAAACAATAGACTATTTATTATACGGTTTTAATATATTTTCTCCTCTATTTCTCATTTTTTTTTATAGAACAGGCAGGAGGCTCACCTGATGTTAAGTGATACCGCCGCCCATGGACACTCTCGATGCTAGAGGGCTCGCAAGTGCGTTGCCGGCCTTTTAAGAATTTGTACGCTCTTTCCTTTTTTTAATGAATAGTTTTATACGAAAAACTTTACATAGTCCAAGTTCTCTGCAAAATATATTAGTACGATTTAACTACTGTATAACTGTACTCATCCCATGCAATTATATCTAACCGTAGTTAAACCGTTCATTAATTGAAGGGCAGTGAAGACTGAGAGCCATCAAGAGATCAACGATTTTTCGTTCATTACAGGCGTCCGACGCTTTCACTAACGATGATAATTATTGTGAAGAGCTTCTTCGCATAGTGTTTGAATTAGTCGAGTTACTCGGTATAAACTATGGCTCTTTTTTTTTTTTGGAACAAAAGATCATCATGTTATCACTTATTCCACGTCAATAAATTCAAACCTGTTGGCATCCCTACTCATCGGCAAAGAAGACAAAGGGTGTTGGCAGAAAAAAGCCGGCGTAAAAAACTCTCGGTACTCTTTAAAAAAAAAGAAAACCATCAAACAATTCTACAATATTTAAAACAGCCCTAGTCCAAGGTCCTTTTATTAACTAAATAATCATTAACTTTATAGTAAGCCTTTTTACACAGCTTTTCTTTAATACATTTCTTAAATTTATTAAAAGGCAGAGATAAGAAAGCCTCTGGGATTTTATTAAAGAAGAGTATCCTTTTTCCCAAAAAATAATTCCTAACTTTAGATAGTCTATAGTACGAAGAAATATGTGTATTCATTGATTTACTAGATTAAACAAATGGGTCTAGTCAGTCCATCGTTAGACTATTACGTAAAATGTATAGTATTTTTTATAAGCACTCTAACATTGTCTAGAATGCAATCAGCAGGGCCCAAATAATCTGGATTATTTATTACATGACTCTTGTGTTCCTTTGCTTTGTTTTGTAATATACATCTTTGAGTTTGTATAACTTATATCTTCTTATATGTCAACCTTGTTGGTGCTATGAAGAAATACATTTCGAGCGATTAGTGTTGTATCCAACTATTAACTATTTTGTTAAGTGTTATGTTTTCTATAAGTTGGGATTGTAAAAGAAATTAAACTAGCAAGGGTTTTTTTATTATGTAATAGGAGGCAAACAGGTAAACTCATCTTATGTTAAGTAAAACCGTCGTCTGTGGACACTGACATAAGACTTGCAATGTATTTTCACCCTTTTAAGAATTAGAACGCTATTTTCCACGTCGAATTGCTTTAGAATAACTTGAGTGGGCAGCTATACAGTGGTTCTACTGGACGACGAGGTGATACGGGTGGCAGTTTGTATTCTACATTGAGCTCCGATGATGAAACTCAGCTGCAGGTTAAGCAACGAATATTATTTGGTTTGTATTTAATACCTAAGGTTCAGAAAAATACAAAAATCTAGATACAATCCACTTAGGCCAGTAACTAGCTCAAAGTAAAGCCGCGAAGTTAGTCACGTCAAAGGAGGAAACTTTGCTAATTAGCAAATAAAGCGAATTGAAGTTGCGTAAACCAAAGGAACGTGAGAGTTGCCGGTTTGATTCTATGAGGATTTATTACAGGGATTATTGAGAAAGTTATCAGCAATAATATTGGTTAAAGTTATGACAATGTAGCCGTGTAAACAAGGATTAATTTTAAAAATCAACACAATTTTGATAACCGTTATTAATTGTTCTAACTTTAAGGTAGGGGAAATTTTCTTAGCTTAAGGCGGAATAAGTTAAGCTTTTGGCTCCAAAGATTTATGATTTTTGAAAGAGACATAAATACAGGTAGACAGTGAAACAAAGAGAACAGAAAAATATCCTAATTTCTGTAGTGTTAAAATGTAAAAGAATAAAAATTGTACATATTGTATATTTCATTGTTAAGTTTAGGTTTTAAAAACGATTCAAACTTTAGATATGATTTTAATTACAAAATAATTAATAACTTGAGATATGATTTTAATTACAAAATAATTAATTTTATTTATTTTTTATTTTTACTATGACGGTCAAGAAAATTTGAATACTTAATTTCTTTTTGTTTCGTAAATACATTTACATACATACTATTAAAGTAAACCTATTTCATTAACTAGTCTACGGGGCGCAAACAAAGGGAAGTAATCGCAGCCCATAGACATACATTTTTAGTATGCATTTCCGGTCTTTAAGGAAGGTATGTCGCAGGGAAGACCTTCACCAGGACATCCTATTTCTATTTCAAAAAGTATTTTCCAAAAAGCAGGCTAGAAAGATTATTTTTTAAATGAAGGCGAGTAAAAATACATGGGAGGTAGGTAAAAAAGGTATGTGGGACAGTAAAATCTTTACATGGAATGGTAGAAAAGAGAAGATGCCCAGCAGAAGTCTGTGAAGTTCGAATTATAGAGATAGCGGGGATAGATTGGAAGACAGTATCTAAGATGAGAAATCAAAGTAATTTTTAACTCTTCACCACTTCGCAGGTCGTGTTCACTAGAACCAAAATAAATATTAAATTATTATGATTATAACACAATCTTAATTTTAGTGAAGAATATGTAAGTTAAAATTAAAAATAATCATTTATTACCAACACACAAATATACAGAAGTTACAATATTCTTAAACTACACAATAATAATAATAATTAAAAATTAATAAACAGAAAATTAAAATAAATTAAAATAGTTCGTTTTTTTGGCAGTGTACCTTTAACGCTGGCAACATTTCCCGCGATGCTTATTCGCACCATAAGGCCCAAGCTTTGGGGTCACCTGTACTATCTACCAGGGACAAGTCAAATTAATTAAGGCCTGTGCAGTACAACCCCACTGCATATACTTAAATTTAAAAGTTTAAGAAGTTTGAAATGAAACATTAATGAGCTTCCAAGAAAATCTTCAATTTCCCTGTACGGTGCTACATACTTCTCTTGGTCGGCGGCTGAAATTGGTACTACTTGTTAAAATTGATGCGTACAATAAATAATTTTAGTATCTACCAACATCTAATAAAAATCTATTAATAAAATAGTTTTATTTACTACATTATTAATGTTAATGGATCTTAAACGGGTAACAAAACTTATATCAGTTGTTGTCCAGTTTAATCCTAGAACTATATATTTTAGATACATTGTTTAATTAAAACATTTCAATATATTATTAAGTTATCCTGCATGACTTTAAATTATACCCCTTAAAATGGATTACTTTTATTGACTAGCAATACTAATATCCATGACAGCGACACTCTCACCGTCTAAGTATATGGCACTGTACTTAGCATTTTTTTCATCTCACAGTGAAATCACTGACAATATTTAAACCACAGAGAAAATAACTCAAATTGCACAGCACATTCAAAAGAATTAGATTTAAATATACACGAGTGCTATATTCTGTCTACGCACCAGCTGTATTTGACATTGGATTTATGATTTTAATAAAACACTCCCGGCAACGTTTAAGAGTGTAACCTTATGAGGGGTGACTCATATCTAAGCGTACGGACGTCAAAAGATGACATCCGTACGATAATGAAAAGAAAAATGTTTAAAAAATAATATAATCACTGATTATCAAAAAATATGCAACTGCTTTTAATGATGCTCAATACCTAACTAAGAGTTAAAACCAATTTTCCTTACGTAAATAAAAAATTAATTTATTCGACTCAAAACAAACATTACATTCTACATACAATATTCACTGTGGTTAACCTTATAAATAATATACTTCTATGAGCACTAGCGTTTAAACTTATTTTTTTAAATGCTCTGTTTTAAAGCTTGTAGCCCAAAAGTAGTTTTTTTTAATTGAAGACAGTAATTGACTTGAATATTAAACAGCTTATAAGATTGGACAAAGTCGTATGATTAAAGTCAAATACTTTTTACGAGTATTATTAAGGCGAAACATTGTAACGTTAATTCGTCAATTTTTTTGTAAAAATTACGAATGTCTCTCTATAACGAGTCTGCCATTTTCCATTATTCAAAGTCAAGAAATCAAGTGTATTTTTTACATTGAATAAAGCACTGCATTTTCTCGGAAATAAAAGAAATTCCTTAGCTCGCGGCGCTGGAGTATGCGACGAAACTGTCTCGCATTTAGACCGCATTGAACAAGACTTGCGGTTGTTGCATTATCGATTCACTGATATACGTTACTTATTCTCCAAGCAAAATAAAAGGCAACGAGGAGGATTTTACCAATAAAGCAGGAATAGATTTCGTATTTCCTCTAGTAAAATGTGAAGCCTTGGTTCATTAATTATCTGCTGTCAGTTAAAAAAGTACTTTTGAGGCATAGTTTCAATAACGTAATTAAAAGCGAGTGCTAGTTCTTCTTGTCAAGAAACATTTATTTTTAATTGCCTGTCGTTCCGCAACATGGTATTTAAAAACAGATAAACGAACAGTTTTCGACCACTTAGGTAAAATTCTTTCTGAAAAGACGAATATAAAGGAACCTGAAATTATGACGCCGAAAATGTTCAAAGAGTCCCTGACAAAGCGTCTTATTATTGTATTTCTGTTGAGTTTGTTGATTTTAATTAAAATCATGTTTCTGTATTCTCCAAACAGGGAAACGATTGGAAATAAATTTAACTGTAACATATGCTAGTCACTCCTTAATAAATAATTGATAAACGATTATTAATTATATACTGCCTGCCTTATCAGATTTGTGTCCTACTGAACTCCTTCCGTACCTACGATATACGGCAAAGCAATCACTTAAGCTGGATATTCAGTGAACAGTGATCTTTTCACAAAACTATAACGCTAAAAAATGTACATGATCTGTGCAGCATTGAAAGCTTACGAGACTTTTGCAAAATATTGGCAAAAGCTTTAATTAATTAAGCCTAATTTATTCCTTGAAAATTTTACAAAATATACACACGAAATATATAGACATGTATTTATTTTTCTTTCAAGGACCTCTCATTAAGTATAGGCCTGCTTCAATTTTGTTTATTAACTAAACTGTGTCGAAAGGACCAGAGTAGGATGGAAGGGAGCACGCCCAAATAAATAAGGATAGATGTAATAAAAGCGTTTGCAGTAAGCGAATAGAGAAAGAAAGCCATGGATAGAGAGTTTTGGAAAGGTTCCGAGCAATGGCCATGGAGGAAGCTAGGATATTAGGATAAGAAGTTTTTGTTTTATAAAACAAAACTAATTTTAGTATAATCTACGTTTGTAATTTTATTATTATTAATGTCATCAGTAAATCCTATCAGTAAATAGCCGCAGGAGATATTCTAAAACGCAGTCGCAGTTAAGGGCCGAACCACACAATAAAGAGTAACGTTTGCTCGGGTAATGGTGTGGAAAAGCTTAATGTTATCCGGTTAATCTGTTTGACGATAAACAGAGCGCAGATTAACTTCAAGTGTGCAAATATAAAGGACTTAATATTGTGTGATAAATATTATACACACAATTATTACTTTTTTATTATTCTGTTCGCGTTTGACTTGCCTGGAAAAGCGCTAGCGATAAGTCTACCTGGTTTTGTGTTAATTTATTTAAGAAATCGAAGTCTAATGCTATCTGTAATAACTTTGAAATTCGAACGGAGATCTTATTGAGATTCGACTTTGACGTTTGACAGTTCGTTTGTGGTGGCATTTATATTAATATGTAAGCGTTCCTGGATGATAAGAAATGATGCATTAACAGTAGTGTATGTAGAAAGTCGACTATTTGTATGGCAATTTGTCGACACGAAATTTTATACTACTGTTTAGGCATCTTGAATAAGCCAGAAGTAAGAAATATAAAAATAACTTTATATCAACCACTGGGCCTCCATAGTCATTCTGTATAAAAGTGAGTGTTGAATGTAATATATCACTGTCAATGTTAATTTTAGATGGCTTTGTTGTTCTAGGAGACAAATACTATTCGCCCTAATTGATTCCCCATATTAAAATCTCTATTAATTAAATTAATCTGTTTTATTAAAACAGCAAGAAAAACATGTTGGAGTATTGTAAATGTCAATTTTACACATAGGTACGTCTTAGTCGTCGAAGAATAAACGGAAGTAATATCGAAAGTTAACGGCCACCTTATTACGTCATATCCTTTCATTGGCAGATAATATTTATTAATGTTTTCGTAGTCTATGATTACTTCGTATTAGTGGTTTATGAGACTGTTACTGGAATACGAAATAAGGGCTCATGTTATAACAGAAATACTATACGTATATGTATATAAATAAAAATAAAGTTATTACGGGTAGTCGAGGTGCGAACGTTGTGTCCTCGCAATAAAATACTAAATAAATAGTTTTCCTTAAAAATACTAAGTCAAAAGTGCTTATCCAGATGTAATAGTGGAGTTCTTGTTAACTGTGCTATTTGCTGAGAGAAACGGTTCTTATTTACCAAAACTTCTGGGACTTGATGTAAAGTGTATACGTGACTTGTGATTAATCATACATTAGTCACTTAACAGTGTTATAGTATCTCAAGGAACTGTACTATATATTCGCCTGTGAAATCAACGCCGTAGTGGCGCAACGTTCTCGTCGTGGTACTCACAATCAATACGACGCGAGATCAAAACTGCTCGTCGAAAATTAAATTTTTTTTTTTTCTTTTGGTATTATTTAATTATTATTGTTTTTTTTTTTTGAATAATACAAGATGGATTGTGGAAAATGCCTAAAACATGCCTCTGATGCTGAAATGATTAAATGCACATCTTGTCTCGCTGTGTTGCATTTCTTCTGCGCTGATCTTTCTGAAACGGATTTTAAAAGAATTCTTCCAATGAATAGGAAAAAGTGGAAGTGCTCGGCCTGCAAGAGCAAAAAGACTACTCCTACTTCATCGGTGTCACCAAAAACAGGTTTGGCATCCTCATTAAACGTCGACACTGAGATACTGACCAAATATATGGATAGTAAACTCGCAGATCTGAGGCAGCAATGGCGGGAAGACCTCAACGCTGCTATTCTCGAGGTGATGTGGAAATTCAGGGATGACATAATCTCGCTTGAAGCTCGTATGAATACCTGGGAGTGCAGACTTTTGAAAGTGGAAGAACAATCGCCCAATAATGAATTGTTGCCAAACGATTTGACCGACAAGCATCTTTCTAATGAAACTCTGATCAATGAGATTAGAGATCGCAATCAAAGGGAGAAACACGTCATTATTGCAGGTATACCTGAACAAATAACCATTAACGCAGAGGAAAGAAAGTTTAAGGATGAAGATAAGATAATACAAATGATTTCCACTATAAACCCAAATCTACCAAAACCCCTTAAGGTCTTTCGTATAGGAAAGTTTAATCCAGGCAAAAACCGTAGAATCAAAGTTTGTTACGAAACAAATACTACGGCTAAATTCTTATTACGTAACAAGTCTAAATTTCCGGAAGCCATTAAAATTTATTCAGACTTAACTCCAGCTCAGCAAAAATATCTGCAAAATTTAAACGATGAACTAGTGCGACGTCAGGCTGCGGGAGATACTGACATCACTATTAAATACAGATCTGGAATACCCACTATTACCAAAATGTTTTCAAAAAACTCGAAGTAATAAACACAATCAAACATCTCAACACAGATACGAATACCTATGAAGTCTTAGAAAACCATAATCAGCTACAGCCGCACAAGTCACGCTTATCATTCTTATACCTTAATGCTAGGAGTATCCGAGTGAAAGGCAAATTTGATGAACTCAAATGCATTTTAAAAACAATTTCTAAAACTGTTCATATCGTACTCATAACAGAAACATGGATCACTAACGAAACTCAGGCCCAAGAGATGAATCTACCAAACTACACTCATTATTTCAATTATAGATCGGATTTTAGAGGTGGTAGAGTCTCAACTTATGTCCATAACAGTATAAGACATAGTTTGTCTGAGTCAACATATAAAGACGGCAACAACTACCTGTGGGTCAAATTAGACAGATATGCCACCGAAATTGGACTTGTATATAATCCTGGAGATACAAACTTCCTAAAGTTTTTAGAAGATCTTCGATCGCAACTAGGACAAAGAAAGAGGGCTGTAGTTTTCGGGGATTTTAATATAGATTTAGTGAAAAAGAGTGATAAACAAACTAAGCAATATATGGATGTAATGGATGAGGCTGGATATAGCATCATAAACAAAATTCAGAAAAAATATTGTACACGTGACTCGAAAACACGAAAATCAATAATCGACCACGTATGTACAAATCTAAGAGATGACTGTTTTCATATGGCATTTATTGAGACTGGAATGTCTGACCATAGGCAACTTTATATTGAATTAAAAAAATCCAAAGCCCCACAATTGATATATTCTGAATATGAAGCCATTGATTATTCAAGATTTTACAAATTATTCAAGACCTACAATTTAGATATAACAACACTTGATTATTCTCTACTGGAAGAGACCATTAAGGACTGTGTAAGGAAATGTAAACAAGTGAAGAAAAAGATACTTAATCCACCTCAGAAAGATTGGATAAATGGAGAAGCTATTAATGCAATTAATTATAGAAACCAATTATGGGCTGAACTGAAAAAGGATCCTACAAATATAGTTGTTCAAGCACAATATACTACTGCAAGAGACGAGGTCAAAAGAAAGATAAAGGAAACTAAAGATAATTACTTCTCCAACGAATTTGTTAAACACGCTAATAACCCAAAAAAAATGTGGAGTCTAATAAATAAATTGGCTAGTAACAAATTAAACAAAGATTGCACACCTTCAAAACTTATAATAGACACCAAAGAGTTAACTCAAACAACCGATATTTGTGCAGCATTTAATACATACTTTTCTACCATAGGGCTGAAACTAGCTAATGAAATACCAACACAATTTCACACTAATTTTACACTAGCACTTCCTCAAAGTCTTAATGCTGAATTATCTAACTTCAGTCCATGCACAACACTTGAAATAACAAATATAATAAAAACACTAGACACAAATTGCAGTACTGGAATAGATGGAATCAATACTAAAACCATAAAATGCATTATCAATGATCTCTCTGAATATCTCTCGGTCTGCTTTAATAAGCTGCTGCATAAAGGTGAATTTCCGGATTCTCTAAAGAAAGCCAAAGTTACTCCTATTTATAAATCAGGCAGTAAAACTGATCCCGGCAATTACAGACCAATATCCATTCTACCTTCAATCTCAAAAATATTAGAAAAAATTATTTATTCAAGACTTGATACTTACTTACAAACTAACAATTTTATTTTTAAACGCCAATATGGTTTTAGATCAAAAAGCAGCACTTTATCAGCCACAGCCGATCTTATCAGTCATATAAAGGAAAACATTGACTCTAAAAAAATGGCGCTGGGTGTCTTTATAGATTTGAAAAAAGCGTTTGATACCGTAAGCCACAATCTATTGCTTAAAAAATTAGATCGTATAGGAATAAAAGGTTGTGCGCTAAAATTATTCAAATCTTATCTATCAAACAGAACCCAGATGGTCAAAATAGGTAATGCTCAAAGCTCAGAAATACCAGTAACATGCGGCGTCCCACAAGGGTCTATACTAGGTCCACTGTTATTTTTAATATATATTAATAACATTCACGAGCTCGGTTTACATGGCCAAATCACTCTCTACGCTGATGACACCTGCTTATTTTATTTCGGTATAAATATCCAGACTATGGTTGCTCGAGCTCAGTCAGACCTAAATTCCCTATATTCTTGGTTTCAACAAAATCTGCTAACCATAAATATCTCAAAAACATCTTATGTAATATTCAGAGCAAAAAATAAAATCATTCCTATCTTTCAACCGTTAAAAGTTCAAGACGTTGAAATCACTAACAAAAAATGGGAAAAATATCTGGGTCTTAGAATAGATACATATTTAAAGTGGAACTTTCATATATCACACATAATTACCAAACTAAAATCACTTATAGGCAGATTTTGGTCAATATCAAAATGTATTCCTCAATCCGTACGTCATTTAATTTATAATTGTTTAGTCAAGCCACATTTCATATATCTAATTGAAATATGGGGTACGGCATGTAAAAACATAATTTCTAACTTACAAACACTACAAAATAAATTAATAAAATCATTATTTAGATACAATTTTTTAACACCGACTAATAAAATCTACCAAAAAACCAAAATTATGACAATTAAACAACTGTATGTATATAGCACCTGTATCTTGATAAAAAAATTCTAAATAACTCTATCCATAGTTGCTTGTCGTTTAGAAAAGTCAAGTACGCAACGACACGCAATACTCGTCGAGCGAGTTTGCTTATCTTGCCGAAGCCGCGTACAAATTATTTGATGAAATCTATTAGGTATGAGGGTGTGCAATTATTTAATCAACTACCATCTCAAATTCGCAATATTGGAGTGTTTGACAAATTCAAAAGGGCATTAAAGATGCATGTTAGAATGAACATAGCTGACTAAAATTGTTACGGCTAATGGCGACGTGTATCTCGCTCGTATATAATATAATATATACATATTAATATTAAGTTTCTCATGTAAATAAAATATTTCTGTTTTTTTTTGTAATGAGAAATAAAGTTCTTTAAACATTAAACCAATTGTGTTACAACCTCGGTTTTAGACCTTGGCCTTAGATTTTTAAATTTTGTCATTTTAATAGGCCAGTCAACCTGTCAACACACGCCGTCGACTTTTTTTGATATAAGGCAAGCCGGTTTTCTGACGATATTTCCCTTGATCCTACGACCTCAGTGATGGGAGTCGCATGCTGAAGCCACCAGGCCAAAACTGCATAGATGTAACATATTATCATGTCATCATCAGGTCATAAATACTGTTACATAAAAAATTGGTTGCCTGTAAAGTCGGTATACGGGCGAAAGTTTTACGTGACAACGACTTTGAGTGGTAAAATAATTTTAATGTGAATATTCATTCGTATAGTAGGAAGAAGGATGAAATAATAGTAACAATTTAAAACATTATGTCTGTCTCTCTCGCTCTTAGGCGGGCTAACCATGCCCGAGTGGAAGGGACGCGTGCCTCTCACTCGCTCTCATTGTGAGCGCATAACGTGAGCGGAGCGTAACGCAGTTTCTTGAAGTGTCACCCGGCAAACCAATTTATAAGACGTTGTCACGTCAAAAACTTTTTTTTCAACTTTTAAAATATTTTGAATTTGGAACACGTAGGTATTCTATTTTAAAACTTCTTGTGATCTTGCGGGGTTTGAGATATTTTTTCGTGTTCATTACAATATGGAATGGAGTGTTAAAGCTAATAGAATTACAGTATTTTCCTTGCACAAAGTGAGCATTAGGATATGGGTGATATTCCAGACGGTACACAGTACGCGTTAGAGTAGAGACAGTCTGTATAGGCGTGTTAGTCTGAGTGTGGTAGAGTGGCAGATTCATAATATCAATCAAACAAAAAAATACTGCACAAATAAAAAATAAATAAATAATTGTTCATTGCATTAAAATTACAGTACATTTTAACGCGCAATCTTATTCAAACGAACACTGATCGACATTAATATCATTCGGTCCTTTCACACTTTCCAACTGCAGTGGTCACTAGACACACGCCACCCTGTTTTCTTCCATCCGTCCGGTCGCATCTTAGGATTTGATACCTCGCGTGCACAATTTCCACATATTTAATAGAATCGTTACATCCCGTTTCTGTTATTGCCACTATCGGTGCTTCAATATCCCTTATAACTTTATTTAACTTAGTTCGCAAGCCACAAGCATTTTAATTATAAAAAGAAAATTTATGCAGTTTTATTTGTAGGCTTCCAAAACCAAAACCATTCAGCGGTTCCGATACCGTTACAGTAAAAGAGGCATATTCCTTTGCTTTTTTGGACTTAATCTTCACAACTTTAACGTCCACTTCCATGCCACATATACCTTTAGTAGTATTTAAACCTAATCTCCAATTGTGAAGTGCTCCTTTCTTTGAGTAGACCGTGTTTCTAATGATTCCATTTTTCATTCATGAAACGTATCTCAGGATTTTTATCATTGATGTAACGTTACATTGGAATGTAACTTGCTGTTGTTGTAGTTTGGTAACTAACTCCTAAATCAGTAGCCGGTTCCTCTTTTTTATTGAGATGTGTAGGTAGCCGTCTTACTACCCTACTTTTGTAGTTCGTTAATTTCGGCATATGCTAACTTATCTTAATTTTTATTTAGCGAAACACAAAACGCACAGGTATGTTCACGCTCATGATCTGATACTACAATGTTCTGCACCCTTTTTTTATTCATAGACATACACAGACATATTTTGTGCATTTGCTTAATTGCCTTAGCTTAGTTATCCATTTGCTTTAGAATCATATTCTGGTCTCTCAAACGCCACCTATGATGATTTTGATCAGACCATTCTAGTTACAAACTACAGTTTTAAAGAAGACATCAATATCTAAAAAAATGTCTAGAAAGATTTTGAATCTAAAAAGCGCTTTTCTGAAGCTTAAGGCTAGCGAACTGTGGATTCGGCGATGGGGGTATCTAGGAGATAAGACCCCAAATGTTTAATGTAGGATCCATACCGCTCAAATATAACGTACCCACTTAAATGGGTGTCTATGGGCGACCATATATATTTTTCAGATTAATGCTAAAAACAAATTAAAATTATATATAAATAAATTAAACAAGTCTTAATGCCAAGTATACAAGTAATTAAGTATAAAAGCTATATCAAGAACACATATAAAGAGCACTTCATTAACAATATCTACGTTAAACTCCACGTTAATTATTATAAAACTTTCCAACTTGAGAACGCTAAATAAACTCTCTGTGTTTAATTAAAAAGTAATTTTACTAAGAAAATACGGTTTTACAGTTTATTTATTATGCTTTTATAAAACGATTATAAAATTGTTTACGCAAAGCTTGGTTTGGGAAATGAGGTTCTACTGATGTTAATAATGATCAAAAATTGTCTCTTGAAAAAATAGGTAATTTAAGGTTATTCAAAAATTAATTATTAATATCCCAACTTCTTCCAGAATCCTCAAGCGATTGTCGGGAACTCTTGGAGTGACGTTATTTGTTCTTGTTGATTTGCCGTGCAATGCATTACGAAGAATGTTTTCCCAACGCGATACATTCTATATAACGGGCTATGATAGTCATTAATAATTATAAAAAATAAATATAAATAAACAAATTGTATTTTTAGTTGTAATTTTTTTTGTGTGATCGCAGTTGAACAACACAATATCTACTTTATTATCTAGCGAGTACTATAAAAATATAATACACAAGTACAGAGTCTGTAAATAGTGTTATTGCCTATTGGACACTTTCTTTGTTTAATAACCTTTATTAGTAAATTATGTTTGTTTTAAATTACATATTTGTCTTAAGTTAAGACTACATCTTAATGTTAAATTGTATCTTTGTACAGATACATAAGAAAATGAATACCTAGTCCAATTCACTGGTTAAGTAAGTAGTAATAATATAGAGATCTGTACTTAAAGAAGCTTTTTTAATCCGTACCAAACGAGCAAGGAGGTCTAGTTAATTCATAAAAATGTATTTTACGTTCGAATGATAACTGCACATACCCACGTTAATCATAATTTTCGAAAATTTTACGATATATATCTCAACTAAGTGTAACTCATTCGTCATCTATGCATATTGTTATATCTTTAGTAAAAAGTCTAAATAAATTATGATAAAAATGTGGAAACTAAATAGTTAACTTTAGATATTATTTTTTCAAATAATGTTTGAATTCCTGTTATAGAATAAATAACAAGTACACAAGACTGTTTTTATTTAATTAACTCTCGTCCCGTGGGATATCAAATATTTTCGTTAAAAATGAAGGGGATGAAATTAGGCTCAAGTCAGCGTATTTTTTATAATCAAATTTCGCCTCTATTCGGGCTTAAAACGTCAACATTCCAAATTCAAGTAAACTCGAACCTGACGTAAAAAAATAATGTTCAGAAAATGTGTGCGACATTCAAATAATGCTTCACACATTATTTCCATGTAAGATATGCTATTTTTGTTTTTAATATTACATAACTGACGTACGTACTGGAAATACGTAAGTATATTATGAAACATTAAATAATAAATTGATCAAAGGTCACGCCGACACTTGTCAGATCTACTATAGGAAATTTTTAATCTCTTTCTTAATATATTTACATCACGCGTCACGTTGTTTCAACTTAACCGATTTCAATAAAATTTGCTCACACACACACACACACACACATAAATAAATTGTATTGTATACAATACAATATACGTCTGTATGTTACAGAACCCATCTTAAATAGCTACACCGATTTAAATGATTTTTTGTATGCGTTTCGGTGGTGACCTGGACGGGTTTAGATTCACAAATCGGCAGATAGCGCTGCATTCGGTACTTTCATACTTTATTTAATATCCTAATCGCTTGAAATATCATGCAGGATAACGTCTTTCGGACCCGCTATTAATTTATATGCCAAATTCTATTTGTTACTGATATTTAAACGTTTTATATTAAAGCTTTCTCTAAAATAAGATAATAAGAACTAAGAACATACTCCTTCCACAAAGTCGGCAACACACCCACTAAAAATAGTTGTCTATGGGCTGCGATGTCTGCCCTTTTTAGGCGTTCCACAGGCTTCTATGACCCCTATAATAAAAAAAATCCTTAAGTGTTATTGAATTACTGAGTTAATACTGATTTCAGACGAAATATGCAGGCAGACTTCATTTACAATAAATTAAAAGGCTGCTTAATATCAACCCGCTTACATACAATTTAAAGGGATAAAGAACTGGCGATTCTCCTGAAACCTAACATGTAGTAACACATTACACCCACTCATTCACACATGTACCTTTACACACACTCTCGAATTCGTGCGTGTCACGCGACGGGTAAATAATTTTGTTTAAAAAATAGATGATGTAAACAGTTTGAAAAAAAAATGTTTGGGAACTAACTAAAAAAAAATAGTTTCTTATATATTATTAAAAATAGTTGACATTTTTATAGGGCAGATCGTGATATTTTTCTTGTTGTTCTGATTTGTTTTATTTGGATTATGTTAGAGGCATTTTTTTTTATACCTTTTTGTTAAATTTGTTAATATATATACTTTGTAATAGTGAGTGTTCTGTGCGTTTTTGTGAACTTTTGTGAGGTATCAGCATCAGTCTAGCCTTTCATAGTTACTAAACTAATACAATTTCTCCAAATCCTTATGACTGACAATTGTGTGCCTGTATACTTGCTAAGGATACAACAGCAACTACATATACAATTATTTATTTTTTTTGTCGACGGCCACCAAACCGTTGTGGTAAATAAATAAATAAATTTTATTTTACATGTTTTGTATAAGTCTCTTAATGAATACTGTAATTTACGTTGACGACTTAAACATTCCAAGATATGTCGAGTACTTGACACTACCTCAACAAACTCTCACGAAACACCTAGTGTTAATAATGCAAATACAACGTTCTACGTGCTTCTAAGAGTTAAGTTTAGCTTTAAACCAATACATACAGTTACTAGGTGGCTTCTATTTAAAAAATCACTTTGCGTATCAAGGCGAAGACAGTTATTATATGAAATGTATAAATACTAAATTGTATATTTGGAATGAAAGTCGTAGATTTAGGGCCTGTTCACAATGTATGGATAAAGTACCAAATAGCTATGCAACACATAAATTATTCGAAAGATAAAAGTTCCAAATAAGATACTTCGCATTTCATGACGAATAGCGCTATCGGATAGTCGTGAAAAAACTGTTTATCCTACCAATAAGTAATAAATACTTGGAACTTATCCGGACATTGTGAAACAGACCCTAAGATTGATTAATAATAAAAAAACCGCACAGTCCGTCATATAAAAATATGCATACTAATGTCATATTAACCGTCACAATAAAAACCAAGTTAATATCATTTAGTTATTATATTAAAAGGTTAGTTTATGTTTTACATGTGTAAAGAATATTATAAAATTATAGCTTCGATTTAAGCCTATTATATAAACAATATCTTCCATTTGAATCACCTTACCCTTGAAGCATAACACGGCTGTGATCTATAACTTGCAGGAAGATGATTTTTCAAGAATGGTTTCTAAAAAATTCAGCCTGTTTGAATTTTCAACGTGGTTTTAATAATTTATTTTCCAATTATTTCCCAAAACTTTTACGTAAAGCACTTTGTGTAGAGGAATGCTTTTGCAAGCACGCGTATCAGCTGGAAGCGGATTTTCAACGGTTCACGTTGATCGGCAAAGGCACTCTCGCACCTTGCAAAGTATATAGGATTTATTTTTGTCCAGTGTTCAGAGAAATTCATTTAAATGTATGTTTTAAACATATATATATTTAAAAAAGAGTCTGTGTACTTATGTACACGCGTTAGAAGGTATACTTCTTTGGCATATCGAAAAAATAACTAAAATGCAGAAGTGATTAAGGATAAATAATAAAATTAATCAAAAAGATTTTATTAGTAAACACTATTACCGTCGTATATGAAATTGATTTAAAAAACACCAAAATAATATTTATTTATTCACACTGTTTAATTGTACTGTAACGAAACACGAGTTCTAAATATAAAATTACAAGAATATACAACTTGAACATAGTTATCGATTTTCATGCCACCTAGGCCTAACTTCATTCTGTTAATTTTGTGTCACGGTGCACATCGTAAAATTTCAATGTCATCAATTTTTTATAACGTGCCTAGAGAAGTATAAATTCAAAAATATGTTTAAGTTGCATAATCCTAGGTTCTCCGTCTTAGTCTAAGATCCGGGATTAGAAAAATATACCCTCATCTGTTATTTAGATGAAACAATTTTTTATAAGCTGATTTCATTATAATCTATTTTATTTTTATTTTTTTTTATTATATTTATATTTATATTATCTTTTTATATATATATATAATGAAAATGGTCTTCGTTTGAGGCTCAATCACGCCTAAACCACTGATCGTATCGACATAAACTACCACCATTCGATGCGAAATTTTTCCTAGATGGTTTATGGCTATTATTTTTCGAATTCTAACGTTCCTTCATTTTTTTATTGCTGTTTTACTTTTATGAACATTTATCCCGCTAATTGCAAGCGTTTTCTCTTGATTCTTTTGTTTCCATGGCAACGGAGTTTACTAAAAGGATAATGTTCTTTTACATTCAGCTAAGAATCTACTTACAAACTTCCACGCACCCCTGCACACCCACTCTCATTTTTTGATAAAAATAAAATGCCGTATCTATGATCGAGTATCACTTGAGAACGGCTGGACCGATTGGGTTAATTTTTTTTTATTGTCTTCAGAATTGTCAGGAGAATGTTTATATGTAAGAAAATTTTAAAAAAGTCTGCTAAAACGTTAAAAAATCCCCAAAGGGGATTACGGGGGCGTTAAAAATAGTCTATGAACGAATTTTACGGTAGCTCACCCCACAGGGGGTTGCGGGGGTGGTTTAACAATGAAAATTATTATTTTTTCTTCTTCTATCTTTTTTATTTATATATATATATATATATATATATATATAATGAAAATGGTCTTCGTTTGAGGCTCAATCACGCCCAAACCACTGATCGTATTGACATGAAACTACCACCATTCGATGCGAAATTTTTCCTAGATGGTTTATGGCTATTTATTTTCGAATTCTAACGTTCCTTCATTTTTTTATTGCTGTTTTACTTTTATGAACATTTATCCCGCTAATTGCAAGCGCTTTCTCTTGATTCTTTTGTTTCCATGGCAACGGAGTTTACGAAACGGATAATGTTCTTTTACATTCAGCTAAGAATCTACTTACAAACTTCCACGCACCCCTGCACACCCACTCTAATTTTTTGATAAAAATAAAATGCCGTATCTATGATCGAGTATCACTTGAGAACGGCTGGACCGATTGGGTTAATTTTTTTTTATTGTCTTCAGAATTGTCAGGAAAATGTTTATATGTAAGAAAATTTTAAAAAAGTCTGCTAAAACGTTAAAAATTTCGATGATAATCGAAGTATTCCAATTTCTATAGTTACTCATCACGAAATCTCGGGAACTATAGGACTTAGAAATGTGAAACTTGGTTGGAATATTACTTTCGTTATGTAGACGTCAACTAAAAACGGATTTTAAGAAATTCATCCCCCAAAGGGGATTGCGGGGGCGTTAACAATGAACAATTCCCGTTTTTAAACTAGCTCCTATAAATTCTAAATTTGGTAGGAATCTTCTGTAAGAGATGTAGAAATAGTCTATGAACGAATTTTACGATAGCTCACCCCACAGGGGGTTGCGGGGGTGAAAATTTTTATTATTTAAGCCGTAGCTCCTACAGACTCCAAATTTAGCTAGAGTCGTCTATATGTGATGCAGAAATGATTTAAGAGCGGATTTTACAACAACCCACCGCCGAAAAAGATTGCGGTAGTGGGTGTTAAAATGTGAAATGTCTATTTCCAAACTGTAACCTCTATAGACTTTAAATTTGGTAGTAATCTTTTATTTGTCATGCAGAAATCATCTCAAATAGGATTTTACGAAATTCTATTTCCAATAGGGATTGCGGGGGTGGGTGTGAGAATGTTAAATTTATGTTTTCAAACTGTAACTTCTACAGACTCCAAATTATTATTTTTTTACTATTTAAATAGAAAAGGTTAAAGTCAATTGTTTTTTTTTATTTAATTAATTTCATTTGTTTTTTTCAATTTCATAAAACGTCAGTTCATAAGCGGTTGAGAAGTGAAATAAAAATGTCAGACAGAGAAAGTATTGAAAGTTTATGTTTGTGTGCTGACTATGTGTTTGGTTCTAAAAACTGGTCTCATGAGATAAAAGCTCAAACTTTAGGTAAGTAATGATTTGTAAAATATATTGATATATAATTAAATTGTAAATTACAGATTTTTATTAATAATTCGACATTAACTATCAAAAGAATCAAGAAAATCTTATATTGGATGTTTCACAACAGTCCGAATCGCTTTAAGTGACAGAAGATTCCATGAAGGTATTGGTTGCTTTGAAGAATACGATAATATAAGTGAATTTTCCTTTGCAGAGATCAGAGAGGAGAATGTGCATAAAAAATAAAATAAAGTGATGATAAAGTTTAAGAGTTAATTATGAATGTAATAAAAATTATTTAAATTTATCTAGAAATCGTTAATTGACGGAATTTACAACGCTTTATTATACTTTCAAGAAATACGAACTTACTTTGAGAGAAAAGAACAAGAACGAATGATGCGTTTGGTTAAACAGGCTAAACAACAGCAGGAGTGGAAATTAAAAAGTAATTTTCTATTTGTTGATTGAGATACTTATATAAAACATAACAAATAAATTTAATTTTAATACAACCCCATCAGATGAAAAAAACATCGCGACGGAATAAACTGAGATAGAAGACGAAGAAGTCATAGAAGGAAGAGTAGGTGAAAAAGTGGATAAGGAGAAGAACGAAGGAACAAGGGAAAAAAGGAGAAGATTGAAAAAATAGAGGAATAAAAAAGATTAAAAAATAAAGAAGAAAGTTAGAAAATGTCCAGAAAATAATATTATTGTTCTACATTGACGTACATTTAGCTCTAAATTTCGGTTCATTTCCAAGCTACCTTCTCTATTTAAAAAAAAAATATTAATGTTTATTATTGTAATTGTAATAAGATTATTTAATATAAGTGCGGCAGTGATAGCTATGCAGCTGGCGTATGATTCGGTTGATCACCCAATCTATGCAGCTTTTAGAGTGGTTAGTACTTTGATGGGTGATCTTTTTAAGAATACGATTGGCCTGCATGAACATCATTGTTGTTAGGTATAAGTTAAATGCTCATTGATCACTACAATGCAGAATTTTAGTGATTAATGAAAATTTGCCTATCACCGATTGAACTGGCGTGAGTTTTCTCTGTGGTTTCCTCATGTCACTGTGTTCCGCCGAATAATGGGACACGGGGTAGATACGGTACAATAAAGCACATGTCGGTCCACAGCCGCAAAATATATATACATACAAATGATTAAATAAATTTTGTTTGTCATTGATAAATAATTAATACCGTAATTAATTTATTAAAAAAAAGTTTATTAATATATTAACACATAATATTTAATCTTCATCTTCATCTTCAATAATCATCTTATGGATTGCAAGAATTGGTAACTCTTCAACTATGAATTCAATTATATGCAAGTACATGAATAAAGGAACTGACCAAGCAACTTATTCAGTTAGTAATGAAAATAATGAAATCCAAATTTTTCAATCGGGTCGATATATAAGTTCTTCAGAAGCTACTTGGAGAATACTAGGTTGCCCAATACATGAAAGAAATCCAACAGTGTTTCATTTAGCAGTTCATTTGGACAATGGTCAAAGAGTTTATTTCAATCCGACAAACATACAAAATTTGGCAATACCTCCTGCGAAAACTACATTGACTGAATTTTTTAATCTATGTTCTAGAGATGATTTTGCTAGAACTTTATTATACTGTGAAGTACCTTCTTATTATACTTAAACTCCGTTATGTTAACGAGTATGTTTTACGTCCCGGCAAACTCTACTTACGAGCGACGAGTCGTCGAATGTGAGATGGAGGAAGATTAATACTCATTTCTCCATGAATCGGACCATTTCTATTGGACAATTTTTCCATTTATTCTTTGTTTTGTTGTTCATCAACATTTATTATAATAATAATAATTTATTATGTCAATAAATTTTATTTTAAGTGAATTTGACTCTTCTTTGAAAAATATTGTAAATTTCAGAAAAAAAAATAAAAATTAACAAAAAAAGCAAAAAAAAATATAAATAAAAAAAATAAAAATTAACAAAAAAAGCAAAAAATAAAATAAAAATGATGAATAAAATTTAATTTATTTCCTTTGAAAATTCGCCCAGCAAAGCGGGCGGGGTCGGCTAGTATATATATATATATATATAATGAAAATGGTCTTCGTTTGAGGCTCAATCACGCCTAACCCACTGATCGTATCGACATGAAACTACCACCATTCGATGCGAAATTTTTCCTAGATGGTTTATGGCTATTTATTAACGAATTCTAACGTTCCTTCATTTTTTTATTGCTGTTTTACTTTTATGAACATTTATCCCGCTAATTGCAAGCGTTTTCTCTTGATTCTTTTGTTTTCATGGATTTCAACGGAGTTTACTAAACGGATAATGTTCTTTTACATTCAGCTAAGAATCTACTTACAAACTTCCACGCATCCACCCACCAACTCCCACGCACCCCTGCACACCTACTCTCATTTTTTGATAAAAATAAAATGCCGTATCTATGATCGAGTATCACTTGAGAATATATGTAAAATTTTAAAAAAGTCTGCTAAAACGTTAAAAATTTCGATGATAATCGAAGTATTCCAATTTCTATAGTTACTCATCACGAAATCTCGGGAACTATAGGACTTAGAAATGTGAAACTTGGTAGGAATATTACTTTCGTTATGTAGAGGTCAACTAAAAACGGATTTTAAGAAATTCATCCCCCAAAGGGGATTGCGGGGGCGTTAACAATGAACAATTCCCGTTTTTAAACTATAGCTCCTATAAAATCCAAATTTGGTAGGAATCTTCTGTAAGAGATGTAGAAATAGTCTATGAACGAATTTTACGGTAGCTCACCCCACAGAGGGTTGCGGGGGTGGTTTAACAATGAAAATTTTTATTTTTTAAGCCGTAGCTCCTACAGACTCCAAATTTAGCTAGAGTCGTCTATATGTGATGCAGAAATGATTTAAGAGCGGATTTTACAACAACCCACCGCCGAAAAAGATTGCGGTAGTGGGTGTTAAAATGTGAAATTTCTATTTCCAAACTGTAACCTCTATAGACTTTAAATTTGGTAGTAATCTTTTATTTGTCATGCAGAAATCATCTCAAATAGGATTTTACGAAATTCTATTTCCAATAGGGATTGCGGGGGTGGGTGTGAGAATGTTAAATTTATGTTTCCAAACTGTAACTTCTACAGACTCCAAATGATTATTTTTTTACTGTTTAAATAGAAAAGGTTAAAGTCAATTGTTTTTTTTTTATTTAATTAATTTAATTTGTTTTTATATAACCTAATTAATTTTATGATAAAACGTCAGTTCATAAGCGGTTGAGAAATGAAATAAAAATGGCAGACAGAGAAATTATTGAAAGTTTATGTTTGTGTGCTGACTATGTGTTTGGTTCTAAAAACTGGTCTCATGAGATAAATCTTATATATAAAAGTCTCGTGTCGCGGTGTTTGTGGTTAAACTCCTCCGAAACGGCTTTCCCGATTATCATGAAATTTTGTGTGCAACCTACCCAATGTAGGTCTGAAAATCGGACAACATCTATTTTTCATCCCCTAAATGTTAAGGGTAATCCACCCCGAAATTATTTTTTTCAATTTTAAATATTTTATTTTTTTTTATGATACAGCATTAGTAAATACATATAAACCTGAATTTTCAACCCTTTACAATAAACCCCCTATTTTAATTTGATTTCTTTGATTCTTTATTTTTGATATTTAGATAACTAGCAAGAACTGTAATTTAAAATATATTCTCTACATTAATAAATATTAATTTATTACCCTACATAAATAATTCTTTTGAACACTTATAGTAGATAATTATTTTTATTGACCTAAAAAAATGTTTCTTACAAATAATATACATGGCAAAACAACGTTTGCCGGGCCAGCTAGTGAACTTATAAAAACAACCTCTGCCATCATAAGCCTGCTGCAATTAATACTAATTAATTAATTAACAACTAATTTATTTTTAATTTTTACTTTCTCATGTAAGTTACATGTAGTAAGTTAAAACCGTCAATATTTTAAATTATATACACAAACTATATTGAAAATAGTGTGATCTGGAAGATATGGCAATTCGGGCAACCTGTTTGGCTTATTATTTTGTAAACATATTTTATATTGTGCTATAAACTGTTGAAAAAATTGAAAACATAAACGATGTAAAAATAATTAGTTGTTTCAAAACTATTACATTTATATAAAAATCGGTTTTGTTTTTTGTTTAAAATTGTTCATGCTATCGCTACAAGTACAATTAATTGTAGTTAGTAAAAAAGGCGTAACATGTAGTCAAAATTAAGGAGACGTACTTTTTTGCATTGTATCAAAAAGCTTGTGTTCATTCCCACATCAAGAAGTAGTTAAACGTGTAAATACTAACTCGGTCGCTTTTAGCACTGCTTATATTATGTGTTACGTATTCTGTGAATGCAAATTAGTGTTAAGTCTGCATTACATTGACATCTTCACTACATCTTGCTCACTCGAATATTGGAGTAAATTCATTAGGAATGTATGGAAGGTAGGTTAACAATGTTTGTTTTTTAATACTTTTCAGTGTATGATTTTTGTTGCTAACATTAAAAATACCAGAATTTTATAAAGCTAAAAGAAATTCAAGAGAATAAAAAAAGCGTTCTGTTCAACACTGTAGTGGTGATGAGTCCATATCTCATACCTCGAAGGAGAACGCTGACCGTCTGGGCTGACTTTTCACGTCCAACTTGACTTTGGATGACTTCAATGTGATACTTCAATGCCGGAAACCATGCTGTCGTCAATGTTATGTATGTAGTCTTGTCCTCTTTGGATAATCATACATAATCCCTAAAAAAGACCACCAATGGCCATAACGTCTCCATAATGTTCTTCAAAATACCATTCAAACATCGACCAGAGTCTCACCAGTATATTAGCGCTTGTTAATACGGCTTTCAGCGTCGCTCAACTCGATATAGCCTTAGATCGGGTGTGGCATAAAGCGCCTCTCTTGAAGATTCTGCTTCTGAATATCAATGACATGTTGCAACATAGCAACAACAACGCTTTATACAGTAGCTGTAGGCTGTGCAGGTACTTTAAGCTTGGGTAGTTTCCAAAACAAGCTGGGGTCTTATGTAGAAATTTTGGTACGGGCAGTGACGGACTGCGGTGGAATCAATCCCGTCCAATCTAGCCCCAAGATTATATAGAATTGCGCGTTTTCTGCAACAAAAAAAAAACAGCTCCTTCCACTTGACTGTATTCAACAAAGTGCGGTTGGAATCGTCGATGAACAGTCATTAACCTTTCCGCCGCATCTTTAACCGTAATTTACCATTTAGCTTGCTCCACTATGTGGAACTATCGAACCACTGAAGATTTTCCGAACCTAATTTTTATATTATTACATTGCTATTGCATACATTAAAGTGCTAGCAAAGTTGGCAGGACGTTATAAACTTGTTTTTTTTTTCAATAAAATAAAAGTGTTTTGGTGATGAACGGACGTAAATAACACACATTAAACACTAGAACTTAGTAAAAATATTATATATGGAATCCGTCGAAAAACAACCAACCAACCAATTCTCAAGATTCTAATATTCTCAGGTAAACGTTGTTTTAAACTTAAATGGACCGGCGTTCCAACATATTTCTTGTGCCCTATTCAACAAGGGTTCGACAAAACAATATTTAATTCTAATTCAGACACACAATGCAGGCCGCACAAAGCCAGGGACCAGATAATGGATATTGCTTTCTTGCGAGTTTCAAAGCCTACTTGGAACCTCGTATAATCCTCTTAGAACTCCTTTCCGAGTGCCTAAAACATTTCCTTTAACTTGTGCGCTATTTTCTGTCTGTGCAATTCCTAAATAGACATGTGTGTACGATATATAAAAAAATATTAAAAAACTATGGAAATTATGAACAAATACGTTTTTTTTTTATATAATAGGGGGCAAACGAGCAGGAGGCTCACCTGATGTTAAGTGATACCGCCGCCCATGGACACTCTCGATGCTAGAGGGCTCGCGAGTGCGTTGCCGGCCTTTTAAGAATTTGTACGCTCTTTTCTTGAAGGAACTTAAGTCGAATTGGATCGGAAATCCCGACGCCTAAAATATTATTATATTAGTATTTACCTTAAGTATATAATAAATAACTGTATATTCCATAGCTATATCATTCCATTCCCTATAGTTCTTAATTTGAATTATAAAATAAAACAGGGGCGCAACAACCTTTTTCAGTCCGGGCCGCAGATTTCTGTATCTGTTTCATGATCATAATCACTTGTGAAACTAATAGTAGGTGATCGGTTTCCTGTGTTTGACTTTTTGAGTGTAAGGCAAGCCGGTTTTCTCACAGTGTTTTCCTTCACCGATTTTTTTGGCAATAAATAACTTTAGGCAAGGGTGGATCCTGCTTTGTATGTAAAAGAAGAAAAAAGAACGCACGAGTGCGGTAAAGGCAGAGAAAAAGCACGAGTGTGTAATAGCCCACATCCCGGACGCTATACGTCCCTGCAATATGCCACTTTTTGAGCAACTGTATTAAAAATACATTTTAAATGTATGTAATTATAATATTAAAACTGATCACATTCCTCTTCCGCTATCAAAGTAATGGCTATGTACAGCTGGACTTTAAACGCACGCAGAAATGAAAAAGTTTTTAAGAATTGCATAGATTTTATAGCGGGATTGAGCGCGGCGACCGAATCAAGAAATTCCGTAACGAAAAAAACCTAAAACATGATGACGTAATATAGGTGCGGCCAATATGCATTAGAACGGGACAGAACGCATTCTGCGTATTCACAACTCTGACGAGATCGGTGACCGTGCACCATGTACGCGTTAGAGTGTGACAAACTACATAGGCGTGTTAGTCTGGTAGAGTGGTAGATTGTCATTGTAGAATATCAAATAATAATAAGAAAAAAAAATCATACATAAATAATAAGTTGATGAAAAACGCTATACAATAGCTTTACAGCGGCAGTCCCCGAGTGTCACACGTTTTTCAGTATTTTAGTATACTCATATTTATCCTTAGACACATACGTTTTTTTAATATTAAAAATAGTATAGGTGTACCTGTATCTTACAAGTCGTTTTATTTTAATGAAACCGTCAGTGAATGCGCTCAATTATCCACACAGTGAGTTGGACAATAAATCTCCGCCCGACACACCAATTACTGTCCTCACTCATCCGCGAAACGTTGTTAATAGCCCGATTCTAACCTTTATCTGTGTCTTTTGTTGTTTTGGCCCCTAATTACAATTTATTGGCAAAATGTGATTTACAGGAAAAGTTATCACTAAAAGTACCGAAAAGTAATTCTAGTCAGGAAACCGTACTATCTACCAAGTGCCAATCTTTAATAATCGCCTGTCCACTTAAGCCCCACGGCCTAAGAGTAATAAACATATAACATAAATTCATTATCCTTTGCCAAACAGTGGCACCCGATAGCCATCAGCCTTCAATAAGTGTCTATGTTCTTTGAAGTAGACTTGGAGACTATCCATTGTAAATACTCTATATTTGTGTGTCGGAAATAAATATAAATATGTTTTCTATTACGAAGAGCCACGCAGCCGAGCAGTCAACCTTTTGGGCCGGTGTAGCTATAGGTGTATATTTTAATTACCTTTGATCACTACTTTTTTAAAGCGCTTGTATAAATTTTATCGCGGACTTTGTGCGCGGCTGCATCGGAAATATTTAGTTTACAACGTATCGAGATGCGCTTACCACGGAGAGTTTTCAAAGTTTGGATTGGACCAGAAGCTGATTCATCATCGGACGTCGAGGCAGACGAAATTCCACTCATATCCTTGACCCCTGTCGTTCTTCATCTAATATTTTTAGGAGAGTTTTTGGCACGCATTGAGTGTCTATGGGCAGCACATAACATCAGGTGAGCCATCTGAGGCTGTTAACTATAATAACGATACAGACACAGAAGATTACCATTATCTAACAATTGTACTAAAACTGCTTAGATCGTTACATCCCGTTAAAAGTAATCAATTTGAAGTCACAATGACAGTATCATTTACTCCCCTTATCATGTAAATACGAAGCAACTTTTATAAGAATCTATTCGAACAAAATTGTTATGGATTCAGTAAGTTTGCGTCAACTATGAAATATTTACGAGTGAAATCTATAGAGTTATTCGGAATTGGAGTTTTGGTACAAAAGACTAATAAATAATTCAAAGGGTGCATTGTGGTCGTGAATTGACAAAGAATGTTGCTTGTTAAGAAATAGAACAAAAGGCATGTTCGATGTTGGTTTAATTTTAAAATACATTGTAGAACTTCTTGTTTCATTTATATGGTGTACGTCAAATAGACGAAAATATTCATCTAAAAATAAAGAAATAAAAATTCAGTGGCGCTACAAGTTTTTTAGGTCTTGGCATCAGATTTCTGAATCTGTTTCATGATAATTTTTTAATCTAATAGGCAAGTAGGTGATCAGCCTCCAGTGCCTGACACACGTCGTCGACTTTTTGGGTCTACGTCATGTCGGTTTCCTGACGATGTTTTCCTTCACCGTTCGAGCAAATGAATGCGCACATAGAAAGAAAGTCCATTGGTGCACAGCCGGGGATTTAACCTACGACCTCAGGTATGGGAGTCACACGCTGAAGCCACTAGGCCAACACTGCTGTCATCTAAAAAACAATTTATTAAAAAAAACACAAATCCGAAATCTGACTGAACAAATTCACACACAAAACAAACAACAAAAATATTTGTAAATAATAAGCTTCAGTATTATTAAAAAAAATACTAACTTCAATCAACGGATATTAACAAAAGGTCCGCAAACGTATTCGTTTGTTGGTCATAATTGAAGTGATGCCCCATAAAGAAGACTTTAGGCGGCCAGATTGAAGATTCAGAATGGTTTACGCTATTTTGTTAACATTCGTACAAGAACTTAAAACATACCTTGTTCTTAAAAAAATTGTTTTTTTTTAATTTTCTCATACTTTTTTTTCTATAATTATTGATATTTTGTATGTTTCTGTGTGCGTGTTTGGTTAGTAATAAAACACACACAATGTGATGTCTATGTCTAAATATACGCTTTGAGGTACACTTCATTTACGAATAATAATAAGACTTTGAGAACCTAACAATAATGATAAAATTAAAGTCTAGTCTAGTTCTATTTATTGTTTATGTCACAGGAAGCTCATCTGACGTTAAGTTTTACCCCCCACTCATGGACACATTGCCAGAAGGCTCGTAAGTGCGCTGTCGGTCTTTTAAGAATTGCGGCACTCTTTTCTTGAACGAAATTAAGTCCAATTCGTTAGGAAATTTCAGTGGGCAGCTGGTTCCACATAGAGGTGGTGCGCAGCAAGAACTGCCTTAACAAACTTCGTGAACCTAACAAAAAATATAAAATAGAGCGATCCTGTGGCTAATCTAGTCGTGTCCAACTGCTATTTTGCTATGAGATTGAATAGATAGTTGAGCCGCACAACTGGAGGCATTTTATAAACATAAAAAGTGTTATGCACATGGGCAAAGCGGCTTGTATTGATCTCGGCCAACAGAAGGTTGCGTAATCAGCCCCCGTCAGGATCACCAATTTAGGTGTTGCATATGTTGCGGTCAGTTAAAGAGTGTGTAAGAAATTAAACATAATCAGTAGCTAAAACTGCGAGCGGCAAGCACGACCGACGCTTCTCATGATACACACACACATTTGTGGTATACATAATCCTCTATATGCCTTGAAAATTATGGAACAGGGGTGATCCACTAATACATAATGTATAATACTTAATGTGAAGTATTGACCGAGAGGCATCAGCTTACGAATCTCATACAAAACCTTCAAGGCAACGGCGAGATGCCTTTCAAAAACACGCTTCGCTTGTATATTGCCCGATATGTTTCAAATCCAAAAATATAATGATCAGTCATATCAAAAATCGAAAATTGATTTAATAAATCTCCATAAGGGCTACAACCCTTGGAGATTTATTAAATCAACGCCACTGGATGAATAGACTAAACATGACCTAATCCCAGGTTTATATTGCAAGGGCATTGCTTTACAACCTCTGTTAAACGTAAATGAATTGACACTTATAAGAATCTGAACTCATAGCACTCAAACTAAATTGAACACGTCAGTATCATACCCCAAGTTAATATTAATGTCAATTAAGATCAAAAAGTGAATTGAATCAGAGGGGAGTATTCATTAGTATTCTATTCAGTCTGCCTCTGGGGTCTTAAGCAGGTTACGTTTATATCGTTAGATGAACACAAATATTAGTCTAATTAGCGGCTGGGTTTAACCATCTACAATTTGCTTGTAAGGATTATTTATCGTGTATTTACTATTGGAGTCGTGATCAATACTATTACGAAAGATTTTATGTTGATATATTATGATAAGTCAGTGAGGATTAATAATTAGTTTTAATAAATTGCTGATTTGAAAAGAAAATGGTACATTCATATTAATTACAATTTATTTATAATTATAATCAGCACAATCTGCTATGTTAATTAATAATAATAATAATAGCCTTTATCCAGATACATTTTACATTATATATTTTATATACATTTAAACAAATTTCCATTTTAATCCAATTCTGGTGCATCTGTGTGCCCTTTTTTGGCAAAGGCCTCCTCCAAATCCCGCCATTCCTCTCTGCACTGTGCCACTCTCTGCCATGTACCACCTGCCGTTTCTTTAACGTGGTCAATCCACCTTCTCAGTTGTCTCCCTCTTTTGCGTTTGCTGTACCTTGGGCACCAGTTAAGTAGTTTTTTGCTCCACTTTTCTGTACCTCTGCGATGTGTCGCACCCATTTCCACTTTAGCTTCTTGATTGTTATTGTAACATCTGTTACCTTAGTTATTTTCCTTAATGCTGTATTCTTTATTTTGTCTCTTCTTGTTTTCCCTATCATACATCGTTCCATCGCTCTTTGACACACCTGTAGCTTTGTATACTGCGCTTTAGTAGGCGCCCAAGTTTGTGATCCATATGTTAGTACAGGTAGTACACAAGTATTGAAGACCTTTCTTTTAATTACCATGCTTGTTTTCTTATTTTTCATGACTTCTTTAAGCGCCCAAAAGCTCTTCCATGCTTTTGCTATTCTTGTGTCGATTTCTTTTGTTGTTGAATCGGTCATAGATAGCTATGTTAATTATCATATTAATAAAAACAGTTATTTATAATTGTTGTCAAAACTTATGATCTAAATACTCTCCCACGCTAGGTACGTTGCTGTTCAAAATGTAATCACCTTCCCCTTGAAAGCATTAGTCGGTAGAGATCTATATTTTTTAGAAAGGTGCTTTAACAGTTTGATAGCTATGTCGTTAATATTTCTTAAAAACATCGTGGTGCAACATGTAGGCACTCACAGCCGTGTTGGATCACTCGGTATACCCAGGCAAGTAAGTAGTCTTAATATGTTTTGAATGATTTTAGATTCATTTTTACAGTTGTTAACTGTAACTGTGTAACTGCTTCTAGGATATAAATACATAGTACATCGTGTGAAAATACCGAGTTCGTAAAGATTTTTCTACAGCTTACAAGAGATCCAACGCTCATTATCATTGTCCTAATAAATATATATAAAAACTAGATAGGAAATAAACGTTTAGGGAGAATGTTTTGATTATTACTTTAAGTTCTCATAAATTTCATGATTATTTTTTTGTGTTGGTGTAATATGTATTATTATCCGGCTCGAAGGACCAAAGTTAAGTATCCTTTAGAAGTTAAACATAAATTTTATTTAAAGAAAACACTTTTTTAACGGTTTGAAGCTATGTATTATTGTTAAAAATATTGAATGTATTCACGGTGGTCACTGTGACGCACGTGAAACGTCGGATAAATTTAAAATTATGTTAAATAATTATAAGTTTACAATAATATAAATACATAGCTTCAATCCCGTACAAAGTGTTTTCTATTTTATAAAAGACAATACTATAAATTTTATTACAAATCCTATATCTTTGACTAAACTACCTCCCCATATATTTATAATAAGATTCCGGGCAAAGGATTTTCCCACCTCAAAATTAAAGCTTTCACCCACTTAGTCTCTCGATGTGTGGAAATGAATTTTGTCGCACTAAGCTTCTAAGAAGACAGGGTAAACATTTGTTGAGTGCCATCAGCTAATCTTTTGTAACATCACCCCGTGTTTACGAACATTCAAATGGCATCTTGCATTTGTGGTGCATATGTATTGTTTTTAAACGTTGGAGAAACTACTGTTTATATCGAAATAAATTTATGAATAATTCGAGGTTTACCTACTATAATCTCTGTAAATATAGTCAAAAAACGAAGAACATACACACATGCTTCTCATTTTCAATTTATATTTTTTTTAATGAGAAGTAGCAATTAAAAATTGTCAGTGGCGTTACAACCTTCTGCCTGGGCATATGATTACTGTATCTGTAAAGCAAACCGGTTTCCTCACGATGATTTTCTTCACCGCTCGCACCGCGTGAATGTTCACTCATAGAAAGAAACTCCATTGATGCACTTTGGGGATCGAACCTACGACTTCTGGGATGAGAGTCGCATGCTGAAAACACTTTTTTTATAGAACAGGGATCAAACGGGCAGGAGGCTCACCTGGTGTTGAGAGATACCACCCATGGACACTCGTATAGAACAGGGATCAAACGGGCAGGAGGCTCACCTGGTGTTAAGAGATACCACCCATGGACACTCGATGCCAGAGGGCTCGGGTTTTTTTGAAAGAATTGGTACGCTCTTTTCTTGAAGGCCCCTAAGTCGAATTGGTTCGGAAATACTTCAGTGGGCAGTAGGTTCCACAAAGCGGTGCTAGGCAAAAATTGTCTTGAAAAACGCTCAATTGTGGAACGGCGGACGTCGAGGTGATACGGGTGGATTTCGTATTCTGGCTAGACGTCCGATGATGAAACAGGTTAACACCTGCAGCTGAGTTTCATCATCGGGTTTTATCATATTAATCTGACTACTACTCTGAACACTCTTCATGGTTAATGAGGTAGAAGATGCAGAGTGACCCCACATCTCTACGCAACGCCAAGGACTGGGACAATACGGCTCAGTACTGAAATATATAAATAGGATACTTTATATTAGTTAAACGTTTTTTCATTTACCATCTGAATAGGTGCATGAATACTTATTAAACGATTTCAAAACAAATGGTGACTTTCACCAGTATAATACGCGTAATAGAACTAATTTGAGTGTGCGACCAACCAGGCTCCAGAAGATAAACCACTCCTTATATTATGGAAATTGTATTCGTTTTTACAACAAACTCCCAAGCGAAATTAGAGAACTGTCACTAAATAAATTCAAAGCCCTGGTTAAAAGTAAATTAATTAATAAAGCCTTTTATAAATGTGACGAATACTTAAATGACCCTAATCCTTGGGATTGATTTGCTCCAGTTCAAACAATAAAACTTAGCGATTAAAAACTTGGCGATTGAAAAGAGTGGCGGAAAGTTTCTTGCCAGTTCTTCTTACCCGATCTACGCCCTTGACTTGCGAACTGGTTGTAAATGTAAATTTACAGTTAATTTAATTTGTTTTTCTTGACGTTCATAAGTGTACAATTTTACCTAAATGAATAAAGATATTTTGATTTGATTTGATTAGTATATATTATTTTAGTTACGGTATATTGCTACGTATTTGCGTGTTGTTCTCACGACTATGTAAGTGCGTGCTCCTATTTCACCATGCCTCCTGAGATAGAGGACAAATCTTTGTTTTTAATTTATTTTATTATTCTTTATTACTCGATATGTCATATGGAACATGGTGTAATGGTTGCAGCTCCTTACAAACATTGTGTAAAAAAAACTTAGCGGAGAGTTTATTGCCAGTTCTTCTCTTCCGTTCTACGCCCTTGATTTGAGAACTGGCAGTAAATGTAAAATTAGAATCATTTAAAGTATATTTTGACGTTCATAAGTGTACATTATGATACCTATATGAATAAATGATTTTTTTATTTTATTTTTATATAGTTATTATAATAAATAAGAGTGCAGGTTTATCAGGTACTTGCTAAACTATATAAATTATATATATATTATAGTACACAATGTGTCAGCCCTTTACCCCATTGGGGGTAATTATCCAATCTACTTTTACGATTACATCGTCAAAACTCAGCTTTCGTAACTTAAGTACGTATATATGATTGGCATGCGTTACCCTTTCATTACGCTAGAGTTAACTTTCCCTTCTCGATCTGCTTGAATTATTAATATTTTAATTACCAAAGCTTTACGCTGTTTTAAAAGAGGCAATATATCGTGAATGGTTTTTTTGATTCAGAAAAATAAATAAAGCAGGCGATGTAAAATGTAATTTACGGGATAAATAAAGATATAGAAGGTACTGAATGATAACGATGAAAACGAAACGAAGTGATAAAATATACAATGTATAATTACTTAGTAATGAATCAAATTGAAAATCACACTTTGAAAACATATCCACCATTCATGAGTCTCTAACAAGCTACGTATCTTCAATAACAAAAATCAAGTGATGTGATGAAATAAATTCAAATCGAATTTTGAAAATCGCCATTCATTTTTTTCTTAGAAACCTAGAAATGTTCAATAAAAAAAAAAATGATATTCTTGACAATGTTTGATTACTAAGTGATGAAACAAATTCAAATCGAATTTCGATAATCGCCATTAATTTGTTTTAAAAAAAAACAAATAAATCGCCCCCTATAATGGTTTTAAGATATACGTCATACAAAACAGGGTTACAAATTATCATCCCGTATTAATAACCAATCGCTCATACTCGAAGTTTGTAAAGGAGCGGGTAAAAATTTAATATATGAATAATTGAATAGCGAGGTAAAAGGCACAAGTATAGGGTCGTTATGGCCGCCCCTTAGGGAAATGAAGCAACGGAAAATTCCACTCGAATGGAAAATTCTTTTCGCTCTCGACTCTCGATGGATTGCTTTATTAACTGTTGTTTAAAGTAGCTAATGTATGGATTCATAATTCAGCTTTTATTTTAAAATTGCTGGATTTGCACGAATTTTTTTGAGGCTTCAATAGATAATTTGTTTGTTACATACAATATTTAAATCCATATAAAGGGTATTTCAACAAGAACTTTGTTTTCTAAAACAAAGAATTTAGAGGAAAATGAATAAAATTTTTATTGTATTACAAAGAGAAAAGTTTGGCAATTATGAATAAAAAAATGATATCTGGCAAATGTCCACCACGACCACGCTGACAGATGTTGATTCTTTCATCAAAATTTTTAATCACTTTTTGGCAAAATGGAGGGTCTATTTCGTTAATCACATCACGGATTTTGAGTTTTAATGCTGCAATCGATTCGATTGGCTCCGTATAGACTCTGTCTTTAACATAGCCCCACAAAAAATAATCCAGTGGTGTTAAATCACACGATCTGGCTGGCCACTTACCAGCTGAATTTCGCGAAATTATGCGCTCGGGAAATTTGGTTTGCAATAAATTGATCGTTTCATTGGCTGTGTGACATGGGGCACCGTCCTGTTGAAACCACATTTCAGTGATATCCATGTCATCAATAATAGGCCAAAATTTAGTGGTTAACATCTCACGATAATTTCCCGAGCGTATAATTTCGCGAAATTCAGCTGTTAAGTGGCCAGCCAGATCGTGTGATTTAACACCACTGGATTATTTTTTGTGGGGCTATGTTAAAGACAGAGTTTATACGGAGCCAATCGAATCGATTGCAGCCTTAAAACTCAAAATCCGTGATGTCATTAACGAAATAAACCCTCCATTTTGCCAAAAAGTGATTAAAAATTTTGATGAAAGAATCAACATCTGTCAGCGTGGTCGTGGTGGACATTTGCCAGATATCATTTTTCATTCATAATTGCCAAACTTTTCTCTTTGTAATACAATAAAAATTTTATTCATTTTCCTCTAAATTCTTTGTTTTATTTTGTTTTAGAAAACAAAGTTCTTGTTGAAACACCCTTTATACGTAGCGGTAAAGTAGTTCAATTTTGTCGTTAGTTTTATTGTAAATGGTTAGGTTAGGTTAGTATTGTTGCCTAGGAACGTTTGACGAGTTTGACGAGTCTGACGGAACTTTAGCGACTTGATCGAATATCGATATTTAATTAACTGTCTAGAGATTCAATTAACTCTCTGATTTAACTTCTTTACTGGGACATATATACCAGTGGCGCTAAAACCTTTGTAGGACTGGGCCTCAGATTGCTGTACCTGTTTCATGATCATTGACAATCCAATAAGCATTAGCATTAGTGCACAGCCGGGGCTCGAACCTACGACCTAAAGGATGAGAGTCCCATGCTGAAGACACTAGGCCAACACTGCTCTTATCATAATAAATTACATCAGAATTTGTATTGGCTCGTTGGTCTCAAGTTCAGGAGCTTAATAATTCTGAGTATCGTTTTAAATCTAGCCTCATTGAGACTATTTCAATCAAGTCTCGTCCTTACATCACAAGTATATCACGTATCCAATAGAACATAGGGCAACATAAAACATTTATGCAACTAATCGTTGGATATTTTATATTAAATAGACGAATAGCCTTTTTGTGCTTTCTAACTAAAAGTATATTTATCGTTAGGAATCGTAATTGTTATAGTACAACAATGCAAATCTATAACACTTAAGTAATAATAAAAGTCTTTTAATTAAGATACTTTTACATTTATAAAAATTGTATACATATTTCAATACTCTTTTGGTATCTGTGTGCTCTTTTTTGGCAAAAGCCTCCTCCAATTCCCACCATTCCTCTCTGCACTGTCCCACTTTATGCCATATACCACTTACTGTTTCTTTGGTCTATCCACATTCCTTCAGGATGTTTACCTCTTTTTCGCTGTACCTTTGGTAGCAGTTTAGTACTATTATGCTCCACTTTTCCGGTCCATGCCATGTACCATGCCCATTTCCACTAAACTTATTTATTTTTCTTGTAACATCTGCTACCTCAGTTGTTTTTCTTTAAGCTGTTCTTTATTTTTTTACTTTGACATACATGCACTTTGTATGCTGGGCTTTAGAGGACGCCGTAGTTCGAAATCCATATGTCAGTAGTATACAAGTATTGAAGACCTTTGTTTTAAGAAAATGAGTATGCAATTTTCTTTTTTTTTCATAACACTTATAAGTACATGCAAAACTGCATTTTATATAAATTTAAATCGCAATATCGTGTAATTTAATCCGCAAGGCGTTAATTTGCGAACTTAATTAAGGGACAATGGCTGATAACTAACTTGTTGAAATGCTATACACGCTTATCAGAACCATCTACCCCAAAACAGTACCTAATGCTATGTATACATATATCCAGTAGACGTTTTATATATCAAAGCCTTCATCATTATTGAGCCTTGATACATTGTATGATATTACTTATTTTATTATACAAATAATGTAAAATATATATAACGAATATTGCTATATCAAAACATTTAGCTGATGTGGCTCGTGATGCGTCTGAGAAATCTAAAACAAATACAGGGGTTTAAGCTCCGAATAAGATTTGTCCCATTCGGTATCGAGACTTTGGCCCGTGGGGTCCTAGCGCTATAAGGCGTTTTAAGGAAATAGCAGAAAAGCTAAAGTCGATATCACAGGAGATCGAAGATCTGGCAGCTCGGAAGAAATAAGTCGAGCTATTCAAAGAAAGAACGCTGCCAGTATCTTCGGAACCTTGCCTAAGTGACTCCTTTTAATAATATATTTCATTTACTATATTTTAAGGTTAGTTATTGTTTAAAAATTGTTATCATTCTTTGCAAATTAACACTATTCATTAAATTTAATGCTGACATAATTCATTACAATGAATTGGTATTAAACAAATGGTAAACTTTTAGTCTTAACATATAGTATAGCTCATAATTGGTGCTAGCATTATTTAAAATTGTCATATAATCATGGGTAGTCTATATTAAAATTGTAATTACACCTTCCGCTTTGACACAATCAATTTATGAGCCACCAGCCCGTTCATCCCATGTTTGTATAAATCTTCTTACAGGTATAATCATTTTCATAATGAATAGGACGTAAGTAAATTTTATTGTTAAAGATATTAACATGAAAGGAAAATAACTCAAAAATTCAATATAATTGTTTATAGTATAGTCTTAGATGTCTGTTTTGGTTTCTTGTATGCTTGTTACGTTATAATGAACAGTGGCGGATGTAGGTTCGAATCCTATCTGTGCACCAATTGACCTATCTGTAGATCTACACTTTTAACTCGGTCGTTCTATTAAGTAAAATATCATAAGGAAAAAGGCTTACCTGTGCCATACAAGATATTTGCTTTTTAAAAAAAGTGAAAAAATATCATAGAACAGACAAATAAATACCATCTAAAAAGTAATTTGGTGTGTTTTGTTTCAGTGAATAACCAGTTACTATAATATATTTTAGGGATTTAATAAAATACATTTTCTATACAGATATTAATGTTTTATAAAACATTTTCATACATTAGTAATTTTACCATTTTATTCATATAACTGGTATGCAGCTACCTCGCACAAAGAATTAGTCTAGCTCTTCAAACGGGGAACGCTGCCAGTATCTTCGGAACCTTGCCTAAAGGGACTCCTTTCAATAATATTTTTTAATAGTTAAATTTTAAGGTTAGATATTAGGTATATTTTTATGTATTATGTTATTTGTTTTATTAATCAAATGTCAAAAGTTCGAATGAATAGTGCTATATAATTTATATTGAAGCCATACATACAGTTCATAAACGAATTCATATAACTTCTGATATACTCTTGAAATAAATGCCCTAATATTAAGAGGAGTTGTAATGCTCATTCATTTGTTCATTTAAGCTCTGTAAATACGGACAGTGAGAAAAGCTTTAGTCTAAGATATAGTGTATAATACTTACAATATTATATACAAAAACATATTTATTTAGTTATTCAAAGAATTAGTCTCGCTAGTATTTGTTTTAAAATATAAATTATAAGCTGTGCCAAAATTATATCTTTCTGATTAAATATGCTTTTATGATAAACTGTAGAATCATACTTAGTATTTATTCAAAATTTAATTACAATTTTACATGACACAATCGTCATGTTCCATGTCCAATGTTTGTATATAAATTTCATGTATTAATTTTTTTAATGCACAGATTAAAATATCAAATACATATTTAAATCTTATAATAATAATAATTTATTCATTGCACGAATATGGTACAAAATGTCAAGGTGGTACAATTGTCAGTCGTTCGCATATTCTGCCACACACAGTGGCGCGCAAATTTATCTTAGTTTAGATTTTACATTATTAGTCAGATTCATATCAAATAAGTCAATTATCATACATAATTAAATTTGTATAAATTACCATGTCTCACACAAATAATCGTTTATTGAGTAGTACGTTTTTTCTAAAAGTAATGCACTAAGTCGCTTTTTAAAGATTCTTGTCGGAAGATCTTTAAGTTCTTTCGGTAATCTATTGTAAATTTTAATTGCCATACAGAAGGCGTTTTTCCGAAATAATTCTAAATTTATTTTTGGCACAGCCAATTTCTCCCCATGTCTACTACTTACTACATTCGATTTAAAAATATGTATATTTCTGTGTACGAACAGGGACATTTCTAATATATAAATACATGGAAGAGATAACACTTTGAGTCTCTTAAATAGAGGCACGCAACTATCAATGCAATTTGCTCCACAAATTGCTCTAATACATTTTTTTGGGCCTTAAATACCCTATTCACTTCGACTGAATTTCCCCAAATTATAATTCCATATCTAATTATAGATGCAATATATGCATGATAAGCAGCTAATACCGCAGCATGGTTAACAGTTTCCCTTAGTCGTTTTAACACAAAAACAAAACGGTCTATTTTGTTCTGTAATTTTCCAATATGTGATTTCCAATTACAAAATTTATCTATCGTTATACCTAAAAATACACACTCGTTCATTATGTCCAGTTTATTGTGTTTATATTGTAAGTCTATTAGTGTTTTAGAGTTATATGTCTGAAAATGAATTATGTTAGTTTTGGTCATGTTTATTTGTAGGTTATTTGAATTCATCCAGTTGATGGCGTCGTCTAGAGATTTAATTAAGTTGTTTTTTAAATCTTGGTCGTTTTTGCCTTTTATTATAAGTGTAGTGTCATCAGCAAATAGTATACAGTTCTGGTGTATAGCATCTGGGAGGTCATTTATGTATGTTAGAAAAAGAAGTGGGGCCAAAATACTGCCCTGAGGTGTTCCGTACTCATTTTTCTTATAGTTGGATCTATAGGTTTTTTGTTTTAGTTTACAAATCTTTGTTATTTCCACATATTGCATTCAATATGTGGAAATAACAAAGACGAAACATAATTCAGCATCACCTAAACTATAACTTATTACATCAGATGAGAGCCAGGGAATTTTCCTCCTTTCGCAGCGAGTTTTGATTCCATTTGCATGGACATAACTGTGTTCCTCCCCGCTCTATTTGTGGTATTATTTTATCATTCAAATACAAAAATGCTATTTGTGATAAATTTGAAGAAATATTTGTTATATTATAAGACTGTGGACATGTTCTATCTGTATTGATTATGCTTTATAGCGCATTTATCATTCGCTCAAACGGTGAAGGAAAACATCGTCAATTTACCTTGCCTAACACCTAAAAATTTGATGGCATGTATCAGGCACAGAAGGCTGCACCTCCTTGCTTATTGGATTGACATTTATCATGAAACATATACAGAAATCTGAGGCAAAGACCTGAAAGAGGGGGTAGCGACACTGATTTATTCATTTTAATATGTAATAGAATTAAGTAAATGACAAAGTTATTTCATAATTTGCCTAAGAGCAACAAAAGACAATAATAATTACTGCAAACGGAAAATAATCTTCGTTTTGGTTGCCAGAGACTCTCAAATTAAATCAAATTAAATTAAAAATCATTTATTCATATAGGTAACATAATGTACACTTATGAACGTCAAAATATACTTTAAATGATTCTAATTTTACATTTACTGCCAGTTCTCAAATCAAGGGCGTAGAACGGAAGAGAAGAACTGGCAATAAGCTCTCCGCCACTCTTTTTAATCGCCAAGTTTTTTTTACACAATGTTTGTAAGGAGCTGCAACCATTCCACCATGTTCCATATGACATATTGAGTAATAAAGAATAATAAAATAAATTAAAAACAAAGATTTGTCCTCTTTCTGTCGAGGCATGGTGAATCATCATCATCATGGTCGGGTCGTGGCGTTCCAGTGTAAAGACGCTAATTAAAGATTAAAGTTGATTGTACCTCCATCGTTCAACGAATAAGTATCCCAATATGAAGGAAATGCTGCCAGCAAAGATTCACTACAGGGATTATTCATCCATTTTTTATTATTATTACTTTATAGGTTAACTTGTATATTGTAAATATAATGTGAATTACACGAAAAAAACTATTGGATACATAGATAAAAAAGAAAATATTTAAGCTAAAAACGAACCGATAACCACTAAACATACTATACCATAAATTACTTAGTTAAGCTGTAAAATACGTAATATTCAGCGATTCCATTATTCGCATCTGTTCATATCTGCGATCTGTAACCAATGGTCATTGCGCCCGATAGTTTATGCCACGATATAGTCGTTATTAGCAATGTATGGGTTCAATAGGTGCGGAATTCGTATTAAATTCACTCGTTATTATGATAAAATTTTCAAGACTTTTTTTAAGTTATGGACAATGTTTAAATACTGTACAAGCTGTATATGAACTAGCTGCAAAGAAAATAATAAATTGCAAAGTTTTTCCCTGTGGCTGACATAATGATGATTTATATTATTAAATAATAAAATAAATCGGAAGCGATAAGATCATGATCTCCCTTTTATTTAATAATTTTAATTACTACTCTATATTATGAGCAGCGTTGGCCTAATGACTCCATCGTGCGACTCTCATCCCTAAGGTCGTAGGTTCGAACCCTGGCTGTGCACCAATGAACTTTCTATGTGTACATTTAACATTGTAGGTAAACGTAATAGGAACAGGAACCGACATGTATTAGACCCAAAAAGTCGACGGCGTGTATGAGGCACAGGAGGCTTATCACCTACTTGCCTATTACATTTATATTTCTGTATACTTGAAACGAAGTGTTAATAAATAAATATATGACTTATCTCTATTTAGATAGACTCTCTTTGACATTTATTACGAACGAAACCCATACAAAACAATAATAAAAAAAAACTATTTTCATGCTTCGTTAGGTGCATAAGGGTCAATTTTTAACGGATGAATTGTCACGAAGATGTGCAGCGGTTTTGTCGAAGGAAATGCAGTGAGCGATTGAGACCGACTGAGAGAGAGAGAGAGAGAAAGGGTGATCGAGAAAAATACACGCAAAAAAACGAATACATCAAGTATTCGTTTAGTAGTTACATATTAGAACTTTAGACTGAAATTTTGTCGTATGACGTCTTGTGCACTAAAAGTAGATTGTTTTGAATATTTTTTTTTATAGAAGAGGGGGAAAACGGGCAGGAGGCTCACATGATGTTAAGTGATACCGCCGCCCATGGACACTCTCGATAGTATCTGATCTGATCTGTAATACTGTGCAGTATTACAGATCATATACTGGTACATGATCATCTATTGGGATATCTATCATAGTAATAATTAATTTATGCAAGGGTTTCAGTTCTGACAAACGTATCTACTTTGTACGCACGCACTTTTTTTTAAAGATTAAGGTTCATTTTGAGTGAGTAATGTTGTGGTTATTTCTCGTCCTGGCTGAGGAGCAGACGTGTACCACAGCGTTGTCAGTGGCCGTCTGCCAGAAACCACAAAAAACAAAACCATATTTGACGTAAACATGATTATTAAGTAAAATATCTATTAATACACAAATTCACTTTGATATAGCTAAAGTCTATATCTTATGGGAATTTATATCTGACGGAAAATGCTGGTGATTATTACTGCTCTCACTAATTATGCAACACTAGTTTAAAATAGCGATTGAGAATTGCGAATTGAGTGAATAAAACTCGTAGCATACTTGGCGTCCGGCGCCGAAATGCCACCCTATTCCCACCAATATTTGGCGCGTGACTCACATACGCAAGCTTCCTGTTCATTCTCACATATTGCTGTATCAACTTATTATTAAACTACATTTCTTTGGGGCATTCATACCAGCACCTGCAGCTATTATAAAGATATTTCCAATTGTTCAATATATGTATATTCTATACATGTGTATATTGTAACTATAAAACAATTAAATAATATCTAAATCTAATCAAGATTATAAAGAAATAGAAAGAATTAATTATTTTAAGAATAAAAATCATCGATCAAATGACTCCTAAAAAGGATTAGAAATTGTAACGCCAAAAACGATTTATTATTTACTTAAGCACATGGCAACTTTTATAATATGTATTAAAAGTTTAGATTCGAAGCAATATGCATTGTCATTGTATTTCATTAAAATAATTCGTTACAAATTTTGCATGTTAAGTTCTGAGCGCCGGGGAAGTTTTGCAAATGTTTTGAATGATGAGTTCCACGGTTTGAACTTTGAAATTTCAGTTAGATGTCTTACATACTTTCGAAGACTTGACAGGCGTATAATCAGGACAGGTGTTCTGTAGAGGTCTTATGATATTGGAGCAACCTTGTTTATATTTGTTTAAATAATTATTAAAGTTGCCTATAGTATAAAAGTTGAGGAAATAAAAAATCTCTAAATACAATTAATTAATAAGAATTAGCCAAAACAGTATAGATGAACGTACAACAGGATAAAATAAAATTAAGCGACTTTAAAATAAAAACAAAATTTTAAGACGCATACTATATACCGAAAATTCAAATGGAGATGGAGAGGTCATATGATGAGAGAAAACATATTATATAAAAAAAAACTGTTAATTTAATTGCACAAATATATGTTTCATAAGGCGTAACATTTTATTACCTGATCATTTTTCACTTCAATTTTTTCCTTAAAGCGCCAAAATTAGTGATTTTCCAATTCTTAAACGGCCGGCAACGTACTCGCGAGCCCTCTGGCATTGAGACTGTCCATGGGCGGCTGTATCACTTAAGATCAGGTGAGCCTCCTGCCCGTTTGACCCCTGTTCTATAAAAAAAAAGATTTTTATTCTTGATACACCATAGAAGTATTACTTCTAACGCCTGAACATAGAAAAACACTCACGCTTTTTTAACATAGTTATTTTTTTTTTCTACAGTATCTTTAGCAAAGATTTAAGATCATATAATATATAGACTTTACATAAACACTCCATAAAATTAGCCAAAAAATGCCTGCGAAATAGGAAGTCCTTGTTCCCATATGTTTGCGTAAAAAGGTTTACAAGATAACACGAAACGTAGGCAATCATCTATCCAAACAATATTTGACCCGTGTTATTAAGTTCCGTATGCTTGGAAAAGTTGGTTCTTGTGTATATGATTACATTATAGGGCAGACAAGATAGAGGGCCTCTTATTTATATGTCCTCGATAGCAAAATGTTGCTTCCTTTAAATTAAAATCGCTCGAAAGCGAAAAGGCCGCCAGTTGCCCACCTTTTCGTTTATATTATATTTCTGCAATGAAGTGTTAGTAAATAATAAATAAATGAATAAAATCGTTAGATACATAAAATTCTCTTTGATATCCAAAAATAACCAGTGGCGTTAAAACCTTTAGGGTCTGGTAATCGAAACTGTTGTGCCTCTTCATTCTCATTAATTTTCTAATAGGCAAGGCAAGGCAAGGCAAGAAGATTCCTTACGATATATTCGTTCACCGTACGAGCGATCATTAAATGTACACAGTTAGTCCATACTTATGGACTTTCTGTCAGTGTGCATGCACGGCCGGATATCAAATCCACGACCTCTTGGATGAGATTCACACGCACGATGAACATCTAGGCAATAATCCTGTTTCAATAACAGACATCTATTTAAGTTTCTTACACTAATATAAACGCTATTAAGACTTATTTTTATCTTATATAGTTTCATCATTTAAACAAAACTATATTTGTATTGATTTGTGCCGTGTGATTGCCTCTTGATAATGAATGTTTTATTACGTTTTTTTTTTCAAAAATATGTGAGAGTGATAAGCACTATTTAATAGCTAAAGAGATTCCAAATTTAATAAAATCACTCACGAAAGAATATTAAATTTCAATTTAAAAAATATTATTGTCTTTTATTAACATAACTTTTACACATTTAAAGAAAAACACTTTTTTACGGATTATAGTTATGTATTATTGTATTTAAACTTATTTTACTGACTCACCGTCACCGTGACCACGCACGCTGTAAAGCACGCGAAACGTCGGTTTAAATTTAAAATTATGTCTAAATAATTATAAGTTTAAATACAATAATACATAACTATAATCCGTAAAAAAGTGTTTTTTTTTTTTTTCTTTAAAAAATATTACCTAAATCAAACTGTTATAAATTATGCATATCAAAAATTATGCTAATGAGACTCAGCGTCATTTAATTCACATTTGAAAATAGATACACATAATCAAATGAGAATTCTCGTCATGAAAAAGTTTCTTTTCGTTAGTTTTTCGTGCAATTTTAATGGTTATATTGTGTGTGTATATGTCACTGGCCTAAGCGTCCAGTTTGAGTTTCCATGACACCAACATCTTTGTTATTTAAGATTATGTATAAAATAAATAATTATGAGCACACCCCACATACACACCATCACGTAAACACCCACAGTTTTACACCATCACACAACACAACGAAATTCGGCTAAGTTAAAGTGAAATTGAATCACAATTAGTTAAATGTATTGAATACTTTTTGTTTGTTTGTTCCCTTTTGTAAATCTTTGAGACTTTTTGTAGTAAAATGTATGATGTATTCCATCTTTTGTTATATTTGCAGCGTATTTGTTTGTAATTATATTATATAATTTATGTTAGCTGTAGGATTATCAAATATATAAATGATTGAGGGCCTGTTTCACAAGGTATGGATAAAGTGTCAAATAGCTATGCAACACATAAATTACTCAAAAGATAAAAGTTCCAAATAAGATACTTCGCATTTCATGACGAATATCGCTATCTGACAGTCGTGAAACGCAAAAATACTATTTATCCTACCAATAAGTAATAAATAGCTTATTTGGAACTTATCCGGACATTGTGAAACAGGCCCTAAATAAGTTAATGTACAGGAAGGGGTTGGGCTAGATTTCGCATAAATACGGCCACTGAGTACTAAGAGCAAGATCTACCAGGACACTATAAAGTTAAAAGAGTATGATAGAAATATAATAACTAAACACAAAACAGGGGTGGGAAAATCAAGCGAAGACCTTTAGCGCCAGTATGATGCTGTGAGGTTGATATAATGATTCCTACAGTGTTCATAAGTCAGAATGTCAACAGTGTAATTTAGATGTCAACTTTATAATGTTCATAAATAATAGTGGTAGAAAAATGTTTCTCAGTGAATCTTTCGATTTGTGTGCGATGAAAAATGCACACTACAAACGCTGACTACAAAATATTCGCTTCTATCTTTACCACGGTGTCTTATATACGATACTGCCATCCTTTTTTATTGAGTTTGTAAAACTGAGGGTCACTTCTAAAAGATTCTGCTTCTTCGGCAGATTGTAAAAGATCATCACGATTATTATCGGGTTACATCCCAGAATTTGAAAAGTTTGACCCTTTACGAAATTACGCAGGTACGATTGAACAGGTCTCGCTCTAGTTTTTAAACAAAAACTTTTCACAACGGAAAAAGTTTTTATATTTCCTAATTAAATTATTTTTATTTAGGTTTCGCTTATAGTTTGTATGAATGAAAGGTACCAGGATAGGATACAAGAAAGCGTAAGAATGTCTTCAACAGAAACAAATTTTAAAAAGGATCTCTTTCAGTCAGTTGAATTTAAATTTTCGCCAACCCGCCTGGAAAAACTTGTTACAGTGAAAAGTCGCCATTTTAGGTATTACATTACCCAAGTAGATTTTCAGGGCAAAAACTCGATGACGTGACAAAAGCGTCTCAAAATGTCTTTATAGAATTATGTTATATGCGTGTAAAGTTCGATTTCCACTATAAGATAAAATATCGAATAACATCGTAAAAGCTTTTCTCAAAATTCACTGATAGCCAGATCAGCATTCTGGTAAACGAGATAGATCTGAATATTCTCTCCCCCTCACACTATGAAATAAAGCTTACTCCAATTTTTATAATTTTTTTTTATCTCTTCGTGCTTGTCGTTTGTCATGCTTGTCACATTTAATCTTGTGTTTTATTTTTCTTGTACCAATGTGTGCCGAGCAGTGGCAACCATCATGTGTATATATATATATATATTAAAATAAACTTTATTATTTTTAATATAAAAAGCAATTTAGTTGTAATTATTTGAAACGGCTGGTTGGCTGAACATTATTTAACGAAGTTTTGTGTTTTATTTTAATATAAAAGAGGCAAAAAAGGGGTAAACGGGCCGGAAGCTCATCTGGTGTTAAGTATACCACCGCAAATGTCATTAACAGGACATTCGCAAGTGCGTTGCCGGCCTTTTGACAAAAATATGTTCACTATCAAAAGTTTCAATTTCATTATGAACTTAACATTATCCAGCACACATGTAAATAAAGCTAGAAATCGTGTGAATAAATTTTTTATTGTATTCCTAATATTGTGAGTATATATTCGTTAATTAATAGTTTAAAAAAATGTCTTTTTTATCGCAAAAGTTTCGTCTAAGAAATGCGCAATGTTTGTAAACACTCAAAACAAAAAAAACGCCTCTTTTCTTTTAAATAAAACTGTGATTGTGGTTTCAGTATAACCTTAGGAGTTCAAAGCAAAGAAGTAAATTATATCAGTATCTGATCAGATATCTTTACGTACAGTCAGTGTTTTGCGCTTCGAGTGACATTGACAAATGAGATGAGGGCTCACTTCACTTCGAGATGTTTTTATGTATTGGCCAAATTGAAAATCAGGAGACGCATAAATAGACATGATTTATGTACTACATATTTAAATCACAAGGGTATTGTTAATAATCTATGGGTTTTAAGTTATAATATGGGTAATAAGTTAGTAAAAGGAACAAAAGATTATTTAATAAAATATTGTGTAGATGTATATATAAATATCATTGCGTTATTAAGTTTAAGATTTTCTTGAGTATTGTTAATAATCTATGGGTTTTAAGTTAGTACTACAAAACAAAAAGGAACAAAAGATTATTATTTAATAAAATATTGTGTAGATGTATACTTTCATTAAATATTTTGCCCAATTATAAAAAAATAATTTAATTATATTTGCATGGCATTGCAATTTGATTGTACACGTTGCCTCAAGTAAGTTATATATTATTATTAACAGGGGGAAAATGGGCAGGAGGCTCACTTGATGTTAAGTGATACCGCCGCCCATGGACACTCTCGATTCTAGAGGGCTCGCGAGTGCGTTGCCAGCCTTTTAAGAATTAGTAATTATGCCACTTTGTCAAAACAATGTCATTGTTGATTATATATAACAGTAAAAAACTTATAAAATTAGTTAAAACGGCCTCACTCAGAGTTTTCCGTTACGATAAAACAGTTACTTAAGCCATTTAATACAGCTTAAGAAATGTGTAAAGGTTACTACACAGTTAATGACTACCTAGGAGACAAACGCGCTGCAATAGTTCTAGTTAAATTGTTATAATTTGTATTGTTTTCTTTGAAGTCTAGAGAATATATGTGTGATGAATGTGGAAAATTACACAACAGATTTTTATTTCCTTTGAAAAATTTTAATTGAAAAATGGTAAAACTTGCTGAGTTTCTTGCCCGTTCTTTTGAGAACAAGGCCTCCTGGTAGTTATACGAACGAATGGCGTAGTCTTGCTCTTTCGCCAATTTTGTAAGCAATCTTGACATTCATGACTAAGACGCATCTAAACTGAATAATCGTAGTTTGATTTGATTTAATATATAATTAAAAATTAATAAAATTTGATGATGAATAGTGGAACATGACTGTGTTATGTGGTAGCCACTGTATTATTAATTTGTATAAGTTATGTTATGTGATCCCCACTATATTATTAATACTTCTATTTACCTAATTACTATTTCTTTACCTTGTATAAGTTAACCATCTGTTTACGTTATAAGTTAAGATTAATTAGTTTGTTCCACTTAATGTATCCCTACTCTTAAACGACAAAACCCAAACCTTTAAGTATCAAGTCCCGATCCTTTGAAAGCCACTGCCGCCGCCCCTGCGGTTCCTGGACAAGGACGTGCCGTGGAAGACGCCGGTCACCTTCCTTGGGGTCACCATCGACCGGCAACTGTCCATGCGGCACCATGTCAAGAGGATCGCAGGAAGAGCGAAGGGGGTGTCGAGCAAACTCCGCCCCCTATTCACCGGCAACCTACCGATCCGTATTAAGCTCGCGCTGTACAAGCTGTACGTGCGCCCACATCTCACGTACGCGGCGCCGGCGTGGTTCTCCTACACTAAGGAGTCCAACCGGCAGAGACTGCGCGCCGTGCAGAACAACTGCCTGAGGCGCGCAGTGGGGGCCCCCCGCTACGTGAGAAACGCCACCATAGCGCGAGACCTGCGGATGGAGTCCATCGACGAGTTCGTCGCGCGACTCGTGAAGGGGATGTTCGGTCGAGCGGATGGCTCTCAGCATCCCCATCTGCAAAACCTTCCATTCCATATTCTCACTTGAACGCTAGTTTTTGTAAGCATAATTTTAAATAAAGTTTTTGTTAGTTTTAAAAACAAGTTTTTGTCACTGCCTCACAACAACTGTAATTGAGTAATTCCCAAGAGAGATCCACAAATAAAGGCACGAAATGAGTGACGTGGAGATCACAAAATTCAATCTATCGTAAGCTGATGAAATCTCCTGTTACACGGCTGTGATCGAATCGATGCCTCGTACTTTTTCAAGCCTTTGATTTCGCGTTGAAAGAAAATAACGTTTAAATCGTCCCTTTACTGTGTACTAAGTAATATACAGTTCTCTCTCCGTCAAATTATTTTGCGTCGTGATTAAAGGTACATGATTAAGATTTTGGCATTGTGTATGGTATGAAAAATTTCCGGCTAACTCGTTTAGTGCTGGTGTATTAGGTTACAAATAAATTAATAATATTATTTATGGCTCACGCAAGTATATAATCAATTAAACAAATACAGTGCATTTTTGAAAAAACGTCACAATGTGTCAGTCTCTCGCTACTACATTTAATTGACAGATGACTATTTGATATAATTATTTGTGTTGCCATATTAAAATCATTTTTTGCTGCAATATACTATTGTTTGTTACTTGCAACACAAATTTCACTGGAACCGCCGTCCATGGACACTCTCAATGCCAGAGAGCTCGCGAGTACGTTGCCGGCATCTTAAGAATTGGTACGCTCTCTTCTTGAAGGACCCTAAGTCAAATTGGTTCGGAAATACTTCAGTGGGCAGCTGGCAGTTATATTAATTTTATACTGCTATTATTTATACTGTTATGTATTGGGCTTCAGCGTGCGACTCTCATCTCTGAGGTCGTAGGTTCGATCCCCGGCTGTGCACTTATTAACTTTCTTTGCTTCTTGTGCGCATTTAACATTCGAACGGTGAAGAAAAGGATCGTGAGGAAACAGCATGTCGGTTTGTCTGTCTTTATCCCTAATAGTCGACAGCGTGGGTCACACAGGCACAGGCACCGGAGGTTGATCACCTACTTGCCTATTAGATTGAAGAATGATTCAGAAACCTGAGGCTCAGGCTCTGAAACTCTTTAGGTTTTAGCGCTACTGGTTTATTGATTTATTTTATTAAATAGAAGTATGACGCAAAATGGCTGTCTCAATAAATTGATCGTCGCATACCCCAATTCGCCCCGCCCCGGCGTCACTTGATTACATAGATCGGTGTTCATTAACCAAACTGTTCTAGAAAGACGATAATTGTATTTATTATGCTGGGAATATTTTGAATTACGCCTCATCGGCTTTTACCGTGTAACCCAGAATAATATTTTTACAAATAATTTATCATCTGTATGTTTCTAAAGCTGTCAAATAGAACATGATATAGTATTGAAATTCTGAAATGGCTATCAAGCCGTTCTTTGGCTAGCTTCTTTTACAGCTTTGGGACTTTTTAATAACTCACAAATAAAATGTATTAACTATAAGATTTACGAGATAATGTTTTATCTACCAGTTTGTTGACGTAACCACAGGAAAATATAACGTTTTCACGAACCTAAAGTACTCTAATATTTGAACTAGACTTCGGTCCGAGATTGAAATATGAAGAAGTGTGTTTTCTATTTTTCGATTTACGATTTGTATATCATTATTTATTGAGACCCAAGACTGTATTAATGTACGAGATTCTGACATATTTCATCTTGTTAAAATCAATCTTAGATATATATAATATACAATTATGTCAAGTCAAAACACTAATATGTAAAAAAATATCTAATATAATAATACCTAACCTTAGAATGTAACAACTATAATGTAAATTACATTTTCATTAACAGGCATTTTCTATGTATGCAGTTAATACAAACAAAAATAAATAGATAGAAAATGCCTGGTACACAGCGAGGCCCAATTGCTAATCTTTTCGACCTGTCTTATACTAAAACGGAAGGTATTCTTATTGTGAAACAGTAGCTTATTTATATTTATATGTAGAAAAGATTAGGTACGACAAGTACCCCTTTATATGTCAAATGGAAGAGAATAGCTGCCCACGACACCTAATCCTAGTTCACTTTCTCTTTTAATTATAATACAGGTTTTCTTTCTTTCTTTTTATACTGGCGAAACCCTGTTTCGGATAAAGTTCTTAAATCGTTGTATAAATGTATCTTATTTTAATGATCTTGAAAGGAAAGAGTGGAATTATGAATAAAAAAAGCACTTCAAGTGGTAAATTCAAGTGCTTTTTTTTAAATACTGATGTTTATAAGTCTACCATAATTAATAAATTATTTTTTTACGTATTTCCCATGACATAGTCAGTGCTCCACTTTGACGTAGAGCGCATTGTGAGCGGTTTTGGAATCCGCAAATATGGCTGTGTAAAAATACAAAGTCCCATTCCCTTTAAGGCATGCGAGTCCCATATATCAAACCCATTAGGCTTATTTCAAAGGCAAGCTATACACCACACGTTTTACAGGCGGTTGCAATGTTAATCAATGGGTCCAAGTTTTAATTTAGGTCTTTCTTCTTCTTCTTTGACGGAACTTTGGGCTCTTGGATTTACCTTTTAGATCGTAATTAATTTGTAAATGAATTCAAAAAATGGTTATTTTTGAGTAGCGAAAAGTAGTGAGTAAACACTATTGGGACATTTTCCAGTAGTCTCGGTATTCAGACTGGAGTCGCCAAAACCCTATGCTAATTATTAAGCTAATTGTTAATGGTTATACACCTTAGACATAGGACTACTTATATATAAAGCTCGGATTGTTAGAAAATGCTATAATTGAGTAAATTTTGATTATTATTGTTGCTTTGAGTCATCATTGAGTTTCCTTTTAGAATAATAATTTATTTTAATTCAATTTGTTTTGTTATTATTTAATCTTTTATAGCTATACCATAGAACTCATTACTTTACGAATAAAAGTACAAATATTTGTCCAATCAATCAGAGCACAACAAATGCCTCGAGTAGGGTCGAAGCGCCATTTTGACTTTAGACGGTGCGTTCAGTATTCAGTGGAGCATTGTGGTGAAGAGAGATTAGACCTAGTTGGATCTGGTAGATTGTGATTTAGTAAGATCGGTTGAACCCACTGCTCGTTATATATATATAAGTTAGAAGGAATCAATCTAAATTAATTATTGTACCGATAATAATTTGTCTTTGTCATTCCACTTTACACGACACGACGCCCACAAAACCCACTAATGTCGATGCCTATATCGTAGTAGTGATTTCTCCGACATATATCTTTCATAAGAAGAAGTTCAAATCATATAAACGCAAGTGTATTGCTGGCATTACTCTGAGATGAGCCAAACTCCGCCTCAATTTGTGGCGTTGGCACTTGTCATTTCTCACATAGTATCAAAAGTATGTGTATTAAAAATGGCGGCATGGAATATTGTGGTTTTGCAATTTTGAGTATGATTAGATTTCACGTTCTATATAATAAATATATACTTTGACACACTTAGAACGGTTGGGCGTGTGACTCTGTGGTTATGTATTCATATTACGGTTGTGAACCAAATAATGTGTGCAATTATGACTCCTCCTACAGTTAAGATAACCTGAAACCAACAGATTTCAAACCTAAAAATCGACGAAATGAGTCACAGAGACTGATCATCTAATTGTCTATGAAATAAAATGATCAAAGAAACGGTTGCAATCTGAGACCAGACCAACAAATGTAATATACCTTTCTATTTGTTTTCTAAGAATAAAAAAAAACCTTTATAGCTCTGCCTCAGATTTCTGTAACTGTTTTATAATTATGCCCTCCAGATGCACAGAAGGACTGTGCCTAATACATGCCGTCAAGCCGGTTTCCTCCCGATGTTTTCCATCACCGTTCGAGCGAATGCTAAATGTGCATATAGAAAGAAAGTATATTGGTGCACAGCCGTATCGAACCTATGACGTCAAGGATGAGAATCGCCCGCTGAATCCACTAGGCCGACAAAGCTTTACCGTTTCTAAGAATATAATATTTGTATTGTTTTCAACTTAATTTGGGCAAAAAAATTACAATACGAATATTCGTAGTCGTGGGATTTCAATAATTTATTTTCGGGTCTGACCTTGGTAGACCCAGGAAACTAACAAAAACATCACAAAGAAATCATATCTCTCACTCATTCACACTCACATGCACCCACAAACACACATTACACACACAGATTCACATTCACTCACGTACGTAAACAGTTAAAAAAATGTTATGGAATTGAACTCAACATGAACTTTTATGTAAAAGGGTTCCCAAATCTTATTTTTTTTAAATAATCAGGCATTTTCGAGTAATTGCAAATATTAAAATAATAATAATTGTGAACTTCTTTCTTTTTGCAGTTCATTTTATCCAGTTCCGAAAATCGAGTTCCAGCAACTAGAAAATTTCATCAAAGAATTCAAATACAGTGAAGTGTTTATCAAGATTGGGAATATCCCTGGGGATGTGCAAGGGTTATTTCTTTAAAAACTCTTTGGAACATTCTGTACCTGCGAACTTAGCGATGCAAATCGCAGATTTTGTTTCAAATTGAAATGTTTTAAGAGAGAGAAATTGCCATTTGTTCAGAATACTTTCAGACTGATTACAATATTTTAGCGTCTTAAGTTGAATATAAGAAAAGCTGTTTAATAATTTAAATAGTTATAACTGTGTAGAGTTTTAGAAAAAAACGTGTGGCACTCGGGAACTGCCGCGGTAAAGTTATTACATAGCATTTTCTATCATCTTATGCAATTATAATTATTTATTTACTTTTTATTTATCCAGTATTTGTTTTCTTTGATATTTATTCAATCTACCACTATCAGACTAACACGCCGCGCCGGCCGCGCTTACGGTACGTCACCGATCTCGTCAGAGAGATGTGAATACGCAGTATGTGTTCTGTTCCGCTCTAACGCTTGGGGTTGTTTTCGTTACGGAATTTCTTGATTCTGTCGCCGCGCTCAAAGCCCGTGATAAAATCTATATTTAAAAATAATTAAAATTATGTTTAAATTTGGAAATGTAAACTACAGCAGACTTTAGAAGCGCGCGGTGAACCGATCCTTCTGAAAATTTTGAAGATGCCATCATTGAACTTTGATATGCTGAGAACGAAGGCGTTCACAAAAAGGAGTAATTAACCTCTATTCCTCTATAAAAGAAATGATCAAATAAATGGTTTTAATCTTGAATACATAGCCTTCTGTTACATAAAAAATAAGATGTACTTATCAGATATAACAGGCAGATAATCTTATCCATCGCCGGGTTTTGTTTGTACGCTCTTTTCTTGAAGTACACGAAGTCAAATTGATTCGGAAATATTTCGATGGTTCCATTTAGTGGTGCTGCGCGGCAAAAACTTGAGAAAACGATGATAATTTGTTTTCTAAACTACCACAAAGTGCTGAAGATTTTTATACTGTCATAGAAATGTCTACCCCGCTTTTCGGTAATCCCACTAAAGATTCAAATCATGTCTTGAAATACGTAATTCACTCGTCTTATTGAAAAACGGGAGCTTAATAACACCGGCACCTGGATTATTTGAAGGGTCTGACAGCAACCGATTGCCTCGATAACCGTTATTGTGCCAAGTTCAAGTAAATTTTCATTTTAGGGACCCGTAGGTACCGCAAATGAAATATGTAATTATTATTAAATAATTGTATGATTTATAAATACGTTATCGGGAATATTTTTATTGCATCAGTTTAATTTATTAATAATAATAATTTATGCCAATTAGATGACACAGATTCGTTTAACTTAATTTTGTACAAGGGTCTTAGACAATCTGAGACAAATCTTTGTTTTGAGTTTTTAATTTATTTTATTATTATTTATTACTTAACATGGAACATGGTGTAATGGCTTAGCCAACCATTGGCAGAATACCATAGGCTTGATCTTAAAGTAGATCTCTTCTGAACTTACGATGATCTGATCGATCGCCGGTACCTTTTAATTTACGAAACCCATACGAAACGAGTCTCCATGTATGGAACTTAATGTACTTTTCTTAATAACGCAGCGCCCATGAAGCATCTTTGCGTAGTGCACCAAAACAGAAATAACAAAGGTGTGTACGGTGTGCGTGTGTATTTGTATGTCTCATGCATGGATATAGTGGTTAACTGCCACGGCTGAACATTTGAACAACAAAGCTCGAATAAATGCTTTAAAAATTGATTATTTTCGATTTTTAGTTCTTTTTTAAATACCCTCAAGCTTAGGAAGTTTTAGAAATAATAATGTTGTGTTTTGTAATTAAGTAGTGTTGGCAAAATGGTTTCAGCGACCGACACATCTATAAGGTCATAGGTTTGCAGCTGGGCCCCAATAGACTTTCTTTCTATATTCGAACATTTGAACGGTGGAGATAAACATTGTGACACAACCGGCTTGCCTTTGACCCAAAAAGTCGACTACGTATATGTGACTGATCACTTATTTGTCTATTAAACAGAACAGAACTCTGAGGCTCAGACCAAAATTAGTTATAGTGACACTGATTGACAGTGATCTACACTTTCCCGAATTGTATTAACCAGCAAGTGATTTGGTATTTAGTAAAAATTAACGATTTTATACAGCAAAAACCTAAAAAATGAAACCATCAACGTTTTATAATGGCAACATTATTTCTGACACCTAGGAAAATAAATTAAACTTATTATCCTCCATATCACATTACGCACCATAAGCAGTTACATTTCATAATTACTACGGAACCCGCGACGCGTGACCCCCACTCGCGCCTACCTCCTTAGTATTCAGGACGCGAAGGACATAATTCCACACCGTGATCACCAAGACTCGTTATCTTCAAGCTATTCACAAACGAAAAAATCATTAAATTTTGTACACGTACGCGAAAATTGAACTTAGATCCGAACTTCAAAGGCATTTCAATATACGTCAACGCAATAGAAAAGAAAATACATTCAAGATGACTAAAGATCCTATACAAATTTTAATAATATGTTGGTGAAGAAATTGATCTAACCCACCAGGCCCCTAAGTTGTTACTAGATGGTGCATGTTTAACAAATTTTTGAACTAATAACTTCTAATGGGAGTGTAAACCGCTTCGTTACGTAACGCGTTACGGCGCCAGTCTAGCTTCCCTTTATCTTACGCAAACGGCAGCGGTAAGCAGGCTCTTTCCTACTAATACTAACACGGAGCGCTAGCCGTATTTTGGCCTGACGCTTTCCCCTCTCGGCTCTCTCTACCCAGTGTTTAGTCTGCGTTTGACATTTACTAACAGTGAGCATATAGCCCTAAACTATCACCTTTTGTACACTATACATAAAAATATATGATGATAAAGAGAAAGTGATTATAAAAAATATTATGAATGAAACGGAAGATGTTCCTTACAGGATTAATTAGTTCAATTTTGATTCATTTAAGTTACTACTTCTTATTTTTAAAAGACATTAAGTTTGTGTATGTACGAATTCTTTTAAAAATTAAAAAAAAAAACAAATGTAACTTTAAAAATTTCAACCACCTAACCAAATGACGCAGGCCTTAAAACACTTAAACGCCAGGTTTCTTACGTGTTAATTATCATATAATATATTATATATGTGTATTATATACATCGATCAGAAACAGTCTCTGTCCAAATTAAATTCCAAGATAGTAATAGGATTAGATGATCTATGGCCGTTTTGTGTCACGTGACTGACATATTGACAACCTATCAATATTTACCAACCTATTTACATCAAATTAACTGTAGATTTTTGCTAATTAATGATTATTAACAAGTGATACTCCACTCTTCACTATCTAAAACCTTATTTTTCACAATATCGAATAGCTTCTAGTCAAAAATGTACTATGTTTGTGTTTTGCTCATGTGGCTAAGGAACGATGTCTGTCAATTATAATCGCTTGCTATGATTTCGCAGATGCATATAAAATATATTTTAAACCTACAATGTTTAATTTGATTGTCATACAGGCTACGATGGCCATGTGTCTTATGAGCGTATTCTTTAAAATATTTATAGGAAGGAGGCAGTACGGCTTCCTTCGGCAGTCACAGAACATACATGGTTTCCACAGATTGTTACAAAAAATCGTTGTCATTACTTTTTATATGGTACAAATATACCTTTATATAAGCGATATGTGAAATAAAATCACTTATTGTGATGTGACGAATAAAATATTAAACACAACAAAGACTTTCCTCAACGCTTTCAAAATGAACCATTTGACCCCTGGTCATTTTAATATATGAAAAAGTGTCAACTGTCACCTCGACCAATTTGTCAATAAATCGGTCGATTTATCCAGGCAAAAGGCAGTGCAGTGTGAAATTGAGAATTTTAAAAGTGCTGAAACAGATAGCCGTTTTCATACCCGTAAATTCGACGAGTGAGTTACGCCTTATTTGGTAGACGAATGTACTTGACTGAGAATGGAGTGATGTTTGGTGTGACCACGTTGCGTAAATTATTAAGACAACAATGATTATGGTGTCTCATTGTTATTAACTTACATTACTTAGTAAATAAACATTTACAGAATCTAAATAAAACAAATGCACTTAAAAATTATTAAACATACATACATATACAGTCTTAAATATAGCGAAACGGTTTGATTTGACTCACTTAAACAGGCTACGTGAGGATATGATGCTGACTCAATCAAACTTCTTGACACAACAAGAATTAGAGGCCTAAATAGGAGTAGATTTATTTAGTGTGGCATACCTATCGGACATACAAACATAGTGTCAAAACTTTATAGAACACTAATACTATATGTGAATATTACCTTAGTTTTATTGTAGAAAACTAAGTCAACATACTACTAACTGATTTTGAAATGTAATACAACTGGCCATAATAATTATTGTAGTACACTCTTTTTTTGTGAACTTTATAGGAAAAAAATAAAACTAAAATCGAATTGAACTATATTAAATTAATTAAAGTACGTATGTCTATTCAAGAGTCACGATTTGACAGAAGGAGAAAGTACATTGATAAATAATTGGCAACGCTCTAGTCAATTTCGTGTCATTAGAGGCCGTTTGTGAGTGAATGAAATGTGTAACTACATATCAGGGCTCAGGAGCAACACTGCTTACGTTAGAGTTAGTCAATGCAACATTCTAATTATGAAATAATGTCTAGAAGTTATTGAGTTTATCCACTTTAAACAAAACACAAATCTTTACTTTTTATATAATTAGAATATCAATGAAAGAGCACAGTTATTTTTCTAAATTGAACGGCGAAATAACTCTACAATATAATAATCAAACTGCAAATCATAAAATCATGGTCGCCTTATCCAACCCTTCTGAAGAGTACTCGTATTCAGTAAATCGAAAGTCGTTAGAAAAACCGAGATACATTTTTTTGATCGCTTATAAAGTCTCCGCTTTGAGCATTTTTCGTTGCGTTTTGCTTTGAAAGCCTTTTTGCATACAAAAGACTCAATTCGTCATCTATGTTAAATTATGTGGAAATTTCACTTTCAGTTGCCGATTTTTGTATCTCAAAGGTGAATCAATAGTTATTCAATAAAATATTTCTGATAAAGTGTTTAGCATATACTTTTAAAGAATTTCTTTGATAAATGTTTAGTTAGTTTCTAGATACTTTAATGATTGTTGTATGGGATTACTATTAACTAAATAAACTAATTAGGTAACATAGTACAACCATCCTGTGCTCTTAAATTTTTCTTCATATTAAAAAATAAATCTCATCTAATGATTGTGAAATACCGAAAATCTTACGTATTTAATACTAAAAGGCCAGCGGCACAATCGCACGCCATCTGACTTTGAGTGCCCATGAGCGGTGACTTCACTTAACATCGGGTAGGTACTCCTGCCGGTTTGCCTCCAGTTCTATTGAAAAAACCAACCGGGATTTTCCTATCCGCCGACCATGGGTAATTGCACCAGGGAGACTAAGATTGCCTACGTTAAGTACCCTTAAGGGTAGGTTACGTTTTTTTTAAAGATAAAATTATGTCTTTGAAAATACCTTCGAATTTTAGGTCGGAACGGTTTCTTAACGACGTTTATCCGTATGAATAGTACCAATAGTTTGAACGCACAGCAGAGTTGAGACGTGTCCGGTGTCATCTTCATCGAGTAAAAATAGCAGGTATTTGCGTATATAATAACGTAATATACTAAAGTATAATTGACGTCTTTAAATTTAAATTATCATTGCAAGGCGACTTTAATTGTAGTTACAAATATACTGCTGTAAACATGTCACCGTATAGAAAAGTATATGTGACGGTACGTTTTTATTAAATAAACATTAGTATCAAACTTGTTTGATTTTGTTTTGTTTCATATTAGCTTTGCAAAGCCGATAGCTGCGCTGGATTTTCACAAATGACGTGAAATATGATTTTAAATTCAACTCACCATATTTGCAAATTTAAACTTTAATAGAATGGAATAAGGTTTAAGTTTGTATATTATAGTAATTCCATAGTCTAGCCATATTAGCTTTGTCTAGATATTACGATTCAATATAGTTTCATTTGTATAAGCCACTTGCGATGATAGGTTTTCCTTGAAGTTTTGCGAAATGCAAGATTTGTCTTTGAATATTCAAGGTTTTTCTTCGGCTACAAATGTAAGCAATTCTCAATGTATATATATATAAGTAATATCACAAATAAATACTAAATTATATGTAGGAAATTTAAAACCAAGCGAAACTTGAACCGATAAACAGACATAAAATTGTATCTGTCTTGTAATTAAATCTGTTGGCTTATATTTATTTGACGATAAACTTTTCACGGAATATTTAATATATATCGTTTATAAAAAACTAAGCATAAAATTTAAATATACATTATTTACAATTTTCTTAACTTACATAATAATAATAAAAATAAATTTAAACAAATTTAGATAGTTTGGTCCCAATGGCAGTGTACCTCTAATGGTAGGTTTACAGGCTTGCCAAGCCTTAGCAAACTGCAAACAGTCCCAAGCCTCCACAAATCTCGTTTGGCGTTTGAAAGGCGTTTACACGCTTGTGAATGGGTCAGTCTGCAATATAAATCCAAGCATGGCGGACACCGAACTTGTGACGGCTATTGCATTTGGTACTTTTAAACATCATGATATCATAATATGATATGATTTGATATGATCTTTTTTTACATCAGATTCCAGATGCATGGTTCCATTTGGTAGTTTGGTTAGTATTGGTGGTTCCAGAAAAGACAGACTCTCATTCGACCAGCAACTCATTTTTTATTTATTTTTTGTAAAATCAAGCAAGCGTGTACTCGCCGCGAGATCACAATGGCTACTAAACGCGGACCAACATGTAAATACATCGCAAGCCCTTGCCGCGTACTCCCTTTGATCTGCGTAAAAAAACCGACACTCGGGTGGATCGGAAGCAAGCAGGTACAAGCCCGCGCAAGCCAAGCCAAACGCCCTCTTTACATGCTTGCGATTGTCGATGCTTGCCAAGGCTTGGCAAGCGTGTAAACCTACCATAACGCAGGCAAAAGTTTCTCGAATTCGTTGAGCGAGGAAAGCACCAGCTCTGGTGTCACCGGTACTACCTACCAGGCGCCAACTTCAATCTTATCAACTTAATTAGCGCCTGTGTACTTGAACCCCACGGTCTCTACTACAAAGGGAATAAAATCGAAGTTGAAGGTAAGACTTATACATGTGCCATTTATTACTTTCTGCCTCAGCGGCAGCCCCATCTTAAGCCCCCAAAGAAAGGTGAAACGACGACGTGTCGTGAGATATGGGACCATCTTCCAAGGGATCAACAAAATGCCATTCGGCCACTTGCCATCGTCTCCAGCGAAGTCTCTTGACTCCAAGATGGCTGAAACATTGGTGAACAGAGCGGTGTATGGTTAAACGCGGCGTGGCTTGAAAAACGACATGCAAAGATTATTAAATGTTTAATATTATTGATGATTCTCGGTAATGAACACGATATGTTTCAATAGCGTTTTAGTTAATGTTATTTTAAAATGAATATTGTATGGATTTTATGAAAAACAAAAGCCTATAGAATGGGAATCTGTATAAAAAGCGAGAGGGGCAAGAATGTAATTAAAACCAAGTAATAAAGGAACAGATTTTACAGCTTTACACCACAATTGTATCTGTGAAGGTATCTATTTTTCGCTTGGTTATAGGGTTGCCAACGAGTTAAATTTTATTGCGTTTTATACAAAAGTAATTGGCACTTCACATAATAGATAATTTGCTTAAGCTTTCAAATGTCAACATGATTGTATGAATGGTTTTCTTATCAAACAACGCGTTTTATTTATTTTCTTTGGCGTAAATTCATATACCCATTCCATGAACCTGCGTATATGAAAAGAACGCTCGTGGCAATGTACTTGGGGTACGACTCCTGGGAAGTAAAACATTTCGGTGTGATATTAGTCATTAAGGTCCATGTCGTGTTAATTGTCAGCGTTACGTTGTCATTGTGTTGCTGACTGTGGTAAGAAATAAGCGTAATTACAATTAAAAATTACGGAATATCACCCACCCGTATCACCTCGACGTCCGCCGTTCCACAAATGAAAGCCAAAGTTTGCCCCGCCCCACCATGTGGAACCAGCTACCCATTTAAGTATTTCTGAACAATTTCAACTAAGGGTCCTTGAAGAACAGAGCGTACCAATTCATAAAAGGCTGGCAACACACTTTTGAGCTCTCTGGCAATGTGTCAATGTGAGTCTTAGTTTGGCGGTTTTTGCCCATCACCAGCATGGAATCGACATCGATCCACCCTGCGATGTATTTTCGAACCAATTTGACTATGAGTCCTTCAAGAAAAGAGTATTAAGCTGTCTGGCAATGTGTCTACGGGTGGCGGTCTCAACATGAGGTGAACCTTTAAAATGGGGCACTACAATAAAATCTTACATCTAGAAATTACAAACCACTAAATTATTAAAAATAATTGTATCACCAAAACATTATTGTATCATATTCTTGCAAATAAATATATTATTATTATAATTATTATTATAAACTAAACTCTTGTGAGGTTTTACCTCTAGATTGTGAATAAAATAATTTCAAATGGCAACCCTAGAATGTAAGAAATAAAAAACGTGGCTTTTGTCCGGGCAACAATGGTTTCCAACATTTGGCGTAATGTATTATCATACGTAAGGCTGCCGGCTGACTTCCGGTTCACGTGAACAATTTTTATTTATTTTAATGAGCGTGTATTAATTAAAATGATTAAGATAACTAAACTGAGTAATATATATTCCAAGGCAAATGCATACACGTTTTTTCAACAAAATCCCTAGTGAGATGCAAATGTTGTCAATAAATCAATTTAAATCGTACATTAAAAATTGATTTGATTTGATTTGATTTGATTACCCGCTCTACGCCCTTGACTTGCGAACTGGTTGTAAATGTAAATTTACAATTAAATTAATTTGATTTTTTTTACGTTCATAAGTGTATATGTTTACCTGTATGAATAAAGATATTTTTGATTCGATTGATTTGATTTGATTTGGATATGAATTGCTTCCAGTATAGTTATAGTAGAGTAACGCGACTCAATCTCTTGGCTGCATTTTCAGACTGTGAGGCGATCGTCGACATCTACGACTTTTTTAAATGTAAGTGGGAACAAACAGTGTGGTAACCATGTGATATCAAATTATTTCAATAAAATTAGTATTATTACTATTTTCTTGTAGACATTTCAAGGATCGTCATGCTCACTTAGATGTCATTGCTCGTGGCGGCGTCCATGCGTTGGGTTGTCCCTCTCCCTAAAGTATGGCGAGGGGGCCGATGGCTGGCCATGCGTCATACTCGTGAACGGGTGCAACTTGTGATGACTGGTCGTACTTGAATTCGGTGATATTAGTTGTTTCTAGTACGTATTTGCGTGTTGTTCTCACGAGTATGTAAGTGCGTGCTCCTATTTCACCATGCCTCCTGCTGATAGAGGACATACCTTTGTATTTAATTTATTTTATTTCTTATTCTTTATTACTCAAGATGTCATATGGAACATGGTGTAATGGTTGCAGCTCCTTACAAACGTTCTTCTCTTCCGTTCTTAAAATTGGCAGTGTACATTTTTTTATAATTTGTAATGTTTATTTTCATCGTAATTGTCATGTATTTTAGAATCTACAGATAGTACATGGTGTAGTGTACTTAACTAATAAACCAAGGACGAACGGACGACGAGAACTGATCTTTTCAATCACCAAGGTTTTTTATTTACAAAATGTTTGTAAGGTGTTGATCGTTATCACCTACTTGCCTTGATTATGCAAAACAGTAACATTCCCCATTGGGACACGCCGTCGACTATTTTGAGTCTAAGGCAATTTTCCTTCACCGTTCGAGCGAATGTTAAATGTGCACATAGAAAGAAAGTTTATAAGTTCACGGGTAGAATGAAAGCTGGGCATCGAACCTACGAACTCTGGGTTGAGAGTGCACGCTGACGCCACAAGGCCGCAATATCAATAATAATTGACCAATCTTGGTAAAACTTGAAATCTAATCTTATAATGTTATCTAATCTAACATCTTTTAGTTTCGCAAACTTAAACCTGAACGATTGATACTTAAATATTATATATTATATATAAATATATAACCAACGATATTTAAGCTACGAGTTTGTTGAAATATATTTTTATTATTAAATCAATCTAATTCTTTTCAGTAACATACGCCACAATAATTCAGACAAGTCATTATTCTTAAGCTGTGACGTTGATGAATGCGATGGACGAGGGTTTTTGTTTCAAACATTGCTATGCCATTGCTTTATTTGAGCCGGGGCTTATCAAATATACCATCCATCCTTCTATTAAGACCTTTTTGCCTTTCTACTAAATTATCACAAATAACAATGCTTACTTTGGTCAGATCACCGGTCGCGAAACAATTAACCGACGCAACACGACGTGGAGCAGATCACAAATGCGCTGTTCTGACGAAGTCACGAATTTCACGCACTTTTAAAATAAATAACGATCTTCTTTATTTATGTCCAATCGGGCCCAAATAATTTGGATATGGCTGTCGGGAAGGTGGAAGTAGAGGGATGCGAGGCAGTTGCAGCAACTGCTGATAAAGTCAAGTTCAATTTTCTCCATAACAGTTGCGCTGAAGGTTGATGTAGCGTGAAAAATATCGTTAACAGGGCAGCAGACACATTACATTAACACGCAAAGAAATATTATTAGTTGTAGTAAGTTGGATATTTATGAAGTTATATATTTTAACTGGCAATGAATCCGATAACCAGGTTGATAATTAAAGTATCGACTTCCAGTCGATAGAAAATTGTGGGATACACACCAATATAAAACTAATTTAGAAACATTAAATAAATTCTGTCTCAGTTTCATAATGATTTTTTTTGATAGGCAAGTATGCGATCAGTCTTCTGTGCCTCACACCCCGTCGATTTTTCCTAATCCTTTTAATGTGTTCCTTCACAGTACGAGTAGCGAAATGCGCGAGGCGACACGACCAAGGTTTGAACACGCGACCATCTATCCGACATAATAAGTATATAGTATTTAAAACCAAATACCAGGCTTAAAAGCTGTAATACGAATAAAATATAAAACGTAATATGCAGTTGCAATTTGCCTGATAATGAGCTGATTCTGATAAAGCCTTATTTACGACTCGCTGTTGAAACTCAACTGTTTTTACTGTTGCAATTCAAATAGTTTTACAATTTTTAATGAATATCTGTAATCATTCAGATACAGACGATTCAATTTATAAAGCTGGTTTTAGTTATTTCCATTTGGGTAAGATTTTACCTAGCAATACATTTCAAGGGCATCATTTAGAATACCGCTTGTTTTAACTAAAATCAAAGGTCCGGGCTGAATTCTATTGTCTCCCAAAAAATATGAGATTTTGTCAATGTCTTTGTATTATAATTTTTATGTGAAACGAATAAAGTCATGTTTTATTCCATACATGAGTAAATTAATCACACATTGAATAATAAGTATGTATTAGGTAATAACAACGTCATCAGATGTTACGACTATCGGTTATTACGACCAAATAGACACAGACAAATATATTATTTATTACAAACAAAACACACACACATAAACACAAATATGAGTCAATCATTTCTTACATCAATACTAAAACCGAAACTACAATATTTCTTATTTCTATAATCAATTTGGCCAAGAGTAATAATTTATTAATAGATTATTATTTATTTACGGGGTAGGAAGATTCTATTAGTATAATTTTCAACTCAATCATCGAGATCGGTCCACGGATACAGATTTCTATTGTTCATAAAAAAACTGTTAACTAACTAAACTGACAAAATTACGGCTGATTCGAAAGTTTAGTTTTAATCCAAATTAGGTTATTTGTATTCAAATGTTAATTTGAAATAGAGATTAAACCGTAAAGATTAATTAACGATAGTTACCAGCGGCCACAGATAATAAATCAATTAAATACATGCCCGTTGCAAAATGCGTATGCAGCTATTACGTTGTATTTTAGTCTGGAACGATAATGGTATAGTTTTATTGATAGGCAAAATATATACCCTCATAAAAGATAAACTATCATATATACCCATATAAATAATACCCTCAGATTCAAGATCGCTAATTATATCCGGACCCAAAAGCCCATCCATCTTGACACACAGGTATTATGTTGTTGTTACAATGTGTCGCTAAAACTAGCCGGGATTTTTGAATTCACGTCGTGATTTTTTATCTTCTGCAATAGGCAACGTGAAACAGCTTTCTGTTAATGAGAGATGTGACTTTTTGGTTCTAGAGCATGTCGGTTTCCTCACAATGTTTCCTTCGCCGTATGAGAGTCGTACGCTCCAGTCAATACTGCTTGTACTTGCTTTGTTGATGATAGCTTGTGCTGTAATCAGCCCCTAATTAGTAAGTAGACCATTTTTCCAGCCAATACTGTGAATTTTGCTTGGCTTTTTTAGTTTTATACGCATGGCGATTTCCTAAATCGTCAGAGTTCCCGAGAAATAGCCAGCCGTAGGCACTCTCTTCAACTGCTACATTGCATTCATTTCTTTCATAGCAATTAACATTTCATTATTTCGCTTATATGTTACAAAACTATTGCATAGAATTTATCGCGGGCTTTGAGAGTGGCAATCGAATCAAGAAAATCCGTAATGAAAATAAACCTAACACACGATGACAAAATATAGATGCGGCCAATAAGCATTAGAGCGAGTCGACTGCGTCTCACATAGGTCTGGCATGATCGGTGACAGCGCAGGTGCGGTAGAGTGGGACAAAACGCATATTGCGTATTCACACGTGGCGCGGTGATACAGACTATATAGGTATAAAATAAAAAAATAAAAAATCATTCATTTCAGACCAATTAATAAGTCCATATGTTGTAAGTTATAGTAAAACTCATAACTATGTTAGTAAAATTATTAAAAATATTTAATTAATTAGTCTACGTTGATTTGATACACCAGGGGCATGTATATGAGTCAAATCAAAATGCTTTGCAGTAGCCGAGAGCCACGCGTTTTTGTTGTTAATTTAGAGTAAAACTAAAATCATTTATTATTAAAAGCACCCCGATGACCCATGAACCCGTACATTGACATTACCACATCGTAATAGTAACACTAAAGTACCATTATGGCGAATAAATTTTGATTTAATTTGATAATACCACAGTAAATGTTGTCGTTGTTGTATTTGGGACATGACTCGAGTATGATGGTCTTGATCTCTTACCTAAGCTTATTTCGCAAATAGCACATAGACCGCAGAGCTATTTACTAGATTGCCTTTTTATCTGTCTCCATATATCATGACCTCAGAGGGTTATTTGTTTAGGTCACAAAATATTCGTGAATTCCACAATAGTTTTCTTCGTATGTTTTTTCTAGTTGTATACAGTGTAATATTTATTCAAATTGTAGGGATTTCATTATTTTCTATATTAATATAACACAAAATTGTATTCTGTTTACAGTTCACAATACATTAAAAGCTTTGAAGGCTTGTTTTGATATAATTGTTGAATTTGCATAATTGTTACTAGTTTTAATATAAAAAAATATTTCCAACTAATAAAATCGGATCATACAGGCGTTGTCTAGTACACACAAACAAAAAAAATCTTATAAGGGAAATCATTATAGACTTTATTTGAACACACAAAATAAAATCATCAAAGTACAGCTGTTTAATTACGATCACATGCACAGAAGTTTTATAGTGTATGGTGTTTATTTGCTGTATAGATAAATACCGGCTGCAGTACCATCTGCTGGGCTGATTTGTGAATCTAAATTCAGGGCACCACAAAAACACAAATAAAAAAATTCATTCATATTGGTCTAGCTATTAAGTTCATTGACACGTAGAGTAGAATTATATATAAAGATAAAAGTCTTTCAGCAATAAATTTGAATGTGCAGTATTGTTCTAGAATTCTTGAGGAGATTGAAATACCAGTCATGCAATGGCAAGCTAACAGCCCAAACCAAACCCAATCAACCTTGGGAACAGACTAAAATAAAGATTATGGCTCTCAGCTCAAGACACATAAATATTAATGATTTTGAACAACATTCTATTATCAGAGGAAATAGAGGATGATTAAAAAGACACGTTTCCGAGGCATATTTTTGTATATAATAAATAAATAAAGAATTTTTTTTAACAATTTTCCCAATTTCCACTCTATGTGTCTGTAATCTGTATATGACTACCATCCAGGCAGATTATTATTTTGGTACACATGAATATATTGGGGAACAATTTACGTCTGACTCTCCCAATGTCTCCGATAATACCTTATAAAATTCATTATTTTTAAACTGTAAAACTAATATCTTGTACAAAGCATCTCGAGGACAAAGCATATAAAACGTCCATGTCATGTACACTCTCCGAAATTAACTTTTAGTTTTATAAATCTAAATTGCACTTCACTCTTCATACGAATCCAATATTCTTGAAAGAAAACTTAATCTAACTTCGCAAGACTAGAACTATTATTTATTTGCTGTTATTTTGTTTAACGACTTCATTGTTCCGCGACTCCAACTTTTATTAAAAGCTTGTAATTATACTGTAATGTTTATTCTAAATCTTGTACTGTATTTACGTACGATTTTAAACAACAAAATATTAAATAAACGGATTGTGAGTGTGTATGAAGGTTATGAAACTTCAACATTCGAATGACTTCAACTTTTGGTTATTCAACATCTTGACTCCACGGGCCTAGAGAGAAGATAAAAAAAAATTGGTTGCCTGTAAAGTCGGTATACGGGCGAAAGTTTTACGTGACAACGACTTTGAGTGGTAAAATAATTTTAATGTGAATATTCATTCGTATAGTAGGAAGAAGGATGAAATAATAGTAACAATTTAAAACATTTATTTCTACAAAGAATTATACACACACACAATTGTTTTACAATTAACTGGCAACGTGTAAACTCGTATGCAGGCGCCTAAGCGAAATAGAAGCGCAAGACATGAACCGGTGTGTATGCCTATCTCTCTCACTCTCTTTCTCTCGCTCTTAGGCGGGCTAACTGTGCTCGAGTGGAAGGGACGCGTGCCTTTCACTTTTTATGTCTGTCTCTCTCGCTCTTAGGCGGGCTAACCATGCCCGAGTGGAAGGGACGCGTGCCTCTCACTCGCTCTCATTGTGAGCGCATAACGTGAGCGGAGCGTAACGCAGTTTCTTGAAGTGTCACCCGGCAAACCAATTTATAAGACGTTGCCACGTCAATATTAATAAAAGCTAATATAAACCTATGACTGGTTTTGACGAATGGCCGTTTTCACGAATTTTCCTCTTGAATATAATGCTTTAATTTGTAACATGCTTGTCTACTTAATTTTTAGAATTTTTCACATAAATTCTAAGGTTATGTGAGAAAAATGTCCACAAAATTTTAGACCTTTTTATTATCTATAACTTTGCCATTTGAATTTTTTCCATTGGACTTTAAGTATAGCCGGAAATCGAGATAAACCATTGTTTTCCCTAAAAACTCACCCCCTTCCCCTTCCCTAATTCAGATAAATTATTTTATCTTTCAGTCTTATAATATTCTCCTCCTTTTCCAATGGTTTTTATCCTACTAATATTTTTTTGGTTTCAAAAATTGACCCTGTCTTAAAGGATATTTTTAATAAAAGTTTTAATTTTCCTTTCGTTTAGTTTTATTATAATGTTATATTATAGTCTGTTTTATACACATATTAAAAATATATTTACGCCATTATTCTTAAATTTAATACAATTAATGTGGAAATAAACTTCCAAACAGTTAGAACTTTAAAAAGCATTCCATATAGTTCAAAACATTTAAATAAACTTACCTATATGTACCGAAGGATCCAACACAACTCTGGATTGCCTGCATGTTGTCCTACGATGTATTCAATTTTTTTACCGAACATAAGTGACACCTGATGTTAAGTGATACCGCCGTCCATGGACACTCTCAATGCCAGAGGGCTCGCGAGTGCGTTGCCGGCCTTTTAAAAATTTATACGCTCTTTTCTTGCACGACCCTCAGTCGAATTGGTTCGGAAATACTTTAGTAACTTTTTTTAACAAATCAAAGTAGAAAGAAAGTTTGACAAATTTTTCACACAGAAATATTTTAAATCCATGCAAAATAATTATTCTAGTACCACATGCAAACTCTGAATCGCATTACAAAATAAGTAAATTGTAAATCAGACGAAGTTCACTGATTGTACCCGTACAACTCTACAACTTCCCCAGTTTATAATAAACAGAGACACGGCGAAATTATTCCGTAACTTTGTGTGAGAGAAATTTATGGAATACCGCCGTCTAAATTGCTCGTGTGGGTTTTGGATTGTGACAAAAACAAGTCATAATTGTATCAACTAGAGCATATGTGAGTTTTATTTTATGTTATATAACACTGTTAAAGATATTACTATAAATCTAGTATACGTACCCACGGCTTGATTGCTACATTGATGTGAACAGGCTATTTCTTCTTACAAATTAATTACTTACATTGATGAAAATATTAATATATTTTTACAACTATCTTTCAACTTAGCGTAACTTTGTTTATCAGGCTATTAATAAAGTTTAAATTTGTTTAATTTTTCTGTTGCTATCTTGCTTATGTTCTAATATAATTAACGTGTACGTGTGTAAAATTTGTGATATCATTATTTCTTGTGTAATATTATGCATAGAATATTAGAAATTATACATAAATAAATTATTTCTTTGTATAAAATTTATTAAATAAATTTGCGTGGTTTTTTAGGTCTATATCTTATTTCCATAAGTATTTTGTTGTCCACATTTTAAATTGTGTTATGTTTGAGAGCATGTTTATAAAAAAATACATTTTTTTCAATATTTTTATTATAATGCCTTAAATAACAAAATATTTATTGTCCATTCATTATATAACGTTATTACGTATACATCCATCGTTATGGAAACAATTTAGCCTTTAGCATTTGCTAATTCCTTTTCAATTCTATACTTGAAAGTTACTTAAACTGCAAAAAATGGGCTTATACATTAATAATAAGCAATTTAATTAGAAATATTGATTGGTTATATTAGTAATTTATTGCCATAAACAGATTTGCACATTACAGGTCACTCTGATGCAAAACTATTTAAAATTATCGCTATTTAAACAAAAATACTATATTATAATATTGAGCAGTGTTGGCCTAGTGACTTCAGCATGCGACTCTCATACCTGAGGTCGTAAATTCGATCCCCGGCAATGGACTATCTTTCTATGTGCGCATTTTACATTTGCTCGAACGGTGAAGGAAAACATCGTGAGGAAACCGACATGTCTTAGACCCAAAAAGTCGACGACGTATGTCAGGCACTGGAGGCTGATAACCTGCTATTAGCTGCTGAACTTGAGTATAGAGAACTGTATTATGTTTATTCGAAATCAGAAATAAGTTTTGGCTACAAATTGGGAAAAATAAAGATCGAAAGACAAATTAATTAATAATCAATTCTTATATACACTTTTACAAAGAATTTCTACGAATTAAATAACCAACGCTTTTTTCATTTTAAATATAATTTTTCATTTTGCTAAGAAAACCTTCGTAGCTATTGAGCAATAAAATTATTAAAAATACAACGTTCATTCGAATCAACGCTGTTAAATGTAAATATCTGTTGTAGACGTAATTATATTTTGGTCATACATATTGTCTATGTTAACTCAGGGAAAATGTATGGAATAAATACTTTGACAATTCGGGGCTGTAAACCCTGGCGAACATGGAGGGCTCAATTTATGTATGGAAGTGTTTTTGTGAACAGCAGATAGATGAAAGTAGATACAGCCTCACAGTATCCGCGTCAATGCCGGTATTTGGCCTGCGTCGGTGCATTTACATTGCTAAAAAAAGTATTCTACTTAGCACCTGCGTTGAATGTGCTAGGCGGTGTGGTGTCGTGGGCCCCTCCCACCGCACCACACCGCCTTCTGCTCTCGCCCTTGATGCGATAGTACGATCAGTAAATTAAGTATTTTTAGTAAAGACCTATAGATGTTATTTTTAATACATTGTAAATATTGTGTTAAATTTTTTTCACTTCTCGTATCATATAAAGGTCTCTTTTAATAGTCGGTAGTTCATATCTGAGTGTCATAGTCAGCAGGAAAAGATCTGGAGCGGCCTATATGTTTTCATCTGTGGCCAGCGCATCTAATTACTGTGTACTGTTTAAAGAACGATAAGTCTTTGATTTCCATCTGGTTGGTGAACGGCCATGAGATCTTTGGCCTTCTGTATTACCAACGACGATGAATATATCCAAGTTCTCATAACTCTGTCAATTGTATGGCCCAAAATCTGATATAATTCTTTGTCGGATTTGTACACAAGTTCGTATGATTGGGTCAAGATGGATGTGTTGGTGCATCGATGAATCAATGTGAAGGTAAAAGCCTTCATTTGTTTAAAAATACTTAAATATACATGCACAGTGAAACGAGCATTTTAAACAATTAAAACTGAATTCATTTCAATCTAGTGGCTACGTTGCACCGGGTGATTCAGTAAATTTTCAATAGAATTCCTATTTTAAAACCATTTTAGTAAAAAATTTATAAAATTTTACGTTTTATATTTTTAACATGTTTTGATAAAAAAGCAGACGCATTACTAAATTTAAAAATAGGAATTCTTTAATATCATCTCTATAAATCATAAATCTACCTTTGTAGATTTTAGGAGCCTCAAAGAAAAGTGTTTTAAATGATTTTTTATTTCACGTGGTTTTATATTTTAAATACATTTTAATTAATAACTGCTGATATTTAAATCAGCAGCAGTATGCGATTATTATTTATAAGTGATTGTGATATAATATTTTTTGTGTCACACAGTCGATCAGGAGGATGGACAGGAGCTGAATGCAAAAAGAAATGCTACCTTGAATAATTATAATTTAAGTAGCTGACCTTGAAATGGTTATCTTGTTCAAATAATAACAAATTATTTTGGGGTGTGCCCTTATCACATCTGTTTTTATTTTTAACTGGACACAGTTTTTCTGTCCATCTGTCACGTCGAACATGTTTAAATAATTAACTTTTATACATACTAATATAACATTAAACCATCAACAATTGCACGTAGGTATGTATGTATAACAAAAAAAAAATTAAATATCCACATTTAATTCATTTTCGAATATGTTACACATCCTGTATTCGAATGAGAATTCTCGGCAAAAACAGGTTTCTTAGCGAATTCGAAGCGACAATGTTTCAATTGGTTTATTACGTTGTAGGTACATAGAATGTATGTACATTTAATACGTCATCTATTAATCCCAGGTTCGATACGTTAGAAAAGCTTTTAAATCCCTGACGTAGTAGGAATATAGTTCTTTGATACTGTGAAACTTCAGCGTATCCTAAAGCAAAATTGCGGTTATCGTATTTTAAATTTGATTTACCGTTCTTAGACTCGGTCCTATATGTTTATTTGATATATGCTGCTTTCTAACAGAATTGCTCCAAAATAATAGAATACTTTATTTTATTGTATGTACTGGGAATACATACCAGATGTTTATATTACATAAATTAAACCTAAGAAATAACATAATACATCAAAATATACCTAATAACTAACCTTAAAATTTAATTATTAAAAAATATTATTAAAAGTAGTCCCTTTAGGCAAAGTTCCGAAGATACTGGCAGCGTTCCCCCTTTGAATAGCCAGACTAATTCTTTGTCCAAGGTAGCTGCCAGCTCTTCGTTCTCCTGTGATGTCGACTAACCTTTTTGATAATTCCCTAAAAAGCCTTAACGCGCTAGGACCCCACGGACCAAGGGTCTCGACACCGAATGGGACAAAATCATATTCAGAGCCTAGACCCCTGTATTTACAGGCTTTAGCTTTTTCAGCCGCATCACAAGCCGCACCAGCTCTGTTGTTGGTTCCATGAAGATTGGAAGGGGCCAGTGTGTCTGAACAGGTGGCATCCCATACCAAAACCCGACCCATCCTCCATGGAATCAAACTCATACCGTCCGGTCTCTTGCCATCGTCTCTAGCAATTCCAGTCGGCTCAAGTAGACTTGGCACGTTGACGGTGGCAAGGGACCGACGTATTATATCGTTGAGAGCGGCATGTCTCGAGAAGCGGCCAGCACTTTTTTGACATGATAGTCCGTGATGTCCTAGTTTTCGACATCACTGCCACAGGGACATGTATGAGCAGCGCAGACCGGTACCCCAAGCCGCAGACAGGTTGCGATTCGGAGCGTGTCAGGTTGTAATCGTACGTACAGTACATTACATATCTTAAACCTAGCTCATATCATATGTAATAAACATCTGGTTTCCCAGATTACAAATGCTGTGAGAACATCCATCCATCCAACACTTCTGATGTGGTGAGAATCGTATTTCATGAGCTTGCGACTTAAACATTCTATGTAATCCCAGTACATACAATAAAATAAAGTATTCTATTATTTTGGAGCAATTCTGTTAGAAAGCAGCATATATCAAATAAACGTATAGGACCGAGTCTAAGAACGGTAAATCAAATTTAAAATACGATAACCGCAATTTTGCTTTAGGATACGCTGAAGTTTCACAGTATCAAAGAACTATATTCCTACTACGTCAGGGATTTAAAAGCTTTTCTAACGTATCGAACCTGGGCTTAATAGATGACGTATTCAAACGGTAATTATTAGTGTTACTTTTAAATTTTTTTCGTCTAAAGTTTGATTAAATTTTTAACTAAATTTGATTAGGGCGTCCACAGTGAGGCTACATCGCGATTGGTCTTGAGTCTCGCATTTCACTTCGCTCCTTCAGAGTCTTTCCGGCTCTCTTTTCCTTATTAGCAACTGTCGTACAGTTTCCTTGGGCCAAAGACATTTTTCTTGCATCTCCAATCTATCACATACTTGTGGATATAATTGGAATCTATTCGGAGTGTATAGGCAACTCCTTACCACTTGTGTCGCTTGCTCTGCTGCCTAATAAATGGCTGAGCTAAAATAACATTTTCTTAACGATTGCACTTAACTTAAACTCGACATATTATTAACGTGGTCCGTAATTCCGTATATCTCTTATAAAATGAAAAGTTTTTAAAAGGATGGCGACGCACTTGCTAGTCCTTTGCCATAAAGAGTAGCATGGTATCATTTAACATCCTCCTGTTTCCTGGGCTTTTGCCCCTGTTCTGTAAAATTTAATTTAATTAATTAAAAAACGGAAATATTACTGTTTGTCATATGATAATCTAAAGAAAAACACTTTTTTACGGATTATAGTTATGTATTATTGTATTTAAACTTATAATTATTTACACATAATTTTAAATTTAAACCGACGTTTCGCGTGCTTTTCAGCGTGCGTGGTCACGGTGACTGAAGACAAAGGTGTTAAATGTCAAAAAGTATTACAGTTGTAGAAAATGTTGTGTTATCTGTATTTATTTCCCCGGAGTTGGTATCGACTAAAAGATGTAGGGTTTTTGCAGAAATTGCTCACGGTGTCCTCCATTTTCGCGGATTGTTTATTTTGAGATTTTAATTTGGATATTATTGGATCCCAGGTGTTTGATAATTTTAGGCCGTCCTCTCTATTGAAATTGGCGTGTTTTTTGATTTCAATGGCTTCGCGTACCAATCTTGGGAAGAATCTTTTTTCTTTCGCAAGTACTTTCGGTTGGTCAAAGCGTATATAGAGCTGAAACAAAGGCTCTCGCAGATCTAAAGGCGAACGAAGATTTGGTAGTACTCCGAGCTGACAAAGGGAACGCAACCGTTGTTATGGATACGTCGGAATATGAAAGCAAGATGGCTCTCCTCTTAAACGATGTCAATACCTATAAAAAAGTCGATAAAGATCCCACAAACAAGGTAATAAAACAAACATCCAGCCTTCTTACTAAATATTCTAAAACACTATCACTAGATGTTAAATCCTTAACAACAGCCTGTGTAAAACCTCCAAAAATGTATGGATTGCCAAAAATACACAAACTGAACAATCCTTTAAGACCAATAGTCAGTCATATCGACTCACCCACATACAAATTAGCCAAACACTTAGTATCAATATTATCCCCTCTCAGGGGGCACACTAGTGCTTATGTCAAGGACTCTTACCATTTTGTGGAAACATGTAGAGATCTCAAATTACTCCACAACGAAACTATGGTGAGTTTTGATGTTGAGTCACTATTTACAAACTTACCACTAAATGACTGCCTAGATATAATTTCAAAAAGACTTAAGGAACAGAACATGTCACCAGATTATGTAGATATTGTAAAACACTGTCTCACATCAGGGTACTTAATGTGGAAAGATGAGTTCTATGTGCAGGTTGATGGAGTAGCCATGGGTTCTCCGGTGTCACCTATAGTCGCTGACATCTTCATGGAGGACTTTGAGGAGAGAGCTCTGGCCAATGCCCCGGTTAAACCTAGACTGTACAAGAGATATGTCGATGACACATTTGTAGTACTCCCCAATGACAAAATATCTACATTTCTAGCGCATTTAAATTCAATACACAAGAACATTAAATTTACTTTTGAAAAAGAAAACAACAACTGTCTGCCTTTTTTGGACATTTTAATTATACGCAAAGCAGATGGCACACTAGGTCACACAATACACAGAAAGGCAACCCACACAGATAGGTACCTCAATGGTGAATCCCACCACCACCCGTCACAACTGCTCTCTGTCGGTAAATGTTTGTTTCAGAGAGCCCAACGTCTTTGTGATGCGGCCCACCTCAAGGAGGAACTACAGCATGTCAAACAGGTGCTACACCGAAACAAGTTGCGCATCCCCCGGCTGCATCACAGAAACAAAAACAAGACACAAACAGTTCCTCGCCAGCCAGCTTACCTGCCATATGTGAAGGGAGTTACAGATAGAATTAGCCGGGTCCTAAAACGAGCTTCCATTAATACAATTTTCAAGCCGCACAAGAAGATTCAGCAATTCCTAAGACCAATCAAAAGTAACACCCCATTGCAAGATGCAGGTATATACAAACTGGATTGCGACTGTGGCCTGTCTTACATAGGGCAAACTAAACGCAATATGTCCAGCAGACTCAAGGAACACATTGCGGACATAAGACATAGACGACACACAAAATCAGCAGTCTGTGAACACACACTAGATAGGCCTAATCACTACATACGCTTTGACCAACCGAAAGTACTTGCGAAAGAAAAAAGATTCTTCCCAAGATTGGTACGCGAAGCCATTGAAATCAAAAAACACGCCAATTTCAATAGAGAGGACGGCCTAAAATTATCAAACACCTGGGATCCAATAATATCCAAATTAAAATCTCAAAATAAACAATCCGCGAAAATGGAGGACACCGTGAGCAATTTCTGCAAAAACCCTACATCTTTTAGTCGATACCAACTCCGGGGAAATAAATACAGATAACACAACATTTTCTACAACTGTAATACTTTTTGACATTTAACACCTTTGTCTTCAGTCACCGTGACCACGCACGCTGAAAAGCACGCGAAACGTCGGTTTAAATTTAAAATTATGTGTAAATAATTATAAGTTTAAATACAATAATACATAACTATAATCCGTAAAAAAGTGTTTTTCTTTAAATGTGTAAAAGTTATGTTAATAAAAGACAATACTATATGATAATCTGATAAAATTGTATTTACTTTTAATTTTATCATCTTTAGATGACCTTTTTGACATTCACAGTTGTAAGCTCTCAAGCTATAAGTTCAAGTCATGCTTAAAATACGAGTAGTAACTAGATTTGTAGGAAAATTCGTTATAGATTTGAAAGTATTTGCAATAATTCATGAATGGGGTCGAACGTACTGAATTGATCGAATAAAATGGAATCTATTAAAAGTTCTTGAGAGCTTTTCTGTAAGCACTTTTCTTATAAGAATTTTCGCACAAAATACACCATTAAGAAAGCGCGTATCTGGAAAATGAATAAATTTTTGGTCCTTAATTTCGAACACATCTCTAGTCTTGTCTTCAGCTGTCAAAATCAACTTAATAGAACAGCGGTTAGGGATCAGTACCTAGGTTAAACAAACAATAATGGATCCTGTACAATAATAAAATTATGAAATTCGATGTAACTATAATATATATATACAGATATGCAACACGAGGCTCATCTGATGTTAAGTGATACCGCCGTACATGGACATTCGTTATGCAAGAGGGCTCGCGAGTGCGTAGCCGGCCTTTTGTGAGCGTACCAACTCTCTTTTCTTAAACTTTCCGTAAGTCGAATAAGGTTCGAAAATACTTCAATGGGCAGCTGGTTCCACATACTGGTGCTGCGTGGCAAAAACTGTGCAGTGCGACTGCTCAGTTGTGGAACGATGGACGTCGTAACGATACGGATGGTATTTTGTATTCTGCCTTGACGTCCAATGATGAAACTCAGCTGCAGAAATTAGTCCAAACAACTCCTCTGAACACTATTGTAAAAAATATATTTATTCCGTTCCTCCAAATCCCACTTTCATAATCCACTACAAAACCCAACGTATCAACTATACATACTGTTTCAGACTGTAAAACCAAGTATCGCAACTCAATTCTACCGTAAAAAATTGTGAGAACCGTGTAATACCCAGTTAATTTATTCAGTCCCTACTTAGGGACCTTCTGTATTAAGTTATTACGGAACTAGCTAACATAACAATTACTTATAGTCAGTATAAGATATTTATTCACAAAATACGTATAAACCAATACGATTATGTCAAAATTCGCAAACAACCAATGCCGACGCAAATCGTACTTGGGTTGCTAACCTGTAAGTTAGTAGTAGCTTTTAAGTAGATAGTATGCCATGAGTTAATCTGCGCTAATACGTATGTATTAAAATTTTTACATTATGTTTTCATGCGACGATCAAGTTAATATCTGCTGGGTTGCTGAATGACTATTTTATTAACGAACTTATAGGTGGTCGAAAATGGTTTGAACTGTTTTGAAAAAAGTACGGCTGTGCCTCTTTTTTGCTTGTTTTGGCCGTGCTCCGAGATTAGTATTCTGCCAGAAAAGTATAAACGGAGTAACCATTTAATCGAGGTATTTATAAAAAATTAAATATATTTACAAAAATAATTACATGACTTTTTTACTATTACAAAATAAGAGTTAATCATGCAACGGTAGACAAATAATTATGTAGCACGCACTTCTTCCAGGTTATCTCCGTGCACAAACAAAGGCACGGAACGATCAATAGCAGTTTTTGTGGTTGCGTGCGAGTGGCGATAAAATTTGAATAGATGTCTGTAAAGTCGGTTTATGGACGATAGTTTAACGTGACAATGTCATAACAAAACATTGATGAATTGATTGCACAATTAAGTCTTCGAGTGGAAGAGTGATAGATGCGGCGCAAGCGTACAGTGAGCGTAACGGGACAATGAACGTAACAAGACAATGAGGCATGCTTTTTCGTGCGTGCCAGCGTTCCTCATTATATATTAATGGTGTGAAATTACTTATTTCAATTATTTACTTATTTGTGTGTGTGTACTTTAGTGTAATAAGCTGCTGCGAATAAATAATCTAAAAGCATTAAATAAACATATTCCTAAAGAAGCATTTTCACTTGTATTTTAAAACGATGTATATTTAAGACATTTCCTTTTTCATAAATTTTATAAAAATGTTATACCTACATTTTCTCTCTCTTTAGATAAATGCTATTGAGGTTTTAGAGAAGGACGAAGGGGAGTTAACAAAGCATTAAAGGAATGCCCAGTTTAGTGAGAAATTATGGAATTTTGGGAGGTATTAAGGTATTTCAATGTTTACACCTTGGTTGTTTTAGACATGGGTCAGTGGTATATATATACCACTGACCCATGTCTAAAACAACCGTATATATATATAATGTCTATATAATACGTATATACGTATTATATAGACATTATATAATTATAAAATGCAATATATACGTTAACTTCCCATGGTTCGAGGCAAGATCTTTTTTCGTTGGATACGAAGGTTGTTAATTACTTTAAAATCAAGTAATACATTAAAAGTAGATAACCAACAAAATAATCTATCAGGATGTCTCAAAAGCAATTGATCTAATCAATCTTTGCCTGGACTAAGTCTTTGTGATTTATGGGACATTAAACACAGTTTGGAAAGAAAATATCGCTTACTAGATATATACGACTTGTACAACGCTTTTTTCGTGGGTTGCGACATAAAAATAGTTAAAAAACGATGTTTCTAGACCATCAAAGAGTCTGTTAATTTTTAGATCTAACCACATTGACTAATCAAATAAAACGTACGGTTTGAACTAATTTGACTTTGATGTTACTAAATTATAACAACAATGGCAGCTAATACCAACGCTATTGCTCCGACATATAACATAAGAGTTAAAGGTTGAGGCCCTTACTATGCAACGTATGCATACACAGCACGGTCAACTTAATAACAATTCCTAACTAATGCAAATACTCTACAACTTTCAATAAACTTAACATTAAAAGTCGAGACGTGTTTATCAACTTGCACAGAATATTCAAAACGTAAGGGCTTATTATTCACGCGGCACACTCGCGGCAAACGGAAAAATCCAATTAAGTTCATACGAGCACGCGGCCCCGCCCTGGCTCAGCCACTCAGTTTGGACTAGGAGGTGCTGATTGGATACCGTAACGTATTAATATTCTTAATAATCTGCAGCGTTTATAATAATAATAATTAGCCTTTTTTGCTGTTTAACTTATACTAGTATATTAAAAATGCATGCTCTAAAATGACACTATATACAAAAACATAATAAATACTAATAATTATTAATCGGCAAGCCGGTCAATTCCTGTTGAACAAACAGTCCTTAGACTTGCCTCTTCTAAGAGTTTTATCTTTATCTTTAGAAACTTTATCGGCACTCGCACGTCTGGTCACAAAACTGGTCTTGCTTATATTGTAAGATTTTATTTGACTGACATCTTAAAACGAGCAATTCTATGTCTAAGTTAATAAAACACGAATAAAATTACATTTTCTAGAAATGATTCCTAGCTAGATCGATTTATGGCCCCTGAAACCTTATACTAAATTTCATGAAAATCGTTGGAGCCGATTATGAGATTATATATATATATATTATACAAGAATTGCTCGTTAAAAGATATAAGATATGTGCTCATGTAAATATGCTTAATTTATTGTATCGTAATTATTAATTTAAAACGGGTGGTAATTTCGTCTAGCCCATAAATCAATACATACCCTATTAATCTTTAATATAAAGGCGAATTTAATAAATTTAACTCAGCGTTTTTATTACTTTATAGTAACTGTGGCCCAATTCATTTATTAATTTAGGTGACCCAATATACATATTTTATGAAAGTCAATATTTAAATATATATTATATGGCAAACCTAGTTTTACATTTACTTCCAGTTCTTAAATCAGTGGTTTGATAAATATAAATTGAAGACAATATTAACAATGATTTTTAATTATTTTTTCACCAAATTAATTATATTTAATATTTGATTAATAATTTCGAGTATTAAAGATTAATTATTTTAGCTCCTAGACTATAGCACTTGTACTAACGACTACTTTTCAATAACATTAATGGAACGGCCACCGTTATTACGTTTTCACGACCGTTACACCGTGAACTTTGCGCCGTTTTAATTTCATTCACTATTTATTCGCTGTCGAAATAAAAAATTCTTTTTTGGAGATATAATTTAATATTTCGTACACAAAATGGAATATTTTTGCGAAAAGCAAAAAAATAGTTTGAAAGAAAAATTTGTATTCAAAGTATAAACAAGCAAAGTTCATACAAAGAGAAATATTTAGTATTTAAAGTATGTAAGATTTCACGAATACTTAACATTAAATCGAAAAATATACCATAATTCATAAAATGAGTATGTATGACTTTGACAATAATAATACTAAAAGCCTGTCTATTAGCTTCTGTGGGTACTTTTTGTCCCTATTATATAAGACTTGGCGGTTTCGACGCGAGTATTGCCTACGACGTAGTGCTAATAACGTACAAAGAACAAAAAATAATTGTTTCGGACATCAACAGGTAAGGAACGCCGCAGTGGTCTGATCGGTGTCGATCTTTACAAATCTGCTTGCACAAGTATAAAACGTACAAGTACAAACATATAAAATAAATATTATTAAACAAATCCACTTACCCGAAAAGTGTGTTAGAATAAATCAAAAACGCATTGAATTTTACATACGGCGGACAGAGTACAGATAGTAAACACCTCTTTTCATATGATCCACCATACCATACATAAATGTTTTTAGTTAGCAAGTATTGCTAACGACAGTATCTACAATTCACCTGGGAATAGCCCTAACCAGTTATTTAAACAACAGATTCTAACTCGAGATAAAAGCTCTTCATTGTATTTTGTTTTTCCATAAGCCGTTGTGATTCTCCCGAGGCCAGTATCGTTTCATTGTGCTCTGTTTATTCAAATACGCAAAATACGTGATCATGACTTTATTTAAATATCATTTTACGTAAAAAGGGTTTTCTAGTCAACGAATTCGACATATGCCTATTTATTTCTTGTATGTATTACAAACACAGACAGTTTTCTCTTGCGTCATTTGATAATCTGAAATCTCTCTAAAATACGCGGTCATGTGAAATCAATAATCCGTTTTTAGACATATATATACTAATCATTGTGTCATATAGTCTTTGTACGGGGTGTCTAAATTAGGGGGGGATAAAATGTTAATTAAGAAACCTAAGACTGTTAGAAATAAAAATAAGAACTTGTGGCACTCAGGAACTGCCGCGGTAACACTATTGAATGGCATTTTTTATTAATTATTTATTTTTTATTTGTGCAGAATTTTTTTTCTTTGATATTTATTCAATCTACCACTCTACCAGACTCAGACTAACCTGCCTATATAGTCTGTCTTGCTGTAACGCGTACCGGCTGCATCTATATTACGTCATCGTGTGTTAGGTTTTTATTTTTGTTAGAGAATTTCTTGATTCGTTCGCCGCACTCAAAGGCCGCGATAAAATCTATGCATTAGCGTATACATTAAAATATGGTTGTCATTGTTGTGTGGTTTGTCACGTAAAATAAACTGTGATTGTAACTCTAATATATATATATAACTAAATGAAAAAATACCAACGAATTTTAAAGAATTGTGTAAACCTGAAATTTAATCCCATATTAATGTGTTTGCATATCTGCAGTTAAATTGGTATTTATTCCTTAAATAAGGACTGCAGTAAAATTAAAATGTAAACATATTAACAGAATTGACAATTTTATCGAAAGACATTATAAAAATTAAAACATCGAGTCCAATTGCAATAAATGTCAGTTCTCGAGCGAGGTAATGGTGCATTTATACAATTTTATAACAGTTTTTGCTTAAACGAACACAAATTATTGATAACGAGTTGTCTGTTATAGGCAGGTATATAATAGGCTTTCTTTTTTTAGTTTTTACAAATTTAAAAACGTTGCTGTATTCTTTATAGTATTGAGTTTTTAGTTGGAATGAAATGAAATAAGTTGATATAAATGAAAAAATGTTTAAGTGTTAATTATAATAATAAAAAATAAATGACGTCTGTTATGATTTGATTTGAGTGTTTTATCATTTGATTAATCTAATTTGAGTGTACGACCTCCAGAAGATAAATCACTCCTTATATGGAAGTTGTATTCGGATTTATAACAAACTCCCAAGCGAAATTATAAATTTTACATTTACAATTACTTTAACGTCTTTTTTGACGTTTATTAGTGTTTAGCTAAATTAATAAAGATATTTTGAGTTAATAGGCAGGTTTATAAATTGGTAATCTTTTACTAAATTATTAAAAATTAAAAAAAGCTTGCTATGTCATGTCATAGATTTTTTGGAAACAGAATAGAGGTATATATCAAATAAAAATTGTCGATGTGTTAATAATAATAATAATAAATAAATAATTGTTATAGGTAGGTTTATAAATAGGTATTCCGTTTTTTATAATCTTTCAAAAATTGCATAATTTTAATATGTAGTTTTCGAAATGATAAGAGGTGTTTTGTAATGCCGACAAAAATATTGATGTGCTATAATATTTTAGTGTACATTTTGTTGCCTAAATAATTTGATTTAAAAAGCTCCTGCAAGTGCGTATAATTTCTATTGTATGTGTGTATTGAATAAAAATGTAATATTCACAGATATGATATCTGTTGTATGCGTTAATTAATTTCATAACCTTTGAGTTAGAATGCAGTCATGAGTTAAATAGATTCATTTGAAGTTACAAATACTTAAGCTCTTTTATCTCACACAGACAGACAGTTGAAATTTGAACGCTTAATACCTCAATGGGATTCATTGCTCATTCTGGTATTCATTATGATTTCCTAGTATTCATTGGGTTGGTAATTTTTTATTAATATTTAATTTTATAATAAAATTACTGTTACAGTTTGTGGAACCAGCCACTGAAGTATTTACGAACCAATTTGACTTAAGGTCCGTTAAGAAAGGAGTTATTAAAAGCCGGCTACACACGCGAGCCCTCATTGTGTATATATAGGAGGCTCATCGTTTGCCTGTTTTTTAAAATAAATACAACAAAATCTCCATTACATTTTGTGGAACCAGCTGCTCACTGAAGTAATTCCGAATCAATTCAAATTAGTAGTATCCATCAAGAAATGAGATGAACAATTCTTAAAAGGCCGGCAACGCAACCGCGAGTCTATGAAATTGACTGTCCTTGGGCGGCGATACCACTTAACATCGGATAAGACTCCTGCCCGTTTGCTTAATAAAAGAAATTACAACAAAATGTCAAATATATTTCAATGAATCTTAGAAGATCATTTGTTACTAAATTCCAACTTGATTGTAGCACTAGTCCTGTCATGTTATAGAGCATGTCATATCAGCCCCTCTCTTAACTTAATTGAAGTATGTGGATAGGCTTATTAATCGTAGCCAGGTCATTATAACCCAAAGATCTCCATCAGATTAAACGTCAAAACTATCAAACAGTACTTCGGTAATTAACTTTTAGTTTAAATATAATATATACCTTCATGTATCAAGATATTCATTATGACATTTAAGCCCTATATATGCATTGAAACAATTATTCAACTTTTGTTAAAGAAAAGCTGTGTAAAAAGGCTTACTATAAAGTTAGTGATTATCTAGTTGATAAAAGGGCCTGGGACTCGTGCTGGGCAGGCTACTTCTAATTAATTTGCTATATTTGTTTTAAATATTGTAGAATTGTTTGATGATTTGCTTTTTTTTTAAAAGAGTACCGAGAGTTTTTTACGCCGGCTTTTTCTCTCGGCCAACACCTTCTATCTTCTTTGCCGATGAGTAGGGATGCCAACAGGCTCGAATTTAATGACGTGGAATAAGTGATACTCTTATGATCCTATGTTCCAAAATAAACGTATTTTATTTTTTTATTTTTATTTTATTTTACAAAATAAAGTCCTAAAATTGTATACAGAAATTATTATAAATAAACAAAAATTGTTTTGTTTCCAAAGACTTCGTATAGAGGCCGCTATTTGCTCTTTATCTTAAGTTTTTTTCCCCAATCTTCTCCAACACCTTTGACATCGTAGGCCCATCGTACAAGTCTCCGCTATTAAAGGTATTAATTACCTATATGTAGTTGAGATAAATGTCGTTTTAAGTTCGATATTGTATATTTTTAAATTTTACATTAAGTTTGGGTTGCCTGTAAGAAAGCTTTCTGCAGTAAGACCTATTTACTACCTAGGTCTTCAGTAATTTAAGCTTATTTTTCTGCGCCTTGAAATGTAAATAAAATGTTATCATTATGTTTATTTATTGTGACCCGTCTTAAGTTATAAATTTTAATCAAGACTGACTTAAAATAACACAACCCTTGCTTGTGCTGCTAAACGGAATTCTGCAATAAATTGCATCAGGTACAAGAAAGGGGTTGAAGTTAAGTTTTCTTTAATTAAAACATTTTTTATTATCATACTAATCAGTGTTTTTGTGAAGTGGAATATTATCAATTTTCCTTATTATTATTTTTTTTTGCACCACTCATTTTACCTTGGGCTGTCGTGATTTTCCACCATTTTCCAAAATTAGTCGTAAGCCAAATTCAACACGTACCTCCTCAAAATCCTACACAACAGTTATTTGAAGGCACTTTTAGCCACCTCTATATGGAACCAGCTGCCCAGTATTTCTGAAGTAAGGACCTTCAATAAAAGTATCTATCAAATAGTCCCGAAAGGCTTCTAGTGCATAGAGCAGTGTCTCTCAACCCATTGCCTGCATTTGTCCCATACCTATCTTCGCATTACCAAAATTCTTCTGTAACATTCAGAATTTTTTATATTAAAAAATGAAATGTTTACCTAAGTAACTTAAATCATAGGGTTGAGGTATAAATTACAAAGAAATTGTAAACGAAACACAGTAAGTAAATTCTTGAAACTTAGTAAACAATTTGAATAAACATTCGAATCTTCAACCATCAAAAATTCACCTGTGGGGCATGGGCCATACGTTGGGAAACACTGGTTAAGAGTTCATTTATTTTACCAAGGATCTATAAGTGGAGACTTATTTCGGTCGTGATATAACTCTCTCGCTTTATCACATTCATGACATCCGCTATACTCGTCATGTCTATGTGTACGTTGTCTCTTTTCTTGTACCTACTGAATTTGGTATTACGACTTGTATTTACAACTAATCCATGAGTAGTTTCTACTTGTATACCGTACATTCATTCGTTCTACATGGCCAAACCACCTAAGCATTTTCTCTGGTATCCTCGTCAATACGTTATCTTTTAACCCACACTGCTCAGTGCACACGTATCTCACACTACACTACACTATTACTTAATTATTCTACCACACATGCTTCTTAACGCTCTCATATCCACGGCGTTTATTATTCATTATTGTACTGCATCGTTCAACATTCACTCTCGTATGTTAACGAGAGAGTGTGAGAGTGTTTATGGGTCATATTCGTCTAAGTCTCTTGTCCGTTTGCCTCCCGTCCTGTGCAAGAGAGTTGTTTCTCGGTTTGTTTTACTATTAACACGAATTATGTTGGATGGCGGTTATTGTATGGATATCTTCAAATAAAACACTTTGTTTGAAGCTAGGTTACTAATATAATATTACGACGCTAACAAAAACTAACTTGGTTTGTCTAAGGGTTCATAAATCTAAATGACATATATCATTGCACATTACCGGAAATGAGAATATTAAAATACAATTTATGCGTGTGGTAAGAACGAAAAGCCTCATATTGGTTTCAAGTGAGCGACGATGGTTTTTGTAAACGCTTCTTATTATTAACTAAAATATATATATTTTTCTTATGTTAGGTTTCATAACACGCGCTCTGGTATAAAAATAATATCAAAATTAAACCATTTAGTACTAAAATATTTCCAACTGCATGCGCTCTATGAAACACAATTTATGTACTGAAAGGAGGGTAGGCAGTAAAATTACGATTACGCAACCCATCGTCAATGACTGGAAACTCTGATAACTTTGGGTCGAAACACCGTTTGGCATAACGTTTACCTTCGATATTCGCATTTAGAGCTGTATAAGCATCTTTTTATCACGATTAGGCAAGCATTGCCAGTAAAAATGAGGGTACTACCATACGGAAGACCGTAGGATTGTCTATTGCATTTGTTCGAATTCCAATTCTGGGTGGAGCCGATAATATACATTGACAATATTTTTCAGATATAAAGTATATATATACTCGTATATATTTATAGGACTGACTTGTTGGCAACATCGCTGAGGTCATAAAGACGTCATGCAGACATCTACAGACAACGGGATAAACATTTTTTATAAACAGGTGGCAAACGGCTCATCCGATGTTAAGTGATAACACGGCTCATGGACCCTTTCAATGCCAGGGGGGCTCGCGAATGCGTAGACGGCCTTTTAGGGATCCTAAGTCAAATAAGTTAGGGAATACTTCATTTCAGGTGATACCCAAAATTTATAAAATTTCGTCCTAATTAATAAAACAAAAGTCACTATTTATTTCCTCATAAGCTTAATGATCCGCCTTGCCGCAGCTTACCCTGGATCAACGTGCAAATTGGAAATACTAACAAACGGTAGGGATATAATTTGACACAAGAGACGAGGGGAGCAAAGCCGGTGCAAACGACAGGTCATACAGGATTGATGGGTCTGACAGATAAACAAAGGGTTGGACAGACAATACAGTATAAATCTTTGAATATTTTCGAATTTTCCCATAGGTTTTTAGGTATTAGAATTAACTACAATTATATTTTTAACTTTTTATATAAGTCAGAATTGTCATTAACTTAATAAATATTAGATACATTAAAATATACATGTCTTGTTTACCTAATAATAAGCGATTAAACCTAGATTGTGTTCTTTAGTTCAAATGAGAGGACTTAAAAGGTTGCCTGGAAGAGATCGCTTGTTAGCGATAAGGCCGCCCGTTGCATCCCTTTTAATTTTTATGTATTGTTTTATTTTTGTTTCTTTGCAACGAAGTGTAAATAAATAAATAAATAAATAAATAAATAAATATATGAATATTGTTATTTTGACTTTGACATGTATATATTTTCTATTTCTGATGTATTTATCGATATTTCTTAAGAAATGACAGCAATTTCTAGATATCTCTTGTTTGGTTAGAAATTCCAAATTCTTTTTTTTTCAACTTGCACAAAAAAATGTACACTAACAGTACAAATGTAGCTTTTTGAATTTATTATAAGTGAATTTTTTATTTCGGGGAAACAATGTTAACGAAAAATGCCAACAAATTGGCAACATAATACCCATAGTAACAGCTGCTGTTTCAATTAAAATTCAGGCAAGTGTTATATTTTGCAATAAAAAAGACATAAATTACAATACAATATTCTCGTTCAATTTACTCGCAAAAATTTTATACCTCGTAAAATCTTTAAGACTCTTAAGATTCTCAAATCTTATGCTTAAATTTAATAAGGCGGTTTATTGCTTGACGTATACGCTTAGATTTTAGTAAACTTGTACATATCTAACCAGTGCTACCATGATGGTTGAGCGTGCGATTCTGGACCCTAAGGTCGTACGTTTGAATCTTTGCTGTACTTTTTAATTACGCTATATAAAACTTGGTATTTTCATGTTAGTATTAAGTGAAAACTTATACTATTTATACCTGAAAACCATATGCACTGATATGTTCAGCTAGGCTGGCAAATGGGACTTATCTGATAAATAAACTGAAGTATTTCTGAAGCAATTCGACTTAGGATCCTTCAAGAAAAGAGCGTACCAATTCTTAAAAGGCCTGCAACGCACTCGCGAGCCCTCTGGTATTGAGAGTATCCATGGGCGGCGGTATCACTTAACATCAGGTGAGCCTCCTGCCCGTTTGCAAAAAACTTAATGTTACTGGTGGATTTTTAATTATTTGATCTAGCAAACTATCAGAAAGAGAAAAATGCTTCCAGTATTCTGTCTCTTTATATTTAAAATGCTCTGTTTCATTGATGACCAAATAACAGATAGATGTACAGCATTTGATGATGATGGTTTAATATAGGTCTCTAGCTCCGCAAGATTGTTTCGAGGTCGTTGACAGGTAAGTCGACCGGGTTGTGAGTTTGGGAGTAAGTCGCCTGCCATTTGGTGCACAACCACTTGAACCTGCTGCATTTTGTGGATTGGACGATGTTGACGCGAATTCGCCAAACATCGTTAACAGCTTCCTTTATTATTATTTTCGTCCTTTTTGGGCGTTAATTATTAATCTCCTCACTGTGTTTACAAGTTAACAAATTAATGCGTACATAGAGAATAAATCAAGGGTTATACCGCTCAATCTCAGAGTTATGTTAAGAGTTAATAATGTTTTGGTGATACATTAGATTGTATCACCAAAACATTATTGTATCATATTCTTGCAAATAAATATATTATTATTATTATTACTTAATAACTTTACTTTAAGCTTTTCATCCCATTTTAGTGATATCATCTGTCTCTTTCTGTTACCGTAGCTGCGTTTGATTTATTCAGTATGTCTAACTGTAGTTAAACGTATCTATTTTAGGAAAATTATTTATAGTTTCAGACTGGGAGATACAGATGTGCTGTGATAATTTCTAATATACTGAAATTGATTTTTCTCCCTTTTAGGGAAATACACATCATAGACGTGATACAACATATATGTATAAAACATTAAGTAAATAACGGACATACAACATGCAATATTTAAGCCTTGACTTGTTGAAGCTATCGCGGAATATGGTAAAAGGTGTATTAAGAATATCTATGCCGCAAAATCAACATCATGAGCATACTCCATATACTCACCTTCATGTGCCTACCCTCACTTTTACACCATCACACAACAGCCAAATTAGGTACCACTTAGTTAAATAAGTTTTATATGTTTGTAGTTGAATGTATAATCACAGTCTTAACCGACTGTCACGTCTTTCTCTCTCACTGTTGTTCAGTGTCCACTATATTAATGGTTTAAGAAGATACTTCTTACCTAAGTTGTAAAATGATCTACCCACTTTAATTATTATTAATAAATGGTTAAATTATAGATATCTGATATGATATATTACTGTATCTCGTGTTTTACTTCTGATGTCTGGGCCTATTCCGACATATACCTTAATAACAAGATCCTCAAACTAACTAAAATGTACTTATCAAAATTATTATTCGCTCCTTTATTATTGCGACTTGACTTACCTTCGAAACAAAACACAACTTTCATTTATTATAGAAAAGGGAAAATTGAAAACAAAGAAAGATTAAAGATTATTTTCCGCTCTCCGCGAATCCATAGAATTGTCTAAAACAGTATTCCTTTAAATTAAATTACGTCATCAACTTTCAAATAAATAAATATATTTTACAAATTACTTTTATTTATTAATAATCCTATTGAACGATCTCATTTCATATGTGTCTTAGCTTTAGCTTAGCCTTTTAGCAATTTTCTGTATAACCAGTTGTTCTCTTTACTTTCTCGTTATAGAATAAATATTTATGTCAAAACTAACCTTCTAAGGGCACATATTATGATAGTTTATGAACTTTATACGCAAAGATATATTTTTAATTGTTAAGTGAATTGAGAAAAGGTTAATCCTCTGTGCGCCAAGGATTAAATTATGTCCTGAATTGGATTTTAGGATTAAGATTATTACAGATATTTATTTGTATTTATTTAGTTGTTTATTAAATAAATATAATAATATAGCATTTCATGTTTTATAAAATAATCAGCGTTTTTAATTCCACTTACTGTAAATTATTCTGTTAGGTAACACCGAATGCGGCCATCATTAATCAATTACACAAAAGCGCGAAAATTATTTAATGAATAATAAACAGTATTTTGAATATCGTACCTTTAATTTTGATGAATCAATCTTTATAAAAATTCATATTTCTCTCAATAAATTAGTTATGAGATATATATAGCTTTATATTTATCTAAATAATAAAAAAAATGAATAAAAAGAAATCCATTAAGCCTATATTATGTCTGATAAGTGTTGCTATACGCCCGAACCCAATAATTAAACCACAATCTCAGATTGAAAACAATCTGAGATTGTGGTTTAATTATCAGACCGGAACAGTCGATCAATTTCCTATCTGCATCATAATAACCAAACCCTACGAAGACAATCCACTTTTGGCGTCGATTGGTTATTGGCACATTTTTATCAATATTTGGAATAAGTCTATCTCAGATGGTCAAAAATGGATTGAGATAGGTTATTGGGTTCAGGCGTTAATGGTTAGATTCAATCGTGGCGTTGCTTACTACATTAAATACGTTTTGAAAAGCATAAATAATTGAATACAGCTGAAAATATAGCCCTTTACCAAAAGGAATTTTGAGAGACCCATTACTCAGTACTAAAATTTTGTTATCACTGAAAAAGCAAAGTCGGTGCTGAGCTTAAACATCAAATTCAAAACAAGGTCTGAGCTTGCCTTGGACCGATTGTGAGACAATGGCGAATGTTTATGATGGATGAAATGAGTCTTGTAATTATTTGTTAAGCTATTACTATGTAATTATGCACCTTGATGGCTGGAAATCTTCCACAGTCCGTTTCACGAGGCATTTTCTTTTGCAAAGTAGCAAACTGTGGAATGAACTACCGGTGAGGGTCTTCTCTGAGATACGACCTCCAACTATTCAAAATTCGAGCGTACTCCTCCCTTAAAGGCCGGCAACGCACCTACTCAAAATGGGTATCTATGGGCATCGCAGCCCATAGACTGCCCTTTTTGGGCGTCCCGCAAACTCGTTTTCCCCCGTTATTATATTATGCTTAAGAAGATTGCTTTCTTAGTAAGAATATGGATACATGCCTGTTAAAATAATTTATGGAACAGGGGGGGAGGCAAACGAGCAAGAAGCTCACCTGATGTTAGGTAATATCCTGCACACATTCCATGCCTGAGGTCTCACGGTCTTTTAAGAATTAGTATGCTCTTGAAGGACCCTAATTCGTATTGATTCGGAATGTTTCAGTAGGCAGCTGGTCCACAAAGTGATGGAACCCAAACACTGCCTTAAAAAACGATCTGTAGTGGAACGGCGGACGTCGAGGTGATACGGGTAGAATTTCGTATTGCCTCGACGTCCGATGTGTTTTCAAATTCTTTCATTTGTCTCTCATCTTCTCCATTATTGTCAAATCTTTCCTGGTGGGCATCGTCTGTTTTTTCTTTTCAGAGCCATTTCAAGGGTCTTTTTTACCCATGTCTTTAAAAACGCGGGCTGATATGGTATGAAGTATTAAAGTCTTTTAGCTGATATTCTTTACGTTGCCATTATCTTACATAATACGCACGCAAAAGTTATTTCATCAAAAATCTGAGCTTCATAGCGTCTCTCCCGTGTTTAAGTTAGGGAGTTTGGGGTAAGGGACGAGGATTAACCGAAGCACAATGAGGGATAATGGAAATGAGGCCTTGGCTTAAAACGTCTTTGTCAAATTAAACAGGCATACATAGGTAGGGATTTGATTAAAACTTTTTTGACATGCAGGAATAAGGTTCATCAAGGGTGCTCATGTTAAGTGATGAACATGCTACACAACAACACTCTCAGCGCCAGAGGGCTCGCCAATGCATTGCCGGCCATTTAAAATCATTGATGTTATCCTTATTGCGATAAAACAGTTTTTTAAATTTATCTACAGCAACGCGTTGTGATCTGTGAAACCGAAAAACTTCCGACTTTATTTAAAATTACTTTAATTCTAGAGAAAGTGGACACAACTCATTTCCAAGAATAAAGTTGAAGGAGTTTCTTTGCGATTTGTGGCAAGAAGGTACTTACAGATTCACAAAAGCTATAGTTATAGTTGTTCAATGTCCCGTAAGTTTCTGTAACTTTCCGTCAGCGGCTAAAAGACAGTTAAAAGCTGCAATTAATCTGATTTATTTTATGTAAAATAGTCTCGGCTCTTCAGAAATAGGTATGCTGCTTGATAGAGCCTCAATCAAGGTTAGATAGCTAGCAAAAGGCACAGAAATATGGTGCACTGGTAAACTAACTAACAAAATTCTATTATGCAACGAAGGACATCTCTATGTATGACACTCAAACGAAGCAATTGGTTCCAAATTCGTCCCCACATGGAGCACTGTTCACCTATGGGCGGAAACTTCCCTATACCAGCTCCTTCCACTTGAGTGTATGGACTGTGTTCAGGGGGATCTTCGGATTAAGAGCTGCAGCTGAATTTCATGGTCGTATGTCTAAGCAGAATACGAAATACCCATATCACCTCAAGCTTCCATCGTTTATAAATTGCGCGTTTGTTTGCAGTTTTTGCCGCGCACCACCACTATGTGGAACCAGCTGCCCACTGAAGTATTTCCGAATCAACTCGATGTATGGTCCTTCCAGAAACGACCGTGCCAATTTCTGCCCGTTTGCTCTCCGTTCATAAAAAATAATATAATAAAATATACCATTATCAGGGAATATTGCGAATATAACTGTTAATTTTAGACAGTGTAACACGTTTCAACAATGGTAAATGAAATGTACCGTATTTGTACAATGTAACGAAAACATAGCAAATTTAATCATTGTTTAATGAGACACAAGACGTTTGCCTACTAAATACGAATACAATTGTACCAAATAATTGTAATAATGCTATGACTACACTGCATGAGAGAGAAGGATATTTCTCCAAGAAATAAAACTAAAAGTTTTGGTATCGAGCAAAGCTTAGTTAATATATAATTTGTTCATAAAGCTTGTAATATTTACCCTGAAATCTTCCACAGTCCGCTTCATACATTTTCTAATGCGGAACTGTGGAATCGCCTCCATTCATTTTAAGGGCATATGCATTATAATGTGTTTGATTTGGGAACCCTCTTAAGTAAAAAATACCTGTGTCAGGGTTGCCAGCTTTTCCATAATTCAAAATTATCAGAGGATAATATAATCCATTCAAAGGGATCAGTAGAAAGGGAATACAGCTCCCTCAAAGGCCGGCAGTGCACCCTCTAAGTTGAGTGTCAATGGACGATGACAGCCCGTTTTGGGCGTCCCGTAGAATCGTAGGATTATGTAATTAAAAAATATCTTGTGTGTGCTAGACCGGTGCAAAAGTATTTAAATTTATTTGAGGACACACAGATAATCATAACAATGTACAAAACATTCATGTCCCTTTGATAAACTTTTGTACGATAAAGGATTTTCAAAATATATATTTACCCGAGTCAGAACGAAGAATACAACTTGTGATCTTGCAGCAACGTGTTCAGACTGTTAGGCTTTACGACGGATCTAATGTGGAGCCCGGCCATATTACGGATAATCACTTTTAGGGCCTTCATTTCATAATAACCTTTGGAACAATATTGTACTTGTAGGAAAAAATCACAAAAGCAGTATAATACTTGCATTTATGAATACTTGGTACTTCTTAAAACTGTAGATATTAATTGTTTAAGCGGGTTTAATAAGGGTTTATAGATATCACAGATAATGTAATAAGGAAATACAATGTCATTTGTTTTAATAGAATGGCAACACCACGCCGTATCACAAACATCTTACAGGTTGTAAATTGTCATGTCAAAGTCAATATGTCAGTAGTGCGTTGGATCGATTGTTGTATCCCATATTAATCGCTTCGAATCTGAGACATATATATAAAACTATATTATTAAGCTACGTGCATCGTTTCACATTGCTACTTGAATGTACGTTAATTTTTTTAGAACATGTCACCAAACAGCTGAGAAGCTCATCTGCTGTTAATTCATACCGTTGCTCGAAGACACTCACATTTCCAAAGCTTACATGCCTTTAATTTTACAGACGTCTCGCGAGTGCGTTGCCTGCCTTTTTAGCCTTGGTACACTCGTTTCTTTAAGTGCCCTTATTTTAATTGATTTAAAAATAAATCAATGGGAAGGTAAGTTCCACATAGCGGTGGTGCGCTGTAAAAACTACCTTAAAACGATCAAATGCGAATCGATTAGAAAATACGCAATCACTCGGCACTGGATTTCATTAGCATTTATAACCGTGGATAGAACTAATGATTGTAACCATAATACGTTTATAAACAATACCAGGAAAATTAAAACAAGATCACAAGCGTAACATCATTCCAGAGAAAACAATTTAATTAAAAACAAACAGTGCTTGCCCTGGAGTGATACTTATAAAGTTACGAACCTCCGTGGAAAAGAAATTTCTTTTCAAAGTTATAAACACCTGTTATTAAGATCGCATTAATGTTTTATTATTTACTCGAGTTAAGTTCGGTAGTAGTTGTAGATATATTAAATATATCTTAAAATTTACCTAGCTATTAAGTTTAAGTAATTACGTTTTTAAGTACTCATTGCTACAATAATTTATGCTACAATTTAAAATAAAACACTGACACTACAAGCTTTTTAGGTCGAGGCCTCAGATTTCTGTATCTGATTCATGATTTTTTGTCAATCTAACAGGCAGGTGATCAGTCTTCTGTGGCTGATACATGCCGTCTTCTTTTTGGGTCTTAGACGTGTCGCTTTTCTCACGATGTTTTCCTTCACCAAATTAAAGTCTACTAGTGCACAGCCGAGGATCGAATCTACGACCTCAGGGATGAGAGTCGTAAGCATAAAGCCACTAGTCCAACAGCGTGATTAAAACCATGCAATAAAACTGATTCACCCATTAAATTGAAATTGAAAATAACTAATTCAATAAATCTTTTTAATTTATGCATAAATTTATAACTTGAACAACTTTTATTAACAAAGCAAATTAATAACCGTAATAAATACCTCATTATAGTTTACCCAATTTTATTTGAGCAATTGGTGTCTGTTTCGGAAATTGTACAGTCACGACTGCACTAATGAGATAGGGGGTTCCTCTCCCACTGGGGGATTTCCCCGGGAGGAAATTCTCGGAAAATCTCCGAGGACTATATTTCACGTTTAATTGACGCTTGCCTGTCACTTAATGAGACGTATTTTTGTAATTATAACAATGAAATCTTTATGGTCAGTAATTAGAAGCGGTTTTTATTTTGTATTAAATTGTTTTAAATATTGTTTACAAAATGAACAAAATTTCAGATTATAATCACCGCACTTCTGTAATTTATCTTCAGAAAGCTGGATTGGTCAGGGTTAGGAGTAAATATCAATGGCGAAAATTTAAGCCATCTTCGGTTCGCAGATGATATTGTTCTAAAAACTTACAATACATGCTGCGAACCCTAGAAGACACAAGTAGAGAGTGTGGGCTGGAAATGAACCCTGAAAAAACATGTATAATGACAAATGGCATAAAATACAGTATAACCGTCAACAACAACCTTGGCCAAAATATTTCGTTTATAAGCCATTATATAGAGGAGGTAGTGAGAAGAATTATAAAAGCCTGGAGTTCATATTGGTCTCACAAGCACATTTTCAAGTCTCAAATGAGTTTATCACTGAAGAAAAAAGTGATGGATGATCACAGTTGAATTAATAAAGAAAATTCAAATATTTCAACGATCAGCCGAAATTAGCATGTTAGGCTTAAGTCAGGATAAAGAGTACAGAGGTACGACAAAGAAGAAAAATAATTGACGCGGCTAAAATGGTGTGCCGCTTGAAATGGCGTTGGGCAGGGCACACAGCAAGGTAATGTGACAACAGATGTAGCGAGTGCTGCAGTGGTACCCGCGCGAATTGCAACCTCGGCAGAACAAAGACAGCGCGGCCGCCCACCGCTAAGTGAACTGACGGCATAGTCAAGAAGATCCTCGTGGATGCAGTGTTCTGGAGGAAAAGAGGAGGCCTACGTTCAGAAATAGAACAAGGAAAGCGGCTGATAAAGAGGAATATGTACACTTAAACGCACTGGTTGGTGTACAGTAAACTTCATTACTATACCACGACTTTTAATTCGATTCCACATTTGACATAAGCTACTGTCATTTTGTAAAATAATGGTACCACATATAAAAGTGTAGTGATGTACACAAAAATCGATAAGCAATCGCGATTTACGTTTATTTAATATTGGTGTGCCAATTAAAGACTAAATTATTGATTTTTATTTAAATAAATACATAATTATTTGCAATAATTATTTATTAATTACTAGTCGCTGCTTTATTTCATAAAAAGTTAATATTTTTGTTTTTTACTACTGAAAAAGTAATAAAATTAATAAAATTAATCGTCATAACTAAATTATCCGTTCAGAAATATTTAATTTCCTGATATACTTAGTTTCTATTAAAGTAGTAGTTGTTTAAATATACTACTATAAACCAGAGGAATCGATCCGGAAATATTCCATTTCCGTATCGAATAATTTCGCAACGTCACTATTTATTACTTTCCATAACGTTGCAACACTGAAATTGTCAAATCTTGAATCGAATTAAAAGTTTTAGTATAGAATACCGACTGATAAACTCAAAAATCAATGACGTGTGTCAGGCACATTATTCTGACTCCTTGCGTATACAGGAAAATAACTATAATTATAGCAAATAAAATGCATTTCGTTCAAAATTTCTTGAAACGTATTAAGAAACCATAAAGTGGTTTTTAATAATAATTGCGAGGGAAGAGAATAAATTTCTTTATCCAATATTATCTATAACGAATGAAGGGACTCTAATAAAAAAATTATAAAGGACAGAAAGGGAACGATAAATCTATTGAATTTCCCATTTTTGCGAAGTAATAAGATTTGCAGACACATGTTCGGGATCCATGGATGAAGTGAGATTTACTACATTCACTTTGATCATATAAAAATCATCTGAATTTTTATAAATATACTTTAAGAGGTATTTGGGAGGATCCGCTTAGGAATATTATCTAAGTATGTTTTCTTATAATTTGCTTGTGCATTAAATGACTGTTTAAGCGTTTAGTTTTTAGTTTAAATTCTGAAGTCTACTAATGACATATACGTATTATGAATGAAGGTTCGGCAGGCTTAATCAACTGGACCGTTTTGATGATATTTGGTATTCCAATTACAGTGTGTAAGTTGCCTAAAAGCTTTTGTATAAAAACTTATTCGTGTCATTAAAATATATGTACTCTTACTTTACCCCGTATACAAATATATTTTTTAATTATTTTCAAGAGAACTTGGAGATTTGTAAAATGTTTGAAAATCCTACTTAAATTTACATAAGTAGTATTCATTATAATACATAACAGTTCGTTTATTAAAACCGAAACATTTTTTTTTATAGAACACGGGGCAAACGGGCAGGAGACTCACCTGATGTTAAGTGATACCGCCGCCCATGGACACTCTCAATGCCAGAGGGCTCGCGAGTGCGTTGCCGGCCTTAAGTATAAAATATACACTATTTACAGTTTTCCTAACCTACATAGTAATAACAATAATTAAAAATTAGGAGATACAAAATTAAAAGAGTTTGGTCCCTGTTACAGTGTACCTTTAACTCTGGCAGCATTTCCTCGCTGTAATGCGATACTTATTCGTTGAGCGAGGGAAGGACCAGCTCTGGAGTCACTGTTACTATCTACCAGGCGCCAACTTCAATCTTTAATTAGCGCCTGTGCACTTGAACCCCATGGCCCAAGAGCCTCTACTCCACGGGGAAATCGAACTTGAAGAAAAGACTCTTATAAGGAGAAGTTTATTATTTATCGCCTGCTCTGCGGCCAGTTGTTCCCCCTTTTACCGTTTCTCTTTTGTTTAAATTAATATTTTTAACATCTGTTCCTCTTCTGTTTAAATGATAATAGAGATCTATGCACATTATTCCAAAGTATTATTGTTATTTTATTAATGTTTCGTTTATTGATCCATACCCTTGTTATAAGTTAGTTTTATAGCAAGGTTGGGTGAACTTCCTGGAATAAACAGAGTCCCTAGAAGATTATTATACAATTGTTTGGGTATGGAACTCGCTAATAAAGGGTCAAGCCTGCAGCTTAGGATAAGTAGTTTTCCCTCTTAGTGAGAATATTTATGAGACCTCTAAGCTTGTTTTAAAGAACTACTACATTGAGTGCTTCTATGGTATGATAAGATATAAAACAAATCAAATCAAATAGTTTATTTGCTAGAACAGTGGTACAATTAGCAACACCTCAGATCCGCCACATATAAATAGGCATGCAAATGTCATCTTAATTTATAATGTCATATATTATAATACAAACAATAGTATCCAAGTTAAGTTAGGTATTTAAAATCTGTGTCAAACTTATAATCTAGATATTCGTTCACACTATAAAACTCTTTACACTTTGACTTTAAAAATTCAATCAAAAAATTCATATAACAAAAATTTGTAATTATATTAAAAATATGCACAATTTTTTTTATACAATTTTTATACAACAGTCGTGGTCAGCGACTTACACTTCAATTATTACAAATATTAACATAATTAATAATTATTACATTTAAATAAGTATCACTTCTTATCTAAAAAATACAACGATTTAATCGTTAGGCTTCTTTTTCTATTTTATAGGCATGGTAGTGGATTTTTTAATAAATGTTATAACTAACAAGGAAAACAATAGTACTGAAAACTCTTTAACAATCCCCATGGAATTGAATATAAAATTTACATTTTTTATCGCATTCATAATGTACAATGTATGTTTAAAATATGTTCTAAGGAGACGATATAAAAATAAGAATAAATTTAATTTACATAACACAATAGTGTTATCTCGTGTGATCCTCGCGAACCATTTGCAAGTGAGTATGTTTGTTTAGGTCCTAGATCGTACCTTTATCGCTTGGAGCACTTGTAACCCAACTTGTAAAGGGTGTGGTTACACGTGAGTAAAATACACTTATTTACCTTAAGTAAAACTTGATTTGTAATATTAAGACAATATTTATAATGTATTCTTATAGTGCTATATCCTTTATAGGTCGCTCCCCGGAGAGTCGAGAAACCCATCAAGCAGCGGGAGTAACGGAAGAATGGCAGATTGTTATCGCTGGACTGTGCGAGCCGAACCCACAGCAAAGAGGTTTTGTTTCCGGCAGCGGTAATAAATGTCCGGAACGTTGTCTCATAATTACTCTTTTAATATTGGATTAACCGCCCTTTAACAATGACTTGGTGCTTTGACTAAGATTATTTATATATTATAATTGTAATAAAAAACTAACTCGTGACAATAAGGTTGTAATAAAACATATAGGTAGATCATATATCGCTAGTCCCCACGCTAGGGAGTCCCTGTGTAGTAAACAAGATATCATTTAGTCATTGGTACATATTTAAAACAGTTTTTTGAGAAAGGTTTAGGTGTGAATCGGAGTGTGTGGGGTTGTTTTTGAGAGTGTAGCTACGAGTTGTTATAAGCGTGTTTTTAGAACCTCAAAGCCAAAAGCCTAAATAGATTCGCAATCCAATTCATATAAAAATATATTCTCGTGTGATGATGATGGTATTAAAAAAAATTAGTAGAACCAACAAAAAAAATTATTGACATAAAATTTTTTTATGGCATAGATTCTATGCATACTAGTGTGAAATTTCGTCGTATGGAAGATTTTTGAGCATATGATGATAAACTATGTAAATAAATATCTGATAAGTTTAAATAAAACAGTGAAAGAAAAATTATTTTTGTTGGCTCACGCTAATAAATTAACTAAAATTATAAATGGATAGTGTAGATACCACTTTCAAAACTCGGTTTAAAAAGATTCAAATCATTAACCATAATTATATTACTCAGCGATTTCTATATATCTGCCTGTTCTCAACACGTGTTATATCCAATTATCTCAAGTGAGCTGTTTAGCGTCTCCCATCTCGATTAAAACAGTATTACCAATATAAGATTATGACTATGCAAATTAAGTGATCATGTTCATATAAGCAAAATTCCTTTGAAAATCTTAGTGTTCCTAAACTGACTCAAAACATGGATATAATCATGCTCGAAATGATTTAGTCTCATTAGAATTTTAGTAGTGATTTTGGCTTCAAAGCAGCAGGAAAATTTCCCACAACGTTGAAAATTAAACGTCATATCATCCGTAAAGTGGTTAGGTCTTAAAACAAATAATTGTATACTGCTAGCATTGGAATATACTATTCGAATATTGGGACTAACAAAACGCTGTTTGTAAATCCCGATTACGATTTATTTATACACGTTTTATATATACTTCGAGACTGGAATTTAGAATTTTTATTGAGAAATCTCTTTGATAATACAAAATTTTCGACAGAAACTTTTAATCACTTTTATTTTTACATCAACATGAACAGTTCAACCATTACCTGGTTTGCCCTTAATAAATAAGTCAGTGGGGCTACAGTTTTTAGTACTGGGCCTCAGAATTCTGTATCTGCTTCATGATCCTTTGACGATCTAATAGGCACGTAATTGATAAGCCTGACACACGCCATCGATTTTTAAGTCGCAATCCTCATTATATTTTCCTTCACCATTTGAGCGAATGTTAAATACCCACGAAAGTCCATTGATGCACAGCCGGGGATCAAACCTTACGACATCAGAAATAAAGAGTCAAACGCCTCAAAGCCTTTAGAACAATACTTACACTATCGAGAGTATATCTATATAAAAATTATCACGTATCACGAAATCAATGACCTGAATGATTTGGCCTTTGGCTTGGTCGTATACGAACTTCTGTTTTGACATTTATTCTACCAGTTTGAAGGTCCATAACACCGTTAAGTGTCGGTCACAATTGAACTACGATCGCCTTCGTAGTCGAATATAAAAACAGCAATAAAAACTATAAATGTAACATAATATAGTTACAGTTTTATCACTGAGAAACCCATCTACGACAAAAATGCAAATATAAACGGAAATTGGCGGAGTCAAACAAATCTTACGAGACATCCCTTTATTGTGCTAACGTAGAAAAACAAACAGATATTTCACAGACAACGTTTAGCAAATAGTTTTCAGTAGGAAAAGATTTGCAATATTAGAACAAATAGGTAACCTGAGCAAGGATTGCGACGTATTTAAGCAGAAGTTACAACAGTCTTGGGCTCAGGCCGTCTTGGTAAATAGCCTTACAGTTTACTTACAAACAAAGGGGAAAGTGGTTAGGTAATCGAGTGCTTAGTTTCTTAATGTTGCTACTGATGATAATCAAAATCTGTTCATCATTTTTTTATAGAATATGTGGGCTCATGCCATATTATCATTAATATGGGATGCCACCCAACCCACGGATACCCATTTTTTGTGGGTGGGTTGCTGAGTAAGGAGTAACTTACAGTTGAAGGACGTATATCTCTCCTCACAGGGAGTCAATTTCACACTTCGCTAGTTCGCAAAGTAAAGTGTAAAATTTCTAGTAGTACATTCATATTATTTAAATCGGACACAAATTATTTATGTATATTTAAAGTCTATCGCTCACAAAGTACAAGCTAGATATATACAGTAACTATACTCGCTATAATATTATTAAAATTATGCAAAATTAAAAAAAACGTGCACCATATATCACGGAATAATTGTAATCTGAAACCACAACATATAGGCTCCCTCTGTGTTGTGGTTAGGGTGGGGACTAGCAAAAGATAGATAAATAGATAACAAGCAACTTGGAACTGGTACTCGGCGAGTGCCAGCGAGAGCTGTGCAACGCAATAACAGCTATTCAAAAATAGAATGCAATATTTTTTTCAAAAAATCATGTTCGAAATTTATAAATAATGTGCCAGTGACAGAACTTTGGGACCAATTACGTATATTCAAATATATAAAAAATATGTTTGCACCACTGTGCGGACTATGTTTTGAAATAACAGCCTAGACTCCAGCCAAATATCCTGGCAGCCTCTTTGTACTTCCGTTATGAATAATATTACAATCAAACACACAACATAATAATAAAACTTTGAGTCCGTGGATGTTTAATTTTGGGGAAAAAATGGTCTGTTTTCTAAAAATATGTTTATTTGGTCGAGGGAACACGCCCTACTTGTCGTTACGCAAGATTTATTTTTGCATATTATTTGGCAATGTCGTAAACATGGCAATTAAAATGTAATCCACCAAGGCTAATGCTACTTGTACTATTATAGAAACATCGGGAGATGAATTAAGTTGTTTCGTCATGGGGAATAATATAATTGTATGATACAAAAATTAGATATATCTATTTGTTGTTTTATAAAAGAACTTTAAACAATTACTGTCATCTAAGTCCTTTAAAACACAAATATTCCAACAAAAATCTTCTAATGAAGATTCAAAAAACCAAAACTTTTCCTTTTCCGTCTTTTCCACAGACTAACAAACAAATTTAATGAAACGTCAATTAACACATAATAGATAATTAACAATCTAAATAAATGTTATCTAAGAAATATAATTATTTTACATTTTACCATTTACATTATTAAGTAAATGATCGTTGATTAATAATAAAACTGATACGCACGCAGTTATTAAAAATGTAACTTTAAAATAATAATCGTTTACGGGCCTTTTTATTTGTAAGTAGTTTATTGAACAAAACACATTTATTAATATCATGTTTAAAATTGTGTTAATTGTCTCCACCGATCCTGTAACATTAAATATAAAATAAATTATGTGACGCAAATAAAAATATGGCTGAAATTCAGGAACTAAAATTAGCGTAGGATAAAAAATGTTTACTATAGAACACAAAATACTGGTATCGCTTATTTTACGTCAAAAAATTTGTTTGGTAGACATCCCTACTCATCGGCAAAGAAGACTGAGGGTGTAGGCGGAGGGAAAAAGCCGGCGTACAAAACTCTACCTTCATATTTCAAAATTCAATAGATTTTGGACTTACGGGACTTAACGCGTAATGATATCCATAGAGATTAAGGATTAAGCACCAGTATTAAGAAACCTACCTAAATTATAGTATAACAACTCCAAATAAATACATTACATTGTTAATCCGTAATGAAATACAAATATTTCACGTTTAATACAATTAAAACGCGGAAAGATAAAAGCTACACGAAATGACAGCCGCTATCGGAATATAATGGACATTTCGCGACTGTATTATGTTATTTTCGTGAAACATTAATTTTATATGACGCACATTACATCTCTCACGCGAATTACGTATCCCAAAATTCAATGCTCTATTTCATGTTTCAGATGATAAGGCTTAAGCGATCTTGGCTGCCTAGCCTTAATGCGCCAATTCTGGAATTTAATATTAACGAATCGCTTAAAAAACCTCTGGCTATTGAAATACGTTTATAAACCATTTTTCTATTTAAATAACCGTGATATAAAATATAAAAATCTATTAAATCTGTTGGGTTTCATGTACGACCAAGCTCTATAGCTCCATCACTGACTGAACTGATCTAATAACAGTATTAGGATTTTTCTTTTGAGGGCGTTCTCTCATTCATTAAAAAGTGCGAGCGTACCAAGTACACATCTCAGAAGTGAAACTTCTTTGTAAATAAATTTTTACTGAGGTAAAAGCCCCGTAGATGATCATATACCAGTATATGAACACTCCAAGTATTTTTATATCTATATTGACAGTGTTTACAAACTGTAAACGTTTAAATTTAAATTTTGAATTTAAACCACGTTTCGCCGTGACCACGCACGCTGTATAGCACGCGAAACGTCGGTTACATTTAAAATTATGTTTAAATAATTATAAGTTTACAATAATACATAACTTGAGTCCCTTAAAAAAGTGTTTTTCTTTAAATGTGTAAAAGTTAATTTAAAAAGAATACTAATATGTTTATTGCAATTCTAAAATTCTTCATACAATATAATCTAAGCCTACATTATACTACCTATATAATTTTGTGGGTGGAAACCTGAAGTAGTTGAATAATTCCCGGGCTCCCGCAGCTTAACACTTTCGACATAAAATATAAATTATTCCGCGCCTGTCGATTCCCAATTTATTCCTCTCTTATTTCATTTGAAGATGTCTTTGCCACTGAAACTCCATTTGAATAATTTTATTTTAGTTTAATTTGAATTTGAGACTCGAATACAATTATTTTATAAGTGAATTATTGAAATTGCTTGGATATATTTTATACAAATAAATACGATATAGGCAGTTGGATTCGAATTTGTAATAAGAAAATTATAAAGGTGTGACTTTAAAAATTGTAATTTTTGATAGGAGGTCATATAGCAGATAAAAAAAAATAAAAAATAAAATACGTTTATTTTGGAACATAAGATCATCTAGGTATCACTTATTCCACGTCATTAAATTCGAACCTGTAGGCATCCCTACTCATCGGCAAAGAAGACAGAGGGTGTAGGCCGAGAGAAAAAGCCGGCGTAAAAAACTCCCGGTACTCTTATTTAATAGAGTGAGTCAATAGATTAAAGAGTGAGAAGTGACAGGAACGAGACCATTACCTAAATTTGCAGCATAGTGCAGGAAGGTGGAACTGACAGTATGGGATAGGAATATTGGCATCCATCGACAGGAAGGGACAGGTACCGATTGTTGGAAAGTAACAGACCTGAGAACTGAGACTGAGAACCTGAACAAGGACTCGACAGGATCTGCAAATAACTTCAGCAAATTTGTTTGCTGGCAATAGCTGTTAAATTTTAACTTTAAGCTGAAAAGGTTAAAAGTTTTTATACATTTATTTGAATAATAATAATGACTACGACGCTACTATTATTATCGACCATTGCATAGTCGTTAATTTATATATCTAGCAACAATGACGAATTAAAAAAGTAAACGGTTTTGAACTTATTTGACGTTGATGTTATTGAATAATGAGGTCTGTGACAATGACATTACGCCATTGCTTTGACATAAATATGCACCACTAGATGACGCAATTATAAAATGCGCTACCGTTGATATTTTTAAATAGCGGAAACTACACAGACTATAAGCGTATATTATATAGTAAGCGTTACTTCCGTCAGAAAATACCGTCCCGACTAAAAAGGTTCGCAGGAGGTCCCGACACATACTAAAGGATCCGGATGATCCAGTCACAATAGCAAACAACAAATTAAAATCCGACCGCGCGGCCAAAAATAAAAACAGTAGCAATAAACAGACTAGAGTTAAAAACCGCCTTCACCGGGGAAGGCGAGGACCTTTACTTCGTAATTCGCTCACTCCAGTGAGCTTCCGTCCTGCCCTTCAGACGATTGACCACCCCGCGACGGCCCAAGCCGAGGTTCGGGTCTCACAGGAGACGCCCTTGCGCGAGTCGCGGGAACCCCACCCTTTCCGGCTGAGCTAAGCTCGCCAAAACAGCCCATGCTGAGCTGTAAAGGCCCTTAAGGCCAACAGCGAGATTCATAAAAAAAAAGTCAGAAAATAAATCGGAGTTACTCCCTAGTCGCGCCTAAAGAAGTTTTACTTCAAAAATACTTTGAATAATAACTACTGCGACATTACATTTAATATCGACTATTATTCGTTATTTAGTAGATACGATAATATTGGTAAATAGAATAGACATATAATGGCAATGGCAGCTAAAACCAGCGCCATATCTCCGATATATATTGATTTTTGTTTATGGGGACCACGTACTGTAGCAACATATATTTCCTATCATATCCAAAAAAAAAATTGAATCAAATTGCTAAAATTTTAACACACACAACCCATAAATAATCCAGTCCTTCGAATTCAATAGCTCAGTAACACGAGTTAAATAGTTCTTTATCTAAAACCTTGCTGAAGAGATATTATATATTAATATACTCCTGACGATACAATATTTAAAAGATACATGTTTTTATAGATTAGCAGTTGACCAGCATTCAATGTCTGGAATACATAGTAGTTTTTTGGAATTATGCAAGCTAAGTATACGGTATAGGAGTTTGATAAACGAGCGTTATAATTTGCTAGTATCGACTCGACGACAGGTCGATGCCCTCACGTTGTGTTCTTACACGGCAAGGTCAAATTGCAGCGTTAGAAAAACCAGTCATAGTTCCCTGAGCCTTAAAACCAGTAAAATCCAGCGATATAAAATAAAATACAATTGAACTCCTACACGTGCGAACATTTCAGCTTTTATCCAAATGGTCTTTTTATATAAATAAAACATCGTAAAACATTTTCGTCGCCTCCATAACGTGTTGAATAGAAAATTAATCTGGAGAGCGACATTCAACGTGAAAAAATGCTTTTCCGAATATTATTCTTTTATGTGTCTGTTGACATCAAATGTTCATAATTTATAACGGAGATTTTTTAATTTTGCTAAATGTTTTGCAAAGTAGGGGCCATTACGTCTAAAGGAATAAAATAAAAAGCTTATTTTCTGATACAGCTGCCTTATTGAAATGATATAAAAAGTATTTTGACATGTTGTTGTTCATGTGTCAGCCATATAGTTGATTTACTATAGGATATAGTTTTGGATTTAAGCTATAGAGACCAGTTGAAATTAAACATATAGAGATACATACCATCCTATATTTTTATAACGCCAAGTCATAGGTAATCTCTATCAACACGGAACGAATTTTTTCAGGGAATTAAAACAGGACAGAACATGGGATAGATATATTTATAGCACGTTTAATAATTTTAAAGTTCAATTCATAATGCTGAAATTCATGGTTGTATTGGGTCGCAGTGGGGGGTCGTAAATTTCCCCAAATAGATATCTTTTCAAACTGTCATCAATTTTCAAAATGTTAGGCTCAACTAATACTTAACTAATTAGTCATTAGTATTTTATCAGGGATATTAAATTACTTTTTATTCACTTAATTTTGTAATGTTTTTAATTTTTGCTTTATTTTATCTTAATTTATTTATTTTTTAGTGTATAAGCTTCATATAATCAGAATGTTGTATGCGCCTATAATTATTGGGATAGCACTAGGCTTGTTTGTGTTACATGCATGAGTCAGTGGCTAGTTTGTTGGTGCAACAAATAAATAAATAAAATTAATCTATAATTAAAATATATAAAACGTACATATTAACAAATAACATTAATATTTCAAAATAAACATTTCTGACCTAATCGCGAAATCATACACGGATTTGATAAGTACTGGTGGAGGACAGATTGTGAGCTTTACTCAAACAGCAGAGAGTGTCTTAGAATCTGAATAGTTTTCAGTGATGTTAGAATCTGACCACGTCTACCTATCAATACGTTTAGTGCGAAGTAGATGACCCTAAGCTCTCCACTATGTGATGCCCCAATAAGCCCACCAAAAATGCTGATAGTAGTAGGCAAGAAGGGGCATACCAGTAAATTTGTCTTAAGAATCGCTTTTTGTATGGTCCTCTGGGCAGAATACGAAATTCTACCAGTATCACCTCGACGTCCGTAGTTTCACAACTGATTGTTATCAAGGCAGTTTTTGCAATACCACTATGAGGCACCAGCTGCCCACTGAAGCATTATGAACTAGCCGGCACTTGCAAGCCCTCTGGCAGTAAGAGTGTCTATGGGCGGCGGTATTACTTAACATCAGGTGAGATTCCTGCCCATAAGCACTAGGTTCTAAAAAATATTCTATGGAGAAGATGAATCATATGATTGGGTAATAAAATAATATGATTTAGAGAAACTTCATATTTGTATCAAATAACAATATTTATAAATTTTAAAATCATATTACTTACAGTAGTATTGGCTTAGAGATGGCTATTGATAACTCGTTATCAGTATACAGTGCACGTAGGGCGTGTCTAACAATGCAATACAAATTGGCAGTGCTGTGAAACCACGCGTGACGGCCGCCTGCAGCGTGACACAAGGCATGCTCTTATTTCACATAGGGCTGGCACCTGGCCAAATAAATTATCCAATTAAAAATTTATAAAGACCACTAAATTGCCACTTTTTAGTTATACTTTCAAGTCTGTTTAGTAGGAGAATTATTATTTGGTTTGAATATAAGACAGAGAAAAGTTAGTTACAGCTATAAAAATATTAGATGCCATTTTTTTTTATTTAAATAATAAAAAAAATATTTACAAGTGTAAGTAGAAATACCTATACATTCATATTTTTTGCAGCTAAAATATGTTACAGTCAGAATTAAAAAAATATACCCATTCAGCAAACACAATAGTGAATAATTACATAATACAATAATTTATAATTTACACCACTATAAACAATATACAAAAGTGACTAAACAAAAAATTACTAATTAAAACTCAATAAAACGAGAATATAGAGAAAAATGCCAAAATTAACCCCTTTAATAGCTCGTTCGGGTGGCTTAATCAGATAGTTTCACATTCAGGTATCAGTTACTGTACCATCACTTAATCGTCGATAACAATATAGCAAATATTACAATCTAACAATTGCTGTAATACACTGCCGCAGTTCTTATTCCGTAGACCATAGTTATAGTCTGCGTCCGTAGACCTAGGTCTACTACTACGTAGCTTTGCTACGCGTCTACGTCTCCATTATTTGCTTGCAGTTTAATACAAAAATGTATCTACAACATACTAGGTAGATGTACTCTTCTTCTCAATGTGTTATGGGAAATATATCCATTGTCCTTTAGAGTGTCGTTGAAATCGTTTTAAGTTATAATAAGTATTATTAATATTTTAGTCCTTGTAACAACCCTAAATTTAACCCTTCAAATTGGCTATAGTGTGAACATCACATACACTCACTAAGCTGTGCATCAAGAATACTATTGATCCATAGTAAAATTGCATACGGAGAGAACGAAAATTACATTCAGTATTTACCCATGTAAATATACGGTGAAATTTTATCTAAGCCACAGAGTCTAAAATGTCTTCAAACGAGTTTTAAACACGTGTTATTTTTGTTCACATTACTTAATTAAGTTTTACCTAAAACCAGTTTTAGTGATTGTTACGTTTGGTCCATTAGAAGTGTTCATTGAAATAACAACGCTATGATACAATAGTCATAAGTAATACAAAAATTTAATTCATATTTTATACATTGATTTGAGAACTGGCAGTTAATGTACAATACGTCTTTAAAGAATTACATTTACGAATGTCCCTTGTCATATTATTAATTTAATTCTAAATAAACTTACGTTGTACAAATTAAGCTGGTAAAAATGTTTCTTTTGTACAATAGCTACTAGTTACAACTTGTGAAGCATAATAAATTTTAAGTTAGTATGTGGACATTAAAATTAGAATTTCCTTTACATTTCCATAAATGCAGTGCGATAAAGTTTACTGGATTTTTTATGATGTTTCAAGCCAACACAAATTAATTATTGCCTTTAGAAATAAATTTTCAAACTAGGATGGCTAATAAGGCTTTACATATGAAATACGTGATGAGCTTGAAAAACCAAACGGATTATTATTATTATATCCTTTCGTAAATTTTTGAGCCTTTTTGTAGGTTAATATTGTATATATGGTCATTATTTGTTATTATATATAATTTGAAAGATTGCGAAATAAATATATATATTCCCTATTCACGCAATATAACATAATTAATAACTATTTTCAATTAAACATATAATATCGTATATTTCAAGGTCAGATTAAGACATCGAAGTCCCAAATCTTAAGACGATTAATAAAGCTAACAACTTCGTGAATAATTTACTAGATATTAGGTAATGTCACAGTTATAAATGGTAACTAAAATCAGTTGGAAATTCTGACCTACTATATAATATTACCAAATTATTTTACCACTCGTACAGTAACAGCTGTTATACTTCTTAGACAATATAATTCTTGAAACTCCTATTCATAAAACTGAATTCACTGTGCAAAGTATCCTGCTATGGAAGCAGGATTCCTTTTATTCATTCCTTACTAATTTATATTATATTATATTATTTATATTATTAGACGAACTCAGTCAGCTCATTTTAAAATCTTCTTTTTGATCATTTGTCTTCTCCTTCTATATATATTAATTGTGAGTCAATTAACCTTTGTCAGAGACATGTCTGTTTATACATATTATTATTTAAATTTTTTATTTAGATTTTATTTTATTTAATTTTAGTTATGGTTTCAATTTTTAAGTTTCTTTTTGTTAATTAATTATGCACTTGTACTGTAACCTCTGTAAGTATTTATTTTTTCTATTGATTCATATTAGGGTTGCCTTGAAGAAATCGCTTGTTAGCGATAAGGCCGCCTGTTGCCTAATAACTTATGTAACCTACTTACATTTTGTATTTTTTTTATATGTATATAATGGTAACGAAGTTAAAAAAAATAAATAACAGCTGATGTTTATTTAAAAAAACATTCCGTTGCTTTGGCTTTATTTATAGACATTGGGTCCATATTCAGACTGACATAGTTAAGAGAAATAAAATCACATTCAGCTCGCAGCGAGACCCTTAACGAACACAAGGTTAACCAGAAGCTCATTCGTAGATACAAAGGGGCTGTGATGGATGGGATATCGGATTCGATTTCCCGGGACGCAGGTTATTAATATTGTTTTTGGCAATACTTTCACATGCGTAAGCGTTAGATCAATAGGATATCACTATATTAAAAAATATATTAATTCAGCATTAGCTTGGCGTTTAAAAGGAGTGGCGGAGTGTTTCTTGCCAGTTCTTCTCTTCCGTTCTACGCCCTTGATTTGAGAACTGGCAGTAAATGTAAAATTTGAAGCATTCAATGTATGTCTTCTTTGGCGTTCAAAAGTGTACATTGTGTAACCTTCACGAATAAATTATTTTTGATTTGATTTCTTTCCTTACATTTGGATTTGTATTTTTTTAAAGCTCTTAGCTACCTAATTAAATAATTATCTTCCAAACCTACTTATGTTCGGTAGCTGCCATATAGCACACTAATTATATATTAAGCAATGTCGTATGTAGCTAGCATGAGGCAAAATTAGGGCCGTGTTTTGCTTTGTATTCTGAAAACGGCATTTTCAAGGATAAACATGTTCCTACTGCTGTTGCCAGCGGGTGGTTCCTGTCATATTTTAATTTATATATACATATATATATATATATATCTCCTATTCTATTCTAAAGCTATCTACGAGTTCATAACACTACAAGGTAGGACTACTAAAGTACTTTCAACGCGAATAATATGCTGATTGACTACAGTGAAAAAATGATTATTGCAGCAAAAGTTCTCAATAAAACAGACACAAACTGTGTCTTTTTCCTGAGGGGCGGTTCAAGTATTACTTAAGCACTATAGTAGGTCTTTTTTTATATGGTGCACAAGCACTATAGTGGGCATTTTTTTTATGGTGACGTCAACATACCAGATTTGTTTCACTGTCACAGTGTGTCTATTAAACTACTATTATAGTAGGTGAGATCTGTGAGGTTATAGGGCGTAATCTTTACTGAACTATTGTTAATAATACTCTTACGCTAAGTTACGAAAGCTACGCCATTTGTCAGGAGTATACATCGAGAAATTGGTGGTGCTTCGAAGTATGTCGAAGAAAAAACGGTCGAACGAACACTGTCATAACAACAATAGATAGATAGAGAAAAGTTGTAGAGCTCGGTAATCCATACAAAAATTCAGCTACAATGTATATCTAACATATTATACAAAAACAATTCTAAATCGCGTCTATTTGACTGTCAGTCCACGATAAACTTAAAAAGTAGTGCACATACTTTATCGCGATTCACCAATATCTGTAACAAATACCAATACTTAAAAGACCGGCAACGCACTCGCGAGACCTCTGGCATTGAGAGTGTCCATGGGCGTCGTAATAAACCGTGCATACTCTGTGTTTCTTCTTTAAAATGTATTCTCTATGATTTTGTGGTATAACGAGTGTTATAATTTTTTTATATTAAAGTATATTAGTCTATATTCTATATGTATATAATTATAAGTCATCACTCACTATAAAATATATATTATACTTATTAAACCCATTATAAACTCACGTTTATATCGTAATTCACATTTAAAGTATTCAACTCCTCAACGTAACAGCTACATCATTAAGTATCACTAAATCTGTACAAATAATTGATGGGATTTCCTTTTGAGACTCAAAATAATTTTCACGGCCTCTAAACAATAACAAGGGACGGCTCCTCGCGGAAATTGCTTCAAAATGACTTTAATATTTTGAAAATTGATTGTGCGACTTAATTAGAAGTGTCTGTTGAACAAGTATCTATTTGTATGGGTCATTAACTTTTAATTAATCAATGTTGTTATTTTTTATACTAAAGCTGATATTAGGATAATATTAGCACACCTTTTAACTAATAAAATATGATTTTCGATCTTAATTTCGTGTATTCGAGCCTTGGATGTATATCATATTTATCTATATTCAGAGTTAGCAATCATACTTTATGCATGGTTTGCTAATCAAATCAAAAAATCATTTATTCAAGTAGGTAACACAATGTACACTTATAAATGTTAAAAAAATAAATATACATTGAATGCTTCTAATTTTACATTAACTGCCAGTTCTCAAATCAGCGACGAAAAACGGAAGAGAAGAACTGGCAATAAACTCTCCGCTACTCCTTTTAATCTCAATTTTTTTTCATTTACACAACGTTTGTAAGGAGCTGCAACCATTACAGCATGTTCCACATGATATCTTAACAAATAATTAATAATAAAATAAATTAAAAACAAAGATATGTCCTCATCAGCAGGAGGCACGGTAAAATAGGAGCACGTACTTACATTCTCGTGGGAACAGCACGCCAGGAAACTGTTATGTGAAAAAATTTACAGCTTGTGTCAAAATTGTGACAAAAGCCTTTCTTATTAGAAAATTGCTTATTAGAAAAAAGATCTGGTTCGCGATTTTTTTTTCTATTAAGCCATGTGTGATTCTGTGACTGACACAATCTGTTAACCTTGTGTTTAAGCAAAGCCAGTTTCCTCAGCACCTTTTCTTTCACCTTACGAGTAATTTTTTAATTGCGCAAAGTAAAATACATATCGAACCTAGGCAAATACTCCTCGCTAACAGAGACATACAATTATTTTTAAATAACACTTAGATATAAGTAATTGTGTATCTCCGTTGCTGCCCTATTGTTTGAGATTACTAAAGTCAAAAGGTAGGTAGGTTATTTTAAGTCCTTTCTTTTCGTCACACACCCTTGATTTGAGAACTGGCAGTTAACGTAAATTCACAATCATTTTAATTTTTTTGACGTTCGTAAGTGTACTTGTTTACCTATATGAATAAAGATATTTTTTGTTTGTTTGTTTGTTACATAGTCCATTTACATTAATACACATATATCTTGACACAAGACTATTTAAGCTGCTTGCAGGAAGTCGCGTGGATAAACATGTTAAATAATCCTTTATCAAAATAAACAACGTTTACGAGGTCATAATTTTCAACTTTTAACTTCCCGCTCGGGGCTGCTACGAATAATGAACTATTTATTATAAATCCCTAACAAGTAACAGACTATCAAACTTGTAGCTAAACCATAAATTGGGTTTCGTTCTTGTTCCCTCATTATATACGTCTCGGTGGCTGTGTAAAATTGTGTGCTTAAATTACCTATATACTTTGAGTTTTTATAATGTTAATTACGAAAACATATCCAAAATAAATAAAATCAGATTTAAATTCATATGTACTATAAAATAACGCTTTGATGCCAAATATAATGACTAACCTCAAACTACATTTTTTTTTAAATTTACTTGTCTAAGGTAGGTATCGTAGGGTCCAAGAAACAGATTTTTAAAAGGGGCAACGGCGGAGAATCTCCTCGCAAGCTGGCATTATCTTCACATGTAGTATTTTTTATGAAAAAAAAGGAAATGCCTAAAGGGACTCCTTTTAATAATATATTTTAATGATTAAATTTTAAGGTTAGTTATTAGATATATTAGAATTACTATATGTTATTAATAATCAAGTGTTATATATTTTAAAAATATTATTTTCGATATTTAATTGGTTTAATCAAAAAGTTTTTTGATATTGGATTCAAATTATTCTAATCAACATAACCCTTGACATGATTTAAACCTTCCAACTCATTTTACTCAAGACGCCTCCAGGCACAGTTATTAAATAGAATTTAATATTGAAACGTGATTCATCATAATTTATAATTTAATTATTTCAACAATGCGAGTAATTATGTTGGGTGAGTGGTGAACGGTACTCTATCGTACGACAATTAAAATAAAATTAAAATGAAATAATGTGTCATTTAAGAACAAATATTCGTGTTATTTATGATGTAATTAAAGAGACGCCATTTTAAATTTATACAGGGCATTTTGTGATAGTTATGTTTCATTTTAAATAGATTTTGCAATTCAATAGAGATTTCCTTTATCGTGATTAGTATAGGTGGTGTATATCGTTAACATTCTTCAATGATATTGACTTAATTCATAAAAAAATCTATGAATGAATATGTGTCTATAAAAAAAAATCAGTGGCACTACAATTTCTTTAGGTACTGACCTCAGATTTCTGAATCTGTTTCATGATCATTTTTAAATCTAATAGGCAAGTAGGTGATACGCCTCCAGTGCCTGACACACGTCGTCGACTTTTTGGGTCTTTGATATGTCGGTTTCCACACGATGTTTTCCTTCACCGTTCGAGCAAATGTTAAATGCGCACATAGAAAGAAAGTCCATTGGTGCACAGCCGGGGATCGAAACTACGACCTCAGGAATGAGAGTCGCACGCTGAAGCCATTAGGCCAACATGCTTTATTTGTGAATAATGTCTGTCTGAAAAGAATGTGAGCCAGTAGGTGGCTTAAGCTTCACTTTTACGGTGATGGTGAAGGGTGAACAAATATTGTGAAAAACCAGCATGTCTAAAATTATGTGGCAGACAAAAACCAAAGAAGAAAAATGTCGGAGAAACGGATGCTGTCTGAAGCCTAGAGTATGATTATTATGTTTGAAATATTTTATATATAGTTTTATGCAATAAAATGTAAACAAAGATAATATACTACCTTGATATATGTCGACATAGATATGTGGGCGGGGTATAGAATGTTAGGCGTGTAAGCTGAGCCCACAACTATTAATTAGTGGTTCCTGACTCAGCTGCGTTTCCCATAAGGCTTAGTCGAAGAATTTTAAGTAAACACTTACGTATAAGGGTTGAAAGTAGTTAATAGTTTTACAAAGCTTAGAACGTTAAATAAATTGAATATTGATGAAATAAAACCACCCCTTTTTTTAATTCCCTAATGCAACATTGCACAAAAAAAATCTAACGTTATAAATTTTACGATATTTACACTGAAAGAGGCATCCACTTGCTACGGCCCCGTATTTGTTTGCTTTGTACACTCTTATTGTCATGGGTTCTGAGCAGCATTATTAACTGGCTTTATCTATTTGTGAAAGTGTTAAGTAAGTGTTAGTTTACCGTCAATATTTAGCTGGTTATGTTAGAGATAATTCACGGGCTTCTTGAGGTGACCTTGTGTAATCGAGATTTTTGTCTTTAAAATTCCAATTTCAAGTCTATCTGTCTGTAAGATTGAATTTGCCAGTGTAACTCTTCTAATACAGGATTCTTGACCTTGGGTCTTGACTTTGGAAATAGTGTTTGTCTGGTATGGGCTATTCGTAACATAGAAGGTATACACGTAATATTCACCATGGAAGATGTTTTAGAACTAGTTTTGGTCAAGGAATGTACGGTCCAATCTCTATAACCTCCAGAGTACTACATCTCCTTCTCCCTATGTGATCAACTTACCTTAATCACTGAATGATCTTATATTTACACCACAGAACCAAGAACAGAGGACATGAAAGCAGCGACGAGCGAGCGAATGAGTCGACTTCTCAGTAAGGGAAATCATTCGAAGTTCAAATAAATTTCAATAATTCATGTAGATATATATCTATATGTACTTGTGAACGTTACTATTTGAAATAAAATTCTAAAGAATATTTACTTTCCCAAATCAATGTAAAGCGTGAAGAACTGGCAAAAATAGCAACTCTTCTTTGTATGGAACATTGTATGGAACCATTTCACCAAACATGATAATAAAACAGACGCTCTCTTTCAGTAGTGATGACCACGAAAAATAAAAGACATACAGCGACCACTTTTTAAGCCTTGACTTCCAAATACACCTACGTTACACACACTCCGTCACGTACATTCCCTCACTTTCACACCTTCACACAGCACAATTGAATAAAGCGAGAATAAAAATAATAATGCCTTTATTGCTGTTTAACTACTTCCTAACTTTACTCGTAAATTAAAAATGCGAAGCACTTTAATAATAAATACTAATAATTCATAGGCCAGCCGGTCGATTACTGTTCTACAGCTTGACCTTGAACATAGGCCTGCTTTAAGAGCTTCCTCTCTGTTTCCAGCCATACGCAGCCACATAGGGCCATCTCCACTTAGCACATCATCCTCCCATCGAATTAGGTATTACGTAATTCATATTTTTTTAATATTTTTCCTTTCGTAAATATTTCAAACATTGTTGTTATATTATGAATTCCACCTTTCGCTATTCGTTTAGTCTAATCGGTTTTGTTATAAATTATTTATAATAGCTGTAGTAATACGAAATAAATAAATGTCCATGGGCGGGGGTATCACTTAACAACAGGTGAGCCTCCTGCCCGTTTGCCCCCTGTTCTATAAAAAAAAAATAAAAAAAAAGTAAGATTCCTCTTCTGATACTATTTCCACAGACAAGACTAATTTAACTGTATAATTTCCATCTCATAAACGCACAGTACGTAATCGTTTTCAGTTGACTAGACACAAAAAGTGTTCGTTATTTTTGTAATTTGCGATACAATGAGACTTGCTAATGGATTTTCAATATTTGTATTGACAGATAAACAAGGGAGCGGACGACTGACCCTCAGTTGGCAAGTCGAAATGATATTTATTTTGGATATTTTGCAAACACGCAGATTTTTCGATGTAGCTTATATGGTTTAGAAAACATTAACATTGCCGTTATATACATTATGAAAATTATATTTTAATTACAGATATCAGAGCTTATGTTATTATTCCAAGGTAAAAAAGGTAGGTTTTTTTTTAAATCGTCTTAATGTAGAAAGTTACCTATACTTTTATTCTTTTTTGATGTAACCTCCGTTCCTCTCTACTCAGCCTCGCATTCGATGGGGTCTCTTCTGTGGCATTTTCGTACGCTTTCACAGTGTCTTCAGGGCTCGTAAAGCGAATATTATCTTTAGTTCTTGGGAAAATGAAAGCCGCAGGGCTCCAGATCAGGACTGTATGGCGGATGATCATCATCTGCCATAGGCAACAATTTATCGTTTTGAAGAGTGCGCTTAAAATTGAAATTCGAAAAAGTTTTCATTGGCTATGTTTGTAACTGGCCAGTTTTAAACATTTTAAAATAACAACGTCAAAGTCTAATCAGTTTATACCCTCTAACACTTGTAGTTTATAAGTCTTAGCAATATTACTACAAATTAACAAACTATTTGATAATATGTAGTAAATAATCGACTACAGAGTTAAGCAGCATTCATATGAACGTTGACACTCGTTGTTCTTTAAAATTTAGTTTAAGTTTTGATAAATTATTTTTAATAATAATAATTGTTATGGAGTCACTTTTATTATCGACAATATTAATAGTCGTTATTTATAGATCTAGCAACAACTGCAATAAGCAGTAACGGTTTTGAACTTACTTGACGGCACCAATGTAATTGCTCCGACATAAATAATAATCACATTGAAATTACTCTCAAATTCAATTCAAAACCAATTATTCATATGGGTAACACAATGGACACTTACGAACGTCAAAATAGAAATTTATATGAAAAGCATTTTTTACATTTACTGCCATATGTTAAGTCAAGGGAACCTCCACTCTTTTTAATCGCCAAGTTTTTTGTTTTACACAACTACAGGAACTGCAACCATTACACCATGTTCACATTGAACATAATAAAATAAATTAAAAACAAAGATTTGTCCTCTATCAGCAGGTGAAATAGGAGCACGCATCTTCCTTTATATGGGAACAACACGCAAATATGTATGCGTAATAACTCATATCACCGCATACACTAATTCAAGTACGACCAGTCAGTGGTTCCTCGCCATATTTTGAGAAGAGAGACATCCCAACGCATGGACACTGCCACAAGCAATAACATACTATTACTACAGATTATTAAATAATATGTAAAAGTAATTTTGGCCAATCGATTAAACACTAATAAATATAGAGCTTCCATAACATATAAAGACTGTGGCAGCTGATACCATTGCTCCTAATTATTATATTTAAAGTGGCGTTACATGAGAGGCGATTATACTTATATGCTTGACACACGTGGTCGATTTATGAATAAGACGTATTTGTATGCTATTGACGTTTAATCGTATGAGCCAGTGCACAAAGCAATGTTGTCCTAGTCATTAGAGCGTACGACTCTCATCTGAGGTCAAAGGTTCAAAACCTTCTTGTGTACATTGGTACATTGTGTACATTGGGCTTCTCTGTGCAATTAGCACTCGCTAGTACAATAAATTAAAATATCGTGTGGCAACCGGCACGTTTTAGACTCAAAAATCATAGGACTGTTTCTTTATCATCAGCCTTCTGTGTCACAGTGGCTTTTATTATACAGAAATCTGATGCCAAGATCAAGGTGTGTAGCACCACTTTTTTAGTGTGCACACATTTTAATACATTGTTTTACCCCAAAACATCAGAGTTAAAAATAAACCACATCCGAATACAAAATTACTAAATACTTATAATTTTAGAAGTTATGTTTTAAAGTTTACCACATTATACATACTATTAAATTGACGGTATATGTTAAATTTTTTTATCTAAAACGATGACAATTTAGATGTACAAAAATGTTGCCAGACATTAAAAAAATACAACATTAAATAAAAATACCAGAAATTTTTGTCAAGCAAAAAAAAAAAAAAAATATAATAATAATAAAATACCAGCGAGATATGAACTTTACAATGCTTTTTGCTAAAACTGATCAGCCCACTACCGAATATATCCGGATAAATACTGTTTGATCCGTATTTAATATATATATATATATGTAAAAGTTTCGCGTTCAATACGTACACAACAGCTACATAATATATTAGTTTAGAAAAAATCACTCGCGTATAACTTTGTACGGATTTAAAAATAACGTCGTTTTCTATTATACCGCTGGAGTTTTGTGTCAATAAATCTTTTGTGCGATGTTTAAGTGCCTCACACTGTTGCATTCGATTTTAAAATAGTTTCCAAAGTTTATTTGCATTAACCTCGAACAGAATCAATAATATTTTAATGTTTGCCTACAGCTTTATTGGAGGCACTCAAACTGAGAATAGCTTCATTCGTATAGGTAACCAAGTACACTTAGGAACGTCAACAGAAAAGATGTTATATTTATTCTAAATTTACATTTATTACCATTCGTGGAGCGGTCAAGAGGAATTGGCAAGAAACTCTCGGCCCCTCTTTTTGATCGCCAAGTTTTGAGTCATACAAATTGTCTTACCAGGACCAATTCACTCCAAATGATTAGGATCATTTAAATAATCTTCAAATTTATAAAAAAGTTTTATTGATTAATTTACGTTTAGCGAGAGAGAGAGTGTTGAGTTTATTAAGTGATGATTGTCTAGTTGGTAAAAATAGACAACAAATGCCCACAATTCGCAAGTTACAGCAGGCAAGAAGTACTGGCAAGAAACTCTCCGCTACTCTTATTAATCGCCAAGTTTGGTTGACTCAAAACATTGTTTGAATGTTAAATCCAGTAGAACAGCAAACACTTCACTAAGAAGAAGAAATACCTACATATGAGGTGGACTGAAAGTTCGTAGGCTAGAGAAAAAAATCTTCTTTGATCTGTTTTGATATGTTTATTCAATATTGGCTTCGAAAGCGATACAACGACTTTAGCAGTCATACAATTTTTTCGATATCATTTTTATGACTTAACCTCAAAATAGACTTCAGTTTCGGCGATTACCTCTTCTTCAAAATTTCTGCCCTACAGCGAACTGCAGAACAGTACGACACTATACGTGTCATTTGTAGGTTTGCGCTAACTAAAAAATCATAATCATTTCAAACTAACGCCATCTATGGGTTAGCCTAAGAAACTTTTCAGTCCTCCGAATAAGTACCTCCGTTAAAACTTTTTTAATAGTTCTCTTACAATTCCTTTGTCAGGACATAGTTAATACATACTACTTGATAAAACTATAGAAAAACGAAAAACAAGCTACAATTATTGGGACGCAGCAATATCAAAACGTGGGTTAATTTTATTTCAATGTGATGTAAATCATTAGTCGCGAAACTAGTGGACTCCAAAGCTTCATTAAACGGTAATTAATTGCTCTTAAACGGAAAAGGAACTTTGAATAACTTGCAAAATAAACTCAGTTTTAACAATTTGCAAAAGGAAATAAAGTCTACGTTGAATGATATTTTCTAGGAAAAAATGCCGCGTCAAAGCTGAGCGGAAATTTATAAAACGGTAGCTCTAAGAAAAAATTTACATAAGATCAGAGCTCGAAAACTTACGATCTCTTTGCCGTTTGTATATATTTGTACTGAAATGAATCGGCATTCTTAAATAAGTGTTAGTAACGCATGTTGTGTTACTAATGAATATACTAACCTTTCCCTCGCAATGTATTTATAAAAATATTATGTATATATGCAAAAATAGTGATAAGTATACTAGAATAAAACATACGCACAATGTCAATGCTCGGAACAAACGCAGGCTGCAACTTCCCCGTACTAAACTATCTAAAGGTAATTCTTTTTTGGGAAAAGGGATACTCTTCTTTAATAAAATCCTAGAGGCTCTTTTATCTCTGCCTTTTACTAAATTTAAGAAATGTACTAAAGAAGAGCTGTATAAAAAGGCTTACTGTAAGTTAGTGATTATCTCTTGGTAAAAGGGCCTGGGACTAGTGCTGGGCAGGCTACTTCTAATTAATTTTCTATATTTGTTTTAAATATTGTAGGATTGTTTGATGATTTGCTTTTTTTTTTAAAAGAGTACCGAGAGTTTTTTACACCGGCTTTTTCTCTCGGCCAACACCCTCTGTCTTCTATTGCGATGAGTAGGGATGCCAGCAGGTTCGAATTTTATGACGTGGAATAAGTGATACCATGATGATTTTATGTTCCAAAATAAACGTTTATCCTATTTTTAGCAAAACTTATGTTTACATATATTATCGTACATTTTAGATAGAAGATTTTATAAAATTATCAGTAGATATCGTGTATGTATGATGTTGTAGACTTAATAAATAAATAAATAAACGTATATTTTCTTAACACTTATTCAACAAGAAATAGTAAACCCTGGACGTTACTTAATAAAAGGCACAAACTGTCAGAATAAAATAAAATAATTAATATAGGAACAATGAGAGACCAGTGCTTCCCAATCCTCACGCCCTACAGGGGGACAATTCAAAAAAGAACTCGCTGTTTTTTTTTAAAGGTTTACTTACTGTATTTTTATTAAAAAATCTAGTGATTTATTGCTAATGCGTATCATTCAACTGTTATTCAAATTTAATATTAAAAATTACCTGTTACATTAGCATTTAAATTTTTTGCATTTTGCAAAAGTCATTGGGAATTCCCCATAAAAGATTTTGAAGACTGACGACGTAATTAAATAATATTTTGGCAAAAATATAAACAATTTAAAATGTAAATAAAACTAGCGAAATATAAACTAAATATCAACCCGCGAAATTAAAAATAATAATCAAACGTGAAACGTGCCGTATCAAAAAAATATAAAACTAAATTTCTAAAATAAAAATATCTATTTTGAACGTGCATCCTAATGGATATGTCCAGTTAACGTTCCGATGACACAACACGACCGTCCGCTTCTTTTATCCCAACCCTGAGACGAATAAACTCAGTCGCAAACGTCTTCTTATACTAAAATCGAATGCATGCATTCACAATTGTGTCTTATTTACCACTTAACACTGACTCTTGGAAACATACGAAGATATACGCATGTCTTAATCAATATCAACACGCGATCAGACTCGTAATCAATAGAATGATCGTCTACTTTTAATGAAAATTTTTTTGCAATCCATTATTTATTTCAACACATTATTCCACCTTATTATACAGGTTACGTTGGTTTCTTAATATAGCTGAATAGAACTGCTAAGAAAATAAATGAATATATAGCAATAAAATCGGTGGCGCAACAACTTATTTAGGTTTCAGACCACAGATTTCTATATCTATTTCATGATTACTTGTCAATCTATTGGGCAAGATCAGCCTCCGTGCCTGATGCACGCCATCGACTTCCGAATATTTCTGCCAGTTCTTCTTACTCGCTCTACGCCCTTGACTTGCGAACTGGGTGTAAATGTTACAATTAATTTGTTAATTACAGTTAATTTAATTTGTTTTCCTCGACGTTCATAAGTGTACATGTTTACCTATATGAATAAAGATATTTTTGATTTGATTTGATTAAATGCGCACATAGACAGAAAGTCCATTGGTGTCTCACGCTGAAGATAGCAGACAAACAGTCAAAACGGCAACTTTTGTTTGTTTTGTTTCATATTACAACTGTTAAAAATGTTCAAATAAATGTTAAAATTCAGCATTTTTTTTAATATTTTATTTTCACATTTAGGTACAGAAATAGAAAACATACTGATTAGATACATACAGTTATTACACACTAAACAACATTTGAAAATCTGAAATCAAATTACATCTGTACACAGCATTTTACACTAAATTCCAACCACACAACATACACATATTAAACTTAATGACTGATGATAATAGTGATAGGCATACAGCAGCTGTTATAAGTAATTAAATAATTATATAATAATACGTTACGGATATAGTCGCGAATGAATTAAGTTGTTTATCGTCCAGTGATTTTCAGTAATCGTCAGCCAGCGCCTGCTGCTTTAGCTTATTGTGCGAAGTTGGCATTTACTACATTCGGCTGTATATAAAAATTACTATACTAGCGTATATTACATCTATTTATAAAACTAGCGGATACGACAAACGTACACACGTTTTACATACAAAAAACTAATAATGTAAATCATTCTCGACTCCACTTGAACACACAAAATCTCAGCAATATCTGTCCAGCCGTGTAGGAGTTTAAGTACGAACACATGCATACCGATTATAGCGCTATCTGCCGGGCTGTTTTATGAATCTAAACCATCCAGACCGCCACCCAAACAAACGAAATCATTCAAATCGGTCCAGCCGTTTAAGAGGAGTTCATTGACATACTCACGTACAGTAGAATTATATATTTTAAGTTAAAAATACTTGAGTCAGGGTTCCCAGCTCTTCCATAAACCACCTTAATTCTGAATTCCTTAAAATAATTATATTATTTAAGCTTATTTTATTTATTTTTCAACTGTTATCAACACGACTGAGTGTTTGAGTAAGTGTGTGGATGCAAATGTGTGAGTGGTGAATGAGTGAGTCAGTGTTTGAAAGAATAAAATGTGTAATTACATACTAGGTCTCAGAAGCCGCTCTAACACTGCACAGGGTGTGATCATAAGCCAGTCCAGTAAGATATTAAAAAGGCTATTTAATTTATTATAAATATAGTCTATTTGCATATTGCGTCTGGCGAAGTCGGTCCTTATATACAGGTCTAAAGATAAAGTATCCTTTTTAAATTTCTTTTAATGTTTTTATGAATTATTATTATCACTATACATTAAGACAATTGTATATATTGTATATTTGTTTGTTAATGTATTATGATTAATATGTACAATAAGTATATAAAAAGAAGTAACTCGAATGGTACACGTCAACCGAGAGTATGACAATTCCGAGTATCTCGAAATCAGGTTAATGCAGATTGATACGCTTTTATCAAATTATATTTCAACTATGAAAATTGATCGAGAAAATAAGAATACACGAATCGCCCATTAGAGGCACAGACCAGGCTACTAATGAGAACTAATTGACAATTGCGGGGCACTGAAGCCCTCTTGAAAATTCGGCTTGCTTTGCAAAATCGAGAACACAATTACTGTATCACTGCTTGTAAATACAAAGGAACATTAATTTTATAGTTTAGTGCCGTTCGACGTTATAGATTTTGATCTACACACGTTTCACACTTCACTGGCTGGCAAGCTGTATAACATATGATAAATAATTCATCAAACTTAATTTAAGATAGTAAATAATATCATACATACAGAATGATTGTAAATCAAATAGAGAAAATAAATTAGATATCTCGTTGTGGCATGTACGTTGTACGTGAGTCGACTGGCTTACCCAACACAATTCAACAAAGTAAATTGGGACTCCTAGTTAGTTTTGTGAAGGAGGCCCTTGGAGAACGATTTTTCAAACTAGCTGGGGCTTACAGTGATTTAGCTGTGGGAGTGATTGCCCGTCTTGTTACGAATTCTTCAGCTATGAATATTATATTGCTTTCTTGTAACACGTGTACGCAAATGTTATTTTGCCTAAGAAATATTTCTTGAAGAACTTCGCTGGCCACCGTTAAAGACATTAACTCCTTTATGTCGTGCTTTCTTATCTGTTGCTTTTTTCATGAAATAATGAGAGACACACTCTTCAGGTATCTATATATTGTAAGTGAACATTGGTATTAAATGAATAAATGGTTTTTCAATATGTCATCTAAACTACATAACAATTACATAAGTTTGTATATTTTTTCAATATAAACAAAACCCAAATATAATTTGCTAGCCTAAACAGCTATCGACGACAAAAAGATCCATGAAACGCAAATAAATGTATACTTATTTAATAACATTTTCGAGAAGATATGTTAACTCTCTATTTTTTGTTTGTTTGGATAAGTTTTTTTTGGATATTACTCTTTATTTCTTGTTAATATGCGACTTCATGTGTGACTAGCAAATTAAGCAAAATATTTAGTAAAATAACTTAGAAACTTGTTCAAAGAACTTATGGGAACACTTGATAAGAGGCTCAAAAATAAAATATATATTACATATATGTTATATAATTAATACTATAATAACAATATTCCTTAAGTTTAAGGATGCCTTTGTTTAATCGCTGTATTTTAAAATAGCCTAAAGGTTGAGCTTCCAGAATTATCTACATCTTTTTGAGTGATTTTTCATAAAATATTACAAAACGTTTTCAGAATCACTTAAAATATTGAAACCGAAGAATAATGACTTGCTTTTATTTATCACCCTATTCAAATAATGTATCGATATATATGTGTTTCAAATTTGGTAGGCCTTATTTGTATCACTTACTTTATGTTTTATTAAAGTCTTTTTCAAAAACTTCGAACCAATGAGCCTCATGTTCCAAGTTGCATATGCAGTTTTATCTTGCATTTTTAATATAATGACTGTACAAAAATAATCAGAATCATAAACGTTACGTCAAAATAACGAAGGCTTTTTGTCAAATTGGGTTTACGCTGTAGAATATCAGTACTCCAAACAGTTTAATAAGACTGATTTTGGGGTCGTGAAAAGATAGGGTTTGAATAAGTTAGTTCCATTTTCACAAAAAAATTGTTTTTTAAAAGCGTAGTTTTCAAGTACAAATATTAATATTTTTTCATATATTTCTGATAAAAAACAAGTGCTAGTCATCAATAGAAAGTACTGCTACTTTCTCTAAACCCTGCAAAATATGAAAATATATTATGTCAGCCACAAAGTTCAAAGCGAGCTGATACGATCGCCCCTGCTTCCCTTTCAATTTACGTAATGCAGTTTTGAAAAATAACGTGTGAATCGAGATCAAAGGTAATGTTATCTCGGGTAGATAACTCTGGCGTGATTAGTTTTGCCAATCTTAAGGTAAATTGAATATGGGCGAGGGAGAAATAGATTTGGAGAAATAATAAAATAATAAAAATAAAAATAAAAAATAAATAATGTTTCTCAAAAGTACGTCGTACTGATTTGACTCTTAGTGTGTCGTATCAATCGACAATCTATAATATTTAAAGAACTACGAATTATGTAACTTTATGTCCCATAAAACAAATTTGAAATTTGTTTTAGCAGGATACGAAAGTCCACCCGTATCACCTCGACGTCCACAATTCAACAACTGAGCATTTTTAAGACCGTTTTTGGAACTATGTGGAACCAGCTGCCCACTGAAGTGTTCTCGCAGCAATTCGAATTAGAGTCCTTCAATAGAAGAGCGTTTCAATTTTTAAAATGGCGGCAATGCACTCGTGAGTTCTCAGTTCTCATTGCAATGTGGCATACCATGGGTGAGTGTCACTTAACAGATGAGCCTCCTGCCCGTTTGCTCGTTATAAAAGAAACTCTTTTTTTAAATCTTTAATATATCATGCCTTGAGTATGCCTTGAACCGCAATGAACGACCTGACTGGTACCAGCCTTGGCTATAACAATAATAATAGCTCACTATTATATTATAATAGTTTTGATTACAAGTATTGTCTGGACGTAGCCTAACTCTGGGATTTTATCAGCGAACCAGTTTCATAAAAAGGTGTCCTATTTAATATTTTGTCAAATTTAATAATTTGTACACCTAAATAACATTCTCATCTCCTGATCGCGCTTTATCGATAAATTTAAAATAATAGACAACGATGTATCATTGAAAGTACCAAAACACACAAAGTATTTAAGAATCTCCACAGATAAGCCATGAGACTCGCTTCCTGATCCTTTTCGATTAGCAGGGAACCATTAACGTCCTTTAAATCTCTCTTATTTAAGGGATTTCTCTACTTAAGCATGTAAATGTTGGCTTTAAGGTTTTGTAACATTTTATTTTATTTATTTTATTTTATTTATTCAATTACAGATATGGCTAAATTCACAATAAAAATAATATAATTCTTATATAAAATACAAAGAAGAATATGTCTTACATTTATTATAATATATGAGTAATCACAGCTAACATAAATTAATATAACAAAAAACAATAACTAACCTTAAAAAATAATTACTAAAATGTTTTGTTAAAAGAAGATACTGGCAGGGTACCCCTTTGAATAGCTAGACTAACTCTTTGTCCGATGTAGCTGTCAACTCTTCTGTCTCCCGTGATATCGACTAACCTTAAATATGTATTCAGTTGCCAGAAGAGAAAGTTAATATAAAAACATAATTATTGATAAAACCCAGCAGAGTTACGACCTTCTGGGTCTGGGCCTCAGATTTAAGTATCTTTATCGCCAATTGTTTTTTCAAAAGGCAAGTCTTAGCTCTGTGCCTGAAAAGCACCGTCCATTTGCCTACGACAAAAAAAAACGAAATTTGCTCTCGAAATTTTTCTTCACCTTAATAGATTTGTTTTTTTTTTAAATGTGTGTGTACACACGTAAGAAGTGAAGCTCCTTTGTGACCTCATTATTCGAACAATGATCTACTATATGCAACTTTACAGAAATTGGTTAATAAACGCTAAATTAGATAAAGTTTAACAAAAAGCTTTTATTCATATACATAAATACAAATATATCAGTTATTTCATTTTAGCTTATTACCACTAAGATTATCACAGAATTTAATTTATTGTAATATAATTATTACGAAATTTTTATCGTCGAATCTCTTCGAGTCAAACGTGTTAGGGACAAGAAAAAGATGGCGCGTAACCGAAAAAATGTGTCGGTAACGTTTTGATACGCCGATAAAGAAGTTTCACTTCAATGCGCACATAGACACAAAAGGTCCTTACTTCTATATTTCCATTTGTCCCTCGAGCTAAAATCTAGTAAACGTTACGGAAACGACATATATAATCTCCACCAAATGAATTGTTTCATATGAATGCCAGCTTCTCTAGAAACAGGAATTAGAACAGGGGAAAATTGGCAGGACGCTCACCGCGAGTTCGTTGCCGGCGATTAAACAATTGGTACCCTCTTTCCTTCCAGGACCCAATGTCGAATTAGTTCGGAAATACTTGCCTGGGAGCTGGTTCCACAAAGTGATCACGCTATTAACGTGAGATTATTATTATGTAGATTAAGATTGAAAGAAAACAGATTATGTCTATTATACAGAAAATTTAACATAATTATGGTAGATAATAAAGTAATCAAAAAATTTAATTCAGAATCTCAATACAATAAGGGACAATGCAGCGCTAACAATAAGCGAGAAAATTCAACCTTATCAGTTTCCACCTCAATATTGTAATTAGGCAGAGTAATAAAACTTTGACAATTAAATGTGAACCAGTGGAGTCGCGAGATAAGAACTTGTCCCTACAGGGGCTCTTTTGCTATTAACGGGGAACTGATGCTTTTTATATATTAAAGGGCCCTAGAATGGGGCCCCTGATGTCTCTCTCTGATACATTATAACATACCAACATTGCAGTAAACAGACGGATGTAGTAAATCAAGTCTCAAATTATCAATTTATATTTTAAAGGCCGTTAACGCACTTGCGACCCTGTTGACAATGTAAGTCTATTGGCGGCGGTATCACTTTACATCCTCCTGCACGTTTGCTCCATTACTTAAAATAAAATATATGGTTTTGTATATTATGTTACTACATAAGAAAATGTCGTGTAAACCAAATTTTATTTATTCTTTATCACTTTAAAAAAACAGTGGCGCTACCTTCGTAGGTTTCGGCCTTAGATTTCTGAATCAATTACATGGCCTTTTGTCAATCTAATAGGTGATTAGCCTTCTGTGCCTGACACACGCCGTAAATTTGGTTCTAAGGCAAGCCGGTTTCCTCACGATGTTTTTCTTCACCGTTCGAGCGAATGTTAAATGCCCACTTAAACACAAAGCCACATTGGACCTCTGGGATGAGACGCTGATGTCACGAGTCCAACACTGGTCATCATTTAAAGGGACAGGGACAGGGAGATTTCAAATGTGTAAGCAAAATCCTTATTATTAAAAAACACATTCCAGTTTATACAGTACTTAAATTGGGGATTCTTTTTCATTCAAAAACTTGTACACATCAGTATTGACAGTTCCACTACTAAAACTAATACTGTAAACTTTACGATAATTGGGGCCTCAAAATCGTGATTTCGACCCCGTGTTTGAGGCTGATAGGAATTCTCTTGACATTAGAGTATTACTGCGACTTAGACGGACTTTCTGACCGTTTGCTTCGATGGCACTCTGAGGCCTGTAATGAAAACGCATCGCTAAGTTTGAAGAGCCATTTGAGGTCTTACACAAATTAGTAATGGCCTATTTCTTCATGGAACTGTAGTTTAAATTCTTAGTATATATTTATTGGATTAAATATTGTGTTCTAACTAAATATTACTGCAATGCAAAAGTGAGTAAAAATAAATTAGTTTCATAAATATGAAATACTTAAGATATGAATATTGTTGAAAACTTTAAAATTTTAGTACTATTAGATTGTTTATATTTAATATGAGCAGGCCACTTCATAAGCATCTCTTTGTCCTTAGGCGCGACAGTCAGACCTTGTGCAGAGGCTCTCGGCACAGAGGAATCAATCACCCATAAATTCCTGGAATGCGTTATAGCTTCCCAACGAACAGAAATCCTCCGAGCTGTGAGGTCATGAAGCCTGCGAAGTGCCCAGGAGTTTCGCTGGAAGTAGGCTTAATTAGCCAGGACTTTACGCACAATAGACCAAATGAGCACACTACATACATATAAAGACTTACATATATGTGAGAAAGTTGCTTGATTATGAAAAGTTCCCCCTTACGTCAAAAAACTATAATTAATAAATTAATATAAATTACTAGCTGGCCCCGCGAACTTCGTTTCTCCTTAATGCCTAGGCCACCTGTTTAGTACAAACCAGCATGGAACATTTTCTGCGAGACTTTCCCCATATAAATCTCAGTCAGAGTTTATGTCATAAGTTTTTAATTAATAAATAAAAAATAGAGGTTACTCGTAGAGGGTAGAGGTGCACATTAGGGGTTCTATGCATTTTTGTATGTTGTATCATAAAAAAAATTTTTTTGGTGGGTTGTTGGTGTTCGAACGATCGATTCGATCGATTCTTAAAGCTATTGAATGTGCATAAAAATTTTCATAAAAAAAAATTATTTATATAGAGAGATTTATTAAACGTGATTTAATCAATTATACATAAGACTACATTAATAAACCCCTATTTTCATTACACAAGTCGAATAGCATTGGCTTAATAAAACTTTACCCACTAACAGACGAGGCTCATCCCTCAAGCAGCGATAAACTCTAGTCGGCCATGCGTAATGTTAAACGACGCCCATTTTTCTATAGATGCAGGAAAATTGCTGTCGTATTTCCGGCTCACATGTCTTCTAAGCTCACTACACACGGACGACTGTCGACGTAATTACGTGTAAAGCTGTATAGATAGGTATATCTTTATATAAATCACGCATCACGGGTTTTGTCCACTATGGACTCCTAAACTACTTAATCGATTTTAATGAAATTTCCATTGCGTGTGCAGTTTGATCTAACTTAAAGGATAGGATAGCTTACATATATATAAACAATTGTATTGTACGTGTGTATGGCATTGAACTCTTCTTAATAGGCTGAACCTATAAGAAAAAATCGTGAGGCCAGACCGAATCAGAGACCAGCCTGCCTAAGACCTAAAAGTCCACGGCAAGTGTCAGGCACAGAAGGCTGATCTTCTACTTACCTAGTTGATTGTCAAATGATCAACAGATACAAAAATATCTGGGCTAACCTAAAAAAGTTGTAGTCAGTGATTTTTATTTTTATTGCCGGAACGCAATATTTATATGAATAACGAATTAACTCATCGGAATAAGTATTCAACTTATTGACTGATAAGATAACAAACAGTCGTCAGTCTTACAAACGCTTAAATGTGACGAGGAGTTATTCGTCGGAAATAATATGGAGCTAAGATCATTTCTCTCACTGTATTGCTCTTCAAGGTAAAGGTTTTTATTCCTTCACCTTATGACTGGATTATATATTTTTTTATATTTTACGTATTAATTAACTTTATACAACTTACTGTGAATTTAACGCTACTTGAATTTTGAGACACCATTATTTATTGTATGTAAATAATTCAGAATATGATTTTTTCAAGACACACTTATGAACGTTTTTAATTTGTTTTGCCTCTAAATATCTATTTACTGTTCTCGAATCAAATTGTAGAACTACTGACAACTCTCTGCCGCTCTTTTAAATCGACAAGTTACTTACAAAATGTTTGAAATCGTCATCGCAATTAACATAGAAAGAAAATTCCACTTGTGTACAGCTGTGATTCAAACACGTGACTTTCAGGTTTAGAGACGTGAGTATTAGTTAGTAATGAACGTAACATAAGCCTACGGTTAAGATTTTGAATCGAGATTTTGCATCAAATTTAATGTTTGACGTACGTCTCGTTTCCTCATCTTACCGTTAATTTACAGAATTAGAACCCTATACTATAACGTTATTAACATCACACCACGAAAAACCACTTAAGAATTTCTTCATAACAAATTAAAAACATCCAATAAAGTCAATGACTGTTCAGCACCATTAATTCCCAAGTTCCACAATCTTCGCGCTATTACAGCCAAATAAACAGTTATTTTCCGGTGTCCTTCTCAATAAACATTCGTAAGGAAAACGAGGCTATTAAGTGGCGTAATATATCTTGTACAACGATGGTTTAATAGTGGTAGAAAAGTAATAAAGGCAATTATAGAACCATAAGTAAAAGTTTGCGGGCGGCAGCCGTCGCGAAACTTGTGCCAATTATAACTAATGTTGAAACCGTGCGACTCATAAAAAAATATTAATGGTTGTTTATTTATGTAATTAACTGACGGGGGAATTAATTGACGGGGTAATGATGTGGTTCGCTTGTCACTGGAGAGGTTACAGAACATATTCTGTGTACCCACATTTGTTGTACATAATATACAACAAATTTTGAAACATCAGAAATCACAATCAAACAGATTAAAAATGACAATTGGAACGTCACAAAGTTGTGCAGCGTTTTTGTCGAAGAAAAAGGAGATAGCGATTGAGATCGATTGATGGAGAGTGAGAAAGGGAGAACGAAAAAATACAAGCTTTTGGTTGATATATTCCTTTAGTACTTTAGATGGAAATTCTGTCGCATAACGTTTGGTGCACACGGTAAACTCAGATTTTTTATATATTTATATTTTTAAATATTTATTTTTATATATTTATATATTTATATCATTAGCACGTATACAATTTATAAATACTGTGAATATAGATATAAAAAAAATACATGGAGTGATCACTGATCATATACTGGTACATGATCATTTGTGGGGCTTTTACCTTAGTAAATTATTTACAAAGAAATTTCATTTCTGACATGTGTACACTAGGACTTTGTTTTTGTATGTAACCATTATTACAAAAGCAAAATTATTTATAGATCTGCTTCCCCTAATTATTCCTTAAACTAAGTCTAACCTCAGATGAATAACAAAGGAAGCTAACTACAGACATATAGATGACAAGAGTACATACTTAAATAGATAATAGAGATCCATAGAGATACAACGCTCCATAATAAGCCTATGCATATTTGTATTTTCCAGATATTTACACAGAGGGTGGTCGCGGTTTAATTGAATTTTAAATGCGCAAGGATGTAGGTATTTCGTTAAAAATTGCTATGGTACTTAAAATACTCATGGGGAATTTTATAATTATTAATTTGATTTATACATGTATGGATCCAATACTACTAAACCTGGGTAACTAAAATTTTGCGATAATGCATAATATTTTTATTCATTGATCCGGTGTCCGTTTTTTTAGTGTAAAGTAATCTTTAATGTAAAAAAAACAATAACTTAAAAATATTAAATATAAGAAAATTATAACTTGGTTCTGGATGTATAAAAACTGAACTGCAATTTCAGGTGATCACTACTTGTTGTAAGTTAATAGTTTTTCATTCAACTACAGTAGCCAAATTAAATTTCTCGTAGTAATAGTACACGAACTGGAATAAACATAAATATTCTTTTTTGATTCTTCATCTTTAGTAGTGGGCTAATATATTATTAATATACGTTTATAAAGGAAAAAATTAAATTTAAACTTCTTTTACGGCTTTTAGCCACTCTTTTGTACGTGGGTACTACAGTAACCAAAAACATTATATTTAAGTCATATTACGAGTAAGCTTGTGTAAAATCCGATCGCTATTGTAGCAAGATAATCCTTGCGATTGGTAGCACGCCAGGAGTCAGGACTCAACGTTACGTTCCAACTGGCATTTCGCCAGTTCAAATAAGTTAAGTGATGTGCTTCTGGATTATGTAACTTTACGCTAATAAACATAATTTTATTGAAATTTATAATAAACTTCAGTACATCCATCAAAAAATATTAATAACATTTGAATGTTACCGCTTTACAACGCCAACACTTAATGTCACTGAACAGTCGACAGTCGACACATCTGTCAGATAATGGTAAACAAGAATCATTTTCGCGGCATTTTTAATGTCACAATTACTTAAAAGTGTAAACAGTGAAAACTGAAAACTCTATAATTAAAAGTGGAATCTGAAATAAAGTTAACTTTAACATAATTAATTTGTATTTGATTCGCTAGTAGTATTGAAAATGAGTTCACTACTATCCGCGGAACTTTCAGCAACTTGCAATGCTTTGGGAACTTTCAACAAGAAGTCTGGGAAATACATGATAGATGACTTTACTTTAAACACAGTTAAAGATTTAATACGATATATGAGGAGAGATGGCGAGGATCATGAGATTCGGATGCATTTGGGGCAAACTAAAGTTCTACAAACTGATCTATTACCTATGTTGATTGACCATTGGGAGAATACTGAACTATTTGACGTAACTCTACGGTAAGTTTGTTGTTAGTCCGAAACTTTTAAGTGTTATTTCTGGCCTCTGAAATTGTAAAATTATGTTGTGTTTTTGTAGATTAAAGTAGTATGAAATAAGTTTAATATCTATCTAAGCTTACATTGATTAAGATTTATTATGCAGTTGAATGAATATGACGAATCTTTTAGATAGATTTATTAGGACTTGTAAGAACAAATACTTCCTAGTCATTCTTTTAAATTTATTATGTGATTTCAGCCTGATCATTAACTTAACAAATCCAGCATTATTGCTGTACAGAGAAGAAGTTCCAACAGAGAGGACTGCTCGACATAATTACTTGCAGATTCTATCTCATTTACAGTCATATAAGGAGGAAGCATTCACGAAAGTTGAGACTTGGCAGGTGTTTGCTAAAAAGCTGGCTAAGATTTTGGAGATTGTAAGTTACTTATATAAAATTCTGTGCTGTCACTTATCTTATTGTATTTTTGAACGCTTAGCAGTCCTACTTAAATTTTAAATTATAAAATGTAGCTTTCACAAATATAATATTAGCTTTTTTGTTTAAAACTATTGTTTTTTAGCATTTAATATAAAAGAACTTAATTGAATAAATAAATTGGTATAGACATCTTAATGGCTGACGTACCTTCCAAATTGTAGAAATAGCAAATTTTTTTATAGTTCCTTAACTAATAGTGACTCTTGGTATACCTCAACTGCAGTGAATTAATAATTATATTAATTTAAGGACTGGTCGGAGAGAGATGAAGACACAGGGCTAGTTATAGAGAGGATATTAATCTTAATAAGAAATGTGCTGCATGTTCCCGCAGACCTGGATAAGGAAAGGAGACCAGAAAATGATGCTAGCATACATGATCAGGTAACAATTTGCTGTACTATGCCATTACTTTTATAATCCCGAATATTTCCTGATGTCAAAGCATCTACCTATAGTGAAGTAGTACTCATCAAACAACTTTTTATTCTGTCATTAAGTTGAAAAACTATTATTCAACTTGTTATTGATATTAATAAGTGCTAATTAATACATTAATAAGTAAAATTTAAAATTCAGTTACACAAACATTTACTTTTCTTTGTAGGCATGAGTAAGAAACCTTTCTGTGTCTGCTTTAAAATGCTTTTGTATTTTGTTTTTGTAACCCTTTTTAAAACTTTTCACTTTCTAGCTTTTTCTAGGCTAAATTGTTCAAAGAGATCTTAAAGAATCTATCCTATAAATAATCTAAGATGTAGTATTTCTCCTGAAACATTAAATTCACAATAATAATAAATTTTTAAGGTTTTATGGGGACTAAATCAATCGGGCATCTTAGATATACTACTATATATGTCATCTGAGAATGAGAAACAATATTTCATGCATATCTTAGAAATTATAACTCATCTGCTGAGGGAACAAAATCCATCTGGATTGGCCGATGCAGCCTTACAGCGTAGTGTAGATGAGAAATTACGCGATGAGCAAGAATTATTGACGTTGAGACTGTCAGAGACTAAAGACAGAGTTGATAAGATCCGCCAATACTCCTCTACCAGGTAGGTGCTTTCCAACTTGACTTTTTGTAATGCACATGCACTTGATTTAGAACTCAATTTTATCACATGTCATACATTGGCTACATAACCATGTGAATGCCGAGGCAATCCAACTTCTTGACATATCAGGAATAAGAAGCCTAAAGAGAACTAAACCTTATGAGTAAATAAACCTAGTGTAGTGAATATAAATGCTAGTGTGGTATCTCGGACACACAGACATAGGATTAAAGATTATTGAACTTTACCTTGTTAAACCAACCCAGATATTCATAAGTATTGTAGAAACTTATATCAACATAATATTACTTACTACTCATAATTATTGTAATATCTTAATTGTAATTCATGTAAAGTTGAAGAAGTAAGAACTATTTAGGAAAAAAAAATTGATTAAGTTCTCGGAGACTGGCAGCTAAATACAAAGAGCGGTTAAGCTGTCTTCAACAAACTTGCTCGCCAACTCACCATTAGACTGTATGTGAGTTGACACACCCCATGACAGCACCACAGAACAAATTTGCTCATAGCTGCAAAGAAAAAAAGAAGATTAAGTTTAGGAGTACATGGAATAACTATTTTACAAAATATTAAATAATGTAACAACACATATTCTATTGTTTATTTTTACTTCTTTTACTACGACTTCTGTGTCAATCACAATTCCGCCAATGTCCCGTTCTAAGTGTTATCACGGTGAGGATAGATTTGATGGATTGAATTTAATCTAAGCAGAGTTACCCAAAACAAAAATGTCTTCACAAAAAAAGACATCACACACAGATATATAATAATATACACAAGAGGTTAACATTATACTACAAGTTATGGAAGGGAGAATCTTATAAGTTTAATTTATTAACAGAAATAAATTTCCCTAACATTTTGACGATAGGACTGGATGGGAGGGAAAGAAGAGAGTTAAGGTTACATGGACGAGGGAAGTTTGGAGGAAGATGGTCAAAGACCGAGGCGTTAATTAGAGAACAGTTAGATATATGATCTGACGAGCCTTCGTCCATACCACACTCACAGGGAGAACTGTCTTTAATTTTATTTTTGGCTAAGTGAACGGGAGTACAAGCGTGCCCTATACGAAGACGGCAGATTATAGACGTGACCTTTTTGCAAAAAAGAAAAAAAACACATATTTAGCACACGCGCTTGCTCAAAATGTGCTAGTTACCTCTTACTGTTAACATTGACAAATACTAAATATAATAATACTAATTTATGTTTTATTAACAGACATTCTAGGTTTGGAGGTACCTATGTGATACAAAACATGAAGTCTATATCGGAGAACGAATTAATCAGCTTAAAGCCTTTAAATAAAATATCCAATTTAGATTTCAATGGTAGCAAGAAGTCCAAATTAGTTAGGCCGAAGAATAGAAGGCCTGTCGAAAGTGGAGCTATGGAACGGAGGTCACCATTTGCTGTGAGGTGAATACTATTTCATCAAAATAAGAATGAATTTAAAATCAATATTCCTATAATTTTTAATCAAACCTATATTTGTGTATATGTTTTTTTGAAGTATACATTTTAGAAAAAAATAGCGTACAAGTTAATTTAAATCTAATTTTAGTTTAAGCAATAGAAAGGAGAAAAATCTTGTTCCGCTAATTGTTTTGAGCAGTATATTTAATCATATATAAATTAATCATTTTTCACTATCTAAATGTATTAAACTTTTCTTTAAAAACAGTATATTTTAATGATAAATTTTAATTTATAAGTTTAATACAAATCTTTAATTTTGCAAAAACTAAAACAACGAAAGTTTGAAATTCGATAAAATAAAAAGAGGCTGTATAATGCCTCTATCTCATTTTCTCCCACGTTAAATCTTATGAATTTATGTTTCTGTCCCTTTTTACAGTCGCTTTTTCCGTTGCATCCGATTTGAAATCACAACGATTTTAAAGAAGGTTCAAAAAAATTAAAATAAATTATCATTGTTAATGGATATAATCGCAAATCTATTAAAATATATTTAAACAAAGATCAGTGCTTCAATCATGTTATTCAAATAATAAATACTTATAAATAACTTCTTAATATAGCAATTTAAATTGTAAAATAAATTAATAAACTTGAAACGAGTTATATATAAAAAACACAGTTATTTTTGACTTAAAAAGCGTCGCTAAATTATGACATTAAAATCTGTTGTTATAATGATTAATAACACATATTTAATTTTTAATAAAAGTATTAAAATGATATATTATGTCACTGAAATCCTTATTCATAAAAAAAAAACTATCTGTTTAATGCAATTTTTGTCGCTTTCTAATAAATTATATTAAAGCTAAAAATATGAGAAAAAGAGAGGTCTTACTCAAAAAATAACTGCGTCATAATCGAACTTGAAATTAAAACACTGATCTGTTTTCACTAAAACTAAGACAATTTCACCTGAATCCATGTACATGTTTAAAATATTTTCAGGCTATTTCTTAAAGAATTCTGTATAGAATTTCTAAATTCCTCATATAACGCGTTGATGCACTATGTCAAAGACGTGTTAGTTAGGGCCAAAGCGCAACAAAACGATGAATCATATTATTTGTGGACAATGAAATTTTTCATGGAGTTCAATAGGGGACACAAGTTCAACGTAGCTTTAGTTAGGTAAGTTTTATATATAGCTTCGCCCTCGTAGCTTTTGTCTTGACAATTTTTTTGGGACAATGGGAATTTAATTTAGAAACCGAGGCAGTTTAAATGGGTTCGGTCGTTTGTTCGTATGTTTTAAACTAATTTTCGATAGGGACGTTTCTGAATTTTCAAAATTTAATTACACTTTGATAATTAAATAGCATAGCCAGTTTATCATAATATAAAAAATATTCAATACTTGGAGGTAAATTCAATTTTAGTACCACTTGTCTTTAGTAGTCCTCGTTGTTCGACTGCAGATCAAGCAGTACCAAGTTCAAATCCGGAGAGTAATATTAATCTAAGATCCGGCTGCAGGATTAGTGCGCTCATCGGTTATTTGCTAAAAACCAATTTTATATTTTTAATGAAAGAATGTATATCTACCAAGTTGCCTATAAAAAATTGTCCGCTAGTATTTTTGATAAAAAATTATTTTGAATTGCTTTTTGGGAAAACATTTCGTTCACTTGTTACTTAAATAAAACGATAATATATATTTATTTTATAATTAATTCAAATATAAAAACCTTAAGATGTAATAACTAAAATATATTATTAAAAGTAGTCCCTGCAGGCAAGGTTCCGAAGATACTGGCAGCGTTCCCCCTTTGAATAGTTAGACTAATTCTTTGTCCGTGGTAATAATATATTTCAAATAAAATATCGTCAACATCACGACAATTTACGTAAAGATTAAAAAAAAACACGGGTACCGTTGATCACCTGGCCGCACTTCGTAGCCATGTGTAAACAAGTACACGTTTAGAACGTGCATTAATAAATTATATATCAAATTATATTCTGAATCTAACTTTTTTCTATTAATGATCGTATATCGCATAGCCAAATGATAGATATACATAAAAATTTGGTTTTTAACAAATAACCGATGAGCGCACTAATCCTGCTGCCGGATCTCTATATATTCCATCTGCATTTAATTCAAATAATATTTCATGGTATTGGCCTAGTGGATATAGCGTGCGACTCGTATCCCTGAGGTTGTATGTTCGATTCCCGGTGCACCAACTTTCTTAAACATTCGCTCGAACGGTGAAGGAAAATTTTGCGAGGAAACCGGCTTGCTTTAGACCCAAAATTCAGTGTATGTCAAGTACAGATTTATCACTTGCCTATTTGATTGACATGGATCAAGAAACATACAGAAATCTGAAATACCTAAAATGATAATTTGACCTAAAGTTATTTATTATTATTGTAACAATAGTTTCGTAAAATACATATACTTTTAGCGAAACAATGTCCGTCCCAATGTTTCACTATGTACAACAGCAAATGGAGAAATATCACGATATGATTCGTGTCGAGAAAAAGAAATTCTATCCTTGGGTTAGGCGGTTGCATCTAGCATTACGATGTTACAAGGAACTCTTGAATACATTACTAGAAATGGACAAAAGTAGCGATGTATCGGTTAAAGATTCCGCTAAAGTTATTAAAAGTAATGTTTTCTATGTGTTGGAGTATCGAGAGTTTATATTGACGATTTTCTTGGATTACGACGAGAATAAAATGCCGAGGTGAGTTTTGATATCCTATTGCTTGCTCTGTGGTATTCTTTTTTTTCATCATACCTAGAGTTTTAAAATATCTTGCTCTATTTTTTATAGAACAGGGGGAAAAGGTTAGGGGGCTTATCTGATAAATGCTACCGACAGCCATGGACTCTTAATGCTAAAACGGCTTGCGCGTACGTTGCCGGCTTTTTAAGAGATGGCTTGAAATTTTTATTTTTGTGACTAGTAATTCTTGTGTTTAAAAAATATATTTATAAACGCCTAATAACGAAATATTGTACAATTCTTAACAGTTATATAACTCTTGATAGAACTCAGGTGAACAAACCTAAGAATTGGACTAGGTATTTTGTATGTAACAAATAAATTATTGGAAAAAAGATTTTTTACAAAATATTTGATAAATATCCAGTCGAGTGTTGCCAGAATGGGCTGCTACTTGCGTCACCATCAGTATGTGGAACCACCTACCCACTGTATTATTTCCGAACCAATTCGAGTTAGGGTCCGTCAAGAAAAGAGCGTACCAATTCTTCAAAGGCCGGCTACGCACTCGTGGGTTCATTAAGTGTCCATGCTCGACGATATCACTAAAATCAGATCATCCTCCTTACACCCTGTGTTATTAAAAAAATACTTACGACAAATATCTATGGTCATAGATCAGACAATAATAAGTAGATACATTTTTGCTCAGTATGTCTTATTAATACATCGAGCGTTTCACATTTTAATAGTTCCTTCAGATTTCTTAATAATTTAATTGTTTGTATGTAATGGAATTGCATTGAAATTTATCAAGTATGACCTAGACGATATAAGACTTTTTAATGTACCCAGATTTTAATTTGTTTTATACATTTTAGGTCATATTTGTTGGACTTGGTAGAGACTGTACATTTATTCTTGAAAATGCTGGAACATTATTGTAAGAGAACTGGATTGGTGGTTCAAAAGAAAGTTCGTAAAAAGGCGAAAGCAAAAAGTAAGTATAATAATATGATTAGTAAGAGTTAATTTTGTCCTACAAATCAATAATTTTATTACGGTATTAATCTAGTTAATTTACGTTTAAATTCATAGAGAAAATTACTTCCCGATAAATACAATATTGCTATTTAAATAAACGGACTGGTTAATTACGATTATAATTAATTAGCTTTATGTAAATCAAGATATATATAATTTAGCTTTATTTATGTAGTTCCAAAATCATAGACCTGGATTTTGACATACGCGAATCATAGTTATCGCTAAGTCTCGGCTCTGTATCGTAGCCTTAATCAAACAAAAGTGATACACACAGTTATATTCAAACATATATCCACAGTGTACCAATACGTTATTTTCATTTAATCCAATTAAAACATATATGATGTTTTTAAAAAAAAACAAGATTTTGTTTGTTATTTACATTGAAATATATGATAACTTTTATCCTATTGTATAATCCAAAATGTTCTAACAATATTCGAATTTAAATTCGTCAGGCCAAAACTAACGCCTGCTCCACAGACTAACAAACAAACATCAGTTAACATGTGGGTAATAGACATTCAATCAATCTAATCTAAGAAATATATTTATTTATCCCCTCAGAAATAAATTTAAATTACCATTACATAATACTAATAGTTATCGTTATCCTCTAGTATTGGTTCTGGGATCGGTTATTTAAAAAAATCTAGTTTAACGGAATAAAAATAATGAAAGTAGACAATAGAGTAAGCCAAGTGTAAAGAAACACTCGACTCGTCAAAAGGAACGTGTGCGCTCACGTAGATATTATCATTGCTTACGGCTTAAAAGCACGGCTTTTTATAATTTCTATATAAACGGATATACTGAATTTGATAACTGCTAAACAAGGACGAAAAACATAGGTTTTTTCAAACTTAGTTGTAAATATAAGCAAAGGAAAATGTTTGGATTTTTTTTTAATTTCAAATATATTTTTATCCTCTCTATCCACAGGGCCCTGGGCTGCAGCCCAAAAAGCCCTTAAGTAGATTCGTACCTGGCCTTCAGCGTGGCCTCTCAACCACAGATTTGCCTTATCGCGTAATAGGCTACTATGTGGGCGTTCTATATATTCAAACACATTTTGAAATTGAATTTACGAACAATGTTGCCATACTCTGAGTTTTCAGAAATTAAATTATGTATGTTAAAAAATCGAAATGATTAGAAGATTAGTTAACAACTGTTTAACTGTTTTTATTATTTAACAAATATATTGGTCTCAGATCCGGCTGCAGGATCAGTGCGCTCATCGTTTATTTGCTAAAAACCAAATTTGTATGTGTATTTAGAATTAAGAGACTGTTATCTACCTTTGCCTATCAATATTTGGCCGTTAATATTTTTAATTAAATTATTTTGAATTGATATCTGGGAAAACATTTCGTTTACTTGTTATTTAAATAAAATATCGTCTACATGACGGCAATTTACGTAATCCTGCAGCCGGATCACGTACTATAATATTCGATTAACCTGCCGTAAACATAATGTTGCTTAAAATATTAGGTAATCAATATATGTGCACGGAAACATACATATGTTTAAGTCGAATCTAAAAAATAGACATGGGGAAAAATTGGCTGTGCCAAAAATCAATCTGGAACTGTTTAGGAAAAACACCTTTTGTATGGCTACAATATATATTGTATTTGTATGGTTTACAATAATTTACCAAAAGAAATGATTCCGACTACAGTCTTTAAATCTTGGTGTATTACTTTTAGAAAAAATGTATTATTGAGTAAATGATTATTTGCGTTGATATAAACTTAATAACGTATGATATGTATGACATAAATAATAGGTGTAAGAATTAACCAATTCATATGACTAACGTAAAATTCCTTTAAAGACAAATTTGGGAGCCATTGTACCATATTCTTGCAACAAATTATTATTATAATTATTTACAATCCGGTCGGCCGGTAGCTTTTTAAATTTAGTGACCAGTCTACAGCCTATCGTGGCATATATTTAGTAAATATATCGCTTGCACCGGAAAACGAAATTGCGATCTATTTACAAACATTGCGCGAATATATATTTCCGTAAAAAACATTAAAACAGTCGTAATAGTGTAATACGACTGTCTTATTGTTTTTTTTTTAATTGATGTACTGTACCTATTCTTCAGAACTATTGCAATATATTTTATTATAAAAAAAAAACCTTTAAAAAATGTTTTAAAAAGATCGCAACAATCATAAAAATAGTTTAAGAGTGGTAATATTTTCTCTGTTTCACCAAGGTCATCATATTTCCGTGAAAAGAGTGGTAATAATTTAGTACGTTCTAAACATTCGTCAAATTACCGTCGTAATGTGTGGTCACTGTGTCGTTCGTAATTGTTTAAACTGTGTAACATTCGTAAAACGTTCTTGCTCTTCTAATTAGATAAAATACTTTAATGTACATTTAGATATTTTAAACTAATTTTACTGAGTACATTACATTTGTTTATGTAATGTACTTATTATTCTAGTAATAATAGGATCACCTTTTTTTTTCCTGAAAAAAATACATTTCGCTTTTACGACTTTTTTCCCGAGGCAAGCGATTTATAGTATTTTTCATTAAAAAAACAATGTTACATATTCACAAACATGATACAATATACTAGTACATATAAGACATTATGCTTGTTAATTAATTGTATATTACAATAATAACGAAACAGAAATTACAAAAAACAGAAGACTTAGATAAAAATACTGCAATATTTTTGAACAGTTCCACAACCCAAAAACAAAACAATATAAAAGAATACCGACACAACAACGAATAATTTAAAGAATTTGAACAAATAACACACAAATCTATAATTTATTGTCAGTTATAATGTAAACGCGTCTAGACTATAAATTCCCCCGTGTTTCCCTTTAGAGCAAAAGCCCCGGCAAAAGCCGCAAGCCACAAAGCCCATACCTCAATGGGAGGCAGTGCGGGAACAAATGGCTGTGGTCCTCACTTCACAGCTTGACGCCTATCCGCCGCCATTCGATGCCGCGTCAGACACACCTATTGATCAACAAAAGTATGTTTATATACAATACAGATTATATTAAATCAGTGGTATTCTTAGATTAAAGAGCCTTAGATTAATGTATATATTTATCATTTAATAATATGCAAGTACGTGATCAGCCTGTGTCGTCGTTTTGAGTCTAAGTTAATCCTCTCGATCCTTCGAAAAGTCCATTGGATTACAGCCGGGAATCGAACATACGGCCTCCAAGATGAGAGCCGGACGCTTTTCAAGATTCGTCAAGTAACAATATTGTATTAAAGTATTGACCACTAGATAAATATCTTGAACTCTGCAATTGGATAGATTCTTGCTTCTTCTATCCATCACACCCAGAAATGTCTGTTGCCTTTTTCGTACTTATTAACACCCATTTCTTATTACCTACCAAACCGGTATTACTTTTTCTAGAGGAGACTGTATGAAGAAAATACAGAAGTTGATGCGAGATCACAGATACGAAGATGCTTTGGGGATCTTCAGAGCTGCCAGGTTTGTTTATTACTTACCCCACCCGACTTTGCAGCCGTCAGATGTGCTGTACACGTCTTTCAATAATCAATCAAAAAAATGTAATTGTGAATAATCTGAAACATTCTTGAATCCACTTGAACACTCACAGAAAAGACATCATGTTTTGAAGTTAGAAACGAATTTTATTGGTAAATTAAATTATTTATTGTTATAATACATATTAACTGTTTCAATCTGGAACCCTGGAGGATAAATTGCAGTAAATCCGTTTATGCAATACTTGAATAGCTTATATATAACCCTGTATGTATATTTTATTATCCAAGCCATTATTAAAACAGTTCATATCATTTTCGACTACCATATTTTTTTAATGTAGGAAGCACTCGATGTTAAATAAAACCGCCCATAGACATTGCCAGAAGGCTCGCAAGTGCGTAGACGGCCTTTTAAGAATTTGTACGCTCTTTTCGTAACTAAATCAAGTTGGTTTGGAACTACTTCAGCTGATCGTCTATTTATTTTAACATTTTTTTTAAATATTCATAGGGTCACTGTAAGATGTTGTTAGGTCAGCTAATTACATAATAACTTAGAAGAGAAGGTCCTTTAAATGGGAACTGAATAAATTAACCTACTTGGTTTTACATGGATTACAAGTTTTTACGCTAAAAAAATTGCGGGACTGGGTATTTTTTCAAGTTATATTTAAATGCCACTTTTATGATAACGAAGACTCAAATACACCACAACAGGATTCATGAAGATTCGAATAAAGGCCTTTAAAGGCCGGCAGCGCACTTGCGAGCCTTCTGGAAATGTGAGTGTCAAAGGTATCAATTACATTAAATGACCCTTCTGCCCGTTTGCCTGCTGTTTCATTAAAAAAATGTAACATTCTTATTTTGAAAGGAATTCTCAATAATTTTAGAGAAGTTTGGCCCGAGGAAGGTATATTCGGAACTGAAGGCATCCAGGAACATGAAGAGTTGGATATGTTGGAAACTATTTATAATACTGATCTGGGAGTGGAAAATGAGGGTAAATTAATTAATTTGGTTTTCCTTTTAATTGCATTAACATAATTAATTTTAATAATTTCAGTGAAATTTAGTCATTCATCTATTTATGTTTAAAAAATTACATGCAATATTTTTGTTTAATATAAAACTTTCTAATGCCGAATTAATGATTCTAGAAAATTATGATAAGTGACAAATTTATTTTTTATTTAAGAAACCGTTCAAGAACAGGAAGAAGAACATTCAGAGTATGACGAAGAAGGTAAGGACTTTAAATTAATTTATTTTTTCATTTCAATTTGTCGCACCACATATGTAATATAATTTCCATTATAATTTCTTGATAGATGAGGAAGAGGATGGAACCACGTCTGTTGTGGAAACAGAGTTTGACTTTCAAGACTTCATGCAAAGGTCAGTTTGTTACCGAATTTAAACTTAGGCACTGTTTATAAAAAAATATCAAAATTAAAATTGTAATAGTTTTTGACATATATGGTTTAAAAGGCCGGCAACGCACTCGCGAGCATTGAGTGGCCATAGTCAAAGTCAAAAATAATTTATTCATATAGGTAATGTACACTTGTGAACGTCGAAAAAAAAGGAGAAATATACAATAAATGAATCTAATTTTACATTTACTGCCAGTTCTCATATCAAGGGCGTAGAACGGAAGAGAAGAATTGGCAATAAATAGCCATGGGCGGCGGTATCAATTAACATCAGGTGAGCCTTCTGCCCGTTTGCCCCCCCTGTTCAATAAAAAAAATCAATAAAAAAAAATTTTTCTTTATTGAACAATAAATTATCAATTTGTTTTTCTCAAAACGGGCAGGAGACTCACCTGATGTTAAGTGATACCGCCGCCTATGGACACTCTCGATGCCAGAGGGCTCGCGAGTGCGTTGCCGGCCTTTTAAGAATTTGAATATATTTAGTGGTATAGCCGGATATGATATATTTATTAATATCTGATATTATGTAATAATTAACCCAAAGAAGTTGACAGTTTTATAAATACCTTTTTAAGATTCTGTCATCCACGCGTTGTGAGTGCCTGCGTGTCCTTATTAGAGCGCTTTGAAAAGAACACGCCATACACAAACCACTGTATAGCTAAGATGCTGCACAGAATCGCGTGGGACTGCAAAAGACCAGCCATGATGTTCCAGGCCTCATTGTTTTTGATATTTCAAAGGGTTTTGACTAATAACATTCAACATTTTAAGGTAAGCATAGACAATAAAGTTTCCTTTTCTGTTTTATAAAACTGCCCAAACAAGCCTCAGTCTATTTTTTTCTATTTAAAAAGGATATGATTATCTTTTAATAAAAAATATTTAAAATACAAAAACACTACAGCTTGTAGTGTCTATGTGAAAAGATATTTAGCAAGGCATTCAATCTAATAAAATTCTTATTTATCATGAGTTATTTATAAGTTATGTAAGTATATAGTTGTTGTTTGTTATATGGTCAAATAAATCACTTTATTCGAAGCTGGGTAAAAACTTGCTTTAATTATTTAAAACATACATAAGCTTATAACTAAGTTAACATTCTTGATTTATTGAAGAATTCGTAAACCTAAGTGAAACTTAGATTTATCTTTAATAGAAATGATCGGATTCGAGAAAGAAAGAAAATTTATGAGTGTGGTTAAAACTATACAGCTCCTTTTGGCTTTAAGTGTGCCATGATGGCTTACAAATTTACTAAAATATATATGTAATTTAACTTGTTAGGTTACATAACTTAGGTTTAATACTTTTAATTATTTCGTATTAAATGTATATATTACGGTACTGCTGAATGAAGAATCTATATAGTATATACCAACATTTGAATGTCATACGGTATTTAAGCCTGCGTTGGTACTCTGTAACTTCCATAGCGATTGTGATCCTCATTTCATAGACCAGTTGTTACACCACACGATCTACTAATGCTAAAGATATTAAGAGAATGGAAATTGTATTCAAAGACGTATTTGAAGTTAGAGTGTACCCACGTTGTTTAATAAAAATTATTACGAAAGCTGTGTATTCTGCACACTCAGACTTTCTTACCTATGTAAGACATTGCCCGAAACTTTTCACGTGTGTTAATAAATAGTAAGCGTTTTTAAGGCAATGTCTGTCTGGCACACCACCACTATGTGGAACCAGCTGCCCACTGAAGTATTTCCGAACCAATTCGACTTAGGGTCCTTCAAAGAAAGAGCGTACCAATTCTTGCGAGCCTCTTATTACATTAACATTATTAAAAGCATCCTGTATATCGAAATTGCAAATAAAACGTCAATACCATCGGTGTTCATTAAATAACATATTATACAGGAGTTGGAAAAATTCGCAATATACGTTATAAGAAAATTCACGGAGATTGCATCGCGCAGTCCGAAGGCTTTTATCGAACTTCTTTTCTGGACCAACTCGAAGGACGCGGTCGAAGTTGAGTGCGGATACGATCTGTATAACGACCAAAGGTAAGTGCTAAGTATTTGAATTTCAATTCCATTTCTACAGCGGCTTAATAAGATTCTAAAATTATTTTGTTGATATTTAATTATATAATTTAACATGTCAGTTTCTGATCTTCGCTCTTTTGAATCGATTAACAAGATACATCTTGTAAGGAACTGCAAAAATTAAACCCTACCTATGGTTTAATACAAGATTATATATAGTATAATATTCGTAAATTAAAAAAAAAACCCTTAAGGAATATTTATTTCAAAGTGTGAAGGAAACGCCTATGGATATCCATACAAAATTAATTAGAATGCTCAGTCTGGATGTTAGTGAGTTATTGCCAAAACGGTCTTCTAATGACAAATTAAATTCAGTTACAAGATTGGGGTAATCGATCTTCATATATATCCTAAGTCCCAACGATATTATAAATAGAATATCTTTAATTTAATAATAAAATCAACAATATGAGTAGCTCGTATTAAAACATAAAATAAACATTGTGTTACTTATATGTACAGATACCGGCAAACATCTTGAACAATTGACGTGTCGATTGCGTGATTGGTAGATCAGTTGACGTTTGTGTCCTGCGATACGATGCGCCAACTTTCCCCACTTCCTTGTTTAATGCTCAAAAAGTTTGCCGGTATCTGTATAAGATATATTCAATGACAAGTTACAACTTGAGTCGGAAAGTATTTATTTTTCTTACACAAGCCACTGCTGGATATCGGCCAGCGTTTTTCGAAAGGTCGTCGCTCCCATCGCGTTTACAGTTTCCCTTTTGGTAAACGATATATCAATTAACGTTCTAAGATTCTCCAATGACATCTTAAAGTGGTCTAACGTAGTTTTGTACGACAACACTTTTTCGAAACGCCATTAGATAAAAGTAGATTAATCTTTTATAAATAATCTTCTTTCTCGTTAATGTGATTTTATTTAGGTAGGCTGTTTAGTACTGGCAACATGGTACATTTTGCTATGCTACCCGAGAGATTGTTCGGTTTTCCGGAATGAAAACTTTTTAGGCTTTTCTGTGAGATTTTCCCCATATAAACCTCAGAGTTTATGTCAAAAGTTTTAAATTAACAAATAAAAAATAGGATTCAATTGTAGGGGATTGAAAGATAGGTAATAGCCGATTCTCAGACTTACTGATAAAAAAACATAAAAATTGGTCAAGCCGTTTCTTAGGAGTATGGGAACGAACATTGTGTCACGAGAATTTTATATATTAGAGCCTTAGTGGCTTCAGCCTGCGACTCTCATCCCTGAGGTCGTAGGCAATTTCCGTGCATCAAAGGTTTTATGTGCGCATTTACTTGAAGGAACAGGCTTCTCTTAGTCCCACAAAGTCGTTAGCGTGTGTCAGGCAACAGGAAGCTGATCACCTACTTGCCTATAAGATTCACAAATGATCATAAAACAGACATCTGAGGCTTAGACCTAAAAACGTTGTTGCGCCACTGATTTATTCTAAATAAATATTTTAAAAACTATTTTAGAAGAGTAGGTTTAGAGTTTCTTGCGCTTTTTCTTCATATGAAATGAAACTAGTCATTTTATTTTTCATATATTTTAACTTTCAAATGTGCCTTTTTAATAGGCCTAATTAAATAAATACTTTGACTTATAACAATCCAATTTTAAATATATTACGTTAATTATTATATAAATAAACTACGTTTATTTTTAACTACTTTTCGTTTTAGTTATTATTATTATGATTTTTTTTTCTTTTTTTTAATTTTTAAAAAATTTTTTTTTCTGATTGTTCAGTTTTTTCTTTGATATACTGCTTATCTTACTTACATTAGGTAAGTTATGTGTTAAATTTGTAATGTCATATTTTCTTGAATTTTTTAGGGCTACAGATTGTTTTAGATTGTATATATGTATAAATAAATAAATAAATTAACCATGATAGGACAATCAGTATTTGGATGCTATCCAAGGCCGACTCATAACTTAGAATCACAGCTCCCACTAGCTTTGGGAAACGGCTTTGCTTGCCTGAATTATGTCCTACATGGTACAGGGTGACTGGGGACGAATTAACACTATCTTAGTCCATACATTGTGGCTTGTTTGCGTACAAAATGTTTACTCAATTCGAAGGGAACCCTGTTAAAAGTTCTGCCTTACATTAACTCGTAACATTTGTGCTTACTGCGTCTTTTATAAGAAACAGGAAATAGCTAATAAATGTACCATTTGCTTCTATAACAAAAATGTCTTATTAAATACCTATTTTTATATATAAATATATATATATATATAATAAGAACTAAATTTTAGTTCCTGAGATATTTATGTTAAACCAATCAAAAGTTTATTTGATTGAGTCCTTGGCTTCATTATTTTTACTTAGTTTGTATTAGATAAGATAAAAACCTTTTTCTATTATATGAGTATTCATTCTAAAATGATGGATATTTTTTGGCCGTACCATCCGCCACTTAGGAAATTTAATATGAACAGTACAATCGCAGATACAGTATCGTCCCTTATTTATTGCCAACATTCAATATCAGCAGATTTAACAAATTCCGTCTGCAATAAGCAACCTAGGGCACCTCATTTGAATTCTTCGCGAATTTATTAAAACTAGAGCTTCATAAATTCAGTATGGGGTGATTGATTTAAAAAAACATTGTTAAGTGCCTATTTGATACGCTACTTTACTAGTAAAATTGGAAGTATTATATTTTTAATTTTTATAACATTTATGTATACCATAATTGTTATGTATTTAAGGAACGATTGTAACGCTGCAGGTATTATCTGTGATGTGTTTAACAATAAATTAATTTAAAAAAGACAAAGGCCTATTTGACAAGGTTTTAAAACTATTTCAAATTATTTATGATTAGAACCTACACGTCAAGTATTGCCTTTGTTCTTTGATCAACTAACTAAACATTTTGGGTTCCTATTATATGATTCGAAACTTTTAAGCCAACTAACTTTTTCTAAAACTTAAAAAAAGTGTTATATAAAAATATTTGACCTAAACGAAACCAATCCATTTTTGACCATATTCATCCAATTATTAATAAAAGTCTGCCAATAACCATCGACGGATTGTACTAGTACTAGACATCTACTAGCTATCATCCAACTATCCAGGGTAGGTTGTATCGGCGAATGTGACCTTTGTATGAAAATGACAGTTCAACTGTGCGAATATCCTATCTTAAGATTTTAACTTACACCAGTGTTTAAAATAATTAAAAATTCGTTTTGATATGTCTTAAAAATAGAAATGTATATTTTAATATTATTTGTACGGTTTTATTTACATTATTTGGTTTATATTGATTAAAAAATATGAGTGTAAAGAGCGAAGAGATTGCATTCTATCCGTCGCCAAATATGGATTGTCTTCGTAGGGTTTGGTTATTGGGTAATCGACTGCCACGGTCTGATCTCAGATTGTTTTCAAACTGAGATTGTGGATTATTATTGTGTTCGGGCGTATAGCGCTAATATATATAATACACCACTGCAAACCGAAGAAGTGTTGGCCTAGTGGCTACAACGCGCGACTCTCATCTCTAAAATGGTAGATTCGATCCCCATGCACAAATGGACTTTCTATGTGTGTATTAAACCTTCCCTCGAACGACTTGCCTTAGACCGAAAAAATCGACGGCGTGTGTCAGGCACAAGAGGCTGATCACCTACTTGATAAATGATAATGAAAGACAGAAATCTGAGTCCCAGGCCTAACAAGGTTGTAGCGCCAGTGATTTATTTTATTTTTAAATATGCGCCATTAAATTTCCGTCTTCCCGTAAGCCATTTAAAACATTAATCTTGATAGACGTAAGCTATGAAACCATTCCCGGCGGTAAAATTTAATCTGGCCAGAGCAAACAAAGAAAAATGTTGTTCCCTTAAACTTTTTGATTACGCAAATTCGTAATTAAGAGTCGACGAAAACAAATTGCCTCGAATTGTTATAGCTTGGTTTTTACATGAATATTTTACAGATAATTTATGGTAACATTTGGAGGCGTGGCTTAAAGCCAATAGACCAGAGTCCATAATTTTTGAAACAAAAAAAAAACTGGGTTGAAAACCATTGCAAAAGGAGGAGATTATTATAGAAATGAAAGGGAAAATAATTTACGAGCGATCTGAGGTAGGGAAGGGGAGGGAAGTGAGTTTCTAAGGGTATAAACGGTTTATTTCGATTTCCGGCAAAACTATAAGTACTATGGAAAAAAGTCAAACGGCAATATTGTAGATAATAAATATATAAAACTTTTGCATTTACACTTTTTCACATAACCTCAAAATTTACTTGAAAAATTCAACAATTAAGTTTTTCACTTTTTATTATTTTTAGACTTCTGCCCTGGTTTATAGGCTTACTTTCATACGTCAAAATCGTATTTTGACATTCGGAGAAGTTCGTTGGTTTTTACCAGCAACCCAAAAAACTACCTGTCTTAGGCAGGGAAGCCTGATCTACTTGCCTAGGTCAAAGGAACAGAAGCAACCTGAGACCAAAACCTATAAAGAGGTTTACAAATGATGAATGTTGCTCCAGTCAGATTTGAATGATAATCACCTCATGGTGTATTTCTTTAATGTTCTTTCTTTAATTTCGTTCGTATAACTATGAAAGCGGGATTTTATATTTTAATAATAATATCGTATTGGTAACAAAACGTTCAAGAAGAGTAATTCGTAACGTTAGGGCTACTTATTGACAATAAACTAAGTACAATAAAGAATCTGAGATGCTTGGTTTTGTTGTGAGAAATACTATGGGATTCCAAAACATCTCATCAAACTGGGCTAGAGTCATTTAAGATGTTTGGGAATCGTTGAAAATTCATTGATATATCGTTTGAGTTTATCATGACATAACATTTATTACTAACGAAACGCACATATAGAAAATAATAATAATCAAATAAGAAATTAACAAATGATTATAGAAAGAAAAAAATAATAGGATACATTTTAAGTGTGTAATGTGTGTGTGTTGTGGTTGTAATTGGCCCTGGTTCAGCATTATGCTGTTAAGCAGAGGTGTTCCACAGCTGTGAGTTTTCAGTAATTTATGAATAAGATCGATTTTTCTAATCATTTAAATTAATTAAAATATAACGTGTAGATACATGTATAATAAATGAATCTCTGGATATCCATAGGTCCTACCCATAGTAGCTTAAGAGCAATTTTTTTTTGTCTTTATAATATATGAATACTTACTCTTCGTGTTTATTATGTATTTGTAAAAAAAATATTGAAATTTTGATTTCAATATTTTTTTTCGTAAGTATCATGTTTTGTTATCTTCGACTGTACGGTTATATTATACTGTGTCTTTAGGGGCAAGGAAGGCAAGCACTCCTGGTCCGAAGAACAGGAAGAGGAATTACGTAAACTGTATATGGAAAACCAGGCGAATCCAGTGAATGAACAAGGTAAAAATTAAGTTTATGTTCTCACAAAATGAAATTTACACGAATTTAAATAATTTTCCTATCATCTTTTCGTCCATCGTTCCATAACTGAGCGCTTCTTAAGGCAGTTATTGCTGCGCACCACCACTTTACCTCCAGTACCAGCTGCACATTAAAGTATTTTCGAACCAATTCGACTTAGTGTCCTTCAAGAAAAGAGCGTACCAATTCTTAAAAGGCCGGCAACGCACTCGTGAGCCCTCTGGCATAGAGAGTATCAATGGGCGGCGGTGTCACATAGCATCAGGTGAGCCTCCTGCCCGTTCGCCCCCTGTTCCATAAAAAAGGCAGTTCTTGCCGCGCACCATGTCTATGTAGAACCAGCTGCCTGTCGACTTAGTCCTCGAAAAATACAGCGTACGCATTTTTGAACAGTTGGCAACGCTCTTGCGAACCTTCTGGGAATTACTATGACAACTTCAGATGAGGCTCCTACACATTTGCCTTCTATTACATGAAAAAAATATTGTTTAATTAGCTCACGCAATAATGTAACGTAGAATAATTGAATTATTTATCAAAAACTCACAATCATAAATGACTGCTATCTAAGGTACAGTGCGCGATGAGAATTTGGTTTATTCCTGGTTGGTGATAGAAGGCAACGTAGCCGTTCACTAACCAGATGGACCGATCAAATAACTGTCTTAAGAGGCGCTGGACAGAAACCGGTGAATATTGTCCGCTCCAGACCGACTGAAAAGAGAGAGAGAGAAATATATATACATATATACAATAAACATTTATTGTCTTTAATTAACATAGCTTTTACATATTTCAAGAAAACATTTTTTACCGGATTGAAGCTATGTATTTATTATAAACGTATAATTATTAAAGATAATTTTTCCGACGCTTCTCGTGCTTTACAGCGTGTGTGGTCACGGTGACTGAAGACAAAAGGTGTTGACCACGAGAAATTTATTAAGAAGTGTTTTCTTTAAATAACATTTATATTTTATCGCTCCTTGAACATAAATATCATTCAAATGTTGGCAGCAGTGTATAGCAGACATCTTTACTAATGAGGCACTGTGAAGATGAAAATTTAATATGGCTTATGTGAACCAAGGTCCAAAGTTCAAAATTGGTATTTTAATAAGTAATGCTCTTGGTTAGGTAAGCCGGCTCGTTTTAACATGACGGAGTATACTCCGGTCGTGGCCGTCCCATCGGGGATGATGTGGAATAAAGAGGGAAGTCTTGGGCCTTGGCTCACTCATTTCATAACAGACAATCTAAAATGTACTGATAATGTTTAGAGATAGAGAGAAACTTTAAACCAATTTATTTTAAGTATCTCATATAGTATAAGTGACAAAACACAAAAAGTATGAATTTAAGTATTTTCCAAACAATTCGACTTCCTTCAAAAAAAAGTTTACCAATTCTTAAAAGGCCGGCAACGCGCTTGCGAGTCTTAATACTTAACATCACATGAGCCTCCTGTTACATAAAAAAAAGTTTGATTGATACAATAATCATATTAATCACGACCTCGACGACCTCTTGGTATATTCTTGTATCTATTTCGGTATTCTTGTTATTAGGCAAGTAAATGATCGGGCTTCTGTGCCTGAAATGATTCCGTGATGACTTCGACAGCGTAATTGACATGTTGAGATTCACTCAGAGTCGAAAGTCACTGCAATCACTGGGTCGTCATAACTATTATATTATTTAATTATCACATTACTTAATTGAACGCGGGCGGAACTGCAGGGAAGAACTAGTATGCAGGTATGTGGTCAAATGCTTGAGACTGTCCAAATCAGTCATATTGTGTGGCAGCGGTAAGCCTCAAGTCGTTTGTGATATGTAGGGTCATTTTAATGTGCATACTAATATTATGAAACGAACCTTATGTGAAAAATATTTCAAAAGATATTTCATCGTTAGAAATTCACCTTTGGTTGATTATATTTACATATTTAAAAAATTGAAAAATTGTCCAGCTTGGAGAAGTCGAAACAGTCAGGTTCCATGTGATGTGGTGGTGGTTTTACAAATTTTGAAGGTATGCTGCAATGTCATATGGAACATGGTGTAAAGGTTACAGATCCTTACAATCGTTATGTAAAACAAAAAATTGGAGATAAAAAAAGAGTGGCGTAGAGTTTATTGCCAGATCTTCTCTTCCGTTCTACGCCCTTGATTTGATAACTGGCAGTATATGTAAAATTAGAAGCCTTCTATGTATATTTACTTTTTTATTGTTAAAAAGTACCTTCCTGAATAAAATTTTTTTGATTCGATTTGAAAATTGTCATCTCGTAGGTAATTTTTCAAATCCAACAATTTCGTTGAAATTGTACGTAAGATAATGTTATTGGGTATTGGTATTGATTATACACAAACCATAGTTCGTAGCCTAAACCAGTAGTAGGACTGCAGCAATTGTGTAATGACCAGAGATGAAAGTCACCGGCAAAATTTGTTGCAGAATTCTATTAGTTAGCAAAAACAAATCAGACCTCAAATTTTCCGCTCCAAACATGTGCCGCCCTTGGCTTCACCCTACTCAGGCTGTTGGTAAATCTACCATTACTGATATAGAGAAAAAAAATATATCGATGATATAAAGTAAAAACTAACTTAAATTTACACTTTCACAGAAACAATAATTATATAGAAACAAACATGATAGCTGATATGTCGAACAAGAAGTTCACACAAAATGTTCTTCAAGCTATAATTTATTTTACGAATACTTTATTGTTTTCCATAATAATCCGTCTCATGAAGCGTGTCTTGTCCTGTGCCAGATATAGCTACTCTTTCGTAGACTCAATTACGTCCAATTCTCTTCTTGGCTTCGTAAGCCATTATTTTTCTACCAACACGTTTATCATGGCTTTTACTTATTATGAGAATGATGCGGCAGCGGCCATGGCGGAATACATATAAACTCTCTTCTTCACAATATAATATACATAGACGTTCATAATTTTCCATAATAATCTAATACGTTTAAATGACGCTAAAATATTTAACTATTTCCTGTCTGCGTTAAAATTTGCTATAGCTCACACGACACTTAGTCGGGAAACGTTCAATTATTAGCGTAAAAGCACTTCACGTTTAACGACACTAGAATCCTGAATAAGGCGAAATGAATCTTAAGTTTCAAGCAACAGCTATTCCTGAAAATTAATATAATTTTCCGTGAAAACGTAGAATTATTTACTTGGACACTGATGAAATGCAAAAGTATATTTGTGTTTAATTTTAAGATGTTTTTTGTGTAGAAATGTACTAAAGATTGTATAATAAATAAAGATTGTAACCTCTCTTCTCTCTCGGCTCATGTCTGAGCGTCGTGATCATCAGGGAATCATCTGGAGCGGACTATCTGTTTCCACTTGTGACCTGCACCTCTCATTACATTGTAAAGTTTTGAAGCCTGTTAAGAAGTAGGTTACAAACCACGTTCAGTTTCTCCAAGTTTTAAAATAAATTTTTCGATGCATTCAACACTTAAATGGATCGAAAGCTAACTTCTTCCATTTAACTATTGATGATTTTACTAATGATATTGATTTATGGTAACTGGTCGTACTTGAATTCGTATATGCGGTGATAGTTGTTTCGTCTATGTATTTGCGTGTTGTTCCCACGAGAATGTAAGTGCGTGCTCCTATTTCACCATGCCTCCTGCTGATAGAGGACAAATCTTTGTTTTTAATTTATTTTATTATTCTTTATTACTTAAGATGTCATATGGAACATGGTGTAATGGTTGCAGCTCCTAACAAACGTGTAAAAGAAAAAACTTGGCGATTAAAAAGAGTGGCGGAGAGTTTATTGCCAGTTCTTCTCTTCCGTTCTACGCCCTTGATTTGATAACTGGCAGTAAATGTAAAATTATAAGAATTCAATGTATATTTCTTTTTTGACGTTCATAAGTGTACATTGTGTTACCTACATGAATAAAAGATTTTTTCAGTTTGACAGATAGGTACTAAAGAGTGCGAAGTAGTTTTAATATAAAAATATCTTTCCATAGATGTCATAGAATGGATCCTAGACAACCTAATAGACCAAACCAGGACTAGGCGTGGCGTGATAAAGAAGTTGAAGGAACTAGGTCTAATATTCCGCGCTCCGACCAAGAAGAGTAACAAGGAGAGAAGAGAACGAGTTCCAAAGGAGTTTTCGGAAGAAGAAGATGATATGTTAAGAGGACTTTGGGCACAGTTTGGGGAGACTGATGGTGAGTTTAATGATATATTGCTTATTCTTTTTGTATCTATAAGATACGATTTATCTGGGGGGGGGTCAGGAGAGTGACGTGTCGACCGCGTGATACGATGCGCAGAAGTTTGCCGCAGGTGATTTAGCGCTATAGATATTCTTTGTACTCCTTTTAACCATATTCCGAGATAGCTTCAACAACTCAAAGCTTAATAGTGATCGTTGTTTATAATTTATAACAAAATAAAGAACAGTTACATCTAACTAAATTTGTTTAGTATAATAAATAATTATATTTATAAAAAACTCTAAAGTGTTATTAATTGCTCAATTAACGCCTGATTTAATAATTTTAAGCACAAAGGATAGCCTTTTTATAAACTTATTTAAGATATAATTACCGTTTTCTATTGAAAATCTTAGTATGCCTACTACAGTAAGCTCAACTTACGATTGTAACTAAATCTCTCTGTTAACTAAACGTACGACTCTGAGTGCGACTGTAAATCCTCTAAAAGTTATCCGTATCTTGCCACATTGTGGAAATAAATACAAGATTGGCCCATTTTACCTCGGTGCCGACCCAATCGATACGGCGCAGCCACAGAGGACATTTAATAGCTACCTGGATCTAAAACCGGGATTATTAATGTTCTATTTTTATATTACCTTTACCTATTACGTAGGTAACGTTGCATGTATATATTAAGCCAGCCTTGCTCATTCCAGAAGGTATATCTATTACGTACTATCAAATATTTCCTTCTAAAGAAACATATTCATATATAAAATCTAAAAATAATAATATATGTTTCCATACTAATGACATGCATTTGTTTATCCAAACAGTCAATTTTTTAACAAATTTTTATATTTCTATTTACTATCGTCAAAAAGTCATTTAATAAACTATAATTAATTTACGAAGTATGAAGACGGTGCGTTATTTTTTGGAATACGCATACACAGCAAGCTATAAATTGTTAAAAAAAAAGATAAGTAATTATAAAGTTTACTGACAAATGAGGTTCTCTTTAAAAATCAGCATACTTCTCTCTCAAAGGCCGGCTACCTCCTTGAAATAGGTATCCATATAACATAATACTTGTATACTTGTATGTAAGATATCCCTCACTGCTCTATATTTAGTGCAGGTTGACGTCAAATCGATGGCACGGTCCCTCCATGGGAACCATAAAACTTTATAGCATTCGACATCTGTGCCCAAAATATAGCGACAACTTTTAACTCGTACGCGATTTATTTTTCTCAAGGTTGTCAGCAGATGAATTATAGCCGTAATTGAATTTCAATATGTATCAACCCATGTATGAATCATATCTAAAATAAATCAGTGGCGCTACATCCTTTTTAGGTCTGGGCCTCAGATTTCCGAGTCATCGTCATTTGTCAATCTAATAGGCAAAGATCAGCGTCCTATGCCTGATTCACGTCGTCGATTTTTTGGGTCCAATCCAAGCCTAAATCCGCACATGTAAAGTACATTGGTGCTCAGCCGTGAAATGAACCTACGACCTCTGGGATCAGATCCGTACGCTGAAGGCCAACGCCTCTTAATACGAATAACAACCACAAACAAATTAATTCCAACTACGATATTATATTAATTAATTCCGATTAATAGTATCATACATATTTTAAACATTTGTTCAGATATATTAATCCCAGCTTTGGGGTAGCCCAAGTTGTACTCAAAAAGCTCACGATAAGCTCGACTGCGCATTGTGTGTTAAATCGATTCGTAGCTCATTAACAAAGGACTCTAGAGGACTCTTGCACTAACGGGATGAGAGTCAGACGGTGAAGCCACTGCTCAAGTGGATCATATATATCGGTTTAAATAAATATAAAACTCGGTACTAAATATTTAAAGGCAACACACTTTAGGCGTATGTTTTAATAATTTAGTCCTACACAGTGTTCTTGAATATTAAGGAGAAATTGCTAGCCTGAACTTTTAACTAGTCAGCGGCAGGTTTTGTCCACATCTGTAGACTATGCCGCGAATGTGCAACTCGCGAGCCGTTAGCAAGCTGCGCGCTTGCATTTTTGTTCGTGCACCCTCCCGCGCCGCCCGCGCGCAACTTCGCTCGCAAACTAAGCGTCGTACGCGATCAGCGGGTGTCCCGCACTAGCTGCTCGCGTCTTCCTTCCACCCGCACCAGCTGAGCCAGTAAAGGGAACCGTAAGCGCGAAAATTCAGTGCGCCTTTTCCGAGCCTTGCATAAGTTGCGCTAAAGAGGCGCACCAAACTATTGACGTGACGGCACGCGCGCAGCTCGCAAACGGCTCGCGAGCTGCACATTCTCCAGATGTGGACGCACCTTTAGATAGTATAACTACGTAGGAGTTCTAGTATTTTTTTTCAAACACGAAGCCTTTGTTTTACCAGGAATCGAACCTAACTAAAAATGTAATATATTTTTTTTATAGATCCAATGAGTCTCATAATCTCTCGGATGCCACGGAAACGTCAGAAGCGTAGCTTCATAGACCGGTTACTGGAATTAGGCATCATACAAGACAGGAAGGAGTGCCGCAAGAAGAGACAGAAGAAAGGGGCTTCTAGTGGTAAGAGATTTAATAGGTGTAGAAAAAATTTCAATCTGCAGGTATACATTTTACTGTGCGGTGCAAACTTTGTAAAGTATTTATTTATATTCAGTACATACTATAGAACAAAGAGATTTATTTGGGTACAAGCAGCCTTATCGTTTACAAGGGATCTCTTCCGAAATCAATACTTTTCAACAAGTGGAAAATCAAGTGTTTACTTAAGAAATATAGACTGTATAAAGTTCATCAATGTCGATAATTTATATTAAAAAAAAATACTACTTTTATTTACTAAATTTTATATAATAAAAGGTGAATTAATTAAAAGTAAAAAACATTTTTTTTGCATAATACAGTAATATATTATTTTATTGATAAATATTTAATTATCCTTACCTAGATAGTTCATCGGATTCAGATGAATCTAGAAGTTCGTCTCCCGTTCGAATCCAAACAAAAAAGAAACCTCACGAGCCAAGAAAGAAAAACCAAAATAAAGGCAAACCTGTGGAAATCAGTGCGAACGAGATAGCTAGATTATTGGTTTCTGCAGTGGAAGCGGGTAAGATATATACATATGTAAGTTAAAAAGTCTTATAGCCCCATTACAAGTAACGGATGGTAAACGTACAAGGAGACTACGTATACAAAAATATCATATAATCGAGCGCAATGGTCTATGTATTTTAAAGTACAGTCAAAACATATTTATTAATATATTATAAGTACAAAAATGCCTCATATTTACTGCTAGTTCTCAAATAAACTGAACGAAAATGGTACGCCTTGCTCTACACAAGTAATACATAACTATTCTGGTTTCTCAAATGATAAATATTTTTCAAAATGAAACATCTCTTGTGAATTCTTCACATGCTATCTCGCTGCTTTAACTGTCGTGTTTGCAGTCTTGATAGATATCCAAACATTTCACATTATGACTGCTCACTCGTTCTTGAATTAAATTTTTTGAGCTTTTTGTATCGTACTCTCGAATTAGGAAAATAATTGTATTATGAAATAAATTTATATAAGTATACCCTAAATATTTATTATATTTATTTTGCCCTTAGATGTTGAAATCTAGATTCATCTGCTCTCAATGTTATCAGACATTTAAATGATAAAAGGCTTTAATAATAATTTTCTGTAAATTTATTTCGGTTTAAAAATCGAAGCCTTAAACGCTTTGAAATTAGTCATTGCTTTAAATTTTAATGTTTGACTACACCCACTCATACTTATCAAGCCTATAATCGTACATATACTTATACGTAAGCGTCCAGTAAATTTTGAATAAATGGAAAATCAATATTTTATAAACTCATTATACTTAAATATCCTTTTCACTTATATTTTAAGATAAAAAATGAACTTGAAAATACATGAAGGGTCTGTTTCATATTGCCCGGATAAGTTCCAAATAAGCTTTTAATTACTTATTGGTAGGATAAACAGTATTTTTGCGTTTCACGACTGTCAGATAGCGCTATTCGTCATGAAACGCGAAGTATCTTATTAATTTTTTTAAGAAACTTTTATCTTTCGAACATTTTATGTGTTGCATAGCTATTTGGTACTTTATCCATACATTGTGAAACAGGCCCTTAATATATATACAGTTCGATTTCGTGCAATTTGATAGTTTTTAGTTAAAATATATGTGCTGACGCTTCGCGCAGTCGTGTTACAATCAAGTCATAAATATTAAATGAACTCACATCTGAGATTTTCGTATCCAGCATTCTGGTTTCTTCACGAGGTTTTCCTTGACCGTATTAGTGTTAATAGTGAACATAAAAAGTTAGTTGGTGCAGCCGTGATTCGAATGCAGGACCTCAGATTTGAGAGTCTCAAGCCACAAGCTGTCCATTTTCTTTATTATTGTAACAAATATTTGTGAATATATTTCATATTTAGGGCATACCGAATCACTGAACTGGTTAGCGGAAAATTTGGAAGAGGTAGCCTTAGATCAGGAAGCGGAAGGATTCAATCCAGGTGATGACGGTACTCCCCTAGTACCAATTTTCACTGGTTCGGCTGAGGCGATGGAAGAAAACCTTTTCCAGACTGTTCTTAAAGCAATTGGTGTTGTTCCACCAAATGATCAGGTAAGATTAACATTAAATGTGTGTACTTCGGTTATTCTTCTTAATAAAATAAAAATATTTTATTTTATTATAATATAAATATTTTTCCTGTCATTATAATAGGCTACCACGCTCAAGGTGAACTTTATAAATTTTCCGGTAGCATAAAACTTTTCAAATATTAACGAGATATAAATGAAATATACTTGTAATAATTTGTAAAAATAACTAGGTTTTACTTTGAAGTCGATATCGGACTTACTAATTATTTATTGCTATCCATACAGGAGTCGTATTGGCGAATTCCAAGCAGTCTCCATTACGAGACGTTAAGAAAGAGACGCGACACAATTCTCAAAGCCATAAACAAGGAATTAATTGTTGAAAAGCCCAATGACTCGAGCGATGATGACGATCTATTTAATAATTTACGGAAAATTACTAACAATGAACAACTTGCTAAAGAACATATCAATGATACGATCATGAATGAAAATACTAACCTTAATGAAAATAATGATACTATATTTAACGAAAATAATGATAGTGATAGTAGCGACATCGTACGATCTAAAACCATTCAGAGTCGCAAAAGAACTCGAAGTGTGGAATCAGAGGGAAATTCGAGGAAATTGCAAAGAATCGACGAAGACGATGAAGATATTTTATCGTTTGCAAAGAAAACATTGAATCATGAAAATCTGCCAGACACAGAGGATATTTTGAGCGCATTACCGTCACGCGCAAGTGGTATGTCTATTTTTTTAACTGATTCTTTATGTTTATCAAATGTATTGAAATTTAGAGCTTGGCTAGATTGTTTGGTGTCTTCAGTGTTCAAATTGTTTTGCCTGTATTCACACCTAGTTGTAACATTACATCTAACGTAAGTGAAATCATACAAAAATAATTGTATTATTATACGATAGGGCCCTGCCTGTCCTCCTCCTACTCTTTCTTCCCTATTTAATATTTTGGCGTCAGCATTTATTTTTATCGCATTGTGACATCTCTTTTATTCTGCCGTTGTCTCTCTTATTTTGAGACAATCTATTCTGCTACTTTTCTTGACTGTCTTCCTTCCTGCTATGGACTATTATTTATTTCGCGAACACTTTCAATTCTGTTTGTCACTTAGCTTAATTCCATGAATGTTTTTTTCTCTTTTATATTCGCTGGAACGAACGTATTTTGGCTTTCGCTTTGTTTAAAAACCAATTCTGAATATACAGAGTACTAAAGCCAAATGAATCCTAAAAAATGTTAGCGGCTTTATGCAAAGTTTATGGAATTTTGAAAAAAACAATCATACCTAATTTAAAACTTTAAGTAATTTAGCCTTAACTTATTTTAGCATAAATAACACTACTTGAAGTCTATTAGGGAATGTCAAATTTAGTCATATATTTTCTGGGGAATGGGGAATATGACGTGGTGACTTATTTTCTGAGACGATACTTTGATTTTTCAAATAGAATGTTTACTTTTAGTTCGTGATCCGAAGCTAACTCTAGCTATTTTTAAATACGCAGTTAGTATTATGATAAGAAAAGCGTCCGTATATTACTCTCCAAAATAAAATTGTTAAAAACACCTTTTCAGATAGCAGTGATGACGAAGAAGTGCTTAACGTGTCGAGGAAAAAGAAAACTAGAAAGATTATTAGTGATGACGAATCTGATTAAATAAAAATTATTATTTATACTATCTGTTATTTACCTGTAACTTATATTGACAACGTCTTTAGCGGATTTAGTGGGCGACGATGGGTAATTGTAGTACAACATATTTAAATGATTCCTTCTTACTTATACATATAACAAGCAGTGGGTTCATAGCACCCGTCTTTTAATTACCATCTTCCAGACCATACTCGGTCCAATACCTTATCAGCACAATGCTCCACTGAATAATAAATTTAATTTATAATATTCTACGGTTACGATATTTGTAAACATGTCAGGAACATGTATAAAACAATTCAAATATTGTAAATTCTATTTTAAAAGACTAAGTGTGGAGTTTCTTGCCCACTCTCATCTTGAAATTTGAGGATTGCAACTAGGATCATCTTTATATTTTTTTGACGTTTAAAAGTGCTATTTTAGGTGGTCTAATTGTAAATGATTTGATTTAATTTAAATACCCAATAAGAACATTCACTGGGCTCTCAAGATGGCCAACGTAATGAATCAATATTCGTACTGTTATTCGTTAATTCGTGACTCGGAACTATGAAACAAATAATAACCAAACAAATCGAATCAAAATAAATTATGTTTAATCTCAATATAAATAATATTATCGACATTATGCTATGCTTATGTGAAACGTTGGTACTTTTAACATAACGCTATCTTTTTTTTTTTTTTTATATAATAGGGGGCAAACGGGCAGGAGGCTCACCTGATGTTAAGCGATACCGCCGCCCATGTACACTCCCGATGCTAGAGGGTAATTTGTACGCTCTTTTTTTGAAGGACCCTAAGTCGAATTGGTTCGGAAATACTTCAGTGGGCAGCTGGTTCCACAAAGTGGTGGTGCGCGGCAAAAACTGCCTTGAAAATCGCGCACTTGTGGAACGGCGGACGTCGAGGTGATACGGGTGGAATTTCGTATTCTGCCTCGACGTCCGATGATGAAACTCAGCTGCAGGTATTAATCCGAACAACTCCTCTGAACACTCTCCATGGTAAATGCGGTAGAAGATGCAGATCTGTTAAAATTGTATCAAATAATAAACAAATATTTGCAATAAAATAATATTGCGGGTATAAATTGAGATGTAAGTTATCCTATCTTTAAAGTTAGATCAAACTGCACACGGGGTGCAAATTTGCTTGATATCGGTATATATAGTTTAGGACTCCATCACGGACAAACAACGTGACACGTGATTTATACATATATAGATATGCTCGCTGCCCCCGAAAACTTCGTTTCCGAAGTGATATTACTTAGCCTACCTGTTTAGTTTTTTTTTTGGTGTGGACACCCCTATCAGTTAGGGGTTTGAAAGGTAGATAGTAGCCGATTCTCAAACTAAAATCGGTCGAGCCGTTCCCGAGGAGTATGTGAACGAACATTGTGACACGAGAATTTTATATATATATACAACCTATTTATTTGAGATTTTATATTTTTTTGTAATATATTATAAATAATTTTGTTAGACATTATAGCGAGGAAATCAGATACGCAAAAACAGATTTAAAGGTTATCAAACAATGAAAATGATCAAAAAGTATTGTCACACACAATTGTGTGGACAATTTTATGAAAAGCTCGCTGTATATTTTCTCTATAGAAGTTTCATAAAACCGAATGATTCGTAGCACCAATACATGGATGAAAAGAAAATAGCTGGGAATATTGGAATTCTCCGCTTTAATATGGCGCTCTCTAAATTACGCTGTCATAAATTGAGAAAAGTTAAAACGCATACTTTGCTAGATCGAAAATGAGTAGTTTTTCAACAAAGCTAAGTAGAAATATTATTTGTTTAATTTGACGTTATTAATGTTCACTAAATAAATTATATTATTTATTTGGTTGGTTTAGGTTTTAGCTGCATGAACTAGTCATGATGATTCTTGTGTTTATTTAGGCTTTTAGCTAACTTTCGCTTATCCACAAATTTCTTGAAAAATAAGATATCACAATAATCTAAAGTACATTATAAATTAGGAAATAGTACAGCATCACAAGAAGTAGTAGTAATATACTTTTAAAGAAAAACACTTTTTTACGGATTATAGTTATGTATTATTGTATTTAAACTTATAATTATTTAGACATAATTTTAAATTTAAACCGACGTTTCTATTACATTATATTATATACTTGCTTTTCCAGCTTTCAGACTTCATAAAACTGCTGACTGATTTATTAAACTTTACATTAGGGAAACCTTATTAAAAAAAGTATATTACACAGTTCAGTAATACAAAGATGATAACTATATGTGAGCAGTGTGCACTCATGCCGCTATGAGATAGTGAGATGGCGTAAATTTGACATGCATACAAATTGTACCGAAATCAATAAATGACTTGCAATATATTAACTCATTTCTACAGAGAGCATGTACCGATATGTCGCAATAAAGTATAACTACTTACTCAGAGAGTTAATTGAATCTCTAGGCAGTTAATTATAGATCGCGATATTCAATCAAGTCGCTAGCATTTTGATTGAAATAAAGCACCGTCGAAAACGAACATATCGGTTTACTATTTATATTATTTATATTATTGTTTACATTCCCTTATAGTAAAAACTTCACTCGACAAGAAAATAATGTAAGACATATTTTAAATCAGACAATGCATACATTTGCTATGTATAATAAAAACTTTACACTAATTGATACCAATAGGTACATAAGTTGTAATAATTACTTTTTGACAAAGGATAGATATAATCTACCTACGTATTTGAAAAGACAGATAGCTGATTCGCTATCATATTTATTGTTTATAACAGCCAAGAATTTGGCTCGACAACCTGCTTCTATTGAGCAGGTTTTAGTTAGTAAGACCTTGGAAGATATTCCAAGACATAGTATTTATAATTTAAATTAGTTACTAAGACAACAGAGAGTCTCTCTGGCAAAGAATTAGTCAGTAAGATAAGTAAATTTAAGAATAATAATAATAAAACTATCAATCTGGTTCACCAAAATATACAAGGCATGAAAAGTAAATTACTAGAAATTGAGTTGTTTTTGAGCAGTGAAAATATTGACATATTGTGTATTTCAGAACACTGGTTAAAGACATGTGAACTTATGTTCAATTTTTGCAATCATCAGATTGGTAGTTCGTTCTGCAGAGGAAATGCAATACGCGGTGGCTCATTAATATTGCTTCATAAAAAATTAAAATTTAAAGAAAGGAAGGACATAGTGAGCCTCTCTGTGGAACGCCTTATTGAAGTATCTTGTGTGGAGCTGGAGCAATTTATCATTGTTAGTTTGTATAGCCCTCCTTCAGCTCAATATGATAGTTTAGAAAAAATATTAGAGCAAGTTCTGTACAAATTGCAAAAATCCAAGAAAAAGTTGGTCGTTAGTGGAGACTTTAATGTAAATTTGCTTGACAACTGTAATTCAAGTAAACGTATGCTTAATCTGTTTAAATCATATAATTTAATTAATAATTTTATTGTACCTACTAGGGTAACAGCCACCACGGCAACATGTATTGACAATATCTATAGTAATATAGTTCCTCTCAACACCTGTATTATCAACAAACTTACATCTGACCACTCTGGTCAATTGTTTGAATTTCAAAATATACTTAAATGTAAAGATCCAAAAAAGACAATATGCACAATTCCTGTAACATATGATCGGTTAGACAAATTTAGAAAAAAAATTATATTTAATACGCCATTTTTGCGTAGTAACCAATGCCCTAATAATTTATATAACACATTCTTTGAATCATTTATTGATGAATTCAAAAATGTGTTCACTCCAAAGACTTTTTTGGTCTCGGAGAAACCTACCTTTTGTGACTGGGCACCTCCGGAACTACACAAAAAAAGGCTAAAATTGTATGAATTGTATGATGAAAAACAGTATAATGACAGTGAAGAATTTAAAACTCATGTTAGGACATTTTCAAAAAAATTTAGGCAAGAGTGTAAAATCGCTAAGGCAAAACACTTAAGTAATAAAATAAACAACAGCTCTGATAAGATAAAGGCTACTTGGAAAATTATAAACGAGGAGACTGGAAGAACCTCCAGAAAGGATTCTGAATATAAGATGAACATAAACGGTAAAGTAATTAGTTCCGACCTCGAAGTAGCCTCTGCATTTGAAGAGTTTTTTACTAATATTCCACTAAATACAACCAGCGTTCTAAATTCTTCGCCATCAGCCGCCCTTTTATTATTGCAACAAAATGTTCCTGTATGCAATCGTGAGTTTATATTTAGCCGCATTACCTGCAATGATATTATAAAAACATTTAAACAGCTAAAAATAAAAAAATCTAAAGATCTTTGGGGTGTATCTGTTTTCATTGTACAATCGGTAATCGATGCTATCAGTTCAGAGTTGGCTATAATATTTAATGAATGTATAGATTGTGGAGTCTTTCCAGACCAGATGAAGTTTAGTAAAATCACACCGTTATTCAAAACGGGCAGCACTTCTGACCCCACAAATTTTAGACCCATATCTGTGCTGCCTGCATTGAGTAAAATTTTTGAGAAAATAATTCTAGATCAATTACTGATACATTTTAATAATAATAAACTTATGCATAGCCAGCAGTATGGTTTTACAAGAGGTCGCTCTACAGCCGATGCTGGCGTTAAATTAATTTCCGAGATTTTAAATGCTTGGGAAAATTCTCATGATGCCATTGGAGTTTTTTGCGATTTATCAAAGGCTTTTGACTGTGTCCATCACGAAATCCTTATCAAAAAACTTCAACACTATGGCATTGGCGAAAAAGCGCTAAATCTTATGGAATCATACCTGAGCGGTAGAATTCAGAAGGTAAATGTAAATGGAGCTATATCACAGGGATCGTCTGTTACTATGGGCGTACCGCAGGGCTCCATACTTGGTCCCTTCTTATTCCTCGTCTATATAAATGACCTACCATTTCTTGTAAAGGAGCTTCACGAGATAGTACTGTTTGCTGATGACACTTCGCTTTTATTTAAAGTGAAACGACGAAATCCATCACTTGAGAATGTAAACAGTGCCATCTCCAGTGTGGTTCACTGGTTTAGTACAAATAATCTTAAGTTAAACGAGAAGAAGACAAAATGTATTAAATTTGAAACTACAAATGTAAAAAGTAGTCATTCTCAAATAATAATTAAAGACGAGGAAATAGACTTTGTTGATAGTGCGGTGTTCTTGGGAATTACTTTAGATAGTAAACTCCAGTGGGGCCAACACATAGAAGGTCTTTCGAATAGGCTAAGTTCTGCAGCGTTCGCAGTGAAAAAGATACGCGATCTTACGGATGAGAATACAGCAAAGCTCGTTTATTTCAGCTATTTTCATAGTATCATGTCATATGGTGTTATTTTGTGGGGTAATGCCGCTGACATTAATTCGATATTTGTAGTGCAAAAACGGGCTATAAGAGCGATCTGTGGGTTGTCCCCACGGGAGTCAGTCCGAAATAAGTTTAAGGAATTAAATATTTTAACTTTGGCAAGTCAATACATTTATGAGAATATTTTGTACGTGCGGAAAAATATAGATATCTTTAAAAAGAATAGTAGCTTCCATAATTATAGTACTCGTAATAAAGACAAAATTAGCGCACCAACCACGAGGCTGCATAAAACGAGTAATTCTTTCCAAGGCAATTGCATACGTTTTTTCAACAAAATCCCTAGTGAGATACAAATATTGTCAATAAATAAATTTAAATCGTACATTAAAGTAAAACTGCTTGCTAAGGCCTATTATACTATAAATGAATACTTAAACGATCATAGTGCTTGGATATGAATTGCTTCAGTATAAATAGGTAACGCGACAGAATCTCTCGGCTGCATTTTCAGACTATGGGGCGATCGTCGACATCTACGACTTTTTTTTAATGTAAAGTGGGAACAAACCGTGATTCATGTGGTATCAAATTATTTCAGCATAATTAGTATTATTACTATTTTCTTGTGTAGCCAAGTGCACATTTCAAGGATCGTCATGCTCACTCAAATGTCATTGCTTGTGGCGGCGTCCATGCGTCGGGTTGTCTCTCTCCCTAAAATATGGCGAGGGGGCCGATGGCTGGCCATGCGTCATACTCGTGAACGGGTGCTACTTGTGGTGACTGGTCGTACTTGAATTCGTGTATGCGGTGATATTAGTTGTTTATACTACGTATTTGCGTGTTGTTCTCACGAGTGTGTAAGTGCGTGCTCCTATTTCACCATGCCTCCTGCTGATAGAGGACAAATCTTTGTTTTTAATTTGTTTTTTTTATTCTTTATTACTCAATATGTCATATGGAACATGGTGTAGTGGTCGCAGCTCCTTACAAGCATTGTGTAAAAAAAAAAAAAAACTTGGCGATTAAAAAGAGTGGCGGAGAGTTTATTGCCAGTTCTTCTCTTCCGTTCTACGCCCTTGATTTGAGAACTGGCAGTAAAAGTAAATGTAAATTCACAATTTTTAAATTTTTTGACGTTCATAAGTGTACATTGTTACCTACATGAATAAATAAATTTTGTTTTGTTTTTTGTTTTTATTACTAACCAGTTCTAAAATATTTACGAAATCCCGACTACAATACAATTGTTTGCTTTATGCTGGCTTTCCCCTCTGTAGAAAAACTAGGTATGAGATCCCCTAAACTTGATTACATAGTAAGCGTAAATCGCCCTTCCGAGTCGCAATGTAAGTTATGTTATTATAACATTATCTAAAATGTAAACATGCTCCACTGAAATAACACCCAATTTACATACTTTTGTGTAAGCCTATATAAATTAACGATGAAAACAAAGTTTACACGTGTCCATTAATTAACAGTAATATAATCCAGTTTTTATATTACGATCCCTTAAGAGACTTAATATTTACTTATTCAAGGATTCAATAAAATTAGGGTAGCGAAAAAGTAGATTAGCTGGTGACACAGTTGGCTGAAGGTCCTCGGTTCTCGATCCTGGTGAACACGAAAGGAAAGAAATTTATTTTATTTAAAATATTTAAGTTATAAATAGCACCTATTAAGTTTATTTTGTTCTTTTGCAAGTAATAAAAAGGCTTTTTTATTTTATTATTTTTGCTTAGACTTTGATTTAAAGAAATTAATAAAAAATATGTTAAACTTTAGGTTAAATAATCTTGATCATTCATTCGTAATCTCCTATATTCAAGGTACAATCTATCGTGGAACTTGACGGGCGGTGCTATTGATTATTGAAGGCTTATAATCTAAACATTTATCTATACGTAGGTTGTGTTGATTAATAACGTGGTTTTCGTGAAATAGTAATTAAAAATACTGTTTGGTGGATAGCAAGTCCGACTCCAGGTCAAGGGTGCGGAGAAAAACTTAGGCCATTGCGATTTTAACAATAACTTATCCCACAGCCACATTCGTATCATCTAAGTATCTAATTCTCTTATAGACCAGGGTCGATAATTTTTGAAACCAAAGATTGAGAAGAATTTGTATCGTAATATATATATATATATATAGATTTCCCATCGGAAAGTAGATATTTCAACGAATTTCCGGATTTTTGACGGATTCGAGATAAACCGTTTTTTACGCTTAAAGGGGGTGACCCCTTCCCCTTCCCGTCGTCAGATCGCCCATAAATTATTTTTCCTTTCAAGTTTATAATATACTCCTGCTTTTCCACTGGGTTTTTAGCCTGCTATTATTTCTTTTCACATTCGATTTCCATCCATCAAGATGACGGCGTGGAACACTTCCACGGTCCGTTTCATAAGACTTTATTTTGCGAGCTAACTAACGTTTTCCCTGTGAGATTCAACTGTTTAAAAAGCATACTCCCTCAAATGACGTCAACGCACCCACTAAAATTGGTTTTATTAAAATGTACAGTAAACTTCCAAAGTATCATTTCTATCTAAACAACTTAATCAATTTCTCCCGAGATCCTTATTCAAATGTTAAATTATTTTAACGATTCATCAATCTTGGCTCAGTCCCAACGTGAGTTTAAAGACCCTCTTGATATCTGCCCTATCTGCCCAAATAAAAACGTTTTAAGTGTTAAATTAACGATATCTCTGGGAAAAGTTCACAGTCTGTAAGTGGGGCCTAAATTATGGGGCCCTTATATTGGTGCCGAAATTGCTTTTAAATTTAATTTTTTTTAAGAATAGGGGACGCATCAGAAATATTGAGATAAAATTGTATTTTAATTAAGTTAAAATGTCTAAATTTGATTTTGCTTTGATTTATATATCTCGTATACGCATCATCGTAGTTTCGTTTATCACTACATAGTATAAAACAAAGTCGCTTTCTCTGTCCCTATGTCCCTTTGTATGCTTAAATCTTTGAAACTACGCAACGGATTTTGATGCGGTTTTTTTTAATAGATAGAGTGATTCAAGAGGAAGGTTTATATGTATAAAAACATCCATTAAATAGTGGAAAAGTACTGTTATTTTTGACGTTTCTAATGTGATGTCGTAAATAATTAAATTTTTTCCGCTTACATTGCAAACGCAGGCTGAACCCTACGAGTTTTATCAAAATAATGTACTAATTATTGTACACATTGAAAAGGTCTACAGAAAAGTCCATGATGGTATATGTCTATCTCTTATGGATAACCCACAATAACTTTTTTTTGTCATTTACTTTTACGACAAATAATGGCCAATTTTCGAAGTGATTTTATTCAATACAGCATTAATCCTTAACCAATTAGATACCTTGAATACATTGTTCATTTAATATAGATCTATACAGCCCATTACAGCTTATTTAGCAGCGATCGAACGCGTATATTATCGGAGCTTTCCAGCGATGGAAATAACAATACATAATAAAAACCTGCTTTTCATCAGCATTGCACCCGTGCGAAGCTGGGGCGGGTCACTAGTAACCTACTAAAACTAGTATTTTTATTGTAATCGTTAAGTAAGTCGACAATGGAAATTCATTTGTGCATGCCTCTCTTGCCCCCGAATGTTGCAGGGATATGTGCTATCTCTCCTTTTGAGAGACTGGGTGAGCAATACCCACTAAAACCACCTCGAGTAGTTCCTACAAAGCAGCGTTTCAGAGGCTCCGGGGTCACTCTTGCATTTTACTGGGACCTCAACCACATGTTACGTTCAAAAACCTTCGGTGCAGGACACACTACATAGGAGGTAGATTAGCATATCTTCTCCTATTCACTCCGAGTCCTTTATCCCTAGGATTCTTCAGAATGCTCTGTACTGTCTCCTTCTGTTGCATTACTTGCTCACAGAAGGATAGTACTGCCAGAGCCAGATCAGAAAGAGTGGCGGAAAGTTTCTTGCCAGTTCTTCTTACCCGCTCTACGCCCTTGACTTGCGAACTGGTTGTAAATGTAAATTTACAGTTAATTTAATTTGTTTTTCTTGACGTTCATAAGTGTACATGTTTACCTATATGAATAAAGATATTTTGATTTGATTTGATTTGATCCAGGTTATAACACGTCGCAGAACAAAGATTATGAGGTAGCTGAGACCACGGATGACACATCTGCAACATTTCACCTTCGAACGCCAGCAGATATTTCTACTTGAACTTTTTTTATATATGTAGGCCCAACCTTGATGTTATCGTAGGTAGGTACATTATGTACATCCAAACTACTAGAAAGTATGTAAATTTATTTGTACTGAAATGATTTCTACTTTCATTTAAGTAGCTGTAATCTGAATTTAATAATATATCGATACTTCTTTATTAAGTAATTTGCACAGAGTTCGAAAAGTATACTAATAATAATCCTAAAGAAATAGGCATTGTTTACGTAAGTTAATTTTAAATGTAACCTGTGGAAAAACACGGAAACCAATTTGTTTATGCAAATTCGGATCGGGATAAAGCTACTGGAGTACACCTAGTACGTAGGTTTTATAGCATAGATTAAATTACGATGCAGCGGACTTCCGGTAAAATTGGCTATTTAGTGCAATTGCTCTCATTCGTTTACATAAAGAGAATTTTAAACGAAATCGAATCCATCAGTGGTAGACCCATTTATTTGAACATTCCCCATTTTCAACAGGGCGTGATACATACAATTTGAGTCTTAACTGAAACAAACGACGACGCTTTTCCTATATTTAATAAGTCTACCATCCTTATTAAAAATTAAATAAAATAAAAAATCAGTGGCGCTACAACCTCTGTAGGTCTTAGCCACAGATTTCTGAATCTGTTTCATGATCATTTTTAAACCTAATAGGCAAGTAGGTTATCAGCCTCCGGTGCCTGATACACATCGTCGACTTTTTGGGTCAAATCCATGTCGGTTTACTCACGATGTTTTCCTTCGCCGTTTAAAAAAATATTAAAAGCGCACTTAGAAAGAAAGTCCATTGGCCGGGATCGAACCTACGACCTCAGGTATGAGAGTCGCACGCTGAAGCCACTAGGCCAACACTGCTCTTATAAAAAATCATTTGGATTATTTTTAATGTTATAAATTCTTGGGCCTCATTTATCTGCTTAATCCGGATCTATTAACGAACTTTGAAAGTGATGGTTAGTTTCTTATTGTGAGGACCATTTATATCTATTAAGTGCAGACATATTCATACGACGCTTCCATTATAGCTTTAAAGGTTTAACGATTCACCGCTCATACTAAATGGGGTTATGATTATGTACTTGAAAGGATGACTTTGATTTGAGGGTTAAATTAAATGTATACTTAGTTGGTAATTAATTAATAACTGTACTTAAGTGGTCATTTTAAAACATAAAATCAAATATTACGTAATTTTTATCACTTGTAATTTGGATCAAAACTTGATTGATCCGGCAGTGATGGCTTCAGTGCGAAAGTCTCATATCTGAGATCGTAAGTTCGATCCCCGGCAATGGACTTTCTTTCTGTGTGCGCTTTTAATAAGATAATAATAAAATCGTGGGGAAACTGGCTTACATTGTACTAAAAACATCGATCACATGTGTCAAGATACACTCCATCGTGATCACACATGACCTACTTGCTTACTAGATTAACAAACCATCATGAAACAGATACGGAAATTTAAAAAAAGTGTGTAGGTTATAAACGTCAAATTTTGTCAAATTTCTACCTGAAATTTTTGAAGAATTTTATCTAAATAGATTTCTTTATAGTATTAGAGGCTATGCGAAACGAAACGGAACTTCGTCCGAAATATCGGATCTCTGAGCTTACATCGGTTGTCTAGATTCATATCCAATCAATTCAATTCAATCATATACATACCGGCAGACAAAAAAATATGCTTCTACCAAAGCACTTCTATAATCAATATCACTTATATCTAATCTTTAAATGTATTAAGAAAATCCACTCATAATTTATAAGATATATTATGTACAGCCAAAGATATATTATGTACAGCCTGTATAATCTGTTCTGATTAACAGGAATTCGATGCTTAAGGAAAAAAAATGTCTTTCACGATCTTTTGCTTTAATAACTGGAAACCTCGTAAAAACTTGAGACATATTTTGTATATCATATTAACCAATTAATGTTTATTCTTTTAAATGACAAAATCCCCTAAACATTTTTACAACTCACATTTATAAGTCGGTAATATTTGAAATTCAAATCTCCGCGAATCAAGCTCTGCGGTAAACTTTATTTGAGTATTTTTTCGATTCTATTTACTTTTCTATTAAACTTTGTTTCTCGTTTGAGATTTATCTAAGCGATACCGCTGTATTTGGGGATAGATTCAATTCGATTTTTGCTTGGGGTGGGAGCAGTAACTTTATGTTAGATTTTTAAGATATTTGTTTTATATCGAGTTCGGGTTCCCCTTCGCATTAGTTGTGCTTTTAAATAGTGGGCATTTGAGACAAAAATCGTTCAAATAGAAGACTCACTCAAAATCATACTCTTTGTAACTACGTTATTTCGGAGTTCTTATAAACTTATTATATCAAAAGTAACAGTGATATTTTGTGAATTAAAGAAATAATTTAAATATAAAGTGTCATTAATATTAATACAGTTAATTTGTTAAAGTACCTACGGAATAAACGTATTTTGATAGTGCTTGGAACCATGCTAAATGCGCATCTGTATAGACTACTAGAGGTATTGAGTAATACACACTTTGGTAAAATAGTATCTTAATCCACATATTCGAAAATATACGAACAATTGCCTACAGCTTACATTAAAAAAGTTCACTCGCTACGCCGGTGAGCCGTCTACGGAAGTTGCGCTGTGTAATCTTCTGTAGTAAGCTCTACGCCGTAGTGGTCTGTGCTTAAGACTTAGAAATTACTATTATGAACAGTTCCGTAGAGTTTTAATGGCTAGTGGCCTATTAATAATAAATAATAATTTCAAGAAATATTAATAAAAAAAATTTAAAACAAATTTAAAATTTGGTCCTGTGGCATTGTATATCTAAAGCTTTATTGAGATAATTATTCGTTGAGCGAGGAAAACACCAGCTTTGGTGTCACCGGTACAATCTAGCAGGCGCCAACATAAATCTTTAATTACTGTGCACCTGTGCACTTGTACCCCACAAAAGACCCCTTATAATTGAGCCGTTTGTCCCTCGCGTTTACGCTATGCGTAAAAACGCATGTTCTGCGGCTGTCCAGACTTTTTTTCGGAATTGGTGAGACGAGGCTAAAGTGTCCACACCAGCAGCATCCCATACCAAATCCCGTCTCATCGTCCAAGGGATCAACGACATCCCATCCAGGCGCTTGCCATCGTCTTTTGCGATGCCTGTTCCTCCAAACTGACTGGAACATTGATAAATTTACTATGAAGCTTAAGATAATTGTAAATACTGTTTATTTGATTTGTTATGTTTAATACTTTGTTTTTAATTTATTTTATTATTATTAGTTACTATTAGTTACTGGCATTAAATGTAAAATAAGAAGCATTTCCATACATTTCTGTTATTGACGTTAATAATACACTGTGTTACCTATCTGAATAATTGATTTTGAATTTGAATAAACCTTTTTTCAAGTAACATTAAAATCAGATGGATTTTGAAGCCAACACAAGGTCCTCAATTCAATTTTAAACCTCTTAGGTACACCTAATAACAGATCATAACCAAATCTATGTCTAAAATATAAACGCAAACTCTATTGTAAAACATCCCTGAATGCTAAGCCGACCACGAAGCACTCCATTAGTGTTAATAGCGTGGAATTGTTTAACACCTACCACCATTTTAATTAAAACCTCCATTGTACTCGACATTGGGTAAATAAAATGCTTAAGCCGTAACGACTCGTATATTTGCGATTTGTAAACAAAGGAACACAATCATTTGTGGTTTCTTACAAATGGGACTAAGCCCGTAATAAGATGAGAAAAGAAAAGTCTGTATACAGGCTTTTTCTCGTAAAAGTGTAAATTCACTGTGATTTTGAAAAAAATTGCGTGAAATATTTGACTCAAAATCAAAAATATCTTTATTGATATAGGTAAACTTATGAACACACACACACACACACTTATGAACGTCAAAAAAAAACAAATTAAATTAATTGTAAATTGACATTTACAGAATAGCGATCTTGGTATATTATGGAATACTAAAAACAAATTGTACCAAAGGTCTGTTTTCAATTCCGGATGAAACAACAATTGTTTCAAGTTGCTGGGTATCGATATATAATAAAAAATATCATATATACTTTGGTATGGATGAAACAAGACATACGAATTTTTACAAATATAAAACGTATGTAGTAGTATGATGAGTGAAATTAAAATATATGATATAAAATTAATTTATTGTATTGTTTAGCAACGCTTTTACCCCGTTTAGGGGTTGTATCATATACATATCGTAAGTGAGCAAAGCTCTAAATTGAAAAATAACTAAAACCTTATTAACAAAAGAAAAATATTTTTTGTATTTAAAAATAAAAAAATAAACATAAGAAGGAGGCTTTAGCTACAAAAACATTAATCACAGTCTGAGAGTCTTTTAATGTTAATTTGAATCAATTTATACACCACTCCTCTCCGCTCGCAGTTTCACTCTTGTATTTCGTGTATTTAGTCAAGATTATATCATCATAAGTATATTTGAGTTAGTTTATAAGCTGGCGACTGGCAGATAGAGTACCGGTGAACACAGAGCCGGTGATATCCTCTCTCATTGAATAAGTATCGCAATACAGGGAGGAAATGCTGCCAGTGTTAAAGGTACACTGCCACAGGGACCAAATTTTTAAATTTGCTTTTTAACTATAACTACGTAATGTAGGTTAAGAAAATTGTAAATACTTTATTGTCGTTTGTTTTATAATAAAACTTTTCTCACTAATCTTTTCTCACACACTTTTGGTGAAAACCTTAAAAAATCCGGTAGGTTAACGTGTTTTTAACATTATTTTTGAAGTGAAACTTCTTTAGGCGCATGAGGGTAAATTTTTTACAAATGTAACGTCACGCAAGTATGCAACGGAAGTGTCGAAAAAGAGAGCGATCGAGACCGATTGAGAGAGAGTAAGACAGGGCGAACGTAGCATGAAACCACTAGCGATGGAGTGAGAGTAGGGAGCAAGCAAGTGAGAAAGATCGAGAGAAAAAGTGAGATAGAGCGATTGCGTATCACGCACAGTGCCATGGAGCGAGATCCCACCTCTCGCTATAGTGAGAAAGATTGAACGAGAGAGAGAATAAGGGATATTGAGAAATAATACATGCTAAATTGGTTTGTGTATTCGTTTACTAGTTAATTTATTTATATATATTATTATTAGCACTAATACGTACAGTGAATAGAGATATACAAATACACACATGGAGTATTAGGGCTTTTACTTTTTTTTATTTATTTATTGATAAAAAGCTTGCCAGCGGCTTACCTTAGTAATTATTAATTCACAAAGAAATTTCACTTCTGACATGTGTACTTTGTACGCACGCACTTTTTTTATTATCAACATTAATTTAAGCTCGATGATTTACTATTTGTGAATGCGAACTCTTTGCTATTATGTTAATCTTACTACACTAGTTTCTGAATAAGAACGGCAGCTTCTGTTGACTTTCTTATTTTAAAAAAATATAGACAGACGTGGCGTGGCATTCGTTTTATAATATAAAAGGAATTTCGTCCCTAAGGAGTGTTTACAGTTGACAAATGAGATTTCAGTTTTTTCATTTTCTTCCATTATATGAATAACTCCTTTTTTCCTCCGGCGCTGAGTAAAATAAATAAATATTCTCGTAACAGATGTTTACGTAGCTAAGTGACTGGCTCGAAAAAGAACTGAATTTTTTTTGTATTTATAAGTGTGTTACAATGAAAAAATACTTTCGCTGGAATGACTATGCTAATAGCTTTTAAAAGTTACAACTTAACTGTTTGAAAACTTACCTGTACTATCTTGTTAAACATAGACTGTATACAGTACGCATTTTTATATTAAATACTAAGTTACCTTAACCAGGGATTCAAAAAACATATTCCTTATCCTTAATATTTAACGATATTGAAACCATCAAATAAAATCAAAATCATTTATTAATTTACGTAACATAATGTAAACATATAAACGTTAAAAAAATACATATGAAATGGCAGTAAATGTAAAATGTCTAATTGGACATTTACCTCTAGTTATTTAGTTCATTTATTTTGTTTTCAAATCAAGGGCGTAGAACGGAACAGAAGAACTGGCAATAAACTCTCCGTCACTCTTTTTAATCGCCAAGTTTTTTGTTTTACACAATGTTTGTAAGGAGCTGCAACCATTACACCATGTACCACATGACATCGTAAGTAACTAATAATAATAAAATACACTAAAAACAACGAAGTATTCGTAATCATAACAATCAAATATACAGTATTTACAATTATCTTAAGCTTCATAGTAAATCAATCAATGTTTCGTTAGTTTGGATCTTCAGATGAGAACATGTTCCACATGACATCTTAAGAAGATAATTAATAGTGAATTTAAAAACAAATATTTGTCCTTTGGAACAACACGCAACACATAGTCGAAATTACGAACATCACCGCATACACGAATTCAAGTACGACCAGTCACCACAAGTTGCACCCTTTCACGAGTATGACGCATGCCAGCCCAGCCAGCCATAATTAGCAAGTGGCTTTGAGCACTAAACTGTGAAGAAACTGAATTACAATTACTTTCACAATGCACCTACTCTCTTTTACACTAGAATTCTCCACCTCCCATTCCATCCATCCCTTCTCTAACATTATCACTAGTTCAAGGGCGCCAATACCTGCTAAAACAATTCAACTTGATATTAATAAGGATATTTAGTTATTGAATTTGAACTTACATCTGCAACGTGCACCAAAAAACTAAAACATGATGTTATAATTATATAGACATAGTAATAATAAAAACCTCATTCATGACTGAAATAGGTTGAGACAAAATTCATCCATCGCCATCCTTACACTAGGGAGTAACTGTGTTGTGGCTAGATAATAATTAGTCAGTGGTAGACGGTACATGTTTAAAACAGTTTTTCGAAGAAAAAGAAATAGTTTCTTACACTTAATTAAACTCAAGACATTCATTATTCGTGAATTTGTATGTGAATCAATGTGTGTGTATTTGACAGTGTAGCTTACAATTGTGATAATCGTCCGCTGAGTTCTTGGCTCAGATTTTGGCTCAGATTCATGAACCTCTGTGAATTCCAATTTGACTAGCGTAATTTTATTTCATAATCTAATTTTATATATTTGTCCTAATAAACATGGCCACTAACAACATTAATTAACATTGGATACAGTTGTTCTAAAATCGATTAAGAACAATACAAACTCTCCATTCGGGAATTTCGAACAATTTATCGGGTGAATAATGCCAAATAAGGGTTACAACCCTACCCAGTAACGCTTATACGAAATAACGATAATTACCTCTAATCGGTTGCTCGCACGTTAATGTAATTTTATAACGGGGTCTTAGAGCCTTAATTCCAGCGCAGATTCACATTTCAAAGGCTTTAGAAGCCGAGAGGCAAGATAAATTATAAATACGCCGCGTTGTGCATCGCTGTAGGGCTGCGCACAGCACATTATTAATCATAAATATATTACAATTTAATTACATATTGGAACTTGAATGTTTGTCATAGTCTATAATAATACCATTACTTAATAATTCAATAGTATTCAGCAAATTCAGCTTTTTTTTGTACACGGCAGGTTTGTTGACAGGTTACGGTGAATTCTTGTCGTATTTTTACAGGTTAAGGGTTGGACAAAGTGATGCCTGTCCTAGCAGCTACTACAGCTGAAGTTACATGTTCTGACCAACTGTCCAATGTTATATATGTACGGTATAACACCGAACAAACTAGGATAATAAAGTAACAGAGACGAACAAAAAAGCAATAATTGATCATTTGACTTTTCAATAGATTGTAAACTCATCATTTATTTATATAGGTAACACAATGTACACTTAAGAAAGTCAAAAAATAAATATACAATAAATGCTTCTAATTTTACATTTATTGAAAGTTCTCAAATCAAGGGCGTTTAACGGTAGAGAAGAACTGGCAATAAACTCACCGCCTCTCTTTTTAATCGCCATGTTTTTTGTTTCACACAATGTTTGTAAGGAGCTGCAACCATCACACAATCTGTCACATGACATCTTAAATAATAATAACATAAATTAACAACTATGATTTGTCCTCTATCTATCTACATTATGGGGCATCTTTCTGGAGTTTTTAATGTAGTTTCCATTTTAAATTGAAAAAAAAAAACGTACATATAAATATTATACGTTTTATAAACCGCGGGCGGAAAAAATAAAGAATGGTGAAGAAAATGGCGCTGTAATCCTATTTAACGAAAAGATTTAAAACCTTATTTTGCCTTATAATATCTGATAAACCACAAGCCCAAAAAACATATAATAAACAGGTAACTGTATGTAGAAAAACATAATAGCTGATATTTTCTTCCCAGTTTTAGTCCGACCTTCGCTCCAAAGTAATAAATATTTAGGCAGCCTTCGATGGTTTTAATACAAGTAATGAAACAATCATTGACTGTTACCATGATGACGGACAAAAAGTGCTTCGGCCAGTCAACAATCAGACATCCACATAATATCATATAAATAATAACTAACTTTAAAATTTAATAATAAAAAATATTATTAATTTATTTAAGGCAAGGTTCCGAAGATACTGGCAGCGTTCCCCCTTTGAATAGATAGACTAATTCTTTGTGCGAGGTAATCATTTGTGATCTTAATTATTTATGTTTGTTTCTCTCAAAAGTAAAATCAAGTCCTTGTAAGTTTGTAATTAGTAAATTTCTTCAACTGTAATTATTTGGAAAATATTGTAAAGACTCTTCACGAGTAGTACTGTTTTAAAGTAATTTCTTAGAATTTTCTTTATGTGTTTTGCTCTGTGCTACTCTGAACTAAGACGAGATAACTGTAATAAAGCACAATATGAGCCTTCGATGGTCCTAATACAAATAATCAAATATTTGTGATATTAATACGTATTAATGATTAGAATAAATGATTAATTATGTTTGTTTCTCTCAAGAGCAAATTAATGCTTTATAATCTATTAATCTAATACGAAACCCTACTAACCAAACAATTGGCTTACGCCTCTCAACCATGCGGTACCAAGGGATTGTTCTTTCTATACAAAGCACTTGATAGAGTGAACTAAGATACTGTGAGAAAACCAACTATTCTTGAAGTCAAGGACAGATTTCGCCGTTTAGATTAAGTATTCGTCTATTTCTTTAAACAGTAGGTTCTGTTATAGTAAATCGTGTTGAATTTAATATAATAAGAAACTAGTTTAAGACTGTTAAGTAAAGCTTATCCAGAATTTCATAAATTCACGGGAAAAAAACTATTCTCCCGACGAAGTTTTAACGACTACGGGAGCTCATTTTCAAACATAAATTTCGCCGACACGTATTTCTGGCAGACGCTGAATGCTTGAAGGATTTAAACTTTAAATATTAACTTACGCTGATATGTTTGTTCGGAAATCGTTTAATATTTTTACCGATTGAAAACTTTACGTGAACAACCAATATTGAAGAATAATAAATATTATTCTTTGTGAAACCAGCTTGCTACTGATAGTTCCGTAACAATTGACTAAGGGTCGAAGCCCTATGGCTTTGATTGTCGTGAGAATATGAGAATTATTATTGAAGTGAAACTTCTGAGACGCATGAGGGTAATTTTTTTACGGAGCTGTGCAGCGTTTTTGTCGATGAAAAGGTAGAGAGTGATTGAGAGAGAAAGGGAGCTTGAGAAAAATATACGCTATTGATTGACGTATTCGTTTAGTAGTTACATATTGAAACTTTAGATGGCAATTCAGTCGCATAGTGTCTTGTGCAGTAAACGCAGATTTTTTATTTATTTATATTATCATTTGCACGTATACAGTGTGTAAATAGTGTAAATATAGATTTACAAAGACATGGAGTGATCATATATTGGTACAGGATCATTTTTGGGGCTTCACCTTAGTAATAATTTACAAATAAGTTTACTTCTGACATATGTATTTTGTACGCACACACTTTTTTCGTATATTTTGTTTATCACAATGGCTTTGGCATATTTTCTTTTATAATATCGATTTGTGTAGCTAAAAGATTACTTATGATACTTCTTATTTTTAATTAATATCCAAAGAACTGTAAACAGGATACCACAAGATGAAAGCTGAGTGGGAAATGTAAGTTTTCACCAAGTCACACAAACTTTTCATTTGCAACTTCCCGGTAACTCTCTCGTTTTACTTACGTGACGTCTACATTAATTTATCTTGTACATTTTATTTTAAAAATAGCAAAGCAAATAGCGCTAAGTAGAATTAATATAAAAAAAGTTAATACATTATTGCATTGCAATTAATAATCTCTGCTTCTGTTCTTGCCGAGGATTACAAGGATTTACTGACTCTGGTGGCATAAATACGTTATAAAAAGCTAAAGTAATTCAAAATGTGTATAGCACATTTATTTTTTACCTACTTGTCAAGTAACTAAGAGGTTGTCAATTAATTACGTGAGGTTCGAAAGGGGGGGAAGGGGTTCGGCAATAATCACGAAATATCACAAGGAGGAGAGGGGTATAGTTAGATATCACGTATTGTTATTTCTTCGTCAAATGATCGATAGGTAGATCGAGAGAGATCGAGAAAGGTCTACCGATACTGGGTAGTCATAAACCTCGTAGGTAGGTAGTAGTCATAAACCTCGCTTCGTATCACCATGGAGGAGGTAGAGATTTAAAAAATATTAAAAAACATCACGATTAATGGACGGCCCCTAATACAATGTATTAGGAAATAATAATTTAAATTTAAATTTAACATTAGCTGACTGTAATTGGAATTTCATATTATCAATAATAGTCATAATGTATTCGTAATGCGTTAATTACATTTAAGCGCTATGCAATATCTATTGCATAACTGCTTATAGGTAGGATATGATTTATGATAGTTAAGTGAACCAGGTTCTGGGGCTGAATTTTTTCACGTATGTGTGGCGCGGCTGTCTCAGACACCGACGTTAAAATATTTGTAGATAGTTGTTTGATTCCTGTACTTTATGTTAATTAATACATATATATTTAAGATTGGATTTTAAGAAATGTATTCGTACGATTGTCACAAACAACAATTATATTAGGAATATGCTTAAACTATTATTTAGCTGGAGCGGTCGCAGCATTTTAAAAATAAATATCGGCTCAGACATACTATTCTGTCCTCCAATTTTTTTTCCCTTTGGAGTAGTCTTGGGCTGTGGGGTTCAAGTGCACAGGCGCTAATTAAAGATTGAAGTTGGCGTCTGGTAGATAGTAACAGTGACCCCAGAGCTGGTCACTGTTACTATCTACCAGGTCAGCATTAAGGGGACTTTTAAAATTTGTTTTAATTTTATATTTATTAAGGTGGGTTAAGAATATGGTAGATGCTGTATATTTGTAAGTTGGAAATACATTTTATTATTAATTTTATTTATTATTGTACCCTCCTACATCTACCAGGTTCGAATATCTCAATACAATTAGTGTTAAAATTTAATTTTGACAATTGTCAAATTGAAAATAAAGATTTGTATATTATTAATATTAAATTTCAATACATTAAACTAATAAAAAATATAATTGTAGGTAATTCAAATATAATAATTAATTAGTGTTTCAGTTATTGTATGCTTTTCAAAGGATAATGCTAGGATCAAAACGAAGCTATGAACACAAATTATTGATTGTTAACTCTCTGTTCCAATCAAAATCTCGAATAATTGAAGCCGTCAGAGTATTATTTTAGTAAGTTCATTAAACTTTGATAAATTAATTTTCATTTGATCATTTCGAGATGAGTTATAATTGAAGGGGCATCGAACGCCACAAACGGAATAATGTCGAATCAATTAAAAGTTGAATTTGGTGGGCAGCGCGCCAGCCTAAACTTTTATACATGCTGTGTTCATAATGAAATATTTACATTTTTATACTTTTAAAAACAAAAAATAAAAATATGTAGACGAAATTTAGCAAATACGCCGAACTGTCCTAGACGGGTTGTAGCAAGATTCAGAAACGAAACTTAGTGTGAAGTGAGGCTCTCGCGTGTCGATATCATATACATACCCTTAGTTTCTCGGTCATGCAAAGATTGTAAAAATCATTGAAATCTATTATCAAATTGATTTGACACGCTAACCGAGTTGGTGTTTTGGGAGAAAGGGCTTGAATTTAAGTGCTAACTAGCGTGTCTATCAGTAGTCTTACAAGTACCAGGCTGTAATGAAGAGGTACACTCGTTTGTAAGTGACTCGGTTTTAGCACAATTGAGAGGTAAATGCATTTTTCTTCTTTCAAATATTTATGAACTGTGTGAACGCAGCCTTAATATACCGACTTATCTGTGTCGCACAGCCGCATAGTCAGAACGCAGCCAAATAAATCCGGCGGGTACCTATAAGCACCGAGTCTCGCATATATAACCATTGCCATCTGAATTTTCAAAGTTTATTTCGAAAAAGTTGTTCAGCTGTTTTTAAATTTAGAAGATATTTTCAGTAAACAATTACATTTCTAGTTTATCACTTATGTATAAATTAATTGTGTACTTATAATTCAATGGTGACATTAGTCTTAGATGAACTTGATCAATCTTTTAATGGTGAGTAATTTTCACAGGTCACACCGGTGGCCTCACAGTGTTTTCCGTGTCACTGCACAATTTTGAACCAGCATGTATGCCTTTTCTTCATACATGATCTAACAAAATGACAACATCATTTTAGTATAATAATATTAGTGCGACAGAACAAATTTATTTTTCGTAATATTAGTCATGATTATAACTTAAAGGTAATGATCGTAAACTTCATCGGTGTCATTAAAGTTTTTTAAGTAAAGTACTTTTTTCAAATGTCTATCAAATTTAGTGATAAATGGAGACAAACGTCTTGTGTGAAGAGAAGTACTTAGTAAGAACGGTCCAATTGTCAGAGAAGAACAGAAAATGAGAAAACGATATCCGAGAACTATCAAGTAAGGTAAGCTTTTAGCATTATTTAAAATGTAATATGATTTTCCAAACAATAGTCCAATTTGATAACAGAAATATTACAGTGAATCGATATCCCAAACTATTCATGAAGTCGTCAAAACTCGGCTCTAATAAGCAGATCAAAAGTTTAGCCGCAGAGCGTGTGACGCGGCCTATGTAAATATTATTGGGGTCGCGAAATGTCCCCCGGGCGAGGAGCCCCCGGAAAATTCCTATTTGCGATCACGAAAAGGACTTCGAACACTTTTATGGCAGAATGTTTTGGGTAAAGCCACAATACTAAGAATATTTGAATGCGGTCTCATTTATAACAAAACCGGTCTATGTTTCGCGAAATTGTAATAAACAATATTACAAATATTTTGTTTAAACATTGAACAAAAGTTTTTTATTACTACTATTTATTTGGCTACTGGTACTTATCGGTAATTTAAGAATTACATAACACTTTTTGTCAGCAAAAGAAAGGAATCCTCGATAATGCATTTCGTTTTCAAACATACTTAAACGGCCCCTTATTAAGAAAATAAACTGCTTTAATTCATTTATTTATAAGTCCTAAAACAACGTATATACTTAAAATATATAAGAAAATGTCTGCGCAAACTTCACTCACACATCAATTATGTTAGGACATAAAACAATTAACTAGCCAGGAAAAAACTTAACATGCAAAAAATAAAAAATAGAAACTTAAAAGAGCGTGATACACAAAATTGCGGTAAGTAGGAAGATTGTTGTAAAACATCAATATTTTCATTAATGTCAGTTATTAAATTGTAAAAACGAGATAGTCCATTCAGGAGTATTAAACGCAGCAGATAAGCGAGCTTTTAGTTCTAGTAAAGTGGGGTATAAAATTTTGCAAGAAGTTTAGTATGATTAAACCTCCCGTTTAACAGTTAACTAAACAGCACTTTAATTAAAACAGACTAAAGACTGGTTCATGCATACAGATACATAAAATTTGGTTATCTTTACACTTAGTAAAGCAGAGTCAAACAGGAGACTAGCTCTTATCCAGTAACATGGTTCATTCATTATCTGTCACCTGTTCTATTGAACAAGACGGCCGGGTTCACTGACCGATCGATACCACTCTAGGTGCATGCTGCGGGTAAAGCAGAAAATTGTTTATTTCGGATATTCTTATTTTATCATAACAGAGGGAAAAACGGGCAGAAGGCTGATCTGATATTAATGGTACAGACACATTTCCAAAGGCGCTTGAAGCACCCTAAGTCGAATTGGTTCTGAAATATGTCAGTGAGCAGTTGAAACAGAAAACTGGCTTAAAATCGAGGACGTCGAGGTAATACAGGTATTTTAATTTCGTATAGATTGGCTAACTGTATTAATAACAAGTTGATTACAAGAACACACCAACCCGGCAAACGCTTATATTATATTAATAGTGTTATAATAAATCTAACATTATTATTAATTTTCTTTAGAATAAATATTAAATTGATTCTAAACTTACATTTACTAACTGTTTACTAGCAGTAAAACAGACAAGAAGAAATGTCAAGAAACTTTCTGCCACTATATAATTGCCAAGTTTTGAATCATACTCATCGTTTGAACTGGAGCAAATCAATACCTAGGATGATATAAATAATAATCAAATTTATAAAAAGCTTTTTTGATTTATTTACGTTTAAGGAGAGGTTTGAGTTTATTCAGTAATAATTCTCTAATTCTGCCAGTTTGTTGTAAAAACGAATACAATTTCCATATAAATAGTGGTTTATCTTTGGAGCCTGGTTGGTCGGACGCTTAGATTAGTTCTCATTCGAGTATTATACTGGTGAGAAATTTGTTTTAAATTCGTTTATTTGTACACAAACATAAACATGAAACGACAAATTATTCTTTAAACTACAACTTGACGCAGCCTTTGTAGTCCTATGAGCTTACAGAGCCTACCTAATGACTTCGGTATGCGCCTCCTATGCACAAATTTGTTTACGATCGTCAGTTCAATCACAAACAACATGAAATAACATATATTCAGTAGCTACGATCCTTGCGCTTGGGCCTAAAGACTGCCAGACGGCCAGACTGACATAGATGGCTAGTAAATAAATTACGTACTACTAGTATGTAAAATATTTGTTTGTTTAAATAAATGGATAAAACAATTTCAGATAATGGTGTTAAAGGCTGGCGATTCAATATCCTTTCCGTTTCCGTTCCCTTCGGTTGATAACACAGTTGACACAGAATTAGCTTTTGTAAAACTGTTCTAAATAAAATATGTACCAGGAAAAAATACATATTAGTAAATTCTTAAATCTACCCTGTAAGTTACTTAGCCTTAAGCTGTATGTACTGTCCAAGAGACTATAAAAAATCTCAACACGTTGTCGTCAAACCCTGAAAAGCGCTAATAAATTGATACGCCGATAAGGATATATACGAGGTTAGCTTGTTCCCTTTAAGTGGGAAGAAGTGTACATCAACCTTTCTCGAGAAAAACTTCAAAATAGCATTTTATGAATATATTTAAAATTTATATCATTATACATTAGCAATAAAAAGAAACGGACCAATTGTGAAAAGGCTGGCTACGCACTGGCAAGCCCTATGGAATGAATAGTGTCTAGGAGTGGAGGTATCACTTAAAATTAGGTGAGTCTTCTGTTCTATAAAAAAATAACCTACACTAAATGTCCCTATGTTTTTTTGAATACTAATAATGCTATTGCGTATTGCAAAGACATACACAGACATACAAAGACAATCACATTATTAATCCTGTCAGCTACTCAGAGCACTACACTGCTGCCGAGGTAGGATGCAGTCTGCAGAATGTGGACTGCATCCTACCTCAAAAAAGTCTCCTAGAGTCGCTTCCATTCTACTGGGATTCTCATTTCCTCTAAAATGCGTTTTTAACTGTCCTTTACTAATAAGAGTATAATATTATTGTATTTCAGTAACCGTTTATATTGCGGCCCCTGGAGCTCCTAAAACGAACAGATAAACTCACATATTCATTAGAACTCCATCTCATGTTTGCTTTTACATCCATAACAAAAATAGATTTAGACAACACGTAGGCAATCAAAATAATCTCTTTAAACTGAGCAAACCTAATTTGAATAAGCTGTTTTACATTGTACACCTGGCTAAACTAAACTTGTGCGTTTCCAAATGCTGTTTCTGTAGCCTTTGATAAACTTTTGGTTTTAGCTCAATGTTACAACGCCACTCAATGAATTGCTGTTCCCAACTTTTGGTAAACACTAAATAACTTACTTTTATTCAAATTTTAACGGATATTTTACCTTCCTACGAAACAGTTTCTACGTTTTCTATATAATCGTGGTATGTTACTATACAGGTCGAAGCTGTACATTTTGCTCACTCGGGCTTTCTTAGTTCTAAAAGCGTGACGATTTTCTAAATCGTCTGAGCTACGCCCCGAGAGTATAGCCATACGCAGGCAGCATATACATTACAGTCTTCGAATGCTACATCACAGTCGTTCATTACATAGCAGTCAAATAAATCGTGGGAGATACGCCCCGAAAGTATAGCCAGACGTAGGCACTCTCTTTGACTGCTACATCACAGTCGTTCGTTACATAGCAGTCAACTAAATCGTGGGAGCTACGCCCCGAGAGTATAGCCAGACGTAGGCACTCTCTTTGACTGCTACATCACAGTCGTTCATTACATAGCAGTCAACTAAATTGTGGGAGATACGCCCCGAGAGTATAGCCAGACGTAGGCACTCTCTTTGACTGCTACATCACAGTCGTTCATTACATAGCAGTCACCTAAATCGTGGGAGCTACGCCCCGAGAGTATAGCCAGACGTAGGCACTTTCTTTGACTGCTACATAATAGGCGTTCAATTACATAGCACTTAACTAAATCATGGCAGTTACGCCCCGAGAGTATAGCCACACGTAATCACCCTCTTCAACTGTTACATTGCATTAATTTGTTACATAGCAAATTACATTTCATTATTCTATTGCACTGTACGCGAGTGGTTAATATAGAGTAAATTAAAAAATCCTCATTTATTTAAAGCATCCAATAACGCAGGAACCGTGTAGTTACATTCTTTCTATTATTCCATTGTAAACAAAACAGAAAAGTTACAATCAAATCAACTGATTCATAATAGTTTCAGTTAATAATAATGGGTATAAGAAGTGTTACTTCACTAATATAATACTTAACTGTCTTCTAAAGTTTAAAGATATATATGGACCCTGTTCATAAATTTAAATTATTTTCAATATTTCCAGGGATCTTCTTGAAATTAATAACCCACCAACATTAATTTAATAAAATGTTTTTACTATTGAACTATCTTACCTAATAACGGTTTATCGGTTTATAACCGAGTTTTCAATTTAAAAACCGATAATATTGGTCCCGCTTGACATACTAGAAGCGCAAGCTCAAGTGCACTCAGTAAATAGCCATTTAATACCGTTTAGTGCAAGAGTCCTCTAGAATCCTTCGTTAATGAGCTCTACGCTTCGATTAAACACACAATGCGCAGTCGAGCTTATGGTGAGCTTTTTCAGTAAAACATGGGCTACCCCAAATGGGATTAATATATCTAAACAAATCTATAAAATACGTATGATACTTTTAAAGGGAATATTAATTTAATGTGCTAATCGGAATTTATTTGGTTGTGATTGTCATTCGAGTATCTTATTCCTGAGGTTGTAAGTTCGACCCCCGGCTGTGCACCTATGTACTTTCTAAAATATTGTAAGGAAACTGGCTTGCCTTAGACCCGAAAAGGCGACGGCGTGTGTTAGGCACAGGACTGATCACCTACTTGCCTATTCATAGGAAAATTATCATGAAACAGTTACCAAAATGTGAGGCCCAGGCCTAAAAAGGTAGCAACACTGATTTATTTGTTTTCGTATTGCTCCAAATATAGTATTTTTTCAATGAATTGACTCGACCTCTTTACCTCTTAAATACTGCGAAAGTAATTCAAAGTAAATTCGTTATTTCAAAGCATATACGACAACTAATTCGATGTCATACATCATGGTATTGGATGTAGCCGTCAGCCGCCATACATCATCATAAATCACGTTCACGGCAAGATATTTTGCTTCTAATAGTGTCTGCTGTTTCCTTAGATAGTGTGGATAAATCGCATCTCATTTAATATTGTTGACAAATTTTGTATAATCAGTTTAACCTTCTTGTTTCAGTTGATGTCAGAATACAGTTCGTAATTGCAACGATCTATATAAAGAAAAGAAAATCATGTTAGCACTTGTTTCTTTGTAAATATTTATAATACCTTTTCATGGTAACAATAACTGTTATTACAACTGTTCCAGAATGTATGCACTCATAATATAATAATAATAGGGATTGTGCAGTGTATGTAATAATATGTAACTTTCTTTTATAGAACTGGGGGCAAATGGGCAGGACGCTCACCTGATGTTAAGTGATAGTGCCCATGGATACTCTCAATGCCAGAGGGATCCCGAGTGCGTTGCCGGCCTTTTAAGAATTGGTACGAATCTTGAAGGACGCGCTGTTGTGGGTGATACGGGTAGAATTTCGTATTCTGCCTCGACGAGCCGATGATGAAACTCAGCTGCAGGTATTAATCCAAACAACTCCTCTGAACACTCTCCATGCTAAATGCGGTAGAAAATGCAGAGTGACCCCACATCTCTACCCAACGCCAAAGGATCAAGCCACTCGGAGCTACACTATGATTCCCTGTCTGCAGCGACTCTATACCATTTGACATGTTAACGGTACTTATATTTATAATTAACGTAGCGCAATAAGAATAAAAATATATTTAAAAAGAGAGCGTAGGCGATTAAAAAGAGCGGAGAGGTTATTGCCAGTTCTTCTCTTCCGTTCTACGCCCTTGATTTGAGAATTGGCAGTAAATGTAAAATTAGAATCATTTAAAGTATATTTTGACGTTCATAAGTGTACATTATGTTACCTATATGAATAAATGAATTTTTTTATTTATTTTTATTTTTTTATATAATGAATGGGTTTAATAATAAGTTAAGAATAACAAATATTTTTAATAAACGTTTGACACTCTGTTACTCAGAAAGCTGACCAAAATGTAGGTAATGCCCTAGGGTTCAAAAGAGTTTGTCACCGTCTGGCCAGAATAATATTTCTATCAAATATCTCCGAATCAATAAATCTTAGAACACCTCTAGAATCGCACTTAAATGAATCGATCAACAATAATTTAAGTCATGATCGTGGCGCGCAAACGTGCGATATTTTACATTAATGGTCGTTTCTGTACGAATGTAATAAATTACCTTACATTAATCTCGCCCGGTCAGATTAATCGATGTATGGACCAGGCCAATGGACCTTTTGTGGTTCGCTCTTAATTGACCATATAATTGATATGCATTGAAAAGTCTATAGCCGAAGCGGCTCTGTTAGGTTGGCCAAATATTGGCATATATTCTGCCTTTATGCGTGTTCTGGATAAGTTGTTTGTGTTTATTTTATCACTGCTATGATACGAGTTCACTTATTTTTAAACGATGACTTTCTTAATTCGACATCATTTTCGGATCGAGGTTGCCTTTGAAAGTATTATTATTATTACATATTTATTCCGGCGCATTCTTCAACTGTTTTTAATTTTAGCCTCTATACGATATAAATATACTAAAAGATTAGCTATGAGGAACTAGCGGAAAAGACCAATGATTTTTAAATTGTTTCGTGCTTATTAAATTATCAAGTTTAATCTCGTTTAGGCCTATAAAATTAGATCCCACAAGCTAATTCTTAGGGCATATCGTCAGCCGATATAAACAGCTACTTCTTACGTTTAAAAACTCTTTATAAACGCACAATTTGGTGCGATTAATGTGCGCTTTTTCGTTTACATAATATATATGTAAACGACAAAGCGTCGCTAATCTTCAAAAGTAGATTAGCCCCTATATATCTTGAAGGAAACTCGACGTCGCCTGTTAATACATCCGAGTTTATGTTGAAAAATCATTCGTTATGTCATAAATTGTAGCAGCAGGGGTTGCTTGTGAAAAATTGTGGCGTGTAATAGCTGGGGTGCTAATGTTGCCTGTTAAATTTATCTTGTACAACATTTATTATATTTCGAGCTGTCAATGACTAAGGCGAAATCATATCAACCCCTAAGTTCCACGATAACACTTGTAACGATGAGAGTAGAAAGTTTTTGTAAGAGGTTCGCCAAAGACAATTTCAAAGAAGTGTCGAGAAATTGAATAAAACAAAAAACAAGTTTAAAACAAAAACATTTATTGTTTCAAATGGACTTTTGTGTTCTAACGGACGAAATACAAGGTCGTTTTATATAGTTATAACATTGGACGTAATTTTATTTAGTTAATGTATAAGGATTATGCAAAGTTGGAATAAGTTGGGTTCTTGAGCGGAAATAATTTTTATTTAGCTTTTAAAACCATACGTAACGTAACTCATGCCTATTTTGCCTACTAAGAGGCAATAATTATGACTTTAGCTTTATTTATTGCAATCGTGTACAAAATTGTATACAACTGTGATAATAAACTGTTAGCGCAAAGTAAGGTTGATTTATAATAATTAAATGAAATGGAACTGGCGGCCTTTCAAGCGATCTCTTCAATGTTTCAGAAAAAAAATCAAGCAAGAAGTCCGAAAATATCTAAGACATATATTTAGACAAAACTATAACAGGAACAAAAAATTAAGCTAAAAAAAAGGAGATAATTGTAACTGCCACACTACAAAATTGGCTTGATCGACGTGTCGCGTAACTTAATTATTCCTTCGATATCCTGCGATTTGATAAGAATAGATGACATTACAATAAGTATTTGAAAAGAAAATGAAGAAGCGAATATAACTGGCACACATTTTGGGAGGAGCTGAGTGGAGCAAAACTATAATGAGTGTCCAAAATCTGGAAAAAATAAAAAAGCCAGACAGGATAAGAAATGAGAAGACGGTGTAAAACTTGTTTGCAGGCTAGGTTTGGTCAAGAACGGGGCTAAAAAAAGAAGGGTTTGGATGGCCTTTGTCAGGATTAACAAACGGACCTAAGTTTTTTTTCCTTACTTACAGGAAAAGAATATGGTCCGAAATAATGTCTATTTTATTTTACATATTTTTGTATAGGTAAGAACAACTAAGCAAAAAGACGCATCATACTCGCAACAGTCATGTAGGATGCAAAAATTTTTCCCTAAAAAATAAAATTAATTATCTCTTAGAAACTATTAAACTCGATCGATAATTATAATAAATTATTCATAATTAATCTCGGAGCGTGTTTCGAATAATCTGTTATGTCAAACATTTAGATGACACGAAATGTCCTCAGGGCTTCGTCCCTTTACCCCCTGTGCGTTGGGAGCTTTACGTGACCTCGTCTTCGGAATACTTAATGCGAAAAATCAAGTGTCATGTAGTGAGTAAGCCAGCTAAGCCGACTGGCTCCTCACGAAGTAAATCCGAATTGAACAAATGGCCGCCGTGGCCTGAATTGTTAAGTTTATATGAAGCAGGTGACTGGCGGTTACGTCAACAAGATAATATTTAGGTATATATCTATATAAAAAGACATTTAATTAAGTCTTATTTTTTAGGTTTCTCTCCATTACTGGAGCACCTCTTCCGCAGTCGCAACCTGATTCTTCTATCAACACGCGGTTTACCCTGGATTAACGGTCGGTTGGTAGCAGTCATGGCGCAAAATATCGTCAAACTATTTTTTGGTGCCTCTCTACTGCTCGAGGTTGGCCGCTGGACGCTGCATGAGTCTCGTGCAGCGTGTCCAATGCTAGATGCAGCAAATCTTCCGTAGTCCCAATATCCGTCAACTACCTATGGAGGCAAGATTATTCCCTTCTACTAATACGCGTTTTGGATTTAACACTATACTCAAAGAGTCTTAAAATCATGTATATTTCAATAATCCAGCTTAGTAACATAGTATAGTTAATCATAGTAAAAGACATTTATAATTCTAGTTTTTGTTTTCATTAATTTAAAAGAAAAATCCTCATTCATTATAAATTGTTCAGTTCTGATTTCGAAAACATATATCACGTAATGAATTTCATTTCGAAGTAAAATAATTTGTATTGATATTATAACTAGTTTAATAACAATATGAATTCTACATTTGTTAACGTTAAAATGAAATCTATATAACTTTTAGTCCCTTCGGAATTATACCCGGAAACTAAAGTTTTTGGCAGACCTTAATATAGCGGACAGAATGATTACTATTTTTTTATTTATGTGGTACGAGAATATCTTTTAATGTATTCGTGATTGTAATTCAAGTGAATTGTCACAAGGCGGAAAAAGGAAAAGACTATGTCTTCCATTTAGAAAGAGATGGGCTATATATAAAAAGAATGGAAGACACAACTTAGACAAGAAGAGCTAACATAAGAATGTAATGGAAACAGCTGAAACAGAAGGCTATGTATCACAGGTACGCTAACTACCAAACCCAGCACATGTATTAGATTAAGTTAGGTTATGTATCTTAAACAAGAGTTATATATATATATATATATCTATAGTATATTAGTTTCGACTTAGGGTCCTTCAAGAAAAGAGCGTACCAATTCTTAAAAGGCCGGCAACGCACTCGCAAGCCCTTTGGCATTGTCCATGGCAGATGAGCATGACAGAGTGTCGATGACGGTATAACTTAACATCGGATGAGTGTCCTGTCTGTTTGCCCCCTGTTCTATAAAAAAAAATATTATATATTCAACTGGATGTCAGTAATAAAGCCTTAATACCTAGGTAACACTAAAAAGTTGCCGATAATTTTATTTTTGTTCGAAGTAATCTCCGTTCTTCTCTATCGTCGCATTCGATGGAGCCACTGTCTCTGGTCGTCGATTAAAGTATGGGGAAACCTAATGGTTCGTGTAATATTTTTTGAACTTGATTCATACCAATTCATCGACTTGCCTGTATCTGCTGATAGGTAACTCTCTTATCTTCCTCTATCATGCGTCGCGCACCACTGATGATATCTTTAGAAGTCTATGTTAAAGGACGTCGCTCACGCAGATCATCATTGAGATTGCTACGCCCACGATTAAACTTGTTAAACTAATTGTAAATAGTGGCACGAGATAGGGCTTGTTTAAGAAATTCTAATTCTATCATAGGTTTGTTGTTAAGTAAGCCTACAAAGAAAGTCATAATAAATCATTGACTTATTATGACTTTCTTTGTAGGCTTATTGAATTTTCTCGCGTTAGATTCCTTTTCACGTGTAACAAGAGTTTTAGATTTGCCGCCAATTCACAAAAAACAAATGACAAATGAATGCAATATACATTAGCGTTACCAAATTGTTCTAAATTTTAAATTTAAAAATTTCCTACTTGCCAGAGAAATACATGATCAAAAACACTTACAGAAATCTGGGGTCCAGGCCTTAAAAGGTAGCATACAGACACAACATACAGATGATACGAATCTGCTACGGTTAATTGTATTTAGTAGTCTTTGTTGACGTTTCTATTGAAGTTCAATATACTTTTCTTGACCCATGAGACCGTCGCTGTCATGGATATTATTTCAAACTCAAACTCAAAGATATCTTAATTCATATAGGTAAACATGTACACTTATGAACGTCAAAAAAAAACAAATTAAATTAACTGTAAATTTACATTTACAACCAGTTCGCAAGTCAAGGGCGTAGAGCGGGTAAGAAGAACTGGCAAAAAACTTTCCGCCACTCTTTTCAATCGCCAAATTTTTTAATACAAATTGTTTGAACTGGAGCAAATCAATCGCAAGGATTAGGATCATTTAAGTATTCGTCACATTTATAAAAGGCTTTATTAATTAATTTACTTTTAACAAGGGCTTTGAATTTATTTAGTGATAGTTCTCTAATTTCGCTTGGGAGTTTGTTGTAAAAACGAATACAATTTCCATATAAGAAGTGGTTTATCTTCTGGAGCCTGGTTGGTCGCACACTCAAATTAGTTCTATTACGCGTATTATACTGGTGAAAGTCACAATCTGTCAAGTATTTTTTTAAAACATATAGTTAGATACTAGATCTAGAGAATACAGTAGGCAACTACTAGGCTGATATGATAAGTTTTGTTACCTGGTTTTTTTTATCTTTGAGGCCTAGCAATCAGAACTGTTCGATAATGAAAACTTTGCCATTGTAATTAATAATAGAGGGAATTAAATTAGTTCATTTTAATTGGATTTTTATACGATGTTGTTAAATAGTAAATTATTTAAACTATACCTATAATATAATTATTTGTGTGACATTTCAAAGTGTAAATTTCAGTCGCAAAGAAAATTATCTAGCACTGTAATACGTGCACATTTTTATAAATTTCTTGATTCACACTAATGACTCTTGTTTTCAATACACTGGTAAAGAACAAACACGTGTTTCCCTTTTCATGTTTATAAATTGCTTGTTTGTCTCAACATTACGCCTCACAAAACATCTGCATAGCTAATACGACCTACTTTTCCACTCATCATCTACAAACTTAACACGGATTTCGCAATTGTTCTCGCCTCTATTGTCGCTAAAACTCAACACATGACAAAGCATAATTATACGCTGACATTTAATGATATGTGTTACGCAAAAATCTCTGCTTAGGTCCCCATTATACATAGTAGGTATATTAGTTATAATAATTAACATATCAACAATTGTCCAAGCATATCTATTCGACGATCAAAATATATTCGCAAGTCGCTAATCTAAGTCGTTATCATTTAATATTTATTTTGTTTTCATAATGTTTGTTTTTGTGTGTATTTTTAATTATCATGTAGAATTTATATTGATAAAATAAAATTGAATTTTCTTTATTTTGTTTTAAACGAGCAACTAACATTAGTCAAAACGTTTACAGAATTCGCGAAAGAGCAAAACTACTCCATCCCTTCGCAAAACTACCAGAAGACCTTGTTTAAGATTAGGGGTTGTTTAAGATTAGGATTGCGACGCTGGACTAAAAAAATCTATAAATTTACATATGTATGGGATCTTAAAACTAAGCGACAAAGCTCTATTTATAAAAATGTGATGAAAATGATGTGATGTCGACCAATTGGACAATCTCGGGAACCAGAATGTTATATAACAATTTATGAATAACAAAAGGGGATCATTACCAACACGTCCATGCGTCGGGTTGTGTCTCTCCCTAAAATATGGCGAGGTGGCCATGCGTCATACTCGTGAACGGGTGCTACTTGTGGTGACTGTTCGTACTTGAATTCGTGTATGCGGTGATATTAGTTGTTTATACTACGTATTTGCGTGCTGTTCTCACGAGTATGTAAGTGCGTGCTCCTATTTCACCTTGCCTCCTGCTGATAGAGGACAAATCTTTGTTTTTAATTTATTTTTTTATTCTATATTACTCAATATGTCATATGAAACATGGTGTAATGGTTGCAGCTCCTTACAAACATTGTGTAAAAAACTTGACGATTAAAAAAGTGGCGGAGAGTTTATTGCCAGTTCTTCTCTTTCGTTCTACGCCCTTGATTTGAGAACTGGCAGTAAATGTAAAATTAGAATCATTTAAAGTATATTTTAACGTTCATAAGTGTATATTACGTTACGTTGTACTAACTAATTTGAGTGTGCAACCAACCAGGCTCCAGACCAACCCCTCCTTATATGGAAATTGTATTCGTTTTTACAACAAACTGCCAAGCGAAATTAGAGAATTATTACTAAATAAATTCAAAGCTCTCGTTAAAAGTAAATTATTTAATAAAGCTATAAATGTGACGATTACTTAAATGATCCTAATCCTTTGGATTGATTTTCTCCAGTTCAAACAATTTGTATTAAAAACTTGACGATTGAAGACAGGCAGAAAGTTTTGTTGCCAGTTCTTCTTGCCCGCTCTACGCCATTGACTTGTGAACTGGTAATAAATGTAAATTTACAATTAGTTTAATTTTTTTGACGTTCATAAGTGTACTTCTGTACCTATATGAATAAAGATATTTTGTTGTTGTTGTTGTTGTTAATCATCTAATTGACTATTGAATTTTTTCTGGAGCTGACTAGATTTGAATATTTTGAAACGAAGCTGATTTTTTTGCGATTATTAATCACCAGAATTGTCTGGTGATTAATAATCGCCGTTAAAGTCCGTATCAAATCAAGATAAAATGCTTAAATACTTAAGATCTCGTATACACAGTAGGTCAAGCCGACGAAGAAATAACGTGCAGTGCAGGTAATAAATTCTTTACAGGCAATCCCTTCCAAATCGTTTAAGTTACTCGATTTTGTTCATTAAATACAGTGTTAATAAAAACATTTTACAGTTTTAGATCCTCTCACTGATGGGTGAAAAGTCGATTACAAGGCTCCATTACTCCAAGGGAATGTAACACTGATTACTATTTAATGCGACATTCAAAACGGAATCTGTGAAATAAAAATCCGGGTGTATATCTAAACCGCTGATAGACCAGCACCCTTACTTATAATATCGTGTTAATTTTCTTTTTAACTAACGTCGTCATCGTCACAGCGTAGATACAATGATAGAAATAAGAGATAGAGACGAAAAAATACTTTGGTTAAAATGAGGAAGGATTATGTACTGTTCCTCCAAGCTAAAGGGTCCTCAGCCAACCTGACCACTGACCGGTCCGTAGGCCCCAATAGATTTTCATAATCATAAAGTACAAATATTCAAGTTTATTTTGATGTATGATAATTAAAGAAATATAATATAAAACTAACGACACAATTGCCGACACTAGATACACTTGTTGACAAAATTCACAAGCACCACTTAACCGACTTTGGATTTTTTTTTACAAAGAACTCTTCATATTTCATTGCCATCTATAGTTTATTGGGTACACTATTTCGTAAGCTATCGTTTTACGTCGATAAAAACGTTTATTTCTAACGTCAGTTTGAACTAGATGTCATTTTCTTAAACTCTTCGTTTTGGGTACTGTAGTAACCATGTACGAATGACGCCATAATGTTTTTGGTTACTGTAGTACCCACGTACAAAAGAGTGGATAAAGACCTGCTCAGGCTGACTTGGTGAGCATACCTCGGCCGGAATGGGCTTTCATACCGCGACCAGCGCCAGGCGTGTCCTACGATCCTTGGACCTCTTGAGCCATGGTGCACGAAGTATACATATATAGTCCACGCCAGTGGCTATGGTTGAGAACTGAGAAGTACTAGTCCAAATCCAAAGTCCAAGCTTTTAGTTCTACACGATCACACCCAAATAACAATAACAAATGAAATCATGACGGAGTCTTGTCTTACCATCTTGTTTTAGATTATTAATCAACACGCTGGCTTTCAGTCAGACAGACAGTTAAACGTCATACACGTCAATAAACTCTCTGATTTAACTACATTACTGCGACATATCAATAGGTATTCTATAATATTTTTATTCCTTTAAAATAAATCACTTTTTAGCGTACAGTATTCACTTCAGGAAATTTCAATATTAACTTCAGATTGTAAGTGAAAATATTGTTAAGTGAAGGGTAGGTAAAAGCGATGACGTCATATTATGTTTGCACAAAGGAAATACTCACAATTGAGCGCGATACATCACTACGACGTCAGAAGAGTGGAAACGAAGAGGTACTCAACATACAAGAAAAATATATAACATTTTAAAAATATTCTTAAGATTACATCCATTTTCAATATAAATAAGAAATTGAAAACCTAATTTTAATTTTATTTGAATTCACTATACCTGACACAGCGCCGATAAAATTGAAATTAAACCTTCTTGTTGTCGAAAGCAGGTACGTGTGTGGGTCCTTGGAAAATCATGAAATGTAAATATATATTAAAATATAGGTATATAAGATACAACCCTCTGTAAATTCGTACCATACATTGCTTATAATTAAAATAAGGGAAACCTTTATTGAAAAAACAAATCAACACCGAGAAACATTTTATAGATTGTATATAACAAAAAAAATCTGACGAACTTTAACACGTCGAGTTACAAAATCGTATTTTTTTAAGTTCCGATAAATAAGGTCCAAAAGTTATCTCCCCCTATCTCGATGTATCTCAACCCTCTCACGGCAAGTTTCCACTGACACAATTTCTTTGTGTCGAGATGCCTTGTGCCGCTCAGCCTCTAATTCGAAGAGTCTTCAAACTAGAAATAGACTTATACAAAACAAGGTTTCTGGTTTTATGAGAGCCTGGTACTTCAATGTAGAGAATCACATTCCACAAATTATTTTAGTTTTTTAATAACAATAGCATTTAATATATATTAATAATAATTTATTTGCAAGAATATGGATGGTACTAATGATATGTTGATACAATCTAAAGCTTAAACTACACAATAATGGCGTGCATTAAGAGTTAATTGTTATCGTTATCAAATTAATATTAATTATAATGTTTCATGAATTTTTTTCCATTTCCAAAATGAAAAGAAAGAATGTAATTTTTTGGAGTTTGGTGACCAGATAGGTCCTTAAGGAATATGTGTAACGACGAAGGAAGGTTGTTTGCAATACCAAGGCCTAGAACAAAGCTGATAAATTATTGGTATTGCAGTGTTACTGGGTATTGTATGATTTGTGAATAAATAAATAATTCGAGAGAAAAAAAAACATACTATTTCATAACAAATAATGGACTATGCAACGCTAGAAATTATTTAGAATAATAAAAAAAACCTTTTTAATTCCGCGCCTCAGATTTTTGTATTTGATTCATGATCATTTGTCAATCTAATAAGCAAGGTGATTCAGCCTCCTGTGCCTGACACACGACGTCTACTTTTTGGGTGTAAAACAAGCTGGTTTCTTTACAATTTCCTTCACCGTTCGAGCTAATTAAATGCTCACATAGAATAAAAGACTTATATACCATACTTACTAATATTGCTAGATAATTTGAAGATTGTCATGTCACTTCAAATTTAAATTTTAACACACACACAATTGTGGGCACACAGAATCAGTTATCGTAGATTACCAAAAACAATAGCTATAATGTATATATTTTGTATTCTGATAAAAGGCTACAAATATAATAGAATGAAACAAAATGGGTGCAAAGCGGGGAATCGAACCTACGACCTCAGGGATGAGAGTCGCACTCTGAAGCATTGCCAACACTGTTCTTGTGAATTATTATGATAAATAAATAATATTTTGATTAAAAAATCCCAAAAGGTTGTCAAAAGGCATGATTCAATTACATGTAGTGGTTTGAATGCTGTATTGAAGCGAGGCCGCGCTCCAAAACGGGTTCAGACTTCTCGATGCTCCGCTAATCTAATTGGCTCACGTTACTGCACCGGAATAAAAACTAGTGATGGGCTAATTCAACGCTAGTGATGTGTTAACGTTTTAAGCTTTTTCTTTGTTGTCTACGTTTGGATGTTAAGCGAGGTGAATTTAAAATTTCTTTCAGTCACATTCAAATAGCTTTGGAATTTTATTGAATAATTGATTTTTATTTATTGGTGGTTCGATTGAAAATACAGTTATTTTTTGCAAATGCAACAGTAATCTACGTGGTAGAAAGAAAATGAAAAGTGCTGGTAGTGGTTGACTGGAAGTGATCGCTCAAAAGCGATAAAGCCACCAGTTAACTTATGTCCAATGTTATATTTCTGTTAATACAACCAACCTATATTTATCTAATCATAAAATTATTTTTTATATTGACATTCATAAGTGTACAATATGATTAGAAATTTATTTAGGGTTTTTTTTAAATAAGCATAGCATTTATTTCCTTAGAAAACGTATTAATGTAATGGTTTGTTTCTATAGAAGTGGACAAACGGATAGGAGGCTCAAACTCAATCTCAAAATATGTTTCTTCTTCTTCATCTTCATATAGGTAAACAAGTACACTTATGAACGTCAAAAAATTTAAATTAATTGTAAATTTACATTTACTACCAGTCCGCAAGACAAGGTCGTAGAGTGGGCAAGAAGAACTGGCTAGAAAGCCTCACTTGATACCGTTGTGGACAGTCCTAATGCTATAGGGATCGCGAGTTCGTTTCCGGCCTTTTAAGAATTGGTTTGCTTTTTTCGAATCGTTTCGGAAATACTTTATTAGGCAGCTGGTTCAAATATAGAGGTGGTTCGCGGCAAAAACTACCTTCAAACGTTTAGCTGTGGAACGACGGATGTCGTGGCGGTCGTCGTCATCTCGAACAAGTCAATACAAGAATTTTTTTTTATTCCTATATTGCTTACAGTATTGTCTTATTCTCACGATTTGAACCATTTATCTTGAATATGAAAATAAATACAATACTGGAAACGATTCTGATTATATCCTTATGAAGATGTAGTTAATAGTTAGCAACAATTTATTCTAGGTGTGTTATGTATTAGTCAATAAACAATATAAATATAATATCAAATATAGTTATTATACCAAAAAAATACTAAAAAAAACAAATTCGATTACATAACACACAAACTATATCTAATAATTATGAACATATACACACATAACCACTAATCAAAGAATAGAAATTAAAAGTAACTTCTGTATCTGACTAGACCACCAATACTAGTCAAGGATCGCTCACTCCTACGCACCATTTGAGATTTTTCAGTTTATATTGTAATACCAACGTTTGAAGATATTGCATTTAATGATGTTAGCTATCGGTACATCCCTAGTAAACAGAGTCCTGTCACGTCCACGATCGGCTAAGGGATGCAGCTGCTTGAGATGCTCAGCTTACACCAGCTTACAGCTTGTTAGCTTAACCTCACCTATTCAACGGTTTACTGCAAATACCTGGCTAAACTTTTATATTTAATAGAACCTATTTTATTTACAATGAGGCAAGTTATCGGAGATAAATTAGGAGTGAAAAAGTCGCAATAATATTCGTTTTGAACATAGTAAATTTAAAAATGCTTATAAATATACAAAGATGTTTCAGAATACGAAACTCCACCTGTATCACTTCGACGTCCTTGGTTCCACAACTGAGCGTTTTTAAGGCCGTTTTTGCCGCGCACCACCACTATGTGGGACCAGCTGCCCGCTGAAGTACTTCCAAACCAATTGGAATTAGGGTTCTCCTACTCCATTTTCTTGATATATTTCCTCATGTCTCCTATATTCGCATAGTGCCATTTGTGTATTTACCCTGCTGTGTATACCACTTTGAAACTATTGTTGTTTCGCCGTAAATCGGGACCAGTTGCCCACTGATGTATTTCTTAAAATATAAATAAATTAGTTCAATTTGACCAAGGGTCCTTCAAAAAAACAGCGTACCAATTTTTAAAAGGCCGGCAATGCTATCATGAGCCCTCTGGTATTTAGTGTCCATGGGCGGCGTTAACACCAGATGAGCCTCTTGCCCCTTTACCGTTCTATAAAAAAATTTCAATAATTACATGCATTCCTTAAACCATAGAGTGTGTATCAGACAGAAGGCTGTCAAAGGTCTAAAGTTCACAGCACCTTTAAGTGTTTTTTAAAAAATACAAGCATTACAGATGATTGGTCCGACTGGTTTATTAAATATAATTTCTTAAAGTTGTTCTGAGATTGAAAATTTAGGCGTTAATAATGGCTGTTAATAAGAACAAATACTCAACGTATCTAATTATAGTCGCAGAGACTGATTGTATGATTAATAAAAAAATTAATAATAAGAACAAAGAATGTGGCGGTCAGTCTATGGCTATTAATTTAGATTATTTCACTTACGCAAAATACATATATTATATATATACATAATTTAAAAATGTATAATTCATTATTAAAACTGTTGAATTCAGTACTCAATAGAATATAACATAACATTTATTGCTGACAAAACACAGACACAGAAACACTCATTAATAATAATAATAATCAAATAAGAAAAATAACAATAAAATATGGAAAGAAAAAAATGAATAAAGTACATATAAAGTGTGTAATGTGTGTGTGTGTTATGGTTGTAACTGGCCCTGGCTCAGGCACAACTGCCGGCAGCTGTGAAGTAGACGTGTTCTACAGTGGTTCTGCCAGCGACTACAACCTCACCTCACCGGAAATTACATTGTTTTCTATTTTATTAAAAATTGAGTTGAATCTAACAAAATCACATTCACAAGAAAGATATATTAGAAATAACTTTGAAAATCCTTAAGCTTGAATTAGTTTTTTTAAATCTATACAATTTAAAAATTGTATAAACGGAAGATAGCAAGATATTGCTCTCCTCTTACGTGCCTTTGTTCGCGATGGACTACCCCTCTGGCCGTTTGTGTAATTCACTTGATACTCAAACAACTATAGTCCTTGTTGAGACGTTTATTTTTCATTCTTTAATATAAGTAACTTCGAATTGAACAAATAAAATCTACAATGGAAGAAATGAAAGTAATACTATAATTCATATTTTTATGTTTGTGAACTACATAATACTTTTAATGATAATGTGTCATTTTAATAGCATTATCTAAACACAGTGTGGGAACATTGATTGATAGATATGCTTGGAAACAACTCTGTTAGAAGCCTTTTTCTTATATAGAAATTTGGCTTTATAAATACAAATATATATTTATTAGATGCCTTAGTAATGACAATTGTTTATATTCGCTTCTGATGTTTTTTTAATAACAATTATTTGTAAGTCATAATTGCAATATGTAGATTGAATGAAAAGTGATTACAGCTCAGAAAATGTTCTGTTTCATAAATATGTATAGTAATAATTTTAATTATTATTAATAGTTGATTATCTGTCATGTGTCAAAACCATTTTTTTTTTAATTGTAACATTAAGAGTTAGTCTACTTGAATTACAGTATTTACAATTTTCTTAAACAACGTAATATTAAAAATTATTAAAAAGAAAATCGAAACAAATTTAAAAAGTTGATCCCTGTGGCAGTGTATTGTTAAGGCGCGATAATAATTTTCTTATCTGCTGCATTGTTTTTAATAACATGCGCCTATTTTATTTAAGTATAGTAGTTTTTTGTTCTGTTTGTTTTGTCTTCACATAATATTATCAAAACAACGTATACAATAAATTTTAAGAGCTATTTTAAAAGAGTATTTATGTAGTTTCTTGATCATTGTTCTCCATATAAAACTACCTTTTGGAAGAGGTAACTAGAGGAATTTTTAACTTGTTATTTTGACTTTCAAAAGTTCTTTTTTAATACGCCTAATTGAAATAAATAATTTGATTTTGACTTTGTAAGAAAGAATTAACAAAAGAAGCGATAATACTGTTATTACTAGAACTGTTTATAGTAACAAAAGACTCTTACACTATTTTCTTGATGTACTTTGAAAACCTCATGTCCCCTGACTTCGCATAGTGTCATTTGTGTATTTACCATTCTGTGTATACCACTTCAAAATTATTATTGTTTCACCGTAAATTGAACCCAGGCTAATCTCGACATACTGGCACTAGCTGCTTACTGATGCATTTTCGAACTAATTCGACTTAGGGTCCATAAAAGAGCGTATTTATTCTTAAAAGGCCGACAACGCACTTGTGAGTCAGCCTTCTAGCAATCTGAGTGTCCATGGGTGACCAGTATCACTTTATATAGGTGAGCCTCCTGCCTATTTGCCTATAACATACACATGTTTGCTATAGTTCGATCACTCGCAGTCTACCAATTGACTTCCTTTCAATGTGCGCATTCAGTATTCGTTCGAACGGTGAAGGAAAATATAAAAAAAACTTGTCAAAATTCAAGTAGACTTACAAACTCTTAATACATATTACAAATAAATAAAACGTCGGTTTTGACACATGACAGATAATCAACTATTAATAATAATGAAAGTTATTACTATACATATTTAAGAAACAGAACATTTTCTGAGCTGTAATCACTTTTCATTCAATCTACATAATGCAATTATGACTTACAAATAATTGTTATTTAAAAAACATCAGAAGCGAATATAAACAATTATCAATAGGCATCTAATGATAATAGTATAACATAACTAATATTTATTAGTATTTATAAAGTCAATTTTCTATATAAGAAAAAGGTTTCTAACAGAGTTGTTTCCAAGCACATCTATCAATCAATGTTCCCACACTGTGTTTAGATAATGCTACACGTCGATCGGAAACCATCTGTCTGTTATCAATTTAATGTAATTTTGTTAGAAAAGTTTCGGCTGCAGGTATAACAAAGAAAGCTTTTTAAATAATTATACAAAAACTACAATTTTAACGTTCGTACTAGATAAAATTTTAACGGCCTGTTTCACAATGTCCGGCTAAGTTCCAAATAAGCTATTTATTACTTATTCGTAGGATAAACAGTATTTTTGCGTTTCAAGACTGTCAGATAGCGCTATTCGTCATGAAACGCGAAGTATCTTATTCGGAACTTTTATCTTTCGAATAATTTATGTGTTGCATAGCTACTTGGTACTTTATTCATACATTGTGAAACAGGCCCTAAATGTTTTAAAATGCTTTATTTGTCACAGCATTATCTAAATTATTAATCAATATTTACAATTTTCTTAACCTACAAACATATTCAAAAAGCTTGGTTTTTGTTGCAGTATACCTTTCTCTCTGGCGGCATTTCCTCTCCGTACTTATTTGTTGAGCTAGGAAAGGGTTGGGTTACAATTAATTACCTTGAATTTGATTATACTGAGTATGTACGAGTCTAGGCGGAGGCGCGAAAGCAGAGCAGCCCCCGCTGTACAAAAGGACAGGCATGAAATGCCTGGTCTTTGATACGCAAGGGTGGAGGGGCCGCGTTTTCCGTAGCGCTGGAGCTGTCCAAAAACGAATTATCATCTAGTTCGGTTAGGTTAGGTTAGCATATTAATATTTTATTTTAAATAACTGTCCATAAAACGAATTATTATATAGTTCGGATAGGTTAGGTTAGTATATTTATTACGAGGTATTGAATTGTAAACTTTACCCCTGACAGCACCAGCTCTGGGGTCACCGGTACTATCAAGTTTAAATTACTTATCATCTATACAAATATAAAAGTAACTACAACAATGACTTCTTCAATGTTGATATCTTTTCGTGCTACCATACTACTTCTAAACGCCATTTAAAATCGTTGATGTAATTGATTTGTCTTGTGAATGTTTATGTACTGTAATTTTATGTTACTGATACTTTTATAAAAGTCTTCTTTTTTTATTTTATTTAATTATATATACATTCTAAAACAATGTGTATTCTTAAAAAATACAATAAAATATGACAATCACAAATACACATCAATAACATTAGAACTTAACCAATATATCAAAGGAAAAACAAACCTGTGAAAAAATTCAAGGACATTTCTAAAATTATAACTAATTATATATTGTATTTCTGACGTGTCTCTCATAAATTTCTATTTCCTAAATTTTTATATTTCATGTGATTTTACTAAGAAGACTTTATAGACTAGATAGTCTTAAAAGTAATAAGTAATTTAAGTATAACCTAATTTACTGACGATAAACGATACTTAACATAAGAAAGTGTCCAATGACACTACCTACAGTCTTTATTAAAGACAACGTTTAATCCATGTAATAATAATTGACGACACAAAGATTATCTTCAATATCCCTTACATGACATAACTTTGTTCCTGTCTTAAGGAAACTATAGAAGCACTGAATAACTAAAGATACTAGATGAACGTACTATTAACATGTTCCTAAGCCGGCAAATGAATATTTACTCCACTTACCCTAAGCACTTATGCATGTGAACGATCGCGGTCAATTTGCCTCCGACAGGCAAAGACAATAGAAAAGTTTATATTTTGATAATTATAATATACCATAGAGAAGGCAAAAAGAAATGTCGTCCACTACATATGCACTTGTGAGCGGAGTGTAAATCGCGGTATCACTTAACTTAGGTGGGCGTTAAAAATGAAAATAATGTAATAGCCCAAATTTCGAGACATTTCATTTAGACACATGGTTGGTGCTTGGTAGATAGTACTGGTGACCCAAACATAGATAATGCTGGTTTACCTCGATCAAGGAATAGGTATCACAATACTAGTGCAAAATTGTTTTGATTTTCTATGTATTGATTTAAAAAAAAATATTAGTACTATTGACCATGTAATTCATTTAAAATCTTAATTTTTACTCAGTTACTTCACTAAACTATTATAAAATATTTGGTTTGAAGATTTAGTCAACTTTTTAAACTCAAATAAGTCAAGGCATCAGTTATAGATGGAATGGAATGCGAAGAATCATTTATAAACTAGTAAATAATGATAATTGCCTCTAATTCAGATATTTTTACATTTTAACGGGTTTTCTTTCAAATTTTTTTTAGGTATCTGTATGCCCTATTTTGGCAAAGGCGTCCTCCAAATTCGCCATTCCTCTCTGCCTGCCGTTTCTTTCATTTGGTCCACCTTCTAAGTTGTCTTCCCTGTTTTCGCTTGCTGTACCTTGGGAACCAGTTTAATACTTTTTTCTCCACTTTTCTGTGCCTTTTTCCATGAGTGCCGTCCATTTCCACTTGAGTTTATTCATTTTTATTGTAACATTAGTTACCTTAGTTCTTCTTCTTTAGTTTGTCTATTCTTTTCTTCCCTATCATACATCGTTCCATCAATCTTTGACACATTCACGCCTAATTTTGAGACCTAGTATATACATTATTTTAATTTATTTATTGGTATATAGAACGAGCGTTTAATTGTTTTGAATCTGGTACTAAGTATCATAGTCAATCAGAATTATTTTCTGTATACTCCAGGGCATTCAGTCGACAACTAGTTGCATATATTTGTAATATTGTGATAACCATAAAGGAAAGTCAGCTTTAGTTGATTATTCTATTACATCCGGCTTCTGCCGATATCGGCTGCATGATGTGTCGGCTTTATGTAAATCCAGGGATACCGAAGTACACAGTGTGTGGAAGGTGTATTCGTCCAAAATATGGAGCATTTATTGTAGACTCTCAAAACGAGAAGTCATGTACTTGGCTGTGAACTAACTCGCGAGCGTTTAATACTTGATTAACAGTATCTCTAGTCGCTGCATTATACATCAAGTTATAATTAATATATACATATACAAAATATTTTTTTTTTGTAATATTAATCATCTTTTTCTTTTGATTAGGCAAAATATAAGCAATAAAACATTTTAGAAAATTCAGATCTAAAAAACGAAAATGAAAAGTTATTTTTGTCTGTAAACAAATAAATATAAATGAATGGGGACGGGATGACGCCATGGAATTACTATTATTCACTCAGGCTCACTTGAAGTTTTCAGCGTGTGACTCTCATACCTGTGGTCGTAGGTTCGATCCCGGGCTGTGCACCAATGGACTTTCTTTCTATGTGCGCATTTAACATTAATTGCTCGAACGGTGAAGGAAAACATTGTGAGGAAACCGACATGCCTTAGACCCAAAAAGTCGAAGGCGTGTGTCAGGCACTGGAGGCTGATCACTTACCTATTAGATTTAAAAATGATCATGAAACAGATTCAGAAATCTGAGGTCAGGGCCTAAAGTGGTTGTAACGCCACTGATTATATTATTATACTTGAAGTTTAAAAAAATAAAGTTGGTGAATTAATCCAATAGCAAATGAACATTTTAAAACTATTTAGTTTTGTAAAGACAACTTAAAAGACATCGACAAATTTTACTCCAATTCATTGTATTAAATCTGCAATTCCTCTTTCACTACTGTAGTCCGTACACTATGATTCCCCACCGTCCAGTGCACATCAGCCCTGACATCCAATTAATTAGTTCCATCCATTAGTCTGCTCAAATAAAAGTGGTTATGAGGCAACCCTAGCATTAGTTAATTGGTTTCGTGTTTACTCAATTAGATTTGCACTTTGAGCCCGTTCATAATATAACTTCGCCTTTGCGTGGTTCAAGTGTTCGTCGATTTTTTTTTTGAAAGCTCACCTTTGTACAAAGTTCTATTTGTAAAATATTAAATAATGATTTTTAGGTTGAGCTTAAAAAAATATGATAAGACTACATTAAAAATAAAAACAATTATACAGAAGTGTTGATCTAACATTCACTCGAACGGTGAAGGAAAACCTCTTGAGGAAATCGGCTTGCTTTAAAACCAAAAAGTCGAAATGTAGTTCATGAGGCTGAATACCTACCTATTAGATTGACAAATGACCATGTGTATTATACACACAGAAACCTGAGACCCAGACCTAAAAGTGTTGTAGCGCCACTGATTTATTTAATATTTGTAATGACCTCTTGCAGAAAGCGTTCCGCTTTTAACCAAACATTGTAGGCATACCTCCAATAGGCTTAAACAAAACAGGGAAATAACAAAAACTCCCCAAAGTCACGTCACTTTGCAATTACAAGCCGACTAAAAAGTGCTTTATTAAATAAGTCACGATTATGTAGACGGAATTTTGAGGGAATTAAGCAGACAGCGTTATTCCCGTAATGTCTCCCGCGGGAAGGATGGAGGAGGTTTATGGGGACTATCATCATTGCTACCCTTGTTCCAAATTATTTTTAAGCCCACTCGACCGTGATATAACCTGAGACAAATCGTAAGATTTAAAGATAATTAGGAATTTGTTTTCAATAGATTTCTTACCACAGAGTCATCTCACTTACACACAAATATGAACCAACTGGTAAGCGCATGTTTAGTTAGTTAAGGATTTTTGTTGTTTTGTTGAAGATACATCATCAACACTATTACACTACACTACTTTTCCAGAGCTTGACATATTAACTATATTATGTTATTGACATATACGAAGCATTGTTAAGTGCCTATCTATTTTGTAACATTTATGTTTACCATATTCTCAGGTATTTTACAAAAAGATAGCTTGTAAGATATACTGTGTATAGCATTATATATAATGTGGTGAATTTTAATATATATCAGAAAACACATTTTGTTCTTAAACTAAGTTGTTTGAATTATATTTACATAAATAACCCTTTATTTATTTGTAAACTTGATATCAGCGCTGAAGACTTACAGCACTTAGCGGCGCAGCAAAATGGAGAACCAGCCGCTATTCACCGTACAAATACGACTAACAGTATGATTCAGTAACTACTTAACGCTAAATGTCGAAATGCAATACATTTATGAGTTAAAAAAATCAGACTTGGCGTCAAATGTCAAAATCTAATACATTTTTGAGTCAAAATAGTTGGATTTAGCGTGAAACCTCATAGTGTAATACATTTTTGACTAAAACCAGTCAGATTTAGCGCTCGCGTCTGCATCTTAACCTTGGAGACTTTCAAGATCGTACCAATTCCGTAAAAGCCGCAACGCATTCACGAGCCTTCGCATCAAGTATCGTATATTACTTATAAAAAGTTAAAGATATAGGGGATATCGAATAAAGCTTTTATGGCTGTAAAGAAAATCTTATATGTTATCGCGAGTAGACAATAAGTTGAAAGCTTCTGGAAACGGCCACTTCAATTTAAGACCAGCTTTTCAAGTTTTAGTAGAAATGTTGCGATACTGTAGAGCTCTCGATTTTCCGCGTCATCGGTCCATAGGATTCGCATAGAATACTCATAACAGTTGGAATTTTTTTTCTACGGTAATTTCGTGGTGCTGTCATGTGTAGTGACATCCCATTGGAAGCATCTACTCATCTTCTGCCTAGAACTACTGCCGATGCTTTAGAATATGGTTGAAATTAAAAACCTTAATTTTATTAAGAAAATTATAACAATTTGCTTAACTGTTTTTGATGATAACCATTTATTTATATTTTAATATATTACCAGTCCAATTTTATTTATTACATTACATAGATTCAGTGGTTACACAACCGTTTTTCATCTCAATCAGTTCTGGTCTCTTATATTTTTTTAAATAAAAAAATACAGAAAATATGTCAGGAGAAAGAACAAAAAGAAAATTGCATGCAATATATTTATTTATTTACCCTTCGTTGTAGTAATGGAGAAATACAGTACAATAAAATATATAAAATAAATAAATATAGTGGCTATCATCCGTCGCATCGCTTTCGAGCCATTGGCAACAACAATTTGAAATCTTACCAAATACTTTTGCCCGTCTCTTAATTTATTTATTTACATCGTTGCAAAGAAACACAAATAACACAATACATAAAAATTACGAGGGATGCAACGGGCGGCCTTATCGCTAACTAGCGATCTCTTCCAGGGAACTCTAGTAAGAAAAGAAAACAATACATAAAAACGATGAGTGCAAGAAGTGCATACCTAGAAGTTATATAAAATATATATATATATATATATATATATACATATTTTATAGAACCTTAACCTAGAAAAAATAAAAAACAGAATATTAATAACTAACTAAAACTAAAAAGCTAATCTTAAGGATTCAAGAATAGTTAATAGCGATGTAATACAAAAGAACAAATTAAAAGAATTTACAACTTAACTGAAGTACTGTGCTCTACCTTTATGTTAGTAAAGTTGATGACGCATTATCGAAAATTGCTTATCAGATTTTACGATTATAACCTTGAAACTTGCCGCGTAATCTTGATGAGGAGCCTCCATCACCAAGTAACCATATGAAATCTAAAACATTTGATCATTAGTTCACGGTTCGCAATTTTATTGAGATTATAATTTTGTTTTTGGTTTACAGGCGTTAAAATATTTCTCCAATGATTAGAAAATCACAGAGCAGTGTTGGCCTAGTGGCTTAAGCGTGCGACTCTGATACCTGAGGTCGTAGGTTCGATCCCCGGCTGTGCACCAATGGACTTTCTTTCTATGTGCGCATTTACAATTTGCTCGAACGGTTAAAGGAAAACATCGTGAGGAAACCGACTTGTCTTAGACCCAAAAAGTCGACGACGTGTGTCAGGCACTGGAGGCTGATCACCTACATGCCTATAAAATTTAAAAAATGATCATGAAACAGATTCAGAAATCTGAGGCCAAGACCTAAAAGAGGTTGTAGCGCCATTGATTTTTTTTTTTTATTAGAAAATCACAGTAATACGTAGGTAACACTGGATAGGTTTAGAAAATGAAAAATAGCATAATGTTCTTCTCTACACATCTTCGCATTCCATGTAACCACTGAGAAAAGCAGTGGGTCCATTCTTAAAGCTTCATTAAGAAACGCTTATCGCAGCCTATCATAGCTTTGTTGTTAAATACGCCCCCAACGAAAGTCATAATAAATCATTGACAGAAAATTTTCTCGCGTTAGGTTCATTTTCACGTGTAACAAGAGTTTTAGGTTTGCCGCCAATTTACCAAAACTATTAACAAATGAATCCAATATACTACATCAGGTTACCAAGAGTTCTAAATTTGAAATTCAAAAAAGTTTTAATTAGCTATTTTTTTAACTGGCCAGTTCCAAACATTTTCAGTGTTACCCACGTATACAACAAATTGTGTAATAAGTTAGTATACCTAGTCCAGCCATAAGTTCTGTTACAAATTAAAGTGCATTTTTTTATTAAAATAATGTGATATTATTAAAATTTATAGCAACATATTTATAAGTCTCAGCAAAAAATTTAATATGTATATATTTAGGTCTTTAATGTGTTTGGCCGAAAACTCTATGGATTTACGTACAGTTTCTAAAGGAAATTTCACCACTGCTTGCTCCAAAGATTTTTTAAGAGACTCAATGTGGCCGTGTATCGATATGTCCTTTAAAACTGACCATAATTTTAAGTGTAAAAGGATGAAGTCTGGCCGTCTACAGCTCTTATAAAGTCCGGGAGTCCGTTTTCACAAAAATGTAGTTCTGTGACTCCTTAGAACTGTGCGGCATACACTTTATCATTTTGCTAACTTTGTGTTCTTCAATTGTGACTCTTAAATTACAAAATCAAAATAATAAAAGTTTTTATGTAACAGTATTTATGGCCAGAATAGTTATATATTTACAATAACAGTGTCTTATTCAAGAGTTTTGTGCAAGTTGAAGTTACCTAAATACACTCACAAAGAAACATGCATGTAAACGTGGAACCCTGCGGCTGTGGGGTCATTGTATACATAGTATATAGAGTACATATTAGCACGGATATAAGTTCTGATGTAGTTGGAAGTAATTCAATTTGAACACGTATTTCATTTGCCGTCCTTCTCACTCATCTTATGATCGACACCACCTAACCCTGACCCACTCTTGCCTAAGATCCAAAAAGTGAAAATTTATAGATAAGAATAGGACGAGTCCACAATCACAGTTCGTATTTTTATTAAAAAAAGAAGTAACTTGTAAACCACAGCCCCTTTCCATACCACAAAGAAAAAATTATAAATGATTAAAAAGTCAAAATGTTAAGTGTTTCAAATTGACAGCTCCAACAAATTTCTACAGTAACCAAATAATGACAGAAAGAAAGATGTTAAGTGCCCAAACACACTATCAATTACTTTGGAATTCCTTTGGGTCGCGAGTGCGTTCCGGCATTTAAAAATATATTAACTTATTTATCATAACATAGACTAGGCCTATGAGTTGAGCACAGAATATACCCGTATAACTGTTTTATTCAAATGAAAGGACTACAAAATACTGATTAAAATATCTTTATTATAATAACATACGATTTAAAGATTTAAAAGTAAACCAAATCGAAATCTGGAAACGCAATGTTCGTTGACGTCTTAGATTTGATTCCCGACGACACAATAATCACTTAGTGTTAAGAATTACAGAAAGTGAATTATCCATGCCCTTTAATATAGGAACTCCGACCCCAAAAAGAATAATTGAAAATCATACTGAATTTCAAGTGTACCATAAAATATTTTCCGACCTCTTAACTCCAATTTTTGCTTCCCAAGTACAATATTTTATACATGATCAAATTAAATAATAACCATAAAGTATTCGGAAAAGAACGATATTCTTATGAGTTCGTAAGATGCCTCAAGTGATTTTTGACGAAAAATCTCAAGTTACGCGAAGTATTTTACGATTATCTTTACGATTATTTTTCATTGCTTTAAGAATTGAAGAAATTTTACGTCCTTAGTTCTTTATGGTATTATAAAAGCCAACGCGCGATATAATTTTGGTTTCTTTATCATTATTTCGGCTTTAAACCTTTGTTTATAGCCACATAAAAAATGATGAAAATAAGTTTTTGTCTATTACCTTTATCTTTTGTATCGTATAATCGATTTATCTCTAACTCACAAATATAAAGTATATATTATATTATTAACCGTTATAGTAATAGTAATAATATTAAATTATTTTTATTAAACAAAATTGCGATACATATTCTTTAAGCGAGGAAAGTATCAACTATTGAGTCATTAGGTATTATCAACCATGTGTCAACTTAAATCTTTTATTAGCGCCTGTGTACTTGAACCCCACTGACCAACAGTCTCCACTCCAAAGAGTTTGTATCTTCTATAAGTTTGTTTATATAGTGTTATTTTTATATCATCTGTGTGTGCGACAGGGAGTGATTACAAAGAAATCGACTGAGGATCGAAGATTCGTATGAAGTAAATACGAGTACCTGAAATCTTAAGTATGTTTGTCTGATAAAGCGCTGTCTGATAAATCTCAAAGCGCGGTATCACAAGACATTTTCCTGCTAATCGCTGGGTTCTTGTTTATATTATATTACTGAAACCATATTATATTTTTAACACATAGTAAACATTTATAAGAAAAGTTATTGATTAAATTTGAAATAGCTCGAAAATAAAACGAAATTCTAAATACGTGATATGCAGCTATTTCTCGTTAAAAGTTTCCGTTCCTATACTGGGGATCTATTTTTAAATCGGTCTTTGATACGACACATCAATGTATCATATGCTAAAACTACAAAATAATAATTAGTTACTTTTAATGAAAATAAATTACACAGAATTTGTGCAACTGCATATAATTGTATTTATATACCTATATGTTATATATAAAACAGGGAGCAAACGGGCAGGATTATGTTAAATGATGGACACTTAATGCTAGAGAGCTCCCGAGCGCTTTGGCAGCCTTTTAAAAACTCTTTTTTCTTGAAGGACCATCACAAAACGTCGATCCAACTCATTTGCCTATGTGTTTGATCAACTGGTTGAATATCTTTCAGGATGTTAGTTAAACGGCGCCGTTTACTTAAAATGCTAGGTTGTAATAATAGGCTGCGACATATCTCAATATTACTAAATAAACGACTTATAAGTATAGTGTTGTCAAAAATGTTACAAGTTCAAGTGATTGGGATGTGTGCAAACCAAATACCGGATGACAGATTCCAAGGTCCTTACTGAACTCACAATCTGGTGACAAGAGGTAGACCGAGACTGCGTGGGATGGAGTTGTCAAGACCTTGAATCAATAGGAGTTTGAAGTAGGACGCAAGGAGCAAGAAATAGATTGCAAACGCGATTCAACGCGATAAATAAATGCAAAATTTGCGAATACAGTCGTCCAACATTTTTACTTAATATTTAAAGACGACCGTCTTTGCGTCAAGCGCAGACACCGACCGGCATAGGACATATTGACATCTGTAAGATCTCTATGATATTGCGTGGTGTTGCCATTCTAATAAAACAAATTGCAACGTGTTATTTTATCAATAATCTCTGACATGTACATTTGTGAGCTGGAAATACATACTTTCTGGATTGTGAAATTGGAAAATCGTCCCCCAATACATAAAGCTTTAGAAGAGAGGAGCGGGGCAGTATCGAAGGACAAGATTTATTGTGTGCTGTCGCAGATAACTGCTTGCTGACTTCGTGTCGTTTGAATCGGTCTACTATTTCTGAACACTCACGGACGATAAAGTTAAGCCAATTTATTTATAACGTCTTTTATATACTTTGGCATTTGTAAGAAATTCACTGGAAATTATAGGATGAGACCCTATTTACGTTCACTGCGTTACGGAATTAAATAATATTCATGTACGTCTTTGATAATTGTACTAACTTGGCATTTAAGATTACTAACACACCTCCATCTGGCCCGTAGTTTAGATGACGTCACCGCAATAATTAAAAAGATTCCTGAATCCCACGAAAAATTCAAATTATTTTACAATAATAATGAAACAATTAAAATTGTTGGAATTATTTGTACTTTGCAATCTCGTAGCGTAGGGGACCGCATTTCGCTCGCGAAGTACGTTTTAACGAACACCTTGTTTATTGATTAATTTTAAAATGTACTGATATAAAATTGATTTGACACTTTACTAGTATGTATTTCCAAAACACATATTCGAAGATTCTTAACCTACATGGTAATAATAATAATAAAATTATAAATAGAGAAATATGAAAAGTTTGGTTCCTCTGACAGTGCTTTAACGGTAGAATTTCCAGCGACAGAATTTACTCGCTGTTTTCATTTTGAGTTTTAGTTATTATATTCTTGCCAGTTCTTCTTACCCGCTCTACGCCCTTGACTTGCGGACTGGTTGTAAATGTAAATTTACAATTATTTTAATTTGTTTTTCTTGACGTTCATAAGTGTACATGTTTACCTATATGAATAAAGATATTTTTTATTTGATTTGATTTGATTTATTATACATATAAATGTCTTGAGAGATTTAAAAAATATTAAATAATTCTGTTGAGTGGTGTCAGAGGCAAATGTGGATGAATTTAATTACATTTAAAATTCCCCAATGATTCTTCAGATTAAAGATTGATCTTGTTGAATACAGTATTCTAATTCTATATATGAAACATGAAACTTTGTCATATAACTTATTTATTTATTTATTGATAAAAAGCTTGCCAACGCTTGGCACACTGTTACACAGCTAAAAAAATCACAAAATACTATTTTTATGTGACAAGCAGTTATAGGCAAACCTGACATACACAAAGAGATCTAATATTAAACAAAAACAAATTAACTTAAATTAAATAATAAACGGATATAATTAGAAATGTTTAATGTAGTAATTTGTACTACATACATTTAAATTGTTAAATACTATAATATTGCCGTATTGGACTTTAAACTGGGCAATTATACTTTTTACTTTAAAACGATTATTAAAAAGATACGCAACAGAAAAGATATAACCTTTAAATGGAAGAAATATAAATTATTTACGATAGCATCTCAACGTCTGTTTGTCATTTCCATTCTCTTTAAAATTTCAAGATAAAAAACCTCGTAACTTGGAGAATTTTATGTTTGTGCCTTTGAGTGAGTCATAAATGTTGCGAATTTACTGTACAGAAATGAAACTTTTCCACGCGAGAAAATATTCCACAATTCACAATTCCATCATACATGAGATGATAAAAGTGCATTTTTCGTAATATAAGTAATGCCTTTGATACTACGCAACCCTTTTGGGGCATGGGGCGACGCTTCTGCATCTGTTTAATGAAAGTCAATTATAACAACAAGGTTCTAGTTGTTTAGCTGATGAAAAGGTAAAATAAGTGTCTAAAAAAGTTTTTTATACTCGGATTCAAAAAGTGTGTGTAAACTCAAAATATTTTTATAGAAAAGACGGCAAATGGGCTCAAGTGGTGGACACTAAGTTCCCAGCTATTTTCTAGTCATAATATAAATTTGTATAGGATACAGAAAATATGATATCACATATTTAACACATACACATCCATTACTTGCGTGCTATCTTAATGGTTTAGTGGTTATAATGTTACATTTAGTATTTATGTCACTGGCTATATTATATAAGTTAATTATTTAAATATGTTTGACGTCCTGATGGACAGAAAAACTGTACAGTTTGTGTTTCCACCACACCAACTTCTTTTCTATTTAAGATAATGTATTCAATAAATAAATAAATAATATTTTAGACCATAACCAAGCTAGCATGGCGAAAAGTCTATAATTAAACAATCAACCGCTGTTTTAAAAGTTTTTTATGGCAATAGTTTTAACTTTTTGCCAGTTTCAAGTAAAATACTTTAAAAGTTTTAATAATAAATAAAATATTATGTCCACAGATACAGTGAAACAGAAATTAATCTATCACAGTTCGTAATAACAAACCTTTCAAGTGAAATGCCAGAAGCGAACACAAAAGCTGTACATTTATCTGTAGATTCAACAGAATTCGCCTCAAAGGACTTTGAACAATATACGTTTGTTATTAATCAATACTTATGATTTCAAACGTAACGTAAAGTATAGATTAACTTGTATATTGTGCTATTTATTCATTAGATTCATGCGTACATAAGTGAGGGAATTTTTTTCCGCGATAGAAGTTTTGGCAATCAAGAATTGATGAATCAAGTTATAATGGTAAATAACCAAAATATCTTAAAATTCTAAATCTATTTATAATTTAGTTTATTTCAAACTAAAACAGAGTATTTACAATATTCTTTACAACTCGCGTAAACATTGGCAAATGGATAAATAGGGTAACAAGGTGAAAAAGGGAAGAGAGAAAAGAAAAGAAAAGAGAGGTTGCCCTCTTTCACGGCGGCCCGACGAGCTTCAGTTGGTGAAGAAGATTGGGAGAAAAATGCTGAAATTTGAGGAGCCCTATGTATAGGAAACGGTCCTTGGAAAAGATAAAAAAAATACTATACTACTAGTATATATATATATAAATACAGCAGCGGATGTAATTAAAAACAAGGAAAAAAGAAGGTGTTCGTACGCGTAGGTACTTTAAAAATTACTGAGGGTACGCCGGTTATATATAGGTTTCTGCTCTTTCTGCTGCTCAGTCCTCTAACGATACATTTTATTTATTTTAAGTGGGTGTATATTTTTGAAGTAACACTTCTTTAGGCGCGATGAGGCAGTAACTCAGATTTTTTTTCTGATGGAAGTAACGCTGTCTGTGTAGTTTCCGCTATTTAAATTTTTTTTATTTGAGAATGGAATCTCGCTGTTGGCCTTAAGGGCCTTTACAGCTCAGCACGGGCTGTTTTGGCGAGCTTAGCTCAGCCGGAAAGGGTGGGGTTCCCGCCACTCGCGCAAGGGCGTCTCCTGTGAGACTCGAACCTCGGCTTGGGCCGTCGCGGGGGGGTCAATCGCCTGAAGGGCAGGGAGGAAGCTCATTGGAGTGAGCGAAATGCGAAGTAAAGGTCCTCACAATCCCCGGAGAAGGCGAAGAAGAAGTCATGCACGGTCGGACGCAGTATTTAAAAATAAAAACGATAGTGCGTTTTATAAGTATGTCAGCGCCATCTAGTGGTGTATTATTTGAACTGATTTAAGTCAGTTTCTTGGTAGTGATTATTTTGGATAGCATTCACTCGTTTTATTTGATACTGATTCTTGTAAATATTTCACCAACTATACTATTACAAATTTTCCATGAGGTTTCACAAATTGGTGACATCGCCTTGGTTCGATGTGTTAATACGAATCGCCAACCTGTGATTAGCGTTATTTTTTACATTTCTACAAATACTAGCCTGACAAATATCATAAAATTTATTCATCAGCAATTACTTCACTTCACAATTGAAGGTTCTCGACTTTTAAATAGTAATTATCATGAATTACCGATGATTCTAACTGGAGATTTTAATGTTAATTTTCGCTCTCAGGAATCTCAGCCGTTGATTGATTTTTTAGAAGAAAAATTTGATCTATCTATGAATACTTCATTCAACAACGCGTTTCGATACAACGATAGATGCTGTATTTTCAAGAAAAGTAGCAAATTTACAGAATAAAATTTATGTTTCACATTATAGTTAATAATAAAGTAAATTAATTAATAAAGCCTTTTATAAATGTGACGAATACTTAAATGACCCTAATCCTTGGGATTGATTTTCTCCAGTTCAAACAATTTGTATTAAAAACTTGGCGATTGAAAAGAGTGGCGGAAAGTTTATTGCCAGTTCTTCTTACCCGCTCTACGCCCTTGACTTGCGAACTGGTTGTAAATATAAATTTACAGTTCATTTAATTTGTTTTTCTTGACGTTCATAAGTGTACATGTTTACCTATATGAATAAAGATATTTGATTTGATTTGAGTTACCACAAACCTATAATTTCATACGTAAGAAATTATGATGACATTCAATTACCTGTTTCGAATGAATAATATTAATATAAGATTTGAATAATCTTTGTAAAGCACATGAATAATAAATATAAATAAATTATAATATAATAATTATTTATTAAGTTAATATTTAATCATTTCAGTGATATATGCCGTCAACGCCAAAGAAGTTTTAGTTCAATCGCGCGTAAACACCACACAACACGCACACACTTTTTTTGTATATTTCAAGGAATAAGTGAGTATGAATTATTGTATAGGCTAGGCTATTCATGTAAAGTCGTACACTCTTTTGTACTTTATTATATGAGAAATTACATACAAAAAACTAAATACCCGTCTAGACTGATTCATAATTTATCCTTAAAATAGCCGATAAAAAATGTATTTAATGCAAGTTAAAGGTTTATCCGCTGCCGGCGGTTTATTCAAACGACCAATAAATATTCAAAAGTAATTAACCGCCGATACAGCCTCAGCCTCTGAATATTTTTAGCGGCGGCCATTTTGTAAATCCTCGCAAAGGTACTGAGTGACGTAAGCCCGAAATTGGCGGGGAAATTTATTTTCTGGACTCCTGAAAATGCAAATCCTGCTCTGTGGTCGATTTCAGTTCCGTAATGCAATAGCCCTGTAACTGTTACGAGAATTTATGAGTAAAGATGAGTTTTAAGGATAGATATACGTCTTAAATTACGTATATTATTATTTTACATGCTAAACTACTACTTACTCGCTAAACAAGACTTGCTTACTATATAACTTAAAGTGATATACGTATTTGCTATACGTATATCACTTTAAGTTATATAGTAAGCAAGTCTTGTTTAGCGAATCGCCGCTCTCGCAAGCAATACAAATAATAAAAGTTCTATTGAGGTAGAAGTACTCGTATTTGTTTGAACACTAGCTGCGTTCACAATAGTTGCTTGCTTTATTTTTAGTTGTAAGATTTAGGTATATTAATCTACTTTTTTAATGTTTTTGTAGGATTATCGGTTTGGATAAATGTAAATTACAAATGTGACGTTCTATCGAATTAGTAATAATTGTAAAGATAGAATAATGATATTAAATAAATTTAAATATTATAAATTTCTTTATTATTTTTCGATATATTTTTCTACAAAAAAGTAAATGTATGAATCATAAAAATCTTTTGTTAGCATATGTTCCCAATTTCTTGATATCGCACTGAATATTAATTTGTTTTACATGCATACTTATCAGCTTATTGTATTCAAGATAACATTTAAAAAAAAGCAATTCGCATATAAAGATATCGTGCTTTTGGCAGTGAGGTTTTAAGTAAGTTTCATAATTTGTTTTGTATAACTAAGTAGCCTAAGGATTGAATGTATTTATTATTATTCCCTTGGAAAATGAGACGGGCTTCTTCAGTATGGGATGCTACTTGTGTGGACACGTCACCTCCCTCAGGCAGGCAAAACCGCTGCGGCGCTAGAGCAGGCGGACAATAATAAACTGCTCATATCAAATCCTTTCTCCAACTTCGATTTTGTTTTCTTTGGAGTACTTAGAGTGTTTTGGGCTGTGGGGTTCAAGAGCAGATGCACTGATTAAAGACTTAAGCTGGCGCCTGGTAGATAGTACCGGTGACCTCAGCTGGTTCTTTTCTCGCTCAACGAATGAGTATCGAAAGAAAGAGAGGAAGTACTGCCATCGATAACGCTGTTGTTTACCTTTAAAGGTACACTGCCTTAGTAACCAACATTTTGTTTATATTTCTACATATTAATTTTTAATTATTATTTTATTTATTATTATACTAGGTAGGTTAAGAATATTGTTAATAGTTAATTATGGGTTTTCTTTATGATAATATTATATTATATATTGCTCTTTCGCGAATTTTGTAAACAATCCTGACATTCATAGGCATGCCCTAAGACGCATCTAAACTGAATAAAGGTATTTTGATTTGAATAAATTATAATAAAGCAGCCTAGTTAATAACAATCAATATGATATTAATTACAAGATATCTACGCTAAAACAGTGACGTAATATGACGCATTGAATTTCCATTTGGTCAAATACGTTTGGTAGTAAATCTATCAACGTTTGTATTGGGCTATTAGTCCTATTATTTATTCTGTGCGAAACGTCGATCACTAATAGGAACGGAGAATGGCAGCTTCGATGGACAAGCGTAAATAAATTGCAATTGCACGGCAATTGTTTTAACTACATATAGTCACCTTGACCACGCACGCTGTAAAGCACGCGAAACATCGGAAAAATTTCAACAACATTCGACTCTCATCCCCGACGTCGTGGGTTTGACATTCGGTCCAACGTTGAAGTCAAACAAAGTGAGGAAACCTACTGGTCTCGTGTCTCGCACAGATAGTTCAACACCTGTATATTAGAAATAATAACAGAACAGATGCAGAAAGTGGAGAAACAGACATAAAAGGTAGTGTCACTGATAGTTTTATATTACAATAATAACTAACTTTACAATTTTTGTATAAGGAGTTGTTCCAAATGATTTTTTTTTCGATTACGGATTTATTGAGATAATACAATGAATATACAGATAAAAAATATTAATATTTTTTTCTTTACGGGTTCCTTGAGATTCCTTCCCGGATATCCGAGTAAAAAAAAAGAAAATACATACACAGAGTTCAAGCACACGGTCTTTGGATTCAAAGCCTGTTAAACACGAGGCTAACACTGTTATTGTTATTTATCGCACTATTAAAGCTAATTTAATTTAAATAAAATAAAGGCAAAAATAGAATATAAAAAAACTTAAAATAGATCCAGTACATTTAATTAAGTACTACCCCAGTATATATTTTTGTAATGTGCCTGTTTTATAAGAGACATTTTGACGAGTACCATCATCACAAGCTGTTTTCGGGTCCCCATGTCAGAACGATGGCCATGACAACTGAACTTATGAAGCTTATATAAAATAGGCGTTATGTGTGGTAGGAACAAAAAGTAGACTTTTTGAAGTGAAACTTATTTAGGCGCATGAAGGATGAAACGTCACGAAGATGTGCAGCGTTTTTGTCGGAGAAAAGGGAGAGAGCGATCGAGACCGATTGGGAGAGAGTGAGAAAGGGAGATCGAGAAAAAACACACGCTATGGGTTGATGTATTTAAGTAGATAGAAATTATATCGCATAACGTCTCATGCAGTAAACGCCGATTTTATTTATACTTATTATCATTAGCTCGTAAACAAAACTCGTAAAATGTGTGAAAACGATATACAAATACATGGAATAATCATATTCCGGTACACGAACATTTATCTCAGTAATAATTAATTTAAAATGAAGTTTCACTTCTGACATGTGTTTACTTTGAACGCACTCACTTTTTAAATAGAATAAATTTAATTAATCAAAGTAAGTACCCTTTGCCATGTTATAGGTAAACTTTAGTGAAAAACACTTCGGAGTGGAATTTTTTACCTTCCAAGTTATCCACATTTGCGGTCAAAGTGTCCAGTACGACAAAAACTAAACTTCATATGTACCTAATATATACAATAGCAACTCATTTCTCCATTTTAATAATCCTCAATAGTAAATGTGGTTGAGGGGCAAAGTAATTGTATCAAATAGCAAAACTGACCCTCAACCGCCCAACCTACGCTCAATGTATATATTTTTGATTTATACAAATAAACAGAACGATAGTTTAGCTTAGCTTCCTCGGTCCCGGGGCGTAAGTCGCCGGGGAGGTAAGCCCACTAAAAATTAGCATAAAAAAAAGTAAATGATTGCTTAATGGGGCTTCTAAACGGGCCATGTTTTGCTGCAATGATGGCTGCAATACAGTTGCCCGGCAACATTGCGAACAATAGCAGCCACACTATGCAATATTGCAGTAATGTACCGGCCATATAGCCCAATATGTTTTGTATAGCCACTTATGGCCGGTATTGCCCCTATGGGTTGCCGGACGATCGCTAGGCTATCGAATTCAACTGCAATATTGCACAGCCAGTTTTATTGTTGTTTCAATCACTCTCTTTGTTATGGCACAATGCATCCTTTTCTACGCGAAATGTTGCTCTATTCTGTGTTTTGCGATTTGACAACTACGTAAAAATAATAATAACTATTCTTGAAAAATTTATTATCAAGGCTTATTTCTAGACACAAATTGTCTACAGTTTCACGCCTATTTAAGTAAGGTCGAATCTACAATCTCTTCCTTTTCTATTTGTTTTTTAAAACAATAAAAGCTGTTGCGACAAGTGTGATTTCGTCAGCAATTGTTGACGGTATGTGTAGCCCGTTTTGGAGTCTGCATCATCGGCCATACAATTGCTGTCATATTGCAACACATGGCCCGGCCATAGATTGCTCGGCCATCAGCTGCATAAAAACATTTTTGTGATGGCCGGGCAATTAGTTGCCAATAGTGCAGCGATCAATTGCAGCAAAACATGGCCCGTTTAGAAGCCCCATTATAAAGCTGACTCATTAATTTGATATAAAATATTACATAAATAACGTGTGCACGAGAAATAAATTCAATATTTTGGCGGACAAAAGGTTATTGTTTGCAATGATAACAGAAATTACATAATTTCGTTAAAAACTAGCAATGTCCTGTGGTTTCCCTCATAACATTTTTGTTATCATAAAAGTTTTATTTTTCTACGTTTTTAATTACGGCCTTTAAATAATTGGTACGCTCTTTTCTTGAACACTATTTAAAAAGAATATTAATATTAATATCTACATGCACGGTAAAAGCTCCCCAAACGCCATATATAATGCAACGGTTAAAAGCCACAATTTTTTACTTACTGCCGTAAATTATACCGTTTGGCACAAAAATGCGAGTAAAATTCCCGAATACGTATGAATAAATTCGTATCTGTTGAATCCGGAACAAACTCTCATTTAACCCCTATAGCTACATCTCATAGAATTCGTTTAAATCAAACTTCACATACTCCCAACTCTTATATGCCAAATTAGCAAAAGACTGCACGCACATTTTGATTCCATATTTTTTAATTTGCACTCATTGTTTATTTATTTCGTACTCCTATAATAAATTTTATATAACAAACAACAATTATACTAAAGATATAGCCAAAGAAATACATAATATATAAAATGGGTTCAAAGATTTACAAAAGAAAAAAAACAATAAAAAAATATTAAATACGTTCGGCTGTGCTGTGTAATAGTGTGTATGTGGGGGTGTGCTCATGCTGCCGGTGTTTTAGAGCTATGGATATTCTTAATGCTCCTTCCTCCTCTTTTTTTGGATGGTAGGTGTCTATGTGAGGAATCTCACTTTACCACAAACGGCGGTTCGGTGGCCGTCGATACACAATCTTATAAAAAATAAGACCTGAGTACATACCTCGCTACGATGTCTTCTTACCAAGAAGATACAATTAATGTCAGTCGTACGGATTTGGAGAAATTGTATAAGTATGGATACTGATACCTTGCCTCACAATAGTTCACAAAACCACACAAAAAACTCACTACAAACGTATAAATTGAGTAATAATTAGATATTAAAAAATCATGTACTTTTTTTGTTAATATGTTCTTAGTTCGTAGTATGTACTTGCGTCCAAAATACACATGTCAGAAGTCAAACTTCTGTGTAAATGAATGATATTACTAAGGTAAAAGCCCCAATAGATGGTCATGTACCAGAATATGATCATTCCATTATAGTAGTTTTTGTATATCTATATTCATACTGTTTACACACTATATACGTGCAAATGATAATATAAATAAATAGAAAGTCTGCGTTTACTGCACCAGAATTGTCATCTAAAGTTCTAATATACCACTAAACGTAAAGATCCACCAACAGCGTGTATTTTTATCGATCTCTAAACTAACCCACTCTCAATCGCACTCTCCCTATTTTCGACAAAACGCTGCACATCTTTGTGACGTTCCGTAGAAATTTTACCCTCATGCGCCTAAAGAAGTTTCACTTCAAAAGGTTTATGTAAATAAAAATAAAAATGCGTCTAACATAATCCGAGTAAAACTCAACAGTGTCTATAAATAAACGTAACGATCGGCCAAATTCAAAGTTTATGAAACAAAAATTACGTATTTCGAACACTCCCCCTTGGACTCGATTGATCCGTTGAATTGAAATCAATACATCAAAAATAATTAATACTTTGTTGGAGTCCTATGGACTTTAAGTCAAGTAAGTCAATAAATTTGAAGGAAGTTTTAGAGCTTCAAAGAAATATTCAAAGATAGCTCCCACTTAAACTTATACTTTAAAAAAAAATGTGATTGCTGCCTTACCTTACATAAACTTAGACTTTCAAAAACGAAATGAAGGTCAAAATACGTTTGTACCAGCGTGCGATAGAAAGAAGTGTTCCCTACTCTCTACTCTGTGAATATTACTCGCCGATGTATTGTTTTTTCATACTAAATAAACATGTTTACGTTATTTTTCACATATAAAACAACGTGTTTCATTCATTCATTATCATAAACAGTTCCTGTAATCGCAGCAATATTTATTCTGGTTTTAGTTAAAACTAACCCCGTTTAACTATTAAACATAATTGAATAGGCAACTAATTAATGTTTACGTAATATAAATTCAATAGTAGCTTATTAATTTCACCGAGAAATTTCCCGACAAAATACTGTTCAAATATTTAAGCCGAATAAGAAATTCTTTCATTTTAGAGAAATGTCTGTTCCACAGAGATTCGCTTATTTTCCACTTATAAAAGTTTCTAGCAAATGAAAATTGGTCCCAGGAGTAGTTACAACTTAAAGTAAATCTTTCTTGAATTACTCTAAAGATAGGTTTTTATCTTGAATAACAGTTGAGAGTAGTGTTGGCCTAGTGGTTTCAGTGTGCGAATCTCATCCCCGAGCTTGTAGGTTCGATCCCCGGCTGTGAAGCTTTGTGCGCATTTAACATTCGCTCGAACGGTGAAGGTAAGCATCGTAAGGAAACCGATTTGCCATCGGACCCAAAGTCCATGGCGTGTATCAGGCACAGGAGTTTGACCACCTTGCCTATTAGGTTGACAAAAATGATCATGAAACATGTACAGAACTCTCAGGCCCACATCTAAAAGGTTGTAGCTACGAAATTTAACGAAAAAATTATTTGAGTTTTTTAAATTATTTCAAGAATCGTAGTCGTATTATGATGAACCTAGCCTACAAACATATTGACAGCTTTAAACTGCGTTCTGTCAGTCATCGGTACGTATTAGCTTACACTTGCGGCGACACCTAAATTCTGGCACGCTGTTACCTCGCCCCGTCGCGCCAGTGATGGTGGCGCAGTAGGCATTATATTAGTCCGCAAACTAAGATTATTTACGACTGATGAGCTGTCTGAGGTCTGCGGGTTAGTCTGTGGTCTAATCGAGGATCCTGCCTTTACATCGGAGGAAGAGCAGCACATTCCCTCCTCCACACATTCTATAAATTGAGTCATAAGAATAGAATGGTGCATAGCATATTTTCTCAAGTTTTTACAGTGAATAAAATCGTATGTTCAAATCACACGGAATTTCTTTCGCGTTAAATCTTAGCTAAGTCTAGATAAAATAAATAAAATTTGACGTTCTTATCTTAGGCTATAAAGAGAATTCATTGTTATTTTAGTCGGAATAGTTCAGACGATTTTGTTTTCATTAGAAATACAATTACGAAGCTTAATTTCTGTACTTATTTCACTACTATGGAAGAAAAACAAATATATTCATTTTCTAACGTATAGGTTAGGAAAAAAATTTTTTATATACTTTTTTTATTTCAGTCTTTTGATGTCCAGGGTTGGATACTCTCTCCTAAATTTCCAGTACGACAGGTTCCCCACCTTTTTCTTTGCATCCAAATCCTCATCAGGTCATCCACCTAGTGGGAGGCCGTCCAACGCTTCGCCGACTAGTCTGTTACTATGGACCTCGGCCTCCATTCCAGGATTTTTTTGCCTTATCAGCTATGCGTTTTTCGGACAATGTGCACATCATTTTAGTTACTCTACGGATCACTTTATTTGCCTCTCTCTCTCTCCTTTTATCTATCTATATATATACTTTGAATGAGATTTAGTACATATAAATTTTGTTTAAACATATTTGTGAATAAATGAAGTAGAAATGTTTCAACCATGTTTTATCTATTCAATAATGCTCATTAGTTTTAATGACTGAAAAATTTTACAGGAAATATTCGAAATAAAAGCCTTCACAATTATGAAAATAGCGAACGTCGTAAATAAAAATGCATGAATATTTTTTCGTGACACAAATTCCGCTTAATGCAGTAATAAGACAGCACATAATTTTAATTTCCCGTTGCTGCCGTGAATATTAATCAAAGGAATTGTTTGGGACAGGACAATTATAGCAAGCGGATTTGGTGCACTCAGCTAATTAGGATAGGTAATAAGATTTGAGGAAAAGGAAATAGAGGAATGACCTACACCTGGGCTGACCAGTAGAGCGAGCCACCTCGCTTCAACAAAGGAAGTGTGAGGATTGAACGCTTAATTTAATTCAGTTATTTATTTCGTAATCCTATAAACATAAATTATATATAATAAAAACATCTATACTAAAGATATAGCCAAAGATGCAATACAAAATTTATACAAAAGTTTCGAAAAGAAAATACATTTAACTAAGTAATACCTGATTCGGCGGTGTTGTGTGATGATGTGAACTTGAGGGTGAGGGTGTGCTGATGATGGCGGTGATTCAGTGGCGGTCATCTTAATAAACATTATAAGCATATTCCATATCTTAATTAATAATAATAAATAAGACTCTAAATTTTTTTGTAAACATCGGAGTCTACAGAAACAAAACCAATCAATTTAAAAAAATAGGATTGAATGGCTATGCATAGTAAAAACGCTCTTGCAATCTGTTGAAAGAAAGATAAGATTTCGAATTGAAGAGACAACCGTCTCCAAATATAAGATTTCAACGGCCTTGTACCGATATATTCATAACCAAAGGTTCCTTTTAACCATAAAAACACTACATGATATATGTTATAATCCGCTTTTAATGTGACCTCACTTAAACGAGAATGCCTGGAGGAATATTTGTCAAAAGCATACAATCTAAGCCCGAACGAAGTAGGTAGGTTTTCCGTACTGCTGTTGACAAATTTAATTATACTATATAAATATCAAGGACTCCAAAACACACCCGCATGCGAGTAACTGTTATATAGTAATCATGGATACTTTAGATGCAGTTTTATAACAATTATAATTACCAAAACTTAATTAAAACTTTAAGGGCCTGTTTCACAATGTATGGGATAAAGGACCTATGAAACACATAAATTATTCGATAGATAAAAGTTCCAAATAAGATACTTCGCGTTTCATGTCGAATAGCGCTATCTGACAGTCGTCAAATGCAAAAATACTGTTTATCCTACCAATAAGTAATAAATAGCTAATTTGGAACTTATCCGGACATTGTGAAACAGACCCTAAATTTTATTATAATTAATTAAGTTTCATTTATAAGGTTCCTAAAAACTACTTTTAACAGTAGGTGAATACAATGTAACATTTAGGAACAGTGCTCCATCCGGTTCCACTCGTGTCTGTCGTTGGCCAGGCGCTATAAGGTGACTTTTTGACACTGGTTTGAATTCGAATGTTATTATATTGTTCTAGGATATTCTAGATTTTTCAGAGTGTCGATCCGAAAAAAACGCGTAGTTTTATACATAGCCTATATGTTTCATTTGTTTTTATGGCAATGAATAACGTTAATAAACTCGAAGCAACTGCTTGATGACTGCTGGCGGAGTACAGTTCGTAAGCTCTAGACTACAAAATATGTAATTGTTTATGAATGACAATTTAAACTCCAATTACAGAAGCAATTCCAATGAAACACCTGTCCACTTCGTATTCCTAACTTTTGTACTAACTGATGAAATTATCGTTATTCATGTACTCTCTTACTTTTTCATGTGTCTTATTTAATAATAGCCCGTTCACTATTTACATGTTTAAATTGATTTGCTCTGTTACATTACTTTTGTACCTACATTTTATGAATTTTTTTATTTCTTGTGCTAACATCTATATTTTTTCACAGTTGTAGCCTGAAAGAGATCGCTCCTACGTGATAAGGTCAGTTAGTAAGCGCCAGTTGCCCTCCATTTTATTTAATTATTTTGAATTAAATAAATAAAAGAGCGTATGGCGCGAACGATAACCATTAATTGAATTAAAAGTGAAATCTTTAAGCTGTCCGATTAAGTATCCAATAAAACGTAAAGGTCCTTAATATATTTTTACGTAACCAGTAAAGCGGATCGTCATTAATCTATTAGAGGGATGGCTGACCTGCCCCGTCAATTGCAAATGAATAGTCATTGAAAGAAGACGTATGGCCCTCACATATCAGGGTGACGCTTTATCCACACAGTATTATTTATGTGACCACTGGAACAATAGTTGGAGATTGTATATTAATGTTTGATGAAACCTCTTTCGTTGTAGGCTATATATATTATACGTGGGTAACACTGGAATTTTTTATAACTGGCCAGTTAGAATCATTGCTAACGAAATTTTTTTCAAATTTCAAAATTAGAACTCTTTGTTAACCAAATGTAGTATTAAATTTCTTTTGTCATTTGTTTTTCTGAATTGGCGGCAAATCTAAAACTCTTGTGACTCGTGAAAATTAACCTACGCCAGATCAATTTCGGTCAATGATTTTTTATGACTTTCGTTGTGGGCTTACTCAACAACAAAGCTATGATAGCGATTAATATTTCTTAATAAATCCCCATCTCGTGCTACTATTTACAATTGGTTTAACGAGTTTAAGCGTGGACGTAGCAATCTCAATGATGATCCGCCTGAGGGACGTCCTTTAACAGCGACTACAGAAGATAACATCAGTGCTGTGTGACGCATGATAGAGGAAGATAAGAGCTGACCTAACAGCAGATACGGGCAAGAGGGAGATTGTTTCAAAAAATAATAAAAACTATTTGCAACTTTCTACAATAAGCCGTTTTTCATTTTCTAAACATTTTCAGTGTTACCTAGGTAGGCACTTTCAGATATCAGATTGAGAGCGCAGGTTCGATTCAAATGTGCGGACATGAACTTTCTGTCTATGCGCGCATTTAACACGCTCGAAGGGTGAAGGAAAACATAGTGAGAAAATTGGCTTGCGTTACACCCAAAAAGTCCACCGGGTGTGTCAGGCACAGGAGGCTGTTATCTGCTAGCGTTTAGAGTGACAAATGATCATGAAACATACAGAAATATGAGGCCACGTTTTTTTTTTTTTAGAAGGGCTTGGTAATAAATAAATTCTTACATTATTTATAACGAAAAATGCAAACTAAATAATTAGGTGAAAGTGTGTTTGTCGCAAAATAAAAATTTGAATTTTATTTACAGTTGCACATTATTAATTTTTACATACTATTAATTTTATTTCTTAATAACTGTTAAAAAAGTTTGTTTTTTTTTATTCCTATTTAGCTAATAAGTATGTATATTATAAAGGTATGATTAAATCTTATAGAAACCGTTTCAATAATAAAATTCTATTTTATCCAAACAGAATAAATTTATGATTTATCACTAATTATCAATTGAGAAAGTTGAAACAAAACTGTTTGAAGAAGTACTTCTTAACATCGAAGAGATATAATTCCCTATTAGGAGTTCGCTAACGATCGTTATTTAGTCCACTTCCTAAACCCATTTCGAAATCTTTCACATTATATTACACTTGTCGTTACTTACCTCTTATAAGCTCTTTAGAGAGAACATTAATTTTAATTTAAAGGTTTCTCTTGGATTCTTTGCTTTCGAGGTCGAGTTAGCACTGTACTATAGTTAATCTCACCTCTTATTTACTTGTAAATAGCAACTCTAAAAAGGCGCCTCTAAGCCCAAAAATACTTTTGTTTATTATTTGTACGGTTCCTGGGTCATCGGAGTGCTGTACAATAATGGACAATTTTAGTTTTATTCCATATTAACCACTCGCGTACAATAGAATATTTGCGAAATAATGAAATCTTCCCTACTTAAGTGCAATGCAAGAGTAGTAGTTGGTATTTCCGGGTACTGCCTCAAAGGCAGAACCCGGAAATATTTTGTCCTAGGGACAAACCTAAAAATCATGGCTGACCAAAACTAAAAAAAAAAAAAAAAAAAAGTTTGTACTCTATTCCCACTAAACAGGGCGTGCGGAGCCGAAAGCACTCACAGCCGAACTGATATCTCTAACCGTTTAAAAGTTAGCTTTCGCAAAACCGTAGCTCATTAACTTATCACCACCTTATCAGCTCCTATTTCCTGCACGAAATTCCCAGTCATTATCTAATGAATGCCTCAGTGCATCGCGTTATCTACTTTCCTACATTCACTAACCCAACCTATGGCTTTAAATGAAAAATAATAAATATATATTTAAAGTAACCTAACGTACGATTCTAAACAAATTATAATAAATATACCTAACCTTTAACACCACTACCTATAAATATAATTAGATGTAAGGGTTACATGGTAAAATAAAACATTTTTATTCCAGGTATTATTTTTTATTTATATGTTCATTATATTTCTATACAAATTTACTAGCACCATATCATTATTCACTGAGTCACATGTGAAATTTCTAAGCAAGTCTTCTAATGTCATCCCCCTGAACTTGTAATATAAATATACCAAACAGTACTCTCCACACACCGCTGATAGATAATCTTGAACCGTAACGCTATTGTACCTCCACATGCAAGAATTCCTCCTTAAAAACCCTTCTATTGCCTCAATAGGTTTACGTCCAAATGAATCAAAATATTCACCAACTCTTTCGACGCTTATATGTATAGCCACCCAATGAGACCCCGGCTGTGAATCAGGGTCAAGATTGCATATTATAAATGCTGGCACCTGAGCATAAATTGGCAATCGATTTGAAGGATATACGTTGCTTTGGAGGCTGGGATGTATCATACGAAGACTCATTTGCACTTCTAGTGTGTTCATACTTTAATACGCGTTTACTCCGCTACTCTTTTGCTCTTTAACTGACTACATTTCTAACTATCAATTCATATATGTACCAATGAATTCATTTAAACCCACATAATATGATCTCAACAGAAGTAATGAGTCTTTTTATTAAACAAGTAATGAGGTGAATAAAAACCATGTCATATTCGTTTAGGTTATATTTTATTATTCTTAATATCATAATTACATAAGTGATTGCTTAACTACTATAATCCACACATACATTTCTGTTCTTATCTATTTCTATAATATTTGAAAACTCTGCGTAAACTACACAGTTAATAGTTTCAGTCAATGCGCTCTCGAATCTTACTTCCATTCTTACACTACCATGGCGAACAAGATTCCAATGCACATTAGAGTTAGCTGACAAGTCAGGTGTTAAATCAAAAGCTAGTAAACAGTATCCATTTGAATATTGCTCCCTCGATATTCCATTACCTTCGTTAAGAAAATGTATACCGGTGCCTGAGTACAGGGTGTGGTATGCGCTCGTAAATACATCGTTTGGAAATGATGGTTGTAACGATTTTGAAGGTATCTGTTGACCATCTATATATAGGCTAAATGAGCAAATACCAAAATTTTCAAAGTTGAAAGGATTTTTAACATAACTACCGTTGAATGCTGTATTATTCACAAAACCTATAATACATCTCTTAGGAACCTGCCCTAAAAATATATTGTCCAGTGTTTTACCCTGCACACCAGATGGTATGGTCAGGACTTTCACTTCACCTCTTGTTATAGGATATTTAGCTGTAGTAGTGGCAAGAACCTTTTGATGGGCTATTAGTATTGATGGATTAATTTTTGCTCTGCGTATTATTAAAGTTGCATCTGTGATACAGACTTTGTACTTATTATCTGCATTCTGTGACATGAGGTTAAATGTTTCTCTCGATCTCACTAATTTTATAGATAATTCGACCCCGTTAATGAGGAATTTATCTTGATTGAATATATCCCCATGTAAATGCCCAATCATTTCAACATCCTTACCATCCTTTGAAAGTTGTTGTCTTTTGTAAAAGCCCTTGTTTGCCTCATTAGTTTCATTCATTTTTCCAGCTGTATCCTCGTACCATAAACCACATGTCAAATGTGATTTTTTGGCGGATGATGAATAATTTAATAGAGTTTCTATGAAAGCACGATATGCATAAGTATTATTTGGGGGTGACACAAGTTTTTGGTTTAGGTAAACATCCAATTGGTTAAATAAAGAATGTAACCAATTATTGACTGGTGCCACTACATTAGCTGCATTAACTACAGAACCGTCTTGATTTTTAATTTGAGCCTTGAGATGGAGTAGTGTATGCGAAAGGTCTATGTAGTCATCTCCAGTACCAGGTACTTGAAATTCGATGGGTCCATCATCACTTAATGAAGAAATTGGTTTGTAGTGTATCCAGTGTCCATATTCGATACTTGTTTGTGTGGAAGGAAGAGCAAACAGATCAAATTCAGATTTAACGCACTCACATGAATGATTATGAATAAATGACATTATGATTAGTTTGAAAATATATCCTTGGAATTATTAATATTTTTGTTCCTTGTTTTCTTCAGAGTGCCTTTCACGTTGAGGGGTGAAACTCGAATGAGCTCATTACAATATTTTCGTCTTTTATTAACACCCGATCCAGTCATAAGGTTATCAATTTTGGTATCAACTTTGCGTTTAAGGTTAGAACTAGCCTCTTTCAATCGATTTTTAATGGATTCTTTAATAGGACGACTAGCCACAACATCTGACAAAAGCCCAATTCCGCCGTTAAGTGCTTCTTTTCCAATCACCTTAGCACCACTAGTGAGTAAAGGTAGCACACTTCGAAATAACCCCCCAAGAAAACTGCCGATACCATGACCACGTTGATGTAAGGCTCCTTTGTAGATTACATTTATACCAGACCCAGCTTGTTTCGAATAATAATGTTCATAAGGACATATAAATGTATCTTGAGGTGTATACATTTTAAAAAGGAAATATAGTTTATATTTTTTTAAAATGAAGTTTCACACACGATGTTCCGTATTGAAATGGTACCGCATTTCCCGTGGTTGTTCTTATATCTATCTCAATAACATCAAATTCTCTTCTCATTACCGGCAAATAATGTGGTGGTGAAAATATATGCATTTTATTTGAACCATATATGTATTTAGCAGGATCTAAGGGTATAATTCTCAATAGGGGTGTCATTACATCACCAACAATTTGTGGTTCTATAATATCACAATACACAAATAATTGTGATGGTAACCCCAAATGTAGATTAGCAGGGCGTTTACCGATATTATGATTTACTAAATTGGTATCTGGCTCAAATCCAAGTTGAAAGCTCAAATTAGGTGATAGAGATAATGAAATTATTGATGGATCCTTTACTGCAGCAGAGACAAACTTTGTCACGGTGTCCTGGCGAAAACTAACTTTCTCTTTCGAATTTAAAGCTAGAAGAATATTTTGTATATTATCATAGTTGGTGGCTGGTATATGGTTCTTATACATCAGTGTGGTCTCTTCGTTATTGATGGTAGTTTTTTTACTTATGTACATAATATTTTCATGTTCTTGCACGGAAAACATAGTAGAAGGATATTGAAACTCAACTATACCTACCATCCATTCTCCTTCTAATGTAATGGCTTTAGGTAGTTTTGTAGAAAAATTTGATGTCATATTTCCCGGAAAATATTGTGTAGAACTATTGCTGAGTAAAGTTAAATAAAAACTTTCCTTCATTGCAGATTTTTAATATTCGATAGTAAGACCCAAGAATTAAACTTGTTAGGATATCCTTTCCATTTAACTAATACTTCCTTTCTAATACCGCTTTTACGTGATCTGATGATTTTATCAATTTTAAATTCGGAAGTGGGGGAAAAAGTTATTTTTTGTAGTTCTTTCTCATAAAAAGTTCCTGTTATTGATTCATTGTCTAAATCGTTTAAAGTGTATACAACCAACGGGGAACGATCTATAATTGAAGTAATGATAAAAATTTCATTACTCCAATTACTTTCATAACCTTTTTGAAATACATGTTTGTATTTTGTAATTCTTACATAGTCACCAACGTTAAACTTAGGTACTTTGTTTAAACTTGAAATATAAGTCTTTTCATCATAATATAAATTCCGCCAAACTTCCATTATGTTTTCCATTTTAACATCACATGGTCTCATCTTGATACTAGAGTGTACACTGTGATTATAAGAACTAACCAAATCTTGTAAAATATCTGTATAGCGATAAGTATTCTTATGTGTAAAATAACGCCACATTTTCATTTTCAATGTTCTCTGAAATCGTTCTACTATACTTGCTTTTATATCTGGATTATTTGTAGTGTAATAATTTATATTTTTACTTTTTAAATAAGTTTTGACATCCTTAGATACAAATTCCGTGCCCTTATCTGATTGAATATGTCTAGGAACAGTTTTAGCTTCATCAAAGATGCTAGTAAAACACGTTTTTATTGTGTATGAATCCTTCTTTTTCATTGCTCTAACATAAGCATACTTACTAAAGGCGTCAATAACACACAAAATATATTTATATCCATCATTATATTGCATGTAAGTTCTTAAATCACTTAAATCAGCTTGCCACAATTCATTAATATTTGATAAAATATATTTATTACGCGGGAATTTTTTTATAACCGGTTTATGTAATGTATATGTTTCTTGAGACTGCAACCATTTCAAAACATCACTTTTTGAGATTTTTCCATTCATTGCCTTTGTTAACTTATTGACACTGCTGTAACCGGCTGGATGTGAAATATCATAATAGATGCGATGTAACTCTAATACGGGGTCCATTTCTCCCAATCACTTTTGTTTCTCAATTTATTGATGTATTTAGATTGAGTTGGCGTTGAAGAAACCTCAGTTTGTGGTTCTTGAATCAATGTTTTATCTATACTTTTAAGGTTAGATATATATTTGATTCTTTTCAGATTACCAATGTATGTTAGTGGGGTATTTATATCATTTAAAAACTTGGCGAATATTTCCCAACCGATTGGATCGGATCTCTTCGAGGGTCTTAAGATGTCATTCACTAAATCTATAATATTACTTCCTGGTATCTCTTGTCCACTAATGACAACTGTTCCATTATTATTCCATTGCAATTGATCTGTTTTATTTAATATTGTATCCATCAATAATTCACCCCTCCTCATATAAGTTTTAGGAATTAATTTTAATATTTCTTTAGGTGGTAACCCATATGCGATGTCTTCACCCGTTGAGGGTTGTTTAACATTTAGCATTTTTTCATTTTCACTAGTAGTTATATTATTGATGTTACGGTTTTCGTTAGTATTATCATTTATTACCTTTTCAGTTATTGTTATTTCTTGAGGTTGACGTTCTTCCTTGGAGTAATGTAAGTATCTTTGTAAAATTTGTAGATAAAGTGCCCATTTTTCGCGATCATCCAATTTACTTGATATAATTTTTTCCATTTCTAAATCCAATCTACTTTGCGGTGTTGCTTTATTTTCATTCTGATGTTTCAGTTTATCAATAAAGTCTTGCTCAACGAGAAGCATTTTTTTTGTGTTCATTGTGATTTATTAAAACAACTTACAAGGGTGCTTAGAATTGTACCCAAAATTATTGGAAGAAAGGACCCTCCTTTTTGTATTAATATATTTTTCCTGTATTCAAAACTTTTACCTTTACTGATCAGATTACGTAAGATATTTTTAATTTTTTTTAATTTGGTTTTTGTATTCTCTTTTAAAGGTACTTTTCCTTGTAAAACATTGTGAATACATTCACAAATACAGTTAATTTCTTGATTATTACAAGACTTCAATAATATCCTACGATGTTTGGGCTTTAATTTATGTAAAGCTGATAACAATTCCTTATGCGTTGTTATTCGTTGATACATGGTTCATTACTGACTTAGAGTGGCTGATTACAAAGATATTTATACCTTTTCATAGGAACATATATTGTACAAAAATTACGGGATTCAAATATTTTAGATTTTATGCGGCGAGCATCATCAGTGTTTTGTTTCAAATCAATCATTAAATAACCATGAGCTTCTTTAGTAGCATCGGTATATGAATCTTCGATAAACTTCGTGTCTTCCGGGGAAACTTGTCTAGCTAGAAATCGTATTTGTGTTTTGTCACGGGGATTTTTAAAATAAATAATATAACTTGAATTAAGTGAAATGTCGCGCTGTCCTCTTCCTTGATGAAATAAGTTTTGGGTTATGTAAAAAACACTCAAATTTCTATGATGACTGCCTTTTGTAAATATATCAACAACTCGCCCATCAGATTCCCTCATTAAGTCATCTATTATAATCAAATGTGGATTTTTACCATCAAACATATGATATTCCGGTAGTCCTTGGTGGTAATTTACACCGGGTATATTATATAGCGGTTGCATTTCATCATAACACCATGTAATTTCCAAAAAAATCTCATTACATATACTATTTTTATGCTTAATGAAATTTGCAACAAAGTTAGATTTTCCACACCCACTCGGTCCTGCTACGATGGCAGCAAAGGGATGAATAAAATGAATCATTATTTTTTGACTTCTGTCTTCATCAGGGAAAGGAGTAAAACTAAGTTGATATTTTAAAAATGGTTGATATTTATATGGTATATACAGAAAAATGTAAGTGTAATATCACAATATTAATGTATACGTATATAAATAATACATGTAAAATAAAAATTTATTGATTATGAATTTATTAATGATTAACTTAATTACATACAAAAAAATTTGTAATGACCTATAGGTAACTTATCGATTTTGTTTGGTAAAATATACCACTTGTATCCATGCCTATCAGTAAAATGTGCGTAAGAAATACAAAGGGCACTCTAAAACCCTTTGCAATCTTAATGGACAATGCATTCTTTAAAACATTTTTGAAATAGATAAGAACAGAAATGTGTAGTAGTTAAGCAATCACGTCATGTAATTGTTAGGAACAATAAAATATATATATGCGAATATGACACGGTTTTTATTTAGCTGCATTACTTTTTGAAGTATTTTATAGAATATGTTTTGTGAATAATACAGCATTCAACGGTAGTTATGTTAAAAATCCTTTCAACTTTGAAAATTTTGGTATTTGCTCATTTAGCCTATATATAGATGGTCAACAGATACCTTCAAAATCGTTACAACCATCATTTCCAAACGATGTATTTACGAGCGCATACCACACCCTGTACTCAGGCACCGGTATACATTTTCTTAACGAAGGTAATGGAATATCGAGGGAGCAATATTCAAATGGATACTGTTTACTAGCTTTTGATTTAACACCTGACTTGTCGGCTAACTCTAATGTGCATTGGAATCTTGTTCGCCATGGTAGTGTAAGAATGGAAGTAAGATTCGAGAGCGCATTGACTGAAACTATTAACTGTGTAGTTTACGCAGTGTTTTCAAATATTATAGAAATAGATAAGAACAGAAATGTATGTGTGGATTATAGTAGTTAAGCAATCACTTATGTAATTATGATATTAAGAATAATAAAATATAACCTAAACGAATATGACATGGTTTTTATTCACCTCATTACTTGTTTAATAAAAAGACTCATTACTTCTGTTGAGATCATATTATGTGGGTTTAAATGAATTCATTGGTACATATATGAATTGATAGTTAGAAATGTAGTCAGTTAAAGAGCAAAAGAGTAGCGGAGTAAACGCGTATTAAAGTATGAACACACTAGAAGTGCAAATGAGTCTTCGTATGATACATCCCAGCCTCCAAAGCAACGTATATCCTTCAAATCGATTGCCAATTTATGCTCAGGTGCCAGCATTTATAATATGCAATCTTGACCCTGATTCACAGCCGGGGTCTCATTGGGTGGCTATACATATAAGCGTCGAAAGAGTTGGTGAATATTTTGATTCATTTGGACGTAAACCTATTGAGGCAATAGAAGGGTTTTTAAGGAGGAATTCTTGCATGTGGAGGTACAATAGCGTTACGGTTCAAGATTATCTATCAGCGGTGTGTGGAGAGTACTGTTTGGTATATTTATATTACAAGTTCAGGGGGATGACATTAGAAGACTTGCTTAGAAATTTCACATGTGACTCAGTGAATAATGATATGGTGCTAGTAAATTTGTATAGAAATATAATGAACATATAAATAAAAAATAATACCTGGAATAAAAATGTTTTATTTTACCATGTAACCCTTACATCTAATTATATTTATAGGTAGTGGTGTTAAAGGTTAGGTATATTTATTATAATTTGTTTAGAATCGTACGTTAGGTTACTTTAAATATATATTTATTATTTTTCATTTAAAGCCATAGGTTGGGTTAGTGAATGTAGGAAAGTAGATAACGCGATGCACTGAGGCATTCATTAGATAATGACTGGGAATTTCGTGCAGGAAATAGGAGCTGATAAGGTGGTGATAAGTTAATGAGCTACGGTTTTGCGAAAGCTAACTTTTAAACGGTTAGAGATATCAGTTCGGCTGTGAGTGCTTTCGGCTCCGCACGCCCTGTTTAGTGGGAATAGAGTACAAACTTTTTTTTTTTTTTTAGTTTTGGTCAGCCATGATTTTTAGGTTTGTCCCTTGGGCGGGACAAAATATTTCCGGGTTCTGCCTTTGAGGCAGTACCCGGAAATACCAACTACTAAGAGTTGAAGAGAGCCTGCGTAAAAACCGTACCAATTCTTAAACGGTCGGCAACGCATCTGCGAGCCTCCTGGTAGGGAGTGTCCATGGGCGGTGTATTAATAGATCGAGTGATTGAAGAGGAAGGTTTATATATACAATAACATTCATTAAATAATGGAGATATCTTGTTATTTTTGAGGTTTCTAATGTGATGTATAAAACTTGTGTATAATTCTTAGTGTATAAGTATTGTACGCATTGAAAAGGTTTATTGCTGTAGCTCTCTATTGAGGGAAATAACGATACATAATAAAAACGTGCTTTTCATCAGCATTGCACCCGTGCGAAGCCGGCGGGTCGCTAGCACATATAAAAATCATAGCTGCATGCTCGAGAATCGAACACTCTCAGTGAGGGTCGTCCCCCTAATCTAGGCTAATACTGCTATTAAATTAATAAATACCTTAATTCATGCAACATTTTAATCGGACAGGCAAATCCTTTAATAACATATTCGTCACGGATCTTGGCCATAGATTACAATCTATAGATACGGGGTCCATAGATCTAAGGCCAAGATCCATAAAGAATCAAACCGTGTGACAGAAATAAACATGGATTTGTAAGGAAATAGCGGTAATAGCAATAAAATATCACAAAAGCAAACATTCATATGCGATATTATTTTTTAATCCTAACATATTGCAGGCGACGTTTGAGTTGCGACACTATTTTGTTTGTATACCCGAAACTCGAAATATTACGATTTACATACATTCCTTTGTATATTTTGTAGTTTTGCGTCGTGAATGTTAAATGAACACGCTGTTTATTCTGCCAAGATTAATATTTATGGTTTCATCTAGCTTGGACGTTAAATTCAAGATAAAACATAGTTTTTGTTTTCGGATTAACAATACATTTTTTCCAACAATTAAGTTTATAAAACAGTAAACGACTTTACATGAATTACAATCTAGTCCATGCAATAATAAACTGTTAATGTTCATTAACAGTCTTAGTGTTCTAAAATATTTTGACACTATGTTCGAGTGTCCGAGATACCGCACTTCTCTAACATTCAATACACTAGTTTTATTAACTCAAAAGGTCTAGTTCTCTTTAGGCGCCTTATTGTTGTTTCAAGAACATTCACAATAACAATACATAAATAACATATTTGTTTGCCTCTACATATTTATGCATTTATGGGTTTACATGCAAGTATTGACCATCTTTGTCAGTAGTCTAAAAAGATCACACCGTTGTCGTCAACCCGTGCGACTTATCCCTTTGCGGTTCGTAGATATGTGCGCTCTCTCTGCATCTTCTTCCACTTTTACTATGGAGAGTGTTTAGAGGAGTTGTTTGGTCTAATACAAAGTACCATCCATATCACCTCCACGTCCATCGTTCTACAACTGAGCGTTTTCTATAGCTAATTTTGCTGCTCACCACCGCTATGTGGAACCAGCTGCCTACTGAAGTAGTTTAGAACCGACTTAGGGTCCTTCAAGAAAAGGGTGTACCAATTTTTAAAAGGCCGGCAACGCACTCGCGAGCCCTCTGGCATTGAGGGTGTCCATGGGCGGCGGTATCACTTAATATCTAATGATCCTCCTGCCCATTTGCCTCCTATTTGTTTAATAAATAGGGATTTAACAGCTAATTATTTAATAAATAGGGACTACCAAAATAAAGCACAATAATATGCATTTACCCAAATTAAAAAAAATATATATTTAAATGGTGACAAACACGTATCAGAAAATCAATTATCGAAATGAGTGTATCACATGGTTCGGACGTAACTAGTGAAATACAAAATGCCAATGGAAGCCTAAACGACCCTTTATAGTCAAGAAAGCAATTTCTATACGCTCTACAGAACTGCACAGTAATGGTGTAGTTTACGTACTCAGGCAGTGGTACAAAACTGTAAATCGCGAGTAACGTTCATATTATAAAGGAGGGGGAGAGGGTTAAGGTCCACCCCTATTTTTTTGACAAATTATTTTGTTTATATTATTTTACCATACAGCATACAAAAATACATATATAACCCTTAATTTTTACCCCTCAACGATCGACCTCTATTTTTATTATAGTAGATGTGTATATTTTCCCTATTAATAATTTACATGGCAAATCGTTTGCCGGGTCTATCCTATATAGATAACTATTGCTTAAATATAATCTATACTTATTGAATTGATTAAAATACTACCCCACTACATATTGTGTAGGCTGTAATGGCGATTTCAGTCGTATTTTGTTTCCTGCACATGTGTTCAGCTGTTTCTGTTTTAAAATACCCGTATAATAGTGCAATGGACTCCATAAAGGACAGATGTATTTTTGTGCCTTTTACAGAAAATAGACATACCCGGAGCATCAGATACATTTTGAGTGCCGTTTGCTGAGTGACTGATCCCGTCAAAGTGTAAACTATGAATATAGTTGAGTCAAATTTTAGATATACTGCTCTATTTAGTAATTGTGATTGGAATAAAACAACATCGTAACATTTAACGACAAAAGAAGAAGTGTATTCCGAGAATAAGTACATAATATTTTTTGCGTAAAAAACCCATCACTGAAACCAAGGAACTGCTTCATAATTATTGAGGACTGCACCATAAATTTGAATTCAGAAGTGGTTTTCTTACTGTGTATCTTCAAGGAAAGAGTGCCCTCTGGCAATGTGAATGAGCGTAATTCTATGTGCGGCGGTATTTTTTTTTTTTTTTTTTTTACTTGGGGAAATGCATTGCGCATACCCTTCCGCGGCGCGACTGCTTGGTGCAGAAGGATTATGTGGGACTCGCCATTGTGCATACCCACTAAAACCCCAAGGTGCCACCAACAATCGCCTTATGCGGGATGCGGTAACAGCAGAGCCTTATCCGCTTCCCGACACGCGATGCGGCGGTTGCGTCCGCCTCTTCCCGCCCATTGTTGGTTTGTGAGGATGCTTGACACAGCAAGCATCTTTCACAGACCGGGCCATACGCATTTACAAATAGCTAGGGGAGATCGGGTCCAGTACTTGCAGGGATGGGTCATCATCCCTTCTTTTAAACGTATGGACCCCTGCTCCCCGCTTAGGCACTTTTTAGGCGGCGAGAATTTGGTGAGCGCGTCGCGCGTTTACGCGACGGGCCTGCGGTTTTCTTCGCCGTCGCGGATGGGCATCGGGACAAAGCTCCCTGGTCCTTTCCGCCTCTTCTTTTATTTTCATGACCGCCTCGCAGAAATTATAAAATATTTTCCACGGGCCGTCATTTCTCGCGCTCACTAAAACCTTCAATACATTTGGAAGTGTTGCGTCCTCGCCCTGGAGTGCATCCAGCAACGGTCCCCTTTCCACATCCCATGCTGGGCAGTCCCTCAGCGTATGCAGGGCGTCATCCGGGCTGTCTCCGACACAGTGGTGGCAGGTTGGTGCGTCTTCACACCCTACTACTCTGTGCAGATAACTACCGAAACATCCGTGTCCGGACAGGATCTGCACAAGACGATAGCTGAGCTGGCCCCAGCGCCTCCTTACCCAGTGTTGAAGCAGGGGTCTGAGGGCTTCTATAGTATATTTACCGGCAGTCGCTCCCGCCAGCTCCTTTTCCCACTCTGCTAGCATTTCTTGGGCTTCCAGAGCTCGCCAAGCGTTTATTTCTTCCAGCGTGGGGTTGCTTCCTCTTTCCCTGGCTTCAGCTCTCCGCCAATATACTTCGCTAAAAGCAACCGCATCGAGATGCCAGGGTGCGGTACCGGCTATGACACACACTGCGTCATAGGACACAGTGCGGTACGCCCTCGCAACCCTGGCTGCGATCACTCGCTGCGACTGCCTGAGAATCGTGCGATTGTGCCTGGTAAGTTTGTCGGCCCATATTGGGCACCCGTAGAGTGCTTTCGCCCGGATCGCATTTGCGTATAGGTGGCGACACCCCCCATTCGGCCCGCCGAGGTTCGGCATTATGCGCGAGAGCATGTTTGCGGTGGCGGTGAGCTTAGGGGCAAGTGCCGCGAAATGTGGTCTGAAAGTCCACCGAGGGTCGAGAATCAGCCCTAGGTATTTAAGCGTGGTACCAACCCGGATGACTACTCCACTGACAATGATGTCTGCGCCTTGGGGTGGAGCTTTTCTGTGTCCGTAGAAGCATATAGCTTCTGATTTCTGAAGGGCGACCTCGAGGCCGATCTTTTTGATTTCAGAAACCACCCGAGCTACTCCTGCTGTCGCTCGAAGGCGCGCCTCCTTAAAATCTTGTCCAATAGCGACCACGAGGGTGTCGTCTGCATAGCATATCGTTGACACTCCCGGAACTAGTTCCCCTCGCAGCACTCTATCGTAACCTATGTTCCAAAGGAGGGGGCCAAGAACCGAACCTTGTGGAACGCCGCACTTGATGAAGTGGCTCCCTATGCTATTTTGTTTCGGGAAGATAACACGACGGCCGTTAAGGTACGATGCTACACATCTTCTTAAATGGGCCGGTAAGCCGTGGTGGCGCAGGCCATCCAAGATACAGTCCCAGGGCAAGGAATTGAAGGCGTTCGCAATGTCTAACGACACCGCTAGAACTACTCTGCCCCGTGACACCTGCTCCTCGCACACGCCTCGCAGTTGCGCAATTGCATCGATCGTTGACCTGTTTTTTCGGAAACCGAATTGAGCCTCATGTATGTTCGGTCCTATAGTTTCCAAATGATTATAAATTCGGCCGGCAATGATACGCTCGAAAAGTTTACCGGCTTCATCTAGGAGAACGGCGGAGAATGTGCGGCGGTATCACTTAACTCTCTCGAGACTCCGGCTCGTTTCTTAATTGTGGTCGTACCAGCACAAGTTATACCGAACGTTCAGGCCGTTCAAAAGAGGTTTTTACACAAGAAACCATCGATAAGATGGAGTAACATTGGACAATTGAAAAATAAAAGTGCATGAGGGGACTTAACCTATAACCAGCGCCGGCTTAAGGGGGTGGCGAACAAGGCAATCACCCGGGGCCTCGTTCTTGCACCGGTCTCGCGCAACAACTCAAGCAAATTAAAAGAATATCGATTTTTTAACTTCACATTTATTTTTAATTTAAAGCTTACGAATTTGATCCTTACTTATTAAGGTTATAACATAATGTAAATCACAGTAAAGTTAGTTAAATAATTCATTCACTTAAAAAAAATCAATGAAATGAAATGAAATTGTTTATTTGCTAAGATAGTGGTACAATTAGATGCATTAATTATAAAAATCCGCACAATCCGCCATATATAAATCGGCATACAAATGTCATTAGTTTTATTATGTCACATAATGGAAGCATTAACATAATGTCGTAATAATAGGAAAGTTAAGTTAATTAGAATTTGTGTCAAACTTATGATCTAGATACTCGCCCACGCTATAAAAGCACCTTGCCTTTAGAAACCTAATCTAATAAGTAGTAATATGAGAAATATCTAAACCAGACCTACTTTCGCGTCACATACATTTCACAACGAACAAAGGGTCTCGTAAAGATCTGACGCCCAGAGCCTCGCAATGGGTAACATCGCCTCTGCCTATAGGCATCTTAATTGCGCAGATCAATCACATTTTATATTAGTATTGGGATATGAAAAAGGCAACCGCTCGATGGGTGCCTCGTATGACACTAGACCTTATGACCACAAAACGTAGCGATACCATAGATGAAACATTGATCCTTGTCCAAAGAATCTCAGGATTGTGGGTTCTGTTGGACGATGACCAAGATGGGTCTTTCGGGCAGGAAGACCATACACTTTTTGGGATGTACGCGTTGTCATTCATATCATTTAAAGTTTATAACGATGGAACCAGTGACCTGGCTGGCAATGGCAAAAAATTGTTACGCCATGGCTATTAAACTATTTAATCACCTTCCTAGATGTTATAGATCACTGACCTGTAATGCTTTCAAGGGGAAGGTGATTGAATTTTTCGAGTCAAGGTGCTTTAAGGTGATTGCTGATAGCGTTAAGCTGAAAGTTAGCTGAAAGTAGCTGTTTTAGAGCTGACCTGAAATTACCAAGGCACTTAGCGACCCACCTGTAGTGCGGCCACCGTGTATCCTAGCAAGTAGCCAGAGCGCAAGCTACTAGGCTCTAGTCGCTAAGCAAGGCGCCTGTCTGTGCGGACGTAGCCTTAAAGCGTGGGCTTTTTATGACATTATGTTAATATTCTTATTGTCATTATAAAAATTAAAATGATATCTATTTAATTGTAACACTATCTTAGCAAGTAAACGATTTCATTTCAATGCACTTGTAATGTAATGTTTCAAATATATTTTCTTAAAATCAAATAAAATTCAACATCTTTGAATATCTGGGATTTAATTTCTATTTTAAATACGTTAAACATACTAAAAAAATCGTGCTTTAAATTTTACTAAATTATAATCTTCGTTCTATTTTGTATTCAATGAATTTTTCTAGCCTATATAAAAACCATATTATACTGTAGATTGGGGTTAGAAATAACAAAACTCAATTAAAAACAGGTACATTTTATTGAAAAAAATATTTACACAGCAAAACAAATAAATAATCTTATGTTGTATATTAGTCTATAAAACATTTAATCCACTGAAATAAAATACTATACATAACTACATTTAAATTATTTACAATAATACCGCTTCAGAGGGTATGACAGTGCATTTATAAAACAATATAACATTATATACCTCATCTCGAGACTGTATTTAGGACATCTAAATGGAATACCTAAAGTTTAGTTGCGATAATATAAAAACAGTTATGTCTGAAAGCCATCTCCCCGGGGCCTATGTTAAGTTCGTAACAGGGATAGACCTCTGGACTAAGCTAGGATTAAGAAATTTCAAAGATCACATAAATTATTTTTACACTTATCTAACAATGACTGTTAACAAATTGCCTATAGTTGCACATCTAATGTCTTCTATTTAAAAAGTTTTATATCTATATTATTATGATTGTAAAAAGCGCATCTCCCTTGTACGGAGCCATGACAGGCCACAGACTAAAACATTTTTAATCTATGGAATCGATTCAGTCTGTCAACTGTCACGCGCAACTTAAGACTAAAATAAAGGTACCCGCCCGTGATGTTATAAAAAATCTCGAATTGTTTATGATTTTTAAAAATCTTTATCACAATAAAATAATTTGTTCAATATTGACACGTCTGGCCTAAATCATGTCATATAGGCCTACCAACTACATATTAAAATTTCCGTCACATTATTAGCGAAGAAACAATATTGCCATTTTAATTAAAAATATCAAGCAAGAAAATTCTTGGTTAATTTAATAATAATTGTTTAATCAAGCCATATCTTGCAATTGATTGATAGGTTTTTTATGACGTTTTCCACGATTTTTGACTTGGTATTCGAATAAAATGTTTAAATGGCAACACTGTTTACACCCCGTATGTCACTATAAAATTAATAACAAAACTAGCGCGAATCGCGAAAAACAAATTGTAAAATAAATACTGTACTTATGTATGTACCAGGCCAGAATTATTGTCAATTACAAATATCTACAATCGAATATTTTGACTAGAAATTATAATTATATATTTTCTAACAAAAATTTAATATACAGTGATAAATAGCGTATTTCCTTATTATAATTGTACAATGTCGATGAAGTGTTTACATCGATTCGGATAAAGTAGACATTCATTTATTCTAGGATAAATAATTTGATATGAACCGCCATTTTATACACGATAAACGAATTTTGTTTTATACAAATTCTTTCCTGAATCATAAAAAAATCTCAATATCTAGCCAATCTCAATAAAGAAATCTGGAAACTGAAATCAATTACACTAGCTACAGTAAAGTTATTGAGACTGAATCTTATATAAAATTGGGTCATTATAAAACCAGAAATACTATTTTCAAGATAAATTTCACATCGGGATATCTTTAAATTATACCTGGTTACTTATAATCCAAGCTATACCCCAAAGTATTTCATCAAATCAAACGCATAATTAATTTTTAAACATTTCTGTTTCATGAGTGTATTAAAAGTTACGCATAACTAATTGCACTCATGCAAAGCAATATTTCATCTCTTTCTGTCAAATTGTCGATACGCTGTGACGAAAAGAGACAAGTGCTAAGTAACTTAAACATACTATGAGAAATAAGGGTGTTAATATTTTATTAATAAAAATACATGTTTTAAAACATTTTAGCTTGGACTATAAGTGCACCGAGAACCATCAGCTGCCTCCGACTACACTGTCCACATCTAAAATCTATTGGAATAATATTCGAAGATATTAGGAACCATCGAAATATTGATCATGTCTAACGAGTATCTAAAATTTGAAACAAAAACGTATTTACAAGTGAAAATCTCTCTTATAAAATCATGATTTTCTATTAAAACTTGCCCTAGAGTTGTCATCGCGAATTCCGTAACCGAGTATCGACTTTTATGTTCTTCTTACACTTCTCTTTTCTCTTATCCTTCTTCTTCCTTGGGGTCTCTGTTATCTCATCTTCGACAAATGCGTCACCGCGTTCCGAATCGACAGTTAAATTCGACCCATCGCTTTTTTTATCCAATTCGGACATCGCTTCTTGAATAGCGTTCTCTAAAAGAGTGTTCAATTTTCTGCTCCTGGAAATTTTACAAAACATAGTTTAGCGAGCTAACTAACAAAAGCATGCTAAAACCTTATTTAAACATTTAAAATTCTGTATTTTTATAATCTTTAGGTTGGGTTAATATTACACATTTTGTTAAATTAAAACTAAAATCGTACATTGTCTAGAAATAACAACTTATATAAGAAAAACTACAATGAACACTTGATACACAAGAAAAGGGGTCTTTCATTACGAAATAGCAACGGCCTTTTATAAAACGTGGACTAAGTATAGAACGATGTTTGTTACCATGGTAACCATTACGCAATAGAAAGGGCGTTTAGTCCAGACTTTATTACACGGCTGCAAGAATCCTAGCTTCTTGTGTCTTCTCCCATTTTCCTTAAAAAATACAATTCTTCTTACAACCGAACATAAAAGCAGTTGATTCCTAGACAATGTATCGCCAAACGTCGTAACGTCCACTCACTTCCTGTGCTTGGTTCGTGCCGCGTGATGAGCTTCCAACCCTTCGGTGAGGGTCAACAGCCTTCCGTCATCCACGTGACTCGGCGCCTTGTCGCCGCCGAACCAGCGTACATTCCACTTGCCATCATCACACCGACCCATCAGTTTCCCCGGCCAGGAGACGTAACCCTTGACCGGGCCCCAAACTAAATCTCCCACTTGGAACTTGGACTCGCTCCTCGCATCTAACACACCAAGACGTTAAGACTCTATCCGACACCGATCCATCACCTCGATCACAAAGCCGAAGCAAATTGCTCTTCACCCATAGGCTGGTATTTCAGAACGTTACGAGATTGCTCTAGAACGATCTACTGCGATCAGTCGCAAGTCAAATCTTTTGTAGACGTTTTGGAATACTGGCCTTACATTAAGAGTACAGAGGCGGGACTATCATATCAAAATTCAAAATGTTTGACGTATAGTTCACGCACTCTCAACTCTTAACCAAAGATATACACCAACTGTTGTATTCTCAATTTTTTAAACCCCAGACCATTTTTGTATGACATTGCTAATGTCTACGAATTGGTGCTGATGTAAGCTAACAGCGTTAACAATTGAAAAGCTTATAGTTAAATAGTTAAAACATTTTGCGATGTTAAGTGTATACAGAAGTACCATTTGGAACTTTCGAATAAAAAAGGGCTATTTGACAAGATTAGTGATAGAACCTACATATTTATAACTTCAATAACCCGCCAAAACGCGACAAGACAAGATGGCGTCGCACCAGTTCCTATGACGTACCATGCCAAACGTTATTAAATTACACACCTTGTGTGTTTTTTGGTCAAAAAGAGGCTCAAACGAAATTAAACTCCAAAACAAAAAAAAAACTCCAAGACCGACGAAGACTTTATTTACTGACACGGTACGTCATCCACACGAATACTCGTTTCGTGTCACGTGTCAAGTATTTTTTAATTATGATTTTTGGTTCAATTAATAATTATTTACAAGTTATTTTACAGATTACTCTCCAAAACCCCTTCATTTATCATAGGAGCTGTTCATGTATTACGTAAACAGATTTACTGCAATTTATTCCCCCCCCCCCCTTTTTTTTGTTAGCAAAGCTCTCAAAATAATACCGAAACAGTACATAAACGTATTATTTTTTGTAGAAATCCTTGAAAATGCATTTCGTGTTAAGCATAGAAGACAATGTGTGGGTAAAATGTGTAAAAAAGTAAATAATTACTGTTGACGTAGTCAGCAAATAAGAAAAACAAATATCCCCCCACACCTTCAGTGCTTACGTAATACTTGAACGGCTCCACACTGTCAAATAGCCCGAAACAATTTAAATATAAAATCACAATTATTTCCTTTGAATTATGTAAGAAAATTCCAAACAGTGAATTACAACGATTGACCAAGAACAATGTTACATAGAATGAAATGTGCTTACTTACAATGATTATGGAATGATCGCTTTACAATGATGCGTTAGTATAATCCCAATTCGTGAGCCAATTTTGTTACATGGACAAGTGCAACGGAAAGCAAATATATAAAATTGGTTTCCACTGCACCGTTACAGCTGTATCTTGTATTAACCCAACCAAAGAAAACCAATATCGCATTATGAGGAAGCTGAAATACGATAATACATTATTTTACCGAATGCGATTCGCGAACTCAATAAAAAAGATTTCTAAGCACTGTGGAATACTCCAAGAATTTAGGAAAAATAAGACAAAGCGGTTATAAACATTACGTTCACGATAATATCTCGCAGCCAACTAGATTAATTAGCCGTTCAATTAACATCCTAGCATTTTAACTAAACGGCGCCGTTTAACTAACGACCTGAAAGATGCAGCTGTTGCGTTTGTTACAACATTTAATAAAATTGCTAATGCTTAGGCCATGCGTACGATAGTTATTATTTGACAGAAATAAAATAGATGACATAAAAATATTTCTTTTAGAATAAAATTTTTAAAACAAATTCACAATTTAATTGTTACTACACTCTTCCATTGTACTTGTTGTTTTGTGGGAAAACACCATCAAAATTATGGTTTGTAAACGCCAAATTGATAGTTTAGTTTAGAGAGTGGCAGAAAGTGGAATTAAAATTAATTTAACAGTCAAGAGTCTAGGAAAGTTATGAAACGTCATTGACCTAAGCCATTTGCCTAGCTGTTTGATTAACTGGCTGAACATCTTTCAGGCCGCTAGTTAAACGGCTAGCCTGTTAATTAAACGCCTGATTAAGCAACGACATATATATAGTATATATATAGTATATATATTTGGTGGACAAAATTTAATTTCAAACGAAATATAGAAATACCAAAGAGCAGTTTTTTTTAACCTTTTACTAAATTTTGTTGGAGTATCGAATAACTAGACGTAAGCTATCTTAAAATATTTATTCTATAAGTAAGCAAATTTTCCTAAGAACTTCCTTAGAATAACTTGCTCCGCTATTGACCAATAGATGGCGCTATTTCACAGTTGAGTTCGCGAATAATTAGGACGCAAATACATAACCAATACAAGACACAACATTAAATAATTTTGAATTTTGTTAGCTATGAGAAAAGCGTGAAATGGTTTCGATTAGTACACAGGAATCATTTAGTGTATATACAAGGATGGTGCTTCGTGACATGGATGGGACCAATTTTCATTCATACCTGTTCATCATTTTTTATTACTACAAATTCAAAATATATTTTATAACATCTAAACCGGCAAGTGTTTTTTACCATTTATAAACAAATATAAAAAAAACTTTAAAACTTTAGATACTTAAAGTTGCCTGAAGAGCAACATCATTTTATATGTCGCAGTGAAGTAGTTAAATCAGAGAGTTAATTGAATCTCTAGACAGTGCACGAAATATATTCAATCAAGTCGCTAAAGTTCCATCAGACAAGTGGGTGAAATAAACGTTGGAGTTTCTTAAACTTTCCTGGGCAACAAGACTAACCTAACCTAACCATTTACAATAAAACAAAACACGGAATTTCCAAGCACTCAGTTCTTCACGATTACAAGGAAATAACAATAACAAAAAAATATCCATGATTAATTCATTCGTTATTGTTATCTGAAACAAAAACCGACTCACACAATAAACCGACGTTTGCCAAAAGCAATGCTCTAAAATTAATCAGCTGCTGTCGTGACCCCATCTTGTTTTACATTATTAATCAACACTCTGGTTTTCGGTCAGACAGATAGTTAAATGTTTTCAGCGCAGCTATTTAAATCAAAATGCTAGACTGGACTGAATATCGATCTAAAATAACTTACTAGAGATTGAATTAACTCTATGATTTAACAACTTTACTGCGACATATATATTAAATTACGTAACATTTCAGAAAAATAATTAAAACAAATATTGAACAAGAAGAGAAAGGGCATTGACTATGGTCAGCCCCTAGTCTAAAAATGTCTGTGAACCACTCTTTAAGGTATGTATGAAAATTGACATCCAAAAGAAAGAATAATCCCATAAGCCAAACTCACCATGTCCAGGCCCCATTCGGTCATATTTGTCCGAACTAGTTCCCTGATAATGACTCTTCTCTTGCATGTCATATTCCAGATCTTTCATATAAGTCGTCCTCATAATCTTCTCGTTTCTGTAAGAGTCAAATTCGTTTTTGCGCTTGTAACATGGAGGCCGGTCGTATATATTGGAGCCCATGGGCAGAAGTTGATGCTGTGCCGGGCCAAGGTATGGCATCTCGGTGGATTCCACGCGGTTAGGACGCATCAACTGCATATTTGATAGGAGATCTGGAAATAGTTTTTATAAATGAATACACATTTATTAATTATTTTATAGGATGCAGACAGGCAGGAGGATCAGGATCACCTGATGTTAAGTGATACCGCCCCACCGCCCATGTACATTGCAAGAATATTCGCAAGTGCGTTGCGGGCCATTGTTAATTAGTCTTTTCTTAGAAATCAATTTTTAGTTTTCAAATAATAAAGGTTTAACATTTCGGAAATCGTCAAGTATGGTAAGAGCAGAATTAAATAAAAATTTAAAATAACAGTGGAAATGAGTACACATGTATCAAACGCTAATCTAATTTACATTTTAAATTATTTCCAGCTCTTCCATAATAAAACTTAATAGTAAAATCTATAAAAATACTTTTTTAACTGCTTTAAACACGGGTGATATTTGTGAGTGTATGGGTGATTATGGCTATAATTAAGTTAATAGCAAAGGCACAAACGATGTTTATAATTACTATTCATTATTTTAGTCATATTAGTGCCTACTAATAATAACTATAAGACAGCATCAAGTAAGGCGTAGATTTTTATTTCGTAATAGAATACATAAAAATATGTGAACACCATTTATCTCAATATATCTATATCTGCTGCATTGTTTTTTATAACCTAATAAATACGCTATTTTATTTTAGTATAGGTTCTTTTTGTTGTACCTACAGGGTGTTCACATATAATTGTCGAATCAATGTATACAAAATATATAGTTTCTTGCCAGTTCTCCATATGAAACTACCGTTTGGAAGAGGCAACTAATGGATTCCTCAGTACATGGATTGAGTAGAGATGACTGCCCTACTCGTGTAAATAAATCAATTTAATCCATAAGTATATAACAACTTACTAGACGCATCAGTGTCGTGGGGTTGTTCAGTTCTGGGAACGGTCCAGGCGCGTTCCTGGGACTCTGCCATGTCCTGCTCACTGCTTGACACGCATTGTACCATACCCTGGAATCGTGGACATACCATATCAATATACTTTATACAGTAGTTTTGTTGAACTCAGCCTCTCTCTCTTCTCTCTCTCTTTCCACAGTTTAAAAGCAATAACTTTAATGTACTTTAGTTAAAAGAGTGGATTGTAATATATGTATTTTCTTATAACTTTTAACAATTTTAATATAGTTTTTTTTTAAATTTAATTACTTTTGTAATAAAGAAAAACTTATAGGTATTCAGGTATTCAAAAAAATAATACTTTTCAAAGGGCTCGAATTCTACCCGTTACTTATGCAGAGATAAAAGATAGTATTTAAAGTGTCTATATGAAAAGGAGCTATGGGAAACAGGAGCAGAGGGGGCTCTATAGAAGATGCAGGAAGCAGCATCAAATGGAGAACGAAAGCAATGGATAGAGAAATTTGCAATACATACACAGAAATATACAAAATAACAATAATAAAACAAAAAAAAAAGATTTTTTTTAAAGATCAAGGTATGTTTAAGTATGTAATACGTGTGTCCTGTGGCTGTACAGCGCTGGTCTTTCTGCCAGAGACCACAGCTAGTTTGCGCCTCAGTCGCAAAAATAATAAGAAGGGTTCGGATCAATGATACTGCCATTAAAAGTTAAGCTCTATTTGTTTAAATAGGGAAAAATAAACTTACCGAAGAATTAACATCAGCGGGCTCCGGTGATTTTGTTGTTGTATCTGCGTAATTTCCCTGAGTGGAGACACAGCGTGAACCATAAATTCTAGGACTGGCGGCTTCAGAGGCACCCAACGGACTATGCGTCGTCGTATCTGGAGGACTACTCCCCGTCACGGCTTGATTACTGGGAGACTTCCCGCCCCTTTGCTGGTTCAGCAGCGTTTGCGTGGACACCGAGTGCCGGACGGAAAATTCCTCTTGCCCCATCTGCGGACTGAACTCATTCAGAAACTTGTAGTCCTCGGAATTCACTTTGTTCTCTTGAGGGATTTGAGCTTGCGGCCGCTCTTTTTGATCTTCTAAAGTTTCTGTTTGAATAAACCTCTTCTGTACTTTGTTCATAGCATCCATGAAGCGCGATGAGTTCCCGCCTTGTAAGTTCGTCGATTGGGAGTTGTGAGAGTTGGAAACGAGGGTTGTCTGTTGCTGCACTATTGTCGTGTTTTGTTGAACGAATGTGGAGTTACTTCTGTTGGACGCGGGTATGGTGACCTGCTTGGGAGATAAGGGCACCATCAAGGTTTGCCCGATTTGATTGGTCTGTATAAACTCCTGGGCTTGAACGTTGCCAGATCTAACTTGATTCTGGTTGAAGGTGACGTTCGTCGGGCTTAAGTTTGCCAGTAATGGGCTTAACTGGCCGTTGAAGTTGGGACTGTTGACCATCATCTGACTGTTAGGCGACAGGAATTGTGCCCCAGGGCTGTGTTGAGATTGGATGATCTTGCCTTGTTGATTTTGACGTATGACGACGCCGCTGTTCGTTCCTGTGGTAAATACGCCCGGGTTTTGTACTGGCGTAAGAACATTTTGGCCGTTAACAGTTTGTAACTGTAATTGCATTGGCATTCCAGAAGAATTATCCTGGATAATTGCCGTGCCATCGGCCGTCATAACCATTCCCCCGAGATTGGGTACTATGAACTGCTGGAACGTTGGGAAGTTTGACATCACGTTGCTAGCGTTATTAATCAAATTGACGGGTTGCAATAAATTGATTTGTTGTGATGGTGATGTATTTGTGATGATTTGTTGTGATCCAAAGTTATTGGAGTTGCCTTGCCCATTCATGACGATATGTGCGGGAGTACCAGACTTCCCGGGAACAATTGTAAGCGCTTGCAGCATCGGGGTTGGTGAAATATTATTTGTCGGCGACAGCTGAAAGCCTCGAGGAGAAAACTGTGGACTAGAATTATGCTGAGGCGACGAGTGGAGCATAATGTTATTGGGATTCTGCTGTGGAGCCGTTATTTGCAAGACGTTAGTAATATTTGCAGTCTGATTTTTCTTCTTCTTACTTCTCTTTTTAATACTCTCCGGCGAAAGCATCGCGACACCTTGCACGAAACTCTGACCGTTTTTTACTTCAATCTGCCGAGATGATTCGCAAGATTGGCCAGACACTAGACCTCCGGTCACGATTTGAGGAAGCACGGTATTTTGTTGTACAACTTGGCCATCGACAGCCATCATGGGAGGCTGAATCATAAAAGGCGTGGGCAAAGTATTGACTACAACTGTCGGTTGATTCACCATCGACTGGCCGGCTGGAACCATTTGGCTTACTGAAGAGGTTACACTTGTCACAGCATTGGACATTTGCGATACCGTCGAAGTATTTTTAGGTGGCGGGGGTGGCATGTGGTTGCTGCTGACTATTATCTGACCGGTAGATGAGATCACAATCTGACCGGGAGTGGCTCTCTTGCCCATAGTCAGTGATATACTTTGAGTATTACTTGTTTCCGGTTTTGCAGGAAGACTGCTTATAACATTTTGAACCATTTCTAATGGAGACTTTGAGATCATATTTTGTGCCGTAGTACCAGCGATATGAAGAGGATAACTCGTAGGTAGATTGACAGAATTTATGAATGGATCCGGTTGATTGTTGGGTATCGCATACGTTGTCGCTAAATTAACGCTTGGAGGTGGCGGTGGTCTGATGAAATTAGCATGTGACGCATTAATAGACGTCGTTGCCGTGTTGGCTTTTCCTGCCAAAACCGAAGTAATCGTATCCCTAAGCACAGAGAAACTCGCCATGGTGGTGACAAACGTTTGTATGTAATTTGTTTGTATCAACGAGTACGGCGGCCCTCCCCCTAAATGAGGAGGAGGACAATAACCCGGCATAGCATTTTCATATCTCCTTCTGGGTTCGAGTCTAAACGTCTCCTGCCTTAGCCCAGGTTTCACGCCGACCATTGATATGTTATCTACTTCCATTAGGTTTTTATTTACATTGTGGTTTGATATAAAGTGCATCATTTGAGTTCCGGTTATCGATTGAGGGTTGGGAGGCCCAGGCGAATTGTACGGGTAGGCTTGACTATTAGGCGTTGGGGGGTTACTGCTAAAGTTATCACGGCTAGAACCAGGGTTTGAATACGCTGGGCTGGGCATAGGGAATGTACAATTCAGCTGTTGAGAGCCATTGCTGCCGCCACTGTGTGGTGTGTCAGTACTTCGCGAACTATTAGATAACGTCGGGGAAGGCTCTGGAGGCTGCAGGGTCTCTATCGGTGACACATTACTGGTGCTGACTACGCCCGCCTGAATTGGCCCACAATTTTCATTCGACAAGGTATTTCTTTCGAGAAACGTCGACGATGTGACAGGACTCTCGTCGAAACCGTGTTTTGGACTAGCCGTATCGAGATCCTGGTAAATATTATGCTTGAGTTTATGTCTCATGTGAGTTTCTCCTTCGCAATTATTTCCTTTGAATGTTACATTGCAGCCTTTGCAACATTGTGACATCATATTTTCGGAAGTCTTTTCCGGCACAATGCTGCTGTCTGGCGTATGAGGCGAGGGAGATGAATTTGGTACCATATTATTTCTAAACACGTTGATTGGTTCATACTGTTTATTTATTGGTTTCCCTTTTTCGGTCTGATTTTGTGAATTGTAAGAACTCGTGGAGGCTTCGTACGAATGGCCTTCATATGCCGAATTGACGCCGACTTGACGAGATATCGTGTTGTTTAAAAGAACAGTTTGTTGTGCCAAGTACCCGCTTGGATCATCCATAAATGATGGAACATTACTGCTCATAATATCGTCACACGTTTTCTTTTGATCTTGCAAATATTTCATTCCATTGTTTCCAAAGACAATTTGCTTGTTTTCTATTTGATTATTTTTCTTTTTAGGTGTTTTATTCACCTTCCCTTTCTTTTTGTTGAGATCCACGTTCGGCCATTGCTGACTCATCATGTTATAATGCTGCGGCAATGGCGGTACTCTGGGGCACATCACTTGGTTCACACTATGTTCGTTGTTAGGGAAATTATTTGTTTGGGGGGTTTCTTCTGGATTTGTGTTAACATCATAATCCAAACCATCTATTTTCTGTAACTTTGTGCTTGGACTTGTTAATGAGTTAGGGGTACCACTGTCAGTTCTTTTAACCTGCCAAGGCGGAGTTTTCGCCGAATTTGTTTTGACAACGGCGCCATTCTGTATAACCAATTGGTTTTGTGGCACAAACTGATTCTGCATTATTTGATTATTCTTATTTATATTCTCCGTCATTTGCGTTTTGTAGCCCTTCATGACCTCTATCTGCTTTTGATTTCTCTGTATGAAAATTTGTTGCTGTTCATTTATTTTCTGCATTACCTCTGGCGTAAGAGGTTGATTTAACCCACAAAATATTTGAGACTCCTCTTTCGTCTGTTTTATTTGCATTTCCTTGTCATCTTCTTTTCTTTCCTGTTCTATATTGTGTGGAATAATACTCATAGAATTTTTGACGTTAGCTGTTTTATTGTAGCTTGTATTAACACCAATTATCTGTCCATTAGTTCCCAATACTGGAAGACCAACGTTTAAAGCGTTATTGACAGTGGATGGCAAAGCCTGATTTGGTTTTTGGTTCATTTCAATATTTTCTGGGTGCTGAGTTATCCAACCACTACTAACAGTCAAATAGTGTGAACTTCTCTGCACGTGCGTTTCTTGTTTCACATCTTCTGGGATAGCATTGAGCATATTTTGTTGTGGGAAGGGTAAACACTGCTGATTCGCAGGCCGTTGAACTATAGATCCAGGAGACGATGTCCTTTTCTGATCTTCAAAAGTCTGCAAAATAAAAAGAGGTCGTGATATATCAAGTAAATTGTTATCCTATAAATATGATTCACAAAAGCGATTCGATAACGGTATTCATAGTTGATGTGTGTGATAAAAATAAAGAATCGCCGCAGGCACCGCTATTGGCATCGTCTCAACTCTTATCACGGCTATGAATATGTAATGTCAAGTACCTTGAACTCATTGAGGGGTCTCTCCCTTTGCACCATCATTTGAGACACGCTCATATTTGGCGCAAAACCCGTTCTTTTCTTCATTTTCTTTTTAGCCGGCTCCACACCTGAAATTATACATTAACTAATACATTATTTCTTCTCGTATCTTCCTACTTTCATATAAAACATGATTTTACGTTTGAACCAATTATCCAACAACACTTGACCCAGATGTGAGGGGAAGTGAAAGATCCATTTAGTAGAAAGCAGGTTACCTAACAATGAACCTAACGTTAGGGCGCATACACAGCTCCTCGCATTAAGTGTAAACGTTACAAATGACTCTTCATATTTTCTTAACAGCCTGGGAACGACCGCAATGCTCATTTCGCAGTGAGATCTTAAGACTCAATTGTTAAGGCAGGATATAATCATTAAGAATTCTGCAGGTGAAATAATAACACGTTTAAATTGGAATACAAATTCACAGCGAGTAATGTTAAATATGATTATATCTATATGTATATAATTAGACTGTACGCGTGTATGAGACTGAACTCCTCTTAAACGGCTGGACCGATTTGAATGAATTATTTTGTATACGTCTGGTTTACGTTCACAAATTGGCCTTCAGGTGGCGCTGTCGGTATCTATTTATCTACAAAACAAATAAACGGCTGTCTTCGATGTCTTCTGTTCGTAATGAAACTCCTCAACGGCTGGACAGATTTTGGTGACATTTGTTGTGTAGTCATTTGGAGTTTATTGTATGTGTGTTCAACACAGGTGTACAACAGGACAACGTCTATCGTATCCGCTAGTATAGTAATGCTTTTAAAAATATGACCTTATCGTTAACTTTTTCTAAGCTATTTCTTCGTTTTAAATCGTTAACGATATTATCTACCTAATTAAAAACAATTAGTGGTATGTGTGGTTTAGGGATTTTGTTTTTATTCGTTTATGTTGAGTAAATAAACTCGGCATTAACCTTGGAATAGGCTGACGAAGACAAGTGCATACCTGTCTTCGCAAGCATTTGCTTGGAGCGCAAATGGGTTTAACTGGGCGCTTTGCGTTTAACGATATTTAACATACGTAAGAAATATACGTTAGAATGTCTAATAAATAGACACCGGTTGAAACCACTCCTACAATGTTACTTATGGTATGGTAGAAATTTTATTCTCTCCTGGTACACATTTGTCTCTTATCTACTATAAAAAAAACGGCTAAGTTTTCGTATTTAAAAGGCTATATTTAAATTATAACGACATAAATAATATAAATATTTAATATACTAAACTGTGTATAAAACACGCGATATAAGATTTGTTCTTTAACAGTTTTCATTTCTCGTCGTGTAAATAACGTATGAGACATCAGCTGAAGTACTAGGACTGTATAAATGTAAAGGAATTTATATTTCATCTATGAACCATAGCCTCAAGAATAACAAAGTGCTGGGTGCTAAACTGTCAGTATGGACGTACCCTTAGGGAAAGGTCGCGAGGCTACCGACCGGATGACTTTGCGCCGATCTCTAGACGACTCTAATCTCAAACGATGCAAAGACACTCTCTATTATTTTCTACATTTCAACCATTTACGGCTTTGTTTTAGATTTAAACATAGACTTTCTTTTAACGTCTCTTAATACTGATTCAAAGATAAATTAATCAAAAGCTTTTAATATTCAAAATGCACTCCATTATATTATTTTTAAAACAAACTAAAGATAAATGGAATGGTGCAATTCAACCATTAATTAAATACTGATTAAAAGCTTGCAATTAGGTAGATCAACTATTTACTAAATTAAATGATTGTTAATTCTTAATCAACGATTTTGAGTACGATTACACAAAACAATATTTATATAATACTCATAGTAATGTCAAAACCATTAACCAGGGCACCATAATACAGCAACGAATAAACATTCTATTATATGAATAAAATAAGCTAAACGGTAGCATTAGCATATTTCCCTTTTCCATTACAAGTATAAAAACATGATTTTTTATTCATGAAGGCCGGTTATCATCCTCGACCAAACAATAGAGTTATTCATTCTTTGACGAGTTTATTTCAAGAATTCAAATTAAAACGATAAAATCTATTACAACGTCTCCTTTCATCTTGGTACCTCTGAGCGGATTGTTATCAAATTACTTCATCTTAAACAATTGTTTTAATCTTTTTACTTTTCAAATATAAATACGTATTATTTCAGTGATTTCCGTAAAAGATCTATCTATCTTTAAAGTCTAGCCGATTTTATGACAAACAAATTCTAAACTCTTACGTTTGCCTAATTAAAAACAAAAAAAAATTACGTTATCGCATAGCCCTAAAACGCTGATAACGAAACCATTAAACCGTAGATAAGGCATTTAAGCAGGTGCACCCCAAGGCGATACAACAAAATCTAATCGCCTACAACCGCCAATTAAAAAAAGAAAAGGCGGGTAATTCAATCGCATCATAATTAGCGAGCCGAGTATAATAACGTTATCTATTTGCACATTACCCGTCAGATTTGCAATTAAAATACTGGTAGGAGCCGGGGTGGGTCGCGGGGCGCCGGGCGTCAGCGGGGGCGGCGGGGTGTGAGGTGCCGCTGCGGGCACAGATCAATAGTCGGGGTGCGCACCGCCCGCCTTGCACCACCAATTGTTTCAAATTACGCCCGGGCTTTGTTCCCGCTCGTGATCGCATCGCCAACGTTTTCGCTGGCCCCCAAACGGCTCACTTCCTTGATGGTAATTACGCAATACAGCGGCTTGTGGACACTTACCGATTTAACATTTTGGTCATTTTAAGAATACTTGGAGATTTAAAATAAATTTAGGTGTATTTAATACGCGTTGCGGTTCTGTGTTACGTTTAATATTACAGACATTAATTAGAAAAGTAAATGTAGCGTACAACAAGCTCAAACAAAGAGTTATTAGCCTGTGTAATCAGCGCTTACATTAAACAAAACAGTTATTACTTGTGAATCATCGTTCATTTTAAATTAAAAATACTACGACTAATCAATTTATTTACGGCTCTAACTTAGGCCAGATTGGTATAACCAAAGTAAAATTAAGTACATACACCTTTATAAACGAACATCACAATGATTGTATAACATGAATACGATATTGTTAGTGACAAGCTGCAACAATGTTACTATACCTCGGCTGGCGTCTGAATTGGGGAGACGTAATGTACTTTTGAACCATTTAAATTAATGTACCAAAAACATTTAAAGATATTCGTATTTAAAAACTACTTTGGAAAAATATTTCAATAATGTGATGATATAGTAGAGGAATACAAGAATATACTTTGACGATGTGATTGATACATTAATCTGTAACTTTTGTGTATAATTCTACCTTTTAAGTATATATTGGACGCCACTTTTGGCATAGCCAAGTTTTGTACCACCAAAGCATTTTTCTACCATATACTTGCGAAAAAAATATTATTATTCTTCGCTTTCAAAAAAATATACTTTAATATTGTAATTAAACATATGTTTCTCTAACAAAGATAACTATTTGAAATATGGTTTAACACACAAACAATACATATATGTAAAATGTCTTCATGCAAAAAATTAAAAACGTTTAACGTATGTATCAAAAGCTTTAAGTACTACAAGCGATTTAACTTCGAGATTCGTCTAGACTCTATCATAAATCTTATTAGATTGTCAAAGAGCGTGCACTAGACTAGCGAGTTTAACAATGTCATTTCATATAGGAACGATTTTAACACGTAGAAATAGTTTTCATTCATATTTATATAAATGAAATAAATCAGTTGCGTTTCAACCTTTTTAGTTCTAGGTCTCAGATTTCTGTGTATATTTCATGAGTTTCAATCTAATAGGTGATCTTGTGCCTGACACGCCGTAAACTTTTTGTGTCAAAGGCAAGCCGATTTCCACACGATGTTTTCCTTCACCGGTTGAGCAAATGTTAAAAGCGCACATAGAAAGAAAGTCCATTGCTGGCGGTGATCGAACCTACGACCTCAGAGATGAGAACCGCACGCTGAAGCGCAACACTGCTTGCTGTTAGCGTCACTATAACCCTTTGATGATTCTACATCTGTTTCCTTAGCTTTAATAGATAGGTATAGACTTATAAAATGACTCACATGTCAAAATTCAATACATTAGAAATAAAGAAGTCATTGTAAGTGATGTTTCCTTCACATGCCAATTGTTAAGAGAAATCTTACACAACCTTTATAATCTAAAACCTAGTTAATCCAGAGATAAACAAGGGTTATTGACCTTCAATCTGGACAAATATTTTCGTTATTATAAGATTAACTTGTGGGGCAATGGCCAGGACAGTGGGTGGGAGGGGGCTCGCCTCAATGCAATAAAACGTGTCGACTCAACTTGCTATTAAGCTTTGTTTTACAGTTAAATATTCTGAATCATCGTTAACAAAGTGGTATGTATGTATTGAAAAGCCTTAATGAAGAGATGTAAAAACTGGGAAGTTATGCCAACATTGCAGATCTGTTTGGTTTAATTATGCCAACAATTAAGTAATGTAAATCCAAAATTATTAAAAATTAATTGATAAACATTTATTTATAGGAAAGGCTCTTTTTAAATGCGAAAATAATTTCAATAAAGAAAATCGTATATCAAAGGAAAATGAAGTAATCTCAGAACCAAGTACCAGGGCAAGAGAAATCGCAAGAGGTAAGTATTCATTGCATTGCAGTCTCGGGTTGTTACTCCCTGCCGGACTGCAGTTCTCACTACTCAGGCGCTAAACACCCCCCTGGGGTAGGGTTGTCACATTGATATTAAAGCACTAATAGTGTTTTAGTACCTTGTTTCTTTAATGTATAAATCTTAAGGTTTTGATGTTTTAATGGCTATTGTTATGAGGTGTATGACATTGGCCTTAGTATATATGTACTAAGATTGCCCGTCCCCCAAGACTTCATACAAGAACATATTCTATAAGTCTTCTTTAACAAGCAATCTGTGTTCAGTTTTTGTTTCCACCACACTTAACTTCTTTTTTATTTCAGTATATTTATACAATAAATAATATTAAAACAATAGTTTAAACTTATTTAAACTTTTTCAGTCACTCAGATTTTTGCACATCGTATAAGCCTGTTTTAAGAAAAATGTTAGAAAAATTTCTGAATTGACAAGTCTGATGATATATACGGCTGTTATAACAAGTGTTTCGTTTGTAGGAACTGCTTAAGCAACGCAGAGGCCTAGTAATTTTTATATAAAATTAAAGACACACACGAACAAAACATGCCGCATGTGGCGTTACCTCGCTCTAAGGCGTTCCATTTAAAGCTTGATGTGCAAACAAAGAGCGCGGAACAAGCGACAAACACGCACAATCGGACCCAGCGTTCGGCAGCGTTCATTTGTTAAAAAATTGATTTCAATTGTGATTTCCATTTACCTCCTCTATATATCATACAAAATATCTATCAAACAAATAAAATTAAAATTTTCTTTTGAAAGATGGAACCATTCCATCAGTATTTTCTTGTCTTGTTCAACTATCGTTTACAGACAATCGATTTTTTTTTATATTTTATACGTGCCTGACATAATGTACGCTATTTTGCTCACGATATTTACAATACCCATGGATAATATTGAAGGACAATACAGAATATACTGTTTTTTAAGTATTTTAATTTAAATGCTTTCTGGCAACCCTGAATCACTAACCCCTCCCGGCACTTATCAACAAAGAAGCCGCTACCCTCTTTGTTACAAACTCCCATACAACCACTTTGGCAATGTTGCTCCGTTTACTACGTAACTAGCTTTAAAATGATTATGTGCTCATTTTAAGATAATACAAAATAATAGTTCACTTTATTTATTTATTAAAGGAATCAATTAATAACTAGAAAAGTTCGTTACACAAAAAGTGACGAGGGTAGTTTACTATCTTCGTGCGACTCTCATCTCTGAAGTCGAAACAATGTACTTTCTTTCTCTGTGCGCATTTAAAATTCACTAGAACGGTGAAGAAGAACCCGGTTTTTCTTAGACCCTAAAAGCCGTGTGTGTGATGAATGTTTGATCACAAATGAAACAGATATATAAATCTGAAGCCCAGATCAACGTTGGCATTGTAATTTAAAAAAAAAGAAATTTAAAAAATAATTTCAAAATGAGTTTTGAATTTAATTTTACAATTTTTAAAGTTGTTTTGCGTTAGTTGGGTGACAAATTGTGTTGACAAATACAACCAGTGTTGGCCTAAATTCTGAACCCTAACACTGTGGGTGCGTCGCCAAGTGCGTTATCTATTACACTGAAGGGAAACAGATCCAAAAAATAAACAAAAGTAAAATCCCTAGTTTAAATAATGTGTCGTGTTTCTTTCCCGTCTACACTGCACAGGTTGCACCCTACAGGAAACAAATCCGGATTACGAGTAGGCGAATCGAAGTCTTGTAAAATACATCGCAAATAGAGAGGGCACGTGGGAGGCGTTGGCGATTTTATACACTCCTTTTAAGCCAATCTTTTCTTGATTTTACTATTAAGAGCTGAGAACAGGCATTTATTTACTTAAAAGGCTTCCAAGACCTTACACATTATAAACAATTTTTGACAAATTTTTATTATTTTTATAATCTTATTTTGAAATGACCTTTGTACATTTCTATACCATCATTTTATACACGTTGCAGTAGTCTTTATATTAACGCCTGGTTTTATAGCGAACTGTGGAATCAGCCACCACTCAAACCAAACCTCAAACTCCACCGTCAAAGGCCGTCAACGCTCCTACTCAAAAGGGTATCCATGGGTTGCAACAATTGCCCTTTTCGGACGTCCCGTAGGCTAGTTTGCCCCCTTATCTTATTAAAATAATCTCAAGAGGCCGTGCAGTATTGTATCTTTGAATGTTTGTATGTGCGCAGTTTACCAGGGCACACATGACCCGTTTCGCTTCATACTGCTTAGATACGAATGCGTTAACTTAGAATCTTAGATTCCACGAAGAAAGACAAACGCTTGCCTATCTTGTTTTAAAGAAGCAGAGCAAATACAGGAAAATGTAGGCAAGGGAGCGCAAATAAATCATTACTCATAATAACAGAGTAGCAGGGTTTCTTAAAATGTACCAGAATATTCAGCACCTATACACCGCTCACGCTACCGTCTCTACACGTGGCCATAGGTTTCGAATACGCGTAACTGGATAGACCCCTGCTAATAACATGAAGCACTCCAACCTAACAAATCGAATAAAAATTATTAAAAGGACATCATTAGAGATTTAGATCAAAACACTTGCCGAACATCCGATTAAATGATAACTTAAATCTGGACCACTATATGATATGGAAGGTGATATGTTCTATGATTTATTGATTATTCATGTTTGATTAGAGAACTGGCAGTAAATGTACATTTAGCATTTTGATCAGCCTTCTTTGCCTGACACTCCATTCCTCACGCTGCTTTCCTTCATTGTAGAAGGGACTGTGAAATGCGCACATACATTTATAGGTACCCGGCAACTCTGATCGGAATAGGTCCAACCAGTTCAAAAAACGTACCATAAGACTTTACCTAAAAACAAATCCATATATCGTATAAAAATTCTCGTGTTAACAATTACTATTACTTAGCTTTAATAAAATTACTATGCTAAATTTGTTTTTTACGTCGGCTTTTTCCCTCTGTCTTCTTTGCCGATGAGTAGGGTTGCCTACAGGTTCAAATTTAATGACGTAGAATAAGTGATACCTGTCTATCTAATATTCCATAATAAACATATTTCAATGTTAAATCATCTAAATTCAGATACATTTAAAACAAATTCTTTAATTAATAAAGGTGTGTCATACAAGATGTGTATCTTGTCGAGTATACTTCAAACACGTGTACGAAAATAACCCCGCAAGTTGAATTAAGGTCGAGGCCATGTTATTTGCGGTAGAATAGTTTTTTGTTATTCATTTTTAGATGTAGATAAGAGGTACTTGTGTTTTGTAAGGCTTATAATTTGTGGATTGTTAATTACGACAATAGATATGTGATGAAATATTACGTTTCTTCACACGCACTGGCGCCTTTTCAGATCTGGGCCTCAGATGTCTTTATCTGTTTCATGATTGGCCAATCCAACAGGAAGGGTAATCGGCCTCCTGGACTTGACTTTAACGTTCGAGCGAATGTTAAATGCGCACAAAGAACGAAAGTCGATTGGTGCACAGCCGGGTATCGAATCTATACCTCAGTCATAAGAATCACTGAACATAGTAGGTTTATCACTGTTATACTACTACGACTAATATGTATGTTAGAATAATATTAATTAGTGGTATATTTATATCAAGATATTGTCAAACTGGATTTAGTGGAACCTACTATCACAGCCACGTAAAAAAAATAGTACCTGGATGACCGAGAGCCTTGCTCGGGATTTTTTTTATAAGTTGTGTTTTTTGGAAATTATATTTAAGTACGAATTACATAGTAATAAAATGATAAAATACGAATATAATTATAGAATAAAGATAATTATATTCATATTTAAGTTTTAATTTGACTGACATCTTTAAACGAGCAATTCTATGTTTAAGTTGATAAAACACGAATAAAATGCCATTTTCTAGAAATGATTCCTAGCTAGATCGATTAATCGCCCCCAAAACCCCCCGTATACTAAATTTCATGAAATTCCAATTATATATATATACAAGAATTGCTCGTTTAAAGATATAAGATAAGATTGACATAATCATTATTGGTCGAGTCTATGCTATATATATGTCGTACTCCACCGGATCACTGAATAATCTGGTTCAACTTGCTCGTAATTGGATGAAAACAAGGCGCTGGAATGCCTCGAATAATCGGATCAAAAGAAAATCTTGTATACTTAATCAATACATCTGTTTGTACAAACATTTAATGGTTAGTGGTTTTGTTGCGTTGAACTTATTTATTTCTTTTGTAACTAACTAGTTAGTAGAAATACGCTAACATAAATTATATAAATACACGTACAGTTAACATAAAATTAATAATAAGCCCAAAAAAAATGCCCTTTTCAAAACATCTAGAACGGATATAAACGCAAATTTATCACTTTATTACATAATCTGTCATTTAAAAAATCTTGTAAGTATCGTTTGAAAAAAAAAAGATATTATTTTTTTTTAAATAAAAATCTGCTTTTACTGTGCAAGATGTTATGCGACAGAATTGCAATCTAAAGTTCTAATTAGTAACTACTAAACGAGTACATCAACCAATAGCGTGTATTTTGTCTCGATGTACATACTACATCTGTCAATGTCTGTTACAATGGCTTTCTCCCATGGCACTTTTCATGGCTCTGTTTACTCTATTTTTTTATGTTATAGGAGGCAGACGAGCAGGAGACTCACCTGATGTTAAGTGACACCGCCGCCCATGGACACTCGCGCTGCCAGAAGCCTCGCAAGCCTTTTAAGAATGGGTACGATCTATCTCTCCCTCGATCTTTCTCACTTGCTTGCTCTAGGTAAGTAGGGAACTCTCGCGCCATTTCTCACTTTCTCTCAGTCAGTTTCAATCGCTCTCTCCCTTTTCATCAACATAAACGCTGCACATATTCGTGACACTGATATTATTATTAAAGCGTTTTATCCGTAAAAAAATTACCCTCATACGAAGAAGAAGTTTCACTTCACAAATCTGCATTGAATGTTCGAAAGCATTTTGACTAAATTTAAATAAACAAGTGGGTATTCCAAAAGGAGTTACATTCAACCTCGAGAACAGCCTTGACGTATCACAATATTAGGGATGACAAATCTCATTTCGTGTTTCCTTAAATTGTTTTCCTTAACTTTGTCAAGCTGAGCCCTCGTAGATATAGCGACCTACTTTTTCGATTGAAGACTTGACCTCAATCGCTCTTATTTTACATACAAATTGCTAATGCGATGGAACCTTGTCACATTCACGCATGAACTCACATAATATTCAATTGATATTTTTCCTCATAAAGAAGTAAATATAACATATATATCAATTTCTAGTAAAAACTAAAATTTGTAGTCGAAAGTGTAATACATATTTTATTGCATTTTTTGTAATATTATGTTCATCGTAATTAGCATGTATAATAGAATAGTTAAATTGTAACGTATATCTCATTCCGGCATCAGGTCATTTCAACTGTGCAATCAGTCAACCTCCTTCCAGAGTGCCATGCTGTTGCTTTCATGCTTCAGCTCAAAGACAGGTACGGGGCAGCACCACTGTCTCACAGAAAACGTCGTGAAGTGATGCAATGGGTTCATCTTATACTACTCGCGTTTGGTGCGGATACTCCCAGAGCACCTCTTAAAAATTATGTAGGTACAGTTTGAACAGGGATCACGTTTTCGTTTTCTCCCCCCAATTATATATGATGTGGTGAACATCATGTTTCTCCAAATAATGCCGATATATATAGATATATAATTCAATAGAAAATAATCAACAAATTAATTATAAATCCATAACATTTCCACCCACAGTATTGAATATTCGAAATGGGTATGAATAATTTGAACAGTTAGATAATAATGTTATCGAATACTTTTACAGGCTATTTCTATTGAGAATTTGCAAACAGATGAACTCTCTATTCGACTCTCATACATGACCACAGTATGCTGTAGTAGAGAGATGGACAGTTAATTGTTAAGTTCCAATTTATTTTTTGACGTTTATAAGTGTACATTATGATACCCATATGAATAAATGATTTTGATTTTTCCTTACCTATTATCATAGCCTTTCTAACATTATTTTGCCCTCTCCTATGTAACACGCAAGAATTTAAATGATAGGTTTTAGAAAACTTCTAATTAATTTGCTATATTTGTTTTAAATATTGTAGTATTGTTTGATGATTTGCTTTTTTAAAAGTGTACCGAGAGTTTTTTACGCCGGCTTTTTCTCTCGGCCTACACCCTCTGTCTTCTTTGCCGATGAGTAGTGATGCCTACAGGTTCGAATTTATTATTTAATGACGCGGAATAAGTGATACCTAGATAAAGATCATCTAGGTATCACATGTTCCAAAATAAAAGTATTTTTTTTAAAGAAATTGCTATCAAAGCATAATAAGTAAATTACAAACATAAAGTGTTTAATTTCAGCATGGAATTGAACCCAGGCTCATAATATACAGACTTAGTACGGGAAGCTTAAATGGTAACCCACAAACCCGCCCGCCCTCCATTATTCAAACGTCATCTTTGTTCATAATTTGTTTATTGTTACATCCCCGTACCCGTCAATCCAGATTAAATTACGTAATTTAAATTAACATCCAAATTGAAACATCAATTAATTACTAATAATATTGAGTTTAGGTTTTGAAATCGCTTTGTTTATATTGAAAATACGTATTCGTCAGTGACCCGCATAATTTGATATTTTTGTAGAGACACTTCTGTAGGCGCATCAGGGTAACCTTTTTTATATATAATAACAACGTCACGAAGATGTGCAGCGTTTTTGTCGAAAAAAAGGTCTCCCTTTTATTCTCTCAGCTCTCTCGTGACCGATTGAGTGAGAGTGACAAGTGTTCGAGAAAACAACCACGCTATTGGTTGATCATTTAGTACTTAGTTACATATTAGAACTTTAAATGGAAATTCTGTTTTTTTTTTTTAATTTATATATATTATTATTAGCATGTAAACAATGTGAAAACAGTGTAAATATAGATACACAAATAATGGACTAATCACTTACGTACCTACTTACTTTCACACCGACACTTACACACACTAAGCTTCACACATCATCTTTTTCCTTCCTAAATTTTGTAAATGTTGGAACCTAATTGTATATATTATGTATTCCATCTTTAGCTAGATTAAAATATAATTATTTTTCGCTGTATATTATAAATGATAGTTGTAGGATTACAAATAAATAACAGATAAAGAGAAGGCTAAAACTATAATTACATAATGAGAGATAATGGCGATTATAGTGTAAACAGTTTCATCATCAGACAGAATACGCAATTCTAACCGTATCACCTTGACGTCAGTCGTTCTACAACTGAGCGTTTTTAAGGCATTTTTAGGCCGCTATGTGGAACCAGCTACCCACTGAAGTACTTCTAAACAAATTCGACTTAGGGCCTATCAAATGTACCGATTTTTAAAAAGCCTGCAACGCACTATAGGTCTTCGGCAATAAGAGTGTCCACTGTCCAACATCGGGTCAGCTTCCTGACTATTTCCCCTGTTATATAGAAGAGACTGCAGATCTTCTGTGTTTGGTCTTATTCAACCAGATTCGAGTAATTTTCAAGGTTTAGGGAGACTGAATTATAGACACGTGTCTACAAGATAACCAATAAAATTCTTAATTTCGAATTGCGTCACAAGGTGACTCCTGAACTCAAAATGTACAAATATACTCGCGTCAATTGCTTACCTTTCTTCTGTTCAGTCTGGGGCGGTGGCGTGGCTGGTGACTGCGCGCGCGCTTGTAACGTCGCGAGCAATTTCCGTTTATGGTTACACAGTTTAGTCAACTCTGCGCCGGAGGCTGCTTGGTACGGTTTGCTCACCACCTGTAAACAAGCGAGAAACAATTAATTCAAAACTTTAAACATCAGATGAGCAGAAGTCGTTTTACGAAGTTTTAGTTTTTACTATAATTTCAATGCACAAATACTTTAATAATAAAATTATTGTTTTTAGTTCACCTGCATTGCAAAACAAAGTCAAAAACTGCAGACATTCCAAAGTTATTAAATAATTCATAGCCTTAGGGCTGATTGCAAATTACCGCAGAGAAAAAATAATAATAATAATATTTCGTTTTAAAATATTTTTATTCAGTCATTAATCTTTCCAATGTATGACTATATAAGTTCATTACCATGTCAGCGCGTAAGCTTTAGAAGCTTCAAGCTTTTACTCGGCTTAGCACGAGTAAAAGCGATATTGGTTTACGGGGCTCAGTTTGCTAATGCCTCTCCTATACCTTTAATGTATGTAACCTTTATGGCTTTATAATAAAACAGAACTAAAGATTTAAAGAAAACACTTTTTTACCGGATTGAAGCTATGTATTCTGCTTATATGCTTCAGTCACCGTGGTCAAAATTAACTTCCCCGGAGTTGATATCGACTAAAAGATAAAGGGTTTTTGCAGAAATGACTCACGATGTCCTCTATATTATGTTTAAATGTGTAAAAGTTATGTTAATAAAAGACAACACTTTAGCACCAAAGATTATGTATAAATAACACTACATATATAAACTCACCGAAAAATTATATTTGATAAAATAAACATGAATAAATATGAATACTTCTTGTAAGCAGGAGATCAACATTACAAAATCAGAAAAAAGCGAAAATATATAAGAGATAAAAAAAAACAATAATATTTATAGTTAAAACACGTGTTGTCGGAAAAATAAATCAGCAGGACTACAATCTATAAAATGAATAAAGACTTTTTTATTTATTATTTATTTATTTATTTAATCTTTTTTTTTTCAAATAGGTGATCAGCCTCATATGCCTGACACACCGTCGACATTTTCGGTCGAAGGCAACCCGGTTTTCTCAATGTTTTCCTTCACCGAGCGAATGTTAAATGCACACAAACAAAGTCTATTAGTGCACAGTCGGAGTTCGAACTACCAACATCAGAGATGAGAGACGCACACTAAAGCCACTAGGCCAACAGTGCTATTGCGGAACATCAACGGCCGAATAGTGTAAGAAACTATATTAAAACAAACACTACATTTCAAAGTTACAAGTCCCATCTTCGAACCTAGTCATTAAATATTATTATGTGAGAATCAATAACGCTATCAGCAATCACCTTAAGGCACGAGATTATTAACCACCTCTTATCAGTCGCACTTTGCATACGTCTGTGCCCAATAGAAATCCGCACTCACTATTGCAAGACTCGATAAATATACGTACGACTAAATGCATTTAATAATTGGCATTGACAATAATGTTCGTAATAATGACAGTAATGTTCTATATGCTTATCATATTAAGTTTCAGCCTTATCTATTTCGCTATAAGCTTGACTGATATATTTTAAGATAGGTCTTCTAACAAAGTACGAAAAAAACCGCATCAAAGATAAATATGAAAACTCCTATACCTACTGCTCGATACGAAGGCATTAATGCCTTCGCATCTTCGCATCGCCCGAATCCAATAATTAATCCACAATCTCAGATTGCTTTCAATCCGTGACAGTCGATCAATCTCTCATCTGCATCCCAATAACACTTTGATCAATATTTGGATTAAGATCTCTATCTCAGATGATCAGAAATGAATAGAGATAGGTTATTGGGTTTGGGCCGTTAGTCGCTTACAGAGAACAATTTTTTACAACATATTTAGGTCTGAGCCTCAGATTTCTGAATCTGTTTGATGGCCATCTGTTAATCTAATAGGCAAGATCATCCACCTGTGCTCGGCACACGCCGTCGACTTCTTGGGTCTAAGACAAGCCGGTTTCCTCACGATGTTTACATTCACCGTTCTGTACAAAGACAGTAAGTGCATTCGTGCACAGCCGACAATCGAACCTACGACCTATGAGAGTGGTACGCTAAGATGTCTCCCCCCCCCTGGATACCTAAAAATCGCTTCTGCGCAGGCAAGGACATTGGTTGCCGGTCTCTGTACTTTGTAGGTTAAGAAAATTGTATAAAAAACCATTCAGCAATATAATAAATGCCACTTCAAACGTTAAATACATAATCAATAACACTTGTAACAAAAAGTTGCTTTGCTGTTGGGGCACTCAAAGGATGTCTCTCCGCGCCTTAACAAGCCAAACTAATTCAGTACCAAATATTACTTCGACGAGTAACTTTAATTGCTTTACGCCATGTCTGCGAAATAGTTTACAGAATTATCATATATACTAAAACTTGTAATTCGATTCAAGATTTGACAATTTCAGTGTTGCAACGTTATGAAAAGTAATAAATAGTGACGTTGCGAAATTGTTCGATACGGAAATGGAATATTTCCGGATCGATTCCCCTGGTTTATAGTAGTATATCTAAACAACTACTTCTTTAATACAAACTAAGTATATCAGGAAATTAAATATTTCTGAACGGATAATTTAGTTACGACGATTAATTTTATTAATTTCATTACTTTTTCAGTAGTAAAAAACAAAAATATTAACTTTTTATAAAATAAAGCAGCGATTACTAATTAATAAATAATTATTGAGAATAATTATGTATTTATTTAAATAAAAGTCAATAATTTAGTATTTAATTGGCACACCAATTGCTTATCAATTTTTATGTACATCACTACACTACACATATGTGGTACATATCATTATTTTACAAAATAACAGTAGCTAATGTCAAATGTGGAATCGAAATATAAGTCGTGGTATACACTTTACGAATAATCCAGTACATATATTGTATCCGCTCCGATTGTATTTTTAATAGACTGTTTGGAGTTGGCACATGAATATTTTTTGTAAATCTTTTTGTTTAATAATAATAATAAGCCCAAGAGAATAAAAAAGTGTTTTAATATACTCAAGCGATTTAGGTGACCAACGCACTTGCGAGCCTTGTGGCAATGTGAGTACGCTATCAGATTCAGTCCCTTATACCTTTTTACTTTATGGACACTTTAAATAGTACGTCGAGCCGGCTACTCATAATCACTAAACATTGTTTTAAGAATAAAAACAAAATACTACTAATGATACCTGTCAAGGCTCCGAAACCAAGTACAAAACATTACATCATCCAATAACGTTAACATCAAAACCTTATACAATTACGCAATCAATCAAATAGATTATCTCATTTAAGTTTTTTTACTATAAGTAAATGTTTTTATTTCTACCGAAATTATTATTAGTTATTTTGGTTGAAATTTTTCATTAGACATTAGACAAAACACAGATTAAGCAAAATTACTTCACACATAAAATGGTTGTTTTTATGTGTTTGCCCCTGTAATATTTAAAAAAATTGGTCGTAAAAACCGATAGTCGTAAAGGCCGACGACGTTGTTATTAAGCACCTAAAAACAATAGAATTCAGCCAGGACCTACTTTGGTCAATATAACCGGTATGTTGTTCTAAACGATGTCATCGTTAGCTGATTTGACTGTATTAATAATAATTTATATCATACACATTAATACTTGATTCACGATCTTTTCCAATTACAGTATAGTAAACTAAATGATTTTTAAATGAAAATAAATTACATTCAGCAGGCAGCTTTAGTCATGCTTTTGCATGTCATATTTTATTTTGTTCCTAATTTTGAGCTTGCTCTACCATAGGCCGCTATGGTAAGTTCTGATTTTTCGTCTAAAACTTCGGTATATGTTACGTACAAATTCAGCGTCTATATTCGAATACAGTGCATCAATATACCTACTGCAGCGATCAAACACACAGATACATTAATTACAACGAGCGTGCAAACACTTGCAAATTAAACGTGGACGTTAGCACGTTCATATAGGCCCGTTTTTATTAATCAAGTAATATAAACCGTGAAACAGAATGTTTATGAGTATACAATCGATTTATCAAATGCGTCACAAGGAACCTATAAAGCATTGAATGGTAGATTAACGAGGCTAGAACTATGGGCACAATGGCAATACGAATACTGCTAAGTTAATAAATCATAATATAGGATACAAATGTTTATATAACGCTGATAAGTTCGTAGGCAAAAAATATACGATAATAGCTTTTATACATATTTTCGATGCTACTTTTATAGTACGATATCTAACAAAATAGGCTTCAATTTCGCCTTCATCATCATCAGGAAAATGTCGCTGGGGGCCAATTATAGAGAATACGGTGCATTTCTATGAAGTAAATAATAATTATGAAGTTCTAACTGGGCGCTCAACCAGTGGCGCTACAACCACTTTTAGGTCTTGGGCTCAGATTTCTGAATCTGCTTCAAGATCATATTTAAATCTAATAGGCAATCCAGTGCCTGACACACGTCGTCGACTTTCTGGGTCTAAGACATATCGGTTTCCTCACGATGTTTTCCTTCACCGTTCGAGCATAGCATAGAAAGAAATTGGTGCACCATTGGTGCACAGCCGGGGATCGAACCTACGACCTCAGGTATGAGATTCGCACGCTGAAGTCACTAGGCCAACACTGCGCACACATGGTGTAAATATATAGGCGAAATTATAATTTTTAACTTTAGCAATAATGTACTCCCTTGAGTCTTTACACTTAAACGATTCGATTAAACATTGGTAATGTAAACGTCGCGAGAAATCAGGAATCAGAAGGCTATTTCAGTCAACATCTGATTTACATACAACAGCAGACTAGTTATAGACAACAGTACATGTAGGCTTTCACTAAGCGCTGCCGTAGCAATATCCGACAATGCACTAAATCCAATTCAAATGATGGACGCGTGAGTACTCGACAACGTTCTAATTAATAGTTACATTTCACTGAATAATATGCGTGTCGATTTCATTGTGCTTGAATTTAAAATACATTGTGTGTGTTTGTAGTAGTTTTTTGCGTTAATTGTATTTATTTTTACTGTTTACTTAATTATAAGCCACCTCAGTGCCAATTTTGGTCAAAATCTGTTACATATACCTAATATTTGGTCGTAGAAACCGACAGTCGTGACAGATGATGACGTCGTTACTAGTACCTAATACTTTTACCCGCCTAAACGATGTCGTCGTAAATAGTTTGACTAATACAGCAAACTTAAGAAAAGTTTGTTATTACGTTGTAGCATATATTTTTTAATGTTACAGAAGGCAGACGCAGGAGGCTGACCTGATGTTAAGTGACACCGCCGCCCATGGACACTCGCACTGCCAGAAGGCTCGGAAGCGTGCTGTCGGCTTTTTAAGAATCTGTAGGTACGCACCTTTCTTGAAGGACCCTAAGTCGAATTGGTTCGGAAATACTTTAGTGAGCATTTGAATCCATATCATGGTGGTGCGCGGCAGACATTTCCTTAAGAATCGCTTAGTTGTGGAACGACGGACGTCAAGCTCATCCGTATGAGGTATTTTGCCTTGACGTCCGGTTATACTATTATATTATTATTAGATTTCAACTAATAGGTAATTTGTGTACATGAATCTTTCAATTTTATAATATAAGAACGCACGGATAAAATACTAATCAATCATTATTCGCACGTATAAGATATTAATCTGAGCGTTTCTTAAGACAGTTACTACTAAATATCTGGTAAGCCTGCCCGTTTGCCCGTTTGAAAAGTTATGACCACCGTCTATCTAAAAAGTACAAGAAAATATACTGTTTTTTAATAATAAAGCTAGTCACAGTCACATTTAAAACTTTGATCTGTGAACATCGCATATGAACGCCCTGGTCTGAATCAGCCAATCTCTACACAAAGGAAAAATCGTTAAATAATGGACACTACTGCAAACCGTTTGAATTCAATTAAACCCGTTTTCCCCACCTGCTACCGAAAATAAAACAAAGGACTGCAAATCAATGAGTCACTCGATTCAGTTCAAGTGAAAGAGCCGCAATTTGTGCAATTAGCATAAACTCGACAGACAATTCCTTTTATGGCGGCCTATTACAGAAATAATAATTACAAACACATAAAAACATTATTTAATGAATTTCAAATGCTATTACATATAGTCCTAACATCCGGATATAAAACGACCTTCGAGATGTTTATTTGACGAAACGTATTTTATGGGTTGTCTAACATATTTCAGAAAAAAAAAATTTATTTTCATCAATAATTTTAATTAAAAATGCTAGTACATTTTGCCCCGGTGTGATTTACCTGTTTATAACCTGGCAAAATAATAGTCAAACTAACGTTAACATATTCTGTGGGCTTCATACTTTCGATAGGTATTTTATGGGTTGTCTAACATATTTCAGAGAAAAAATATTTATTTTCATCAATAATTTTAATTAAAAATGCTAGTACATTTTGCCCCGGTGTGATTTACCTGTTTATAACCTGGCAAAATAATAGTCAAACTAACGTTAACATATTCTGTGGGCTTCATACTTTCGATAGGTATTTTATGGGTTGTCTAACATATTTCAGAGAAAAAATATTTATTTTCATCAATAATTTTAATTAAAAATGCTAGTACATTTTGCCCCGGTGTGATTTACCTGTTTATAACCTGGCAAAATAATAGTCAAACTAACGTTAACATATTCTGTGGGCTTCATACTTTCGATAGGTATTTTATGGGTTGTCTAACATATTTCAGAGAAAAAATATTTATTTTCATCAATAATTTTAATTAAAAATGCTAGTACATTTTGCCCCGGTGTGATTTACCTGTTTATAACCTGGCAAAATAATAGTCAAACTAACGTTAACATATTCTGTGGGCTTCATACTTTCGATAGGTAGGGAGTTTGTCTAATCTAAATAGAGAATTTTTTTTTGATGTGAAACATCTATAGCCACACGTAAAACCGATTTCTGGCGTGGCGACGCATTCCGTGGCGACGCATCGCCACGCTATATGATGGTATATACATACAATCTATATGTCGTAGTAAATTTTTGTATTTAATGAAAATGAATGTTTATTCAATAAATAGTCATCGTTATCTGGAAAACAAAATCGTAATATTTTATTTTATCATTATGAAATATTTAGTTCCTATCACAATCTGTTCTTTTCTGCATATTACTTCACAAAATAATTTCGATGTTTCACATCTACCAGACGTCCCGTGACGGCTCACATTTTTTTTCAATTATTAATGAATCATGTACTGAAATTTGTTCAACAACCCAATCGGAATATTATTGACATATAAAATACGTTTGATCAAATAAAGATCTCGGTGAAGGACGTTTTATATCTGGTGTCTATACTATCAGTGTTTACGCTAGTGTGACATTTGTTAAATTATCCAAAGAAATAACACTATACACATAGAAATGGCGAAGATTGTTTGTACATGTAAATGAACTCGCAAGTGAATAAATCTTAGAACAAGTGATGTCATAAATAAAGAAGGAAGTGAGACAAAACAAGTTAATGAACGACATTAAAGGGATACTTTCCACGCCCTCCAGTCCTTTAGGTTAGTCACCCTCTCAGATTTCTCCATTTATTCTATTTCCGCCGGAAGCCCGTAAATCTTTCGAGCGAAAATAGAGCCTTACGTCTATTAATAGTTTAATTCAGAGCTTGATTCAATTTAGGAATGTCAATCTGAATATTTAACATTGAGGGAAAAATTATGAAAGAAAATTTTTACGCCAATCTACACTCTTCTGTGCTTACTTCTGTGACGGACGCCGCCGTCTCTCTGTGTGGAAAAAATCACGAGGAAGCCATAATACGAAAACGAACTCACAGCCTAAATAGTCGCACAGAAACCAACACTGCTCATAAAAATAAACTTAATGAAATTGAATAAATATATGACAATATTTTCACACTACAGATCAAATTATTGTTCAATATAGCCGAATTAAATAACTTTACTGTTGATAAAACAGCAAGGCAAGCCAGCGAGTGCTGAAGCGACCTCTGAACGCCTGCAGATGTTCCATCCACACCTCCATATAAAAAAAAACAAGCTAAAAATCTCTTTTCTATTGTCAACATATTAACGTCGTATTACAAAATATATATTCAAAGTGAGACATCGGCTATACAGGTGCCTTAATTTGTCGCTCGCCACTAATTAACACGAACATTTACCGGCTCCCAAGTTGACTGAGTTACCAGCGCCACCCCAGCTGCACCCCACATCGACCAATACTCGCCCGAGTTCGGGAAATGCATTAACTTCAGAGTATCCACGTATCCAACGTGTGGCTTTAATTACGTTCGGTCGTGAAACTGTTTCCAATTAGATCTTTTAATTAAACCGCTCTTTGTTTTTGTTTAAGCGTCGTTATTAATTTGTTTGGGATATGTCAGTGAGTTGTTTACACTACTTTTGATTGGTTAGTCTGCTATACATATCCTTTATTATGATAATATACTCAATTTGACTGGCGTGGCGGCGTCCATGCATCTGTTTGTCTCTCTCTGAAATATGGCGAGAGGGCCGATGGCTGGCCATGCGTCTTACTCGTGAACGGGTGCTTCTTGTGATGACTTGTCGGACTTGAATTCGTGTATGAGGTGATGTTAGTTATTTCGACTACGTATTTGCGTCCTGTTCCCAAGAGAATGTTGATCGAGGATCTTATCGCATCTAACACTAATATCGGTTTTTAATTTAATTACTATTATTTATTACTTAAGATGTCATATGGTACATGGTGTAATGGTTGCAGCTCCTTACAAACGTTATGTAACAGAAAAAACTTGGCGATTAAAAAGAGTGGCGGGGAGATTATTGCCAGTTCTTCTCTTCCGTTCTTACACCCTTGATTAGAATTTAGAACTGGCAATAAATATTATATTATATTAAAAGGATTTAACATATATTAATTTTTTGACGTTCATAAACGTTCCCACATTGTATTACCTATATGAATAAATGATTTTGATTACAAAGTCGTATTACAAATCGACCTACGGGCAAAAGGAATATTGTGAAATTGTGGCAAATTTTATATCAATTTGTTTGGGATATGTCAGTGAGTTGTTTACACTACTTTTGATTGGTTAGTCTGCTATACATATCCTTTATTATGATAATATGATAGCTTTAAGGAGCGTGCGACCCCCATCCCCGAGGTCGTAGATTCGTACGTAGAAGGAAAACAACACGAGGAAACCATGTGGGACTCGAAAAAAAGACGGCGTGGGTCGGACACAGTTTGTTGATCGCAATTGTTAAGCAAATTATGATATAAAAGTGTGGTTATATTTGGTTAACCGTTTACAATACCAACTTTTACCACACATAACTTCGTCTTAAGCGCTGTCAAATTTCAAATTCGGCAGTACCTCGGTACCTCAGCTTCAATGTAGCTGATGGGTACATGTCCGCCGTTACTTCATGTGGAACAGCTAGGACTACCCTTCTAAAAGGGGCACATATGATTCGGTGAATTAATTTAGTTAACGAAATACAAAAGTTCACAGACCTCTTTCATTGTCCGTTGAGTGAGCTGGCAAAATTTCTATTATTTGTTAGTGCATATAGCAGTTAGTTAATTTCTTGTATTTTTTTATTATGTAATTTTGTTTTTAATATGCTCATGTGATTTTGTCGTATTGTTAACTCTTGTCAATTTAGGGTCACCTGTAAGGGCTGGAGTGTTTTTATAAATAAATAAACATGTTCTTCTTCTCTTCTCAAACTTCATACATAACCGGGTTTGATAACTGTCAGAATGAGATTTAGATTGAAGTTTGATTGATGTAAGATAACACCACAGTATCTAAATTAAAATTCCCTACAACGTACTCTTCATTGCCACTTAGATATTTCAGGAGCAAAAATGTAAGTACAAAAACTGTAAAATACAAATTTCCCGGCTATTACAATCCGATTTGCAATGGCCCAACAAGATAAGTGACCGAATCGCTTTGAAATTCCCCTCTTTATTTATTTAGGTCAATTCCTCAACCGGCCGCTAAGCGTTGCTAGGGGAAATATTGCTAATTTGCGCCGATCACTGTAGCTTTCGGTGTAAAGCAGTATTTCCTAACTGTTTTTGTGCAATATATAGAAGAGTTGGTAGTTGGTTGTAGCCTAATGGCCAACATTGCTCTATTCTAGTTGGCCTAGTTGGCGAACGGATGGCGTAGTTTTGCTCTTTCGCGAATTTTGCAAACGTTTTTGACATTCATAAGCATGCCTTAAGTCGCATCTAAACTGAATAAATAAATTTTGATTTGATTTGATTTAATGGCTTCAGCGTGCGACTCTCATACCTGAGTTCATAGGTTCGATGCCCGACTGTGCACCAATGGACTTTCTTTTTATGTGCGCATTTAACATTTGCTCGCACGGTGAAGGAAAATGCAACCATTAGTAACATACATAATTATAATATCTAAAATTGATTTACTCAAAACTTAGCGATTGAAAACAGTGGCGGAAACTTTCTCGTCCGCTCTACGCCAGTGACTTGCTAACTGGTAATGTAAATTTGAAATTAATTTTCTTTCTGAAGTTCATAAGTGTACTTGTTTACATATATGAATCAAGTTCTTTTAACATTGACATTAAGACTGACTTTAATGATATTTTTAAAAAGAAATTACTTACAAAACAAAATAAACAAAATTATTAACAAAACACAGTACATAGATTTAAAATCATAATGAAAAATTTAGGTAATTATTTTAAAAAATCAAATATTTTTTTTATCTATATATAACTAATATAATCCATTCATTAACGCAACGCAGGATTCGGTAATGGATAATTAACTTTAAAAACGCTAAGCACCTAATAATGATTATCAAACAATCTTCATCTCTCGAAAAATAGGGCGTGGCACGATTAGGTAATGAGATAAGGGTCAATCTCACTTCGCCCATAACACGTGTTTAGGTCACATAAATAGACCCCTCATTGAGACATTCAGGAGTACTTAGACACGTGTTCCTAAAGGAAATAGGTCACGCTTTGATGGCGGTTGACAGCATTGAAAAGACGTAATTTATAAGCCTTAAAAGGTCAAGAGAAAATTCACAAATTCATCGTAAATATTTTATTCACGATATATTTAGTGGCAATTTTATATATATATATATTTATATACTACTTTAATATAGATAGATACGTTTTACATTGTGCATTGTATTACATCTATAAGCATTTACCTATTCATGTCGGAGCCACCCACGTCAGACTTGCGCATTGGCATCGGTAAGCGATCAAGTCACAGTACTCAATAAACTACGATAAGGAAGTTGCAGTCAATTGTACATTAAGGATAGTATGCAAAATGTCTACTTACGAAATCTTCAATGGTATTTTAACACCGCACCCTGCATTATTTTCCTTATTATTTCCAAAATTATATATTAATTGTGACTTAATAAAATCTTTTACATTTTTATTTATACATATTATTATTTATATATTTCCTTTATATTTTATTTTATTTTGAGTTATAGTTACATTTTATTTTGAGTTTCTTTTTGTAAATTAATTATGCACTTATACTTTACCCTCCTTAGGTGTTTCTTTGTTATTGTTCCATATTAGGGTTGCCCGGAAGAAATCGCTTTTTAGCGATAAGGCCGCCTGTTGTCTAAAAACTTATGCACCCTGCTTTTGTATTGTCTTTTACATAGTATGATAACGAAGTGTAAATAAATAAAAAGAAGATTGAAATAGAAACGCGTTTAAATGTGAAAGTATCTGAATAAAAGTCTATTATTATTTTTATTATTATTATAACAGAATAGTTATTTTTTAGATACAACGCTTAATCAATAAAAAAATATAATAACAATCTCTTCTCAACAGCTTTGACTTAATAAATATCGGTATCCAGTCGGGAGTTAATCTCGTTCACAATAGTCAACAAACAGTTAACACAAAGCCACGTATCGCACCGAGGTACTGGAGCGCAACGCAACTGTCTACATGTCGTCGTGGGACAGGCGAAACTGACTGCACGTCAAATGTCTGTTGCACGTATTTGCATAGTCACACAAAACGAACCTAGACTAGAAAAATATTCCAACTTTGCGGATAAAACACACGGCAACGTGCAAATAAATGAAGGAATTATTAAATAGTATTAGTAGTTATTAAAAGCAGGGCTTAAATAATAAGCGTTTTCTTTCATACAACCTTATCATGGAAAATAAACAAAAAATACCTGCTGAGGGTAAAAAAATAACATGTAACACTAGGATTACATGCTAAAATATATGCTAAGATATAAAGAAAGAAAGCTAATATTAGGGATTTTTCATAGAGAAGAGGGCAAACGGACATTAGACTCACCTGATGTTAATAACCACCTATGGACACTCAATGTCCTTTTAAGATTTGGTACGCTCTTTTATTGTACCCTTAATCGAATCGGATCTTATGGTTTTTTTATATACATGTGTCTTCAGTGAGACATCATGGAACATTACGATCTAGAGTAACAAAAGACTAATAAGTAATTTAAGACTGACTTAATTTACTCAAAAGGATTTTTATCATAAGTGTCCAATAACACTACTTACAGTCTCTATTAAAGGGAAGACACTCTGTTCTTGTGTGTCTGATCTTAGTGTTAATTAATAATAATAAATATACATAAGTAGCTAATTATGAGCTATAATTATCAGCTCAAGAAGAAGATACCTTAATGAATTTAAAGACTGAGCTTGTCAGATTCCAAGGAGGAGTTCCTAAGCAGGATACATTGCATTTATAAGTAGGGGTTTCAAGAATTACTGCTTTACCTCTATTTAGTGATTTAAATACTTCAATTTGCAAAAATAAAATCGATTTATATATTCCGTCAGCAGCTGCCGAAGGCCGCCAAGTCGGAAGTGAAAAATTTACATTTCAATAATTAGAATGTAATATTGTCATTCATCTATAAATTATTCAACACGGAACATAATTATATATGATCACGCAAGGCGAGTTACTAATTAATTAGTTATATCACTTAACGTCCGATTTCCCCGTCTCGCCATGACATGCGTACACCGTATGTTACAAAGCGCCCCCTATACACGTTTACTAACTAAGAGGCAACGAACCATATCAGGTCACGGTATAGGCTTTATTACCATAACGTTACAATAATTGTTTCTATGTAACACGTTATTGATATGTTTTCATATAAGCTGTGGCTCGTTCGGCCCCATAGACAATGCCTTTACGAATTATTCAAGCGTGTAATCTTGGAATCGAGGAATTAAAAAAAAAATGCCATAGCTTCGATATTTAAAAGCTCATTGAACAATTTTTTACCGATTGCAAGCACGGTCTGTGGCGCTATAATCGCAATAAATTTTAGTTCCAAATTTAAATATTCATATTCAAAGTGGATGCTTAAATTTGAATTGAGAACTTCGAGTACTGGTAATGTTTCTATTATTTTTTTATACATATTAATATAAATTAAATTTAACAAACAAAGCTTTATACCAAACAGTAATGGTTCAAAAAGGTCATACAAATTCCGCTTTGTCTCAGATGTCCCACTAACGAGACTTTCAAATAGAAAGTGAATAAAGACCATTGTTATTTGTGCGTCATAAGAAAGCTTACATGACCTTAATGTAATCTTTGAAATATTGATACAATATTTCCATTGGACAACAATCTGTGCCACATACTTGGCGACCTTCGGAGATGGATGCAGAAGAGAATTGAGGTTAGATTCAGTACGATAAGATTGTCAGATACGTGAGCTGTGTGGTTGTTTAAATGTAATGGACGCTAGGGAATGCTACGGTGACTTGGCCATGTAGAACGGAATTTCGCTACCGAGCGTTGTTACAGCGATGCTAGGTAGCCAAGAGGCATGGCATGCGGTAGCTTTCTTCTGTGAGCGCGTTCTGCTGCAGAAGGAGGCTGCCGAGCGTCAGCGGGAGGTGCATGGCGATGGCCGGAGGGGTTGTGCTCGGCGGCGGCAGGGCGGGGGCGCGGGGGCTAGCCGCGGAAGGCGCCTGCCCAACAGCGTCCCGTTGCGTCGTCGCTGAGCCCGTATGTAGACATATTCGCGCGAGTCCCCTGGGTTGAATGCCTAGTGCGACCCCCGGGGAATTCAATGTGGCACCAGACGTAATTCATTCAGAATGGATGAGGCTGGCACTGCAGGCGATATGGAGGGTTCAGGAGGAATTTTTAGTGGGCCGGGTTTCTCCCCTCTGATTAGCAGAGGGATAAGAGTCAACCATTCCCACAGTCCCCGCGATAGCGACAGCATACGCTCGCGGGCCTGCATTTGTGCATTTTAACCTCCTTTATAAAAAAAAGTGTAGAACGGAATAAGAAGCGGTTAACAAGTGGCATTTACAAGGCAGGCACGGTGAAGTCTTACTGGACTAACTCCAAGAGAAGAGACAAATTAAAAGTACCCATAACCGACGGGCATGCATAGAGGTATATCAGGACCATAGCAAGTTATCGTTTATATATATACAAACTATGAGTCACGTTGTCCGCTATGGACTCCCAAACTACTTAACCGATTTCAATCAAATTTGCACACAGTGTGTCGTTTGATCTAACTTAAAAGATAGGATATTTTATATATAATACATACAGGTAGTACAATTATATATAATTGTCTGTCTGTCACTAAACGGCGATTTGAATGATTTTTTTGAATGCGTTTGGATGGAGCCCTGGATGATTTAGATTCACAGCCCGGTAGATAGCGCTGCAGTCAACTGATTCATACTTTGCTTAATATTCTAATTGCCTGAAATATGCAGAACAACGTCTGTCAGATCCGCTAGTTGATCATAAATATGTAAACAATTTTATTAATTCTTACAAAATATACTGTATGTCCAAACACTTTGTTAATATGAATTATATGCCTACACTAACAAATCGTTCACCGCTCTTCCTAGTATAACACCAATAATACGCCCCTTACCTCACTATCAGATCGGAAAGCATACAACTTTCACCGGCGAGAAAGTCGACACGCTTAGAAAACATTAACTTAACATATCCAGTTGAAGCTTGCTTTTTAATTCTATAACGTCTCAAGTGCAAAGAAGTCGTGCTTTGGTAACAACTTTTATTCATTTACAAAAGCTTGCCACACTCACACATTTACAGTACATAAGAAAAAATAAACGAAAGATTGAAAATGACAAGCACTTATAGGCACAAAACGAAATAAAAATACATTTATAATTAACGATATAATGCGAATGTACACATGCCCGTAAGCTCAAATATACATAAATGATTTATGTTTATTATTTAAATCTGTGTACATTTCATTATTCAAGGAAACCATACCAATTTCCAGCAAGAACAAATTAATATTTCATTAGAGATTGACCACTAAAAAGATTTACAGAGAACATTCTTAATCTCAACATAAATTACGAATCACGTTATTTGTCTGCTATGTTACCGCTTTGCTACTCCTAAACCACTTAACCAATTGCAATAAAATTTGTACACTGTGCGTGTACAATTTGTACACTTTTAAGTTAGATCAGTTTGATAGATAGGATAGCTTACATATATACATGTATATTATATAATTCTACTGTACGTGTGTGTGGTGACCGATTTGAATGATTTTATTGTATGGGAGTTTTAGTTGGAGCCCTGGATAGTTTTAGATTGACAAATGAGCCTGGCAGACGGCGTTGCATTAGGTACTTTCATACTTTGTTTAATATCCTTATCGCTTGAAATATCATGCAGCACAACGTCGGTCGGATTCGCTACTTTAATTATAAATGGTTTCGTTGATCGATATGAATATTAATCGAGTACTTAAAATGAAAAACTTTTTTTTTATCGAGTACTGTAATAAAAATATATCGTTATGGTACAAAATCTCGATCATTCCAATGAAATCTCGTCATAATTAAAATCATAATAAGGTAATGGATGTGACTAAAACTCTTAAGACTCTAGGCACAATTTCTTACATAAATTCATCAACCAAAGGCGACGCGCATTCGAATTCCAATCGCGATATTCAACTTTCCATACAAAACATCGAATAAATCCTTCAGATTCGATACAATCGAACGAGGAAACGGGGGCCTTGATCGATCATTTAAATGTCACTTGTTGTTGCCACGCGGAACTCGCAGACAAGACAATAAGATTACCCACCATTACTCCATCGTAGATAGCATCGCTCATTATAATTGTACTGACATTTATATCCATCAAAACACTTTTCTTTGTGTTTATGAGAAACGAATAAATATTGCTATAACTTTACCTTTCAGTGTTTTTACATTAACATAACAATACCCCTTATTGAAGGTAACTGCTAAACATGAACCCATATTTGGAAGCTTTAGATCGCAACTGAAAGATTTCCGTAGTATAATCTGCGAGACGGCGGGCTTAATCCCCACTCCGCCTATGAATACTTAGGAATAGACATATATATGAGGGAATTTCTTAACAAAATTTGTGTATAAGGTAACGCACCACAAGAATATTTAGACTACCTGTTGTTCCCCCCCCCCCCCAATGGATATATGTGAATACAAATATATATTATGGAATTTCAAATACGGCAACCACGCTGACTACAAACTTTGAAAGTCAAAATTTATATAATATATCATTCACGACAAATCCTATCCTAGGAAATTTTGAAGAATCTCCTCCACTGTTTCGACAAGATATGTGACATGAAACTTCATGAAACAGATCCAGTCGTATTAAACACCTACTACTTTTTTGAAGTCGATTAAACAGTGGTGATTAAGAACTGGCACGCTCTTATCTTGAAGGGCCCTAAGTCGGATTTATTTGGAAATACTTCAGTAGGCACCAAATGTTGTGGGGAACGACGGACGTCGAGGTGATACGGATGTTATTTTGTATTCTGCCTTGACGTCCGATGATGAAACTGAGGTGCAGGTATTAGTCCACTCCTCTGAACACTCCCCGCGGTAAATGCGGGAGAAGATGCAGATTGCAGGGGCATCCCACATCTCTTTTTTTTTTTATAGAAAAGGGGGCAAACGGGCAGGAGGCTCACCCGATGTTAAGTGATACCGCCGCCGATGTACACTCTCGATGATAGAAGGCTCGCGAGTACGTAGCCGGCCTTTTAAGAATTTGTACGCTCTTTTCTTGAAGGACCCCAAGTCAAATTGGTTCGGAAATACTTCGGTGGGCAGCTGGTTCCACAAGGTGGTGGTGCGCGGCAAACGTTTGTGGAACGGCGGAGGTCGAGGTGATACAGGTGGAATTTCATATTCTGCCTCGACGTCCGATGATGAAAGCTGCAGGTATTAATCCGAACAACTCCTCTGAACACTCTCCATGGTAAAGTCTGTAGAAGACGCAGAGTGACCCCACATCTCTACGCAATGCCAAGGGATCAAGCCACCTGAAGTGACTGATCATCGATCAAAATCCATTTTTACAAAAAAAAAAATTTAGTGTGTGCCTATCACTACCGAAACAAATTTCATTGTCTTTATACGCGCCAATAAATCTGAGTATAATACAAAGCACTATAATTATTTATATTACTCGAAGCTATAATTACAACTTGACGGCTCTTAAAACACCTAGTTTTATTGTATATAATTTCTGCAAGGGTAATAAAAATAATCTTATGGCCTCGAAGCTGTTACACAATTTAAAATTAATTCTTTGTGCCATACCTATTTCCTTAATAAAATATTTGCAAATGTAGTGTATAGGTTTAGTTCTTTAGTACCATTGTGACTCCTTTACGAGTTAAGGCCAGCATTATCTCTCCATCCATGTCTTTCAATCTCCATTCCCTTACTGCTAACGACTCTTTATCTTCTATCCACCTTTTCACGGCCTCATCTCCTTCTTCCTTTTAGTCCTTAATTTTGTATTTAAGTATTTTTTGAGGCACATGAAGGAAAACAATACTTTAGATACAGAAAACTAATTAATAATAATCTATCTATCTATAATCTAATCCCCTAATTATCCTACTAAGAAAAAAGATCACAAAACAGATTGATTCCCCTGCAGCGACCAGTTTTATTTACGACTAATGCATATATGTCTACCTCATTAATTTGAACAGAACTAAATATTATATTTATATGCAAATCAATTTAAGTAGCCTTGAAAACGTCGCGAGTGTTAGACACATTCAAACTGCTATAAATGTAAATTTCCGTCAACATACATTTGCGTATTATTTATTCGATGAGCTATTTTAAGGTAGTTTTTACCGCTGCCCACTAAAGTGTTTACGCACCAATTCTTGGGGTCCTTCAAGAAAAGAGCGTACCAATCCTAACGGTCGGCAACGCATTCGCGATCTCTCTGGCAATGGTTAGAAGAGCCTCCCAGATGCATTTTCGAATAAAAACAAATAATTATATTTCAAACCAATAAGAATTTAACATGGCTAGCATTATTAATATCGTCCATTTCCTATTGAATTGACAAAAGAATTACATTATATTGAAATTCAGAAAAGTCGAAGCAAGGAAGTGCAAAAATATCGCCATTTAGAAACCCACTAAGCTCATCCTTATCCGTCAATCAGGCGGGATCAATGCACTGAATCAAATCATATCTCATGCATCTCAAGATGCAGTCGGGACAAAGAGGAATCGATGCGGCTCTCACCTCCGCTCAGAGGACACTCCTTGTTATAGGGTTGTCAAAAAATCCAATACACAGTAATACAAGGTACATATTTAAATTAGGTACGTCTATGAACTTTAAATACAGAAACACTCACACACTCATAAACGTTCTATAGATTTTTAATACGACGCCAAAAATCATTTTGATGTTTTTTTTATCCAATAACAGACAAATAGGGGTTCATCTAATGTTAATACCATCGCCCATAGATTCACTCATTGCCAAAAGCCTCGCAAACGCGTTGCCGGCCTTTTGCAAAATTGGAATGCTCTTTTCTTAAAGTACCATATAAAACAACTTGATTAGGAAATAGTTCAGTGGGTAGCTGCTTCCACATAGTGATGGTAGGCGGCAAAAACTTTCACTAAGCAGTTCTTATTACTATTTTAGAAGTGCTCGTGAGATTAGATCAAATAGTGTCTGATGCTGTACAAAAATATAAACACCTAAACCTGTACTAAACCTTACAATTAAGGTATTGAAATATTTATTTTAATTTTTTAATGTGTTCAAAGCTAATCACATATAATAATAATTTAATAAAACTATTAACGTTTACGATGAACGCTGACACATGGTTTTGTATATAAATGACAGATTTATGTAAATAACATCGACACACATGTATCACAGATGAAAATTGAAACCATCATATTATCTAATAGAAACACCAAATCACTGACAGACTGGCAAAGCAAAACACTTTCAGAACATTAAGTATTTAATTGAAAAATTCTACAGCAAGGAAACGCAATACAATGATGACCATATAAACATATTCGAAATTATTGAATCGCAAATAAATTACAAATTTATTTGACTGTGAGTGTAGACGAAAAAAAACAAAAAAATGAAACTTGTCAAACTAGTGGAACGTAGTGTAATTAAATTTTAACCTAATGAATAAAATTAGTATAGAAATAAGAATGAAAATCGACTTAAGACTTAAAACTAAAGATAATGGGACCGCATGAACAATGGTAAATGGACAAACAGGTGTTGGTGGTAAAGTTGGTAAGGAAGATTTGGAGAAAATTCTCCAGATAGAGATGGGCCAATTGAAGGAGGCCTAAAAGGTCCTTGGAAAGCCTAAAATAATTTCTGTATGCAATTGCTTGTATGTAAGCAATAAATGAGACTTAATTATTATTACTGTCAACTTAAGTAATATCGGGGTTAATCGTCTTAAAATTTGACATGGAGCACGTTAATTACATACGAAAACAAAAGTGTTCTTAAGTATTTGAAATGTAACCTTTTTTGTACTAAAAGCAATGTTTGGTTCCTTATGAAACTTAAAGCACTAATAAAAATTAATACTCGCTACAAGCTTTTTCGTCTGGGCCTCAGATTTCTGTATCTGTTCTTATGTAATATACAGTAGGTGATCAGCCTCCTGTGCCTGACGCATGATAATTGCCTTCACAGTTTAAGCGAATGTTACACATAGAAAGAGAGTCCATTGATGTCGGGGATCAAATCTAGGACCTGATAGATGAGAGTCGCACGCTGAGGCCACTAGGCCAACACTGCAACATAGTAAAAAAATATAATATGTTTGACGAGACTGACCAATCACCAATATACAAGAAAAACCAATGTTACAATATATTAAAAATTGCATCCGTTTGCAGAATCCATTTTCAAACATCGCCAGCCCTAAACCCTCCCCCCTCCGTCCGCAATGCAATTTGTACATTTCAAGTACACACAAAGGCGAGACGGTCACGGCTTTGACAGAATTAACTTGTCGACGGTAGTGTTGCCATACACCTTTATTAAGCTGAAAGGATTGAATTTTAGTAAGCGAGATCAAAGGATTACTTTTATTGAATATCGAGTCAGAAAAAACAGTCTAGACGAATGCGATAGATGTAACAGATGGATTACATATTGTAATGTATGAACACATGTCTAAGCGTGTGTTGATCTGTATATAAGGCTTAATATTAGTTTTATAAACTCCTATCCAAAATAAAATCATTTATTCAACGTCAAAACTTTTTTTAACGTCAAAAAAGAAATATAATATATGAAATGCTTCTAATTTTACATTTACTGCTAGTTCATGTTCAGTTCAGTTGGGCATAGAACGGAAGAGAAGAACTGGCAATAAACTTTTTTATAATAATAATAAAATATATTAAAAACAAATATTTGTCCTCTATCAGCAGGTGGCCTGGTGAAATGGGAGCACGCTTGAATTCTCGTGGGAACAAAACGCATAGACAAAAGGCTAACATGTTAGATAGACTTATCTTTATATGAAAGACCAGTATTTCCCAAGTTAGGGCCCACGTCCCACAGGGGGCAATTCGAAAATTGACTCGACTTTGTCCATTATGTTTTTTAGGGTTTCTAGGGTTTCAAGTTATTTAAATGATCAATTCAATTTTAATATTAAAAATTGTGTATGTAACATGGAGGGGGCATAAGAATTTTAGAAAGGCTCAGGAGGGCCGGAAATACTGGGATAGACGCACCACTCGTCTGGACCAATGGTTACCACACTACCTCCTTCGTGGATGCCCCGATTGCCCAGATCTCCTATCTCAAGTTAATTAAATAGCATATCAACATGTATGCTTAATATTAAGGCAGGTAGACTGTTATCAATTTGAAGAAGGAACAGCAGCCAGTTATGGATGAAGATAATAAATGTTTCCAGAATTTCAAAGTATGATAAAAAAAATAGTTATGTAACTTTGTTATTAGTTTTTGTATCGTGGACACACACTCAACATGGAATACAGTTCTCACTTCCCCAGACCAGCTCCTTCCATTTGATGTGGGGCCGTGGGGGCGATATGTAAAACGTGGAGTCTCTGTGCATCTTCTTCATCTACCATGTTTTCAGAGGAGTTCGGATTGATACCGGCAGTTTTTTTATAGAGCAAAGGTACAAGGCTGATATTACGTGGCATCGCCTATTACACTCCCAATCCCAAAAAGTGCGTTGACGGCCCTAAATTATCCTAGTTTTCCTAAAATTATCTTAGTTTGTTTAAATTTCATAAATCAGCACAGTTTTTTTTCACGTTATAGTGATAACCGCCAATGACTTATATAATAAAATAACGTTTCCACATTCCACGACATCCGATTATTTAAGTACAGCGCAACCAACAGAATAAAACATCATTAATATAAACGCGAATTAATTATTTACATAGTCTGGTGCAGCCACGTAAACTATTTACTCGTAGTTAACAGATATCTACGTTTATTTCTCTCTGTGTTTATCGAGACTTGTAGTTATACTAACGTCTCGTTTGCCTTTTGTATGGTGGTTTAATATCGACTGTGCACCAATTTGCGAAAATGATGACAATGTTATATGACCTCAGGGACATCAAGGGCGTCGTCAGACGAATCGAAGTAGGAGGTCTTATATAGAGCATGTAAAAGTTTCTATGTTTGACTCTTCGAAACATTAAACATTTAACTTCTTTCGGAGCGAGTCTTCAACGGCTTGCAATGACAGCGTCTGACAGCGGCGTGATATCTTTTACCATTGTCTTGTTTCAATTTATTCCGCATTTATAATTTTAATGAGAATAATCTTCTTAAACCTAAACTAAAAAATATAATTAACACAAATTAAATAAAAAAAAATTTATACTTATTATACGTCATGCTCACTTAAATGTCATTGCTTGTGGCGGCGTCCATGCGTCGGGTTGTCTCTCTCCCTAAAATATGGCGAGGGGGGCGATGGCTGGCCATGCGTCTTACTCGTGAACGGGTGCTACTTGTTGTGACTGGTCGTACTTGAATTTGTGTATGCAGTGATATTAATTGTTTATACTACGTATTTGCGTGTTGTGCTCACGAGTATATAAGTGCGTGCTCCTATTTCACCATGCCTCCTGCTGATAGAGGCCAAATCTTTGTTTTTAATGAATTTTATTATTCTTTATTACTCAAGATGTCATATGGAACATGGTGTAATGGTTGCAGCTCCTTACAAACATTGTGTAAAAAAAACTTGGCGATTAAAAAGAGTGGCGGAGAGTTTATTGCCAGTTCTTCTCTTCCGTTCTACGCCCTTGATTTGAGAACTGGCAGTAAATGTAAAATTAGAATCATTTTATGTATATTTCTTTTCTTTTTTTGACGTTCATAAGTGTACATTATGTAACCTATATGAATAAATGAATTTTTTGTTTTGTTTTTTGTTTTATTCAGGGGCACCGGCTAACTCCTGGCAATGCCGTAGATAGACAATATTAGAAAACCTAGAAAGGAAGCTTTTTAAAATCGACAACGTACACAGAACCACGCCCATTGTTTAAAAATCATAAAAAACATGTACACGGCTCTATTCTAATTAAAACTTTGTTAGTTTCTCTTGTAAATGTTGCCATCTTTTTAGCATAAAGCAGCGCATACTGAGCTAAGTGGGGCACGCTCTAACGACTCACTTGTTAGGCAATACTGTGTTCTGAATTACTACGCAATTCATGTGCGCTCAACCTTTTCACTGCATTCGTACTATTTTACGAGGTTTTAACATTAATTAACACATATATCAAGTAACACAGTCAAAAAAGTTAAACGATGATATCGTTGAGAACAACACACCGGTAATATTGACCAAAAAGGTCCCGGCTGAATTCTATGTATTAAGTACTTAATATCGTCATCGGCTGTTACGGCTATCGGATTTTACGACAAAATATGCGTAGTCCCATATCGTTTTAACAGATTTTGACTGTACATATTTTGAAAAATGGCTGCCCAAAGCAGAACTGGCAACGATGCATCTTTGCAGCGGCGAAAGAAGACGACATGACGTGAAGCGAAATTCAGAGAGTCTTATAAGACTGGTTCACTGCGTGCCCTCTGTCCCACTTGGGGGATCTATGACTCATATATATATTCCAGATATCACGTAGATGACATGCAATCTAATCAAAGAAAAAATTGCTGCTCAAGAAGCGGCGAAAGTTTATTGCCAGTTCTCGACTCTCTTGCCTTGATTTGAGAACTGGTACAACTATACATTATACAAGATCCTCCCTTTAAGTGAAGACCAACATCTGCCTTCCTCCACAACTATATAGACATTATTTAACGCGAATTTAATTGCATGTGAATCGGATCCTGATCCTCTTGACCAGCAGCTGATTAAGTTTCAATATAACACCATCAAACCAATATTTAATACACATAAATGTAAGTATTCCGTAAGATTTTGTAGCTATATTTAAAAGATGCGGCAATAATAATTTTATAAATTTGTTATAATACTGAACAATATAGCTGGCTATTGCGCGTCTTAATAGTATAAATATTACATACCTAAGCGATTTTGTACGTAGAAATTATAAGTGATACAACGAATAAAAAGACATATTTCTCGAAGCAGAAAAACTGGCCCCTGTATTATACTGGCGTCTCAGATTATTTTCGACCGGTAGGAATTTACAAACAGGCCTGTCATGTAATGCCTGAGAAAATTAGTGTCTAAAAGCCTTTACCCCCCTTAAAGGCCGGCAACGCACTCACTAAAAATGGCTGTCCTTGAGCTGCGATGACTACCCTATTTGGGCGTCCCGTAGGCTCGTTTGCCTTCCATTTTATATTTTAAAAAAAGGTTTTTAGTAGTTAAACTCAATTCTTAAGTTCCTTATTGCATTGTTGAATTATTCGTAGTTATATTTGTTAGTATTCGTTCCATCACTAGAAATGATTAACAAAACCTTGAATCACTATCGTTGTCCGCTAAGTTCCTTAGCTTCTTAGCTTTTAGTGCGAATAATACACACACAACACATTTAACTTTGTTTTAAGCACAAAAAACCTTGCTTTCCACTAAATCAACATATCGCAATTGACGGACCAAATGTTGAAGATACGCGCTTTCGAGTGTTGGCCGGGCGCTGCATATCTTCACAACGTTATTCGAACCACGTGCCTACAAAACGATCGAAATGTTGTCGACTTCTGATTATTCGTCTCGGTCTGTCTCATTTCTTACATAACCCATACGTAATAACTCCAAATCAATCAAACAAATTTATTGCTTATTCACATTAACATACGGTGTAAATTGAATTGTAATATCGATCATGTCAAGGCAAAATGATAAGTTTATTCTAATACACAAATATATTGATTCTATTTGAATATTTGATACTTAATCTTGAGTGCGATTAGATTTTATAGATTAGTTTAATAATTAATTGTATGCATAATTTATTAACCAACATCAATCGACTTAAAATATTAAAACGGAGATAATTTATAAACGATGTGATTTTAGCGTGAATGTCAAGGGACTACTGACATATCAGCTAAAGATACATATATTTAAATAGAAATAACTTCTGCATCAGATATTTATATGTATTTAAATCCCCTGTATCAATTTGGACAATTCAAGGTGCGTCAACATAGCTTTTGTTTTTTATAATTAATTTGCTATATTTGTTTTAAAATAAGTGTTGTTTGATGGTTTGCTTTTTTATAAGAGTACCTAAAGTTTTTTACACCAGCTTTTCTCCCTTTCTGTTTATTTTAGATGATAGTTGTGTTTTATTTTTTTTATATTTATTAATAATTTTGTATGTGTTAATAAATAAATAAAAGGATTCGTACCCTTGAGGCAATTCATAAATTTATATATTTACATTTTTATAATATATATGCAATATATATATACAGGGTGTCTCTATTCGGTCTCTATCCGTGTGTCTATTCGGGATGACGTAAGAGAAAAAAAATTGGCAAAAAGTAAATATTTGTAACAACAGGAATGAAAAAACTGTCACATGGTGTACATTTTCTGGAATAAAAGGAAAATTTCCATAACTTCAAAAATACATGAGTTCATTTTTTTTTTTAATTTTTCTGATAACTGGTGTGGCATTACCTATGAGAAAATTTCGACTTGACGTCGACTTTTGGGACACCCTGTATATCTACTACATATAAGATGTTTAAATCCCCTATATATAATATATATACTAGATGAACGCGTGAACTTCGTATCACATACATATATTTGTGTCTAAACGTAATACAACATTTTTAAAACATAACACAGACAACCTCAAACATCTACCATGAAACACACATTTCTGACAGCGCATATAAATATATATGACAATCAAGTGACACTCAATAAAAAGACAAAGGAACACAAGATAGGAATAGATTTTATTGGAAATTTTTAGTATGTTTCTTAACGTATTATTTATATTTCCGTTTAAACCTTCTCTGGTCTATCACAAATAATTCTAGACCAAAATTAGCCAAATCGGACCAGCTATTCTCGAGTTTTCGAGACTAACCAACAGCAATTCATTTTTATATTTCGAACAAAATTGTAGTCAAAGTACACAGTACAATAAAAAAAGCTAATTAATAAGACCCGTACAGCGGATATAAACGACATTGCCAGCGCTCAGACGGCGACAGGTTTAAGTTTCATCAATTACGAAACCGGCTTCCGACGAATATTTTCACATGAAAAACTCACCAGACCCGAATGTTAAATACCAAAGACGGCATTGATAAATCGACAAATCACTCCGCCGTTTAGTGCAAACAATTAACAAATTTACTTTTAAACGGATTTATTTCATTTAAACATATCCTTTGTTCAAAATATCGCGTTTGTTATTTGTTTCGTAAACAAAAATTATATACATATTAAAACAAACAAACAAGGGAAAGGTGTTAATTTATTTATTTTATTAATCCTACAGCTAACGAAAACTATTTGTTAAAAAAAAGGTCAAAATCGATAAAAATATTCAATTTTGCCAAACAGCCAAATTTGGCTGTGATGTGAAAAAGTGAGGGTAGGTACATGAAGGTGTGTATGTGGGGTATGCTCATGATGCAGGTGATTTCGCGCTATGGATTATATTCTTAATAATCCTTTAGCATATTCCGCGATAGCTTAAACAAGTCAAGGCTTAAATAATGGTCGTTGTACGGCATATATATAAAACACGGTAATGTTCAATAACACCGCCGCCCATGGAAACTCTCAATGACAGAGGTTGCGTTGCCGGCCGTTTACGATACGCTCTTCACTTGAGGTGTGTTTGAAATTAAAAAAATTGTATGTTGTTGTTATGGAGCCGGCATTATCGTTAAAGAATAAACGAAATTATTATTTAATGAAAAAAGTAGAAATTATTTACAAGACAACTAAATTTATGTAGTAAATGAGAGCTAATGTTATATGTCCATTACTACATATACGTATTTAAGTATTTATTTTAATGAAAACTACTTCTTATATATTTATTTTGGCTCCCGGCGTGCGAATCGAAGATTTGATACCAATTGACTTTCTAAGTCATCTTACACTAAGACATCGCTTGTTAGTGATAAGACCGCCTGATGCCTTATTACTTATGTAAACAACATACTTTTAATTTTTGATGTGAAACATCTATAGCCGCACGTAAAACCGATTTCTGGCGTGGCGACGCATGCCGTGGCGACGCATCGCCACGCTATATGATGGTATATACATACAATTTATATGCAGTAGTAAATTTTTGTATTTAATGAAAATAAATGTTTATTCAATAAATAGACATCGTTGTCTGGAAAACAAAATCGTAATATTTTATTTTATCATTATGAAAAATTTAGTTCCTATGACAATCTGTTCTTTTCTGCATATTACTTCACAAAATAATTTCGATGTTTCACATCTACCAGGCGTCTAGATAGATAATTATGTATTGTAACTAAAAAATAAATAAGTTTCTGATGTGAAGAATTCATAAGAATTTTAGAAAGGATAGGGTCGACGACTCCTGCCAGACAGAAGTCTTGCCACCCACTTGTCTATGAAATAAAAATACAGAATGCCCCTACTGAATTATAACATTATATACCTGTGAATTGACGGCACAAATTTTCTTACCTACTTAATCTAACATGACACATACCTTTGGATCAAAGCTGAATGCAGTTTCGGGCCGCAAGGGACACGGCAGACCACATTTGCATGTGCCCGCAGTCTGGAGGTACTCCCGGAGCTGGGCCAGCGTGCTCAGCGCTGTTCCACTCGGACTAAAAATAACAATAATATTAAACAACTATAACTTTCGTTACTATTATATACTAAAAATTACGAAAACGAGATATTCTGAAGAAGAAAATAAAGCCACAGAAAATTTTAAAACAATCTTTTCTTCTATAAAAATAATAATTGGGGTAGAAAGGTTTCACTATGCTTATTTCTTTTCAAGTATTCTATTCGCCTTTCAAGTATGTATTACGTAAGCAGATTTATAACACAAATTAACCTCCCTCCCCTGTCAGCAAATAAAGCTCTTAAGCATAAACAAGGGTGTGGGTTGCCATTAGTTAAAAAGTAAATAATTACTGATGACGTAATCATCATCTATATCTCCCCACTTTGATAGGGGGCCATCAGAAATAAGAAAATCAAAGACCATGTTTGTACTTGTGAAAATATATAGTTATTTTTACAAGTACAAACCGACGAACGAATGTACATTAATTAGAATGTTCCAAAGCCGGAATTCAAACGAGCGGCCTCCACCTTGAGGTCACATACTAAACTGTTAATTATAACAGTTATTAACTTTAAAATGGGTATTGGTTAATATTTTTGTAATGCAATCCGGTTTCCTCACGTTTCACCGATCGATCGAATGTTAAAAAAAGAAAATATATTGATGCTCAGCCAGGAATCGAACCTACGACTACAGGGCTGAGAGTCTCACGCTTAAGCCACTAAGCCAATACTGCTCTCAGAACAACAAAAATGTCAACAGCGTGTGTCAGGCACAGGATGCTGATGACCTACTTGCCCCTTCCCGACTAAAAAGGCTCGCAGGAGGCCCCGACACGTACTAATGGATCCGGATGATCTAATTACAGTAGCTAACAACAAATCAAAAGCCGCCCGCGCGGCCAATAATAATAATAGCAGTAGCAATAAACAGATTAGGGTTAAAAACCGCCTTCTCCGGGGAAGGCGAGGACCTTTACTTCGCATTTCGCTCACTCCAGTGAGCTTTCGCCCTGCCCATCAGGCGATTGACCCCCCCGCGACGGCCCAAGCCGAGGTTCGAGTCTCACAGGAGACTTGCGCGAGTCGCGGAACCGCACCCTTTCCGGCTGAGCTAAGCTCGCCAAAACAGCCCGTGCTGAGCTGTAAAGGCCCTTAAGGCCAACAGCGAGATTCCATTAAAAAAAAAGACCTACTTGCCTAACCTACCTTAAAAAAAACCTACTTGACTAAGACCTATTAGATTAACAAACGATGATGAAAGACATAATTAAAACCTATGGCTGCAGCGCCGCAGATTATTTTTTTTTATATACATATTTAACTCGCTTTAAAAGCGTACATGAAGAATACAATAATTGACCGATTAGCGGGCAACCCTTTTACTTTTGCGGTTAAAAAATTCACAACGAATTGCGTTGCGGTAATTTTAAACCTGGTGTTTGCATACAAATCACATAATTAACCGGCTCTATTCACCGGAAAACAAATGTTTTCGAGATATATAGGGTTTTTGTTAATTAAATGACGTGTAATATATACATAATTGTGGAGTTTTGGGTAATAATTTTGAATGAAATAATCTTATCATTTTCCTGTTTGCGGTCCGTATATCTTTCATTCAAACATATATTATTACCTTTAGTTTAACTACTTCTTGTTCTTATGAGGCTCATTAGCAGATTTTTGTAATATACGTAATTATCTAGCATTATAAAGTAGCTTATATAGATTCACAAAACAAAGATTTAACTTCCGATAAATGACTTAACTTCTATAACAGAATTCAGAATTATTGGGACATCACTCGTTCGTGGTAGTGGTAGTAGAAAATCCACTATCGGAGTATCGATATATTTTCAGTATCATACATGTTTATTAAACTTATTTTTATTAGTTTTTAGTAACTTCCTTTCAGATTATTACATACAAACATACATTCATAATCTAATGTATAGATTTTACTTTACAATCTAATACATTTAATATTTTTAAATTCGTAACATTATTTACGTTTATGCGGGTAATGAAAGATTTGTTTTAATCAGTCCAGGAATTTTTGCTTGATTATTAAATAAATAAATTGTTAACAATTAAGTAAAATATAAATTCAAAATGCAAAACTTTCTTCTATAATATTCGAGATTTATTTGTACAACTTCTGTGTCTTAACTTAACCCGTAGTTTTGTTTTGTGGCAGTAAAACAATTTGATGTTCCGGAGTTCCGACTCGCGATACAGATACATGTAGATATTGCTAATTTCTATAACACTATACAACATTTTTTTACTATCATCAATAGTTTCCACAGCGCACGCTTTTTTTTATGGATTTTTTTACACCTGGGTTATATTATTGAATGTTTTTAGAGATCCCTATTTTAGCCATAGGCATTTACATTTGAATATGTAATAAGATGCAGCTTTCTCGGTAAAAGAATTTTTAAAATCGGTCCAGTAGTTTTTGTATAAAACATGACAAACATTTTTACTTAGTAAAGATTATCTAATTCACTGTCTATTAAAAAAAAATTATTAGTAACCAGCGGTTATATTGACCATTGTCTTAGCCCTTAGGTGTTTAATAACAACATCGGCTGTTACGACTATCGGTTTTTACGATCAAATATGACTAGTCCCTTCGATGTCGATGAACAGATTTTGTAGTTAGTTTTTTTTTATTATTCAAATTATTAGAAGATACTTCAAACAGACAGCTTTATAAGGCACAAGTACGACCTCATATGGAATAGTGCTCGCAACACTTGGGTAGCCCAAATACCAGTTTGTATCTTTTGCCCATATCCAGCGTTGGAGCACCACATTTATTCAATCCATTGATTAAATAGATGCCGAGATTTGCTGTTATCGTATTTTGATCCCTCTACTGTTATAATTGCTATATACCGTCCACCAGGATATAAAGAACCATTAACTTTTATAAATTCTTTGAACTTACTTTTAAATAAATTAAAATCTCATAAAAATATAATTATTACAGGCGACATAAACATTGACATAGCTCTAGGGACAAGTGACCAGCGCTCATGGGACTATCTGAATCTCCTTGCAGAGTTTAACATCCATCCCGGGTACAACGCTCCAACCCACAACCGCACGTGTTTGGACCACATTATGGTTAAGTCAAATAATGAAGCACACTGCCTTATACTTAAATCTACCATAACTGATCACAACAGTGTAGCCCTCCATTTAAAGATCCAAAAAGACTATTCCTTAACTCCTCGTCAATATAAAAGTATCGTAAACCTTGCTAGATTAGATCTAACAATCCAAGGACTTGATTTTTCACAATTGTATAATCAGACAAATGTGAATGAGGCAGCTAGATTATTTACAGACTTATTAACAAAGGCTATTATAGATAACTCCAAACAGATAGCTGTACCCAGACGTAAAAGAATTATAAAACCCTGGGTGACACCTGGGCTCCTCAGATGTATGCGCAACAGGGATAACCTTCACAAAAAAACTAAAAAAAATCCAACAGACGCAATATTAGCAGTGACGTATAAAAGATATAGAAATTTCTGTAATTCGTTAGTAAAAAAAGTTAGGCGTGCGTATGAAAAGGATGAAATTACTAGACATAGTACAAACAGCAGGAAACTTTGGGAGACCATTAATAATATTACACAATATAAGAAACCTATATCATCTTCTATAGAACTTTTAAAAAACTGTAACCCACAAGAAAAAGTTAATAGTGTAAATTCATTCTTTGTAAATGTAGGGAAAAACATTGTTACCGGTCTAGGGATTGAAAATAGCTTTTCCTATAACACTTCTCCCGCCCCGTCAATAAATTCTCTTGTCCTCATGCCCACTGACAATGCAGAGGTTAAGAGTTTGGTGATGGGTCTGAGAGACAAATGTGCTGTTGGTAATGATTTGATACCTAGTCGACTTCTCAAACAGCACATTGAAGTTTTGGTCCCACCCATCACTTACATATGCAACCTCTCCATGGAAACAGGAGTGTTTCCAGACATTTACAAGAAATCCCGCATAACGCCTATCTACAAGGGTGGTGACAAAAGCCTTGTAGACAACTACAGGCCTATCTCCTTACTTCCCATCATGTCGAAAATCTTGGAACGTCTGATTAACAGGAGATTGGTTCATTTTCTCGACAAATATAATATAATCTCTGACTCCCAATATGGTTTTCGTTCGGGTAGGTCCACTGATGACGCAGTGCATAGCTTGACTGATTTTGTAGTTAGGAATATGGATAGGAGGGAAAAAGTTATCGGTATCTTCATGGACTTGAGCAAAGCGTTTGACACCGTTTCTATTGAAGTGTTACTGCACAGAATGGAGAGATTGGGCATTAGGGGCATAACTCACAAACTTTTCGCGAGTTACCTCTCTGGACGTACGCAAATTGTGAGGGTGGGGGATTGGTCTAGTACAGAGCTACCAGTGACCTTCGGTGTGCCGCAGGGCAGCGTCCTGGGACCCACACTGTTCCTTATTTATATAAATGATTTGTGTGGGATGGACCTTAGAAATGGAAAAATTGTAGCCTTTGCTGATGACGCAGCCTTGTTGTTCCATGGTCAGGATTGGTCTGTGGCCTTTCAACATGCTCAGATAGGTTTGAATTTGGTTTCTGATTGGCTATTTAGAAGTTCTCTGGCCCTTAACTCTGATAAGACCAAATTCATAACCTTCGAAATTACGAAGCGTAAAATCCCTTCTAATCTTGAACTTGTGTCACATGCTGGATCATGTTTAACCAAAGTGCAATGCGGATGTCCAAAACTTACCTCCACAAGTACCTTGAAATACTTAGGTGTCATGCTAGATAACAACCTGAATTTTCAAGCTCATATTGATCTATTGACCGGTAGAATTAGAAAATTGATTTATATATTCAAAATTTTGAGGCACATTGCTAATCACACTTTAATAAAAACCGTCTACTTATCACTATGTCAATCCATTCTGGGCTATTGTATATCTTCATGGGGTGGCTCCGCAAAAACACAACTTCTGAAGGTAGAAAGAGCTCAAAGAGCTATTCTCAAGGTAAGCGCTTTCCTTCCGTTCATGTATCCCACGGCAGAGACTTACAAACATTGGAAGGTTCTCACTGTTCGTCAAATCTTCATTCTTACCACAATACTACGCAAACACTCACTTCTCAAATATGACCCACACCTCAATGATAATAAGCGTAGAAAAAATGCACTGTGCCATACAAAGCCCTTTCGCACAAGCTTTGCTCAAAAATTTTTCTGTTTTTTGGGTGATTACTTGTATAACAAGGTCAACGCTTCTCTCTCCATATATCCCCTAACAAAAAATGAGTGCAAGAAGACGGTTACACTGTGGCTATTGGACTTTAACTATGAGGATACAGAGAAAATGCTTATCATAACTAAATAGTTGAGCATAAAGTTTGACATAAATTTTATTTAATAATTATTTGGAGTGTAGTTGTGCAGTATTTTTACGTCAATTATTCAGAACACACACATACACAGACACACACATACACAAATACACACATACACTAACACACACATACACAAACACACACACATACACATACACCATGTGGTTTCCTTATAATTAATATAATTGTCTATTCTTTACATAAAATCATTTTGTCGATCCGAAGTGGTGGAGGCCTGATGACCTGTAACACAGGTGCACAACCTTTAACAGGCATCAGTCTCACTTAAGCACTAGCAGTCTCTCCAAAGAAAAATGACAATTATTGTATATGTTTTTGTGAGAAATAAATAAATATATTATTAAAAAAAAAAAAAAAAAAAAATTTAAAAATAAATAAATCTCCTTTATTTCTGTATACATTTCATGAACATTTATAGGCAACTGTGCCTGACACACGGAATCAACTTTTTGGTCTAAGGCATGCCGGTTACCCCACGATGTCATCGTTCAGAGTTAAATGCACTAGAGAAAAATAAACATCAGTGTTGCACAGCCGGGAATCGAACCTACGACCTCAGAGTTGAGAGTCGCACGCTAAAGCCGATAGGCCAACGCTGCTCTATACGCTATTAACAATTTAAACAAAGACGTAAAAATCCAACAAACGACCGCATTGCGAAACTCGATACAAGTAACGATAAACATCAACACGCCTTGAACGGCCATTAAGAGCAATTTGCGAACACAGCCAGCTCCACAGCGACAACATACCACTGTTATTATGTATTACGTATTAACATAACGATCCAACAATTTATTCTAAGGTAATTGACCGTCATTGGTGTATAAAGTAGGCATTTCGATTCATAGTTTATGGGCGCAAACATTTCCATAGTTACACACATTAGTCTCATATTATAACTTGTTTGCGTTTTTACTCTGCCATCCTTGTTATTACAATAGAAATTAACTTTACGAATCAAGCTGCCACAATCATCGAAATAATAGTAAACAAAAACAGTATAGTAAATTACAACTCACATTGTTTCGTGATTATTTGATTTAATTAAGCAACGATGTTAATAACATCTGTACTTAGAAACTGACAGTCATATATTTAATTTATTATATATATATGACTATATGACTATCATATATAAAATTCTCGTGTCACAATGTTCGTTCCCATACTCCTCCAAAAGAAGAAACAGTTGATGCACTACTCTTAGCACTGGTCACGCCCGGAAGAGATCGCTTATAAGGCGAATTACAGTGCCATATGCGTAGGTATTATGTTCTGTTATATTTCGTTAAAAATAATTATATTTCTTAGATTAGATTTTTTAGATTATTATTTATATATATATTATGCATTGACTGATGTTTATTTCATTGGTCTGTTAGTCTGTTTTTTTTTGTTAGAACATTTTGGATTATAAAAGAAATAAGTAGTATAAAAGTGATGGTTTTCAAGAAAAATACCTAACTCTAAAACTCCATATTTCAGCAACACATTTCAGTTACACTCATCATATATTTAAACAGGTAAAGAACAACTACCAAACCCCTGTAATAACCTCTCAGGTTAGCGATGACTAAACAGAAATAAAAGTTCAAACTTTATATAATGGAAAAATACTGGCTACTTCATTATCTTACTCAAGACTATGAATCCAAGGAAATCTTTTGCATTACAAATAATGTAATCTATACTAATATTATAAAGAGGAAATTTTTGTGACTATGTTTGTGACGAATTGGTTCAAAAACTACTGGACCAATATTAAAAATTATTTCACCATTTAAATGCTACATTGTCACCGATTAATATTTGCTATTTTAATTTGGAGGAGTGATGTGGAACAGAGTGGCCCAAGAAAAGTATGAATGGAAAAGGTTCGAGAAGGCCTTTGCCAAACAGATCTGCAAAAAACCAGCAAGATATAAACACTAGAATAGTTTTTTTCTTAACTTTCTAATACTCAGTTTAATGTAATCTATGTTTATATGTGTACCCAAAAAGTTGATCTGAATAAAAGGCTATATTATTATTATTATTTTAATTGCAATAAATAAATAAGGTTCCGTACTAAAACTACAATAATGTTACCCAAGCTGTAAAAATACCTATAAAATATCATTCATCGCATGCGATGCGAAAACTATTGATGATAGAACAAACAAATGATCAACAATAGTAAAGAAAATATCAGTATCTACAAAATATGTTTAAAAACTAAATGGCCACCCGTGCGATGCTGGGACGGGCCGCTAGTTATATATAATAAAAAACTTGTGAGTACTCAAAATACCATTTATTTTAAATGTTTAATCATTTAACATCAGGTGAGCCTCCTGCCCGTTTGCCCCCTGTTCTATAAAAAAAATCAAATACTAAAACCTCGGAAACTATTCACTTAAAAGTCAAATCATTTATTCCAATAAGGCCGATTAAAAGGTTACTTTAAAAGTCAAAATAACAAGTAAAAAATATTTAAAAGTAACCAGTTGCGCCTTCCAAAAAGTAGTTTAATATGGAGAAGAATGGGCAACAAACTCCAACTAACTTCAAGGCGAAGTGAACCAGCAGTCATCAATTCCTCTTATGACTAGGTTCCTTACCGTTTCCTCAGTTCTGGTCCAGAATGGGTGTACTTGGGACAGGTTCGGAGAGATTGAGAGATAAATTTAATTTGTTTATTATTATTTAAAAGACTTAATAATTCAAAGTATTGATTTCATTTATTTACTTATTAACACTTCGTTGCAAAAATATAATAGAATTGACATAATTAAATGAAATCACTTGTCTCTTTCAAGCAACCTCTTCCAGTTTCCTTTATTGCTGACACTCCGTACAATATATTAACACTTATTTTAGTTACACAAAAACTTAAATCTAGTACATAAGTAAAACTTAACCTAATACAGCACTTGAGCCGATTTTTTCTGATGTTACCTCTTCTTGTCCAAGTTGTGCCTCCTACTCTCTTTATATCGTTTTGCTCTGTCTTCCTCTTTACCTTTTTCCATCGCGTAATTGCCATATATTTGTCCAGTTCTACCGGCTATCTCTCGTCCTGTTCCCGGTGCCATTTCAATTGCCTTATTTTCTTTATAATGTTCTCTACTTTGGTCGCTGATCTTATCTCTTCTGCTCTTTGCGATGACTCAGTGTTACACCCACCATGATTCTTTCCACTTCTCTTTGGCACGTTCTCAACTTTAAAACATGTTTCTGAGATAATGCCCAAGTCTGTTAACATATTATAATTATTCATAGACATATATACTGTAAATGAATAAACCGTGTTCTGATTTGTTCACAATTTTGTACTGTTATCGTGTGTTTAGCAGTCTTGGAGCGTGGAATTCGATTCAAACACTGGCTTATTCGTTTCACGGTCTGGTGATTCTTGTAAAAACGCACAGCCACAAAGGATTTCTGTTTGGTTTCGACGCGTTTGCTGTTTGACTCAACTGCACGATCAAAATTAAACGCTTAGGGTATCTAACATGCGAGTCATATAAAACATAAATTGTATAAAATGTTTTTAATTTGCTTATGTCAGAAGTGTAATTTTTTTTAGTTTTTAGTATTAATTTGTCGTTAGTTTAATGTTTAATTTCAGTTTTCTTTTGTTTACATATTAATGCACTTATGTTCTTTGTATCAATATACCCGAGAGTTTTCTTTTATAGTTTAAATTATATAATAATAAATAATCTTCATATAAATATTATGTTTTGTTGAGTTTGAAATTTAGAAAGGATACTTTTTTAATATACGATACAAGGCAAACAGGCAACCGTAGAAGTGCTTTGTCAGTCTTGAAGAACGCTCTTTTTTTAAAGACTTGGATGTTATATCTCCTAACACAATTCCACACCTTCCTAGACTCCAATTAGACTTCCACTTTTTTTCAAGTTGCGTTGTAAGAATTATTTCTGGTCTTAGCACACACACTTCGACGATTCGAATATCACAGCGCAATAAGAAAAGTTCCTGTGATAAGAGTCTCATTTTTTATTTCTAAAGAAACAAAATGTGCTATGAACTACGCATACTAATGCATCCAAGATGTAAAAGCATTTATGTATTAGATCGGCATTTGAAGAATCTAAATCCTAAACCAGAAACTGTACCCATACCAAATTGAATAATTTTAATCTTTAACCGCGTTCGGGAAAAATTATGAGAGTAAATTTTTACTATGCGCGTGCACACCGTCACAATCAACCGGCACCTTGAAGTTAGCTATTTTTTTTTATAGAACAGGGGGCAAACGGGCTGGAGGCTCACCTGATGTTAAGTGATACCGCCGCCCATGGACACTCTCAATACCAGAGGGCTCGCGTGTGCTTTGCCGGCCTTTTAAGAATTGGTACGCTCTTTTCTTGAAGGACCCTAAGTCGGATTGGTTCGGAAATACTTCAGTGCTATAGTCAACATATTAGTATTTTTGTGATATTTAAATAAAGTTTATTTAACTAGATGTGTGTGTGTCGTTTTTTTAACTAATGTACAATAAGGCGAAAGATAAAAAAATGATCTTGCTAAGCCAAAGAACCATACCATCTAACGCGTGTACATAAGTACACACACGTTTTTTACGTTCCCTAAGTAACTTTGCTGTTTTAGAAACAGCTGGCATACGTACAATCTCCTCCAAATCAGAATTTTAAATTAATTTTTCATTTATATATATTTTAAATTGCACAGTAGAATACCAATTACACAGTTAGCCTAGAGCTTAAGCGTGTGTTAGAATTTATGCACAAATTCTTTCATCTGTGTGAGCAACTAACTCACGAAGAACGTGTCTTTATCTTGTATCTGTTTCAAGAAGCCTTCTGTGTCTGACACACGCCGTCAACTTTTTTGGTCTAAGGCCAGCCGGTTTCCTCACGATGTTTACCATCACCGTTCGAAATAATTTTAAATGCGCACATAGAAAGTCAATCCTAAGACGTAAGGGAAGAGTGCCGCACGCAGCACTAGACCAACATGAAAATAGCCCGATAATATTCGACTCCCGCGCATCCCAAGATCACTTGACGGACTGTTTCTTTCAGCCATTGATAACATGATGCTATGATCAAATAACACCCCTACAACTTACGAGACCTAAACAGTTGCCCCAATAATTATTTGTGACAGACTGCGTTTAGGCATAATCTAATATTTGCCAAACACTCCCGCGTTTGTGTATGCACACCCTAAATACCGACTGACAGCTGTATGTAATTACTTAACACGCAACCCTTTCGCACCTTGCGACTATTTTAACTGAGAATCGATAATTGATTGTTGTTTAACGAGTAACGACACGTAAACTGACGCCCGGGGGTTTGTTTCAATCTATTTGTTTATAACCTTGGGCCTTTATTCTTAAGACAATATGTGAGTAATTATTTTTTATAGCACATGGGGACAAATGTGATAGGATACGCTCATTGCCAAGGACTCGCAAGTGCTTTGCCAGCGTTTTAAGAATGGATGCACTTTTTTCTTTGCCTAAGTCGAATTAGTTCGCGAATACTTCAATGACCAGCTAGTTCCACATAGTGGTGGCAATATTATCTTCTACTTATATACACTAAAACTAAGTTTTAAAAACTATACCATCGCATAGACACGTTCCTAACAGGAAAACAGTCGAAAAACATCAACAAAAACTGCTACAATTCAAATGAGCAATTGAAATCTATTAAGATGGATGACTAAGACTTCCGCGAAACCCAACTCCACGGAAATCGTTCTAGAATCGAAAATTGTTGAATTCAAACTCGTACCATAAACAAATCTCGATTACAGACTAATTAATCAAACTATAAACGTTAATCTATAAGCGGAACCATGCGTCATTAATACAAATCGTACCTAGGCAATATATGTATACTTATTTATTTATTATAACAATCATACAAATTTTAAATTTTAAACAACCTTCACATCTCTTCATATTTTCTCATGCAAGTGAATTATTTGTAATTCTTAATGAGAAATAAATATCGTTAACCTAAACCGACCGAAACCTTATTATGTTAAGCGATAACGCCGATAAACATTCACAAATCGTCTTTAAGGATGTAGAAAATACGTAGATTATATTTAATTATTATATAATATATAAAACTTACAATAAACCAAATAAAAGTTAGTGGTTGTCTGGAAGAAATCGCTCGAAAGCGATATGGCCGCCAGCAACGAAGTAAATAAATAAATAAATGAGAACTTTATTATATAACTCTTTGTATGCTTGTAACAACTTATTATAAATACGATTTAAGAATATAAAAAACAAAGTATTCTGGCTTTATTATCGTTGTCTTTTATCATCAATGCTTTGTTCACCAATCGTTAATGAATGTTTAGCTTAATAAATATAATTAAATGCAACTTCTTCGGGATCGCGATTGTGTAGAACTTGCGTGGATATAGCGTACTCCTTCTTAAGTTCTTATATCATTTTCACATATGTATACATAGCATATCATAGACATATTATCCTCTAGCTTCTTTTCATAAGTATCTGATTGTACTTATTAACATGTGTGTGATGTTTGAGAGCAAAAATGATTATTTACTAACATAATTAACATTACAGCTTGTCACCCTTGATATTCAGAGTTAAACCTACCCGAGACATATACAATACTCACTTGGATTTTATTGCCATTCGGGCATTAATATTTAATCGGCCTATTATCTTGTCGCTATTTTATAGCTTTTCTTATATGGGTAGAAAAAGCATTCAATTGTAAGTGTATTTACACTCCCCTTTACTTACGTACAAGTAACTTCGCTCTTTCGTAATTAACTTGAATACTTACTTTTTTTTTTAATAATCCAGTGGCGCCTCAATGTTACTTTTGAGACAATGAGCCAGCCGTTCTCTTTCCTCACGATGTTTTCCTTTACTGTAGTAGCAAGGTTGTCGAACATACTACGTCAAGCACTTCATAGCAAATAATGTCTATCGAAATATATACATGCTAGTCAGAGCATAGCCTCTAAGTTTCTTCAAAGAAGTGGCTCATATTTATATATATAATTTCAGTTGATGACGTTATGCAGATGACAGATGGTCTAAAGCAGTAACCGAATGGACTGGTCCAAATGGAACGGGATCGAGAGGTAGCTGGAAGAAATTGGATGACGATGGCTCAAAATAAATTAGGGTGGAAAAAGTTGGAGGAGGCCTTCTCCAGGACAGGGGCTGCATCTTAGTTAACATTGTCTTTATATCTATTTTATTAAATCTATGTAAATAGGATGTGGAAAATTATTATCATATAATTTCAGTACTAACTGCGTAAATTCCTATATTGATTTAGGTCCCAATTTTAGCCTAAACTTGAGATACCTCTGAGCCGTTTTCTCAAGTTACATGTAGCTGTTACATTGTTGCTTAAGACACATACCCACATCATACCCGTTTTAGTAAAGTTATGCACTTCATCGCATCGAGAGAAACAAAACGGGTGTTTTTATTTAACGGCTCGTTATAATAATTTACTCATAAACAAGTCAGCCCGTCGCAAAATAAAACGAAACACGACATTCCCGGTTGCAAGAATTCATGAATCATGCAATAAATAAGTCATTGGAACGTCTCGCAGAATTGTAGGAAAATATTGTGTTAAATATTTATTTTTACTATCATTATTTATGATACAATGTATCAATATGACAAAAAAATATCTCAAATTATCTCCGTTTTATAAAAATAAATCAATGGCGATCCAACCTTTTAAGGTCCGGGCATCAGATTTCTATATCTGTTTCATGATCATTTTTCTACTAGGCAAGTAGGTGAGCAGCCACCTGTGCCCAACACACGCCGTAGACTTTTTGGGTGAGCCGGCTTCTTTACGATGTTTTCTTTAACGAGGGGATGTTAAATGCACACATAAAAATATAGTCCATTGGTGCATAGCCGGGCTCGAACATACGATGATAGATGAAAGGCAGCCAGAAAGCCAACTTTCAGCCTTTTTATAAAACGTGGATTAAATATAGGAACCTGATCATTCGAATCGTCGACCAGCCACATTACGAGCGGCGTGATGCCTTGGCGCTGAGTACAGACGTGGATCATCTTCTACCGCATTTACCATGGAGAGTTGAGTTTCATTATCGGACATCGAGGCAGAATACGAAATACCAAATTCTTAAAAGGCCGGCAACGCAGAGAGCCTTCTGGCAATGTAAGTATCATAGGCGGTCACTTTGCTGCTTGCAATATATAAAAAACCTTCAGTATATATGTATACTATAGTTATTTGTAACACACATACATATATATATATATATATATATGTGTGTTACAAATAACTATAGTATATATATATATATATATATATATATATATAAGAGTTCAGGTGGTTATATAGAAATAACCACCTGAACTCTTTTTATGATCTGATCATTGAGTAACATAGGCTGATTTTATATTCAAAATATCTATAAAAAAACCTTATTATAATTAATAGAAGATATTATTTTTACTATATAATATATTAACCTCTCAATCACAGAATAAATGTAAATTAATTAAATTCTAATTGCTATGAAATAAAATGCTATGCTGTGATAATATACTTATACTAGCGGAACCGACAGACGTTGTCCTGTCTACACGTCTTTAATTTGAAAATTTCAAACTTTTTTTAATAAGCTAAATTAACATTCTGGACCATTTTGATGAAAATTATTATTCAAATGTTATGACAATATCTAACGATCCAGCACATGGTCTACAATAACACAATGATAACAAAACTTTTTTTTTAATTTGATCGCAGCGCTAACTGTCGGGATAGACTAAAATAAAAATTCGAATATTATTTAAAATTTGACACTGCGATGGTAGCGCCGTCTGTCGCATCTAATGTAAAACATTCCAAAATCAACAACTACTAATAAAATTAAAAAATAATTAAAAAAACATTGTCCAGCGGACAAAATTGTGAATCTAAACCATTCCCAGATCCCCTTGAACACACACAAAAAATTTCGTCAAAATTGGTCCAGTCGTTTGAGAGGAGTTCAGTCACATACACACGCACAGAAGAAATATATATATTAAGATGTAATGCTGAAGAGAATATCTAATATGAGCTATAACAAAACTAAATACAAGACTTAACGCTTTAGATGACATACTATCTTTCACAGTACCTTTTCAAAACATTATATATAGGAGGAAATATAAACACAACTACGTAGAACTCATTACAGTTACGCGGTGACATCTGAAGTTAGACGCAAGTTCTAGTAGCTAACTTCACTAAATGTAAATTACATCAACACTATCAAACACTAATCCTATAAGATGTCTTCATCAACTAGGTCGCATTGTACTGGCGAAACGCCAGACTATTTGATTGCAATTTGCGACCGTAGCAAGATCAAACTTATTACATTTAACAAATCTTTCGCCTGTCATTTGAGATTTGCTTTTTTTTCTTCTTACACGCACGATGAATGCTAAACTGCAACTAACGAATGGATTTTCGTAACAGTCAGATTCCTAAAAAAAATCTACAACCATTTTTAGGTCTGGGCCTCAGATTTCTCTGTCTGTTTACGATCATTTACCAATCGTATGGGGAAGTAGAGATCAGCCTTCCTGTGCCTGACACACGACTTTTTGGGTCTAAGACAAGCCGGTTTTCCTCACGATGTTTTCCTTCACCGTTTCGAATGTTAAATGTGCACATTGAAAGTCCATTGGTGCCCACCCGGGGATCGAACCCACGATAGTAGTAGCCACTGGGCCAACACTGGCTCACCTAGGTTTAGATCGATTGTAATTATCGAAAAACATAATTTTCTGTTTCAGAGGTAATACATCATACATCATAATCTTAAAAGCAGATTTTTCTAAGTTATTATGAGTGAAAGAATGTGTAGTATTAGTCTAATTGCTTCAGTGTTAGGTCGTAGGTTCGATCCCTGGCGTGGAATCACGCACAGAAGGCCGATTTATTTTATTTTTTGTTGTGAGTAAAAAAAAGTCACAATAGCCACGGGAACAAAGAAAACTAACTCCCTTCAATTAAATGATACGAAAACTGACAGTATTTTTTTAAATTGACTACGTCTTCCAAACAACTTAATATGATTAACAGGCTATTTAGCTCAATAAGGGGTTAATATTTGGATATTGATAGTAACATTGACAAGGGTCTGAATTCTGAGCGGTCTTTGACGGCACCGGCGGTGTCCTTTACATTATAGGGCTGCCAGTGCCACTTTACATGTATTCAACACTATTCAGTCGCAAATCTCTTTGTTTATATATGTACTTCAATCAATCATGATTGATTTCGATGTTGAACTTTATAATTTATATATAATTCAATTCTAAGATTCACGACAAAAAAATTAAAAGTGCTACATATCCAGTGTATGTACATTAATTTCCTTGAATGTAACAAACTTAAACTATAATAGCTGAGTAGGACGTCTAGGCAGAATGTGAAATTCCACCCGTATCACCTCGACGTCCGCTGTTCCACAACTGAACATTTTACAAGCCAGGGCCTTAGGGCTTAAAAAGCAGATAAAAGTTAAGTTACAATATTTCGAAAGGTTTAACAATAACATACTCAATTTAATAATGAGGTAAACTACCTGGGAACTATGTACTGTTTAGACGAAATTTGTATTTTTGACGTTTACCTCTATTGCATACTATCAATGTATGTAATAGAGTGCAAAAGAGAGAGATGAGATAGAGACCAAAGATGCCATTTTTATTTGTAAAATATCTCTCGTTTCCGTATGCGTATAAATATAGGCCGTCCATACTTACGCCCTCATTTCTTAAAACTAAATCAGTGTAACAATTTATTTAATTAATCTATATTTTTATTTATTTATTATATCTAGCCATGTAAAAAATAAATATATACTATTAAAGTCAAATTCGCTCTGCAAACATATAAATATGCCAATGTATTTATTAAATTTTAAATTCTTTTTTGGAATTAAACCACATACAAAAACGTAACACATAAAAATATAAGAAAAGAACTTAAGGCTCTCTGACTGGAGCGATACACAAATGTTCTTGTATCTACATTAAATTTGTATTCGAAGACAACCCTATTACAGACCCATATCAGTTAGGTCCCCCAGTGAATAAATAAAAGCTCAATTTGTACCAGTCACCACTCTTGTATGAACTCTGTCGGTTCGACATCGCTTCGGTGATCAAAGCCCAATTCGAGCTTTTGACTTGGGAAGTGTAGCTGAAATCGATTCTGAAGTATTCGGAATATCTATACGAGGGGAAATCCGCTTAACCCTTTTCATAGTCTGTGTACCAGTGAAACTGAATTCATATGATTTTATTAGTGAAATAAATTACCAATCAGTTATAATGAAATATTAACTTTGGGGTTGCAAGTCTAAAAACATATGTAAAGTCTTAAAACACATGTAACAATAGGCAAAAATAACAGACTAAAAATTGTTTTATGTTCTAATACTGGTCTGTTATAAACTTGTTCTTTTTCCAATATAGATTTTTCTTCTTTCCATTTAACGACAATTCTTTGTAACGTCAAAATTTTCTAAGTCTTTTTTAAATATAGAGTTTCTCTCAGAATTTTATTATATAGAGTTTACACTGCATCTAAATTAACTTTAGTTATCTCAAAATGAAAGGGTTTATTTAAGTGGCGATTTCACAAATACTAAAGTGAATAATATGTGAATGCTACATATAAATATACATGTTAAAACGAACATTTGTGAATACAATTTATTCAGTGACCAAGTATACAGTGTTAGCAGTAGTATCAATCTTTAAAAATAACCGGCTTGAGAAGACCCCTAAACCGAGGATATCAACGCGAATTAAATGTATTTAACGAAATTTATATATCAGGTATAACAATTCTATTAATCTGATACAAAAATATTCGAAAGCCTCACTGGTTTAGTGATATATACGGCATATATTCAGTGGCAGATTTACCAACAGGAACCTAGGACGGCAGACTTTTGGGACTGCAAATTTGGGAAGCGAATTAAATTTTTGCTAACTCCTAAAAATCTAAAAGATTTCTCATGTTTTACTGATAGAAGTCTGCAAAGCTTTTCCCTTTCACTTGAACATTTGGTGTAGCAAACATTCTATATTAAAACAGTTCGCTGCCCACCAACCAGTAGTAGACCTTTTCAGCTCACACTACGAGTGAAAAGAGCGAAATTGCATAAAATATATTTCCTTCCCTGTTTATATAATTTACGTGCAATTTTAACGAATTTTTTTTAACAAAATCTTTGTAAGGAACTGCAACCATTACACCATGTTCCACGACATCTTTAAGTCAGCCTATACCTTGGAAATATCTCAAACCGCCACTGCACCTAATTCGCTGCAAATCCGAAGCACTTCATACCGCTATGCTTGTCTACAAATATACACGAATTCAAAACCAATTTACTAGTCGCGATCTCTGCTTATAATGCGTATAATATTAGCTCACGATCACAATGTAACGCAGATGGAATCCAAATCCTTAAAATCGGGAAACAGTAAAATCCAATTGGAGAGATCAATCTTTCCGGGCGCAGGGTTCAGGATATATTGGTCAATCGAAGGAAATTATGTAAAACAAATAGAACTAGAACCGTGCAATGTCGGGACCGCTCATCCATATTAAACAATAATTGTGTTCAAACGAATGTTATTTACAGTTGTTTTATGGTGATTGTAAAGTTATTATAAAATGTTTTATGAGCCAGGTGAATTGATGGTTTCAATTTAATGTTTAATGTGAATGCAGACAAATTCTTGAGCGCGGGTCATTACGTTTCATTCTGTCTGCAGCTGAAGCACGAAAAAGAACTTCTATGTAGAAAATTTCGTCAACATAACAGATACAATTCGGTAAAAGCCTGATCAATTTAAAAAAAGCATAAGCCTATCCGATACCTAATCCGCCGTTTTGCTAGTAATATTTTATTTTTACATAATCATCATATATTTTAAAATAGCTCGTAACATATACTGTAGATAGTATTATGTATGATGTACTTCATGAATTTTATTAATAATATCAGCGCTGTTTCTCTAATCGTGTATCCCGATTATCATATTAGGTTTTTGTATCGCGTAATAACGCAACTGATATTGAAACAGCTACATCAAGTTACATACTCTAATCGTCGGGAGTTTGGGACATTGGGACTTATGATTCCCTGCTTCAGATACAACCCTTAGCTCGAACTCTGTCAAAATGCAATACATACATGTCGTATGGCCGTCAGAATTAGCGTCAAATCATACAGAGTTTGATACTTCTGCACACATGTTAGAATTTTTTACAAAACCTACAAATAAATACCAAGAGTTATAAAGATTAAAAACACTTTATATATACATTTCTCTCTCATATATAACATTCCTTAATATTGGTAAAAGAATTTTCGGTTCAGTAGATCCAAATACAACCCATACAAACTCACAAACTTGACTACAATAATAATAATAATAAAGCCTTTATTGCTTTATTACATATAGTACATATTAGGTACATAAAATTGTGAAATACTAAAAAAAGTTATCACTAAAAATAAAAATAAATACTAATAATTAATCGGCAAACCGGTTGTTATATTATACACAAACAAACAAACAAAAATATCTTTATTCATATAGGTAAAAAAGTACACTTATGAACGTCAAAACATTAAAATGATTGTGAATTTACATTTACTGCCAGTTCTCAAATGTTCCATACGACATCTTGAGTAGGTACATACACATTCCGTTTCACCAGGCATTTTCTTTTGCGAACTAGCGAACTGTGGAATAGACTGCCGGCGGGGATCTACCCTGAGAGATACGACCTCCAAAAATTCAAAGTTCGAGCGTACTCCTCCCTTAAAGGCCGGCAACGCACCCACTAAAAATGGGTGTCTATGGGCTACGACGACCGTCTTTTTGGGCTTCCCACAGTATCGTTTGCCCCCCCCTATTATATAAAATATATATATATATAGCTTGTCCTTAGACATGGGCCTCCTCTGAGGACTTCCACTCTTCTCTGTTTCGGGCTTTACGCATCGAATGAGGGCCAGCTACTCTTCGCATTGACACAGTATATTAAATTAAATAAACCAAAACAAAAATATGTATTTATAAACTTTGCTACGGGCAGTATCTTTATAGATAATTTGTTATTCAGATACTAGATGGCGTAGTTTTGCTCTTTCGCGAATTTTGTAAACGTTTTTGACATTCATAAGCATGCGTTAAGTCGCATCTAAACTGAATAAATAAATTTTGATTTGATTTGATTTTGATTTAGACTTTTTTTTATCGAAAGGATAAACTCCTTTCGGAAATTACGAACAGTTATAGGTACTGTTCGTAAGAGAACAAAACAAAACATAAATTCTCATCTTATACATTTTGTATGTTCTATAACTAATCTAATTAAGAATACGAAACACAAAGACATCTTTAATTACCGGTATGTAATTAACGTCAATTTGGGGTTTAATGAACAGTAATGTGTAATTTAGTTAATTATAATCCTTATTAGAGGTTAAATCATGTTTGTTAGGCGCATTATCATAAATTATGTTAAGATATAGGAAGGACTCATAAACACTTGAAATTTAGAAAAAATAGCTAGTTACAGCTGATTTCTATTGCGTTACAATACAAGCGAACCCGACAGACAACACAGAAGATTCATATAATTTAAGAAAAACACTTTTTTAACGGATTGAAGTTATGTATTATTATTATTATTGTAAACTTAATTATTTAAACATAATTTTAAATTTAACCGACGTTTCGCATGCTTTATAGCGTGCCTGGTCACGGTGACTGAAGACAAAAGGTGTTGAATGTCATAAAATTATCACAACTGTAGAAAATGTTGTATTATCTGTATTTATTTCCCCGGAGTTGGTATCGACTTTAAAAAAGTGTTTTTATTTAAATGTGTAAAAGTTATGTTAATAAAACACAATACTAAGATTCATATACATGTATTATGTAAAGGGAGAACTCTTTGGGAGTATGGGCATGCCGATTTCCACCTGTACTTCATCAATCATTTTACATCTGTCACATATTCCATCACCGTACGTTTATGGTCCACAGAGTATCCAGAAATGTACTTTATCGATTTGTTACAGCTGCTAAAAGCTGCTAAAAGCCATACATTAATACTCTGTCCTGTCACTCGTCTCAGTAATAAATTAACGTTAATATTTTGACTAATTTCCATGCATAAAAGGTATAATATGTTTACGAATACGATTGTGTATAACAGTTGCTTTTTAGAATTAATTTTAAACATACATATATATGTCGCAGCCAACTAGTGTATTACCTATGCCGTTCAATCAGCCTAGCTTTTTAACTAAATGGCGCTGTTTAACTAGCGGCCTGAAAGATATTCAGGATGGCTAACACTTAAGCCATTTTTCATGAAGCTTTGGAAGTTGACAGTTTGAAGAGTTTCGTTCTAATTTGAGAGTGACAGATTTAAATTAACAGTCAACATTTAAATTAACAGGCTATTCAAGAAATGAAATCGTCATCGATCCAAGTCATTTTCCTAGCTGTCTGATTAACTAGCTCAACATCTTTCAGGCCGCTAGTTATACGGCTAGGCTGTTAATTGAACGGGTATTTAAGGTAGTTGGCTGCGACATATAAACATGTATAGGCAAACGAGCCTACGGAACGCCCAATACGGGCAGTCTTCGCAGCCCATGGACACACATAATGTTGGTGAGGTCTCCCACGGGAGTCAATTACACAGTTCGCTAATATGCAAGTGGCCTGTGACGCGGAAAGACTTCCAACCGTCAAGGTGATGCTTATTATCATGTTTTCTGATTAAACCTGCATGAATCATGTAAATTGGTCGAAACCAAACATATCAATTCACCCGCATGTTTATTTGTTTGTACGTATCTGACTTATCACAAGGGGTGTGTGTATCGCATAACAGGCTGGAGCATGGTTATGGGACCAGCGGGTTGAAACGGATCGAAGAAACTGACTAATAAAAAAAAAATTATAACATGTAGAAAGAACTTATAAAAACTAGCGAGCTTTGAAATTTCAGACATATTCGTCACGCAATTGTTTTGCCTTCCCGGAACCTTTCCGGTAACACTTAAACTTTACAGTATTGTATTAAGGTTCAAATTGACTTTTAAGTATTATTACGAATCTTTTGTATGGCAATATAGAAAAGTGTTGTTTTTAGACATTTTAGGCATTTTTTTTTAAATTTATTCTCTCCGTAACCATCCTCGTACTTCGAGGAATATTCTAAAAAATATAATAAGCGAGATCAGTTCAGCTGCGAAATTGACGAGATTGGCGCTAAGTAACGCATTCAATAATTCAATTTTATATTACATACAAGATCAGAGCAACGAAACTGAAGTCAACGATCGATTCTACGCTCTACTGACAAATTGAGTTTGACACATTGACAATTTACAACCCGTTAGATGTCTATGATATGTGTGGAGTTTCCATTGCAAAAAAAAACAAAACGTTTTCTTTTACTACATAATCTCGCTAATCTAGTATTAAATCGCTATTATACCCGCTAACCACTCGTCCTACGTTCGCGACGTCCTAAAATACGTCCTTTACGACATAATTACCTAAAGCAAAAAAATCATAATTGATTATGTTCGTTTAACCCTTCATGCTAAACATCTCAGCCCTTACATCGCGTGGTGTAAAATAAAATTTTATATTACTGACTCATGGAAAACCCCATGATTCAGACTATATCAAAAGAATATTAAATAAAGTTAGCACAACATTTCCCTTAGTTTTAAATTACCTTGACATTCGATTTTCAAAATTTATATTGAGTAAGAGAAAATATACGTTTGATTTGTTGCAAACAAAAATTGTTTTACAGCCTGTAAAGTTAAACATCGAAATTAATGAACATATACTAATTAGCTAAAGATGTTAAGGAACTGGAATATATGTTTTTACTTGGAATACCGTCATAAAAATATTAGTGATTTCAAACAAGTTTTAATACAAAACAAGACTATTTATTTAATATACGTGCCTAGGAATATTAATATCATTGGTATTGTAACAATTCCTATTCATCTGTTATCGCCCGGCCATCTCATTGTCCATACTAACGGTACACTTTAACCGTACGATAAACTATTTTGTATCAAATTCGATACAGATTTATGTTGACTATCATAGGAAATTTTATTACGTTATTAACGATTGACCATGTAAATTCAAAGGTGTATGTAAATATGACAGCTAACTCATTCTCTAAGTTTGAGAATCAAATCACAGCTTCTCGCTGTCGGTCTTCATCATCGCCTTGCGAATTGTGTTCCTTTAGAATATTTTTTTTATATAAACTGAAGTGAAAAGGGGGCAACAGTGAACTTTTATACGTGGTAGAAGACCAACATATTCTTACGAAGACCGATCGACTGCAATGTCTCTAGATTTTACCAGTAGATCGGAACCGTCTCGAAGCTAGACTGAGCACTCTAGAACGCAATACGTACAAGGCGTTCTAGAATTGTGCAATCGCTACTCAGTAGCGAATTTTCATATAAAGAGTTTATGTGCATTTAATACCCATCAGAACTTATCCAAAGCGATATAAATACTGTTCAGATGTTAAAAACCAAAAAGTAATTCAATAAAGATTATTTATTGAATATAATTGAATAGAACTCGATCTATACTTTCATACCTAACTTTATAGGTACTCGTATATTATCCTACAGCCATAATGAGGCGTCAAGCCAAAACGTAACAATAAACAAACACTTCTAAAAAGAAAACAAACAGAATCGTTTAGTTAATAGTTAGTACACGTCTGGCTACTGTTTGCGGTCCTCTTTTTAACAAGTACCCGCGAGACGAATCGCAAATAAGCCCATGTCATTGTTGACCCGGTGTAGGGTTTCCTGTATATAAAACATAACAGCTTTTAACGTGTAACATTGGAAATCTTTGCGTTAGGAATACTTATAAAATGTTGGTAATGAGGTGAATGAATGAAGAATGAATGCCGGTTGTACGGATAGAATCAACAGAGGCTTCATTGCGAGAAAACCGGCATGTATAATTTTAAAAACCTTATAGATTTTGAGATAGTACAGTTTACACTTTAAATGTATGTATGAAAAACATATGCTCATTATGCTATGTATCAGGGTCACACCTCGATGTCTTTGCCGCACGTCACCAGCTGTCCACTGAAGTATTTCTCAAAATCATTTGTTCATGTAGGTAACTTAATGTACACTCAAAAAAATTTTCACTTTTAATTTTACATTTACTGCCAGTTCTCAAATCAAGGGCGTAGAACGGAAGAGAACAACTGGCAATAAACTCTCTGCCACTGTTTTTAATCGCCATGTTTTTTATTTTACACAACGTTTGTAAGGAGCTGCAACCATTACATCATGTTCCATATGACATCTTCAGTAATAAAGAATACTTAATAAAATAAATTAAAAACATTTCCGAACCAACACGACAACTATAACATGTGATTAAAGAATTACATACATATAAAATGCTTCTAATTTTACATTTACTGTTCTAAAATCAAGGCCGATCAGACAAGAAGAACGGGCAATAAACCCTCCACCACTGTCTTTAATCGACATTTTTTTTGTTTTACAGGCAAAACATACAAATATAGCGTACTTCAAGAAAAAGAATTGATTTTCTAAAAGACCAGACCAGAGAATTGGTATTCTAAAAGACCGGCTACGCACTGTAACTGTTCAATACAAAAGCTAATACAAAATTTAAACTGAAAGTGAACATATGCATTAAACTGTATGCTACTCTCATAATTTGATGAACAAAATTAAGAAAAGAGCGTTCAAATTTTTAAAAGGCCGGCAACGCATTCGGGAGCCCTCTAGCATCGAGAGTGTCCATGGGCGGCGGTATTACTTAACATCAGGTGAGCCTCCTGCCCGTTTGCCCCTGTTCTATAAAAAAAAAATAACTCTCACAGGTCTGCTTTGATAACATCTTCTCAGAATGTTTGAATGCGATTAAGAGGTGTACCTCATTACACCCTGACATTACCCGCTACTCCCGGCCTAAACTTACATTTAACCTGAGCTATAAAAACATCCTCATTTGGAGCCCGAAAACAAAAACGCGAGAATCATTAACGGTGTATTGAAGCATATTTTTAATTGCGCACATTTATTCACCCTCGCTTTTGTACGGGTTTGCGAGTATCCTTGGTTTTTCCATGGATAAAGGTCTGTCATGAGAACTAGTGTCGGGGTAGATAAAACACTTTAACGGCTTCAGTGAATGTAAACCGGCTCGTAACTTATAAAACTCGAGTGTTTAGACTACACCTATAAATTATACGGAATTTTATGACATTTAACGTTTAAAGAGGAACATTTACCCCGCACTTTCCGCATTCACTGAATCAAAACGAAAACACTTCTTGAAGCACCTTTTAATTGAAGTCCTTATTCATCTCACCTATTGTGTGTGATGAATAGAGATTCTTCAGTGATCATTTTAAGCTTAAGGTGCGTTGGATGCTGCGGTGCTGTGTGTAAAAAAGTGGAGGAGGATCTGCAGTTCGTCGATAGGTGGAAGAGATAGTTGTTGGTCGTTGACTGTGACACTGGGTTTCATATCTAAAGGCGTATAGAGAATATTTAACATACACAAATTTAATATAGTATATCTATATATAACTAGTCGTAACTTTAACATTTTAACTCGGTTTCCAGAGCTTCAAGTGGTAATTGAAAGACAGCCATGTCAAAATGATCGTCTATAAAAATGTTGCAATATTCCACTGGATTACTGTAAATATAAAAAAAAACACCAGTGGCGCTAAAATCCTTAATCTTGGTCTGATATATCTATATCTGATCATTAATTTTTCTATACGCAAATAGGTGATCAACCTTCTCTCTAAATCTCTATCTGTAACTTTTCCTGACGTGACGTCAACTTTTTGGGTCTAAGTCCTTCCGATGCGATTAGACCATAAATGTTTATATAATCCTTGTTATTTATATATGTATATACTTTTTTATACACTGAACGGTCTGAAGGCTCACCTCATTTAAAGTGATAAGGGACACTCAATGCCAGGGGCATTGGAATGCGTTACCGGCATTATATAAGTATATGTATGCTCTTTCCTTTGGAGACCCTAAGTCAAATTGGTTCGGAAGTACAGCAGTGGGCAGCTGGTTCCACAAACTGGTGGTGCACGGCAAGAACTGCCTTGAAAAACGCTCAGTTGTGGATGATCGCAATCCCTAAAACTACACTAAAATAATGACTACAATATTTCTCTCCTAACCAGCCTACCCGGGTCTAATTAGCCAGTACAAAGGAGTTGAAACTATCAAGCCATTTATAGACAATAAATTGTCCTACATTTTTAACTTGTATACAATTATTAAAAACATCTGTCTTGCGATTAAAAAGAACTAATTCAATACTATGTTAGCTATGTATAGCGAGTAATGAGATCATGCGTACTTGCGTTGAATACCTATGTATGAATGTGTGCTGTCTGTCATACCGGCATCATCGCAGTGTAATAATATTTTAGTGGTGAACATTAATTCTATGTATAAATTTTTTTTCCAGCCAACAACACTTAATATCAACTATGGGATGAAGAGAGAACAATAAATCAATCAGTGTCTTGTTTTACAGAACAGGGGGAAAACGGGCAGGAGGCTCACTTGATGTTAAGCGATTTCGCCGCCCATGGACACTCTCAATGCAAGAGGGCTCGCGAGTGCGTTTCCGGCCTTTTAAGAATTGGTACGCTCTTTTCTTGAAGGGCCCTAAGTCGAATTGACTCGGAAATACTTCAGTGGGTACCGGGTTCCACAAACTGGTGGTGCACGGCAAGAACTGCCTTGAAAAACGCTCAGTTGTGGAACGGCGGACGTCGAGGTGATACGGGTGGAATTTCGTATTCTGCCTCGACGGCAGGTGATCTCAGATGCAGGTAGGTATTAATCCGAACAACTCCTCTGAACACTCTACATAGTAAATGCGATAGAATATGCAGCACCTGACATCTCTACGCGACGCCAAAGGATCAAGCCGCTCAACCTTTTTAGGACTGGGCCTCAGATTTCTGTATGATTTTCGACTCTTTGGGTAAACCGGTTTCCTCACGATGTTTTCCTTCACCATTCGAGAGTAAAATGCACATAGAAAGTCCATTAGTGCACAGCCGGGCATCGAACCTACGACCACAGTGGTGACAGTCCCACGTTAAAGCCACTAGGCTCAACAATGAAAGTCGTACTAATAATGAAAAATTTCATAAATTTTTCAAAAGCGATAACACTGCACAGACGTTACCTGTGAGAGAACATACATTCACGATGATTTGTCACCACACCTTTAAGGATATTCATGCGAGGGTGCTATATACACTTGAAACTTTCAAAAAAGTAATATTGAATCACTATAGATGAAACAAACTGTAATGGTGTGTATTGGTTTATGTGTGTGTGAACTCGGGACATTCACCTGGTCGCAATGCGATAAACGCTTACCTACATTGTGGTTGAATGTTTTCGATGATTGAGACTCATACGCCCGTAACCACTTTTTCATTGTAAATGATACCATACAATTATTAAATAAACATTTTAATTACCCAGCTTTAAATTAAGTATTTTTTGTACTTGCATTATGATTCGTATTGTTTCATTTATAATACCAATATAGCAATGGCGCTACAACCTTTTAGGTCCGTTCCTCAGATCTCTGTATATGTGTCGCAGTAAAGTAGTTAAATGAGAGAGACAGTTGAATCTCTAGTCATTTAATTAAAAGGTGTTGAATTATAATGTAAAACAAGATGGTAAAACAAGACTCCGCCATGATTATTTCATTTATTATTGTTATATCGGTGTGATCGTGAAGAACTCAGAGCTTGGAAATTCCGTGTTTTGTTTTATTGTAAGCGGTTAGGTTAGGTTAGTCCTGTTGCCTAGGAACGTTTTGGAAACTCGTTAAACGTTTCGTTCACTCATTTTTCTGGCGGAACTATACCGACTTGATTGAATATCGATCTTTAATTAACTGTCTAGAGATTTAATTAACTCTCGCGACATTTGCTCCATGATCATTTCTAATAGGTAAATGAATATCGTATCACTCACCTTCCTTCACCATACAAGCGAATTATAAACTGCGCGCATAGGTAATCCATTGGTAGGTACACGGCCGGGAATCAAACGTACGACCCCAGGGTGAAGAGTTTAACAGAGACTCAAAATAAAAGCCGTAATGAGTAAGATAAATATAATATAACTAGCTGGTGCCGGAGACTTCGTCTGCACAGGATTAGTATTTTAAGAAGTTTATATTAGCGTGGCGTAGAAACCTACCGAAGATATGGATTGCTAAGATAAACATTTCCATCATACATTTGCGTAACTCTAGCTGTTTTGGCAGCGCACGCCAGAATAGCTCGCAGATGGTAGGTTTTTTCCTACTTGACATTTTGGTCAATATCTTTATAAATTGTCGCCCATGTGTTTTTCTGATGTATAAGCTATACTTACTATTGTAAAGTAGTTTTTACGTGAAAGAGTAAAATCATCCATCCATACTTACAAATTTTCGCTTCAATATAGGATAAAAAAAAAATTAGCAATCGAATAATAAAACGACCCATTAAATAAATTATGAATCGTGAACTTTTCCAGAGACACCCCAATTTTAAGTCTGACACGCCATGTTGACTATTATTAAATGACTTTACTAAATTAAATGGGTTTTATACCTGTAATACGCTGATGGCTACTTTAAAAAAGAGAGCAGTGTTGGCCTTCTGACTATCGACGATGGGGTCGTGTGTTTGAATCACGGCTGAGCACTAATCGATTTTTCAGTACACGCATAGGGTTCATACGGCGAATGTGAGGAAACCGACATACATTAGTCTGCAAAATTAGCAAGCATCAAGAAACGATGATAGCCTGACCGATGATCATGAGGCCTAAGACACGGTTATAACGCCACTAGATTTTTATTTCTATATCTTCGTTGTCTTTTCCTTTCAGGCAGAGATCAAGGTTCTCCACCTGCTACGGTTCTGAACTATCTCTCGCTTCATTCGCCATGCATGCTAGTCGGTTATGCGTACATTTTTTTCCTATTCTAGTACCAACTGCATTTAGTCCAGGTATGTCCGACTGAGCCCCGACTGAATCCACGGTTGCCTTGTATATTAACCGATTTTAAAAGGCCGCCAACGCATTTTCGACCCATCTGGCAATGTGAGTGTCCACAGGCGGCGGTATCACTGAACATAACACGAACTTCCTTCGTTTGCTTCCTTTTACATTAAAAAAGGCACATTCATCCGTCCCACATGTCCAAGCCACCTAGGTATATACTTTAGTATATAAACTACCTAAAAACAAACATAAACGATATTTATAGTATGAGTAATGGTCGCTAGAGATAAACAATATTAATTAACGTTGGCAACAAAAAACCGGCTCTGCGCAAACATTTTAATAATACATTTTATATTGATACATGTTGCCTAGACCAGATCGAGTGAACACCTGCTTCTACCACAATGATAATTAATTTTATTATTACTTTGAATTGAGCAGTGCTGGCCTGAGGTCGGTTCCATCCGCGGCTGTGCACCAATGGACTTTATATGTGGGCATTAAACATTCGCTCAATGAAGAAAAATATAACGTTACTATTGGAATACTAAAAAATAATTAATTGCTTTGACAACTTCAGGGAAGCCGTATACAGTCTTGGTGGTTTAGTAACACATGCCACACAGGAGGTTTTTTATTTGTCTGCAGATATACTAAATAAGGAGGAAACTAAACAAATAAAAAATAAATAAACCTATGAGTTACCATGGTCTATGGTCTCCATATACCAACTTCACGGAATTGTGCTTGAAAAGGAAACGTTGAGTAATATAAAATCACTTTAATTAGGACTATAAATATGAATTCCTTCCCCCAATTCCTCTATCATCAGAGCCTGACGACACCAAACAAATCGAGTCCTTTCAGTCGTCTTCTTCCAAGAATAAAACGATTTCTAAGAACCTCTTTCTTTTCTTTGTCGTCCCTTAAGATACAATAAATTTCATATAAAGCAAAACATATAAGTAACTCCAAATGATTCCAAAACGTATAAAAACATTTCTTAACCTTGAATTGTAGATAGTTTTTGTTTGAACAACCTTGACTAGTCATACAACTCGCAAATGTTGGTTTTTCCTTTCGCATTTTATTATTCCCAATATAATATTAACGATTACTTTGAAAAGTATTTGAAACAATGATTTTTGTTTGTATAATTTAAGTTTATTTAATTTAACTTTCTTAACCCAAGATTCCTGGTTACTTCAAGACAGTACGAGAAAAGAGAAAAAATATTTATTTATCTATTTTTTATAGTAGTTTTGGTAACAATTATTCTTATTATTTTATTTACTATAGGTACTTTTATTAACAAATATTTAAAGAGTTCTTTACTTATACAATTTTGACTATTATTATTACATAATTTTTTTTTTTTTACGTCTCATTAATGTATTATGGTCTCAGAACGACTAGCGTTGTGGACCAGGTCTGATCCACAGCACAATGCTGAGCCAGCGCCTGCTACTACCACAGCACGCGCACATAACACACTTTATTATTTTGTGTGTGTGTTTCGCTAGTAATAAATGTTATCTTATGTTAATCAAGGTACAAACATGCTTGCGCGTTTTTAAGTAACTATGATTATTTCCAAAGTTGGAATATATCCCATTTGAATACTAATTCAATGTTTTAACGATTTCTTAGTTTAGGACTGTTTAGGACTATAAAGAACATTATGCTATATCCCGAATGCGTTGCCGGCCTTTTAAGAATTGCTACACTTGTCTTGTCCGATCGTTATAATAAAATTTAAGTTATAATTAACAAAATACGAAAGGAATTAATAGCAAAGTATTCAAGGGCAAACGTGTGACGCAGAAGTACATTTGTTTTGCATTGTGTGTGGACGCCATTTGTCATGTTGCTTGTAAGCACTGATAATTTTAACGTAGAGTCTCACTTATAGCGGTGCATCTAAGCTGGGTCAAATATGGCTTCAGATACTTGTTATATATAAATTACATCTACAGACACAGCGCACGCTTATAACAACTCTAAACCACACTCTCAAATGAGTGTATTATATGCACACATCCGAATACATTCACACATACTAAAGCTCGGCAACGCACCAACGAAAAATGCGTGTCTAAGGGCTGTGATGATTCCCTTCAGCGTCCCGCAGGCTCACTAGTCCCCTATTATATACAAAACCTTGACTGACTGACTTTTCTATGATTAGATGTATTAATAAGACTAAGACTTTAAAAAATGTTTACTTAAATATACACTATGTACCACGGAATAATTGTAATCTATTTACCTAAAACACACGGGTGTCAATGTTGTCACAACCATATTTCTGTCATGAATAAAGTTTTATTTTTATTTATATTACTAAATGAAATTAATTATTTTTAACTAGCCGACCCGATAAATTTTATTCATCATTTTTTTTTTGCTTTTTTTGTTAATTTTTATTTTTTTTCCTGAAATTTACAATATTTTTCAAAGAAGAGTCAAATTCACTTAAAATAAAATTTATTGACATAATAAATTATTATTATTATTATTATTATAAATGTTGATGAACAACAAAACAAAGAATAAATGAAAAATTGTCCAATAGAAATGGTCCGATTCATGGAGAAATGAGTATTAATCTTCCTCCATCTCACATTCGACGACTCGTCGCTCGTAAGTTGAGTTGGCCGGGACGTAAAACATACTCGTTAACATAACGGAGTTTAAGTATAATAAGAAGGTACTTCACTTCAAAAATTTCGCATCGAATGGTGGTAGTTTCATGTTGATACGATCAGTGGTTTAGGCGTGATTGAGCCTCAAACGAAGACCATTTTCATTATATATATATAGATTAGGTAATTTAGTACAGCTGTATACATGTAAAACGCTCTTTCTTATATTTTTTTTCTGTGTATGGTTTATTAGATAAAGACTAAGGCACTTATTTATCAGAGAGAGAGAGAGACCCTGAAATTACTTCAGTCTCACTTACTTAACCCTTGGGGCTTGAGACATAATCACTTTACGCACCGTACGTGAGGTATAGACTGACAAATATACAACGCATATAATATTGTCAATAAACAAGGATCAAATATTTTGACATATCTGAAATATGTAAAATACGTACGGGGAGTGAAAACAAATTCACTTGACAAGTATTCGTGCCTATTAATTTTTTTTTTTATAGAACAGGGGGCAAACGGGCAGGAAGCTCACCTGAAGTTAATTTATACCGCCGCCCATGGACACTCAATGCCAGAGGGCTCGCGAGTGCGTTGCCGGCGTATTGAATGCGTTACTTTTTTGTCCCTTTCTCTTCGGTATAATCAATTACCATATGAAATTAGTAATACCAGCGCGTTTAACGTATTCAAAATGACCTTAAAGATACATTTTAGAATGAACATAGTAGACTTAAATTGGGACGGCTCGCTCGTACGACGCTTGACGTGTATCTCGCTCGTATATAATACATATTAAGTGTCTCATGTAAATAAAATACATTTTTGTAATGAGAAAAAAGTTTCTTTAAACATAGAGAATTATCTCTACAGCCTCTAAAGTCATTATCAACCTTTACATAATTACACATTGTTAAATCACCAGCTCATGAAATCGCTATAAGTGAGACCAGTTATCTCGTTCTTACCGGATGGCACCTCATATGGGCCACATTTGTACCCAGTTCCCACACCCGCACGTAATGTTTGGAAATGCGGGAACGAGACTGATGAAAAATTTATTGCTGTCAAGCCGTTGAGTGCGAGCTGTTTAAATATATTTAAATATAATTAATTAGTTTATGTCATAGTTTGTTAATTTAATAATTCGGACTTGAAAAATGGTTAGTTTTATTGTAAATATTTTTTTGTCTTGGAAACAATAGGTAGAAAGATATATTGATTTTTCTTTCTTCTTATGTTATTTTTAAGGACAATTTACATGAGTCTTTTTACTACATTTAAAGACATATAGTCAAAATCTGTTATAACGACATCGAAAGGACTACTCACATTTGGTCATAAAAACCGATAGTCGTAACAGCCGATGACGTCATTATTAAGACCTAAAACAATAGAATTCATCCAGGACCTATTTTGGTCAATATAACCGGTATGTTGTTCTAAACCACGTCGTCATAAACAGTTTTGATCGTATATAAAACTATGACATTTAAAGTTTTTTTTTAGGCTGGCCTGATGTTAAGTGATACCGCTCATGGACACTCAACGCCAGAGCTAGAATTTCGTATTACACCTCGACGTCCGATGATGAAACTCATATCTCAAACATGTCACAACCAAAAAAATCGAAACCTACATTCACATAAATCATTCCACTAAACATCACATAACATTCTCAAATCACCTAAATACCACTGTCATTTATTTACAAGCCATTGTTAAAATGAATTATTAATCTCGAATGTTGAAACCTCGATTTAAATACCCATTATATTCGGCAGCATTGTTTCAGACACGCCATTAAATCCTTTTCATCATTAAAGAGTGATAATTTCCACTCTAATGCCTGAGCTTTCATATGGATGAAAGCTCAGGATAATGAAAGAAGAAGAAGAAGAAAGCTAGATGGATTTATGGAAATCCACTGGCGTTACAGTCCTTAACATGTCAGTCACATATTGGTGGGGTACAATAAATAGAAACAAGATGGGACAATTGGAATAGTATATAATTAGAGTCTTCAGTAAGGAACTCAAGTGATCTTGAAGAACTGGGTTTCTTTGTCAATAGGGGATATGTGCGACAGCGAAAACCAAGGTTGCGATACCAGGGACCAACACCAGTCTATTGCGCAGATCCTCGTTAACAAATACTCCTCCGAACTGTCTCTGACAATATTTCAGTTCACAGTAGCGATCTTTTAATAATAACAATTTATTGCAAGAATATGGTACAAAAATGTGTAAGGTGGTACAATATATATATACATACATACATGGAGTGCTCATATACTGGTACATGATCGTCTATTAGGGCTGTTGCTTTAGTAATAATAAATTTACAAAGAAGTTTCACTTCTGACATGTGTACTTTGTATCACGCACTTTAGTTTATTTCAAAACCAACATCAAGCATATTTCCCTTCCCTAAACATCCACAAGTAGGTATTTCATGATCACAACTAGAAAAAATTGTCCAGCCATTCTCAAGTATTAGCGAGACAAACGTACAGCAATCTATTTTTATTTCTTTAAAAATAGTACTTTGTTAAATGACAAAGCAAAACTCAGAAGCGGTATCGAATTGCAATCATCGCAACTAATTTTATTAGAAAAATTCATGGTTAATTTATTCAAGAACTTCGTAGGCATCAATCCACGACACAAAATAATATCGAATACAGACACAATCAGTTATAATGACATCTAAGTTCTACTCATATTTGGTCGTAATAACCGATAGTCGTAACAGCCGATGACGTTGTTGTTAAGTACCTAATACAATATAATTAAGCTGGGGCCTTTGATTTTGGTCAATATAACCGATATGTTGTTCTAAACGATGTCATCGTAAATGGTTCTGACTGTATAAGGTAATTTTAAGCGAATATAAATTCAGTATAAATAAAATATCACAGACTGTTTTAATTGCAATCGCAAACTCAAAAACTTCTTGTCAAAAACCACTGTGCACAGCTAAATAATACAAAGGTTCTCATTTCAAAATGGCGATTCATTTCATCTGCCAAAACACCTGCAAATAGTTTTATTGCAAAGCAAAATTCTCCAAATCAAACATCCATAGTAGCGTTAAACATAAAAACAAACCATCAAAACATGTTTTTATTTCTTAATTATTTCCAAATCGATCTCTCGTTTGGATTCGACATGGAAACGCGGATTACGTAAGACTCCGTAGTCGATTTTTTATTGCGACATTAAATGAGGCACCGCCTACACTGGGTTAGAACATTACGTCGTATAACGCGTTCATATAAATTGTTAAATAACTTATAAAACACGATCTCCTACCAATTTTATAGCTCCCTTTGTTGATACATTTACTGCGTATAGTATGTCTAAACCTTCAAATGTCATTTAAGGTTGATATAAAGAATGGTTGATATAAACCAAAAAAAATCCAGATAATTTTTTTGGTTATTTCATAGGCAAGCAGGCGAACAGGTTTCTCGAAACGTGCTAGTGTAAATTGCACATAGAAGGAATAATTCCATGGCCAGATTTAGAAACAGGGAGCAAACCGGCTCTCCTGATGTTAAGTCACACCAACGCCCATGGACACTCAATGCCAGAGGGCACGCGAGTGGATTGGCTTTTAAGAATTGGTACTCTTTTCTTGGAGTACCCTAAGTTGTTTTATAAAACTAGGGGTTAACGGGCAAGAGGCCTAGTCTAGAGGGGTCGCTATTGCGTTGCCTCTTAAGAATTGGTACATTCTTTTGTTATCGCAAGTCGAATTGAAACCCTATTATATTTACCGTTTCGGACCCAAAGCCGCCGAGTTAATCTCATTGAACGAAAAGCCTATTAACAATGTAAAGGATTACTGTCGAGCCTAATACTCGGAAAAGAGTTGCCCCAGTTCCGATTTAAAACGATAGGTATTCTTAAATAGTTTCGTAAATTTTAAAACAGCGGCCTGTGTCTCGCATGCCTGGACATTACTTAACAGTTTGTCCTATCTCATACATAATGTTAATTATTATCCCGGAAATCTGAACTTTTTTTATGTTACAAAAGGCAAACGGGCAGAAGTGCAACCTAATGTAAAGCGATACCGCCGCCCATGCACACAATCAATGCCAGAGAGCTCACGATTGCGTAGACTTTAATTGATACGCTTTCCGTGAAGTGTCCTAATTCCAATTGGTTCGGAAATACTTCAGCGGGCAGCTGGTTCCACATAGTGGTGGTGCGCGGCAAAAACTCGCTCAAATAACGCTCAGAGTCGAGGTGATACTAGTGGAATTTCGTATTCTGCCTCGACATCCAATGACGAAACTCAAGTGCAGATAAACCGAACACTAGCTTTGAACCAAAATTAACTCCAATAACAAATTGCATGAATTGACATTAATAATCTTATAAGGAAGTTGTGATTACATAGCAATCTTCTTATTAACTTCAACAAAATTTAAATTATTATCTGTACCGTTCCAGACGGCTCGAGATAAGTTTTTATTGCGCAATTCGATAATTCATTTTAGCTTGCATTGCGCAATTTACCACATCTTTTATATCGTTTACATAGGTTAAGGGACCTTTTTATTGTCCGTTGAGTAAATTGTCAAAAGTTATATTTTGTTAGTGCCTATATTAGTTAGCTTATAGTATGTTTTATTATGTAATTTTGTTTTACCGAATTAATTTCTTATCTTAGTTTTTTTCTTGTTTCGTCTGTAAATTTTATTGACGTATTGTGCACTCATGTCAATTTAGAGTCGCCTGTTAGGACAGTGTTTTTATAAATAAATAAAGTGCTTAAACAAGAGAACAGCTATCGTTGCCGAATTAAATAAACATTTGAACAAAACCTCATTTAAATATCCTTACTAAAAACAAACATAATATAAAATATCACTTCTTTGGCTTATTAGTAATAAAATTGTATGGTATTTTTTGCGCAATTAAAAACACTACGTTAATTTCCGAGCCAATCGGACTTCTTTGAACGAAAGGAAATTATCCTTCAAGAAATTTACCAATACTTAAAATGCCGGCAACACACTCGCAAATCCTCTGGCAATGTCTACGTGCGGTATCACTAAACATCAGGTGAGCCTGTTTGACCCCTTATATAAAAATAATCGTTCGTACCTCATTGTAAATAATTGAAACTTATTACGAATAAAATACTATAATAAAACCGCTGGAATCACCAATGCCTCGTGGAAAATGTGCCACAAACATTAAGGATTTAAGATATTCACATTTTATTTTATCGCAATATTGTATTTCACAATAGCCATTCATCATGGAGACGACTGTAAATCTCAAATTAGGAACATTGTAAAGTTTTACTGACTTGCCACTCAGGTACGGGTCGTGTTCCCATCGAAACAATAGACCAAAGATTGGTAGTCATTATTTTCTCTTTGACAGCTATGATTTGCGAGCAACTCGTTTATGGACTCTCAGTACTTCTGTGCTTAGAAAAAAAGACCACACCGACTGCAGTTACGATGTTACTTGTAGAGAAAGTCTAGACGTTAATTTCTTGTTGTATAAGTTATAAAGTGCATTTCACAAATTTGCAAATTCACGCTACACAAATGCAAGTTAAAACACGAGTGAAAACGTAGGGGGATAAAGTAGGTGCACTGACGCAAAAATCACTTACAAACCCTTCCAACAAACGTGTGTTATCGGCGGCAATTTTGCCCACTTCCCAGAGCTGAATAAAAGAATTTCACACGGCGGGTGGCGACAAACGCAATGGCTCCATACACCGGCCCATTGTGAAGTGCTATTGGAACGAATTGTAAATCGGATCATCGCCCGGTGACGCCCAACGATTCATCGAAACAATCGCATTGAAACTCCGTCATTATGCAACTCACAAAGGCCAAAGAAATCCTTAAAACCATGATCTTTTTGCATCGTAAATCACCCGAACGGTGTCCGTTGTTTTTTTTTTATTGTCGGTCAGCTGGACGATAAATAACTGCATGAAAGACTTTACTGTTACAGTATATTTAAATAGGACATTAAGCTCTTTATTGTTTTCGACATTTTTGATACCGGCGTTTGAATATGCGGCATTTTGTTCCGCATTGTTTAAGAAAAATGATCGGAATACAAATTCGCCGCCTTGTTTTCGCTATAAATTAGAATAGCAACGTCGCATTCTTGTATCAAAACGCTCAATCAATTAGAAACCAATTAAGAAAGACAAAAGCTAATTAATAATGCAGATCCCATAGGCAGAGACAAAGGGATCCCGAGTATTAAACTGGCAAGATGCGTGAGCGCGTATTGTTCGGCATTGTGCTGCCAATGACAGATAAGAGGCGTAATGAGAGAGGAATCTAACCAGGGATGTACTGCACGTGTGTAGAACTTTGAACACTTCTGAGGTCCTACTAGGAGATAAAAAGGCCCCATCGAACAATTGCTTCTTAATGTAATCCTTAAAACGTCTCACTAAAAACATCAGTGGCCCTATCTATAATGTTGTAACATTATAGATATGGAACATTAGTCAATCTAATAGGCAAGTGGGTTATTTGTGCCTGACACACACCGTTGACTTTTTGCGTCAAAGGCAAGCCGATTTCCTCGCGTTGTTTTCCTGTACCGTTCGGAATTATATTAAATGTGCACACAAAGAAAGTCCATTGGTGCCAAGGGGGATCGAGCCTACGATAACAGATCACACTTAAAAACAAATAAGTGAATATACCTACAAATCCCATAATTTGAATAGCACCCTCAATCGTTGGAGGTCCAAGTACAAAGACGTTTGCATCGTGGAGCCCCGCAGGAAATGCTAACTTATAATCCGGCCCTGTCCACAATGGAATATCTCTGCTTCACCGGTAAAGCCAATTTAATATTATGGGCATCGTGTACACGTTTTGAAAGTAAATTAGTGGTGAGAGGGAAAACATTTCACGATTTAACCAAACACATTGACTTTGATAATCTTACAAAAAGTTAGCAAAAATATTATTGATAACCTCTGTTCAATGCTATTCAAATTCATGTTGAAAAAAAGCCAAGTGATTCAAATTGTGCACGTTCTATAATATTCAAGTGTTCAATGTCCAAATGTCTATTTCTTGTCCAGGGTACACAAAGTGATGAAATGTTAAGGCAGAACCTCCTAACTTAGGCCAAGCAACGTCCGCACAGCTGCTCGACTGGTTTGTCCACTTCGGATTGATTTAACGTAAATGCGCGATTGAGCCTCCTCTTGCGTTGCTCATCGCCTGGTACATTATCGGTTAACTATCTTTCGATTAACATTATGGGTTAGCATTATGTTTTCTTTTAATTTACTCAATAATATTTTTTCTGAATAATATAAAAGCATTTACATTTTAAATAGGTGTACTGGTTAGAACCACATTTTTTCGTCTTAAGATTATCTCTGCCAAGCCCATAACATGAACATAATCTCCAAGATTGTGAAATAATTTTGTATTAAGTAATTTGATAAAGCATAGAAATTGTCATTTAGAACACAATATTTATTTTATTTTCATGTTATTTAATTAGTTAATTAGTATCAGCAAAACAACCAACTATGTGTTTGAAATTTTCTGAAAAAATCACACATTTTCTACTTAAGAGATTGGGACCATACATGTAAAATGTTTAGGTTGAAGTGATGGTAAATATAATAATAAATTTAATTAGATATCTTATCACTGCAACTATTATTGCATGCTATTAGATGTGTCAGAAAGTAAAAAAAATAAAATGATTTATGTATTTGAATATCAGTTATATCATATGTAATCTAAATTATATCTGTCCATTAAATTGCTTTGTATGATACGATGATGACAGTTATGTAATGCAGTTTATTTAAACATAGATAATATACTTTATATTTAATAGATGAGCTTAGCCGCAAATTATATGAGTGTATCAATAAAAAAATAACTCTATATAATATAAGGAACATAAATTATAATCTAAGCTGAGAATGTCCTTGAATGATTAAAAGATAAGGAAATAACCAAACATTAATACTTAAGTGATGTAAATTATATTCTTTTTTAAAATGCTTTTTTGAATAAAATATTTTATTTTCAATATTATATTTTTGATTTAATTGAAATGTGTTATGCAATGCATATGCCTTTGAATAAGCTTTCCCTAATTCTCATATATTTCATAGAGTAGTACAAATTAATATGACCGCCAACTAATTACTGAAAATAATATCTTACATTGAACAATTATTTAAGATTCTAGCAAATATTTTGTATTATATTTTAGGTAAAGTGTAAACTACTACTATGAAAACTGTTTTTTCTATTTAGCAAAGAATGATTTCATAGATAAATATTCAGTAAGATTCAATAATATTATCTTACATAAGTATATATTATTGATACATAGAAAAGAACTAACCTGACATAGAGGACTGATAATCCATTCACAATCCTTCTCCAGCCAAGTGGAACAGTAATGCTCTGTGGAATTTCACTTTGTGTAGTCCTTTCTGACTCCTGCACAGAAGGCAAGACAGCAAGCACAACACCTTCAGCAGTCCGCACCAACTGGGGGCTGCCCTCATTATCACTTATAGACCTATTCAGTATATTTATACTCTGATTCACTATAGATTGGTGAGTTACACTCTGTTCTAAGAGATGGTAGTTCACATATTTTCCTAAATCTCTCTCACTGTTTTGCACTGAATCACTAGGCACACTTATGGGCATCTCCGTTCCACATCGCTGGAACTCACCACTGTCCAGCTGTAAGTATTCACTGTCCCAGGTGGTTCTCTTAACACTGGGCCGTTCTTCACTTCTCTGCTCCTTTATGAATGTTGTCTGTGAGTCGACGAATTTGTCAGGTTCAGTGTAGGGTTTGTAGAAGTTCCTATCGTTATAGACGGTTTTGGCGGGCAGGTTCTCGTAGAGCGCGTCGAGACGCTGCGGCGGGGTGTCTGGGCTGGCAGCCGCCGCCTCTAACTGGCGGGGCTCCGCCACGTACAGCAGCACGCGCGGCGCTCCAGCCACGCCCGCCCGCGCCGCGGCGACACTCGCGGGCTTGCCGGACATCTCGCACACACATCACACGCCACATGGAACACCCTCTCACGATACCACTCCAGCACACGACCCGCCTGACCCGATATGAGCATCGCTCGCCGCCCGCTCATCGCTCCGAACCCAAACACACTGCACCATCCTTTTCTTGACGAGTTTATGACGTCCAAAACAAACGTGACACTTTTATGGGGGAGCCTCCTTCGACCCCATTGTACTTTTATTGCAGGAAATAAAAGATAATGACTGTTCACTACTGTATCTGATCGGTTAGCTAGTATCCATATTGACACTTCGTAAAAAGGTCACCGTTTAAAAATGATTATTATCATCTAAACAAAACACTTCACATCTATTACACGGCGCAAATTATAATGTTTTTTAATATTTCACAATTAAAAACATTATTTTTTAATGTTTTGTGACGGTCGCATAATATTAACACCGTTTTATACGCTACAATTGAATAGTTGAATACGACACGGTGACGAGTGAAAGACTCTGGGCTATTAAATACGACTAATAGCTAAAGCCTTTTAATATTATTTCTTTAAATGGCTTCGTGCGTGCTTTAGAATATGCCGGGTTACATTTAGTTGAGGCTACTTCCAATAACAAAAGCAACCAATAAAATCTTTTTGTGTTAGTTCAGACAAACATTTGATTGGTTTAAATTTACTGCCGTGTTAACAAGTAAACGTTTTCATATGAGAGAGAAACATAAGGCTTTATTAAATGAAAGAGATGGATATGGTGCACACGGCAAGATGTATGAAGGGGGAAGAGATTGACTATTTGACTGACCATTCGCGAATAACCATAGCATATGAAACGCAATGTATTGATACCTCTATTACAAACTGTCGCTATTGTCATCATTGTACGTCATTGTCACTTAAGACATTTGTCTTAAGTGTTGTTCTATGGGAGCATTAAATAGTTCATCATACGATTAGAATCATAAATAATTTGCTATTATGTTATACCATTCTACTTACTACTAGAATGATTCTAGTACGGATGCATGAAGTAATAAACGGCGTCATCATCTTTGGTTAAGCTCGTTAATATATATAGACTATTTGCTTATAAATATCATAGTTTCGTTTCTATTAAACAATATGGTCATCTATTTTACAGTAATGTGTAGTGTAATAAAAATTTGCTTTAATTTCTTTACTATGAAAGATAAGAAAATGCATTATAGTAATATCTCAATTATGAAACTTAAATAATACCCAATTATGTATTATTTAAAAGTGGATTAAACTAACTACATACATATTATTTTTGTTCAATGCTTCCATATAGTATACTGCTGTAAATACCTATGAAAATATATTTGTTTTTATCACGTATTAATTTAGAAAATATTTTTTTACATAAAGTTCAGACTGTCAACTGTCATCAATCTAAATGTGTAAACAATAACCTCAACTGTAAACTCTCAAATCTCAAGCACAACATGAATTTTATAACTTTAATGTTTGAGGTTATATTTTAGACGAACGCAACATAGATTTTTAAACATAAACATTGTAGTACCTAATGACTAAATTATTTACTTGAAGTTCGAACCTTAATTTGCATAGTGCACGCATAAAGTTTAAGTGAAATTTGATTTTCGAAGTCTTGTCTAAACCAATTAATAACGCCATGAAGAGAAAACATAATCAAATCGATGCAGAAGAATCAAAGTAAGTTCATAAAATCTCTTATTTTTTATTATAAATTGATCTATGTTGATAATTTATTATATTTTGTACAGGTTATCGTCATTGCTGTTTAACAAAACTAAAAAGTTTACTGAAAAGTTAAACAGAAATGTAACGAGTCTTAGTGAAGTTGATCGCGAACCTGCCTGGATTGACGATGATGATCGACAGTTTAAAGTGAACACTGTTATTCCTAAAGTTAAAAATGATGCATTGTATACAGAAAAACTGAAACAAAAGTATGAAACTCTCATTGGAACACCAAATTGGGCGAAAATTAAAGATGCTTCCAATAAAGTTGAATCTGAATCAGATATTGTTAAGACAGTTGGTCACATAGACAGAGAAAAAGTATCTAAATTTGACAAAAATATATTGGAGATAAAGAAGAGTACAACAATTACACCACAAAAAGGTGCAATTACAACCTCATTAAAGTTTCATCCAAAGGTTGGTGCTGTCATGCTGGCAAATACTTCAGGGATTGTTTCACTACATTCATTGGAAGGAAATAACAAACTCCATAGTTTTAAGCTTAAAGGTTGGACAATATCGAGTACGCACTTTACACCTGATGGATCAGAAGCATATATATCAGGTGTTAGACATACCTACTGCATTTATGATTTAGTTAAGGCCAGTACTAAAATTGTTCAACTTCCACATGCCTTAAAAAAGGCTATTCATTTTAAATTGTCCCCTAATGGTAAATTTATTGCGGCTGCTGAAGGATTTAGTGAAGTTTTTATTATTTGTGCTGACACAAATGAAGTTATTAAGAATATCAAAAATAATTCAAATGTAAAGGCAATGACATACAGTCACGACTCTAGAGAACTTTACTGTTTTAATGAGCTTGGTGAAGTCACTGTTTGGGATATGACGACAATGAAACCAATTAAGAAATTTTTTGACAGTGGATGTATTACACCTTCAAGAATATCCATGAGCCATTGTGGGCGTCTTTTAGCAACAGGGACAGCTGAAGGAATTGTCAATATTTATGATACTGCTGAATTGACAACTACTAACCCTATGCCATTAAAAACTATTTCGCATTTAACTACAAAAATAACTAACATAACTTTTAACCCAACCTCAGAAATGTTATCAGTTTCATCAAGTTTCTTACCAAATGCCTTGAAAGCTCTTCACATACCATCATACAATGTTTTTCCAAATTTTCCAAAAAAAAATTTGCAACTCATTGAAACGGTTGGCTTCTCCCCAAATGGTGGTTATATGGGTATTAGTAATAACAAGGGTATTGTCAATTTGTTCAGATTAGGTCATTTTAAGAATTATTAGATTTTTTATGGTTTATAGTGGTTTTATTTGAAACCTATCTAACCCTAATTCATGTACTTACAACTTACAAGAAATAAAATCCAAGAAATATTGGTATATCTGAATATCAGTTATTTGAAAAAAATAATGTTATGAATTCTCACACAGGACAAGAATTGTCTACCTTACATTGTCGCTTACATGGCATATTCTAATGCCATGTTTTCTTGTACCATACTTGTTGGTAGTTGTTAAAAATCCTTATGAATACAGTATTCTTGCATTGGATGGATACAATTTATAAAAAAAACAAATATGCATTTGAATGTTTATTTATTGAGTTACAACAAATTTAAGCAGTTACACAAATTCAATTCTTTCTACCAGGCCCTATATTACATGATCAAACAGTCACCAAAAAACTATTAACTTTAGTAAGTTAAAATATAAATTATGCTAGTGTTCATTAAGACGAGACAAGTGAATCAAAGACAATATTGATATATACTGATGGACTCTTTAAGTCATTGAGAGTTTCTGAACCATAATATGGATACTTTGTCCAAACAAGCTGCTCAAATTGGAGCATTGGTGCGGGAGGGCTTGGATCAACAAGCGACTTGTAGAAAATTAAATTAAAATTAGTCTACGGTTTCTAGAATATACAGAAGGTTTGTGAGTTTTGGTACAGGCAGAACTCGAACAACCACCAGTCGAGTTGACCGTTACAAATTCCCTGCAAAATCGTTTCCTCACGTCAGTTAACATTAAAACAGAGCTTAATGAAGTGCGTGGAGTAAACGTTAGTACACTAACAAGAAGGTTAAAGCAGTGGATATCACCCCTTTTACACCAGCAAATGGTCCAGTTACCTGTAGCTCACAATTTCTGTTTTTCTTCAAAAAAGTTTTAAGGTCCTTTCCAGTACAACAACTTAAACCTAAGGATATGACCCTATGCTGTTTTAAAGTCAACGGGCCAATCTAGACGTTTCAATATAAATCTGTGTAGAAAGTGTGCATACTTGGTCAAAATATTTATTTAAGTCGTTTTTTACTTTGATGCAGTATATGAGTGCTCGTTTTACTTTGTCTTGTAAAATGCTGATTGCTTTACACCTCTGTTTATAGATATCCCTATAGATAATTATGGGTTTATTTACAGCTGTAAGTATATAATAATACTATATAGAAATTTGTCAGATACAATATCGCCTTTGATGACTTGTCTTTAAAATTAACTTAGGTGATAGTCTAGAAAAAATAAAATCACAGAACTTTGAATGATAATAGTCTTCATGACGCCCAGGACCTATCAGTTGAAAAGATAACTATTACTAGAGTTATTAGTAAGGTTTAAAATTAAATTGTCTAATTTCGGCAGAAACATATTTTACAATTTCCAGTGATCAGTTTATATCAGACAGTGTGCGGGTCAGTTATTTTAAAAGAGCCAGATAAATAACTGAAAATTCGTGCTAGATTTAGCAGCAATACAATTATTTATTCAAGATGATGTTTCTTATTGTAAATTAACAAGAAAATTGGAGTTGGAATGTTGAGAAAACTTATGCACAATATTAAGCAATGGAAAGTTGATAAAGCCATGATGGCTTACCTATTCCTTCAGATCCATCATAAGGTAAGGGTTAAATCAGGGTTGATAGAAGGGAAAAATCATGGTTGCATAAATTTATGGGAATCGGTTCTGCTGCATCTTACACAGAACAAAATATGACAAAAAAACCGATGGCCAATATCCAGTAATGGAGAGACACCAATAGAATGTGTCTGGCACACTTAATGTCTTGATATAAACAAACCCAAAGTATATTTTTTACATTAAATTAACTTTGCAAATAAATGAAAAATGAATATTCAAATTTAGCAAAATTTATTATTGTTTATAGACCAAGTTATATATGTATAAGTAAAATACTTAAAGTGATCATTAAAATGTATGGAAATGCGTCATGATAGTGTTATAATTAAACTATTAAAATACAATATTCCATACAAGTTCCAATACATGCAGGTGTTTAGGGAAAACAATTATAGCTAGATCTTTTTCTAAGGCTTCTGATGAATTCAGCAATTATCTGAAAAAAATAAATATAAATTATTTAAAAAAATTATAACATATTTAACATACACGGCGTAACTTTTTTTTAAAGTCTATTGTGTTATTTACGAGTCTAAAATTAAAAAATAGAAGATCCAGTCTAAATCTCATTCGATTTTGCTTTAATTTTCATGCATATTTTATCAAAGAATATAAAAAATTCGTTTATGGTCAGGCATCATGAAATAAACTTAGTAGATGGTGAGGAACTTTAAATTTATTTACTAAATTTCTATTAAAATGGAATATACTAGTTTTTCTAAGAAAATCACAAATTATATCTCTTCAGTAGTTTAAACTTATATAATTTTACTAGCGGTACCGACAGACGTTGTCCTGTCTACACGTCTTTAATTTGAAAATTTCAAACTTTTTTTAATAAGCTAAATTAACATTCTGGACCATTTTGATGAAAATTATTATTCAAATGTTATGACAATATCTAACGATCCAGCACATGGTCTACAATAACACAATGATAACAAAACTTTTTTTTAATTTGATCGCAGCGCTAACTGTCGGGACAGACTAAAATTCGAATATTATTTAAAATTTGACACTGCGATGGTAGCGCCGTCAAAATCCAAATACAAATAAATTTTTCTATTTTATCTCACCTCTTACGTGGTTTGAATAAGTCTGGTGTTTTTAACTAAATATCTTATAAATATGAAGGTAAGCAAATACCTTAGCTCGTGGCACACTGCACGCGGTTCACTCCAGGTCCATCCTCCTCTTCATCATAGGCGTTGTGCTGCTGTCGCCGTCTCCTTAATTCTTGTTCCGGATCCAGTTCTGCTAGCTGACACTCTTCAGCCAGTTCCGGAATCTCAACCTGTAAAACAAGTATGTACCATTAAATAACATTCGAAGTATATAAGGATTTCTGACTTGATCCTGTATGAAAAAAAACGAAGTAAACAATATCTCAACCAGTCACTACCCAAATCGGCAAAATCATTTGCTTTCCTAAAGTTTAATAATTTTCATAAGATTTATATTTTAAATAAGTAGAGTATTTACAATTTTAAAGGTAATTTAAATTATAAACATTTAAATTAATTATAAAAAAATAATAATTGTTCTATATATCATAGCATCAAAAAAGAATTTTTTCAAGCTGAAACTATTACAGAAATCATCCATCTTCACTTGATGGAAATTATTGAAAAACATCTAGACTTAATAGGCATCCATAAACCATTATTAATCAATTTTTAAATTCTTACCATTGGTCTAGGCGGAAGGCAGTTCTCAAGAGCTGGAATGATCTCAGGTGGAATTCTTGCCGGGAAATTAACTAGGAATTGAATGATGAGGAGACCCTTTTCAAATGGATTTTTGTACATTGGCATACCTGTAATTCATGATTCAAAATAAATATAATTTATTAGCTTTAAATTGTTACCTCATTTGTAACTAAATCTATGAATGAGGTTAATTTACTGTCAAATTTAACTACAATATATACAATAAGCTGTTAAAACGCAAATTATTTACACTTTAGAAGAAGAAGGCATTGTGTGTATTGTGATGGAATTTATTCTTAGTGATACAATAAATGTTTCAGGTTAAAATAAAAATCTGATTTGACAACTGATATTAAATTTAAATTCATATAATTATTTTAATATAAAATGTACATTGTGTTCTCAATATTAATAAATTTTATTTTCTTATCTAAATGCATTGCGTACTAATTACTATAACTTAAGACTAGGTAACAACGACATAGGTATAATCTTACCTTCATTAAGAACACATTTGACTTCGCCATGTTTGGTGACTTCTCCAGGCAAAACAGTAATAACAATGTCTCTCTCATCCAAAGTTCTAATCACTTTTTGGAAACCACAGAGTGCTTCCACTAATTCTATATTCAGCCTCACAATCAGATCATTGCCGGTACGTTTGAAAACCTAAACATTCAGAAGTTGTTAAAGTCTTGATTAACATAACCAGAAAGAGTTTAAGTAAGCCTTCGATCGGGTGTGGCACAGAGCACTGCTCTCGAAGCTTCCAGCTTATGGGCTTCCCGAGAAATTATGCGATTGGATCTCCAGCTTTCTGGCCGATCGGAGCATCAAGGTCGTCATTGACGGAGCTTGTTCCGACCTTAAACCCGTGAACGCTGGGGTCCCACAAGGCTGTGTTTTATCCCCGACCCTGTTTCTTCTGCATATCAATGATATGTTGCAACTTAGCAACATTCATTGCTATGCGGATGACAGCACTGGGGATACTCTTTACATTGGCCGGGCAGGTATTTCTCGGGCAGATGTCGATGAGTACCGGAACAAACTTGTGTCTGAAGTAGAAACTCTACTATGTGGAGTCTCCGACTGGGGCAGACTAAATCTAGTCCAATTTAACCCCAAGAAGACACAAGTTTGCGCGTTTTCCGCTAAAAAAACACCCTTTGTCGCTACTCCTCTTTTCGAAAACACTCTTCTTAAAGCCGCAGCCAGCATTGGAATACTTGGCGTTGACATATCGAACGACGTTCAGTTTCGCGGTCACTTGGAGGGAAAGGCTAAATTAGCCTCCAAAAAGCTTGGTGTGCTCAACAAGGCGAGACGGTACTTCACTCCGGGCCACCGCTTGCAACTATATAAAGCGCAAATTCGGCCCCACATGGAGTACTGTTCTCACCTCTGGGCGGGGGCTCCCCAGTACCAACTCCTTCCACTTGACCGTGTTCAACGAAGAGCGGTTCGAATCGTCGACGACCAATCTCTCTCCGAGCGGCTTGATCCTTTGGCGTTGCGTAGAGATGTGGGGTCACTCTGCATCTTCTACCGCATTTACCATGGAGAGTGTTCAGAGGAGTTGTTCGGATTAATACCTGCAGCTGAGTTTCATCATCGGACGTCGAGGCAGAATACGAAATTCCATCCGTATCACCTCGACGTCCGCCGTTCCACAACTGCGCGATTTTCAAGGCAGTTTTTGCCGCGCACCACCACTTTGTGGAACCAGTTGCCCACTGAAGTATTTCCGAACCAATTCGACTTAGGGTCCTTCAAGAAAAGAGCGTACAAATTCTTAAAAGGCCGGCAACGCACTCGCGAGCCCTCTAGCATCGAGAGTGTCCATGGGCGGCGGTATCACTTAACATCAGGTGAGCCTCCTGCCCGTTTGCCCCCTATTATATAAAAAAAAAAAAAAAAAAAAAAAATAATATTTGAAGAGAAAATTAATCTAGGAAGACAAAACAGCAAAGTTCTTTAGTGAGTTGATCCTTTAAAGTAGAGAAATATCATAATACACTTGTCATATAAAAGATTTAAGTGCCACCAATTCAAATTTCTTAGTGCAAAATTAATACTTGCTTGGTTAATGAAGTAAAAACTTAATAAGGCATTCTCATTTTAGGCAATTAATGGAATATTTGAAAATATAACATTAAATTAAAACTGATGTTTTTTTAGACTATAGCTAAATTTCAAAAACATAATTGCCAACAAATATAATGATTTGAAACTAAACTAATTATATAGTGATTTATTATGCCGAGTCATGCCTTTATATTTATCGTCAGCGGTAGTGACGTAACTGCTAATGAGAAGGATTTACACCCGGGTTCTTTATTTTCGAATGATCAAGTTTGCGATTGTTATGTAAAAATTAATGAATGAAATGACATTGGTATTTAGTGCAAGGACACATAAAAACTACTATAATGATTTATATACAGTAAATGTAGTAAAATACTTATAGGTATACAGATATTTTACTATATCTGTATAAATAAATAAATAAATAATAACCTAAACATTAATTATGTTTTGACAAATAAATTATCATTTCATTAATACAACAAAAAATTGCAAAATGTAGACTAATATAACGTATTTTAAATTAGATTTTTCATGAATTAATTTATCATATTTAAGTAACACGACATCAAACTAAAAATCACACTATGAATGACAAACAATTTAAATTATCACATTGCAAATACATTGAGTATTTCCTGATTGACAATTAAAAAGTTTACAACAAATAAATATACAAAGTATAAATTTTAATGAAATATAAAAATAAATTAAAACTTACATCATGCTCCTTCTCATCAAGCACAATAATCAGGTCTCCAGGTTCCAAATCTGGCTCCTGGTCACCTTCACCGCTGAAGACAATCTTCTGACCATCAGTCATACCCTTGTCTACATGTACATCGAGAATCTTGCGATCACGAACTGTCTTACGGCCCTAGAAATGTAATTCATCTTAATGAAATAGAAAACCATACAAACATTGGAGTAAGCAATTATAAATATATAACAAATCTTTTGTTTGCTAATTACTTGTTAGTTTGGTAATAATAATTGTTGACACACACAAAATTTTAAAGAAATAAAACCTTGAAATTACAACACACTGTGTCATTTGTGTTATTACATACCTGACAAACTTTGCACCTGTCCTTGGGGTCAATGATTTCTCTCTTTCCCCGACATTCTCCACATATAGTCTGTATTTGCTGTATCATTCCTGGACCCAGTTGTTGAATCTGTACTTGCATACCAGTGCCTCTACAGGTAGTACATGTTTGAACTGCACCCTAAATAATTTATTTTAATTAAACAATAAATTTTAACTTTTTCCTACTTATGCAATTGAACATTCAAAAATTAAGTAGTTTCTGTGTTTAGATTTTCCGGACATGTTTACTGAATAGAAACTTATTTTAGTGTAATTACACTTTAACACTATTGTTACTCAGGCAGTTTGTAATTGCCAATAAAAAGTTGTTTGGGTGAGAAGGCTGCCTGCCTGTAAGGTAGGTTGCCTACTTGCCTATGAAGGAGAATATTGCTGAAATTGATACAGTTTTACTTTATTTAAAGTAAGACATTCACTCTCTCATCTTAATTTGGACAAAAATTACCTTCTTTCCACCCCTGCCCTCACATTTCTCACAAATGACATTCTTCTGCAACGCCAGTTTTCTGACAGCACCTCGGTACAGTTCTTCTAGTGTAACTGACAGTTGATGGACAACATCTTTGCCTTTCCTCTCGCGACCACGTCTGTTTCCACCACTGAAGCCTCCACCAAAGAACATATCAAAGAGATCCATTGGTGATGACATGCCACCACCATCAACACCACCTTCTTTTAGAGCTTGTTCTCCACCTGTTAAACACAGAATTAAGTTATAGTAGTTAAATACAATATATAAACATAGAAATAATACCAGAACCTCAAAAGATGTATGTAAAGTTAATTTATTTATCATGTGGCTAGCTAGAGTGCTGCTCTAAAGTCTAGAGAACCACTCACATCTGTGAAACTGTGAGTGTGGTGGCACAATGACCGCAAGTAATGGAAATAAATTTACTATTGCAATGTAAATATTCAGTCTCAATTATAGATACATTGTTTGATGTATACCGAGTTTGTTAGTAAATAAAATGGCAGTCCACAATGTTGATATACTTAACAATTTTTTGAAGATCAATTATCATGTACCCTCATAAAGAATTTAATTTAAATTTGTGGTATAAATTAAGACTTAAATATGTAAATGAATAAATGACTTTTTTTTTACTGTTATCTCCTAAAATACTCTTCAAACAACAGAGTAAACCATGATTATGCAATAAAATTATGTAAAAACCACATGTGTTTCATAATGATGAAGACAATGTCAAAAGTTAGTTTGGTATATATATTATGTCTATAACAAAATAACTTAGTTATATAAATAATATGAATAATAAAACCATCATACCTTGGTCATAGATCTTTCTCTTCTCTGGGTTTGAAAGGACTTCATATGCTTGTGAAATTTGTTTAAACCTCTCACCCTCATTTGGATTTTTATCAGGGTGATATTTAAGGGCTAATTTTCTATATGCTTTCTTAAGCTCATCTGATGTGGCATTTGGTTTTACACAAAGTATATCATAGTAAGTTGTTTCCTTCACCATCTTGTCACCTTAAAATAAATAGAATAATCTACTTATTAAATTACGATAATTTAGGATGAAAAGCCTATGCAAATCTCATAAAAAATGTTTTTCATACAATCAACCACAAACTAGGACCAGAAAATATGCATTTATGAGTAGACGTAAATGCCATTAAAACAATGAGTATTTTAACCTATAATTATTTTTAAATTTTGAAAAGTTAAAAAGTTGGTGATTACAAAAAGAGAGTAGTTATAGCAGCAAATATAAAAATGAAAACTTGTTATGACAATTAAACTTCAATCATGAACAGAATAAGAATAAATTCAGCACAAATCATGGAAGTTGATTATCGACCAATACCATTATTAAAACATCCACTTAATTTAAACTGTGGTTTCTTTAAAACGAGAATAACAAGCAAATCTAAGGTGCGAAAGTTGGTATGATAAAGATATAATCTATTTGTTCATAGTCGACTTCCATGAAAGATAACTTATAATTTCGCTAAGTTTGCATCATGCGTGAGATTTTATAATTGAATTAATATTATGCAGAAAAGGACTTCATCTTACCTTAATCAGAGCTAAAGTTTTAGGTAACAGACAATAACAGTAAAAGCGTAGTTTTCCAGAAACAACGATAAAACAATTTAGAACACGCGACACGAGCACCTTTGCGTATTAAAACTCAATAGCGAATGACGACTGACGTTTCGCAGAACGAAATAAGCATAGAACCTTCTTCACTATGAATTTACGCAAAAGTCGATCAAACTTGTGCTGTTTCTAGAATGTTCTCCATTTTCCATTATACGCTCCATGATTGAAACTAAATACTATTACTTTTAAGGTATATTTAAAAGCTTTTCTTCGTAACTTATTTAAAAAAATTTAAGCAATTCGAAATTAATATCAACTTATTATCACATGTCTTAAATAGTATAGCACATAACTTGTTGCTTTAATGAAATGCATAGAATGGAACGTTTTAGTTATGTTTTACACAGATGAAGGTGAAACCAAAGATTAGAATAATTTTCCTCGGCATAAACAAAGAATTACATGATTAAATTCATGTTTATATAAATACCACGAATAATGCACGTCAAAAAGTCACACATTAAGGACCATATATATACCAGTGAAAACAACAACGAATGACTTCGTGTCTTTGGTTTAAACGAAATTTATACAGTTAGTTGATTGACTTTAGAAACTTTAACGTGAAAATTATTTAAATGAAAAGATTGTTGACTAGTTTATTGTGAGCGAGTATGAAGAAATTCTAAGTGAAGTTTTCAGCACAAGCAAGCACAGATATCAAATATGCTAACTAGTCTACGATGTCAAATTCTAATCAAAATAGTAATGACTAATGTCAACAGTCATATCACTGCCTGTGCAAGACTGACTGATGACTGTAGCCTGATAACAGAGTGATAAAAGTGATAATTTCGCTTTAATAAACTGCGGTCGCGACTAAGGCCATAAGTCGAGTAATTATTATTACATAAAACTCTGCACTACGAGTATCGCAGTCCTTATACACGCTTGTATTTATTAAATAGTGAATTAACGCGAGTTAGAGTTTTCAATTGTAAATAAATATCATGGCTGAAAAACAAATAAAAAATCGTGTGTGCATTGTGGGTTCAGGAAACTGGTAAGGCTTATATACAGTAGTTTATGGGTTGTTTTAATTTTAGTATGATGACATAACGTTTGCTGCGTGTATTGTAATAATTAAATATATTAAGTTAGTATATATATTTTTTAATCATTGCCTATAGGGGATCTGCAATAGCAAAAATCGTTGGTAGAAATGCAGCGCGCCTTTCAAATTTTGAAGATAGAGTCACGATGTGGGTGTATGAAGAGATTATTGAAGGCAAGAAGTTAACAGAAATTATTAATGAAACACACGAAAATGTCAAATACCTTCCAGGTCATAAATTACCAGAGAATGTAGTAAGTATTAACTCTGTAAGTAAGTTAGGTAAATAGAATTTTTTCTCTCTCAACCTAAAACAATTATCTTTTGTTTAAATTAAGAAATAGATGCAGCAATGCCATCACACAACCTGTCCCATTCATTAAAATTCAGATTTCAATGTCTATTACAATTGCTATTGCAAATTTTTTTGAATCCATGTAATTACTATAAAATCTTAAAATAATTAAAGAAATAAAGTAAACATAACATTAATTTATTTGATTTTTAAAAAATTAAGTTAAGTAATAATAATTATAAATGTTACATGACATTTATCTAGAGGTGACATCCATTAAAATAAACTGCTGTCTTTAACTTTCACTTAGAACACTTTCTTGTTGTTAATAGTTATAATTCATTACATTCCTGGTGTAAAAATATGGTTATTTTTAACAAACTGTATGCATTTTTGTTGTATAGTTTTAGTTGTCAATTAAAAGCTCTATTACTGAATGTTATAAACTATGATAAAGGAAATTATATCAGATTTCTGCATTATTTGCTTAAGATTCAGTCATGTGTTAGAATTACTACAATTGTGATTTTTGAAAATAAAACAATCATCAAATCTATCTTTCAATTTACTGATCTTATTGAATGCAGTTTAAACTAGGTAATCTAAGAATTTTATTTACATAAAAAAATTACTTGACTACAATATACAGCATTTAGATATCCCGGAATTGTATGCATAAACAGAGAATGAAATATACTTTTTTTTAGGTTGCTGTACCAGATCTAGTGACAGCAGCTAAAGATGCTGATCTCCTGATATTTGTTGTGCCACATCAGTTTGTGAGAACACTATGTTCTACACTTCTTGGACAAATTAAGCCTACAGCAGCTGCATTATCACTTATCAAGGTAAGATTGAATACCTATTTTGTTATTTTACTTTCATGACACAATATAGAGGCTTATAATATGATTATGAATCCATCACAATTTGGTTTTAAAATATCAAACAGTGTGAAATTATTTAAATAAAAACAGATGTTTTTTAAGCTTTGTGTATCAGACATTGAGAAGTAACATATATATTTATAGTGTGAATATATGACTTGGCATGTACAATATGAGTATATGTGACCTTGAAATACATGTACCGCTCATATTACAATGTTAAAACGCGAAAAATTATGCTTCCTTAAGAAAAAGATACATAATTATAATATACATATGTTAAATTTACATTAATGGCTCAAATTATAAGTATATTGTAGTAATCCCACTTTTATATTCGTTTTTAATTGTAACTAGAATAAAGTTATGGAGGCTAACAAAGTGTTGGACAGAGTATTACGGGTTAAAATATTCTGATTTAATTAAGGTTTAGTTTTGCGCGTAATCTTTAACATCAAATATTTTACAGGTTTTTAAAACTATATCAACCTTAATTTAAATTACGTTTCATTGGCCTGATTGGTGTGAGAATAATATTTTCCAATTTATCTCTTATCGTTTTGAATTTAAACGCAAATTTTACTGTAACTAGATTAGAGTAAATCGATTTACGATCTTAATGGTTACATAATTACGTTAATTATAAATTACAATCCCACTCTGTCGCATTGGGAAGTGGGCAATGCTCATGTGCGACGGTAGTCAAAGCTAAGCTTAAGTGCACTGTTAGAAGAATCTATTATTATTTTTTTATTTTCCCGTGAATGGCATCGTTATTTCATCTTATGTTATTTTAATATGCACAGACATGGAGTATTTACCTTTTGTGGTCTTGCGTTCTAATTTTAAATTAAGACTTTTTTATGGGCATGCAAATTGCGTCAATGTCTAAACTTCCTTTGTCAGATGATGGCAATAACTGTCAAAAATTGAAAGGTTTCTTTATGTTTTATTTTTATGCTATATATTATTATTTTTTTATTATTTTTATGCGATTGTTAGACGACGGATTGTTGTGACGGTACATAATCATCGGACTTCATCAGTTTCAATCATAATTATTCATTAGAATTTAGTGATACCTGACACGCGTAGATAATTTTCTTTTACACTCCGTTCCTATTACGAATATTTCCTGTGATTCGAACTCAGGCCATTAAACCCGGATGACTCTTGTCTAACACCGCTTTGGAGTCTCCTTATAATCATTCTAAAATAGTTTAGCCTTAACAGGCGAGAACTGTTAGATGATATAATTTGGCAGGGCTTCGACATCGCTGAAGGTGGCGGTATTGACTTGATCTCGCATATCATTACAAGATGTTTGAAGATCCCTTGCGCGGTACTCATGGGTGCCAACATTGCGTCAGAGGTATGATAAATTTTATATAAACCGACTTTAGAATAAGGTTATCAATTGCCAGTATATGATATTGCAGCAATTGGAAAATATCTGATTATGATATTTAAAGGCTTCCAAGTGTGTGTGTTTATCCATAAATTTTACAAACCTTAAGGCCATATTTTGATTTTTAATATACACAATGTTTTTGGAATTATTAAATTTTTTCTTAAATATTTCTGACTTACACAGTTTAAGATATATCATATTCAGTTAAATATTTATTTTCTAACTTTTAAATTCGCACAGCAAACCTTTACCTTCGTTACTCTGTTTCTATTTATAACGTTTCACCTTGGCAGTGTGTTCGAGAGTTAAAATATATCAATTCTAGCATATATGTATGTTTAAATTTAGGATAATGTGTAATACAATTGGAATCAGTAGTTAATAGCTTGTAGAAAAAGTAATAATGTCCCAGAATATGAAAAGAAGAAAAGCAAGGCCCATCTATATCTGACGGAGCGTCTCAAAACAAAGTGTCTGAGATTCACCAAGATGTATGGAAGAAGCGTTGTTGTAATCTGCCACAATGGGATCGGCAGCATGTCGATGCTTTATCGACGATCAATCTATTCTTTATCGATAAATATAGAATATCGGTGCGTTCTTCAAACCTAAAATTAATTATACGTACCGTACGTATACGTATAAGTTAGTGTATACGAGCATCGTTCTTGACGATACTAGCCTAAGTTCTCTAATTTTACTTAAAAGATATGTTTAGATTAAAAAATACTTAAAGTAGTGTTCATTCTCCTGCCATAGACATTATTGAGACCTCATATATTTAGTGATTTTTCGCAAATTGACGGAAAAAACAAATACAGGTCGCAGAGGAAAAGTTCTGCGAAACAACCATTGGCTGTCGTGATGTAATGCTGGCTCCACTGATGAGGGATATCATCCAGACGGAGTACTTCAGGGTGGTGGTTGTTGATGATGAAGATGCTGTTGAAATCTGCGGTGCTCTGAAGGTATGCAATGTTTTATTGTTGTATGTAAATATTTGCAAAAAGTTTATTAGTTTTAATGTATCAACGGAACGCAAATACTTCATTGCATATTATACAATTTGGAAAAGAATAAAAACCACAGTGTAACCGGTGGTTTTATCGCTGCGTAGCGTCTTACGACTTCCGGATTTGGTGACAACCCTAATGAAGCAAAACAGTCATAAAAATAATATTTATAAGGTTTTGAGAACATAAGCATTATGAAGTGTCTTCTTCGTAAGGTCACCATAAATTTAGGACAATACCAACTGTAACAGGATTGTGCACACCATCGACATCGAACAAGTGAGCCGCCTGTCCGTTTGGCCTCTGTGTATAAATAAATCTTTTAAAATTAGATTTCTGGTCTACTTTGTTGAATATTGTTATATGAGATCCGGAAGACTATGTAGTAAGTGTTAGGTCGAAACACTAAAGCCTGGCCATTTGGAGAAAAAAAACAACTGTCACATATGTTGCTTTTATTTTATTCTGTGACATAAAAAGCTTGCCGCTAATTTTTTCCCGCGCTGGGACATTCATTAAGCAACTAAAATTGCTGAAGTGAAGGGATCGCTTTAATACTTATTATCAGTTATCCACTCCAGATAAATGTTATCCAAGATAAATATTATTAGTTCCTTATCGATATTAATATCCAACTATAGTGTAATATTTATGTAATAAAATGTTATTACATCGAACAGATTTTGTTGCAATTTAGCAAAATTCATGATTTTACCAGCGCGGCTCCCTCCGCCCGCACTAGTGAAACAAACGTATGTCTAATCGTTAAAGATCGCGTGAGATAAGACGCGAGATGAGATAAAGTAAAAATGAAATGCTTTTTTTCTAATATCATCTCTTATCTGAGGATTAATCGCCACTCAGTGCGGTTCTGCGTCAGTGTCTTCAACTCCTGGTACGTCACGACCTCAACTTTTCCTTAAACTGCTGGCTGTTCTACGAAAGCCAATCTTGGTCTTCCTCGTCCTCTCCTGCCTTCTATTTTCCCCTTTTTTTAATAACTCGTAAAATTAACAATATTTTATACAATAGCAATAAAGATTTTTCTATGGAAACACGCTCCGTGGCCGTATTCTGTATGTAACATGATGTAATGGTTGCAGCTCCTTACAAACGTTGTGTGAGTTTATTGCCAGTTCTTCTCTTCCCTTCTACGCCCTTGATTCGAGAACTGGAAGTAAATGTAAAATTAGAAGCGTTTCATATACATGTCTGTTTTTGACTTTCATACTGTTATGTACAGCATATTGTGTTACCTATACGAATAAATTAGTTTGAATTTAAATTTAAATTTGAATTCATTATATTTCTTGATACTATTATATACATTACGTCATGTAATTTATGCCGTATGTATTGTCGTTATGAAGACTGTACTTATTCGACCGTAATGTTACAGTTGTAGGATCAAATTTCTGCATCTTATATGGCGTTAATAGAATTAATCAAAATAATGATAGGAACAATTATGGGCCTGTATTTTTAAGTTTCTTTGTCCTTGGCACGACAGTCCCATGTGCAGAAGCTGTTTAAGCGCAGAGGAATCAGTCACGTAGTCTTGGAATGCTGCGGCTGTGGCTTCCCAACGACCAGATGTCCTCGTTAGTCAGGTCGTTCGTCGAGGAAATACCTAAGCTTCTAGAAGGAGCTAGGCTGGTTTAGCCAGCGGACCAAATGTGCGTATCCGGTCGCCAAGCTCCAAAAAAGTACATTGTTTCTTTCCATTTCTTGCTATCGTTTCTTAAAGTAGGTTAAATGGAAAACATAATGGTGTTGTATGATCGATCTTTTGATTTAAATAACTTCGCTCGATACAAAAAAAATCTAACAGCCAATTTTTGACAATTTGAATTCATTTTATGACGAAAATTTATATACAGCATGATTTTGAAATTTACACGATATAATTTATCGTAAACAAAGTAATCCATTAAAAAATTATAAAATTACATTAATTTAATGTTTTACATAACTAATTGTTATTACGGGCCGGCGGGGTTCAGTGCCCCAGTTCTCCATTGACACAGAAATTCGTGCTGGTGATAGGGCCTTAAGTGCGGAAATTAAGTCCACCCATTGGGGGTTTAAGTCATGTGCGTAATTTTTTGTCACTGAGGGGCTTTGGGACGGATGTATTGCGCCCGACATTTTAATTAGTTAAATTATATTATCTCTTCGATTAAAAGTACGTTCGTTGGTTTGGCTAGATAATGTGTAAAATTCTGGGCTTCTGGAAGGAGCTGTGCTGGATTAAATAGAGCTTAGAACGGAAACTGTTACTACTTCATCTACCCGTTGGAGTTCTAACAATCACTGAATATTAGTTAACAGATTTGTCTAGCATTACCAAAGTGCGTGCTTATAATCGAAGAGATAACATAATCATGGTAATGCTAGACAAATCTGTTAACTAATATTCAGTGATTGTTGATGACATGATTATGTTATCTCTTCGATTATAAGCACGCACTTTGGTAATGCTAGACAAATCTGTTTACATGGTTATTATGTGAGCATGTCTAGACCGTGTGACGTGCTAATAACAATATAGCTCAGTTTCTATGATATTTTTTTTACTGCAAGTGCTCTTTTCTCGGATCCGAGTGGAGCGGTGGAGCCATAGTAGCGGTGGCGCCCACTCAGATCCATGCGAGCGTCTCGTTCTCTGTTTGAAGCATTTCCATCCTCCTAGCTCTCGGACCCGAGTATTCGTCACTCGACATGCTGTATCCCGCCCACGCGGATCCAAAAATGTTTTTTTTATTTTTATAAAAACACTAGCCCGCCCGCTTTGCTGGGCGAATTTTCAAAGGAAATAAATTAAATTTTATTCATAATTTTTTTTTTGCTTTTTTTGTTAATTTTAATTTTTTTTATTTATATATTTTTTTTTGTTAATTTTTTTTATTTATATTTTTTTTGCTTTTTTTGTTAATTTTTATTTTTTTTTCTGAAATTTACAATATTTTTCAAAGAAGAGTCAAATTCACTTAAAATAAAATTATTATTATTATTATTATAATAAATGTTGATGAACAACAAAACAAAGAATAAATGGAAAAATTGTCCAATAGAAATGGTCCGATTCATGGAGAAATGAGTATTAATCTTCCTCCATCTCACATTCGACGACTCGTCGCTCGTAAGTTGAGTTTGCCGGGACGTAAAACATACTCGTTAACATAACGGAGTTTAAGTATAATAAGAAGGTACTTCACAGTATAATAAAGTTCTAGCAAAATCATCTCTAGAACATAGATTAAAAAATTCAGTCAATGTAGTTTTCGGAGGAGGTATTTTGTATGTTGCCAAATTTTGTATGTTTGTCGGATTGAAATAAACTCTTTGACCATTGTCCAAATGAACTGCTAAATGAAATACTGTTGGATTTCTTTCATGTATTGGGTAACCTAGTATTCTCCAAGTAGCTTCTGAAGAACTTATATATCGACCCGATTGAAAAATTTGGATTTCATTATTTTCATTACTAACTGAATAAGTTGCTTGGTCAGTTCCTTTATTCATGTACTTGCATATAATGGAATTCATAGTTGAAGAGTTACCAATTCTTGCAATCCATAAGATGATTATTGAAGATGAAGATGAAGATTAAATATTATGTGTTAATATATTAATAAACTTTTTTTTTATAAATTAATTACGGTATTAATTATTTATCAATGACAAACAAAATTTATTTAATCATTTGTATGTATATATATTTTGCGGCTGTGGACCGACATGTGCTTTATCTACCCTGTGTCCCATTATTCGGCGGAACACAGTGACATGAGGAAACCACAAAGAAAACTCACGCCAGTTCAATCGGTGATAGGCAAATTTTCATTATTCACTAAAATTCTGCATTGTAGTGATCAATGAGCCTTTAACTTATACTTAACAACAATGATGTTCATGCAGGCCAATCGTATTCTTAAGAAGATCACCCATCAAAGTACTAACCACTCTAAAAGCTGCATAGATTGGGTGATCAACCGAATCATACTACAACTGCATAGCCATCACTGCCGCACTTATATTAAATAATCTTATTACAATTACAATAATAAACATTAATATTTTTTTTAAAATAGAGAAGGTAGCTTGAAAATGAACCGAAATTTAGAGCTAAATGTACGTCAATGTAGATCAATAATATTATTTTCTGGACATTTTCTAACTTTCTTCTTTATTTTTTAATCTTTTTTATTCCTTTATTTTTTCAATCTTCTCCTTTTTTCCCTTGTTCCTTCGTTCTTCTCCATATCCACTTTTTCACCTACTCTTCCTTCTATGACTTCTTCGTCTTCTATCTCAGTTGATTCCGTCGCGATGTTATTTTCATCTGATGGGGTTGTATTAAAATTAAATTTATTTGTTATGTTTTATATAAGTATCTCAATCAACAAATAGAAAATTACTTTTTAATTTCCACTCCTGCTGTTGTTTAGCCTGTTTAACCAAACGCATCATTCGTTCTTGTTCTTTTCTCTCAAAGTAAGTTCGTATTTCTTGAAAGTAATAATAATAATAAAGCGTTGTAAATTCCGTCAATTAACGATTTCTAGATAAATTTAAATAATTTTTATTACATTCATAATTAACTCTTAAACTTTATCATCACTTTATTTTATTTTTTATGCACATTCCCCTCTCTAATCTCTGCAAAGGAAAATTCACTTATATTATCGTATTCTTCAAAGCAACCAATCCCTTCATGGAATCTTCTGTCACTTAAAGCGGTTCGGACTGTTGTGAAACATCCAATATAAGACTTGATTCTTTTGATAGTTAATGTCGAATTATTAATAAAAATTTGTAATTTACAATTTAATTATATATCAATATATTTTACAAATCATTACTTACCTAAAGTTTGAGCTTTTATCTCATGAGACCAATTTTTAGAACCAAACACATAGTCAGCACACAAACATAAACTTTCAATACTTTCTCTGTCTGACATTTTTATTTCACTCCTCAACCGCTTATGAACTGACGTTTTATCATAAAATTAATTAGGTTATATAAAAACAAATGAAATTAATTAAATAAAAAAAAACAATTGACTTTAACCTTTTCTATTTAAACAGTAAAAAAATAATGATTTGGAGTCTGTAGAAGTTACAGTTTGGAAACATAAATTTAACATTCTCACACCCACCCCCGCAATCCCTATTGAAAATAGAATTTCGTAAAATCCTATTAGAGATGATTTCTGCATGACAAATAAAAGATTACTACCAAATTTAAAGTCTATAAAGGTTACAGTTTGGAAATAGAAATTTCACATTTTAACACCCACTACCGCAATCTTTTTCGGCGGTGGGTTGTTGTAAAATCCGCTCTTAAATCATTTCTGCATCACATATAGACGACTCTAGCTAAATTTGGAGTCTGTAGAAGCTATGGCTTAAAAATTAAAAATTTTCAATGTTAAACCACCCCCGCAACCCCCTGTGGGGTGAGCTACCGTAAAATTCGTTCATAGACTATTCAAATTCAAAATTTATTTATTCATGTAGGTAACAATGTACACTTATGAACGTCAAAAAAAAGAAATATTAAATGAATTTAATTTTACATTTACTGCCAGTTAGTTACTGCCAGTTCTCAAATCAAGGGCGTTCAATCAATTTCTACATCTCTTACAGAAGATTCCTACCAAATTTGGAATTTATAGGAGCTAGTTTAAAAACGGGAATTGTTCATTGTTAACGCCCCCGCAATCCCCTTTGGGGGATGAATTTCTTAAAATCCGAAAATTTTAGTTACTAAAAAAAAAAATTTTTAGTTGACATACATTGACATTTCTACATAACGAAAGTAATATTCCTACCAAGTTTCACATTTCTAAGTCCTATAGTTCCCGAGATTTCGTGATGAGTAACTATAGAAATTGGAATACTTCGATTAACATCGAAATTTTTAACGTTTTAGCAGACTTTTTTAAAATTTTCTTACATATAAACATTCTCCTGACAATTCTGAAGACAATAAAAAAAAAATTAACCCAATCGGTCCAGCCGTTCTCAAGTGATACTCGATCATAGATACGGCATTTTATTTTTATCAAAAAATGAGAGTGGGTGTGCAGGGGTGCGTGGAAGTTTGTAAGTAGATTCTTAGCTGAATGTAATAGAACATTATCCGATTAGTAAACTCCGTTGCCATGGAAACAAAAGAATCAAGAGAAAACGCTTGCAATTAGCGGGATAAATGTTCATAAAAGTAAAACAGCAATAAAAAAATGAAGGAACGTCAGAATAAATAACCATAAACCATCTAGGAAAAATTTCGCATCGAATAGTGATAGTTTCATGTCGATACGATCAGTGGTTTAGGCGTGATTGAGCCTCAAACGAAGACCATTTTCATTATATATATATAGATAGAAGATTCATATTTACTTAATCAAAATTAGCCATACATTTTTGGTTTCCGGCTATTACTTTGTATCCATTGTCTTATCACTCTACTTAAAGGTTTGGGTTTTGTGGTTTAAGAGTAGGGATACATTAAGTGGAATAAACTAATTAATAATAACTTATTACTACGTAAACATAGGGTGAACTTATACAAGGTAAAGAAATAGTAATTATGTAAATAGAAATATTAATAATACATACAGGGGGACCACATAACATAACTTATACAAGGTAAAGAAAATAAGCATTCAATGTGTTAAGTATTGAGTCGATATACAGCAATGTTGAACACGTCCCATACATTTTTGAGATCCTGGAAGTCCAGATTGGAATATCTATATCAAACAAAACTGCGTCTTATATAGTCAGAAGCTGAAATTCTTAAACTCGCATTATAGGTTCATATTAATTAAAGGCGAAGTTAATTAATGTAACTGTTTACTTCAGAATATAGTGGCTGTTGGTGCTGGCTTCGTGGATGGTTTAGGCTTCGGTGACAACACGAAAGCAGCGGTCATCAGACTCGGTTTGATGGAGATGATTAAATTCGTCGATGTCTTCTACCCAGGCAGCAAACTGAGCACCTTTTTCGAGTCATGCGGTGTAGCCGATCTTATTACTACGTGTTATGGTGAGTAAAAATACATCATATCATGATTTTCTTGCCTTTTCAATTGCGATTAGAAGAAGGAGCCTTTTGTTTCTTGTAGTATCCGTTGACCATTTTAAATAAATTATTGATAATATGATAGGTGGCAGAAATCGTCGTGTGGCCGAAGCGTTTGTGAAGACCGGCCGATCTATCAAAGAGCTGGAAGACGAAATGTTAAATGGACAGAAGTTGCAGGGTCCGATCACCGCTGAGGAGGTTAACCACATGCTTGCCAACAAGAATATGGAGAATAAGTAAGATCATTTATCATTGAATTTTAGATCGAAACCTACTATCCTTGAGTAATATAGACTAGAGTAGTTCGTGCCGGGACGGGCCATCTCTACTGTATACAAGGTTTTGCTTAAAGAATACATAATATTGCGGGTAGAGGACGTTGTGGCGGTTCAGAAATATATATTTTTTGTTAAGTAAATATCTTGGTTTTCGAGATATTCGACATTATCTATTATTAAAAAAAACACATCCTTTGTCATTATTTTTCGTGACAAAACTAAAAATGATATGTGATATGCCATCAAATGAAAACAATGTGATGTTCTCTATGATGTTTAAAAGTTATGATAAATACATAGCCACAACCTCTTTTTATCTTAGTTTGATCATACGTATACGTATATATATATATCATATATTACGTCAGTTACCAATCAAATTACATTGTAATATATACAATTTAACACAATATTTCCGATAATAATCTACCAATACAAATAGTCTTGCAATGGCAGTCACAAATACACTTATGACTATAAAAAATGCTTCTAAATTTACTAACCCAATCTTAAACTTGTTCAATTTTTGTCTCACAAAATATTTGAAGGGAACTCGTGTCGTACACATGAATGAAATAATGGTTATAATTTAAATTTAAAGTTTTAAGATACATAAAATTAAACATAGTTACGCGAGGCCCGTGCACAGTCTAATTATATTCATTGAATAGTTGGCAAGTTCGCTATTGTGTAACTGCTTATCTATGGTAACGTATTTGGAAGTTGATTGCTTAGTATTTTTCGGTATTTTTGTGTCGAATTTAAAATTATTACTTCAGATTTTATAAAATCAGAAAATAAGCTACCATTGCAGATTACTCTAATAAAAGTGAATGATGTAATTTTACATTTCATACAAAGCTTTACGTACACATAGAAAATAAAATCACAACATGAAACAGTAATAGATTACCATATTTATACAAAATTACCGTTTCTTACAGTATAATAATAAAATAAGTTAAAAAGCTATTTGATATGTTTTAAATATAGACATGTTTATTTTAATATTATTTGTACGGTTTTATTTACTTTATTTGGTTTATATTGATTATCAAATATGAGTGTTAAGAGCGAAGAGATTCTGTCATTCAGATAGGAGATGGATCGACTGTCACGGTCAGAATGTGTATCAATTATTGGGTTCTTTGGGGAACTTAGTTTTCGGCTGATGACTCATGACGGCCCAGCGTCCTAGGCATTGGAGTACGTACCGGATTGTTTTTCCTGTGTGTATGTTAATAATATAAATAATCATTTCAAACACGAAAAACAATTCGGTTTGGTTACAATGGTTGTTATAAAAACTAATTTAGTAGATTATGTATGCCTATAAAAGTATTTATAATTGGAGAATATATTATTTAGATTTTATTATCTAGGAATAGCCAGTTTCTTAACGTTCCCGTAGCAAGGTAAAGCAATCCAGACATACCGGTAGGTCCATTTTTGGACGTTAGGCCTCCATCGTCCTCCAACTCTTCATACATTGCGCCTTTTGTATTCATTGGGAACCTACATACATCTCCATCTCGGTCCATCTTGGAAAGATATGTCTTTTGTTTCTGCCCAGGTCTCCATTGCGCGATATACAGCCTGTCTACCTCTATAATGTTATCCTGTAAAGTAATATATCGCGTAAACTCTTGATATATACGACGTAGGGGTTAAATAAAATATGTTTATTTTGGAATATAAGATACAGGTATCACTTATTCCACGTCATTAAATTTGTATCGACAAAGAAGACAGGGTGTAAGCCGAAAAAAACTGTCGGTACTAAATAACTAACTAACTCGGTAGGCAGAGACCAAGGATCTCGACTAGCTACAGTCCTGATATCTCTTTCGCGTCATTTTATTTTTGCTCTCAAACATCACACTTGTTACAAGGATGACAATCAGATACTAATGAAAACACTTCCACAACAAAGATACAACTTCCTCACAATCAAGTAGCCCGCAATATCGCAACACACAACTCACGTACTCTTACTATCAAGCATTCACGAATATACACTAAATATATAATTATATAATAAAGAAATTAAAGTTTCACAGTCCCTTCAGTGTCGGTATATATTATATGTATTAGAAAAAGAAAAAGTTTCAGTGTAGTGTTAGTTAGTAATCTAAAAACACAATTCTTATTTCATCGCTATATACAGACTGTGATATTCGTCTCATTTTTTTTGCTGCTCCTGAAATTATGTTGTATTTTTTTAAATTCATATCTTGCGGTATTGAGGCATCTTCCTGATTAATCAATCTCGAGCAATCCCGATTTGTAAAAAAAAGAACGGATTTATTAGAACTTTCGGTACGTATTTTGCCGATACTCGAGTTTATTACGGACTAGGACAATAAAGCGACAAAATAACGTACACAGCTCCGCAGTTCTGACTAATTTCGGCAACGTAAAAAGTAGTTATTATTAATTGACGAAATTTGAGTAGATGTAATGCTATGTAGGGTGTATCATTGTATGGAAGACAAGCTAAACCAACCAAAGCCAAGTTATTTCAACGTGTAGCATGTCGTTATATAGACTGCCGTTATATAGTGTTTAGAGTATAATAGAAAATAATTAACATAGTAAGGATTTTAAAACGACTCGGCGAAAGCTCTCCAGAGAGTGGAAAATGTCCACCTTCGTGACATTCACAATGCATACTCGTCGGGTATCGTTACTTTTGACCTGTTTGTCTAGTGCGTCCTGGATAAGTGGCTACAACAATCCCATCCTTTCTCTTAGTATATTTGAAGTTAAATACATATGTGTAATGTTTCTCACAAAGATTTTGTGTGTGTAGTGTAAATGTTTATCGTAACATTGTATTAAATTTGTTAAGTGGTTGCCTGGAAGAGATTGCTCGAAAGCGATTGGCCGCCAGTTGCTGTCCTTTTCATTTAATTATGTCAATTGTATTATGTTTCTGCAACGAAGTATTAATAAAATAAAATAAATAAAAAGTCTTAGTGCTGAATATATACATACTATATCGTTATAATTGAATGTCGCGATCAAGATTCAAAAATAGATCTGGCTTGCATCCACTGACAGTAAGGTCAATGGTTTGAGATGTCATTGTCATTTTTAACCGACACACAAAAGTGGAAGGTTGTTTATTACAGATTCATCAAATCTAACCCTTATCATTAAAGACGTAATCTTGTATGTTCCATATGAGAAGCGAAAATAATTTAATTGCAGTCCTAAAATACTTGACGGTAATCAACGAAGACCGATTCGCATCGTTGACAGTCACTTTGTATGCGGCTTGATCTTTTTTCTCTCTGCATCTTCTATCACATTTACCATGAAGAGTATTAAGAGGAGTTGTTCGGAGTAATACCTGCAGCTGAGTTTTATTATCGGACGTCAAGGCATAATACAAAATGCCTTCCGTATCACCTCGACGTCCGTCGTTTCACAACTGAGCGGTTTTGAAGGCAGTTTGCCGCGCAGGCATTATGTGGAACCAGCTGCCCACTGAAATATTTCCGAACCAATTTTGTGACTTCGGGTCCGATTTGGATCCAATTCGAAATTTTTTTGATGTCATCACCCCATCGAGCGTAGAGTCTGCCTCTGTATCGTCTGCCTTGTAGGCCTCTCCATGTAGTTACTGTTTTCATCCACCTGTGATCTGTAAAGTGCGATACATAGATCTGGAAAAATCGGAGGAATAAATTTGGATTTATTGAACAGCGTGTATTTTAATATACTCGTATTACTTTCTTGGACAAATGTTAATTCTGAATAGGCTATTTGAAAAGTATAGTTTATAAGAGTATCGTAAAACTTCTGTGAATGGCGAAAAATAATATATTTGTCTAATCTAAAAATTATAATTTACACCAGTTAAGTTGGTGGCGGTTGTGGTAAAACTGTTTGAAGCTAGGTAGCAATTGGCTCTAATTGTTTAAAACAAGACGACAAGACAACAACAACGCTGGGTTAACAAAAACTAACTTGACTTACTGAAGAGTTTTTCAAAATAACTTAATTCATACAGGTAAACAAGAACACTTATGAACGACAGAATAGACGTAAATTATTCTAAATTTATATTAACTCCCAGTTTAAGTTAAGGGCGTAGAGCGGAAAGAGGAACTGGCAAGAAACTCTGCGTCCATTTTTTTAAATCGTTAGGTTTTGAGTAAATCGAAAACGAGAATGTTAAAATACAATTTATGATTGCAGCAAAAATAAAAGAGATGATTTTTTGATTCAAATGTCCGATGATTGCTTACATTTTGTTTACGATGCTACTTATTCACTTAAATATATATATGTTACATAACTAATCTGTTAGGTTACATAACTCACGTCAAAAACTTATGTATTGCCTGAAGGTGATTGCTTGAAAGCATAAGGCTGGCCCCCTTATTTAAATGTATATCCTACCTATTTATTTAAGATTTCTTTGAGGGGCATTTGCCTAGTGGCTTAAGTGTGCGAATCCCATCCTAAATGGTTTGATGAGTGCCTTAGAGTCAAAGGAGATGGCGCGTGTCAGGCACAGGAGGCTGATCATCTACTTGCCTATAATTGTCAAATGATCATGCATCAGGTTCTGAGGCACGCACTTTATTTATCTTTATACCTATATATTATATTTTTATACCTAGAATTCGATATGATTCTATACAATTCCGGTACGTTATCTAAGATTTTATGTTCCAGGTTCCCGCTCTTCACGGCTGTCTTCCGCATCTGCCGTGGCGAGTTGAAGCCCAACGATTTCATTGATTGCATTCGTTCCCACCCCGAGCACATGTAAGCACACGTTCGTAATTAACCGTAGTAATGGGCAATCTTTGATACAGCTTATTTAAGAAAGAGCATAGTTCAATAGGTGGTCCGATAAATTAAAACGTAAAAAAATGATTTGGGTAGAATTTAATTTGATTATTAGATATTCGACAGCGATACAACGATTATAGAGGTTACAATTTTTATATCATTAACGTCCATTTGACAATAGAAAATGTTTGCAGTTAATCTGTGCTGACAATTCGAACGCGTTTAAATTAATTCGTTAGCAATAATTTTAACTCAGGATTATCAAGACTAGGTTTTATTTTTAAAAAGAGAAATATTAAAATAATTCTAAAACTAAAATAACAGATAATAATTGACGTATTATTATCTGTTATTTTTATGTTTGGCTAGTGCTTCAGAGCGCACATGTGTGCTTTTAACATTCGCTGAAATGGTGAAGGAAACCGGAGACCCAAAAAGTCGTTGGCATGTGTAAAGCACTGGGGCTTACCTACTTGCCTATAAAATTGACAAATAATCATGAAACATATACAGAAATCTGAGGCCTAGACCGCCACAGATTTTTTATACCATGAATATTGTTGACTATGTATACAGTCGAAGTTTAGCCTTGTTGCCAAAAAAAGTCTTCTTTACATTATTAAATTTTTAATAACGTCGTACAGAGACGACAAAAATCACGATAGTGAAGTTTTTTGTAATTTTATTTGAGTAAAATGTTGCGATATTTATAATAAGACAGTATTTTCCGTTATTTTTAAATTATTATATTACAAATGCTGTTTTTTATTTAAATTCTTGTATAAAAGGTTGCCCGCCTGGTAGCTAGTTGTAATTAACAGCAAGATGTATATACAGGGTGCTAGTACTTATATACTTATTTTGTGCGAAGTTGAATGACTAGGATGATCATTAAAAATATTTCTTAAATTTTTGTCTCCGCAAAAAATGTGTATGGTCATATAATTTATCATAGAAATATAAAAATTATGGTCATACAAGTCATTAATATAAACCCTCTAACATAGATTACGAGTGACTATTAGTGATTAGCATGTAAATGATGTATTGCTGACACCTGCATTATTGGAACCCGAAATGGGAGTAATCTAAAGTAGACATAGATAAGAGATATCGATAATGATTGCGAAAGTATTGCGTCAGAAAAGCTAAAGTAAATTTTAAATATAGAATTTATTTATTAAAGGGCAAAAAAAATATATAAATTACAGAATATCTAACCTCCTTATTCATATACTATGGATGATTATTTGGTCTATGGATAAAATCCACCTTTATTGTCAACTGTCAAGTTCAAAATGAACTTAGTCTTATTTCAATTTTTTATTTCTTATCCTCATAGGGAGCGTTCAATTATAACATAACGCCCTCGCCTCATTTCATTGTTTTATTTTTGTTTCTTTGTAACGAAGTGTAAATAAATAAATAAATAAATAATTCTAAACACAATATGTATATGTGTATTAAAAAAACAATGCTATCTTAATAATATAATATCCATCAAATTTAATTTACTGTCTTTATCGGAGTGTACAAAATTGGTTTATATGAATAAAGAGGTTATAAATGTGAATTAATTTAAAATATATCAACTTTTCGCAATCTTTATCAAAAAATAAATACAGTAAATAAAATTTTAATCCTAGACATGTTGTTATCTTTTAGAGTCTAATTAAATCATGTTGATAAATGTAATTTTATTTATGTCCTTATCACTTTTTTATTATACAATTTAATATCGTTCTTAAAATATGGTATTTTTAGCTTCTTATTTATAAACGTAGGCCAATTCATTCAATATCAATTAAATATTTCATAAACGTAATAATTGCTTTAATTTAGGCTTAGCATAATATGACGAACGAACAGTTTGTTTTTAGTATGCAGACATATCGTAGATATAATAATAACGTTAGGTTAGGTTAACCTATACAAAATATCTCATATACACACCCTCCTATAAATCAACGTCAAGCCGGATTTAGGTATCTCTATGTTTATTCTAAAAAAAGAAACAATTATTATTACTTAGTAGTGACAAAAATATGCCGCATTTATTCCCAATTTGAAATTGGTATAACAATTTTTTGTTACTATAAACAAAGGAAAATATTCTTCATTATTTTGCTGACAGAGACTTGACGTTGGCACACCTGTATACAAAAACATAATATATTTATACAAACACTGAAGTAAGATCTGTTAGAGTGTCTTCTATCTCTATGGTATAACGATAATTCAATTTGCAGATTTGCGCCTAAGAACATAAGCATTTACTAACGAATTATATTGATGGCCATTGCTTTATATGCATGATTTGTGACTAATGCTTTTTAATTAAATATTTTATAGTATTTTTGTTTCATTTCAACGTTTTAAATCGTCGAACTTTCATTTAATATTAACTCATATTTTAGGAAACCGTTGGCGCCAAAATGCTCTCTGTGACGACTGAAGCTATTTGTGACAGTGACATTTTATCATTCCCTTCAAGTTCCATGATCTTGCAGTGTCATTTAACCCCGAGTTGCTATTGGTCCAAAATATCTAATGTTATTTTGACATTGACACTAATGGTATTGGCGCCAACAATGTCAATGCCAAAATTTGTGCAATTTTTTAAATTATATTATATATTACAATAAATTAGAAATACATTCTTGTTGCTTAAAGTAACGACTCGGGGCATACGTGTTGTTCATTATTAGTTTAGTATATGTTTATACATATTTTAATTAGCCATCGTGAAAAGAAAATACATATTATACAAATCAAGTATGTATAAACATGTTAAGTTTGAAACTTTTTTTAAGAACAATGTCGAATACTGATCATAATATAATTCACAGATAATGTTTTTGTGCTATGTGCATTGTTTTTACAACGTAAGTTTTAAATGTGCGATATTGTGGATGAGTGTGTGGACAGTAAGCAAATAGAATACATCTCTTTTATACTACAAATGGTTATAATTTTTTTTACAAAACATCTATATATTGTATATATAAGAACTATTGCCATAAAATTTATAAATTACTATGAATGAACATTAGTGCGTTGTCATCTTAATTGAAAAAACAAATGTCAAATTGCACCTGACTGATTTGTTTCCTACTATCATATCGTAAATATAATTTCGCTTTCTTGGAACAAAGTCGTAAAGCACTATTGTAACTGTTTTAATGTTTCCCTCATTGTTGACTTCCTTGGGCGATGTAGTTACTAAAACTGTAATATTTTTTCAGAATTTTGCTATTAAAGCACAAGGGTGTGTTTATTCTAAGGAAATTATTTTGTGCATAATATTAGGAATACTCGTTCAACAAATTTATTTATATGAAAGTTTATAGTTGGAGTAAACCGCACGTTTTACTAAACTCGCGTACTCAATGAAATTCAATATTATTTAAATTAAATCTAAAATAATTACAAACTATTGAGTAACATGTATATTATTGCAATTAAAATATGATTTTTTTTACTGCAATGGTGCTTTATACTTTATATTAAAATACTATGATTAAATACCAAACAAAAAAAAAATGTCGCATTTTAAGGATTCGGTAGCTAAGTTTTTTTTTAATAATTTTTGTTACCTACTAATAGATATATTGGCTAGATTATAAGATACAAGGAAGAAGCATTTTATCATTTCATCCTACCATTTTTGTTAAGCATGATTTATATAAAAAAATAATAAATGCAATTTTATTTTTTAAAGAATCATTATTTACTAACAAATTCAATTTATTTTTAACACATCGTAGATATAAAATAAACATATAATTTTCTAGATTTTAACGAAACAGTCATCCCATTAAATAAAAACTTTAAAAAATTAACATTTTACAGTGATCATTTATATACTGGTACACAGAATATGTTTAACGGTTATAAAAGCAAGTTTGCCTGAACAGAACTTTATATAGGGACAATTAAGATATCCAGGGTTTTTTTAGCGGCAACTCTAGAGTCACGTGTCGATCGCGTGATTGGTAAATCAGTTGTGTCCCGCGCTTCCATACGATGCGATGTTTAATGCTCAAGAAGTTTGCCGGTATCTGTATTTTATACTACTTGAATATACAAACTCAATTTGCAACAAAAACTATACTTGGTCCTAGGAAAAACATTCTGTAGGAGTTGGCATCACTGACTTGATTTGGCTGCCTCTCTCTCGCCAGAATTGTTCAAAAACAATCGTGTTACGTTAATTTAAAACAATGCTTTTATATCCGTTAAATTTCGTGTTTAATACTCAGACAACACAAGTGTTTGGGTTACTTTCTCAATATTGAGTATTTTCAGGATTCGAGTTGTTAGGAAATCTCATTGCTGCATTTGTTAGTTGAGGTAAGACAAGCGTCTGCTTTGTGCTGTCTCTTAGTTAACAACTTCAAATTTTAAAGAGTAGACAAGTAAGCAAGCCGAATTTGATTAGGTTTCGTATTCATATGCACAATTAATAATTGTTTCTATAGTATGCAAATACGACCACATAAGAACGGCCCGTTAATTTCTTGATTCTAAGGGTCTGTTCAACAATGTCCGGATAAGTTCCAAATAAGCTATAACTTATTGGAAGAATAAAAACTATTTTTGCGTTTCACGACTGTCAGATAGCGCTATTCGTCATGAAATGCCAAGTATCTTATTTGGAACTTTTATCATTCGAATAATTTATGTGTTGCATAGCTATTTGGTACTTTATCCATATATTGTGAAACAGGCCCTAAGGGTGATATTCAGGAATAAGACTTAACTAAGAATAACTGCTATATGAAAAACTCTCACGTTTTTGACATTAAGTGGTCATAGACAACTTGCGAGTTAAAAACTTTTTCAGTAAAATAGGGAATTATGTTTCAATGGCTCAATAGGTTTGCATTTTAATTTAGATAAAATTGTGCCTCTCCTAATATGTTTCGAAATAAGAAATATTTTAGGTATAATTAAATCGAAATATTCACTGCAACATACATCAATGGAGATCACAAAATGTTTAATTAATCATAATGTCCTAACAAGTGTCGTGTGTGTTGTGTGTATAGAATATATTAATAATCTGTGTCGAAATGGTAAGTACTAAATGTTTTTTCCAGTTTTTATAAAGCATGTATGTAAACTTTTACATTTCCATGCATGTAACTTTTTAAATTGTTTAAAACATTAAAATAAACCAATATATCGTTTGAAATGATGTTTTTGTTTCCAGGGTTAGAGTGTAAGAGGAGCCGAAATCAGTCGGCTCATGACGATCCATAAAATGTAGTATTAAATATTACGTGTGAATGTTATAGTGAAGTAGAAAATGCTCAAATATTAGATCGATATATCATCAAGGCAGGTGTGAAACTTCTACCTTTCATCATCGGACGTCGAGGCATTAAACGAAACTCCACCTGACCTCTACGTCCGTCCAGTGAAGCCACTGCAGTCCGAACTAATTCGACTTAGGATATCTTAAGAAAAAAATGTACCAATTTTTAAAAGGCCGGCAACGCACCCGAGTGCCCTTGAGAGCATCCATGGCGGCGGTATCATTTAACATCAGATGAGCTTCTGTCACATAAAAAAAGATATTAGTTGAAAAGATGTTTGGTTCTACTGACTTTGACTTTGTGACTCTTACGCCTAGTACTTAGTATAAGTTAGGAAATTCAATAGAAGACCAGGATTAATAATAATAATTATTATTATTATCTTTATTTCTTCTCTCACATATACATACAAAATTACAATGATTAAAGCTAAGATGATAACATTTGAAAGTGTATGTGATTATTGTATCTAAAACCTTAATATTTATAATAATAATATTATTAATAATTAGCTGCGAGCTACTTTGGGAAATATATACAATTTATACATAAACTTTCCCAGTTATACAAATATATTGCTTACGATTGCTTCAAAACTAATTAATTCTCTCATAAATGTGCTAACTTATCGATTCGCGAATTCGCTAAATGAATTGATACGCACACGCATAGGCAGTGAATTACTCCAAAATTAACTAAAGATATAAGGATATATTTTTCTTTAAAAATCACGATTTTTTTGATATTCATAAAAACTTACTATAAAAAATGTCAAAATAAAATTTACATTATAACATTGAATCTTGTCCAAGTGATTGGAAATCGGATTGAATTGGAAAGAAAGATAATTATATATATAACCCAAAAATTTCACCGAAGTAGAAAATAAACATCTCTTACTCGTTCTTCGTCTCTTTCTAAGATTACTTATAAAAATAGGACAGCACTTCTTTTCAAAAAATTTTATTGTTATCGAATTAGCCGCTAATACGTGTTTGAATGTCACAAAGTCATAATATCGGATAACTTAACAATATGGAAGTATTTAATACTCAATTTTGTAAGCACTTATAGTTTAATTGCTCCATATTATCATTAGATTAAGTCAGCTGATAAAATAATAATTTATTCTCTATAAATTTTCGAGTTAATTAGAAATAAATTGTTATAATTTTAAAGTTAGTGTAGATGATTCGATTAATCTACGAGGTGGTGACGCTGGAAATCAAATGCAGTAATGAAACAAATTTTTGCAAATCAGCAGTTAGCAAATCTTAATATATAAACAATTATTATGTATATTTATTTATGTAAATTTGTTAGACATTGTTGTATGTGTGTTTTGTGTCAATCTTATAGGATAGTGTTGTTAATTATTGAAATAAAACTTTTCTTTAGAAAACTCTTCTTTAATATTACAGATTTTCTTATTTATTCTATAAAACAAAATCAGCAGTATTGTTTTATGTTTTATAGATATTTAAAAAAAAATTGTGGCGCTTCAACCTCTTCAAGTCTTGGCCTCAGATTTCTGAATCTGTTCCATGATCATTTTTAAATCTAATAGGCAAGTAGGTGATCAGCCTCCACTGCCTTAACATACGTCGTCGACTTTTTGGGTCTAAGACATGTCGGTTTCCTCACGATGTTTTCTTTCACCGTTCGAGCAAATGTTAAATGCGCACATAGAAAGAAAGCCCATTGGTGCACAGCCGGGGATAAAACCTACGACCTCAGGTATGAGAGTCGCACGCTGAAGCCACTAGGTCAACAATGTTCTATATATTAAAGTAACCAGCTTTGAAATAACTAAGTTCTATTAATAATTCAGTATAACAATACACTATTATTTTATTTCTGTTAATATCTTAAAAATCAAATCTTGTACAAAAACTTAATATAAAAAAATTTGAAGTGGGGATCCCAGTTTAGTGGAATGGAGATTATTAGTTTTAACTGTGTTTAGGCTGATTTAATTTATATAAATAAGACAGTTGATTTTTTTAAATAATTTTTTAATAGGGACTACTAACAACAAGTTTTCTTTTATCTAATGAAACATTCTTTATATATCCATTATAAAAATCTAAAGCTGTAATCTCTCTTTTTCCCAAAATCCTAAGAGATTTAAAGTACACATATTTATTATCTTTACATAATATTCGTATTGCATCTGTGGTATTACAATATTCTAGAGATCCAACTGGTTTTTTTTCATACTCTATTTGGTTTTGAATAAGAAAGGCATTGAATAATTTCATCGGCTTGCCCCTAAATGTTGTCTTTAGTGGATGTAGGCTATATGTGGCTCTATATAGGTTGTAGACCTGAGTTGCTGTCATCTCCGACCATTTTACTTCACTTATACTTTTGTTGATTTTTTTTGCTAAAAAATAAAGATGTATTATAAACCTGGTTTTGGATGGCGATTTGAAGAGGATAATGAATCTTTCCAAAGTTGTTACATTCTGAGACAATTTATATTGGTTATTGCATGGGTAAGTATTGAACAATGTTTCTTATAGAGTGTTAGTTGAAGTGAAGAAAAAAAATCCTCTATTATTTACTTAATTTAATTTTTTTTCATAAAAAAATCCTGAATGGCAATATTTTTTCTAGAAATAAGGGATGGGTTTTGTTTTCTCTGGTGAAAACTCTAGGAACATGGAATATGTAGAAAATATACATAAAATAATTTTAAACTTTTTAAAAGTTTTGTTTGTAGTTACCATAAGTAACACCTTCACTGGATTGTGGCTGCAGATTATCTAGACTATTTGGCAATGTTCTTAAACAATCTACAAGCATCTCAGCACCAATATCTGAAAGCTGTTGTGTCAGATCTGGTAATAATATATCTTCAGCGACAGGAACAGTTTTTTGACTTATGATCTCACCTGAAATGAAAGTGTTCTCTTAATAATGTATATAAGATGTTATTAAGAAAGACATTATAAATAACCCTATTAACGAACCCACAAAATATTAAAGTTGGCTTGACTGTAGGCAAACATTTTTTTTAGATTTTACATGTCAAAAAATCTCTTTAAACTTAGTCCAACTGAGTTCAAATTAAAGAAAAATAAGTAACTTTAACTGAACCAAGTACTACTTATTGCAAAACTCAGGAGACTAATTAACAAATATACCCTACCAATAACTTCATACAGGACAGTGGTAGATACAAGCTTATAATATTTGGTACTTACCTACATCAAATTTATCAGCTTTAATTTTCATTAAAGATACACCTGCAACTTCATCTCCATGTAATAATGTGTGAATAATTGGTGCAGCCCCTCTCCATCTTGGTAATAAACTAGGATGTACATTCACCATACCTCTGAAATTCATTTCCTTAAAGTCAAACCTCCTATACTAATGGGCTGTGTAATTTAACATATTTGGGAGCCATAATTATTTAAACAAAACATCCTTGGTAACTTACAATGGAAATTTGTCAAGGACATCCTTCTTGATTAAATGTCCAAAGGCCACAATTAAACCAATATCATATTCAGCTTCATGGATGTTAAGGGTGGGCCAGGTCAGTACACTTATATCTTCTTTTTCAGCAAACTTCTCAATAATACTCTTATTTTTTGAGCTATTAGCCGTAACAAGATCTAACCGTTTGATTATCGTTTCACTATTTCTGTAAAGTTTTTTTTATATTTAAATATTTAATGTAATAAATATTCTTAAAATTAGGCTAGTCTAAATTACCTTAAATTATTAATTTTACGTAAGCTATTAAGTCCAATGATATCGGAACCGAAAAATAATACATTATAAGGAGCTCTGATATTAAATTTTCGTAATTGCGTACACTTTTCTTTGAAAAATAGAGTTTTTGTTTTCTGTAAAGTAAGGTTAGCTATTTTAATTGTCATTTTTATTAAATGATCACAAATGTCAATTTTTGACATTTACGTGCTGCTGCCAACATTATAATAAAATTTAGGTGATATTGTAGGTACTTGTAATGTAATTTCCTTTTGACCTGTCAAGTGTCAATTGTCAAGCTATCTGTGGCTTCTTTAAATGATGTGTGTAACTGATTTTACAAAAAAAAATTCGCAAAGGAATCTAATGACAGAAAAGAATAGATATTTAAATGGACTGGATTACTTTTAGCTTATTTTATATTTTTTCGGTACTTAATTGACCGCCTTCTATAAACAGCGAATTGTAGTTGAGGGCACATCGAATGCTGGTGTGTTTTCTACGCCTGGTAAAAAGACGAGAGGAGGGAAAGCATAAAATCATCTTGGACAGTTTCGATATACAGTTGATTGGGAATAAAGTAAAGGAATTCTGATGTTGATGAATGACTAGGCTATCGTTTGAGTAACATGATAATGTTATTATTTTTAGACTTATGTATGTAAATAGAGATTAAATTTGAAAATGTTAAATTCCAATCAAAAAGAACCATCCGGTTCAAATCGCAAATTAAGTTATTTGAATGATTGATATGATATACTTATTACGAAATTAGTATATAAAGTGTGTAACGATTGTTTAATTTTTCACGACATATTTTCCTATCTTGAATTTTGAAGTCTTTCGTTTACTATTTTGCGTTTATAATAACCATTAAAAATATTACATATATTACAAAACATTAACTCTTAAAACAAATCGAGCATGCACGAAATGAGTTAAAATTATTTTCACTTTGTTATATTGTCGTAAAATTAAAAGTCCTGTTGCATTTTGAGATGAAATTAAAGGTAATGGAACAAAAACCAGTTTAAAGATTAACTTTATTGTTCAGTGTTCAGATACCTATGCATTACAATATTTGAGAAAAATAGTCTCTTACATTGAAAATTGAATTCTTTCATCTGACAATTTGAACAACAGTCATATTCTAAATAGTATATAATATAAAAATAGAATTAACATATACATCTACAAATACAAATAACAAGTACCTAATTACAATGTATCTACTTAACAAAGCCCATTGTAAAGCAGTATTTTCTTTCTAAGTACAACGTATATAACATCTTAAATTTTTTGACATCTATATAAGCTGGTTTAATAGACTACCAAATATGGACACTTAAATTTTTTTTGAAGATTTTTGTTTTAAAACGACAGAGTCACGGTGTATTTGCTTTATTGTAAGATACAAATTGTAACCTTGATTGAGTATTTTTATGATGAGTAATACTACACATTGTATACTTTGTCTTTTCCTGACTGTTGGGCAAAACATATATGAATAAAACAGTTAAAGGTCTGATCCCATAAACTATAAAACGTTGTCTCTAGATTTGAATAAATTTCAAGTGCAGATAAAGAACTACAAATATCGATCAGTAGCAACATCAACATTTTTATGTAACTTTTTTTTAAATTTTAATCTGGCATCTAGAGGAAACTCTCTAATTTAGGATATGTATTAACTTTATTATTGTATAAATTAGCACGAACTTTTATTTGACATACGACTGAAACTTTTCGCCCTTGAGAACTGCGGCTTGGTGTACCATGAGGGAGGGCTGACCACGCCTGCTTCAATGCTTTTCATACTCACACTTCCTTCCGATTTTTGTGAATCTTGTCTCTTCGATACTTTGGATGATACCGTTTGGATGTGAAGTCCATTAGCATCATTATGATATGGAATGTCTTTCATCTCGATTACTTCGACGTCCGTGTCGCTCAAATCTCTGCTAATTCTGTTCATCTTAGTCGTTTCCATGGAGTAGGCAACACTCTTAAATGTCCCTGTCATTCTTCGTGACTTATCTTTAAAAAGCAGCTTCTGTAGCTCCTTCCGAAATTTCGGATGAGTGATGATATATATAAATGGGTCAATACATGCGGCAGTTTTGCAGAACAGTGCTGGTATCATGGATACACCTGGTGTTATCACGTCTTTCTGACCAAATATACCAAGCAGCGTTACTATTGCATACGGTGTCCAAGATATAAAGAAGAGAGCTATCACCGCTATGACTAGACCTGCTAATTTAATTTCCGCCTTCCGTTTGGTTTGTTCCTTGACATGTCTAGAAGACATTTTCTCTGGTTGATTCTTGTTATTCATATTTCTGCTTCCGACAACGATACGCAGGATCCTAGTGTAGCAAAAGCATATGATGCAAAGGGGGAAGAACCAGGCAGCGCAGAAGAATACAAAGATGAAGTAGCGTGGGGGTAGTTCATCTGTAAGATAATCGAAACTGCAGCTCGTGAGGAAGCCTTCTGGAACGTAGTGGCCGTAACCGATATCTAAAGCTGGGATTATTGAAAAAATGGCTGCGTAGATCCAGGCGCCTATTGCGAAAAGGCGAGCTCGAATAGCAGTGAGGGCTCGAAGGGGCTGTAAGGGGTAGACAACAGCCCAGTATCGGTCCAGAGCAATCGCTGTCAGAGTAGCAATTGATGTTGTACCGCTTAAACCTCCAACGAAACCGTAGAACACGCATCCTGTAAATAATTAAGGTTTAAAAAGTCCATATATTTAAAATAAACTTATAATACTGGATTTAACAATGCCACCGAACTCTTGTTATAAGAACAAAGCTGGATTCATTGGTTATAAATAAAAAAATACTATTTAAAAAAATATCAATCGATTATAATCTATGGTAGATGACAAATATAATGAAAGTGCAAATTCCGCATAACACATGACATTTTAAGGAAAGTCTTTTTAATGACTGATTTAACAGATAACTCAAAGCTAGTTGCAGTATTTAGAATAACATTTTAGTTGAAACTGCTAATATATTAAGCAAGCTTAAGTTATAATTAATTAACTAGAATCTAGACTAATTTATTAAAGTCTTCTTGGGAAATGCATTAGACTTCGCAGACGTGATAGCGAATACGTTGCAAGGAAATTAATCAGACATTATTAATTTATCGTTTAAGCTAACACACGTGCAGTGTGCGATTGCTAGCCAAACAATTATTCTTAAGAGAAGAAGGCTACTGCACCAATGAAATATAAACACAATAGTGTCCTGCTGCATGCAAAAAAAATGTAAAGAATTTATACAACATAAGATGCACGATGTAAATTAATAATATGTACATATTTTCTTTATTGGATTGGATGTAAAATATTCTTTTATTTCAGCAATGAATTTACTTTTAAATATACATATATATAAGAACTTGACAATGCTTGGATTAGATTAGTCTTCATGAAATCAACTCAAGAATCAGTCATATCGTTGCAATGTGCACTAATAATTAAAATTATTGAAGGCGCAACAAAAAAAAATATTTTATGAATATCTACATTAATTATACGTATCTTTATGTAACTTCAAGATGTCTAAGTACTTACAGATTAATCTATGATGACTGTCAGCTCTAGACATGAAAGCTTTTATTCTGAGAGCTGGAATTTATATTCTGTGTCAAGATTTAAAAAGTGCTTACAATAAGTAAAGCGAGCGCGGGAAACGTGAGAATTGTTAAAATTAAAAATAATTGGAATATTTTTAATATTTTTATAGGAATCGCTGAAGTACTATCATACATATGATTATAATTTTGTGCCTGTGATATCCGAGAATTATACCTGTCTTTCCCAACGCTGGTCCGAGATTAAATGAGTTGAAAATAAATATTGGTGTTTTCGCCAGCATTATGAAGTCACTGAGGGCCAGGTTGGCTACCAAAATATTTCCTGGAGTTCGGAGAGATCGGCATCTACAAATAAATAATCGGTTAAACCCAGATAAATACAATTTGAAGTGTTTTGAAAGGTATATTTCAGTCAGTGTTGCCGCCATTTTTATTCCACTTTTTTATCGTTTAGGTTACCTGAGATAATGTGTTGCAACTTGAAATTATTATTTAATAAGGTTAAAGAACTGTAGATTTCAAAGTAGAGCGTTAACAACAGATAATGTGAAGTACGTTTCTTCAAGAAATACGACCTCGTTAGTTCACAGATAAGTATCATTTGCGCAGTTGAAACGTTGCTATGGTAACCAATTGACTATTATCATAATATTATATTAGGAATAACATTCAACAATAGATACATGAAAATCGAATTGAATTTTATAGTAATAAATGTGATTGGTCGGAATGTCGTCAACATTACATAGCTGATAGAAAGTAGACACATAGTAATGCTTTGACTTGAGCTTGTTAAATGCGATGAGATTTTATAGACATACTCAGTGACCCGGCAAAAATTGCCGTAAAAAATTGCGAACTTAGAATTAATAAATTGGGTATTTTGTTAAAAGGGTGAAAATAATGGGTAATAAGTTCTAATGCAAAATCATGAAAAATACACAATTCATAATAATTGCTCAAGTGGTTTTGAGTTTTATTACGAATACTGTGTCACGAGAATTAGATATTGAGGCACTTTAATAAATAATTTAATAAAGGAGTAAAGAAAGGAGTATAGAGTTCATTAATCAGTATTTCGTCAAAGAAAGTCAGATTCTTTTAAAATATTATTTGTGTCTTTAAGAGAATACCACAATTTTCTAACACAAAGGAAAAAGACATTTCTAGGTAATTTCCGGCCACGTTTCAATCATGTCCTTTATAAACAGAAACGAGTCACAACATCAAAACGTTTACGTACTACTTCATTCCGCTTTATTATTGATATGTTTTGTTTCTATATACTAAATGTTTTCATTATGAGAACTCTACATTATCCATTAAAAAAATATATATTCAATTATATCCAGCCGTGCTAACTCGGGGTAGAAAAACTGTCTAACTATTTTTTTTAAATGAAATCAAAACTATTTAATTCTAACGACATTATAAAACAATGTTACAGATAAATAAAGTAATTGTTTTATTTGCATCGATGAAAGATTTTATTATTCGATGAAAAATCCAATGTTTTTAATGTTCTTTGAGCTTCCATTATTCGGGGGAAAACCTCCATTAATTTAAAATTTTATATTTTAAAATTAAAATTTAATGTCATGCCTTTTTTGTGTAATAGTAATAGCCTTTATTTCCAAAACGTTATTATCATAGATTATAAGTTTCATTGATTTTGAATTGAGAAAAGAATGCACTTTAACATTTAGGAATAATCATTTTGTTGTTAGGTTTTGGTTTGTCCACCGTCGGACTTAGGCTTCCTCTATTCGGTTCCACTCGAGTCTATCGTGGGACAGGCGCAGTTTATTTTGCAATATACTAAGATAATAAAAAAAATAAAACGCTATGAGCAGTCTTATCCTATTGCCTAGTTCCCGAGGTAGTATGTTTGAATTCCGCCTATTATCTACGTAAATATCAACAGGGTTTGTCTGGCATAGTCTATACTTCAGTGACACAGCTTAAAAACATTGATTACTAACCATTTGCCATAAAACCTACAAGGATCATTTTGATAGTTTACCAGACTGAAGAACACCTATCAAAGGATAAATAATTTATTTGCACTATTTAGAAGTGATTTAAGTACCATTATTAAATATTTGCCTTTGATACGGTAAAATATATTAAACAAAATAATTCGTTATAAACAAGAACACATATCATAGGATATTCACAGGGTTACATATTTGCACTATTTAGAAGTGAGTATTTATTATTAAGTATTCGCCTTTAATGCGGCGAAATAAATTAAACAAACATGTTTATTCATTATAAACAATGCAATGCAATGTGTAAGATTTAGGAACAATTTTACATATAAAATACCTTATAATTAGTATGTAATTAAGTTAATCAAATATTAACTTCAATACCGAATAGCACCGGCTTCATTTTAATGAAAGTAATTCCTTATTGTCCCTTTTAAATTTCAATTGCAGCATTCCATTTTACTTGTTTTGATATAAAGTATGTAGTTTCAATAATACAAAACAATGTGTAAAGGCTTTATTGCAACCTCCGTCTAGAATGGAAAAAAAAGTTTTTTCCAATCACTCAGAAACCGTTAAAGTTCAGATTAAAATAGCAATTCATTTTTTATTTATTCCACGCCTGCATGCTGAACCATGTTGAATCAACGCCAAAGGTAGACTAATCACAATAATAGTTGTAGCAACTATGCAATTAAGCACATTACTAATTATTTGAAACTTAATGGAGTCCTTTCCTATTTCTCCTTAATTCCTCAACGTGATGTAATTAAATGGCTACACCTGTACTTGACAACCGCTTAGCTTTTATTGGTGTGTTTTACTAGACGCTATACAGGGTTGGGTGTACAAGGGCATAAACAACTGTAGTGGGTTTATAATTTACGTGGCATAACATCGCATACAAACAAACCGGCTAGACATAAGAACGCGTGTGTACTGAAAACTAAACCTTCTTACTAGAATGAGAGGCACTACCTTTTTAGTCCGGGTATCTGTTTCATGATCATTTGTTAATCTGCGCCCAAACCTAATTACCTGTCTTAATCCATTTTTGACCATCTGAGATAGACATCTTAATCCAAATATATGAAAATAAATAAATATTAAAAAAATCCGAATAAAGTGTGCTAATAACCAATCGATCGATAGATCGATACAAATATGAAAATGCCGGTTCAACTGTGCCAATATCCTACCTTACGATTTTAACTTACACCAGTTTTTAAAATAATTAAAAACTATTCGATATATTTTTAACATGTATATTTTAATATTATTTGTACGATTTTATTTATTATTTGGTTTATATCGATTATCAAATATGAGTGTTAAGAGCGAAGAGATTGCATTCTATTCGTCGCCAAAATGGATTATCTTCGTAGGGTTTGGGTTTTGGGATGCAGATAGGAGATCGATCGAATGTCACGGTCAGATCTCAAATTGTTTTAATCTGAGACTGTGGATTAATTAAAGGGTTCGGGCGCTAATAGGCAAGTAGGTGATCAGCCTCCTGTGCCTGACACGCCGTCTGGCCTCTCTCGTAAGTATTGGAAATGTTAATTTTGATTTTGCGACTGAAGCGCTACCGATGTATAAACCACATCGTGAAAGTCTGATACATTACAAGATTAACTTTTTTAATACCTTACCCTCATAAAATAATCAACAAGTATTAAAGAAAACACTCTTAACGGATTAAAGCTATGTGTAATATAAACTCATTATTATTTTACATAATTTTAATTTTTTTTTGATATTTAAAAAAAGTGTTTTGCTTTAAATGTGTGAAAGTTATGTTAATAAAAGACGATACCAAAAAAAGTAACAGTCTATGATATATAATGTTTTTAATTTTTTAAACCTTACAACATCCTGTATTAAGCACAAGCAAATACAAGCGATAAGGTTGAATCACGGTCTACTCTTAATAGAATGATGATATATATTTCAGAATTAAGAAGCTTTAATAATTTACCGCCGTGGCTGGTAGAAAGTAGGTCTTTAAGTTTATTAGATACGGAGATCAATTTTGGTATTGCACATTTATTAAAAAAATCGGTTGTTTGTGAAGTCGGTTTACTGACGATAGCTGATGGAATGGTTGCATTTTTCAAAAGAAAATTTTAATTTTATTTGTTTGATAGATATTTTCTATATCTAGAAATGGAAATCACAATTAAAATTGATCAAGTTAAATTGATTTGTACGCATATATACAATTATGCCAATTTTTTAACGAACGAACGCTGCCGGACGCTGCCGAACGCGGCCCATAGTGCCTCTTTGTCGCTGGTTCCGCGCTTTCACTTGCACTTCAAGCCTTAAATGGAACGCGACGTAACGCCGCATGCGAGATGTTATTTCGTCGTGCAGCCGGCTCCATCGAATTATAAGACGTTGTCACCTCAAAAAAATACACAATTTTATGTGACGTTGTTCACACAAATTCGTCTCAATGTCTCCCTCCGAAGATCGATAATTGATGTACAATCTTAAATACAGTAAGAACTTTAAGTAAACTTATAAAATATGGCGGAAGTATTACATAACAAAAATAATAAAGGCAGAAAACAGTTAACTTGTTAAATAGTTGCGAACAGAAAGATAACGGGGTATTTAAAACCGTCATAGATTTGTATCAATAAATACAGGAATATTTTGCTAATATTCTCAAAATGTAATATTAGTATGCACAACAAATAGTATAAGTAAACTCAATAACTTAAATGGAATACATACATCGTAATGTCATGTTTTCCTTCCTGCAAAACAACATTTATCTCTTCACAATAACAATAAAATGTACATACTTGTTTACGTATGGCTGGCAATGATTTTTGGCATCATAACAGAATTTAGGAATTAAATTAGTTGAATTTTTGATCCCCTCAAAGGCGTCATCACAATTCCTTTTGATAGCTTTGATATGGTTTGACAAATGGTGAACACACAGTATTATTAGTATTTTGTAGTAATTCATTAATTCTAGGCTAAGACCAAATGTTATTGCTATAAATAAATATATATTATGATGTATTGATATTGATCAGGATATGAAAACTTTCCTACGCTGTTAATACTGTTATTATCTTAATTATGACGCAGAAAGATATTTTAGTACATACCGTACAGATTGCATAAATACATTTATTAAATACTGTTTTTTATATGTTTCAATTTTTTTATTGTTTTAAAACTTTGAAACAGAAACTCATTTTTATTCTGTTTAATTCATTATAACGGCACTTTACAAGGCTATATTGGGTCTATATTTATAATGAAAAGTTTGAAGATGGTTTCGAACTAACCAGATTCTTTCCAACACATATATATATATTTACAATATTCTTAACCTACTAGTATAATAATAATCAAAATGTACCATTATTTTGATTTTGTTCCCTTAGGATTAGAGGGTATTGGGCCGTGGGGTTCAAGTGCACAGACGCTAATTATAGATTAAAGTTGGTGCCTGGTAGGTAGTACCGGTCACACCAGTACTGGTGCTTTCCTCAACGAATAACAATACACCGAGGAAATGCCACAGGGACCAAACCCTTTAAATTCGGTTTAACTTTCTGTTTCGAACTTGATTTAGTACATGTATTATTCATTTCAAATAAAAACATAATCTTTCCACACAGCCGAGTGCGAAAATATTATCTGAAAAGACGTTTGTAACAAAATAAAGTGTTTCGATGCAGCACAAGATTTTTTTATAACATAAATATTGTCTTTAGAAATAAGTTCTGAAACATTAAATATGTTACGATATAAATATCAAGTTTTATTGGGTAAGTATTTATAATTAGGACATGTTACTGTACATTTTGCTCACTCAGTAAATCATTGGAGTTACGCCCCAAGAGTATAGCGAAACCCAGGCACTCTCTTCGACTGTTACATTACAGTGGTTCATTGCATAGCAGTAAACTAAATCATGGGACTTACGCCCCGAGAGTATGGCCAGACGATGACACTCTCTTTGACTGCTACATTACAGTCGTTCAGCACATAACAATTAACTAAATCATGGGACTTACGCCCCGAGAGTATAGCCAGACGCAGTCACACTCTTCGACTGCTACATTGCATTCATTCGTTACATAGCAAGTAATATATTCGCTTATATCCTATTGTTATATGCGAGTGGTTAATAAAGAGTAAACCAAAAATCTTCTAACACTTAAAGCGATCCGATCACCCAGGAAACGTACAGGAATCGTATCGACTCATCAATTAATTAGAGGTAGTCGTTACAAATCTTGGTAAGCACAAACAAGAGTGTATAATCTCGTGATATACAAGACTCTACGAGAGGATTATGCAAGTTCATCCATTTATGAATAATTTAACCACAAATCTGATTATCATAGTTGGGCCAGTCTGTAAATGTAACCATTTAGTATGTACCTAGATTAAAGGTTATTTTTTTATTTGTTTGAGATGAAATAGATTTTCAAATATAATCTTCTGGCCCTACAATGTCTTTATGTTTAGTTAAATAAATTACAAAGTGACATATTTCCTATCCATAGACAGAAGACGTTGTTTTCCAAATAACGACAGGAAAAAGAACTTTCCAGATTAATAGAGTTTGTTCCCTATTTTTATTAAAACAAAGGCATACAAATGATATAGATAATAAAATATACCAACACAATTTTATTTCGATAGGCCGGCCGTGTATCTTAAAGTATATTTTTTATGACGGCTGTCAGGTAAATTATTTTAAAGTGAAACTTTTACTACATCGTCTCAAACTTTTTCGTCTGTGTGTTGCATGTCGCGTGACGCTCGGCCGCGGAGTAGGGATAAAGTGAAAGGCGTTCTTCATAGTAGCGAAAGCCAATATGGCGGCACCTATAGTTCGCAGCAGCTGACCGTGTAATGTATTTAATATGTGTATATAATCTAAATAATTGTTAAGTATTATGTATGTCGTACTGTCTAAGACATAGAGTTCAATAAAAATATCATTTGGAGACTTAGTCTACTTTTATTATTTCCCATTATCATTCCAATTTTCCAAGTATAAAATTAAGATTGACACTTGAATTGGTGCATAGGTATTAAAGGCATGAATAACTTTGAGAATATATATATATATTAATGTGAATCCCTGTATTTGTATCCTTAAAAAGCTTTTCGGTGAAGTCAGAAAGTATAAAATTCTGCTGGCACTTTGCACTTTGCAGTTTTCTACAAACATTGATCGGCACTAGAAATAAATCTCATATAAACTGTATAAACAAAATCGTAGGTTTAAACCCAATATTCTAAAATAACTGTTATAATAGGTTTGTTATACATTGTAGATTATAGCTTTTAAAAATAATTTGTCAACAGAAAAACTACCTTATATTTATTAAGTATCAATAAATTTAGCAGATCGGCTAAAATTGAAATCAACTTTCTTTCCTTATGATGCGTTTGATCCTATGACGATGCCTATAGATCTAACGCACACAATATATGGGAGAATTTCGATAAACTTTTCGAATCTGCAGCAAAATATTATTTGACGTCAAGACTTAATGGAAAATTACACCCGATTCACTTCGAAGTTGGCGTTCCGCGACAGAACGCTGTTTGTTTATGTGACCAGCTGATATTCCAGGTATTTCCGAACCCTTACGAATAAGGGCCCTTAAAGAGAACAACGTAACCTTAAAGGCCGTAAGACATATGTAAACCCCCTAGTGTTGCGGCGGTATATACTTTAGTGACCGCATGCTTATTCGACTCTTGTCCTATAAAAAAAAGGATTGTGTGGTGTTATGAAATCACGGTAAAAGAGAAACTTTTTTTCATATTATAGACATTAAACTAAAAAATTTGGAATAATATTCCATTAAAGGTATAAAAATCGCTTTATCATTCTTAATGTTATACTTGGAAAATTTGAATGATAATGGGAAATAATAAAAGTAGACTAAGTCTCCAACTGATATTTTTATTGAACTCTGTGTCAGTGACAGTCCGACATACATAATACTTAACAATTATTTAGATTATATACACATATAAATGACAATTATTTAGATTATATATAATATAAGGTCATTTCAGATTGTAAAATTATGTTCTTAACGAATTATTCAGAATTTCGAGCTGCTTATTTGAGCTGAGTATTGTTACCAAAAATTTATATTTTTACATTCAAGCACCATACAAATTGATTGAACTTAATAAGTTAAGTATTTATCACAATCACAGATTTGCTAATAGAATTTTAAATTGATAATTATGTTGTCGTGTAATTAAAAATCAAACTAATTGTCTTTATTTACTCCTAAGCCGTCGATCACGAAAAATCTTTGCCAAAGTAAGGTTTCAAGGATAATGGAATACCAGCATCACAATTGTCGATGTTTGTGAAAGGTTTTTGTCACATCTTATTATTTTCCTCTCATTGAACCAAAAAGGAGTGCTGACATAAATTGGGTATTGTATGATAGCCGAAATCATCACAATTCTTCAGATAAAGACTTCATTTTTGATCATGATTGTTACATCTTTTGAAAAAATGACAAATAGCTAAATATCAATAAACTATCTCCATACTCTTTACAAATCTCCGGTCCCGTCCAGTAGATTTTAAACGAAAAATCTAGAAAACTACGAGAGCAATGGCAGCTTGCTTACGCTGTTCAAGTAGACAACAAAGTGTAAATAAAAAAAAATAAAACAAATAGGTTCCTCATTCTCATGTTAGATTATTTTTTTTATTTACTACACATAATTTTTTATGGTTTACAAAATAAATTTATTTGATTCATTAGTAAAAACTACGTCTCGGCTACGATCGTTAAGTAACGTGTGCTAAACTACACAGAACCTTCAGACTACAAGTGATTCTTAACATTCACTACAAAATCCTTCTCAATAGACTTAGGAATATTCTTTTATAAAACAAGGGACACAAGGCAGGAAGCTCACCTAATGTTGAGCACTTGAGTGCTAGGGGATGCTGCCGGTATTTTAAGAATTGGTACCCTCTTTTCTTGACACCCTAAGTGGAATTCGTTCGGAAATAGGTTGGCAGCTGATTCCACATATCATCTAAGTAGAATCATAACCATGATGTGCAAAGAACCAAATATTATAGGAAAGAAAAAAAAAATTATTTCGTCAATGTTCGTTAAAATATTATTATGTGCTTTTGTCCATAGTTTTTGATCGTATAGATGTCTTAATGACATAACTAAGTCATCATGATTATATTAGTTTAATGACATAATAGTTTTTTTGACATACGAAGTTATCATTCTACAGTGACATCATTTTGAATTATCTCGTTCTAATAACTGTTTTAGAAAGATATTGCTTAATATAGAAAGCATCCTTGACAAGTTTCTAGAGGAATTAAATGCTTTTCTTAGGCGAAAGCACAATATTTCTACATTCACAAAACTTAAAGTAATAAGAAAGTCGTCCCCTACGGCTATGTTCAAGGCTGGCTTTCTTAACTGAATAGAAATAGTTTTTCGTCGTATAAAACTTTTCCCTTCAGATTTTGATGCAATTTTTACATTTGACATATATTGTCATCCGTTTTAATGGCTGGCTATGGTCCAGTTGACCAGCTAGCAAATTGCGATGCCATGGCCTAAACGCATACCTTATATAAAACAGTAAAAAGTCTCGCAAACACTTATAACATGAAAACGGTTTGACTGAATTTCACGGTATTTTGGAACAATGGAAATTTTATAAAATCCAACACAAAATGTTCATGGGATTTATTCGTCCCGTCGATACGATAAACTCTCCGCTCAAATCAAAGGGCGTATTTAAATAAAGGGTTTGAATTGAAAAGATATGTTAAACAAAGTACAAAGTATATTTTAGCTTTAAAAAAAGAATAATGTCAGAAATTAAAAATATATATATTTATATTATCATATACATAATATATTGGTTGTCTAATATGAATGCGTGCGTTGAGAAATTTATATATCATAACCTATCTGAACGTAACGTTGGGTTTATTCTTATAGGATGGTTTTGTTTAAAAACGAAGTTTAATTTTCTATTTTCTGACTTATAAAAGTCAGAACTGAACTGAAGTCTTTAAATATAAAGAGTCACCTACATAGGTGCATGTCTCCCTCTAAGGCGTACCGGCTGCACCAGCCGCGGTATTGGCCGCACCTATATTATGTAATCGTGTGTTAGGTTTGTTTCCGTTACGAAATTTCTTGAGTCGGTCGCGCTCAAAGCCCGCGATAAAATCAATTAAAACTTAAGAGCCACAAAACATAATGGTCAAATATAATATGAATATATGAATAATAATTAAGTTCTAAGCAGTTTTTGCCGCGCACAACCACTATGTGGAACCAGCTGCTAACTGAAGTAGGTCCGAACCAATTAGTTTGAGGCTCGAATGGAGCCACCAATTGAGCTTTAAAATACCCATTTTATATCAAACTAAACGTATTTTGTTACATATAACAAAACATATAATGTATCTTTTGTTTTGATATAAAAATTGATTAAATCACTATCAAATATGTTATGTGCCTGTTTACCTTTCTCACTAGATGACACTCGACATTTATTTGCATAATTATTCACCTATTCGACAAGATTGTTGGTTATTCTATTCATGAATTTATTATTCAACATCGTCATGTATGCAGTAAACCTACAGAGCACATGTTTTATTTTTGAAGTTTTACTTCTTTGGGCGCGTTAAGGAAAAATCATAAGAGTAATTTTTACGACGCGCGCGTACACCGTCGCAAAAACCGACGCCATGACGTTAGCTATAGTAAAAATTTTGTTTCTTCCATTGGTAGTGTTAGATAAGGCGTAAGATAATTTTTTTGTAAACATATTTATCTTGTTACGATAAAGAAACACTTCTAACGCTTGTACATAAGTACACGCACGTTTTTTTAAATTATATTTCTTTTGACGCATTAGGGAAATGATAAATGCGCGCCTGAAATATAGTAAACATTTTAGTTTCTACAAATGAAGGATACAATTATTGAAAAGATTTTTATATTGTTACGCCAAAGAAGTCGATATTCTATAGTTTTTTTTTATATAACAGGACGCATCTAATGTTATATGATATGGATGGTATTGTATGAAGTTTTTTTAGAATTGGTATGCTATTTAAATAAAATGCCCTAAGTCCAATGTTTTCTTTTAACTTCTTCAACTGTAGTTGATATAAATCTAACAATGTATAATATAATCTAGTAATGATATGTACAATACAAACAATATAATACAGAAAGAACTAACGATTGTACAATCTTTGTACAATATTCTTGCAATACATTATTATTATTAATAATTTAGTTTACGCAATCAAATATAATCTACAAATTTACATAATTCGTTTTAAAATATCAAATTAAGTTAATGTCATATAAATTATTCGATCGTGTGAATCGTTTGCTATGTATTTTTATTCTAGTGAGGAGATGTAACTATATGAATATTATAAATGTATTGATGATTAAATAAATAGTACTAGTGACCCGCCCCAGCTTCGCACGGGTGCAATGCTGATGAAAAGCAGGTTTTTACTATGTATTGTTATTTCCGTCGCTGGAAAGCTCCGATAATATACGCGACATATACCATATAGATATATACCATCACGGACTTTTCTGTAGACCTTTTCAATGTGTACAATACTTAGTACATTATTTTGATAAAACTCGTAGGGTTCAGCCTGCGTTTGCAATGTAAGCGGAAAAAATGTAATTATTTACGACATCACGAGGTTTCTAACCTCAAAAGTAACAGTACTTCTCCACTATTTAATGGATGTTATTATACATATAATCCTCTTGAATCACTCTATCTATTAAAAAAACCCGCATCAAAATCCGTTGCGTAGTTTCAAAGATTTAAGCATACAAAGGGACATAGGGACAGAGAAAGCGACTTTGTTTTATACTATGTAGTGATTGTATCAGATATCGTCCTAATGTCCTGAAGTGTCTCGGTGCACAGTACCCGATATATCAATACTAAATAACACTACTACGATAGAAGTCGATAGTCCTCTGAAAACACAAATTTTTTTCGTTCTAAAAAAATTCTGATAGTTAACGTGTAAGAAAGCTATAAGTTGAAGATTTTAATGACGTCATATCTGACTTTTATTAGTCAGAAAATGGCTATTTGTGAGCTGCAACAATTTATAGACAAAACGATTAGTATTTGGAAATAATTCTTATTAATCGAATTATTGATGGTGACTTATATAGCCTATGTTTTTTTAAATATCTTATCATCACTCCAATTATCCCAAATTCTTACTTGTATATGACTTTATAATCAATTGTTAAGTTTTTTAAGTAAAGCTCGGGTGTACAATGAGATAGGTTTTAGCCGCAATTTGATTGAGGATCTCCCTTGGGAAAAAGGTAAGCACTTTCTTCCATGCATGCTCGATGGGAATAATCTAAAATCAGCAAATTAATTCCTAAGTATCATTAGATACTTAATCAAAAATTACATATTCTAATAATTAATTATAAATATAATATAATATGTAATTTTTAATGTACTACATTAATAATAAATTATTATTAATGTACTACATTAATAATAATGTATTATTATTAATGTAGTACATTAAAAATTAATAGTAATTTTTGATGATTTTTTTAAAATTGACTTGAATTGTATATATTTTAATTGTATTATTTATTTATTTTTTGTAACAATTTATTTACTTCACTTCATTTTAGATGAAAGATTTTATAAAATCTACCGTAGATTTAATACTATGTATGTTGTGGTAAACTTAGTAAATAAATCTATAAATAAAAAGGGATAATACATTTATCAATAAAACTGTCCATTTTTATCTACGAAATGAAACTTTTTCTGTTTTACGAACGATTACATTTTAAGCACATAAAACTTTAGTTCTCTGGATAAATTATAAGTAGTGGATTAGTAACTTGGCATGACTTTGAGGTGCCAAAAACAAACACAGACACAGCGCACCAATACATTACACACACACCCATTCACACACACACGTTCTTAATATCTTATAAGACTTGTGTTTGATAGTTGTAATACTAAAAGCCAGTTGCCCTCCTTATCATTTAATGTCAATTGTTTCTCCAACGTTGAAGTTTCTCCAACGAAATATTAATAAATAAATATAGTAAACCTACTTTTTCTCACAATCTGTAATAGACACGTACCATGTACCACGGAATAATTTTAATCCACGACACAGGATCTCCCAGGGGACTAGGGATATATAAATTTTGTCACAATCTATTCGTCATGAATAAAGGTTTTATTTTTTAATGTAAATAAAGAATGTTTATTATGGAATATAAGATACAAGTATCACTTATTCCACGTCATTAAATTTGTATCGCAGACATCCTTATTCATCGGTAAAAAAGACAGAGGGCTTAGACCGAGAGAAAAAGCCGGCGTATTAAACTCTCGGTACTGTTTTAAAATAGCAAACACATCATACAAAATAACTGTGGCGTACAACACTTATTTTAATACAAATATCGCAAATTAATTTGAAGTAGCATGTCTAGCATAAGTCCGAGGCTCTTTTTTCAACTTGATAATCATTAACTTAGTAAGCCTTTTTACACAGCTTTTCTTTAGTACATTTTTTAAATTTATTAAAAGGCAGAGATAAAAGAGCCTCTGGCATTTTATTAAAGAAGAGTATCCCTTTCCCCAAAAAAGAATGACTAACTTAAGATAGTCTAGTACGGGGAAATTGCAGCCTGCGTTTGTTCCGAGTATTATGCGTATGTTCTATTTTAGTAAACATATCACTATTTTTGTATACATAAATAATATTTTTATAAATATATTGCGAGAGAAAGGTAAGTATATTAATTTTGGAATATATCTCTTAGAGATTCCCTTCATTTTAAATCATAGATTGCAAAAATAGTCCTCTTCTGAAGGATGAAAATAGATTCGACGTCAGCAGCATGGCCCATAATAATAAGCCATTAGGCTTTAAGCTGAAAATTTTATTAACTATCTAAGAAAAGTAAGCAAGTTCCTGATGTTCCAGTATGGCAAAGGCTAGTAAGCTAGACATTGCAGGACGCCTCCAATATTCTCCTTGAACACTGCATTTCATTTTGCATTAATTTGAACCTTATAATCTTCCCCGTGTCATCGCCCGCACAGATGATAGGTCTTTGTTCTGCCAAGCTCATTGTGATTAATGTTACATCCCTCCGCGCGAGGGGATAGCTTAGGCTCGTTCGGGGCAAATGCCCCCTTCGGGTGGTGTACATCTTCGCGCCCTGCTGACACAGAGCGGTACGGCGACGGGCAATATAGCCCTTGATAGAGGCTGTTGCGCGCGTGGTGGCTCAGGCTCGACTCGCTGCGCGCAGCCGATTGGGGTCAGGTCCGGCGTGTGTCAAGTCCGGTGGTTCGTGGTTCTGCCAACCTCATGATTGCTCATTATTCGCTATATATACTGCCTGCCTCGATAAAATGTGTAAGAAATAAATCTTGATACATATAAATAGTGATCAAGTTACTTTCATATCTCAATAACGAGGTAAAGTGTTATAAATCCCACGTAAAATATACAATAACGTTATAGGAGTATCAAATTGATTTCGTTTGTATCCTTGAGGTAAAAAAGTATTATACTTTATGTATTAAAAGGTAAAGATTTTCCCGTACGAATATAATTGGACGCGCTTCGTTTGTATTTAGTTTTGCTGAGATTATGTAAAAGGGTTTTAAATATCCTGTAAGTAATGGTATATCGTGGTATCTTTTTAAGTTCAATAGTCTGTATAACTTTTTATGTTTGTTTCTGGGTAAGCTTAAGTTGGTAATATTTTGTGGCAACTTTTTGACAAATGTGTTTTAGGTAATAAAGAGTAGTTTTGGCCTAGTGGCTTCAGCGTGCGACTATCATCCTTAAGATGGCTAGCCCTAGTGACCACCGAAACTTGTCTATTATATTGACAGATGGTCATGAAACAGATTTAGAAATCTGAGGCCCAGATTTAGGTCATCCATTTACCTAACATTTTAAACATTATTTTAATACACAGTGATTTTACTACAAACTACATAGTTTGCAATCGTCATACATATACTAAATGCCTAAGGTAATAATAATCTTTATTTATTTTTCTCCCAAAAACTTCTTTTTTATAGAACAGGGGGCAAACGGGCAGGAGTTACGTTATCACCTGATGTTAAGTGATACCGCCGCCCACAGACACTCTCAATGCCAGAGGGCTCGCGAGTGCGTTGCCGGCCTTTTAAGAATTGGTACCCTGTTTTCTTCGGAAATATGACGTACTTCATAATATTGAAGTATTTCCGAACCAATTGGACTTAGGGTAAACAAATGTTTATGAATAATATAATAAACAGTGTCAAAGAACAAGGTTCTCAATACTCAACAGCAGTCGATCTAAACTGCATCATGCGGTCCGTCTACAGCCAGCGTTAGATTCATCATTCGAGCTTCCATCGAGCACACAAATAGAAATTTTAAAATACAAGTCAAATTTTAAATTCACCTATAAAAGTAAAATGATTAGAGCGTTCTAAGTTCAAAGATTACATTGCTTGGTTTTGATGTGTACAGCATATTCAAATTTCGAATGCGATCGAAAAGATACGACACAAGAGACTTTGCATCTTTGAATTGTGATTATCTGTGAATTAGGGGAATATGCGCTGTGTCACGGAGTTTTGCAATAGACAAAACAGAGCTTTATAGTTTCAACACGTAATTTATTGTCCCTATTAACAATCGTTAAGCTGTCGGAGATACGTTGGTGAACAAAATTAAATATAAAGTGAACACCCACAATGCAATATAATCGAAAGAACGTGCAGCACCATTCGATACATGTTTCTTCGTAGCTTTTGTTAAAAAGCATTCTTGAATTACGTATCTCGTATCATAGATTTGGATACAAAATGTTTAAAATTATATCTGTTTTTGGGCATTGAAGAAATTTGTACTTTTTTAGCTATGACTTAGATAAGTGGTCTATGCACATAATGGATGTTTATTTTCATAGAGATAATGTAATGACCAATTCCAGAAAGGAAAAAATACCATGGAACAACAACATTAAACAATATGTTGCTGAACATTCATACCTCGGTCAGAGAATAACTGCAAAAAAACATGTGTGCATTTAAAGAAAAACATTTTTTTACGGATTATAGTTATGTATTATTGTATTTAAACTTATAATTATTCAGACAGACGCGAAACGTCGGGTAAATTTAAAATTTTAAATTTACCCGACGTTTCGCGTGCTTTACAGCGTGCGTGGTCACGGTGACTGAAGACAAAGGTGTTGGTCTCTTTTTACTGTCCGTTTTTCCGTTGCATCCTCATCGTGGTTTGAAATCACAACGATTCTAAAGATGTTACTCTATCTATCTCATTTTCTCCCACCTTAAATCTTATGAATTTATGTTACTGTCTCTTTTTACTGTCCGTTTTTCCGTTGCATCCGGTTTGAAAACCAGTAGTCGTATATCAGTATAAAACTATGTTCGTCTATATCACTCCTGTAACTAGATGCGTTGAATACGTAACGATTTAAACAATCCTCTTTCTATTAGTATATTTCATTCGGAAGATATAGGCCAAGTTTCCTAAGAAAAGAGATGTCTAATTGTGTTTTGTGGGATTAAGCGTGGGAAACTTGCAAATCCTTTTCTTTGTGAGAGAATATTGGTATATTTCATCTTGGATTTATTTTAATAAGCTGTATTATAACTGATTTACTGATCTTGTATGCATGGTTAACAGTTTTAACCTCGATTAAATTTCGATGAGACAAAATTTACAATAGTTTTTTGTATTTTAAAAAGTAAAAATATATTTTAACTATTAACTTTTTATATATTATGTAATTCACTATTTGCTGTTCATGAATCTGTAAGATTAGCTTTTTAGTTTTATTTAGTTATTAATATTGTTTTTTTTTTATTTTCTCTAGATCAAGGTTTTACAGATTAATATATATATTTTGTTTTTTATATAACTTCTGGTTATGCACTTCTTGCACTCATCATTTTTTATTTATTGTTTTCTTTCTTACTAGGGTTGCCTGGAAGAGATCGCTTGTTAGCGATAAGGCCGCCCGTTGCATCCCTTGTAATTTATATGTATTGTGTTATTTGTGTTTCTTTCTAGCAACGAAGTGTTAATAAATAAATAAATAAATAAAAATATAATAACATTAGAAACCGAAAACATAAAATTGGATAATTTACGTATCACATTTTGAGTATGGAGAAAATGCCCACCGCTCCCCGATCGCTTTTGGAACTAAACAAAATTAATATTTTCAGTAATTTTTTTGATAATATTACTACCGAAATGTATTATTCATATTAATGTATTATACTTGGTTACGTTAAAATATACAATTGCGTGAATTAAGATAGAAACGGAATCTAAGGATTGAGATGATTATTTGTAAATTATTTAATATTAGTATGTTAGCTTAAAAATAGTGTAAATATGGCATATTTGTGTGTTGGATATATGGATGTTATATTAGCATATATATGTAAATATGTAACAGTTATAAATATAAGACAAATTTAATACCACTGTTGCCCATTCATTTCAGGTAAAGCCGTTTAAAATAAGCACATTTTGTAAAAGAAGTGTATACGTATACGTAGTGTTAATGAGTTTTGTATCCTTAGTGGGATTTCCATAATTGGTAAATCGCTCTATTTATTCAAGCTTTTAAGTGGTCTAAAGGGACACGTTGTTTTAAATGTTTCAGCTTAAAACCTATATTAAGTCGACTGAAAATTTTGTACGCTAACATAGAAACAATTTATATTAAAGGATTTGATTTGATTATTCAATAAAGTCGCCTTCGAGAGCGGTATTTGGTATTTAGCCTCAAAATACAAATGCTACTGATAATGGTAAATACCTAAATACATCGTTATGTGCGAAACATTTCTGTCCAGCGAGCGTGAGGTCTGAAAACAGGAAAAAGTCGCTGACGACCAAATTTGGAGAATACAAACGATGTGAATGTAATTCAAAGACCTCTAATATTGCCTTACTTCTGGATAAAATAGCACTTCTTCCTTCTTCATATGGGTCCTTAATCTTGCATATTTAGGGCCTGTTTCACAATGTATGGATAAAGTGCCAAATAGCTATGCAACACATAAATTATTCGAAATATAAAAGTTCCAAATAAGATACTTGGCATTTCATGACAAATAGCGCTATCTGACAGTCGTGAAATGCAAAAATACTGTTTATCCTACAAATAAGTAATAAATACCTTATTTGGAACTTATCCGGACATTGTGAAACAGACCCTTAAACTAATAAAAAAATACTAACAAAAACAACTAATGACTGTCAGTTGGTCAGTCAGTTGCTAAAACCAGTTTATTTTATGAAGGTGCCTTTAAACAGTGCCTAGTGGCTTCAGCGTGCGACTCTCATCCTTGAGGTCGTAGGTTCTATCTCCGGCTGTGCACCAATGGCATTATATCTATGTGGATATTTAACATTCACACGAACGGTAAGGATAACATCGTTGCTTAGACCCAAAAAGGCGGATTAGCGCGTTCAACCAAACCAACATTAGTTTATAATATTAACGTAAATAGCTAATGAAATAAACCTTATTAGGTATTTAATATGTTAATTTATAAAACTAATTGCTTTTTGGGACCTAACGCGGGAACAGTTACAGTTTCATTAACCGCACAAGCTTGTTGAAAATAAACAACACATAACTTTCGAAAGTCGGAGTTTGTTTTAACCGTATCAAAGTTTACGAAATAATTTGTTAATTTATCGAAAGGTGTTGGCATATACAAGGAACTCAAAACATAAATTAATATACGTTCCGTAGTTTCTAATTATATGTACACAAAACGAACAAATACTTTCTTGATTAGAGCTCTTTTCGAAATGTGGTTCTTGGGAGAGAATACCCAGTTGCGTAAAAACCTTTTTGTGTCCTCAATAATAGGAGCTGTCGCCGTGCACAAACACAATGCTAATACCAAATCTTCTTCCGCCCCAATGAGCCATGCGTAGGCTTTATGTTTCGGCTTATATGATTTTATTTATTTATTCATAAAATTTCACTATCACACCTATAATATGTCGAAAAAAGATATCGCTACTCTGAAGTCTATATATATATTAATAAAACCCTATTTCGCTTGGTCACGTCATCACATTGAACGGCTGGACCGATTTCGCTAATTCTGTTTATGTTGAGTTTGTTATTGTTAGTTGAAGGTTTTTGCGCGGAAAATTATAAAAAAAATTAAAATACTTAACCACGATATTAAGTTATCCTTACTTTAGTTACGATAGCAATTTTTTTCAGTGCACAGCGATTTTAAAATTCAAACGTTTTGATATAAACTTATGGCGTTTGTCAAAACATTGACAGCAAGCGTCCAGCAAATATTGTCGAAGAGGATGTAAGAAAAATGAATATCGTTTAAAACAAATGCTTCGGAGTTATTACTTTCATAAAATACACATACAATTATTTATGATTTCTACGAAAAAAATAATTTCTTAGTGCACCGTTAGTTCAGAGATATCACGCCTAATATTAAAAGTTCTATTTAATATGAAGGTTTTGTAAGTTTCGATAGACTAACATCACACTTGGTATACTTGGTTATAAAGAAGAATAAACAGGACAACGTCTGTCGGGTCCGATAGTCACTTATAAAGATGTCGATAGTGTCGGAATCAGTAAGCGAAACGTCTTAATTAACGGAGTGCTGTTTCTAGCCCTGGGATTTATGTTTGTGGGTAGATTAATGCCTCATCAATAAGTTTTATGCAGGACCGCAGGAAAACGGCCAGAAGGCTTAAAAGCTATATACAAATATAGCAATCTTACGTAAATGAAATGCAATCGTTTATTTGCTATGATAGTGGTACAATTAGATATATGTCATATTAATTTTTAGACTAAACAACGCATGTTTAACATAAACTAAACCAATAAAAAGTATAATTGTTGTTAAATCTAATAACTAACCTTAAAATGTAATAATTAAAATATATTATTAAAAGGAGTCCCTTTAGGCAAGGTTCCGAAGATACTGGCAGCATTCCCCCTTTGAATAGCTAGACTAATTCTTTGTCCGAGGTATCTACTAGGTCTTTGGTCTCCTATGACGTCGGCTAACCTTTTTGATAATTCCCTAAAAAGTCTTAGTCATGTTATAAGAAAATTAACATAATGTCATAAAAATAAGTTAAGTTATTTAGAATTGGTGTCAAATTATAGCCCACGCTATAAAAGCACCTTGAAAGCATTCCACGCCAGTGATCTATTATTTTTACGAAGGTGATAAAATAGTTTAATAGCCATGGCGTAACATTTTCTGTATACTTCGTGTTGCAGCATGCCCACAGCCGAAACCACAGCGGCTGAATAAGATATGGAAGTCTTCAATTCGGTTTTCCAGTTTCTTTTATATAACCTTCGTTTAACAAATTAATAAACGAACCCTTGTCATAAAATTATCCCAAAACGCTTGACTAACTTTAAAGTATATATTTACGTAAAATTTTCATTATCGTTCCCGTCTTTGTTAAAGTTACAATATTATTTTTTAATCTATCCCAGGAAAGAAAATCTAATCGACAATATGTTTCGGTATCAAAACTTTCCAGTACGACCGGTTTTCCGCAGTTTGTATTCAACGACTGGTCATCGGGAGCCATTCCAGGACTTTTTTGCCTCATCCGTTATTCGGAAAATAGCCCTGTGACTCAATTGTGGAATGGCATAATCAACTAGCCTATATTTCCTAAATATCTTCATTGTCTATGGTTTGCATTTTCCCGTTCCAATCGGTCAGTCTTGTTGACGACTACTCCTAGACTCCATTCGTATCGACCGCGTATTGAGTGGCCTAAAGATATTCAGATTCGCCACTTTAATTAATGTTTAAAATAATAAATATTATTTCATATATTTTAGCTACAATACTTGGTCATTTATGTATCTGTTTCGTGATCATTTGTTTTTCTTATAGACAAGAAGGTGGTGGCTGATTAGGTTTCATGATGATTGTACATCTTATTATGCCTTTTATTAAATAGCTGTAATATTCATTGTGCTATCTCTTTTAATCGTTTTATTAGTTTAACAGAGAAAAATAAGTACTATATCAAAAGAATGAAACTACTATATTACAAGCACTGAAACAAATGAATATCGAGGTTGATTCCACTGCAGAAGTGGATATTGTATGATTGTTATCGACATTAATCAATTCCATTTAATTAATAATATTTGACTGTATATTGTTCAAATTACCTCGATTAGCACAGCGATTAAGCGCTGATTAAGCTGAAAGCCCTGGTTTGAAACCAATAGATTCCAGATTAATTACTACTAGATAGTAGGGAAGGCCCAGAGTATAAGGATCCAAAAGAGACAGAGGGATAATTACAGTCTAGACTTATATTACCTTTATGAACAAACATCTAATTTAAACCGAATCATTAATTTCAATTAGACAAGCTAAAATGGCACTATTGAACAAAATATAAAGATGATTCTAGTGCCCCCTCGTAGTTTTGTGTGGAAAAGAATGGGCAAGAAACGCCACACTTAGTCTTTTAAAATAGAATTTACAATATTTGTATACATTAGTTCAATAATTATATGGGAAGACAATGAAATCCCAGAGTAAAATAACTATACAGGTCTATTTTTATTGTTAGTATAGGTATATGTTCCTCATATATTTACAAATATCGAAACCGTAGAATATTATTATTTACATTAAAGAATAGAGTGTGAGATAAAGATAAAATAATGCGTTTGTCGTATTACATAACAAAAAAAAGTAATTGATTTTGTCAAGGCTCTATGATTGTCCTATGGAGCAGGACCAGAATGTTTCCAAGCATTCTATCTTGAATATAATCCGCTAATTTGTAATATACTTGTTGTTTGTCACACGAACATTTTTTAAATAATTTTACTTTAATTTCGTCAAAATAAACGTTCCTAAGGTTATTATATTGTAGTACGTCATCACTTGCCTTTAATAAATCAAGACTGATATTTTTGTATCCAATACGACTGTTGTTCTCAACTTCGCATGTGTGGTTTGGAAAAAATATATGAGAAATTGTTTTTCCATTTGTATATTCAGGTCACACTCATATATGCCTACATTTTTCAGTTCAAACATTACGGCAATTCTTCGTTTCCGCTATAAAGTAATTTTTAATAAACTAAACTGAGAAACTACGGGACTCCTTTTCAATATACAAAGATTCCTTTCTTTAATTACATTAATCTTTCTGCTTACAAGTTAAATTAAAACTTACTATAAAAATTATTTAAAATTTTTACGGTTTAATTCGAAAGTTAGCAGTTTTAACGGCCGTATGTAAAATACCTTTTTTTGCCTACAACTGAGCTGTAGTGCGTTAATCATATATACATGAATACAATTTGTCATACGTTTACAAGGGATATTACTGAACTAGTTTTGAAATTCTTCGAAATCTCTTCATTAAAATATTCACGATAACTACAATAATGTAAACTCGATACATAAACGCATGTGATTCATAAGTGTTTAAGAAACATGTGATAATTTTTACAAAAATTTGTTGAAGTGTGTAAACTTAACAAAGGCTTGAAAATCCAAATGTGTATAAACGATAAATTTGTGTAAAGTCAGGCAACTGCCGTAACGCATCAATAGTAATCAAGTTCTGAGAGTAGAAAGTTGTCGTACTTTCTTACGACACGTCAATTCAAACTTTAGCCCCAAACGAACTTCTAGCAATTTACTTGACGAACGTAACACTTTCTTATATCTCAGTTTAATTACGGGTTATCCTATAAGAGGGATATAAACACGCATATAATATCTTTTACACACCGATTAGCAATATTATATAGATGAAACAATTGTATGTGTGTGACAAATAAGACAAATGTAGCGTTTTCAAATTTATTCGGATTTCCTGATGAACATTGAGTATTAAATAAAGGCGAGGCTGGGAGATAATATAATAATTATAATTATATAATAATTATATGATAATAATAATAATTTTATTTGCAAGAATATGGTACAAAAATATTATGGTGGTACAATCTAAACTTATATATTTCATTACATTATGAATCACTATAGTCTTTTATTATTTATCACTACATCATCACATTATTAAAATATATTATTACGTTATGAATTAATATGAATTATATTTTTTATTATTTAATTTAACACAAATAATTATTAATGGAATAATCAATTTTAATTTCAAAATTAGTATGAAGTCGATTTTTAAAATGGATTGGCAAATTATTTATTATATTATTATAAACTTTGATGGCCACGCAAAAAGTGATTTTCGTAAACAATTCCACATTTTTTTTGCATAAACAATTTCTTCCCGTATTTAATTCGCGCAGTTGTATAGTGTAACAAAGGCAGACTAGTGACTAGTTTATAATGTAGACAATTGATCGTCCCCCTTATGGGGCCGATTCCATCGTCATATTAAATTAATTTCCAAAATTCTAATAGTATAAGTAAATTAATTTAAATATATTTTAGTCTTTTTCGGGATTCACAATGGTGAATTTAACATAACCTAATACAATGTCGACAAACAGTATAATGATCAAACAAGTCTTTTAAAAGTCCCAAATGTATTGTAGCTCTCGTCTACAAATAAAGAAAAGAAAACACCTTTCTCTGTGTTCTTTATTTAAATTTGAAAGAGCAAAATCGATTTACTTGTTAAACTTGTTGTTTAAGTGTTAAACTACGAAGGGTTACTTTTAATGATATTACGACTTTTATACCTAATACATTCAACTATAACTGTGAGCTTATGCGATATACGCCTACCTATGCAACTCTCTTGACTGAGGCCATAGGTTTAAATGCGGCTTTATACCAATATAATTTTCTTTGGGCACTAAAACTCTGTCTTAAGGTAAATAAAAACATCAGATTAAACTCAATATTTGCCTTAAAAAAATATATCCCGAAACAGATAATGAAATGTCAGTAAGACCAAGGATTGTAGCACAAGTTGCCTATTAAAAGCTAAGATATTAATTGTTAAATATAATCACAAATTTGTTACTAAAAATAAAACAGCGTCTTTTCGCAGTACTAATGGATAACGCAACTTAAATACTGGAACAACTTACCTCCAATCCGCGACATCTCAGGTCCTATAACTGTTTCAATATAAAATGCAAAAGTTATCTTTTAGAAGGTCAATCAGCTGGGTTCGGAATATTGTTGCATTGTTTCCTGTTTTATGTTCTTTTAAATTTATTTTGATTGTTGACATTTTGTTTAGTGTGCCTCCAAAGTAGTAAAGGCCCACTGTAAATCAGTTTTCATTTAGGTAAGTAAGGTCAATTTATTCATTTAGGTAACACAATGTACACTTATGAACGTCAAAAAATAAATACATATTAAATTTTAGATGCTTCTTATTTTAAATTTACTGCCAGTTCTCAAATCAAGGGCGAGAGAAGAACTGGTAATAAACTCTCCGCCACTCTTTTTAATCATCAGTTTGTTTGTTTTGCTAAATGTTTGTATGGAGTTGCAACACCATATTCAACATGACATCTTAAGTAATTAATAGATAATTTATAATAAAAATTATGAAAAACAAAGATTTGTCCTCTATCAGCTGACTTGCGTCTATTATTGATCGTGATATATATATATAGATATGTGCATACACAAAATACATCAAGTCTTTTTATGTATGCATTAATCAAATAAACGTTGACAAAATATATCACGAACGGTTACAAAATAAGCTCATATCATGTAGTTACATTTTTTCCCTTTATTTTACAAAATAATATAATATATTACAATATGTTTCATTTGAAAACCGCTGTGGTTTGTATTAATGTAACCATAGCAGTCTTGTTTAGGAGCGCGACAAATGCATGTAAAAGTAGTTTTTTAATTTAGAATTTATGTTGTTTAGTGTAAGGCTATGTGTTATGTGATTGGGTAGACTATTTATTAGGCTGTAGCAAATACCGCAACGTTCTCTCGCCATATACGTTGTATGCTCACATATACACAATGTTAAGAATATTGAATTTGCGTTAGGTTTCACAAAGTGATAAATATGATGTTCATATCATATTCACATAATGCACTCGAAATACTACCAACGGTATTAAATCATATTAATTGGTACATGCAACGACTTGCGTACCTCGTTCAGGTTGCTTTATATATCGTCTATGGTACAATCAATCACCTCATGATATACTAACTTCATAGACAATTTTAACAGCTCATGTGCAACCGCAGTCAGCAAGAAGGCACTGGAGCGGAATATCTGTTTTCGTCGGTTACCTTCCAGTTAGTTATGACTGTGAAAAGTTTTACGACGAGTCCTTAATTTTATCGGTCCATCTGGTTGGTGAACAGCCACGTGTTCTTTTGCTTTCTGAGTTACCAACCACGATCATTTTCTCCAAGTTCTCATTGCCTCTACGCATTGTAAGACCGAAATAAGATACGATTCGCATGGCAGACTGACGAGTCTAATATTAGCTAAATGCCACATATGATAGAACTTTGACCAAAATCTTCTTAAAATGTTATGGCATATATTAGTTGAGAGAAGAAGTTGTATCAAGTCCGTTTTCACAAAATGTCCGTTTTGCTTTTTTCACAAATTTCTGAAGGCATCTATTAGTATATAACAAGCAAGTAACAGTTATTTATTTATATAAAGAAAAAAAACATTCCCAACTAGGAAAGGTTTTATTTGGAACATTAAATTGTCATTTTAAGTATTTTTCTTTATTAATTATTATTTATATTTCCCACCGTTTAAACCTTCTCTGAACTTTCACAAATATTTTAGGCTCATAGTTAGCAAAATAAATCCAGCTATTCTCGAGTTTTAGCGAGATAAGCGAACAGCAATTATAACTTCAAATATTAGTGTTTAGTTCACGCCTGGTGTAATTTTTTGAATATTTTATTTATTTATTTACACTTTATTACGAAACTTAAGGAATCTGCAGACTTATCGCTAACAAGCGGGCAATCCTAATATGAAAAATAAAAAAAAAACACAAACAGAAGGAGTACAAGAAGTGTATTAATATTTGTCAAAAAAACAAACAAAAAAAACTTGTAACAATAACACTAACTGAAGTAAGATCTAAAAAAAGGGGAACAGAAATATAAAAGCTAATCTTAGCAATAATATACTATAGAATAAGTCAACTTTTATCAATTAATATACATGCATAAGCAGCTAGTGTTATCTAATTGTTTGGTACTATACAAAACTCAGTTTTATATCGCGCAGCCTGTTTGAGTCTTGACTTGTTTCAGCTATCGCGGAATATGGTTAAAATGAGTACTAAGAATATCCATAGCACAAAATCACCTGCATCATTAACATACACTACATACACACTTTCAGGTACATCCCCTCACTTTTACATGATTTATTAAATATACTTAATATTTTGTATCGTTGTTTTTTCCCTTTTAAAATTGTTTAATTTTTTTTTGTACATATTATGTTTTGCATTTTCAGCCATATTTTTAGATTAATTGTTTTATATATATAAGTATATTTTTGTACCTGTAGGATTATGAAAAAGAAAATTAATAAATATCGTATACAGAAAATATGAAAGCTTTTGCATTGCGAAGTGGATTCTAGGTCTTCATGACCATGACGGTTGTAAGAATTGTACGGCAATCGTTTTAATAATGATCATAATAATCCTTGCTAATCAAATCGTTACTGAATATACCGATTGAAGTAACAAAAATAGGAGAGGATTAATATATATAGGAATATAATTTAAGACCAACAGATTTTTTAAAAATATTTCTGGTTACGTATATGTGATCACTAAAATAATTTAGATTTACATTATCACTGTACCGTACTGCACCAAATCTACGTACTGCTCATAGATCATTTTTGTTAACGTCCCGCCGTACATAACATCCCCTCGTTTATTATTTGAGACATGTAACACCTAACTTTGATATATTAAATTGAAAAAGCAAGTGACGCGGAAAACTCGTGAGCATACTCCAGTTTGAAGTGAACAATGGACGATGAAAGATATCTACATTTCCTTTACCGCACTTGAAAAGGTTTTAAAGTACTTACAATCACATAAAAGGGCTCAAGGATCGAGGTATTTTTAACTTATTCCACAATAAAAACGCGATCAAATATAAAAATTTAAAACAAATTTATTGATGTCCTAATTTATTATTTTGTTTATACTAAGACAATTAGAGAAGATACCCGCCGGCGCGAAGAAGCACTTGACATGTGATAATATCGTCCAGAAGGTCACTAACAATAAGGTTCTTAAACGAGTTGGAAAATTATGCAGAACATTAAACAACGGAAAGCCTGGGCCACAGCCAGCCTGTTGCATCATGACCGCAGCTGCTTCCTTCAATTAATTATAATGGGTAAAATCCAAGATAAATGGCGTATTGGTAGAAGAAAGAAATCATGGCTTCGGGACGGAAGTGAATGGGTAATTCGACCGCGGAAGAGTTCTGCATCAAGTACAAGACAAGACACGCTTCAAGAGACTAACGGCCAACTAAAAAAAATAAGAAATACGTTTATTTTGGAACATAAGATCATCTAGATATCACTTATTCCACGTCATTAAATTTGAACCTGTAGGCATCCCTCATCGGCAAAGAAGACAGAGGGTGTAGGCCGAGAGAAAAAGCCGGCGTAAAAAACTCTCGGTATTCTGAATGTCTATATAGTGTAAATGACGTTTTTTAAAGAACTGCAGACGATGCTATCCAATTCCAGCAATTTTCAGCAGATTTTCACTTCATTTTATTTGACCCAACCAGGAATAGAATGACAAAAATAGTATTTGGTTTTGGTCTAATAATATCGTATTGCCAGCGGAATACGAATCTATCAATTCTGGCCGTATTCATCATTCACATTTTCTTTAGTGCGCAGACCATGCATTTTGCTACAAAAGACTATCGACATTCGATGAATGAACGTCCATGTGACAGACAAGCATTGTCTGTTTATACTCATAAGACTGGCTTGTTCAAGTTCAAGTTACTGTTTTTAATATTGTTACGGGCTGGGATGGAAAAGAAAATGTTGTAGTGCAGTCTAGTGTTTATTTCTAAACTTGAGGAATGTATAAATACAAATTAACCGAAAATTACCCGCAGAAATGCACTACACACAAAAGTACAGTCACTATTCACTGTAATAACGCACACTTCACACAGTACTATATCACTTGTCTTCTTTATTTGCACTTTATTTCTTCGGTGTTTATCTCTTGAAATCGGATTCGAAACTGAATCCATTAGTAGCGTTTCGACTCGCTTATATATGCCTGGGAATAATCGAGAACTTACGCCCAATAATTAATCCACAATCATACTGTGACAATCGATCGATCTCTTATCTGCATCCCTGCTTCCGTTTTGGCGACGGATAGAATGCAATCTCTTCGCTCTTTACACTTATATTTGATAATCAATATAAACCAATTAGAGTAAATAAAACCGCACGTCTATGTTTAAAACATATTAAATAGCTTAATGATTATTTTAAAAAGTGGTGTTTGTTAAAATCTTACGATAGGATATTGGCACAGTTGAACTGTCATTTTCATACAGGTAGGTCGAATTGGTGATTGTGGACCTTCCACAATCACCAATTCGACCTACCATGGATAGCTTGTATCGACAGATGGCTATTATAATCCGTCGATTGGTTATTGGCACAATTTCACAATATTTGGATTAAGATGTCTACCTCAGATGGTCAAAACTGGATTGAGATAGGTTATTGGGTTTGGGCGGTAGTGAGCAGCTTAGTGGCTTAAGCGTGAATCAACTCGGAGGTTCCAAGCCGTATGTTCAAATTATGGCAATGCACTAATTTATCATTATATCAGGGCAATTAATACTTGTATCTACAATTAGAAAACATCCGTAGATTTTAAAAATAGACGCATCGTACTGCTGAACTATTTACAGGTGAAATAATTTACGTTGAAAGTAAATGAAATTTAAACACTGCAAAGTTGTATTTTTTTAACTAAGTAACTTGCCATGAATCGGATTGAAATTAAAACAGATGGTCATTACCGATAATTAAGATCCCTTAAGTCTTGTTTCTAAAGTAATTAAATCTTTCAGTTTACATAATTGAGCGAGTTATTCAAGTCACTTATTATCATGGAATCTACTTAATTGGCAAAGATAAAGTACTAAGTAAGTACTAAATGTAATTATGACTTAAATACAACCTTATTACTTTTTTATTAACCCCGATTATTTTTACGAACTCCTGTATGTCAAAATGCAATAAGTTTTGTGTTTAAATGTAATGAAAAATGTAAATCTGTTGACAAGAAAAATAATGATATTTTAATAGGTTGTTTTCTTTGGAAAACTCGGTTCTGCCGTCCGTAGAACGAGTGTGCTGTGCATGAACCGAATTGATAATTCTTCTCACCTCGTCAACAAATAAAATTAAAATTTTCTTTTGAAAAATGCAACCATTCTATTCATCATTCAATCTTTAGTTTACAGGACCATAATATCTGTTTCATTTCACATTAACGTTATCGGCAAAAGTGTTCTGCACTTCCTCACTTACTTTATCGACCACCATGTACTATAACGACCGTAGGGCGTAGATCCATGCACACACAACAGTCGTTTTCGATTTCGTTAATATTGTTCAGAAATATTCTTTGATTATAAATATTTCAACACAATTTGACAATTTTACAATAATGGAAGTGTGCCAAACGAGTTTGAGTCGCGAAAAATTTAGATGAGACAATATTTATTTTAAACGTTTATCGTAATAGTTTGTAGCTTTGTTACGAGAGAATAGATTTTAATTATGGCTCGTATTGTATATACTCCTTCATTATTATATACATTTATTTACAAATATATAAATAAAAATCACCGAGTATTTTCAAAATATTCAACAATACGTCCAATAAGTCCAAATACATGACATATACCTTACATTAAATATGTGACTTATATAGTAAAACATGATGCATGTACTTGCCTAAAATACATTATTATAACGACGGCGTTTCCTGAACAGCCGACAACAGCCATGGTCACGTATAAGCCACCAAGGAGATATTGCATGCCAGGCTCTGGCGGTCCAAATTTCAGCCAATGAGGATTGATGAGGAGCAAGTAGTCATCAGTAAACAGATACCGTCGCCATAGCGCTATAGGCCAATTCCTCTTGAATGTTACCAAAATATCAGAACTGCTTCGAAGGTCGCCTCGAGCCACAGGTGTGCTTTTCACATCCAATACGTACTCGTAGTCCATTGCTCTCCGCTTGATTCTTATCTTTAGCTCATCAAAAATACTCGTCAATCGCTTACGTTTTTTCCAAAGTTTAAAGTTGTCGACGTATCGCACGAGATTGGTGCAGTAAACTTTGGTAAGAACACTTTTTTTTACACATTTTATGTCAAGTTCATTAGTCACCGAGTTGTCACATGGCACTATTATCGGGATTAGTATAAGGATTATTTTTGTTATTTGCATCATGATTCACATGAAACGACCGCTCGCACGCGCTCGTAAACGCGGAGTGAGCTCTTAGCTTCCTTAGCAAAGGTTTGGTCAACATTCCACTGTTTAAACTTGCTATTATTGTTATGCGATAATAAATTAGTATTAAGAGCTTAGTTTTTACGATATAAATAGTGAATTTTAGAAGAAATTTGATTGCAATAAAAAAACTTCTAGAAATGTAGGATAATTTATTATGGAGTAGTTGGTAGTGCTTTTATTTAGGTAGATATATTTAATCAGGCTATAAATCATCAAATACTATCAACAATCATATGCACAGCTAGTAAATAAACAAAGGAAATAATAAAAGTTGCAATACGAATGAGAATTAGTATGCTTTGAGCTTTCGTCAATAAAGCTTTTACTGAGTTTAGAAACAACTTTTATAGCTACAGAGGACCCGTATTAAACGAAATGTTGTTATATTCAACAATAAACTTTATTTTTAAGAATATAATGCATTGTTATCATAATTCTTTGAAGAATATATTTTATTTCTACAAAAAAGTATTTTAAATCTTTTCTTAATATTAAACATTTAAAACAAAAACTTATTAACAATATTAAAATTAGATATGTCAGTATAAAATTCTCGTGTCATGGTGAATAAACTCCTCCAAAAGGGCTCGACCTATTTCCGTGAAATTTTATATGCATACCGGTTACGACTGCAAATCGGACAACGACAATTATTCATCCCCTTAAATTTTAAGAGTGTTTTGGTATCAAAGATGAGATTATTCTTTGTATTTCATTAATATTGTTTATCTCAGCTACGTGATTTTATGATCGATTGGTTAACAGCTGATTAAAGGAAGCCGATAACAAAGAAGGGAATCTAAGGGACCACATGGTTGGGCACGTCTAAACACTTGACAAACTAATTAATTAATTCAGTAATAATCATATATTTTATTTGTTCTTCTAAAGCAGTATTAACAATTATAATTACAACAAAAAACAATTATACTAAACATATAGTCAAATATGAAATACAGGAGAGAGAGATAAGTTGATGTGCTGTGATAGTGTCAAATAGAGACAACAAATTACAATACGGTAACTAAAATTAAAAATTGATAATTAATCGCTTGCATAAACATTTCTTAATCATATCCTAATATCCTGCTTAGTCATGACTTTTGTAATTCTTCTATTTCCTTTCAGTTTGTATTGCATCGCCATTCATTAAACCGTGACATTTTTTCCGTTTTTTGTTTAAAAATTTTTATAAGACTTGGTTATGCGCCTCTTGCAGTTTATTTTTTAAGTTTTTCCCTTACTAGTGTTGCCTGGAAGAGATCGCTTGCTATCGATAGGGTCACCCGTTCTACCCCTTATGAATTTTATGTATTATGTAATAGTTTTATTGTATAAATTCAACGAAGTGTGAATAAATAAAAAAAAATAGTTTTACAAATAATGTAAAAATTAAAAGTATTTTCCAAGTATCAACCAAATATCCTGATAACAATGAATAACCCTTTAAATAAGAGGTCGTGAACCGTCTTCAATTTACTCCAACCACCAATTAGTATAAGTATAAAAGTCGATAAAAATGTCTCATTCACTTCATTCGTTCTGCAAATTGGTCATTCTTAAATAAATCTGTCGAACAAAAGAAGGTTATTTTCTTCAGTAAATTTTTTTTTACCAGCTATTAATTATTTAGCGGTGAAGCCCTAAGGGTAATCCAGGTTGAAGACTGCAGTAATTATGGTACGGAAGACATGTCTATCTATGCTCTTTGATACAGTTTTAAATAATAATAATAAATAGTAAAGGTTGTCTTCTAACACAGGCCCAGTCTGCTTTATCCTGTGCCACTCTCCGGCACACAAATGCTCATCTTTTAACATGACGTCTCTCTTACTTTTGTTTTTCCTTGAATTGGTTACATTAACATACATACGTTTCACTTTTTTGCTTTTCAAAATGTGCCTACTGGATCGTATCCATTTACTTTTGTTTTTTTCCGTATTCTAGTAGTCGTGTATTTCAAACATTACTTATTCTTCTGTCGACGTTTTTTTGATTATTGATAGTTATAGTAGTATATATGTATATGTCGACCACATCAAAGTCAAATTAGTTCAAAACCATTACTATTAACGTGGTTTGTTTGATACTTCTACAAACCACCGCCTATTTAATAGTCTATAATAATAGTAAATTTATAGAGATTATTATTAATGTCGCTGCAATGACGTTAGTGTCAGCTACCATCGTCATTGTGTCGCGGAGTTCGTAAATTAAGAACATCAAAGTAAAAATATTTCAAAACCGTTAATATATTCGAAATATATGTGACTTGTAGTGTTTCTATTTAATTCGCAAAATTTTAAATAGAACAGGTGGCAAACAAGCAGGAGGCTCACCTCTCACTGTCAATGTCAGAGGGCTCGCGTATGCGTTTCCGGCTCTTACAAAATTATTGCGATAACTATTTCATTGCTTATATTTTTTGCATGTGAATACAAAAAATAGGACCAATAGAGGAACAGAGGTTCTTTAAGATATTTAATAAAAGACAAAACGAAGTCACGTTGACCAATTACAATCAATGATGAATTCATATTCAAATTCAATAATCAACACGCTAATAATGCGTTATTTTGTTTGAAATCAAACGTGTCTATTTTATATACTTAATGCAATTATTTAAACTGTGTTTTCTTCTAAAAACATTTTATGAAATCCGTCGCAAACGAGCAAGACTGCGAAAATTTCATTTTCAAAATTGAATTGTTTTTGAAATTGCAAAAAAGTTTAAAATGTTAAAATAATGAAATTTTCAGGCTTCTTTATACGTTAGGTCCATTATGTTGCAAAAATGCATATTTCCTTAAAAGGTTTTATTAATTACTTTTAGCCAAGGCTGTTTGAAATTTTTATACAACGTTATATCATGACTATAAATCTAGATCTATAAACTGTAGTTTTAAGTAAAATTGTTAACGATGATAAAAATAAAACAACTTTGCAACAGTGAAAAAAAAAGATATACATTTCTAAACGTTACAATAATACTTAAGCAAATGTCTCCTTTTTTTATAGAACAGAGGGCAAACGGGTAGGAGGCTCATCCGATGTTAAGTGATACCGCCGCCCATGGCCACTCGATGCTAGAGGGCTCGCGAGTGCGTTGCCGGCCTTTTAAGAATTTGTACGGCCTTGAAGGACCCTAAGTCGAATTGGTTCGGAATTACTGCAGTGGGCAGCTGGTTCTACAAAGTGGTCCTACATGAAAACTAATGACATTGACAGACAGTGACAGTGACATTTCCATAGACTTATTTCACTTATTCCACAGTATCTCGCTGTTGATTGTTGAAAAGCACTAGAAATATCGAGTTATTTAAATAGTGTTTAATTTAAATAATATATAATACAACCAAACTCCAATTAAAATGTCAGAATAATTATTTAGAGAATAATTCATGTCGTTATCAATATGAATAAAATTCCTTGTTATTTAAATTTGTTATTACAATCTTGTAAAAGTATTTTCGCAAATTGGAAACCCGTTTAATAAATCGTTTAAATCTGAAGAGTTAACAAGTACTTTGGATACCATCAATGTACTAAACTGTAATTTTAATTTAAACTGTTTTAATTAAGCTCGAAGTTTTCTGATTGATTGATTTATATTTAAGACTATTCAATGTGTTTGGAACAATATTTATATTAACGTAGTTGTTATATTTACGTTTTTCTCTCTATCTATCTACTAACAGTTAAGTTCACTTCCCAGCGAAAAAATTGTCTCGGGATTACTATATTATGAACCAATGAAAAAGATGACAAAATTTAATATCCATTTATTCATAAATAACAATTAGGATTATATATTAGGCTGTATGTACAACGCATCTAATCTTGGTGTGTCCGCTATGGACTCCTAAACTACTTAACCGATTTCAATCAAATGTGCACTTTGATCTGACATAAAATAGAGGATAGCTTACATATTATATATTATTCTACGGTACGTGTGTATGCCACTTAACTCCTCATAAACGGCTGCACCGATTTAAATGTTTTTTTTATATATGTTTGGGTGGAGCCCTGGATGGTATTAGATTCACAAATCAGCCCGGCAGCTACAGACGGTACGTTTATATCCTAATCACTTAAAATATCATGCAGGACAACGTCTGTCGGGTCCTCTAGAATTTATATAAAACCTTTTTATGTCTAGGCCTCAGATTTCTGCATCTAAATTATGATCTTGACAACGTAAAAGGCGAGTAGGTGCTCAGCATCTTGTACCTGACACACGCCGTCGACTTTGGGTCTAAGGCAAGTTTGACTAACAAAGATTTCCTTTACCGTTCACGCGAATGTTATATTTGCACATAGAAAGAGCAGCATTGGTGCAGCCGTGGATCGAACCTACCACCTCAGGGATAAGAGTCACACGCTCTGAATCTGCAATCTGAACATACAATTAAATACTAACCTTAAATACATGAGTAACACCATGACGTTGCCCCAACAGCCAACAGTCGAGAACAAAACGTATACACCACCCAAAATCTTCTGCAACACCTCATTCGGCGGCGCAAACTGCAGCCAATGCTCATTTATGAGGTCCAAATAATCATCCGTAAAATATCGAAACTCACGCCATTTCTCCACTGGCCACCTCTTCTTAAACGATACCAGCAGCTTCTGATGTGTTAAATTCGATTCAGTAATATTCTCTGTTACTTCACGTTTCCATATTAGATTCCTTTCAGAGAGATATATGTGATTCGATTCGTAGCATAATGTATGGACGACGAACGAAACGGCGAAGAGATATACAACGCGCATGGTAAACGTCGCTGTACTGTTTGAAACGAATGGGTAATAAAAAAGTTCCGCTATCCTGGGACCACTTTACTTCTAAATGGATTAAAGTAGCTTTTAACCAAATCCGAAGCATCTAATAAAGGCGATTAGATTGATTGATAGACCTTGTAATCCAATTATGCAGACGTTCCTGTTTTAGAGATCAGTTGACGTGTTCGAGAAATGTTTTCTTCTTTCAAGTTTAATTAAATGGCGGTTGTTGGAGAATCTAATGTAAGATTTATGTTGTGTGAGAGAATTAAATTTCTTGGTGGAATTGGTGCAAGGGGTTAACTAAAATGTAATTGAAAATATTAGTTGTTTAATATATCAATCAAATCAAATCAAATCAAATCAAAATTTATTTATTCAGTTTAGATGCGACTTAACGCATGCTTATGAATGTCAAAAACGTTTACAAAATTCGCGAAAGAGCAAAACTACGCCATCCGTTCGCAAGACTACCAGGAGGTCTTGTTCTGAGAAGAACGGGCAAGAAACTCAACAAGTTTTATCCTCCCTTTACATACAATAATTCAAAAGAAAATGTCATAAACCACAACGTCATTTAAGTTACATAAGTAAAAATAAAATAAAATCTGTTCTGTGATTTACCACATTCACCATTACATTACATTACATTCCATTACATTACATTCCATTACATTACATTACATTCCATTACATTACATTCCATTACATTACATTACATTCACAACACTTCCAAGAGAACAAAGCAAATTATAACAATATAATTATACCTATTGCCAAGCGTTTTTATCTTCTAGGTAAGCATTAACTGTGTAGTAACCTTTACACATTAAGGTTTTTTTAATATGTGTTTTGAATCTGTTGAGAGGCAGTTCCAATATTTCACTAGGAATCATGTTATAGCAGCGTACACTTAGGCCTATAAATGAAGTGTTTATTTTCTGCAACCTGTAAGACGGCTGGAAAAGTTTTCCCTTATTTCTTGTATTCCTATTGTGAATGTCACTGTTCTTTAAAAGAGAACTAATATTACTACGCACAAAAACTATACAGTTGTAGATATATTGTGACGGTACCGTCAAAATACTGATTTCCTTGAATAAGTTTCTAAGTGAAGTGCCTGGTTTCAAGCAATAGATTGACCTAATAGCACGTTTTTGCAAGATAAAAATAGATTGAATATCTGCTGCCTTGCCCCATAAAAGAATTCCATACGACATAACGCTGTGAAAGTAACTAAAATATACTATTCGGGCAGTTTCCTCGTCTGTGAGTTGCCTAATTTTTCTAATAGCGTATGTCGCAGAACTAAGCTTGTCTGAAAGTTTAGTGATATGCTGACGCCATTGAAGTTTTTGGTCTATTGTAATGCCTAGAAATACCGTAGAATCAACTAAATTTAGTTTTTCATTGTTTAGTTTAAGCTCCATGGTTGTAGTTTTAACATTAGGTAAAGTAAATCTTATGCATTTTGTTTTTGTGGCATTTAATTGTAAATTATTTGCAGAAAACCAGGACAATATTTTAGAAAGTGCGTTGTTCACATCGTCACAATTTGTCTTATATCTATTTACTTTAAAAATCAATGACGTGTCATCAGCAAATAATACAATATCACATAATAGCTTTGCATAAGTAGGCAAATCGTTAATATATATAATGAATAAAAATGGTCCCAATATTGATCCTTGCGGGACTCCCATTTTAATATGTGATCCCGAAGATTTAGTTCCATTTATATCAACTTTAGTTGTTCGACAACTTAGGTAAGAGGTTATTAAGTTAAGAGCTACATTTTTTATACCGTAGTGGTCAAGTTTGCAAAGCAGAGTCTCATGATGAACACAATCAAACGCCTTGGACAAATCACAAAAAACTCCCAGTACATCTTGAGTTTTCTCCCATGCATCAAATATATGTCGTAACAGAGCTATTCCAGCATCGGTAGTGGAGCGACCTTTAGTAAAACCGTATTGTGCGTTGTGTAGAAGATTGTTTGTATTAAAGAAATTAATTAGTTGTTCTAGTATAATTTTTTCAAAAATCTTACTTAGAGTTGGCAGTATTGAGATGGGTCTAAAATTCGAGGGATCTGTCCTGCATCCAGATTTAAATAAAGGTATTATTTTACTATGCTTCATTAAATCTGGAAAATTTCCTTCATCAATACAATTGTTAAAAATATACGCAAGATCTTGGGCAATAATATCAATAATGTCCTTAATAACATGTACAGAAACATCCCACAAGTCTCCAGAATGTTTTAATTTTAAGGATTTAAAAGTTTTAACTACATCACCAGCGCTAACGTGCTTAAACTGAAAATTTAATTTGCATTCTGGTACGTAAGTTTTAAGAAAACTAATAGCCTCTTTAGGAGAGGAATTAAGAGAAGATGTAGTAATTATAGGTATGTTTGTAAAAAAATCTTCAAAAATATCAGCAATCTCCGAGCTTTCAACAATAATCTTATCATCTACCTTTAAAAGGAATGAATTATTACGGGATTTAAGGTTTCCTGTTTTCAATAAAAAAATCAATCAAATAATAAATGTGGTCATTTTTTTTTTCATTGAACAGGGGGCAAACGGGCAGAAGTCTCACCTGATGTTAAGTGATTCCGCCGCCCATGGACACTCGATGCCAGAGGGCTCGCGAGTGCGTTGACGGCCTTTTAAGAATTTGTACGCTCTTTTCTTGATGGATCCTCAGTCGAATTGGTTCGGAAATACTTGTGTGGGCAGCTGGTTCCACAAAGTATATTATTGTTACTACTTTAACATACACAAACCATGATATATAACATGTAAAAAATATTATTAAAAGGAGTCCCTAGGCAAGGTTCCGAAGATACTAGCAGCGTTCCCCTTTGAATAGCTAGACTTAAAAAAAATCATATGTTTAATGCAATTGTAAGCAAATGTTTGGATATTTGTTGTGTTAATACTTATCTTTTTATGTACTTAAATGTATTTATATGTATTTAATATCAAAGACATAACAAGAAATCGTAGGACTAAAGGATTCAAGTGTACAGGCACTAATTAAATTTGGCGCCTGATATATAGTACCGGTGATCCCAGAGCTGGTGCTTTCCTCAATAAATAAGTATCGCAATACAGCTGGGAAATGCTGCCAGCATTAAAGGTACCATGGGGGTCAATGTTTTTAAATATGTCTTAATTTTCTATTTATCCATTTAATATTATTATCATAATACTTATATAAAGATAAATTAAATTCACATATTTTATTACTATATATATTTATTTATATTTTATTACCTTGAAAAATATACACATAACAAAAAGAAAAAAAGTTAACAAAAGTTATAAGGCAACTGGCGGCCTTATCGCTTACAAGCGATTTCTTCCAGACAACCCTAATGTGAAACAACGAAATATATAGTAAGATAAACAATAAATGGCTATCATTAAAGTATACATTTACAAAATATACTGCTTAAGAAGTATAATATATAAAAACTTGATTTTTATAAAGTTTAAGTACCGTTTAAATAATTATATTATAGTGGGGTGTTCTTATACAGGGTGTCCCAAAAGTCGACGTCAAGTCGAAATTTTCTCATAGGTAATGCCACACCAGTTATCAGAAAAATTAAAAAAAAATATAGTGCTGTTATAATATGTTACGGTTATGCACAAATTGCAAAATATGTGATTAAAGTACTTGTATAATAATAAGTTTAGATTTCGATTCGAAAATACTATAGTGTTATAATAATTAATTCTAATAAAAAATATAATTTAATTTCTACCGAATCCCAAAAAAATAATTTACCGCTACTACAAGCTATCCTTCGGTATAAAGCAAAATTAATTTCACTCCAAGGATTAAACTAATACGATATCGTTGACGTAAACATGAATAAACTAAATTAATTTTTTAAACAAAAATTATATACGCGAAGTCATTATTACTAGCTGTGCATGCATTTACCCTCGTTGATTCACTTCTATTAGCCAATGGTAATAGGTAAATGGAGTCACAAAAAAATCATAATTCGTTCACAGTTTTATAACACTGGAATATAATTAGACAACGGATGTCAATACAAGACAGCAAAAAAGAAGTAGGTGTGGTCTATATCTTACAGAGCAGTTAAAATAAATAGAAGGAATTAATCTGTCGCATACTGTGTGCTCCGGGACTGTATTTTTAAACAATTTAAAAATGATTTAATTCGAAGCTAAGCTTTTAAAATTTTTGCTAAAAGCTTGAGTACGCTACTGACAAATTGGTTTAACAAAATTAAAGTGAAACAACCAAGGAATCGAAAAAAAATTTTTTCCTCGTACCGACATTGATCGCTAATTGACATAATATCATTAAGCTTGTGAGTTTTCCTACTGATCTTAAACTCAAACTCAAAATATAATTCATCTAGGTAAACATGTACACTTATGAACTTCAAAATTAGATTAATTGTAAATTTACACTTACTACCAGTTCGCAAGTCAAGCGTAGGCGTAGAACGGGCAAGAGGAACTGGCAAGAAACATTCCGCCACTCTTTTTAATCGATGAATGAGTCATACAAATTGTTGGAACTGGAGCAAATCAATCCCAAGGATTAGGATCATTTAAGTATCCGTCACATTTATAAAATGTTTTATTGATTAATTTACTTTTAATGAGGGCTTTGAATTTATTAGTAATAATTCTCTAATTTCGCTTGGGAGTTTGTTGTAAAAACGAATTTCCATATAAGGAGTTATTTATCTTCCGGAGCCTGGTTGGTCATATCAAATCAAATCAAATATCATTTATTCATATAGGTAACATAATGTACACTTATGAACGTCAAAATATACTTTAAATGATTCTAATTTTACATTTACTGCCAGTTCTCAAATCAAGGGCTTAAACGGAAGAACGGAAGAACACAGGTCTACACACAAATTAGTTCTATTTCGCGTATTATACTGATGAAAGGCACCAATCGTTTTAAAATCGTTTCTATTTTTGTACATACAACAAGGCTTCAAGAATATATTGACCGGATAGTTACATAATATTTAATTCCTTTAAATCTTACTCCGTACCGATTCCCTCAAAGAAACACAACAAATACCCCGAACAGCCCGCTTCTGCAGCTCAAATATGGATTGGAATTAAAATATGAATATGTGTCAGACTAATAGTGTTACAAAAAAATCTGTTTGCCTTCAAAATTACCGTTTTGTCCTGCGGATTAGTACTCGACCTCCGACGGAGTGAAGGCCTCCTCTAAATTCTTCCACTTCTAAATTATTCCTTGCGATAATTTTCCAATTTATCCCATCTATTAGTTTTCATCATATATTTCATCTTCCCAAGTTTTTGGTGGGCATCCTCTCCTTTTTTCTGCCCACTCAGACATTCCAATTAAGTGTCTTTTTGACCCATCTGCCATCGCAAATGCGGCCAGTGTGACGGGCCATTTCCATTTCCAAAAATGCACACAACGTCTACCATATATCCTTACAAGACTAAGTATATAACAAGTCACATACTACTTGGCTATTTGAGATGGATAACGGTATACGTTAACCTCATTTTAAATCGTTCAATCGAATATCGAGCAAAGCGATTGTCTCCGTGAAGACTAATCTTCTGAGCCGGATAATTCTTAACAAATCCTTCTATTTTAGCAAATACATAAAATTGTTTTAGGATGACTGCATTGAGGATTACGCGTCAGCAAATTGTGTGTTAGCTTAGTGGTTAATGTTATCTAATACTTCGTTAAAACTGACTGTTAAGTCAAAGTCAAAATGGCTTTATTCATATGTGTACACGAGTACATGTATGAACGTCAGAAAAGATGTTAAATTAATTTTAAATTTACATTTACAGTTCGCAAGTCAAGAGCGTAGAGCGGGCAAGAAGAACTGGCATGATACTTTCCTTTCCTTTTTGAGTCATACAAAGTGTTTGAACTAGAATCAAACCTAAGGATTAATCAAATTCAAAATCACTTATTCATTTAGGTACACTTATGAACGTGAAAAACAGAAATGAACAGAATAGAACAGAAGAGAAGAACTGGCAATATACTCTCCGCTACTCTTTTAAATATTAACTGTTAGTACTTGATATGAAAATTGATAGAAAATACTAATTTGTATAAATGAATGACTATGTAATCACAGACAGACATTATCTGTACACAAGACAGGTAATCTTCTATCATTTGCGGTACCTCGGAAAGAAGCAAGCTAGTGAAAATCAAAAATATTAAAATTCAAATCTTGAGTTGTACTTGTTTTCATTTGCAGATCACTCAATATATCAGACAGGGAAAAGTGTAATTTATATGCAGACTTGAAGGGTGTATGCATTTGTGTACAGTACACGTACTTGATACAAATGAGTAAGTATTTTAAAAGGCACGGATACATTTCTCCAATTTTTATACATAGAAATGATATTTTAACCCTAAAACTTTCTTTATCAACTTATGTTATGTTTAAGTTTAAAAACCAAGACGTATTACTTTAGAGCTTTCAGCTTCGTATAAATTACTTAAAATAAAGCGTTCTTAGAACCTGGTTTATACCAAAACGAATTTGTTTTTCTGTTATTATATATTTCTCAGCACTAAAAAAGTGTAATTTAGAAAATAACACAGAGCACTCCCGTACTATAGAAGGTGTTATTAAAAGAAATAGGGATGTTTTCGTATGGAATACCGATAATTTACATGTTTATTCCATAATATATACCAACAATAGTTATGCACGGAAAGCATTTTACAGGAACTTGAACAAATAAAATAAATAATCATGTTTGCAAATCAAGAGATAATTGCGTACAAGAATTCCGTAAGAAATTATTGTACGTGCTGTTTACATCAAGAATAGTTTTGAAAGGAAACTTTTCCCATTGATTATAATGTTACATTTTGTTTAGACCATGCCACTCATATATTGTGTCGATATAATTGTATGCTACAGGCAAGAAACTTGCCTCGTGTAAATGGCGCTTAAATCTAACGATTGTCCTATTCAAGTTTCAAAGATTGAAGAGTTATTGTATTACTTATTAAATAAATACTTCTATATAATGTAAACAATAAACGCCAATTAATTATCAACAATCTCTGATCACGATTGCTGACAAGAATAAACACTTCCACCAGTATCACCTCAAGATCCGTCGTTCCACAACTGATTTTAAAGGCAGTTTCTACCGTGGACCACCACTATGAGAAACTATTTGCCCACTGAAGTATTTCCGAACCAATTCGACTTAGGGTCCTTAGAGATGTACCAACTCGTAAAAAAGCTAGCAACGCACTCGCGAGGCATTGAGAGTATCCATAGGTGGCGGTGTCACTGAAGATCTTATGAGGATCCTGCCCCCCGTTCTATAAAACACAAATTAAGAAAGAGTGTTTAAATTCAGACATGAAGAAGCTTTATTGGAATGAGTAGTACTTGTAAATTAAAAATAATTATATAAAAGTCTGCTCTCTCTTTTTTGATAAATAGACCACAAACTACGTAGAAAACGTGGCTGAATTTCTTGTAAAGTAAGCCGCTAAATATAAGCATTTGTTTCCCTTGTATTACTGTAATAAAATGTTTTCATCTCAACATAAATGTCGCAACGCCATTTATTCAAAAATGTATTAGAGGTTTCCCTTTTATCATTTTATACTAGCGTCATCTGCATGTAATGTAATATATATATATGTACATTTTTAAATTATTAATATCTAATCCCTAACTAGGAAGAAGCTTTATAATAGACATGTGCTACTTTACGTTTCATTTTTATATCTTGCTTGAAGTTTCTGAACTATACGTTCGCATATATTCTGCAGGTACATTCGGTGTTTGGGATGTGTCGTTGGGGCAATGACGCCATGTTTGTTTTCTGCTCTTATTCGTACCTGCATGCACCATACGCGGGATAAACCCAGTAGCATGACCTTTGCAGTAGTATGTTTTCCTGGACCGAAGTTTAAATCGATGTAGGTATGATGTAAAAGCGCTGTGACCTGTCATAATATAGATATAAATCTTCACTATATCGATATTTAAAAGAATCAGTGTCTATGATATTATCAAAACATATTATTAATTCGACTAGTCAATTTTCTATGTAGTCCTCTTTATGATTTTTATTTCTTAGGAGTAATTGTTTTTAAAAATATGTATTGCAAATATTTGATTTAGGTAAGTTTTACATGTTCTTCCATAGCTTGAAAGTCCCTATGTTACAATGAATGCAACCAGTGATTTGTATAGTATTAGCTGAGTTTTAAGAGATATTTTATTTTTGATTATAGTGGATTTTGAAATAAGCGCCATCTACGTAAACTGAAATGTTCTACGTCTCGTAGCCCTTAGTGATCTTCACTGAAAACTTTAACGAAAAGCCTCTAGTTCCTTTCAAATATCAAAGATGTCTCTGCTCCACAAATAAAGAACATTTACAGTTTTTTTAAGTGTATCAAATACTCAACAATAGATGTCGCTATAAAACAAAAATGTATAAAAATACAATTAATTTTTTGTTAAATTTAAGCTTTATGGTTTACAATCTTTATTTCTCATTACAGAATGTTTTTTTTTCAAGGAAAGAGCGCGGCAAATCTTAAAAGTTACTTGAGAGCCTTCTGGGTGAGCCTCAAAACAAAATAATGCATGGTAACGTACACACGTATTCAAATTAGATTAAATGGGAACTGATTATGAAGCAGTATGAGAAAAATAGGTGAATTAGGCAGCTGTGCAAGTCAAAGAAGTTTTTTATATTTCTTTTCTCTTTTAACAAGGTCAGTGAAACAATACTTTGTTATTGGAACAGTCACCTTTGCTGATGACCTTTGGCAAGCGGTACCAAGCGTGGTACCGCTTGCCAAGGTCAAGGTGCCAATCGGGCACTTGGAGCTCGCTTAGGTCCTTCTCCATGGAGTCTTTCCAGCGATATATGAATCTGCCGACAGGCGGTGGCTCAGGTGGCTGAGATAAGCTTTTACAATAATAACAATTCGTTATCCTTTTTTTTTAATAACTTTTTTATAATAACATTAATAAACGTTGTATAATGAAACAATGACTGGATGATTTCAGTGTCGGTATGTAATCCTTTTATAGGAAAAAGTATCGGAAAGTGTAATCTGTTATTGATGTTTATTACATTTTAGATTTAGTACGGTCTACGACCTCTTGCTTTTTAGACCTTGTTCAGCGCATGTTTCATTACACAATCAAGAGTCTTATAGAATAAGTGTGCTAAATAAAAAGGGCCAAGAAGAGTGAAGTTCCTCAGAACAAAATTCCCTTAATTAGCTATCTCTGAGACTACATTATACGTACAAAATGTTACCTATAAAGCGAGTTACAATTAGATTATCTCGAATTTGTTATTCAAATCTCCTCTCTCTAAATCTGGTAGAATGTTTAAACATGCCATTCTGAATTCACGAGGCCAGCGTGATTGTCGGATTTTAATGAGTGCACTTTGTTTAAAGGCTTTTATCCTTTGAAAGCTTTGAATAATTGTGTTAAAGCAATTAGTGTTTTTTTCATATCAAGGTTTATTACCTTCTTTTATCTCCGGTCTAACTAAAGCTCCATCATGTTTCCTTTAACTACGAATTTAAGATAGAGCTATTTTAGTAAAACTATACTATATTATGTTTAATAATAGTTTTTACATCTTTCAGCGTTGACGATTCGAGAACACATCATCTGATCATCTATCGCCTAGAATTGGTATTGAACTTAATTTAAAAAAAGGTTGTATTTATCTTAGATTTCTTATCATGAATATGTTACTTAAACACTGTCCCATGTTGATCACACGTAATTCTTATAAGTAAGTCTTGAGTATAAAATATATTCTTGACCACTCCATAATATGACGCTACATTTTCTCCAATATTTTCCTCCAATAAAAAGTTTTATAAACAGCAGTACCATACATCGTCGTCCATTACGAGCCGACGAAGCTAGTGCTGGGTTTGCAATAGTTGAGTAACTCGACTATACCGTTATATCAAGTCTACGTAGTACTAGTGAAAGCAACTGTATAGATAAATTACGATCCCGAAGGCGTTTTCTCGATCTTGAGTATCGTTTTCAAGTAGTTAAAAAATGTCCTAATATATATACACTGGGGTATGGGGAATATTGTGTGGAAGCTGTTAACAACTACGGTATTAACATAATTATTAAAATTTAGTAAATATATATTTTTTTATAAGCTTTAATAAACTTAGCAATTCTTGTCCAATTGAAACTATAGTAACTTTGACAGCATACTAATTGAAATCTCTGTAATTTAGTTCAATTTATTTTATTTTGACAATTTAATTTCTATTGTTTTTTATAAATATATAAAAGTGAGCTATGTGCTTCGTACGTAAGTCATTATATATATTTGCATGGATTACTAAAGATCAGTGTTGCCCAACGAGTGGCCCACGCTCCACAGGGTTGCAATTTGATTGTAAAGAGGGCTATTAGGAAATTTATTTTTTATTAAAATAATTAATTGGAATTTCAGTTTTTCATTATATGTTAAAAAATCGACTTATTAATTAATAATTTCCTCCTTTAACCTATCACCTATTTTTTTCGTAAGCAATTAAATTTTAGATATTAAAAAATTATTATGTATGTTATATGGTTTGCTATTATCATAAGAATTTTAGGAACGTTAAGGGCATGGCACAAAATGGTCGAAAAAACACTCTTCAAAATAGTAAACAATAATTTCTACCTATATTTTTTGGTCAATTATTTACATATCGATGAATGAGCCGAAATTTTTTGTACAACACACTTAAACTCTCAATGTCACGTCACCAAGTAAACAGGTCAGAAACGAGAGACGCTCAATATCTCTAGTCTACGCAATTTTACGGGAAATCTCGAGTTATTTGTTTTTGTTACGGATTATTGGTTTTGTTGTCGACCGTGGGGCATTCCCACATTTGCGAAGTTAATAGCTTTGTTGAGTAGGGCCAAAACTGGTATCTTATACATAAATATTATTAAGACATATTGTATATAAAAATGTTCAGTTTTTGTCTTATTGAAGCGTGCTATTAATTATGTATAACTGTACTATATCTCGTAATTAGTTAAAGAATCACATTTAAATATTTGCTTAGTATATATCTTGCAGTAAGTAGACTGAGTGATGTACATTTAAATTTATATGTAACAGGTCAGGAGTATTTGTATAGTATATGTAGCTATATGTAGCAAGCTGCGCTACAAAATAAATATATAAGAGGATCAAGCTTATGAACCTTACAAAGCTATGGATACCCTTAGGTATAGAGGTATACCCTAACATATATAGTCAATATATAAATACGGGAGGTTTACACCTAGGAACATATACAAGGAGCCCATCGGGTAGTATCAGAGGTGCAAGAGGCAAAAGAGGTGGTGGAATTTTTTCAAAGCTATCAGGCAGGCTCACCACAATTTATTATAGGCTTGAAGGAGGCTAATGTTCACACGAAAAAATAGCTATATCGTAAGCTTAATATATAAGACGTTTCTGATATATACAAATGTACTATTTGAATTTATAAATACTCTCTAATACAATAAATAAATCATTGGCACTACCTTTTAAGCTCTGGGTTAATAGACTTCTTTATGACGTCCATGATCATATGTCAATCTTATATCAAGTAGGTGATCAGCCTGCCAGACAAACGCCTGTGACTTTTTGTGGCTAAAGCAAGGTTTTTTACAATGTTTTACTTCACCGTTCGCACGAATGTTAAATGGTCACATAGAAGTCCATTGGTACACGGCCGGGTATCGAATCTACAACCTCAGGGATGAGATTCGCACTGTAGCCACTACGCCAACACTGCTCTTAATAAATATACTATATAATAGTCTGTTGAAAATATTATACTAGTGTAGTATTCTCTTCTTATATGTTCATATTATGGGTTAAAAAATTGACTGTTAAAATGTATATCCGTTATCTACGGCGTGCTACGACCGCTACGATATGAGCTACGAAATAGATAACGCATTCCGCTAGACGCGTAAACTGTTTTCGGTCGGTTGCCCCACGAATTGAGGGAAATCTTTGATGTGACTGTATAAAGGCGTCAGGGATAGAGATTCCGAATGTGGTAGTCTGATTTCTCCATCATCATCAACGATGGGTGGTGTATATATGTATATTATTCTACGCAAACTGTTATAAAATTATTTCGAAGCTAATTTATAAGTTAACACATCTGCATCAGTAAATAGTAGAAAATATAATTTTATTCGTGTTTTATTAATGTAGACATAGAATTCCTCGTTTAAAGATGTCAGTCAAATAAAAACTAAAATATGAATATAATTGAATATAATATAAATCTTTATTCAATAATTATATTCATATTTCATCATTTTATTACTATGTAATTCGTAGTGAAATATAATTTCCAAAAAACACAATTTATAAAAATAAATAAATACCGAGCAAAGTTCGGGCACCCAGGTACTATATTATGTATAATGAAAGATTAATATTTACATATAAGAAATGAAACATATATTTTTTTTCAGTTTTCTCAGAAGATATCACTTTACATAAAGTGATATCTTCTGCCGTGATCAGTAGGTGTATAATACCCTTTATACCCTATACCCTTTGATCGTATAGTACGCTCTCTTTCTTTAAGACCTCGTAAGGTGGTTCGGAAATGTCTACTGTTCTATAATTAGGTAATTTAAGTCTAAATACACAGTTTTAAATTATATTTAGATTGTAATGTATGTTATATATTGATATAAGATAGATATGTATATTTACATATCTTTATAATTTATATATATATATATTTATATCAATTATAATAAGTAAAATAATTATCGGTGTTCGATAATGGCTCTTCCGAGTTCGTCAGATATTTATAAGTAAGTGAAGAGCTTGGTACAAGAAAAGTCGATCAAAATTTCCAGAGATGATATTAAGATGACAGACCCTTAAGTGAAGATGACATGGAAAACGTTTTGCAAGTTTTGGAGAGATGGAAAATCTTATCTTAATTAATAGGACAAAACTTTCGTCTTTAATAAATATTATGTTTACGCAATACCTACTCAATTTGAAATTCAATAAGTAATTACCTATTTCATTATTAAATTTCTCATAGAATTAAGTATTTATTATTTCGCATTAAACTTGCTCAGAACGATGTTAATGATAAATACAGAAAAAGCGGTTTTGTCCAAAAAGTTAAAAAGTTGACGCCGTGTGTCAGACTGTGTTTTTTTTAGGCTGAAAGTGAAGTGACTCTCCCATGGACACTCACATTGCCAGGAGGCTCGCAACTGCGTTGCAGACGTTAAAGAATTGGTACTTTCTTTTCAAAGACCCTAAAGCGGTACCCTAAATTGGTAGGAAAATACTTCGCAATAGGTGGAATGAACAAAAACTGACTTTTAAAACGCTCAGTTGTGGACAGATGGAGGCGGTGATATGGCTGGTATTTCGTATTCTGTCTTGATGTCCGATGAAACTCATAAATGCGGTAGAAGACGCAGAGAGACCCACGTCTCAACGCAAAGCCAAGGGATCGAGCCGCTCGGAAAGTGACTGGTCGTTAACGATTTGAATACTGGTTTTAAGCAGTGTTTACGTTACTACTACCGTCTTGAACAGATATATTTATCTCAAGCTTAAATGAGCTAAACGAGTCATCATCTTAACTGTACAACTTCTGAGTGGTAATTGTTGACGTAAACACAATCTTTATTGAGTGAATTTGGAAAAAAAAGGAAATTATAAATTGTTTATCACCTGAAATCTCCTCTACATGCGGCCAAAATCACATGAATAAGCTAGTACTATAATATTCTACCTGCACTGTGTATGCACCACATAATTGTGCTTTTATCGTGCCCTATTTCGCGGCAGGTATTCGAAGCACCAGTCTCGGAGTCAGAGGCAAAATAATCAGGGCCCTACCTAAATTAATTAAACCATTGAAATAATTATAAGCTACTATGAATGCTGTAAATAAAACAAACATTGTATATTCAAAATTAAAATCAAAATTTATTTATTCAATTTAGATGCGACTTAAGGCATGCTTTTGAATGTCAAAAACGTTTACAAAATTCGCGAAAGAGCAAAACTACGCCATCCGTTCGCAAAACTACGAGGAGGCCTTGTTCTGAGAAGAACGGGCAAGAAATAACAATAATTCAAAGGAAAATGTCATAAACCACAACGTTATTAAAGTTACATAAGTAAAAAATAAAATAAAAATCTGTTCTGTGATTTACCACACTCACCATTACATACATATTCACAACACTTCCAAGATAACAAAACAAATTATAACAATAAAATTAGAACTATTGCCATGCGTTTTTATCTTCTAGTCATTAACTGTGTAGTAACCCTTACACATTAAGGTTTTTTTAATATGTGTATATGTATATATTACGTAGGTATCCCATTACATGATTTGGCATTTTAGAAGTATGCTTTTTGGCTAAAAGTCGAGCATTCTGTTAAACGAGCTAGGTCTGGATATCCATAGTTGCTCCCCTCACCCATTGAAATCGAATTTCCTGTAGTTTTTTGTATTTCTTTATCTATACGTGTATGTTATGTGACTGTCACATTATAGATTATATTTTGTTTTTCTTGTTCTAACGAATCAGTGTAGCTTTTATAAATAATATAAAATTAATACATTTTTCACCGCCTCTACCATTACACAACGTATTCCATAATAATCTCTTTAGCTATAGAGATAAATGATCTGACATGACACGCCTAGAGATGTGTCATATGGATCTCGGGGCCTTTGCTTTATCTGTGGCCTCATTCGTTACAAATCCGCTCTCAGAATGTTCAAACTGTTTAATTTTTACTTCGTTCGCTTTTCCATATTAACGCTCGGTTAGTGGCAAGCTTCGACTATTACAATTTATCGGATTAAATCTGCTGAAATATTAACATTAATCTTATTTTGGTAAATGTATAATAACAGATAAGTTATGGGTGATACTTTTGGTGACCATGCAGGAATTGTTACTACTTTTATTCACCTTGTTACAGACTTTTTTTTTTATATGATCAAGATGTACGAGAAGTATGTTGGTTGGTCCTTATAATTATTAAAAACTAAGAAATTGGCTGGTAGGGCACTGCAATGTAAGGTGCTAAACAGTGGTAAGTAAAACAATAGACTACAAGAATAGAGTATATTCGCCTTAATATAGACTTAAAGTAGTGTTATTAGACACTTTCTTAGTTGTCATCATCTCAGTGAAAATATTTATTTAAAAACAATTATAAACTGACTGGGACTGAACAGTGCGTTCTACTTTGGTACTGACAGTAAATGTCTATTTTGAACTTAATTTTTGTGTTCCCTGTGGTACATATATTATAAAGTAACGAATCTTATTATGTCTCCTCTTCAAAACTACGACTAATAGCTCAGCCCGTAACTTAAAGCATGTAAAACAATCTTAACACTCGCTGCTTACAGTTTACAAAATAAGCCACTAGTTTTAAAATAATACAGAAAAACTTTTGCGCTACACATATATCAAAAACAATATGGTCTTCACTTGAATATGAAATCGCTTTACGATTTAAATTTCTATAATCCATTGCGACGCAGGGATCTTATAACTCTCGTTAATTTCTTTATTCATTTGATAGCTGATTCATATTATACATCAAGTGTGTACCCCATTCTATAACCAATGGAGGACCAAAAAAGAATCTTCTCTTAGAAAGAAATTACTTCTTTAAAGAAAACACGTTAAGTAAATTGATAGAACAGTTCATGAACCAGGACATAAATTTTGAGAATATTTTGTCGAATAAAATTTTCTACCTGAAGCTTAAAAGGTATAAACGTATTCGGTAAATGAAGAAGAATCTTTCGGGGAGCATATAATACTATTAGAGTTACCGATGCGAAGCCCAATAAAATTTATTATAGAAGTTCAAAGTAACAGCAAAAGAATTCGCATCGGCGATTTCAGGGCGCTAGCTTGGTGCGGAGTGAGGGGAGGTCCCACAAACAAATAGGGATGTGTAGTCTTTTAATTAAATCACAGGTGTGATATCTATCATTTAGAAAAATTGATATACAATTAATATAAATATTTGAGTACTATAATAATTGTTACATTCTTTTTATTCCCACTGGTTCATAGCAAATAAAAATATTTTTGACTAATGCGGGCAATGGCCCTGCCATTACCACTGAAACTTTTAAGTGTATTACCACGTTTGTTATTTACTTACTGTTTACGATGTTTCTCACTTTGTCGTTAAATTTTAACGCTCCTATCTCCTTTTTCTAAATTCATCCGTCGTGCTCTCCATAGCTTAGTTGGCACATGTACGCCATATATATGTATGTAGGTACATCAGACTTCGATTATTGCCCTACGCTTGTATTGATTTGAAAGGTGATTATTGTACCATACTCTTATGCCTCATTGGTTAACAGGACTCCAGTCAACAAAAAATATAACGCATTTTTGTAGAAATTTATGTTTTATTCTAAACGGTGTAAAACTTGATAAAACTCTATATACCTATATCCAAATAAAACCTAAACAGCTAATATGTGTACCACTACACCACTCCCCTGTGATTTCACATGAAAATCGCTTTATCACTCCCTAAGATCCACCCTAGCGTCCGCACTCCGTCAGTTCCGCGCCGCGCCCCGGCCGTGCGACACGTAATGACAAGCTGATGGCCTCGTTCGTCTGGTTGCTGGCGGCTTGCTGCCTCCGAGCCGTCGCCGCTGGCAATCCTGACGCCAAACGCCTATACGACGATCTGTTGTCTAACTACAACAAACTAGTGAGGCCTGTAGTCAACACAACGGATGTGCTTCGAGTCTGCATTAAGCTTAAATTGAGCCAGCTTATCGATGTCGTAAGTTAATTAATTAATCACATAATTAAGATGACAGTCATTTAATAAAACATATATTTATCATAAAAGTTGACGCAAGCAAGATGAGTAACGAAAATTACTAAAATTATTTGTTGCGTTACCCAGTGTCATCTGGAAAGGATTAATTATAATAATTAACTATTGTTTAATTAATATTTAATTACATTATTTGGCATTAGAAGAGATCTCAATTTCTACGAGCGATCATTTAAAAACGTCTTGTCACACCAAGGGGACTGGTTACGTTATCTATGCAGTTGAAAATAAAGGAAAGGATTCTAATTTTTGATGACGATGCAATTTGTTAGACATTTATTAATCGTTCAAATTGATTATAGATTTTAAATATACACATTCAGCATAAAACTTAATCAAATTACAGATAATGCAGCTTAATTTCTCTATATAAGTAAATAGTGGCGTAGTTTTGCTCTTTCGCGAATTTTGTAAACGTTTTTGATATTCATGCCTTAAGTCTCATCTAAATTGAATAAATAAATTTTGATTTCATTTGAGTGTGTGTGGGTTTTTTATAGCCGCAATCTGTGTTATATCGTTGTAGCCAGTCTTACGTAAAATGGCGTTAGTTGTTAAAACGCCTCGTATAATAATAATAAAAGCCTTTATTGTTGTTACTTATACTAGTACATAAAAATGTGAAATACCAAATAATAAAAAATAAACACTAGTAATTAATCGACCAGCCGATCAATACCTTTTGTACAGCTTATCTCTTATAAGCCCTTTTATTAATGGCAACAATTTATCTTCAAAAAATTCAAAAGTCAAAAATCATTTAGGTAACAAAATGTACACTTATGACCGTCAAAAAAAGAAATATACTAAAGAAATATATTAAATGCTTCTAATTTTACATTTACTGCCAGTTCTCAAATCAAGGGCGTAGAACAGAAGAGAAGAACTGGCAATAAACTCTCCGCCACTCTTTTTAACCGCCAAGTCCTTTACACAACGTTTGTAAGGAGCTGCAACCATTACACCATGTTCCATTCCATCTATAAAGTCTCGTAACTAGAAGTTGTTATATAATTTACGATGTTATAAAGCAATGGAATTTTGACACGTTACAATGTGAGAAATAATGTTAAATCTTTAGTTACGACTAATAAATTGTTTCAATGTGTACATATATACAGAATGAAAAGTAAGAAACCTGGACGAATGACTAGTATCTAAAGACGCCCTGCTGTCTCCCCCGTGTGTCAAATGAAACGATTTCTTGGGTTAATAAATGAGAAACGCTTGGGAAGACGAACTTGCCACTTTCGATTAATCTTTCAACAACTTAAAGGTTTATTACAACTGATGTTTGCGAACTTAACTTTCCCTATTTAATTTATCTAAATATTGTTGATTAATAAAGTTATGGCGATATTTTAGTCGAAAATATGACTCCTTATTGGCTGTTTTTCAAAAATTAACGACTTGTGTGGATTAATGACATATTAAAAACAAGAAAGGTTTTAAAAGCATCGTTTATTGTTCAGTTAATAAAATACATTCTTTTATAATTGTAATAAGAGATTACCTGATACATAAAAATCTTATGTTATTATTATTATTTTCAAGGGATGTATAGAGGGAAGTGTCAACACAGACGTGGGCGCTGGAACTGCCTTCTTTTTCGTGTCTCTCCATTACTGGAGATTGGCAGTCATTTTTATGCAGCGTATCTTATACTGAGCCAGAAGCAGCATCTCTTCCACAGTCGCACAACCTGTCCACTTCCCAACGTTACGAAGCCCTTTTTTTTCTTCTACAAACACGCCTTTTACCCTGGATTTTACATATAGTAATTAATTGAATGATGTGGTAGCGATTATGGCGTGATGCCAAGTTTTACTCCATATTGAACTAAGCGCGAATTGACAACTATTAAGGAAAACCTTCCAAACTGGCTAAACAAGTATAGAATACGAGTATTCAATAGAAGAGTTGTATTTGGTATTTTATTTAAAAATAAATAAACTAACGTGAAAATGGGCCCGGCACACGGCAATAGGATACTAGAGCAAAAAAGTACTAAGATGCTGCCAAAGGTACAACAAACGAAAAAGAGGGAGACAAATTAAAAGGTGGATAAACCAAATTAAAGAAACAGCAGGTTTCATGGCAGAGAGTGGCAGTGCAGAGAGAAATGGCGGGATTTGTAGGAGGCTTCTGCTAAAAAAGGAATTACTAAAAAAAGATTTAAATATTGATGTGTAACATTTTAAGAAAACTAGATTTAGAGGTCTCGATACAACAAAGGATTAACCCCTAATTATTTTCCAAAGAAATTTCGGTCGAGATTTCCAATCAAAAATGTATTTTGAATTAAAGTATAGATTCTTTATCATCTCTGTTGTGTGTCTGGTTTTCTTGCCCGAAATTTACTGCATTTAAAATTAAAATAAATTCTTTAAAGGTATAAATAAAAAAAATATCTATTTAGATTCACACAACTCGATAGTGTATCGTTTAATTTTTTACTCCTTACTATGCAATAAGATATAAGAATAAGAGCAAGTTGGCCATCTTTGTCTGTTATACAGACATACAGGCCAGGCTTGAAGTCTGAGCTAATCCTGCTGGAAATTCTACGGTATAATTAAAATTATTTACCTATAAAAGGCGTATTGCTGAGAGGTGACCACCACACCACATGATCTAAGACTATACTGATATACTTTGGCTATTTGCATGCCCTTTTCACAAAATTGTACTTTTGTGACTCCTTGATAAGACACGCCCCACCAAACAATCACTGAAGGAAGATGACCACGTTGTACCTTTCCGGTCACTTGAGCAGGTTCTTTAGAACTGTGAGAGTACACTTTTTCATTTCACTTATTATAGGGTTCTTCAATCGTGAAAATTATATTTAAAAGATATTTTTGTGCTATGCGTATCGCTACAGAAGGCGTGATCGATCCACTCTCTTTAATTGTAAATATTTATTTAGGGCATCTCCTGCATATCAAAGATAAGCACCGAGCTTCAGGTCTTGTTTTATAATACGCGACAGAGTCCTAACGGAAATCTTGATTTGTCGCGATAAGATTTTTTGCTTCCTAATGGAGTTTCTGGCTTTGACAGCATTAACAGCCTTTGTAGTTCTAAAGTTCGTGGCCGCCTCGATCTTGACTGGTCTTCCACAAACGACATATTGATAGTACGATACAAACATACGGCTGATATCTAGCTTTTGAAGTGTCCGGATTATGACCGAAGTCTATGAGGTGTTTTTGCAAGGCGATCACTGCAATCCTATTTTCTTGAACACCTCATTCCATATTGTAATTTGATTACGAAAAAATGTGTAAAATGGCAAGAAATTGAAAATTTTTTAAACACGTGTTCCAAATTTAAAATAATAAATAACTTGAAAAAAGAAAAAAAACTGTAAAGTCGAAAAAATAACAGTATTTATGGCCACACTATTTTGTAATATATGGAATCTTTATTTAATTTTTTTTCTCTTGTCATTTGCTTTGAAGCAAGAGGAAATAAGGTTCTGGTGTTGATACCGCAGCCAATGTACCCTCACATTGCCACAAGACGTTGCCAGTTTTAACAAAGACATTAAATCTAATAATAAAAAAAATATGTGTGTGTACCAGAGTACACAGGTAAGAAGGGAAACTTTTTTACGACATATCATTTTTCTACTATTTGCAACTTCACGAAAATGGGGTAGATAAGGCTTAAGCCTTAAAAAAAAACAATTTTTTCAGTCATATTTATTCATACTTGCTAATTTTAACAGATTTATATACATTCACTGATACTTACAATCAAAAAGTGAGGTTAACCTCAAATAAATATTAAAATCACGTTTATACGTGTTGAATTTATAAAACGAAATGTATAATCACTCTCACTTTTCTTGTAAATTCACTTAAAAACCAAACTTAAAAACGAATATATTATTGTTATTATTATCAGATATTATACATTATATTCTTTACGTCACTATACTAAACTTCGATAAAAAAAGCAACATGGCGCGTAACCGAAAAACGTGACGTTTTCTTACAAAATTTCTCCCATACGTCGATAAAGAAGTTTCACTTCAATTTATTAATGAATCACCTTTTCTTCTGTCATATTCTTACGTTCTAGGATATACCCGAATGTAAATATAACTTTATATTACTTAGAGTAGTAAGTAGGGCAACCAGCGGTTTAACGGTTTTCGGGGGATCTCTTCGAGGCCACAACTCAGCATTTGACTACTACCATTGTTTTATAATTTATACCTTTATTGGTGACATTCAGTATTAATATTATATAAAATAAACCCGTGTTTAAGATACTTAATCTAATACATCAAATGTGCTTTGTTCCAGCTGATTCAAATATTTTCTGCTGTTGCATGTTGTAATGTTAGCATGTCTTATCCAAGTTGCACCTATTCTCTTTATATAGTCTGCCCATCTCTTTCTCTGCCTTGCAACCTGCTATATCTCGTCATGTGCCCAGTCCAGCGCCATTTCAATTGCCTTATTTTCTTTATAATATCCTCTACTTTGGTCGTTAATCTTATTTCTGCTGCTCTTTTGCGATGTCTCAGTCACACCCACCATGCTTCTTTCAACTTCTCTAGAATGTTCTCAACTTTAAACCAAGACTTCTTACTAGTAAGTGTCTAATAAATAAATACTGGCGTAGAAGAAATATATTGTATTCTATATCGACGGTGGAAATTACAAGTCTATAGCGTAGTTATTAAAGCGTACCTAATGGAGAATTTCCTTGGTCTTCCGTTCAGTAGGTATTTCATCTATGAATGAAATTTCTAGATTCTGTGAAAATTCGTATTTAATTTTGTCTAGTAGGATCCCAACAGACAAGTCACTCATCTGATGTGAAGTAATACCGCCCATGGACAATCAGATTGCTTGCAAGTGCGTTGCCGGCCTTTTTAGAATTGGTGCACAGTTTTTTTCTTATTAAGTTAAATTGGTTCGGAAATCATCATTTTAACATCAGGTGAGCTTCCTGCCCGTTTGCCCCCTGTTCTGTAGAAAAAAATACTCAATGGCCAGCTGTCTTAAGAAACGCTCAGTTGTGCAACACGGACATCGAGGTTATTCGGATTTGTATTCTGCCTTGACGTCTGATGATGAATCACAGCTATTATATAGTAGCTATTAGTGCGAACAACCCTGAACACTGCATGTTAAATGCGGTAGAAGATGTATGACCCCACATCTCTACGCGTTTTAATTCAGAATAATGCGAAACGAATAGTATTCGTGAATAATAAGTTTTTAATATTTGTTTAATTAACTGACTAGCTACGAATATTTTGTATGAAGCACCAAAAATAGAAAGGTTGTTTAAAGTTCCATGCGTTCGCTAAATATGTGAAATTTCAGGGATTTTATATAGTTAAATGAGTGGTTTAGGGAGTTCTGTAAGCGCGTAGAATAGTTATAGCACGTAAAACTTGAGTTTAATTACTGTGAAACACTTTTAGTTTCGGGTTGGTAAACACAGTAGGTTCACCGCCTATTTGCCTGTGAAACAGCCATTGAATCTCATTTTTGATAGGTGATTCGTGAAAATGACAAAATATGTTCTTTTTATTTTCATTTATTTATAAATTAAATCAGATCAAAAATCATTTATTCATATAGGTAACATAATGTACACTTATGAACGTCAAAATATACTTTAAATGATTCTAATTTTACATGTATTGCCAGTTTTCAAATCAAGGGCGTAGAACGGAAGAGAAGAACTGGCAATAAACTCTCCGCCAATCTTATTAATAGCCAAGTTTTTTTTACACAATGTTTGTAAGGAGCTGCAACCATTACACCATGTTCCATGTGACATATTGAGTAATAAAGAATAATAAAATAAATTAAAAACAAAGATATGTCCTCTATCAGCAGGAGGCATGGTGAAATAGGAGCACGCACTTACATACTCGTGACGCAAATACGTAGTAAAAACAACTAATATCACCGCATACACGAATTCACGACACAGTACGGTGACAGTACGACCAGTCACCACAAGTCGCTCGTGAACGGCACGAGTATGACGCATGGCCAGCCATGGGCCCCCTCGCCATATTTTAGGGAGAGAGACAACCATAGACCCAGAGACCCGACGCCGCCACAAGCAATGATATTTAAGTGAGCATGACGATCCTTGAAATGTGGACTTGGCTACACAAGAAAATAGTTATAATACTAATGATACTGAAATAATTTGATACCACATGAATCACGGTTTGTTCCCACTTTACATTTAAAAAAAGTCGTAGATGTCGACGATCGCCCCATAGTCTGAAAATGCAGCCGAGAGATTCAGTCGCGTTACCTATTTATACTGAAGCAATTCATATCCAAGCACTATGATCGTTTAAGTATTCATTTATATTATAATAGGCCTTAGCAAGCAGTTTTACTTTAATGTTCGATTTTAATTTATTTATTGACAATATTTGTATCTCACTAGGGATTTTGTTGAAAAAACGTATGCGTACTTGTTTTATGCAGCCTTGTCTTTGGTGCGCTTATTTTGTCTTTATTACAAGTACTATAATTATTTATGGATTAATTATATCATTTATTAATTATATTATTTATTATTAATTATATCATTTTAAATAGAACAAATTTTTGTTTAAGTGCTTCTTTTATATCGTATACATTGAAAAACAAAAAAGTCGACTTTGTTCCATTCAAAATCATAAACATAAATTGTCGATTACCTAAACATTCGTTGTGGTCGTAAATGCACAATAAAATTTTATTCTCCACTAGTAACGATTCCGCACATATTCAGAAAAATCGGAATAACAATCGAATGCCGGGAGGGGTTGATATTTATACGGAATATTCAGAGATGGAAAAATGTTAGAAAATATCTCGGTGGAATCGAGATGAAAGCCTTTTTACCAACGTTTCAAGTGCCATTTCAGTATAAAAGATACTTTTGCTTTTTTAAATTCACTTTTGATTTTACCGCTTAATGGTGTGGTCTTTTTGATAAATAACAAAAATATATTTTTTTCTATTGTCTTAGTGATTTAAAAAAAACGTCAATTTTAATACTGACCTCAGCTTAGCGGTTTAAAGCTTAGCATGGCATTTCCATCTCCGTAAACCAAATATTTGTATGGGATTGGCAGACACAAAAAGTTGAACTCTTAATTCCCCTATAAGCCATGGCTATATACTATATCGATAAGCAACCAAAACGTTGAGATATAAAGCAATGAATTTATACCGAAGACAAAGAAGAACTTTGCATAATTAAGATAACAATCAAAAGTCTTAACAAATAAGAATCATACAATTTGCAAACATAAAAATGATGTCAGTAAATCCGCGTAAGTGCAAAACAGATTCCATTACGGAGAACACACAAATGAAACGGTTCATGTCTGAAATTAAAAAGATGAAACAGATATGAATGGATCTGATATGAAAAGGCGGGCTCTTATACGCGAATGCGTGGCGTCGATTTTGAAGTCTTCAGCTGGTTTTATGAAGCGAAAATTGCGAATGCTTTATACTTTTGTATTTTAAGATTTAAATGAGCAGTGTAAGTTTAGTGGCTTGAGCATGCAACTCTCATACCTGAGGTTGTAGATTCGATCCCCAGCTGTACACCAATGGACACTTGTGCAGCAATGGATCTGTGCCTCAGATTTCTGAATCTGTTTCATGATCATTTTTCAATGTAATAGGCAAGTAGGTGATCAGCCTCTTGTGTCTAAGACATGTCGGTCTCACGATATTTTCCTTCACCGTTCGAGCGAAAGTTAAATGTTAAAAAGAAAGATATTCCATTGGTGGACAGCCGGGGACCAAAACTGCAACCTCAGAGATGAGAGTCGCACTTAAAAGCCACTAGGCCAACACTGCTGTATGCTCAATACAGCTGTATAACAAGCCTATAATAATATGTATAGCGATAAATATAGTACATAAAACGTATTAAAATTCATATGCAAACGCAGACCGGCGCTACTCAGTGTTTGCTTAATAATGCACACGCCACCACTTGGCGACTCGTGTCGTTGACCTAATGTGACTTGGACTAAGTTATATACAGCTTATAAAAGTCGCTGGAACACTTCCACTCAGTAGGTTTATGCCTTCGTTTTCGTAATTAAAAGCCATCGTTATAACATAGTATTAAGATATATTTTTTGAAAGTAAAACAATATAGTTTAAGATTGATATGTAGATTGAAGGGATTTAGTCAAGCGTTGAAGTTTAACAACGCTTTAAGGTTACTAAACAAAGTTACACGCCGCGTCCACATATATGTACTCGGGTTCTGTGATTGTTAGCTGAATTGTACTGTGAGTTATCTAGACACCCTGAGAGATTCAAAACCCAGCTGTGCACCCGATTTTCTGATGCATTTAACACTTATTCGTACGTAAACGCAAACGTAACAGGAATGACTTAAGGTGGCGACTTACATCGAATTTCCGCTCGATGTGAATATTTGCATGAAAATTTGTTCTTTATGAGCATGCTCACAACAATGCTAACACCTGAATATTCACGATTCGCCTGTGCTCCATCCAATCCACAGTTGAAGTCAAAATGACGGACCTAGAGGTGGCTGCGACTGACTTGTAATGTAACATTCTAAGGGATTCGCCAAAAAAACCGACAGCCGAGGTGAGTATGGAACTGTTTGGCTCGATATACTGACATGCCGAATATTCGACTTTAAACGTGCTCAGTCAGTTAACACCTTTAAATTCAAAAAGTCGACGGGGTCAAAAAGATGTCAGGCACAGAATGCCAACCCTTCATATTAGAAAACAAATGATCACGCAATGGAAACAGAAACCTACAAACCTGGTTAATTTATCTACCTATAATATAAAATTAAGTCCCCCCTCGACCATGGCCGAGTCTGTCTGTATGAAGGCGATAAACTGAAAAACTGAACGGAGATTGTATGCTTCATATATGGAGAGTGTAATTTCTCAGAATGTTTCATTTATTTTGGCTCTTTGTAATATGTTGATTAATATAACGATTATAGCTAAAGAGATCAGTGACATCTTACTAAATTACTAGAAATCAGCTGCTGCTACTAAAATTCTCATTCTAGATATTGTATTCAAAGTAAAATTTCTTGAAGTAGACAGAAAAAAATCAAACGCAAGTAAATACCGGTTGATTCTTATTCTTCAAAGACACTTATAATTAATCACGCCTATAAACTCGAGATGTAAGTGCTATCGACAACTCGTAGCAATTACGACACATTTAAATGTAATTTAATCATTGCCTCACGACTTCATTCACGCAACAGGAAAGCGCAAATCATTTGATTTATACCACATTAGAACTGGTATCGAAATCGCTGTTTATCAAAGAAATTACTATGGTAATGCCGGAGTTTCATGATACAAGTTTTTTAAGCTAGGATAGCTAGCTAGTACTGGCATTGTGACCTGGCTTGGAACTTACTAGTTCTGTTTACTGACCACACGTCTATAATGAGCTGCATGCGAAAAAAGCACTATTCGACCTCATAAGTTACTTTGAAAACTGTGCCAATTCGCACTAGATGAATTAGAAGAAGAATTACAAAAACTATCCGTCTGTCGCTGTCTTTAATTCGCCACAATTTTTTGTAGTGCTGAATCACGTTTAGATTAGTCTTTGTAACTTGGAAGGGTGGCGTTCCACAGATATTCATGGTTACGGTACAGTTGTACAAAAACACGTCGCGGTGACAAAAATAGACGAAACGGGTGGCACCTGCTTACTAGCCAACTTAAAACTAGCTTCGTCGGCCATATGAAGGTATACAAGCCAGGATAGTAAAATCAGTGGTGGGGGGCACTACTATCCTAAAAAATAGAACTCAATCCTATTAAAAACTATCCTGGCTTGTAAGCTAGCTCAGAAATGAAGTTTTGTTTACACAAAGCCGGAAGTACTAGCTTGCTAGCTTACTGACACTAGCTTGATATCCCAGCTTGAAAAACTAGCCTCGTGTAACACGGGCATTAGTGTTATAGTTTTACTATTTAAAACAAAAACTTGATAGCGTATATATTAGAGTAAATATCACGCATCGATTAAAAAATAGTAACTCGCGTCTAGTGCAAATAAACCATTTCGTTTTTAAATATCCGAACCGAAAAGTTGTACTGTAGAGAGATTTAAAAATCGAAACTGAAACGAGCTGTGTATTAATAATAATAATATATTTTTCTTCGATAACATTTTAACCATTTCCGTTAGTTCAACGTTTGGATGATTTTGAAATGATAAAAGAGTATTCGCAGTTAACGAACAACATTATTCTGTTAACAAACGACGCGAATATTTAAATATTAAAAATACTTTTCTAGCTAAGAAAACCTTGTATACTTTATCATAACAGCAGTGTATCGTAGCTTCAGCGTGACTCATCTCTGAGGTCGTAGGTTCGATCCCTGGCTGTGTGATTGTACTCTTTTTCTATGTGCGCATTTAACATTTACTCAAATAGTGAAGGATACCAGCATGAGGAAACCGGCTTGTCTTAAACCCAAAAAAGTTGATGGCGTATGTCAGGCACAGGAGGCTGATCACCTCCTAGCCTTATAGCCTATATAGCCTATTAACAAATCTATTAAGAAATCTGAGGCCCAGACCTAAAAAAAGATTGTATTGTATAAAGGAACCTTGCCTTTAAAAAATTACCTTTCCCTTGAAAGGATTACTCCGCAATGCATCGGGGTGCGACATGCATGCACCGTCTAGGAACTCGATATATACATAAATTATTCTTTAAATGATTTAAACAATTTTGGATGCATTTTTTTTAATCCGAGTTTATTTATTTATTTCGTAATCCTACAGCTAACATAAATTATATAAAATTACAAACAAATACACTGAAAATATAGCCAAAGATGGAATACATAATACATTTTACTACAAAAATATTTACAAAAGGGAATTGAAATAATTGTGATTTAATTTATTTAACTAAGCCTAATTTGGTTGTGCAGTGTGATGGTGTAAAAGTGTGGGTATGTACGTGATGGTGTGTATGTGGGTGTGCTCATGATGTAGGTGATTTTGCGCTATGGATATTCTTAATCCACAATGCTAAAAGGCCAATAGTGGTCATTGTATGTCCGGGCAGGAGTATGAAATGTATTTGCGCATCGCCTGCCTAAAAGTTGCAGGGGTATGTGGTACCCACACCAGAACCTGATTCATTGATTGGGTGAGCAATACCCCCTTAAACCACCTCGAGTATTTTCTACAAAGCCGCGTTACAAAAGCTGCGGTATATCACTCCGACCTAACACTCAAAAACCTCCAGTGCATTACACACTACAACTTCTCTCTTCTTCATCTTCTCCTATTTCCTCCGCGTCTAAGGTGATGCTTGATGGTGCCGCAAAATATCTGCATAAAGAATGAATTTTAATATAGTTTTCCTTTTTAGTAAATTACCTTAGACCTAAATTACTTATTACTCTTAAGTTAGGCTAAATCGTAATATCATGTCTTCGTAAAGACACATGTAAAAAAATCGTTTTCCAACCGAGCCTAATTAATGTTCATACAACATTTTAACATTCATACTTTTTTACCTAATGTCGGCGAACAATGATGTATTTTTTAATTGTAGTAAACGATTTCGACATACACAGTAATTCCAATGGGAATTGAACCCATTAGAACAGCCTCGTTAATTAATCATTATACCTCTCTGGAGTTTATTAATTGGAGGTGCATTCGAAACACTCTCAATGGAGACTTGACATTATGCCTTTGATTTCGACGTCTACTTCAACGTGTGCAGTTCTGTTAACTTCATTTGCTTTTTTAAGAGACAAAAATAGCTTGATGCGATGTTTTAACGATTTTCTAACTTTGTAGAGAATAATGCGTTATTTGAGTGGTGTGACTTCTGCTTTATATTTCTTAGTTACAGATTTTTAAATTGTAACAGAGATTTTAAAACGTTGACCAAGAATTGTTTATTTCTTCCCTGAGTCAAAACCTTATAAAATTACACGAATTGTAAAGCTGTTCTTCGAGTTTTTGAAGTCAGTTAAAAAAGGTTTTTTTAACAGTGCTACTTTAGACAGTCTATATTTATTTATTTGTCACCACAATTTCAAAGAACTTAGACATAGACTAGACATATCATTTATTACAATCAAAAGACACACATAAACACACAAAATAACAATAATAAAAGAGAAAAAATTAAATAAAAGATATGTTGAGAGATATATAATTTTTTTCCTTTCCCATTCGGTTCGTCTCAAGTGAAGTGCGTGCTGTGTCTGTACCAATTACAGACTCCTAACTCCTAGCTCAGCATTATGCTCATATGTCTTCCTGCCAGAGACCACATCAGCTAGTTGCTCAGTCGCAAAAAAAAAAATACTACATATATTAAAAATAGTAGAAAATAATAATAGTAAAAGTTAGCAATATCAGTAAAAATTTTACTTGTACAAATTAAATAAAATTAAAGGTTAAAAATTGATAGATAGATAGATTGATTAAGAATTAGATTATTTTTTTACTGGGCGGATTAAAACTAGATTTCGTAGGATTTTTTTAACTTAATCCACTTATAACTTTATGATTTACTCTGAGAAGAGAATGTGTATCCTAGTCTTTCTAAGCCTGTCACAATATGGCTTGTGCTGGTACGGAAATTTCTTTATGAATGTACCATTTTCTATATGATTTGTAATTAGAATTACAGACAGCCGCACCCAAAGTAATTAAAAAGTAAAAATCAGTGGCACTACAACATTTTTAGGTCAGATTTTGTAATCTGTTTCATGATCATTTATTAATATATGTGCCTGACACACGCCGTCGACTTTTGGGTCCTAGGCCAGTTAGTTTCCATACGATGTCATCCTACACTATTCGCGCGAATGTTTAACGCATAGACAAAAAGTCCATGCACAGCCGGGGACTGAAACTCAGGGATGAGAGTCACATGTTGAAGTAAGTAGGCCCACACTACCTACCTTTTAAAGGCTGGCAATACACTCGCGAACCCTCTGGCATTGTAAGTGTCCATGGGCCATCACTTAACATCAGGTGAGCCTCCTGCCCGTTTGCAACCTGTTCTATAACATAACAAAAAAAAACCTACAGTAATTAATTAAAGGAAACCGATAAGCAAAAAGCAACTTGTCAATGTTTGAAATGAACTATAATAATAATAATTATTATTATTATCTTTATTTCTTCTCTCACATATACATACAAGGTTACAGTGATTAAAGCTATGATGATAACATTTGAAAGTGTATGTGAGAGACTGGTCTCTGTAACAGGAGACCTGAGTGACAGATAGCCAGCCTCTCCGCCACCGGACCGGAACACGTACAATATAATAGGTCAATGTCTTAATATACAATAGAAGAAAAAAAAAGTAAACGCTATAAGAAAACATTGCAAACAGAGATATAAAATTAAATTTGGTGTGTGTATGCGCATGCGCTAGTGTGTGTCTCTATGTGTATGTGTGTGCGTGTGTGTGTGTATGTGTGGGTGATTGGGTGTTTTACAGAGTAACAGTTAATAAATTTTCTGTTTCATCATAACTCAACGTCTTCAGCCAAGTAGTAACTGTTTTTTTACATTCATATATTGATAGAGGGTAAATGTTAATTTTTCCATTTAATTTATTATATAGGTAAAGAAGTTATCCATTGTGTAATACAACTAAATTTAACACACACAAAGAAAAACATTTTCCTGTAAGCTCAAGATTTCCTTCAACATATATGTTGGCGACTCATAAATAGAAACATAAATAAATTATAAGATAGGTTAGAATATTGTAACTCTATAAATAGAAATTAAGTATGAGTGTTACGAGTTATAAGTTAGACAAAATATTTACACATAATGTAAGTGAGAAATATTGGTAAATTATAAATGTAAATTTATTAAATAAATAAATATAATGCTTCGTCGAATAAAAGGGTCACACAGCTCTCGTCGCGGTATACCGGCGCAAATATATGTAAGCGTAGCTCTCGTCGCGGTATACTTGTGTGGTACTTAAGCCCGGCGAGATCTACGGCGCGCCAGTCTCGGCAGGAGTCTCGACGGTCTCGACAGTCTCGGCAGTCTCGGGAGTCTCGGTTCAGTCTCGGCTCAGACTTCACACGGTGCAGACACGCGTAGAGACTCGGGCTCTATCCCGTGACAACGAGCTGTGACCCACGAAGAATCGGCGAAGCAAGAAACAAGAACAAGGCGCAGTTTCATTTCGAGACAACACCTACAATTACGCACTAGCAGGGGTGCGTGGGTCGAGGCGGTACCAGCGCTACGTCGAGCCGTCTTGACAAACGAGTACGAAGTCAAACCCCACCGGTATACAAAGCCGCACCGAGGTTACTTAGGTTACCGCACGGGTGTTATCAAACGAACACGCTTAAACGTACTATACCGTGCAGGCCTGAGTATATCTGAGGTGTCGTGGGGGTTGGCGCAATCAATAGTGGTCCTTCGAGCCGGATCCTGCAAAAATAGTGGAGTGAATCAAGAAGTGAATATTGCGAGAAGAAAATGCCAGTCACAAGATCACAGAACGGGATGCAGCGAGGGGAATCGACGTTGACTGTTACCTCCGCCACTACGTCCGAATTCCGGACTACAGGCGAAGAGATAACGATCGAGCAGTCCACGTCGACGAGCGCAGCCAGCCACTCAGAGCAAGCATTCACTCTGACACCAGCGGGTTATACCCGGCGGGCCGCATCTAGAGCCGTATCAAAAGCCAGCTCAAGAAGACTAGCCCAGGCCAGAGAAGAGTTGGCTCGCTGTGAGCTGCGGGAAGCGCAGGCAGCAGCACGCCTGGCCAGATTACGATTAGAAGCAGAAACGGAAGAGGAAGACTCCGTTATAGAAGACGTCAACGATGACAGTGAAGAAAAGGTAGCACACTGGATGCGCTCATCGGCACAAAAGCCAGAAGAAATAGAAACAAAGAGCGACATTCGAGCAATAGCCGACGCAATAAAGGAAGTCATGACGAGACATGCAGCACCGCAACCGAAATACATTCAAGAGCTGCCAATATTTGAAGGGGACAGCACCGAATGGACGGCGTTTCGAGTCGTATACGAAGATACATCTCCGATGTTCTCTGACATTCAGAATATGGCGCGGCTACGTAAAGCGATTAAAGGCACGGCAAGAGAGAGTATTAAGAGCCTCTTGTACTCAGAAGCGACGCCGGAAGAAGTAATTAACGCTTTACGCCGAAGATTTGGTAGACCCGACGCATTGGTGCTAGCCGAACTGGAGAAATTAAAGGCGCTTCACAGAACGACGGAAAATCCCAGGGACATATGCGTTTTTGCGAGCCAAATAAACAACAGTGTGGCCGCCATAAAAGGATTGAAGAGACCGCAATACCTCTACTCACCTGAAATCGTGAAAATTATCATAGAGAAGATGCCACCAATTCTAAGGTTCAGATGGTACGATTACACAGCTGCGAGGGAAGAGGAATCGTTCTCTGATATTCAAACAATAAGCAACTTCCTCAATTTAGAAGCGGATAAATGCGGTGCATTCGCGGTACTCGAAGACAGCAAAAGGGTGTCGACGACCGAACGACCGAGCGCAACGATAAAAAAACCGGTGAAGCAAGCTACTTTTAATATTGCTGAAAGGAGTAGACCAGAAGAAATCAAGTGCCCAGACTGTGAATGCAACCATAAGCTCAAAGACTGCCAAAGATTTCTGAATGCGGCAGTTAACGAGAGATGGGAAACAGTTAAGTTAAGAGACTTAAAGTCTGTTTCAAGTGTCTCACTGCGAAACACCGGAAAGAAAAATGCCGAAGACCACCGTGCAAGATGTGTCGAAAATGGCACCATAGCCTATTACATGTGACGTCAGAGAGCGAACATTGTCGCGAAGAGGCAGCGACCGAAACAGCGACGGTCAATACAATTAGTACACCAAAAGCCATTCTTAAGATGCTTAAGGTGGAGATATACGGACCGGCTGGGAGCAAACAAGTACTTGCGCTGCTAGATGAAGGCTCAACGGTGACACTGCTCGACGAAAGTGTGGCTTCAAGCATCGGCATAAAGGGTCCTCGCGAAACCTTAAACATAGAAACTATCGGCGGAGGGCAAATGAAAAATCACGAGTCCATGATTTTAGATGTCGAAGTGAAAGGGATCAAGCAAGATCAGAAGAGCACACTGAAGCGGGTTAGAACTATCAAGGAGCTCAAATTAACCCCACAACTCGTCGATAAAACCCGACTTAAGAAGTATCATCACTTGCGGGGTTTACTACAGGACGTGTGCTACGAAGCCGAGGCGCCGAAGCTGCTCATTGGCCAAGACAATTGGGAATATATTGTCTCGTTACAGATACGACGTGGAAAGCCAGGGCAGCCGGTGGCATCAAGAACAAAGTTAGGGTGGGTTATCCATGGCTTCGATAGCAACGGCGTGTCTCCGATTAATTATGTGAACACATGTGCACACGCAAGCGTCGTCGAAGATAAAATAGATCAGCTGGTGAGGGAACACTTTAATATTGAGTCTTTAGGAGTTCAGCCGAAGAAGCCGTCAACGGATATAGAACAGCGAGCACTAGAAATATTGGAAAGAACCAGTCGACAATTGGAAGATGGCAGGTACGAGGTCGGTCTGTTGTGGAAAAGCGAAGACTTACAACTTCCAAACAATTACACAGCAGCTCTCAACAGATTTCAAGGAATAGAAAAAAAGCTGCGTAAGGACGCTAAGTTAAAAAATGAATATAGTGCGCAGATAGAAAACCTTTTGAAAAGCAACTACGCTGAAGAAGCACCAGTCGACTGCAGATCCAAAAAAAAATGGTACCTACCTCATTTTCCAGTGATTCACCCTCTTAAAAAGAAGCTGAGAATTGTCTTCGACGCTGCAGCAAAATACAACGGAGTGAGCCTCAACGATGTTCTGCTGTCCGGACCAGACTTACTACAGTCAATATTTGGAGTGCTACTGCGATTTCGTCAAGGCCCTGTAGCGATAGCGGCCGATATAAAAGAAATGTTTCTGCAGGTGAAAATATCGGAAGAAGATAGAGACAGTCTTAGGTTCCTATGGCGAAAAGACAAGGAAGAGCAAGTGAAGGAATACAGAATGTCATCAGTGATTTTTGGAGCCGTATCGTCGCCTTGCACCGCGATTTATATAAAAAACAAGAACGCAAAGGCCTTCTTACATAAATATCCAGAAGCTGCGCAAGCAATAGAGCGGAATCACTATATGGATGACTATCTGCAAAGCTTCCACAGTGTTGACGATTGCAAACGAGTAATGCAGCAAGTTGACTTGATCCACAAGAACGCGCACTTCGAGCTACGAGGATGGGCGTCGAATAAAAAAGAGATCGTAGAAGCCGGTAGCGAACAGGAAGTGCACATAGGTGAAAACTAAGAAAAGACCTTGGGACTGAGATGGCTGACATCAGAGGATTGTCTTGGATTTAGAAGCCAATTTAGAAGAATCCCTGACGAGATAGCACGAGGCATGCAGACTCCAACAAAACGAGAAGTCACGGGAGCTGTGATGTCTACCTTCGACCCACTCGGACTGCTTTCACCCATTCTCATTCAAGGAAAGAAGCTCATCCAAAAGATATGGCGCAGTGGTGTCGGATGGGATGACCAAATCACTGAAGACGACACCGAAGCTTGGAAGAGCTACCTAGAGCATATCGGTAGAATAAAAGACATCTGCCTGCCGCGATGCATGTCACCATTCTGCACTGAGGGGGAGCTGCATACTTTCACAGACGCGAGTGAGACAGCGTATGCAGCCGCAGTATACTGGCGAACCAGAGGTAATGGAAAATACTTGGTAAACCTCGTCGCAGCCAAGTCGAGAGTGACGCCTCTAAAACCAATCTCCATGCCGAGACTTGAACTGCAGGCAGCGTTGTTAGGAGCTAGACTTGCAGACTCAGTGGCCAGAGAACTCGATCTGCAAGTTACAAGGAAAACCTTTTGGACGGATTCGAGTGTTGTACTTTCTTGGATAAAGGCAGATCCCAGAACATTTAAGACCTTTGTAGCTCATCGAATTGCGGAGATAGAGGATCTTACAAAACCGCAGGACTGGAGATGGGTGCCGACAGCGCAGAATCCTGCCGATGATGCAACTAGAAGTCCACCGGAAGAATTTAACGCGGAACATAGGTGGTTCAAGGGTCCAGACTTTCTGTCAAAAGACGAAGAAGAGTGGCCAGCTCCGCGAAGTTTTAAAAAAGAAAAAAGCGAAGAAGACAAAACGACGGAGCAGGTGAATATACTTCGCCACAGTGAAATTACTCCGGTTCCTGAAAACTTTTCATCGTGGACAAGATTGTGGAGATCGACTGCCAGAGTACTACAATTCATCAATCTTTGCAAAGAAAAGAAGCTGTCGAAGCATGAGTGCTGCAATAAAAGTGCAAAAAAGAGGCAATTCCTTCCGATCGGTGAGATACACCTATTAAGAGCAGAGGAGGTTCTGATCGCCCAGTGTCAGCAAAGCAGCTTTAAACAAGATATTAAAAATCTCATGCAAGGGCGAAAGACGGAGAACCAAAGCCAATTGAAAAGGCTAGACGTCACTATAAAAAATAAACTTATAAGACTACAAGGGAGAGCAAAAACAGTAGCGGGCATCGATAATGACTACTTAACACCCATTGTACTGGATGGCAGGAGCGTCATTGGGAGACTGATAATTAAACATTACCACGAGAAATACAACCATGGTAATCAAGCTACGGTAATGAATGAAATCCGCCAAAAATATTGGATGTTGGGCTTGAGATCAGTGCTGCGTAGTATACAGCAAAACTGTCAACATTGCAAGCTGAGAAAAGGTAAACCATCGGAGCATCCAGCGGGCAACTTACCTCAAGAAAGGCTGAGACATGGTGAGCCCGCTTTTACGTGTACAGGTGTGGACTACTTCGGTCCAATGCTTGTGGCGATTGGAAGACGAAGAGAAAAGCGATGGGGAGCCTTGTTTACCTGCCTGACCACAAGGGCAGTACACATCGAGATAGTGCCCAGCCTGACGACGGACTCTACAATTATGGCGTTAAGGAGATTCGCAGCACGAAGAGGGATGCCAAAAGTAATTTATTCCGACAATGGAACAAACTTCGTCAAAGCTAATAAAGAAATCCAAACCGCCATCGCGGAACTTAAAAAAGAGGAAGTCGTCACGGAAGCAGAAAAGGTTGGCGTACAGTGGAAATTTATTCCGCCTGGCGCACCGAATATGGGAGGAGCTTGGGAACGATTGGTGCGCTCAATTAAGGTGGCACTAGACGTTACATTAAAGGAGCGCATTCCACGAGAGGAGGTACTGCATACGCTGCTGTTGGAAGCAGAACACATGGTTAATTCCAGGCCAATAACCAACTTAGCCGACAATTCGGAAGAAGAGGCGCTAACACCAAATCACTTTCTTATTGGGCGATCCAGTGGAGCTGCGCGCATAGGGCATTTTCCCGATGCAAAGCTGGTGGGCAGAGAAGATTGGAAGACCGTCCAACGACTCTCTGATCACTTTTGGAGGAGATGGCTACGGGAGTACTTGCCCACGCTACTGCCCAGAAAAATGACAGGCCGACGGGAAGGCGAGCAGCTGCAGCCAGGCGACGTGGTTCTTATCGTGGATCGCACGCTACCACGATGCACTTGGCCGAGGGGAATCATCGAAACCACGTACCCCGGGCCCGACGGAAGAACCAGAGTCGTGGACGTCGCGACCAAAGGTGGAGTGTTACGAAGACCATCGTCGAGGATCGTGATCTTGGTGCCTGCGAAGTCGCCGTGCAGGAACGACGGTGCTACGCACGAGGGGGAGAATGTTGGCGACTCATAAATAGAAACATAAATAAATTATAAGATAGGTTAGAATATTGTAACTCTATAAATAGAAATTAAGTATGAGTGTTACGAGTTATAAGTTAGACAAAATATTTACACATAATGTAAGTGAGAAATATTGGTAAATTATAAATGTAAATTTATTAAATAAATAAATATAATGCTTCGTCGAATAAAAGGGTCACACAGCTCTCGTCGCGGTATACCGGCGCAAATATATGTAAGCGTAGCTCTCGTCGCGGTATACTTGTGTGGTACTTAAGCCCGGCGAGATCTACGGCGCGCCAGTCTCGGCAGGAGTCTCGACAGTCTCGACAGTCTCGGCAGTCTCGGGAGTCTCGGTTCAGTCTCGGCTCAGACTTCACACGGTGCAGACACGCGTAGAGACTCGGGCTCTATCCCGTGACAACGAGCTGTGACCCACGAAGAATCGGCGAAGCAAGAAACAAGAACAAGGCGCAGTTTCATTTCGAGACAACACCTACAATTACGCACTAGCAGGGGTGCGTGGGTCGAGGCGGTACCAGCGCTACGTCGAGCCGTCTTGACAAACGAGTACGAAGTCAAACCCCACCGGTATACAAAGCCGCACCGAGGTTACTTAGGTTACCGCACGGGTGTTATCAAACGAACACGCTTAAACGTACTATACCGTGCAGGCCTGAGTATATCTGAGGTGTCGTGGGGGTTGGCGCAATCAATAATATATATGTAAAGATTATAATATAATCTGTATGAAGACTTACGTAGTAGATACAGACGCGGGTGAACCTGCAGCCGAAAGTAATATGAACAAACCTACCTCTATTGTTTGTCAACGATCTTGCAGTTCTCGAATGTTGGATAAACAAAAACCCAAACTTGCAACAACGAATGGCTCACAAAGATAAAAGCTATTCTTGGCAAAGCTTACTTCAAATATATACATATAGTGCCTACGGGTCGTGAGCAACTGTAATGTAGATAAGTAATAGTATAAGAAATAAATATATTAAAAAAGTTTTTATTATTATTGTATTTAATACAAATTCTTCCAATCGTCTCTCACGTTCACTACTATTACCCAATCCAATTTAATTTAAAAAATAAGTGTAATGTGTATCTTAACAGATATGTAGTGGCTTTCTACTTTCTATATTACAATTTGTTAATAAACGGTTTGTATCCGGCACAGTGGGAATCACAAATAAGCAATACTATTTTAGGCTAGAACCTAAGGCTTTGAGAAATCTTTTTTTTTTGTACGCGATCTCTGACGGAATGAGGCCCCCTCCAAATTCTTCCAATTGTCGCTACTATTATACAATATTATACCGAGTACTATAAATAACTAATACGTAAGAAATTATTAAAAAAATAATGTGTATCTCAACTGATATGTAGTGGCTTCCTTATTAACAATAAAATTATACTTTGCTCATAGGGTCATGGAAAAATCGCAATAATCGTAAATCAACGGCTTGTATCACGCACAGAGGACTAATTATAATAATTATCAATGAAATTTAGCTTTTTTTTGTTTCGCATGATTATTTATTTACTTTTTCATGTAAGCTGGATTAATTGAAAATCGGATTAATTTTGATTAACCATTGGAAGGTGGTGAATATTAATGAATATATAACTGTTAATATTGATTGACATTACACAGAGGATTTAATAACCAATATCGGAAACGGAATTAACTGTTAAAACCATTATGAATATTCATTATAACGGTACATTTCAAAGGGAAATCTGTGAAAATTAAATTATGTATTTCCACACCGTTTTACACTAAATGGTTTAAAAAATCAATAAGCATATTACCGTCATAATTAAATCTAAAGCAAAGGTTCACCAGAAGGTCGCAAGTGCGTTGCCGGGCTTTTAAGAATGGCTACACTTCTACATAAGTCAAATTTATTCGGAAATGCTTCAGTGGGCAGCTGGTTCCACATAATCATTGTGCACTTCAAAATCTGCCAATTGAAACGTTCACTTCTAGAACGACGGACATTGAGTTAATACGGATGGTATTTTGTATTCTCCCTTAACGTCCGACAGTGAAACTCAGCTGCAGGTATTATTCCGGACAGCTCGTCCGAACACTCTCCATGGTAAATGATTACGTCACGGAAAGTGACTAACACTAACTGTGGAACATGCGGTCTGTCAATTGTCACTTTGACATTTTGGAAATTTTTATAAGAGATTTGCACAATAGCTACAGATTACGCTCGCAAAAATGATTACGTCACGGAAAGTGACTAACACTAACTGTGGAACATGCGGTCTGTCAACTGTCACTTTGACATTTTGGAAATTTTTATAAGAGATTTGCACAATAGCTCTGTAGCTATTACGCTCGCAAATTCGCCTCATACGATGAGAATTTCGTATATTACATAATTTTAATCCTAACCCTAGCATATCAATACCCGAACGGATTTGACGCTCATTAATATCAATCATTCTCTAATCAAGCACACTAACTTGGCACTTAAGTTAGAGCTCAATATCATAAAACGGTGTCAGCAGCTTCGTACGTAACAAATTTACTATTTTATAGCCAGAGTCACTTTATCTTTATACTCGTTGGCATTTTATGGATAGGATTTTATTGATTCCGTCGGAGTTCGCTTATAGACTTCATTTTTCATAGAACAGAATATTCATTAAGATTTTGTGTTGGTTTAGCGAGTGAGCGGTTCTTGATCCTGGTCGTGCGATTATATCAGGCCTTGCACCATTGCTTCTATGTGCGTGAAGTCTGCAGAAGGCCTATGTTAGGCCTTTGTCCTCTGGCACCGAAAGTGTGCTCTGTATTTCTCAAATTTCATAATTTTTATTAATTTTTCATCATTTTTGTATAGTAATTTGCCAATGACATACATTCTTTGTGGTTACTGGTGATTTACTGTTTAACGGCAGTGAGTCGAGCCAAGTAGGGCAATTCCTACGTATACTATTCGTAGTTTAAATTTATACATCTTCTCTGAGGATTAAAAAACAATGAAACTGTATTAAATGAAACTGGAAGTAATTTTCGTTTCCTTGAGCCCTATTGGTTCACTAACTTTGTCAGACCCTTTTTCTGTTTTAAAAAGCACAACTCCATTTACTTACATTTATATCTTTCCATTTCCGATGTTTTGTACAATCAATGAACGAAAAATTACAAAAGGAAGCAATATCACGGGAGGCGATAAGCCAGCAATAACGCGGCTCCCATTACTACCGTAACTCCACGAAATATAAACGAGACAAAAAGTGTAAATTGCGAATGAATTTGTTCTCTTTATTTTGAGTTATACAGCTCTTTATGGCATTAAATTTGAATTACTTTTTACGGCACTGAATAAATTTTATTCTGCTATATATATTGACCAAATAAGTAGTATTGTATTATTAACAATTTAATTACTGTTTTTGTGCTTTATATATGAACACTTTGTTGCATACAGAAACTATAGTATGGTTGACACATTAAATAAAAAAGAGGGTGGTGGCATTCAATGCGAGAAAAAATTTAGATACAGCAACCGCAAGAAGTGCAAAAATATATAAGTGCGCATTGTTACATAAAAACGTCCATAGGTGAACTTCATTGGGGCTGTCCTATTAATGACGAGAGGTTTGAAAGGGGGAGGGAGGCGTCCGGCCATCACGAAATATGACATGGGAAGGGGTATAGTAAGATATCACGTGTACTTATTTTTTCGTCAAACGCGTGATTTCATAACCGAGAAGCGGCTTAGAAAAACGATCGATCGGTAGATCAAGAGATTCTCTGCGTGTTGAGCGCTTGATGAAACCGGAGACGTTGATCTCCAACAAAGTGCCAACAACTGACTTGCAAGATGCTTATCCAGTTGTTAATGTTGAAGAGAGTCTTACTAATCCATCGTCGAATGACAATGAACATTAAATATGTTCATGTACTAATAAATACATATACAGGGTGTCCCAAAGAAGTAAGTGTTATACCACGCTAGAATCCTTATTAAATGCGCGAACTTTTAAAACTGCTTGCCAAACTGGAGTGGTACATTTTTTTTTCAGGACGATCAGTTGAACTAGTGTGAAAAATTAATTTTGAAAACTTTGTACGGTAAAAATGACATTTTCCTACAAGTTGGAGTGATCGGCACAGAGTTTAGGATCATAGGTTACATAAAACACTATTCGGGATGACGTAAGAGAAAAAAAATTGGCAAAAAGTAAATATTTGTAACAACAGGAATGAAAAAACTGTCACTTGGTGTACATTTCTGGAATAAAAGGAAAATTTCCATAACTTCAAAAATACATGACTTAATTTTTTTTTTTAATTTTTCTGATAACTGGTTTGGCATTACCTATGAGAAAATTTCGACTTGACGTCGACTTTTGGGACAGCCTGTATGTTTTTGGCATGATTACACGGTTCCTTGTAAAAACAATACTATAAAATTTTTGAAATTAATTTTAGTTACGAAAAAATACACGTGATTTTTTGTGATATAGTCTTAAACTTCACCACATATCATCACGATCCCTCCGATCGGTTAAAAATGTTTAAAAAAACATCACATGATTAATGGACAGCCACATACTATGATACTTTTAGAAACACTACACTTTAAGCACAAGGAATACGGAGGGAAAATCTGCAGAGTGGTGTTAGCCACTGGGGATTCCAGTTACCCACCGTTGCCAGCAATAATTTTAGACTGGAATACTAAAAGGCAAATTTATTCAAGAATAAGGCAACCGCTCTCTGACAATGTTCACGGCAGACTGGTTGTTGTTGACTTATGATCATCTTCCTATTGCGTAAACTACTGACATGTAATTATTTAATTACCCTATATATAGGGTTACACCTTGTTAGGTTATGTATGTAACAGAGGGATGCAGGTCTTGATGGAGCTCTACTAATGTCGGTATGGACCCTTAAGGGGCTTGTGCCTGGGTAGGGTGAAGCAGGTAGAGGCCTCGAGATTCATGGCGTTGGCACCTCGTTAAAAAATGTATCAATGCACGATCTCAGCGAAGAGTTGCACGCTGAAGCCTGCTTTGTCACTAATACTTTTCTTTAGTCTGTATATAACCTATTACTATAACTATACAATTTTCCTAAACGCACAGTTAAAAAGTCATAAATTTCATTTTGTCTTATAGTTCTATCATTGTAATAGATCTCAATTGGGCAAGACAAGATATGTCATGATTATAACGTCTTCTTTCTACCAAGACACACATAAAATATTCTGTGTAATGTCTCGCGGGACTAAGAATGAACCGCGATATTTCACATTTGCTTACGATATGGACGTTCTACGCACACCTTATTTTGTCTATGCTAAATGTAATGTTTTCAAATGAATATGCTTGCTTGTTTGTCATTTATAAAAAACTGAATTTAAGTGAAACCGAAATATTATTAATGATATTTAGTGGTCCATTAATTATAAAATTGTGAATTTAATTTAAAAAAAACATGTCAAAAGCGAGATCAAGAATAATAAAGGGATTTGGGTTTACCGCTTCACAAACGATTTATGTTTGTTTTGTTTCAATTTAATTGTTTCTGAATTTATAAAATCCTTATTGTTATAACTTGAATATTTTTTATGGTTTACTTTTATATTAGTTGTATAACGTTCAGTTAAATATAATATTATTTATATCATGGCAACTTAAAAGTTAAACTTAGCTTTGATATCTAAATTCAATATATAGACAACTTTATTTAAAAAAAACGTATGGCACTGGGGGACTGCCGCGGTAAAGGACTGCTACGTCACAGATCTCGTCAGAGAGATGTGAATACGGAGTATGCGTTCTGTCCCACTCGAACGCACCTGCCCTACGTCACCGATCACGCCAGAACAATGTGAGACGTATTATGCTTTCTCTCCCGCTCTAACGCGTATTTGCCGCAACTACGTCATCGTGAGTTAGATTTATTTTTGTTACGGAATTTCTTGATTCGGTCGCCACGATTAAAGCTATTGCTCATATAAAATCTTAAAAAAAGTTTAATATTTTTATAGCCAAATAATTTTTGCTACTTATACCTACAATATACTTACTCAGATGGAGGACTATCTGAAAATAAACAAAATGCTGAATGATCTGACACCTTCAAAAGATTTGGTTTAAACCCTTAAAATTTTTAATAAAACGGATATGCAGATATAACGCATATACTAAAATTAATATCTTCAGTGTCACATTAGTGGAGGTCAGTTGAAAACGATAATAATTTGATCGTATCTGAATGTATTAAATATGAATAATCATTTTGATCGCTATTTTTTTTCTTTATCAACAGAATCTGAAGAACCAGATTATGACAACAAACCTATGGGTAGAGCAGTCCTGGTATGACTACAAACTACGGTGGGAGCCACGGGAGTATGGCGGGGTCCACATGCTTCATGTACCTTCAGATCACATCTGGAGACCAGACATCGTTCTTTATAACAAGTGAGATCCACTCTTGTATCTTAACATCGTATGTTTCAATACAATCAGACGTTTTATTAAAGGTCCATTTAGTAAATATGTTTTATTATGTATTATGTTTTAGTGGAAGTATAAACTAATTTAAATATTTTAATTTATAATTCGATGACTAACGAAACACTCATTGTGCTATTTTATTAGAGGACGTAAAAATTATAGTGGTTCAAACATGACATAAATATCACCCCCTAAACCATACAAAATAAATTGTATGATAACCTTTTTTGGTATTGCTTTTTTACTAAAGCCCTCAATCGTCTCATTTTATCACAGCATTGAGAATAGTACATTATTTAATGAGAGCAATTTGACATTATTTAGTTATTAATACATTTTGACATTTATAAAAAAAAGTATATTTTTAGACAAATCTTAAAATATATTTTTTATCAATCAAGATTGATTTCAGTCCGCGGCTGTAGCACCTCTCCATAGATCGTTAAATTTTAACGGACGCCAGTTAAAGAATGCATAATACTCCACAACCTTGTTACAGCCACTTTACAAGAAGCAAAATACATTATTCGTAGCCCCTTTCTACGAATAAACACGCTCGTAGCTCGAGCTACGAGCTACGTGGACTACGGTAAATGAGATTGAGGTGTAGGTCCTTGTATTACATTTCGAATATATAATTTATACTGAATTTACTTACATAAACGGTGCAATAGTTCACCGTGCCATTGGTGCATAGCGTTCTAGAAATTGTTAGTTAGTCATAACAAAGTTGCAAATTCTATTTATTTTATTCTATTATTTCTATTGCTTTTTATTTAGAAAAACGTAATCATAAGTTAAACTTCATTATATATAATTATGCTCTATATTTGAAAATATAGATTTTAGTTAAAACATTGGCATAAGAATGATAGATTTTTTGTATGCAGAAAAATGATAGACTCATAATAACAATATGACTAAGCATTAGTAGGTAAGTAGAATTAATTTCTATTAAAGAAACTTACGTGCCTTATATAAAACCTTAAAATATAAATTCGTAAAGTTTTCCATATAATCGGCTAGCCAGGTAGTTATAAACAAACCACTGTCAGAAGTATATTGTTGCTAGTTTTCAACTCCTGACTCCGATTCTCATTAGCGAAGTGCAATGAAAGTTGACATGAGTAGTTAAAAAACACGTTGACTGTATAGTTAATATTTTCCGTAAAAAAGGTTTCCCGTTTGAACGAGGCACATATTTAATTTGCAACGGCTAAACGATGAAGCCACGCTGGAGTTCATAAAAATCAATAGTCAATGTAACAATATTATTAACTCGAACTAATTTCGAAAGTGCTATAAATTATGAAAATGATTTCGTATCGTTCCTGTTTTATGAGTAGCAAAAATAATGTATTAATTAACATTTTTGTAGTATACGCAACAAGAACTAATAAAACAGGGTTTTATAAAATCTCTTTAAAATCAATTAATATTACATAATTTAACTTCAATAAATATTGACCTAGTTCCTAAACTGTCAAGTAAGTGGTAACTGGCAAGTAATGTCGCGTACTAATATAATATATAGTATATAACTATAGGGATATTGGATTAAGTATTCTTTCTATTTAACTGTATATAATTGTTAAATAACATCTCTGTCTTTCTTTAAATATATACTCTAGTGGTTCATGTGCAATTTCTATTTTTAGGTATCATTTTTTTATTATCCTGTTCACTATTTACATGTTTTAATTTCTTTGTATTGTTTCATTCGTTTTGTCACAATAATTTCTGTATTTTTGCACTTCTTCCATTTACCATATCTAATGTGGTTGTCTAGAAGTATTTATTTAGTATTTTTTATTTTATTGTATGCATAATCTTAAAATGAAAGAAGTTCAAATAAAGAAGAAACAAAAACTGGATAAGTTATATTATATTTATGTAAATACAACATAGTGGTAATAAATAAAATAAATAGTTAGAATCTATTAACCTCTCATCAAAATGTTTCAGGTGATTCAATTTTTAAAGGCAAGATGCGATGGAGAATATTTAGGCCATAAGTTCTGTCAACAATTATGAATAACTTAACTGTTCATAATACATCGAGTTTATGTAATGTGTGATGTGTGACTTATGAATACCTATTTTTATACTACTAATTTTGTCGTTTAAATTTATTTATTAATTTATTTTAAATTGAGTAGTGTTGGCCTAGTGGCTTCAGCGTGCGACTCTCTTACCTGAGGTCGTAGGTTCGATCCCCGGCTGTGCACCAATGGATTTTCTTTCTATGTGCGCATTTAACATTTGCTCGAACGGTGAAGGAAAAACATCGTGAGAAAACCCATGTCGGTTTTAGAGTTTAGTCTTAGACTCAAAAAGTCGACGACGTGTGTCAGGCACTGGAGGCTGATCACCTACTTACCTAATAAATTTAAAAATGATCATGTAATAGATTCAGAAATCTGAGGCCAAGACCTAAAGAGGTTGTAGCGCCACTGAATTATTTTTATTTTGTTGCTTTATAATCTAAATAGGTATATAATTTAAAAAAACCTTTTTGAAAATTTAAGTAAAAATACAATTTGTTTATTGCAAATACATTTAAAGAAATTTCATTCATTTACTATGAATTCGTTAAAAGTTTTAGATTTGTGCAGCATATTCGTCGATTAAAAAGCTTAGCTGAAATTCATATTTATAATCTGCTCTAAAGATTAACGTAATTGCAATTTATTAATACGATATAAACCTTAATATACGCCGACAGCGCGGTAATAAATATAAATTAATAAAATTTAACGCGTGACGTTACACGCTTATTAATGAAACATGTTTAAACTAATTTTCCACTCGTGACTAATTACGTGGAAACTAAGCTATTAGGTGTACGTTTTGTACTGTCGTTGCTGACAAATTACTGTTTTTAATTATACATTTACTCTCATACGTACAATGGTATAATTTCAGAATAATCTGCCTCAAAAAATTGTAAAAATATATTGAATAACTTAAGTAAATATATTTCGCTATTTTTATTTTAAGTGACATAACCAGTCATGTTGTGGCTTCATACTATGACTATTTCATGGAACTCAAAATATTTCTTTACCGGAAGTTGTAGCCGTTTATAACATGCGTGTTTATAGTCAAAGTGACGGAGCCAGTAAAGTATTATATGGGCCATATATTGAAAAACAGACAACATTATTTGAGTGGTACATTACATTAAGTCCATGTAATTATGTTTAACATTAGGACTCGACCTCCGCGGGGTGAAGGCCTCTTCTAAGTTCTTCCTCTTCTTGTGTGTTTTCATATTTCTGGTCAATATTTAAGAAGCTAAAATATACGATAAATAATCTGCTGAGTCATGTATAATCAGTAGCAAAGTCGCGTAGCAGTGGCTACGTCGTAGCAATTTCGTAGACTCAAATGTCTTATAGGATATACGTGATCTCGGGGGAGACAATTTACGTCTTGATAACATCGTTATATTTTAAGGAATTTATATGTAAATCCTCGTATATATTACCTCTTAACCCGTACCTATAAATGGAAATTAATCATAAAATAACTAGTTATTAGCATTAGTCCTATTTAATTAACGAACTTTACAGAAGATGCATAATGTATTGAAAGATGACAATTTATTTTTATTTGTATTTCACATTTTCCACGCAATTTATGGGTTTAGTTCATAGCTATGTTACTGTAAAATTGTAATTGACAGGAAACATACATAGCATACTATCAGTTGCATTAAACCAAAGTTACAAAACATTCTTTGCATTTATGAATAAGGGGTTACAAACAACTAATCTCAAACAACGATTAAAACATGTCTATTGAGAGCTAAATTGTCCAAAAAAGTATAAACATTTTATTCCAGATTGCGGATGAAACCGCAGTTTCACGAAATGTTACATTGGTGAATTTTCGTAAACCGTCGAATTTGGAGAAACCATTGTTTGGTTATTTTATTATTAATGAGTTTGTATTTTATACGTTAAATGTCAAATTGTTCATAAATAACTAACATCAAAATTCTGTTTATAATAATAATGAAGAGAAGTTAGTGATTTAGTAATTTCAAGCGCTATTCCGTTTAAATAAAACAAATCTCACAGATTAAGTGATATTTTTGTAGTAAAAAAACTTAAAACAAACATCCAGATCAGTATTAGACATATTATCACAATATTAAATACTTATCTGCTAACTAAAAATGCAGAATAAACGTAAGAGTCTCTTAATTATGAAAAAACGTCACTATAGAAGCACCGTGCCTTTAAAAATCAAACCCTTAAAAGTACTACACGCTAGTGATTTGTAACTTCTGGGGAGGTGATTAAATAGTTTGATGGCAGTGGCGTAGCAATATAATGCAGCGTGGTGCAACATGCTACCTATTGCTGTCTTACAGAGTACCTGACCGTTAGATTTTAATTTCTTTTATAAAGTTTATTAACAATGTTAAGTACATTCTCCTTGTGAAGCCAAAGCAAATAAATAATGTATCTTGTAAAAATAGAAATGTATGAACTATGGTGGAGCATGCCCTCTCACAACATTGCTGTTCCTAACCAAGGTCCTTATTGTAATAAATTATAACATGTCATGTGTAAAATATTAACATAAGGAATGCAATAAAGATTTGAGCTTGGGTGTTGGATTCCTTCAGTCAACTCTCACTCGCTTATTATAATTTCGCGTTTTTGTTAAAGAATTTAATGAAGACAATAATTTTTATTATGAGCGAGCTTGCAAGATAGTAACATCAAATAGACTTCATTTTAAAACGAAAAGATTTAAGAAAGCATATTAACGTATACAATAAATTTGTTATATCACGATCGTAGACGTCTATCGATCCTCCTATTCATAGACGGCACAAGAACACTCCACGAGAATTCCAAAGGCGGCAACAAAAGATCTTTTCATACATTTACGAGTGGGCATTATACTCATCTTGTATCTACGCTGTCCTAAATAACGCGATTAATCTTTCCCAATAAGAGATACTTAACAATATTATTAGTAATATATCGTATATAAACGTTTTAATGTCTTGAAATTATTTCTTAAAAAATCAATGACCTTACAACTTGTAAGGGTCTGGACCTCAGGTTTCTGTATCTGTTTCATGATCATTGGTATATATATATATAATATAATAGGCAAGCAGCCATCTCTGCCTGACGCACACCCTGGAGTTTTTGGGTCGAAGGCAAGCCTTCTGAAGAAGGTTTACTCACGATGTTTTCCTTCAGTTTTCGAGGAAATGTTAAATGCGCACATAAAAAGAAAGTCCATTGGTGCACAGCTGGGGATCGAACCTACGACCTCAGGGATGAGAGTCGCTGAGCAAGGCTAACACTGCTATGAAATTGTTCTTTAATATCTAATATATTTCACCGAATTAAATTGACCGATGTGAAGATAAACTAAATTTGTATCCGTTCCTTACCATAGCAGATAAATGATTACCATAAAATTAGGTTAAGTGCTGAGTCATATTGATTCGAACTAAATCTATCACATTCTTAGACTTTCTCTCTTTACCAAAACATATCGATATAGAAAATCATACTTAAAGTAAGAAGGAAGTGAGAGTAACATTATATTTATTAGAATTAGATAGTTATTGCCCTTTTGAAATAATTCTTTCGATGAGTATGATTTTGGCATTTGTCAGTTTCGTCATTGATATTGTTTTGACTTACATGTAAGACTTGCCTGAGAGGGACCTCGTATTATCGAAGGCCTCCGATTTTGTTAATATCATTATTTATTTCTAGTGCAGAAACTGTAAAGATAAAGCAAAAAAATTCAATGTTTATAAAAACTAGTGAGTGCAAAAATACATTTCATCCAACAAATATTTGCTTAAATTAATTTTAACTGAACGAAACTTCATATTGAAGTAAGCGTGAGGTTGTTTTAAATTTAGCAGGAAACAACTCAAATTAAAAATAATTACTGCTAATGTAATATTATTTTTTACAGTGAACTAAAATATTTTATATAAACACTAACGGTACCGACACACGTTGTCCTGAACCCACGTCTTATACACAAAAAACTGGAATAATGTAAATCAACTTGACTCAACTTGAACACCAAAACAAAATTCATCAAAATCTATCCAGCCATTTAGGAGTTTAATAACGAACACCTGCTTAGAAAACGTATATATAAACCAGCTGTTAAATAATGTAGACACCGACTGCAACGCCATCTGTCGGGCTGATTTGTGAATCTAAACCATCCGGGATATCCAAACAAAAAAAATCATTCAAATCGGTCCAGCTGTTTTAAAGGTTAAAGGTTAATAGTTCAGTAACATACACACGTACAGCAAAATTAAGATATACGTATAATAATAATATAATATATAATTAGTTAAATACAATACTTACACGTTTAAGTGTAAGTATTGTATGGAAGTTGTTAGAGTATATACGTAAACACTAAAGTGCCCTTGGTGATCATATCAAGCTGCCGTTTCGTTGCTTGACCCCGCTTTGCTCAAGTTGTCTCTGGAGTCCATCCCTGCGAGCTATTAAATGTATAGAATAAAAATAAAAACGCTGTTTGGTTTAGCGTAGATTAACGATAACCCTAAACCTTAATAGCACAGATCTAATCTTTAAAAAAATGCAATAACGTATCATTTGAATCTGTCGCTTTTTAGATCAAATATTAATAGTTTGTAAGAATTCTGTTAGTAATAGACTATAAGTAATGGAATAGCAGATTCAGATGTCTGCATAAGGTAATTATTTACTGTATAGATGAGTTGAACAATGGTGATGAAGATAATAAATATGTAAAATGCAAATAAGCATGCTGTGTTTGCCTGTTGTGAGCTTTTGTTCCAATACCAGTTGGAAAACCTTTTTTAATTAAAGTTAAAATAAACGCGTAGTGTTAGATATCATTTTAATAACATACAACCGTAAACAGTAATTCAGATGGTGTTTTGGTATTGTTAAATAATGTTATACCTTAGTATTGTCTTTTATTAACATAACTTTTACACATTTAAAGAAAAACACTTTTTACGGATTATAGTTATAGTTAGTTAAGTTATATAAGTTTAAATACAATAATACATAACTATAATCCGTAAAAAAGTGTTTTTCTTTCAATGTTATACCTTGCTGTCAGAAACCAAACAAGGAATGAAATCTTTTGCCGCTAACGTCGGTACGTATATAACAAATTGTAAAAGGCTCCCTCGAATTCAATTTAAAAAAATGTTATTGCAACATATTGAAAATTCACAAACGGGTAGCCGATAGCGATAACCAATTTTCTTCATAGCATTGCGACAAAAACTTAACTTACAAAGAAAATTATTTTTTGTTCGTCTCAAATGCGCCTGAAAAACTTTTCCCTATTTCTCGCGCTAAATTAGGAGACACTTTTGTTGGGCTTATATTTTCCGCTTGCGGGAAAAAACTTGTTAAAGTAAAATGTAATAATTTAATTCCAATTTGTCTTAAATTTGGAATTCAACTTAGTATTATAACTGAAGCTCTCCTTTTTTAGGAAAATATAAACACTTCAACTTAGTCTGTAGTAGTTTTACTTTGAGACGTTAGAAAGTATCTTTTCCCGCATTTACTATGGAGAGTTTTCAGAGTTTTCAGACTGCCCACTGAAGTATTTCCGAACCAATTCGACATAGGGTCAAGAAAAGAGCGTACCAATTCTTGAAAGGCCGGCAACGCACTCGCCAGCCTTGCAATGTGAGTGTTCCCTTAACATCAGGTGACCCTTTTTCCAATCATATAAAAAAACCTTGTGATAAATATACAATATATATAGAAAATGTTTTGCATTTTTGCACAAACATCAGGACACAGAATACATACAGAACTCGCGAATAAATAAATTTTGTTTTATCGTGTATCACAATAATGTTAAGTAAAATTTCTTTAATATTTAATCACTTATGATAATTAAACAAAAACCACCTGTTCAGTTGTTTTCTAGATATGAAACAGTATCTACGTCAAAATGAAAATGGTTTCTTGGATCATACTCCTATTTATTTCTTCAAACATGGTAAATATTTGTTTTCTTATTTTATCGGAGAAATAAAATAACTGCTTGATAAAAGACTCATGAGTAGTAATTAAAAATTTAATACATTTAAAATTGATTTTACTATTTTTACATAGTCACTATACTAGTCGAGTAGTATGTACTAATGACATCGTACTATTTTCCATTTTATGGACCTAAGACTTAAGCTACTGATCTATCCATCTATATATCTTAGCTTACACACAACCCAATAACCTATCTCAATCCATTTTTGACCATCTGAGATAGACATCTTACTCCAAATATTGATAAAAGTGTGCCAATAACCAAACGAAGGATTGTAATAGCCATCTGTCGATACAAGTTATCCATGGTATGAAAATCACAGTTGAACTGTGCCAATATCCTATCGTAAGTGGTAGGTCGAATCGACATACACCGACCTTTGTATGAAAATGACAGTTGAACTGTGCCAATATCCTATCGTAAGAATTTAACTTACACCAGTTTTTAAAATAATCAAAAAGCTATTTGATATGTTTTAAACATAGAGATGTATATTTTTAATATTATTTGTACGGTTTTATTTACTTTATTTGGTTTATATTGATAATTGCGGTGCCAAAAATGGATTGTAGGGTAGGATTATTGGGATGCAGATAGGAAATTGAATGACTATCGCGGTCTGATCTCAGATTGTTTCCAATCTGAGATTGTAGATTATATCGACTCAGGCCCAAATCAAAGTTGTTTTATAAAATAATATAGATTTTGTTTTTTATTATAGGTCACGTGTTTTCCAGCGGTCATAGGTCTCGGCATAGTCGTTGATAAAATGAAATCAGGAATAAACCGACTGTTAAATGACGTTACAAATGATTTAGAAATAGTGTATCTATCAACAGTACGGGCCTTTAATATTCTACTACATCCAAAAGGGAAAAGAGACGAATTAAAGGAAGAAAAAAACGAACAAACATCGTAATTGTTTATTTATCTTTTCAATTGATGGATGTAACTGAACGAATCGAACCGATTGATATATGCAAAGATCAAAGGAATATTTTACTTTAAATACGATAGCCACTTTTAGTAGTAGATATTATTATAATATAATTCGGGTTCTATATATTTATTTGCAATCCTACTTTTGTTAGATAATTTTAGTTAATTAGTTCTTAGATAGTTTTCGCAATACAATTTTATGTTCTTTATTTTTCTCTATCTTTTGTTAATATTAAAAACATAGGTAATATTTAACAATATCCTACTCTGAATTCTAAATTATGATATTAGTACCTTGCATATTTAAAATAAGATGTGTATATGTTATTGTATACATTTTTATCATTACCTATTTTTTTTTCTCTTTATTTGACTAAATAATATATTAGAATATGTTACATTAGAAAACCGATGTGGTTTGTATTAATGTAACCATAGCAGTCTTGTTTAGGAGCGAGACAAATGCATGTAAAAGTAGTTTTTTAATTTAGAATTTATGTTGGTTAGTGTTAGGCTATCTGTTATGTGATTTGGTAGCTATTTATTAGCCGCGGTAGCAAATACCGCAGCTAATAAATAGTCGAAATAATAATAATAATAGAATAGTCGAAAATATAATTATATTATCACTCCGACGTGTATCTAGAAAATCTTATAACGGGATTACAGTTAAAATGTATTTATTTTATCAAATAAATTCATAATAACTCGTTATAATATTTTATGACACTACAAGAATATTTTAAGAAAACCCTTGTTATTTCAGCCCCTACCTGACGTGATTAATGTTTTCAGAGAAATATCGACCTGTCCTTCTCTGAGATATCCTTTCCCCATTACTTGGCACATTTCTTTACAATCTCTGAAAGCTCTGTGGCTATAATTTATCTTTATATTGAATTATTCAATACTCCATTTAGAGTTAGTCATTATTAAATTATGCCCACGAAGCTTCCGTAGAATTAAAAACAATGTATAAACAAAAACAAGTCTTTACTAGCAGTGTTATTTACGCAATATGCGTTGTATTGCGTAAATAACACTACTATTCTATTCAATAAAATACATAGCTAATTAATTATATATTATTACTAATTCAATATAATCGCGAGGTTTCCATCTGTTCAAATAATGAATACATACTAACGAAGGGTTATTGTATAAAAATAAACTAAAGTAAATCACCTGTACTTGTTCATTTATTGTGTTTATCCGTTATTTAACATTAACAAAATCTCTGAATATTCTAATTTACGCTAACACATCTAATGCATACGGTAACCTTGTCCCAAGATAAATTCCCATATTATGCCATAACAGCCTTTAATCTAATCTCAAGATGTATCTCTCCCTTTCTCATATGACTTCATCTCTCGTGATATCCTTATCGGGGCGTCAGGCGTCGGTTACATCAGCCAAGGCTTAATGTAATGTAATGTTATTAAAGAAAATATGATAAATAAATACCTATCTTATTTGTGGAGTGACCACGACAGCGGGACAGGAAATCTATATATTTATTTATTTATACTTTATTACCTATGCTAATAATAAATTCGCGTTACTAAAGTGGTTTTATTTGTAGAATTTATAAACATTTTCCTTTATTTAAATGTTTTAATATCCTTGCCAACACGGCACTGGCATAGTTTTGGGGATCTTAACTGGTTTCTAGAGACCAAAATAAATCTAAAGCGGTTTATCAGGAGTTTTAAGAATTACATTTAAGAAACTGCGGAAGAATGTGAGAATAACCAATTTACAAAAAATTAATACATTTTTGTCAGCTTCCAAAAATTTCTATATCTTAAGGGCCATATAAACAGATCTTACCATTACAGTGCCGACGGCAACTTCGAGGTAACGCTTGCAACGAAGGCGACTATCTACCACATGGGACTAGTGGAATGGAAGCCACCAGCAATTTACAAGTCTTCCTGCGAAATCGACGTTGAATATTTTCCGTTTGACGAGCAAACGTGCGTCCTAAAGTTCGGTAGCTGGACGTACGACGGATTCAAGGTAATTGAGAGAAGCAACCGCGCGCTCATGCCTCTGTTTGTCCGCAGCGCCGATGGCAACTACGAGGTGACCCTGATGACGAAGGCTATCGTCTACTACACCGGCATGGTCGTGTGGCAGCCGCCAGCAGTCTATAAATCCTCCTGCTCGATCGACGTCGAGTTCTTTCCTTACGACGTGCAAACCTGTGTGCTTAAGTTAGGCAGCTGGACGTATGACGGCTTCAAGGTGACGCCCCGCTGTACGCCGCTTCCCGCGTGGGCCATAGCCGTAGGGCCCCGCAGGCCGATGTCAGTAGCTAACCGCTCGAACGTAATCGTCGTATTGTCCTTGTTATTGGTGACGGCGCTCGGGCGACCAGCGTGCGCACACGCTCCTCGCCCGGCCCAGCTCTGTGTTCAATTGAGTTGATTGTTTAAGTATGTGGAGTAGCGGTTGACTCTGCGAGTCCTCGAACGGTCGGGCGACCATCGCCCTACCCGACCGGCGTCCCTCGCTCGACACGGAAAGGTATAAAATTTGATGCCAGGTGATATGGGATGCAACTTCACTATTCAACCCTCCCCGACATTCCTGAATGGAGCGAGCCGTTCCACGCGTTGTCCGAGCTGGCTTTCATGTCGCGCGGCCCCTCGACGGGCGTGGAGCGGCTTCAACCGTGACAGACACCCATCCCGGCTGGCTCCGCCCGCGACACACACATAAACACACACAACGCTTGTGCATGCTTACACTACATCACCAACTGCATGGCGGCTTTTCTCCCACGATTGCATTCCCGATCACAGCGGCGCGGCCGTCACACACACAACGACACACCGCGGTATGACGACTCGCCCGCGGCTCACACTTTACAGTCATCAGCATATTTTATACCTTTCCCTTTAGTTACTTTAGTGGCTGTTTGAGATCGGTGTCGCTCATTGCATGATATTTATAACAACAAAGACGAAACAAAGACAACATAACAAAATATGAAAAGCTTAAAAAACCATGGAACTTTGAAGTGGTGACGGCATCTAGAATTGCTGAATAAGGTTTTTACCGTTTACATACAACAAACTAATATGTATCAACTGAAAAGCTATTGTTTTACCTGGCTCCTTTAAATATTGTCTGTTATAACAGAAATTCTATTCAAGGACATAAATTCTTTAAAACAGATTGTTAATTAAAGATTTTAAATTACTGATAATGCTGCCACCACAGATTCAAAAGACGTGCGTTGCATGACATAACTTAGCGCCTAGTCTAGATTGGAGTCGTTTCAAAATTTTCATACACAAAGATTAGGCGCAGAGTCGCAATAAAGTCGCACGTTCGACGACTCGTTTGCGGCTAACACTAGCGTGGCGGAGCCGGTGCTTCCGAGGTCCTTAATGACGTTCTTTCGCTGAATTAAGATCAGAATATCGCCGACTCCATCGTCTTTTAAATAGGTGTTGTGTCAAGTGCGTTTGGCATGTTGTTGTCATCTTTGCCGTTGTACGAGATGTGTGTGGATAAATTATAGGTACATGATACTTTGCACACTTTGTGGTAAGTAATAACGTAAGATAAAATAAGATAAAAATTTGTAAACAATGTCTACGTGCTGTCTGCGTACACATTGTGTGACAGGTGCATGTATCGAATAAAATTGTAACTAAAAACTCTAAATAAAATAAAATTTGCGTCGAAACAAAATGAGACAAACGTTGCCGCATAAATTGAATTTTGTTTGACGTAAATGTAGTGTTTTTTGCTTCTAAACTAAACAATTAAAAATGTCGACTAAAATAAAATTATAAATGATTAGTTTTTAAGTATTTGTGATTTGTGTGATTTGTATTTTAGGATATTTTATGATGTCTTAATATCTCTTTTCAGTTGAAGAATAAAAGAATGATGAATGATTGATTGAAAAATTCAGAGCTTTAATGCTCACTCAATTGAAATTAACTTTTGTCGTTTGAGACTTTTCATTCCACTTTAAATTTATGATAAAGAAGGATGAGCATGCTTTAATTAAATATTCAAATCAAGTTCAACATCCTATCAACGCCAGATCGGCACGAGATATTATCAATATCAACAAAACAAAATAATTAAAAGTATTGCCAATTGTACAAGCATCTACAGGGCTACTTAATTTAGTAATCTGATTATACACCGTAGCTTGCTGTTATTTTTTTTTAATATTCAACCAGCTATCAATTGTATATTACTATTTTCTACGCACTTAAAAAATCTCTCAACGACTCAAGAGTCAAGATGCGCTAAACGCTATGACACACGCGTGTAACACACGTATAATCTTATTTTAAGAGAATTATACCTACTTTTGCCTGTTTAAAGCTCATTAGGATATTGGTAATAAAAAAATCGTGATATAATATTTCTAGCACTATAGACGATGAACAAAATAATTGTTAACTGATGTACGTTATAGCCCTGCCGATCTTGACTAGCTTCTTTAAGCCAATTATGAAAAACAAGAAATATAAATCTAAATGCTCATTCTTCTAACTCCTGCTAATGCAAGATGATAAGTGAAGTATGTGCAGGTGGACCTTCGGCACATGGATGAGCAAACGGGGAGCAATATCGTCTCTGTGGGAGTCGATCTGTCAGAATTCTACATGTCTGTTGAATGGGATATTCTAGAAGTGCCTGCTGTAAGGTGAGTTGATTTCCTTATAATCCAGAAGTTCTAAGTGTAATGATAGTTTTTTCTTACCCTGGTTTCTATTTACGTTGCATCGCACCGTAACCATGGTAACAAAATGTTGTAATGAGGCATTGACATATTTGGAAATATTGTTTGACAACTTAAAACTTTGTTAGAATTATGTAAAATAAATATTTAAAAGTTGCAATGAGCAAGTATCATTGAATGTTTCTCGTAAATGTTTACGGTATAGAATATTTGTAGAAACCAAGGAGTATTAAATTTCTAAAGCTCGGTGACTGTCACAATTTCAATGACTGTCAAACACAAAAAGTAGGAATAGACTTGCTTTTCCAGCTTTCAGACTTTATAAAACTACTCACTCATTATGGGCAAATGTATATATAAGAATATATATTCTATATACATATTGACATGTGTACAAAATGTACCTAAATTACTTTTTGATATTTTGATTCTGCAAATGAATGTTATGCATTACGGTGCACCAATGGTTTATCCCAACATGTTATACTATGCATACGCTAAACCGATGACAACAATTTATCTAGTATACGTGTAAAAATATTTAACTTTAACACTAATACTCATTCTTACAAAACTTCCTTTTCTTTGTAATCCTAGAGTTACTAAAACTAAAAGTCTTTTATATGTGCCTACGGCTTGCTTATCTGCTACTTTTGAATTTGTGATGTCATATGTTTTTGCTAAAACAACTCGTAAGCTTATAAATACATTCAAGAACAAAAAGATCTTCTCTTTGCTTTTTAAAAGAAAACGACGAATGCCAAGATTTTGGCTCTAACAACAATAAAACCGAACAGTTATATTATAATAATTAAGTTTCTTCATAATATTGCATCTTTACATGAATTATGTATTTACTATCTTTGGGCTCTCAATCCATAAATCTCTATACAATACAAGCATTATAGTAAAATATCACCAGCCTTGCATCTAAGATGTGATATATTCACTAAATATATTATTTTATCCAGAACAGGACAGACGTTCGACCACACCCCAACTTGTTAAGTGAGATGTAATCTATTTGGTGGCACGTCTGTCAACATGCCTGTTCATATCATTCTGACTAAAATATAAATATACTAAGCTAAAGTAAGAAACAAAATATAACTAAACCATTGTATGTAAAATAAACGGCACAGCAAAGATAACACACGAATATACTAGTTAAACATTTTTTCCATGTTACTTTTATTATGATATTATCATTTGCATTTAAAATGACTTAAATTCCTAACGAGTTTGTTTTATGCGTATTATATTATCATTCAAGACAATCATATAAATGTTTCTTGGGTGGAGTTGGAAGTTGCATTTCAGTGCCAAATGGTTCATATTTTAAACTTCAGAACTAAACCATACGATTTCATAATCCATACGGATTCAATGCATAGTGAATATAGATAAATATAGTTAAAGTCATAATAAAAAAAATGTGAGCCGTCACGGGACGCCTGGCAGATGTGAAACATCGAAATTATTCTGTGAAGTAATATGCAGAAAAGAATAGATTGTGATAGGAACTAAATATGTCATAATGATAAAATAAAATATTACGATTTTGTTTTCCAGATAACGATGACTATTTATTGAACAAACATTTATTTTCATTAAATACAAAAATTTACTGCTGCATATAGATTGTATGTATATACCATCATATAGCGTGGCGATGCGTCGCCACGGCAAGAAATCGCCACGGCAGAAATCGGTTTTACGTGCGGCTATAGATGTTTCACATCAATATTCGGGAGTTCCTGTCTTTGACTACAAAACACATTTGTATGTTTCTTTAATAAATTATCGTCTTTTTAAAACCTTAACATAACAATAAAATATACAGTTTTTAATTTTTTTTAACCTTATTGGTAATAAGAAAAATAATTAATCAATCAATCAATACAAAGAAAAATTAAAACAAAATTAAAAAGTTCATTCAATACTGGCAGCATTTCCTTGCTGTAATGCGATACTTATTCCTGTAGCGAGGACTGAACCAGCTCTACCAGGCGACAACCTAAATATTCAATTACCGCCTGTGGGGTTCAAGAGCCCCATGGCCCAAGAGATTCTACTCCAAAGGAAAAAAAATAGAAGTTGGAAGAAAGACTCTTATATTTGAGCCGTTCATTATTTTCCATTTTTTTCTTATTATTTCTTGTTTTTAATTGGCTATTCTGCTGCTAATTGTAAAGTTATATAATGATTAATAATTGACATTTCTATGTACGATACATCCAATACAATTTTATATTTTATTTGTCTTCTTTCTGTTTCTATTAAAGTGATGTTTGTTTCCAATAAACACTAATTCAGAATTGTTCTAACAAGATAGGCTGGCAAAAAATTTATTAGGTACCTTATAAGAGTACCTAATCAATTTCTGTGTGTGTTTTAAGTGTCAAATTAAGTGTAAATATTATTTGACAAATGTACTTAAGGTACCCCCGACAAAACGTATTTGATTCATACTCGTATATGAAAAAACAATTGTTATTTCATCAGGCAAAGAAACGTTTATATTTACACAACCTAGTTTAAGGCAACAATCGTATGTAATAGAAAAATTCTCTTACGATGTTATATAGAAATTGCGAATCACAAAGTATTTTCCCATCCATACTCCAACGCGCCAATAAAGAAAATATTTTTCCATTCACGATATAAATACTTTAGCTTATGTTATATAATGTCACTTATTTATTTATTTTGCCAAGAATATGATTAAAATTTGAAAATAAATACAGCTGTTTATTTTTTCCTATTATAATAACCATAAACAAAAATACAAGATATATACACTACAAGAGAAACATAATCTAAACTTTTTAAAATTCAATTACACTTTTGACAGTTGACAATTGACACAGCATTTTATGTCTTGCTTAAGAATCGCATGTTTGCAAGCATCAAATATACGTCCGAATCTTGGCTGTGCCAATGAAGTATTTGCATTAATTATATTGTGTAAACTGTCAATGTTAATGTCATTGAAAAATGTTCGACCATTTGACATGTTCGGACCTTATTGGTATAAACAAGACAGCAATAATACAACAGTAAAAATAATTCCATTCCATTACATCGTAGACACTTGGTAAATTAATGAAACGAGGATAGAATTGCGTCTGCCTCGAGACGCTGTGAAAATAGTAATTAGCAATCTTACGTAAGATATCTAGTATATTTTCGTGCTTTTATATCAAAATAAAATTAATATTTAAGAATAATTTACATTAATAATAAAATAATACTACATACACTTCATAATGTATCACTATCGGACGAGGTAGAATACATAATACCATACGTATCACGTCGATGTCCACCATTCAACAACAGAGCGTTTCTTGCGAAAGTTTTTGCCACGCACCATCACTAAATAGAACCAGCTGCCCACTAAAGTATTTCCGAACCAATTCGTCTTAGGGTCCTTCAAGAAACCGTACCAATTCTTAAATGGCAGGCAACGGAATTGCGAGCCTGAGCCTGACAATGTGAGTGTCCATGGACTGTATCACTTAACATCAGATGAGCCTCCTGTCAGTTTTTTTTAAGTCATATAATAAGAACATCACTCAGAATAATAAGTCAAGTTATTTACAATTAATTCTTGTCAAACTTACAGGCCAAATACTCGCCCAAGCTATAAAAACACGTTGACGTTAAAAACCTAATCACCTTCCCCTTAAAAACTTACATGGCAGCGATCTATAACTTCTAGGAACGTGATTAAATATTTATATAGCCATCGCGTAATAATTTTTGGAATATATAGCGCGGTGCAACAAGTTTGCCTTTTATTACATACAAAAATGAGATTTTAAAAATAAGATTAAGTTTTAAAGAAATTTGTAGTGACAGAAATGTTTTAATCAATTCGAATGACCACGTCGCTGTCACGGCTTTTTGAAGTACCCTCTCCTTCTTCTCCTTTTTGCACTCCTCAGTTTTACAAGGTCTGTATTTAATTAGTGAGTAAAGCTTCATTAAACAGACCGTTAATGAATATCGTTTGTTAAAAGTGTTTGTTTTACATCAGAATAGTCTTCATTGTTACTTGAATCACCAGTGTTGGCCTTGTGGCTTCAGCGTGTGGTCGTAGGTTCGTTCCCCAGCTGTGCATCAATGAAGTTTCTTTCTATGTGTGCATTTAACATTCGCTCGAACCAAAACCGGCTTGCCTTAGACCTAAAAGTTGACGGCGTGTGTCAGGGACAGGAGGCTGATCATATAGTCGCTTATTAGATTGGCGAGATGGTCATGAAACTGATACAGAAATATGTGGGCTGTAGCGCTTTGATTTTTGAAGTAGAACTTCACTATCGGCTTTGGAAAAAAAATTACCGGTTACGCCGTACGCATCATGACGTTTTTGGGTTACAACGTACGTTCATAAACAAAAAAATCTTGCAACTAATGAATAAAGTATAAACTGGATCCGAAATCGCAGGACACAGAACTAAAATTATTTTGACTGTGATTAAATAAAAAAAGTCGTTATTTAAGTCAGTAAAGAATAAAACAAGGTGCAAATGAGCGAAGGTTGACCTGATGGCGCCCATGGACACTCAATGCCATTAAGCTCACTAGTGTGGTGCCGGCCTTTTAATAATTGTTACGCTAATTTCTTGTCAAATTGGTTCGGAAATTCGTCAATGGGTTCGGGGGTTCCACATAGTAGTGGTGCGCTGCAAAAACTACCTTAAAAACGCTCACTTGTAAAAAAAACTACCAGATGCCTGCGTGTGTGTTGACGGCCTTTTGTAATATATAAAAAAAGAATGTAAACATTCAATATGAAGCTTTAAAATATAATTATCTTAAGCGTGACCCTAATTAATCGCAGGAGTTTCTTTAGAATTGAAAGTGTAACGTTAGAGATAATTTAATAAGTCAATTAGTTCAGTTGTAAATGTATCACAAAGAATGAATTTTCATCTCGATCATAGACACTGGAGATTTGAATCGCAAATTAATGCAAAATTAGTTTTCGCAATAAACGTAAAACGAAATAGACAACATTTCATCCTGCCGTTTTCCACAATATCCATTTTGTTTCAAGCTTTAACACGATATAACATCTTGTTTTAACAATTATAACATCAGTCCAGCATTAACTCTTTAACTAATGAGCGATAGAAATTGTTACAGCAACAATACGATAAGCAAGTTCAATTTAAACTCTTTATCATCTGTATCATTATTGGAAGTTACAGAGTACTGGCACTGTGGTTCGCTGGACTATTCTAGAGCTGATGTAAGCACTCACTTGTAAAGTGTATCTTTAGTAATATACCACAAAGAACGCGTATGGATACACAATCTTATACTAGAATAAGTCCTGAGTATATACCTCGTTACGATGTATCCTTACCAAGAAGTAAGGAACACAATTATCACCCGTAAGGATTTGGAGAACAATATGAGAGGTTACACTGATACCTTGCCTCATAGTAGTTCACAAAAACGCACAAATCACTCTCTATTAAGATACCTACATACATGGCGCAATCGTTCTTACATTGCATTATTATCTAGGTTAAATGAATACCCTGTGAATATAATATATATTTATTAAATGAAGTTTATAAAATGAAATTATAAATTGGGACGTATCTATTAAGAAATATAATTACCAAAAAGGTATAAGTCATAATAAAATAGCGTCTAACAAAACCCGAGTAAAACTCAACAGTGGCAATCAAAACATGTGTCGCTCGGCCGAGTACTTATTTTGGACCCCTCATCAAATTTTGAAAAAAGTAAAATTATGTATTTCCAACAAGTATATTTTAAGTTCAAATTTATTAGTCACACCCTTTGTCGCTACTCCTCTTTACGAAAACACGCTTATAGTCACAGCCAGTATCGTAATACTTGGTGTTGACATATCGACGTTCAGTTTCGCGATCATTAGCAGGGAATAAATTAGCCTCCAAAAACCTTGGTGTGCTCAGCAAAGCAAGACGGGCCACCGGTTGCAACCGTTCTCACCCCAATACCAACACCTTCCACTTGACAATATTCAACGAAGAGTGTTTCGAATCGTCGACGACCAATTCTCTTCCAAGCGGCGTGATCTTTTGGCATTGCGTAGAGATGTGGAATCACTGTGCATCTTCATCACCGCATTTACGATGGAGAGTGCTTAGAGGAGTTGTTTGGACCTGCAACTGAGTTTCATCATCGGATGTCGAGGCAGAATATGAAATTTCTTAAAAGGCCGGCAACGGCACTTGCGAGCCGGCATTGACAGTGCCCATGGGCGGTTATATACTATATCAGATGAACCTTTTGCCCTCCACTGCTTCCCATGTTCTATTAAAAAAAATCTTGATGTCTAGACATTGTTATAGAGAAACTAAGCTAACAATTGAATTATGTGAAAATGAACACATATAATAAACGATATGCCAAATTGATATAATATAATTCAAAAATTCCTTAAAGATGTGGCTTATGCGCCTGTAATTAAGATCCCCCAAAAGATTAAAAAGTGAAATAACCTCACAATTTTCGGGCCAGTTTTTTCCAACTTTCCTCTTCGGACGAAGATTTGTATATTATTAAGTTAACGTAGACTGAAAATAGGGATTAATTTTAACTTTGAGTCGTTTGATCTCAGAATGAGATAAATCTTTGACCCGGCTGGATTTATTCAATTATTTAACTTTAAAAGTAATTAAATTGACTACTAAATCTTGCATAACCCTTAGCTTGGTGATTAAGCGATTCTTAATACAAGATAGAAGTTACGTACGTTAGAAGCTGTGCTTTGTGCTCACTTACTTTTGGTAAGAATAAGTCAAGTTTTGTTAGTACGTAAACGTATTATTTTTTGTAGCAATCCTCGAAATTGCATTTTATTTAATTTATTTTATACGTTTATGAGTAAATGGTCCCAAGAATATAACAGAATTTTCTAATATAATTTAATGAGATTACAGAAAGCAAACCTTCATTTTGGGTGTCCATTATGTCGGTAAGAATTAGGATCGGTTGTTTGACCGCACACTAAGCCCTAACGTTAAGTGAACACAAATTGGATAGTGTGTTTGTATCGTCTCAATACTAAGCGTAGGATGGCAATACTTTAATTAAACTATGGATTTTTAACTAGTTATTAAATTGTGTTATACGTTCAATTAAACTTTATTCCAGTATATTTATTGAAGAATATTAATACTAATTAATCTCTCAGAGACATTTAATTTAAATGTGTAATACTCATGTTAAAAATAATTTAGTTATGATTCGGGCGCCATTCGGCGCATTCTTTTGGTTATACAAATTCTCGATGAACATATATTTAAATATAGTCTGAATCGTACAAATCGTATACACACTTACCTATATCATGGTTCACTTAGGAGGTGGTTAAACATCTCCTGGACAGGCGTACCCTCCAATAGGCTATAGTCTGTCAGTTTTGTATAAAAAAGGGTGCGTGTAATAGTGTATATCACTTCGAATCAACCGTGGTAGGGACAAGAAAACGATGGCGCGAAATAAAAAAACGAGACGGTGTGACGGTAAATTTTTTCCAACGCCGATAAAGAAGTTTCACTTCAAAGACCAATATTAATGATTGAATTCTCTAATAGATTACCCCTCATCGCGATTCGACAGTGACTCGGCATACGTTCAGCTTCTGTTAAATTAAATCAAAAGTTTGAAAATGCAAATCATAGCGCAGCTGTTACATTATACTAAGAAAGACTTATACAAATATTACCAGTTTATATGTTGTGTGTCTCTACGCAAGTGATAACTATTTATTTAAAATATAAAAAAAAATCAGTGACGCTACAATCTCTTTAGGTCCTGGCCTCAGATTTCTGAATCTGTTTCATGATCATATTTAAATCTAATAAGAAGGTGATCAGTCTCCAGTGTCTGACACACGTCGTCGACTTTTTGGGTCTAAGACATGTCGGTTTCCTCACGATGTTTCTCTTCACCATTCGAGCAAATGTTGAATGCGCACATAGAAAGAAAGTCCATTGGTGCACAGCCTGTGATCGGAGCCTACGACCTCAGGCATGAGAGTCGCACGCTGAAGCCACTAGGCCAACACTACACGCAACACTTTTAATATAAACGTTTATAAATTTTCATAATTATGTATTGGAAACTGCCAATATAAATAAATGTAATTTGATTTGATAGTTTGCTTTATTCAATACCAAAATATCCTACATGCTAAAGAAAGCAAAAATTGGAGAATGATGGAGTATTCAAAAGCAAAGAATAGGAGATAGAAAGATGAAAAAAAATTAAAGAATTTTGCTTGAAATTAAATTAGTTTTTCGGAGATTATATGAATTTTCCAGGAACGAATAGACGAACGCTTTGAAGTGGTATGGTAACCCTACACGAAATAGATCTATGAAATAGATAGTTATAAGCCGCACCCATAGCACGTAAATCGAGTAAATCTCGTTTACTACAGTATCTCGTAACTCTCACAAACAAACATATATTTCCGGTTCCTACGTAATATTACCATTATAAAGTTTCTTGTTTGTGTATTCAGAGTTAAATACATAATTACTTAGTTATATATATATATATATATAGTAATCATGTAAATTTAAACTCATTATCTTTATGATGTGTAATACATTTGCTAATAAATAATATGTTTGATGATTTGCTTTTTTAAAAGAAAACCGAGAGATTTTAGGTCGGCTTTTTTTCTCGGCCTATACCCACTGTCTTCTTTGCCGATGAGTAGGGATGCCTACAGGTTCAAATTGTCTTGGTATAAGTGATACCTGTCGATTTTATAAACATATTTTTTTATTTTAATATGTTTGTGTAAACACATGAACACAAGAAATAATTTGAATTGCTACTTTATTTTTATTTAGTGCGTTTTAGGCTATGTATTCTTCAAATAACACTGGTTTCTATATTATTTAATATTAAACTTTACGCTACTGACTGAAGCAAAAATTAATAACACAAGTATGGTGGCTTTATTTTGTTTATTGCCAGTTCTTCTCTTCCTTTCTACGCCCTTGATTTGAGAAATGGCAGTAAATCTAAAATTAGAAGTATATCATATACATTTCTGTTAGTACTTTCATAAGTGTACAGTTTAATAAATTATTTTGCATTTGAATTTACTGTCAACCCTTGACTAAGTCAATAGCGTATGGTCTGAATTAAAATAAAAAACTAGGGTTTCCTGGTTAATGAGTGGGTTAATTAAATACATTGTTTGGATCCCTTAGGCTTAGATAATTTAAACATTTCTTAATTGAGTATATGATATTAATAAAAAGGGATTAGATAATTCAAGTTTTATCGTTATAAGAAAGAGCACACTCGATATGTAACTAAATGTAACTACAACCACGCCCAGCGTTAGGTAACAACCCAAGAATGCTCTATTTCATGTCATCTTAATCAACACAAAAACATTCGCCATTAATTCAGACACGATTCCTTTCAATTACGTATAATGATCGAATTTGGCACAAAAAGTAAATATTCGAATCACGCGGGTAATCCTTGACGAGGGCTTTCGGCCATTTCTTTCGTATTACTTTACGATCGAATCGTTTTTTTTGCACACGCGTCTTTATGTATTGATGAATATTACGTGACCATTGAGATATTTTGTTGTATTTGTTTATCTGAATTAATTTCTTATGTTTTTTCCGTCGGTAAATGTTATTGACTTATTATGCACTCTTGTGAATTTAGAATCGACTTAGCAGTCTAAGCTAGGGTAGACGTGTTTTTCTAAAAAAAAAAATATATATTTAAGATATTGCATAGATTTTATCACGGTCTTGGAGCGCGGCGACCGAAACAAGAAATTCTGTAACGAAAATAAATCTAACACACGATGATGGAAATAGGTGCATCATACGCGTTAGAACGGGAACGAAGGCATACTGCGAATCACAGCGGTCCGGCGTGATCGGTGACGTAGCGCAGGTGCGTTTGAGTGGGACAGAACGCATACTGCGTATTCCCTTACGTACCTTAAGCGCAGCCGGTGCAGCCGGTACGCGTTAGAGTGAGACAGATTATATAGTCGTGTTAGTGTGAGTCTGGTAGAGTGGTAGATTAAATTAATATCGAAGAAAAAAGAAATGCATAAATAAATACAGGCAGTCCTCGTACTTACGGCATGTTAGGTTCTCGAAATACGCGACGTAAATCGAAACGACGTAAGTCGAGACATATTTTTTCATATGTTTACATGTAAAACTCAAGGGTTAGGTTCCAGATGGACTCGAAATTCAAAGAAAAAACTGCATTTAGAACATAGGATATACATACTTAATATCAAAAGTAAGTTCTTAAAATATATTTTTTTGGTATTTGTGTGTAACTTTAATATGTAATCAAAATATGCAATGAGAAATAATAAATTAAACTTTTGGCTTAATGAAACTATAGCATAACAGATCATCAATATCATCCGCAGTAACTGCAATTTCAGGCAAACGGTTAACCAAATGAAAAATGTCAGTTGTGATTTCATCAATATTTGGTTGATCTGTGGATGAAGAACTTTCAGATGGCTTAAAAAAAAGGTGGGCATAACTTTTTCCAAACTCCTTTTAAATTGTTGGGTGTCACCTCATTCCATGAAGCAGCAATATTTTTTACGTATTGCAAGATATTATAACTTTTCCAAAAATCTCTCAGCTCCATGCCATCATTTTCATTAGCCTTAACAGCCTGTGAAAAAGTTCTCCTGAGATAATAGGCCTTAAAAGACCCTATAACTCCCTTAATCCATCGGCTGTAACAACGAAGTGGTGTTTGGTGTGCCGGCCCCACGGACATTGACCTTGCTACAAGTGAATTCTCCTATGCCGGAAATCGAAGCAAATGACGTTTCTTGAGGAATAGTGTCAAAAAATTGTTTGACGTAACTTGAAACGACGTCAATCGAAACGACGTAAGTCGAGGACTGCCTGTAATTATAATTGCATAAGTTGATATAAATGCTATGCAATATCTTTACTGCGGCAGTCCCGCAGTTCCACTTTTTTATATATTCAAGTATTTATAAATTTATTATAAAAAGCATTTACTGTTACATGGGTTTGCGAAACTTGCCTTGGCTTTAGGGTCTCTTTTACTCAGATCCCCGAGTGACCTTTAAGAAAAAGCAGCTTCGGGTTGGAAGCCGACCGTAAATGCGACTCCAAAATTGTTTATTTGAATTTTTGCAATGTTCAACATTCGTTTGAACTTCTACCTGCTTTCTTGCACCTCAGAAATATTAAGACAAAACCGTAGATTAATTAAACATTTATGGAACGGAAGTGAAAAGCCCCAACTGAAAAAGGCCTACATTATGACAATCAAAGAATACAAAAGATGAAAGCTTTGCGAATTCATAAACAGCTTTCCAAAGACTTAAAACGAAACCATTACGAAATCGGAAACAATACGAATTACCGTTTCGCATTTTCCCACAGTCGTAATGTTTAATTTTTATTCAAAAAAAATATTACCATAACAAGTAAAAACTTAAAACCTAAACCATTTTATAACTAGTTAATAAAAATAGGTAAAAAAACTTTTTAAGTTAAACGGTTTTATGTTAAACATACATTGCAATGTTAAAGATAAATGTACTAAAAACATAAATAATAAAATAGATACAGTCGTGGGAATTATAAACATATGCATAGACTAGACTAAAATAAAACCGTGGGGCACGTCAACTCCATGTAATGGGGCATCTCCATGTGATGTCGAATGTTGTGTTTGTTAAAATCGTGAAATTTAGTGGTCTCTATGGGCAGTACGGTTTTCGCGGACAGGCAGTCAATTGTCTACAATCGTTGATTCATTTTAGTCTAGTTATTTTATTCATTCATTCTAGTTTTTAATTTTTATTTCGCAATCTGTTTAATTCATTTAGTGCTTCATTATTGCAAGGTTTCTTGCCCGTTAGTATATTGCAGTCCAACTCCTCTATACGTAGTCGCTGCAAAGATCTTACTCTACTAAGAGCCACGTAGGCTTGACCTTCTTCAAACAGTTTCGCACTTAAGTATACGACTGCGTGATCCACAGTGCTGCCCTGCTTTTTATGTATTGTAGAAGCCCATGATAGTATTAAAGGCAACATTCTTCTTTCAGCCGTCCCGTAATTGTACTTAGCTGGAAACTGTATGGCTTTCGGGTGTATAAGATGTACTCCGTCTCTTGCGAAATCAATTCGGACGGAAGGTACATCTGATGCATACATCTGAGTTCGACGAAATTGAGGCCAAACGATTTCGTTGATGTAGCCTATAGCGCCATTTACTAATCCCTTTGAAACGTCAATATTGGACCGTAGCATGACTTTTGCCCCCACAAAAATTGCAGTTCCGCTGGTAAACCCCCAGTTTTGTTGATATCAGCTGGTATTATAGTAGCTATATCCACATTGTCTGCATTTCGAATGGCGTGTACTAGCTGATCCTGCGCTTTTATTTTGTAAATGCGAGCACCATTATTTCTGTACAAATTCAATACAGCAGAATTGTGGTCGTTAACTTGTTGATTTGTGGGGTATACCCTTAACGCTTTGTCTATTGCAAACTCATCACTCGTGTCTTGAAGAAGTCTTCCCATTAAAATACTAAAATGTTGGGTTGTTAGCTCACCGACTCTAAAAGCATTCAAAATATCAATAAGTCTGGTCACCTTGCTGACGCATATTTTCAGTTAATTCACACAGCGTGAATAAACGCCAGAGATGTGTAGCTGGTTGGAGATGTTCTGGCTGTTTGAAAACAGGTGTTCCTGATCGTTTTATAGGAGGCAGTTGTAAAAGATCACCGAAAAGTAATACGTTTACTTCTCTAAAAAACTCATTTTCACAGTTCTTAATTTGCCTTAATCGAGCGTCCATCATGCATAACATTTGATAAGACACCATGGAAATCTCGTCGACAATCTAAAATTCTGTCTGATGCCATTGTTGTCTCATTATTCGCAAATAGTTTGCCATACAGTTCTCGGTGCGTTTTAACCTTTCACCTTAACTTGGGTGGTGTACCGCTAACGACGTATGTATCATTTTTAGCCACCCTAACGCCACACAGTCCTCAACACGATACAAAATCTTGACTTGGGTGGTGGATTCAGGCTGGATTAATCAGATACCTAAATTACAGATTCAATTTCTAAATGTAAATTTTATTATTATACGCCATTTGGTGGCTGCGCCCATCTTAAATATTGAGGTTGTATAGTGCACTGTATTCTTCTTGTCAAGCCCTTTTATTTGATACCCATATTGGTGGGATTGATAAAAAATTGTAATAAGCCATTTGGTAGCGGCGGCCATCTTAGATTTCAATTTTGCATAGTAAATTGTATTCTACTGGTTGAGCACTTTCATTTGATACCCATATTGATGGAATCGATAAAACCTACGTTATCCGCCATTTTGTAGCGGCCGCCATCTTGTATTTAAATTTTTTATAGTATATTGTATTCTGCTTGTTGAGCCCTTTCATTTGATACCCATATTGATGGGATTGATTAAATCTACGTTATCCGCCATTTTGTAGCGGCTGCCATCTTGGATTTCAATTTTTTTTATAGTATATTGTATTCTGCTCGTTGAACCCTTTCATTTGATACCCATATTGATGGGATTAATAAAACATAAATTATCCGCCATTTTGTAGCGGCGGCCATCTTGAATTTATAATGATAATGAATAAACATAATTGTATTGTCACCAAAATCTAAAGTGTATACAAAATTTCAGATTAATCGGTTGACAGGAAGAGGGTAAAATTTGAATTACTAAATTAGACCCAAGAAAAAAGAATAAAACAAACGGGGTGAGCTAAATAAAACCGTTTAATAAAAATATTGCAATTATTGTGAATTCAGCCAGCGTGCAACTAAATACATCTGTCTTACAAGCAATAATATTTAAGGTGCGCAAGACACGCGTAATCGGTGCTTCTCTGAGTAGGTTCGTACGCGCTCGAGGCACTGCCAGCAATTGCGATCGCTTACTACGCCGAGTGTTGTTATTTATATAAATCTTCTTTTGGTGCCTCTTTACTGGATGCCGTCAGTCTTGTGAAGTAATGTATATGTTTTAAGTGTTTAATATTAGTTTATTATATTTTTCAACACATGGATTTATCCTGTCAAAGCTGATTTAAAAGCTGGCGTATACGATTGTGTATAATAAACTGTGTCAAATAACATGGACGTAAAATGTACGTCATTTCAGAAGTTTTCTGGTTTTCGTTTTATACACTGCAGATTCCACATTTAAAAGTTTAAACTAAGTTTAATAGGGATATTTATTCGTTTGTATTACGTCATACATGTAAAAGATCATGTTTAAACTTTAATAGTTTCGTGTTTTGCAAGAAGCCCGCGTGTTTATAATTAAATGTTTAATTCAAACTCAAAATGACTTTATTCAAACACTACACTTATGTAACAAGTCAGCAGAAGATATGTTAAATTGATATAAATTCACATTTAATACCCGTTCGCGTAGAGCGGGCAGGAAGAACTGGCAATAAACTATCCACCATTCTATGATCGCTCAGTTTTCTGTAATACAAATTGTTTGATTTTGGTTTGATCCCAATAATAATTGTCAAACTTTTAAATAGTTTTATTGATTAATTTACTTGTAACGAGATTTTTGATTTTAATTAGTGATAATTTTCTAATTTCACATAGGAGTTGTAAAAACGTGGAATTGTAGTCTTACAAACCACTCCTGGTTTAACGACAGTTCCTTCAAGGAAACTACATGTTTTGTCATATTTAACATATAAGACAAGTTGATGCACTTTCCTAGTTGCATCAGCTGAGCCGTGCTAATGGTATTCTTAACTTTAAAAAAACAATTAATAAGACGCCTTTAGCCTGACATTCACTTCCCAACTAACAGATTTTATTTAATTCAAATTGTCGAACCTTATATGAAAAAAGAAACATTCATACTAATTTTATATTCATGTATTTCAAATTATTACCCGCAACGAAATGTTTTACATACCTAAGCTTTATTTATAGTGAGCTTCGTAAGCCGGCCTTGTCCTGATAAATCGACACCGAATTTACATTGCTATCGCCTCCACTTGGCCAAAGCGTTTCGTTCCATTGTTCGCCTTTTCTTTTTGGACGCCTACCAAGGTCATATAAATTACATTGTTGCGGATTCCGGAAACAAAATCTGTCTATAGAGCCATTTTATTTAATGTTCGTTTGTTTGTTCATAGTAATTCTGAAAGTCATGAAATATTTAATTTATTGTTGATGTTTTCTTTAGAATTATTTAATTTAAGCAGTAATTTCTTTGAGGGTACTGATAATTATACTGAGACACCGTGCCGTGTACCAGGATCATGAATCAATCCTGACTTAACATTATTATTATTATGTATTTAGTAAGAACCCCTATTAGGTAAAGAATTTTACTGAACTTTCCATTTGATTTAAACATTTTTTATCCTGGAGGGGGTTCAGGGAAGTCTACTTTTGTCAATACACGACATGATGGCCTGCCCATTGTGTATTGATATAGCTGTGTGAACTGTAGAAAGTATATAATGGAAACTTTTAAAAATTATTTATAATTATTAATTATATAGTAAATACAGCTTTCGATGGATATAGGTCATTCTTTTTTTATAAGCTTTTATAATTTCAAAGGTATAATGTGAACAAAAAAGCATGCAGGTAAAACATACTACATAATAGCTTTGCACTATGGATTTAAGCTATATATTGTTGCGTATGCAAGTGATCAGCCACATGAAAGATGTATATTTTGAAACTTCACTGTAAGAGGTTATTTATTGGTCAATAAGGAAACATGACAGAAACATTTCAAATACAAGATATGTAAAAAATATACGTACGAGTAATAATTATATAATTGTTTCAAAAACAGCCAAAACAAATAATTTTATAGTTCATATACAAAAGACAAAACAATTACAACAACGATAGAAAACACTAGAGATCACAAAAACATAATAACGTTTAAATAAATGATTTAGGAAAGAAAATACAATAGTTTAGAGGCTTCCAGACAAAAGATCCGTATGAGACTCCAACAGTCCACGGATTCAGATATACCCAACACGTTAGATAACGACAGATTTAAAAGCCGACGTGGCAAAGCAAACGCTGAGTAGTGTAAAGATGTGAGGTCCCTAATGCCCGAGTTACTTGAGGCCAGTTTTTAGAGGTAGGATAGCGTACAAGAGTCAGTAAGGGAGCAGGCTAGTACTTCCACCTCCGTATAGACAAAACCAGCTTCATTTCTAAGCTTAAAATAGGGATCTAGATTACAAGCCAGGATAGTTTTTAATAGGATGGAGTTCTATTTTTTAGGATAGAATCGCCCCCCACAACTGATTTGACTATCCTGGCTTGTGTACTAGCTTCATGTGGCCGGCGAAGGTAGTTTTTAGTTGACTAGTAAAGAGGATCCACCCGTTTTGTTTATTTTTGTCACCGCAACGTGTTTTTGAGAATTTAAGATGCCAAAAGTAAGTATGGAATTTCTTTCTATATGAATATGTTTACGAACGGTAAACATCGTCAGGAAACCGACATGTCTTAGACCCAAAAAGTCGACGGCGTGTGTCATGCACTGGAGGCTGATCACCTATAAGATTTAAAAATTGATCATGAAACAGATTCAGAAATCTGAGGCCAAGACCTAAAGAGGTTGTAGTGCCACTGATATATTTTTTAAAACTAAGTATGGATATTAATTTAAAGTTTATACAACTGTACCGTGGCCATGAATCTCTGTGAAAAGCCATCCTTCCAAGTTATAAAGACAAGTACTTGCTAGCTTACTGACACTAGCTTGCTATCCTAGCTTGAAAAACTAGCATCATCACTCACCTTAGTGAGCGTCCGTCTTTTGACCTTCAGGCGATCGCAGAAGATGTTGTACTAGACGTGGGAAAAACCTGTTTCAAGCTAGCAAAAAGGTTACTCTTGTTGAAATAACCTGTCAAGGGGCTTCAGGCAAACAGCGAAGATCCATTACAAACTTACAACTGGGATTCGGAGTAACGTCACTGAACTAAGCTCATGAATCATACGTATTTATACGTATACGTATACGTATTTATCGTATAATTTCTTAGTTCTTTTGCCAACTTTAAAATAATTTCGATTTGTATAAACACATGAACACTATCCCTCACACTCCGAATATTTTAGCGGGACATGTTTCATATATTTTATGCGGGACATTTGTCACGCGAAATGTCCGTATAAGTTTTCTTTTTATGTACCGAAGCACTTTAAGCATTATTTTTCATAGATCGATTTAACTATTTTCTTAGAGTTCCACGGCTGATATACGTCCATTTAGTACAATAATATGAAAGCAATGTTTTATGTAGACTCAATTGGACTATTATATTATTACCAGCTGACTAGGCAAACATAGTTTTGCCATGTATATTATTTGTAGGAAACATCTTTTTAGGTCAATAAAAATAATTATCTACTATAAATGTACAAACAAAAGTTACAATCATATCAAAATTGAAAAAAAATTAGGGGTGGATTACCCTTAACATTTAGGGGGATGAAAAATAGATGTTGTCCGATTCTCAGACCTACCCAATAGGCACACAATTCAACACACACACACAAATTTCATGAGAATGGAGAAAGCCGTTTCGGAGGAGTTTAACCACAAACACCGCGACACGAGAATTGTATATATAAGATTTACTATTTTAGGATATGAATCAGTTTGAACATTGTTCCGAGGAGTTTATCTGAATGTCATCACCAGGCGTCGAGGCAGAATACGATATTCCATCCGTATTACCTCGACGTCGTTCCACAACTGAGCTTTTTTAGGGCAGTTTTGATTTTACCGCTCACCACCCGTATGTGGAATCATCTGCCCACTGAAGTATGTCTGAACCAATTCGACTGAGGGACTTTGAAGAAAAAAGCGTACAAATTCCTAAAAGGTCGGCAACGCACTCGCGAGCATTGAGAGTGTCCATGTATCACCTAAAATCAGGTGAGCCTCTTGCCTGTTTGGCTACGGTTCTAAGTTGGTAACAAAGTGTCGAAACACGATTTTTTAACTGTTGTCTTTCTAAACCCTAAAAGTAATCTATAATTTTACATTTGACTTTTAAACAAAAGATAAAAAATAGTCCTATCATAATAATGACTTTAATATTTCGGTCTTTACGTTCGTAGGAAATTTTAGCTTAGTTTCAAAACAGTTCATACAATTTTAATCAGCTACTGAACAACTTTGAATAATAAACATATGAACTACATTAAATAGAAATTTTTTTTTATATTTAAACCTTACATAATCTGCAAACGGACAGAAGACTCAACTGTTAAGTGATACCGCCGCCCATGGCCACTGGTTCCACATAGTGGTGGAGTGTGGAATAAACTGCCTTAAAAAAACGGTCAAAACTTATACTATCTATTTAGAGATTTACAATACAAAGCCCTTACAAAATTTATATATTTATGAATCGTAGGTCCCAGTTCGCAAGCAAGAAATACATTATTTTGTAAGATAAATTTCATAAGTGTAGAACGTTTGTAGATAAATAATCATATCAAAATAATATATATATATATATATACATATATAGCTAAGACGATCTTATGTTATTTTTCTATAATCTGTAACATATGAAAAATCTTTTTATATGATTTACGCTTTGCTGAAACCGAATCATTTACAAAAAACACTATGTTTTGGAATATTTTCTAATATATAAAAAATATACAGGAACGAAAAGTTCTACACCTGCTGTGACGAGCCCTACCTGGACATCACGTTCAACATCACCATGAGGCGAAAGACTCTCTTCTACACTGTGAACATCATCATACCATGCATGGGCATCTCATTTTTAACCGTTCTCACATTTTACCTGCCTTCAGATAGTGGAGAAAAGGTACGTACATCCAAAATACTATTTAATTTAAGATAACATCATACTATTATATTCTATTTTTTATACATTGCATATTAAAATCAATACCTAAATTAAGTAACCGATATATTGATTCAAGCTGCGATAAGAGATACCTGTCTATCTTATGTTCCATATTAAACTAGGAATCAGGCAGTGATCATTTTTATCTTTGAAAATTTATAGGGATCTTTTTAAATGCTCAATGAAGTAAGTAGCCATTTAAACATTTCTGAAAATCTTGAAGAAATTGCTTACAAAAGCTTTTCTCGGAGAATAAATTCACTTTAAATTCCTGGGAAGAAAACACTGTCTTAAAACAATATACTTAAATAATTTAAATATATTGGCGTCTTAATATGTAATAGGAAAAACAAAGTTCAAAATTTCATGTAGAATTTCATTAAATTATACTTTTCAATAAATAAGTACAAAGTTCTTAGAACTCATTTCTTCTACGCGTTCATCTTTAATGATGCCTTAAACATGTTCTCAAATTTATTTTCAATCCGCATGGAAATCGAAAACTATTTAAAATTAAGAGTATAAGTAATAATTGCCTAAAAATTGAACCGAACGCGGAAAAGTTCAGTTTTCATGCTTTTGACTTATCGTCGTTTTTTCGATATTCGGAATCCATTCGAATAATAACATTATATCTATAATTAAGTATAAGGTTGTCTCACTAAAACTCGTGAAAGGGTGCACCGATTTGGTTAATGAGCTTATAATATTCGTCGAAGTTCAGGGGAAAGATTAAACGGTAAAAAACATAAAAAATAAGAAAAATTATACAGTTGATATTCCAAAAAAAAACTTTTCCTAACTGGCAATTGACAGCGTTTTTCAAAAAAAAAGAATAGTCACTTGGTTGTAATATATGCCAGAATAAATGATTGTTTTATAGATGTAGTATGAGGCCAGATATCTGTAGTTTGCTTTAAAAAATTACCTTTTTGTTTGATACAAATTCTACTGGGTCATCTAGTGTATCATTTCTTTTTTGTTTTCTAACTTAAAGTCACAAAACCTCCACAGTCCTCTTCACAATACATTTTCTTTCGCGAACTAGCGAACTGTGGAATCTTTACCCAGTGGAGGGGTATTTCCTGGGAGACACGACCTCCGAACTACGAATTGTTTAAAAAGCAGTAAACTCCTCTCGCTATTCCGACAACCACCTGGGGCTGGGGTGATAGCCTTTACCCTCCCCATATCGAATAAAATGCGCTTATCAGTATGAATTTACTTACGTAATCATAATAACACGAAAATAAAATAATTCTCTTTCAAACAAAACCCTTTAGCCCCTGTTAAAGGTGCTAACAATAGTTTCACGGGGAAAACTCCGGTAAAATAAAAATGAACTTCTGCTTTGTCCCTAATGACAAAAGCGTCGTTTTCAATAATGAGATGCTTTTAAGCTCAGAAGCGAGTGATAAATTATAGCAATTTCTCCAGATATCGATAAGCTGATGAGCGATCGGCTAATGTTATTTCTGAGCGAATGTGAGTTTTTATCTTTTTAGATATCGGGACTTACAGATATGTGATCTGCAAATTAGATTTCCGTTCGAATTGGTTTTTGTTTTTAGATTACAATCGTATTTATTAGTTAGGTTAATGTTCCCCTGCAGCCTTGGTTTGCGGAAATATTTCACACTGTCCGGATAAGTTCCAAATAAGCTATTTATTACTTATTATTAGGATAAAAACTATTGTTGCGTTTCACGACATTTAGATAGCACTATGCGTCATGAAGGCCAAGTTTCTTATTCGGAACTTTTATCTTCCGAATAATTTATGTGTTGTATAGCTATTTGGTACTTTTATATTGTGAAACAGACCCTAAGGTATTCCTTACTGATATGTTTGTTTCTTTTAAACCAAAGATTTGTTTCGTCCAGTTTACAATGAAAGAAAAATATATATCTACGATCTGTTGTTCCACAACTAAAATTAACAATGAGTTGTTCCGTATATATCAAAAATACAGATTTATATAGTATTATAAGTTTTTTATTTTTTGTCTTATGAAGATGTATGTTAAATGTCAGAATGAGATGTTAACCCTTAGAAAAAAAGCTCTTTATAAACACATTAAAACATTCTTAACGATTGTGAAGAACACACAAAAAAGTGATCACAATCGGTTTGGGATCTTAATAACAAATAATTTGCAATAATATTGCGGAGATCAAACTGCACACGGTGTGCAAATTTGATTGAAATCGGTTAAGTAATTTAGGAGAGGATAGCGGACAAACAACGTGACGCGTATTTTAAATACATAAACGAATAAGATTTCGGTTCGCACAGATATTTTGTTAGCATCGTAATTATTAAATATATACTAAGAACTTTTAATTTCTCGAAATATGAATAACAATAGAGGCAATGATTGAATTGGAATGTAGTAATCATGTATATATTATCTCCAGGTAACATTATCAATATCAATACTCATCAGTCTCCACGTGTTCTTCCTTCTGGTAGTGGAGATCATACCTCCAACCTCCCTGGTGGTACCTCTTTTGGGAAAATACCTAATCTTCGCCATGATCCTGGTATCAATTAGGTAAGTGTAGTTTTTAATAAAAACTTTTCTATACTAAAATTATAAAGAGATGATTTTATATTTCGGCGCGTCTGTAACACTTAAAATTTAGTGCTCTGTTTTTATATTAGAAATGTCTAATAACTTAAAAAATATATCTAGCTGTACCTCTCTAGGCCGATAGAAAAACGTAAATCTATTACCTTGAAATAGACCTTTTTTACATATATTAATAATAAAATATGTTGTATACGGAAAGACCGATACTCAAACCATCAATTACGATTGAAAACCACAGGTTTAATCTTTACTTAACGATTTCACTGTGTGAGCAATTAATGTGGGACATCTATCGCATTTACCATGGAGAGTATTCAGAGTTGCTCGGATTATCTACAGCTGAGTTTTATAATCGGATGTTGAGGCAGAATACGAAATTCCACCCGTTTTTTAAGGCAGTTTTTTCCATCACCACCACTATGTGGAACCAGCTGCCCACAGAATTTGCGAACTAATTCGAATTCGAGTCAAGAAAAGACCGAACCAATTCTTAAAAGAATTTCTTTCTTCTGCCAGTTTACCCCCTGTTCCATATAAAAAAAGTTATTCATATTGAAAAGAGAAGAGCACGCCTGTATGCTTAAAATAATTTAATTAAATGTCATATACAATAAAAGTCTTCCCCCTACCACTTTCAAATAAGACGTGTGATGCAAAAACAATTTATATGTCGTCGGTGTCCCAATTCTCATATATAAATACACATTTATTAAAATTTAATGGTAGACACTACTCCTCAGGATAATGCTGAGCCAGGGACAATTACAACCACAGCACACGCATTACATACTTAAAACATACGTTGTTCTTTAAAAAAAACTGTTATCTCTCAATATCTTCTTTGATTATTGTTATTTAAGTAAGTTTCTGTGTGTGTTTCGTTAGTAATAAACGCTATGCCTATTGAACTAAATTCTAGATAGATAAGCACAATCTGTGTTACCTGCTAAAGTCATCGTCAATTGTGTTATTATATTTGTATGTTATTGTTATTTATTTATATTTTTAAGTACAATCCTGCGAACAGTGTGCGTGAAACTCGGAAGTACACGGATTACAACCCGCAATTTGCATATAAATTAAAATCCTCAAACAAGATATTTGATTGAGTAACTTTCAAACAGACGACATTAGGCAAAACGTTCCTTTGTAAAATATGCAAACAGTTTGTGATATCCCATTATTGTGAAATGAATGGGGGTAGAATTTGACGTATAATTTTGTCCTTGAATACATTTATACCACTTTATGTTGTATAGCATTGAAATTTAAATATAAAAAATTAAATCAATGGCGCTATACCTTTTTTAGATCTGGGCCTCAGATTTCTAAAACTGTTTCATGATCATTTGTCAATTTTATAAGCAAATAGGTGATCAGCCTCCTTTGTGTGACACACACCGTTGACTTTTTGGGTCTAAAGCAAGTCGTTTTACTCACGATGTTTTCTTTCACCGTTTGTGTTAAATGGACACATAAAATATGAGTCCAGTGGTGCACAATCGGGAATCAAACCAATGACCTCAGGCATGAGAGTCACACAATGTAGCCACTAGGCCAATACTGCTCTTAAATTTAGATTAAACAGACTTTTCTTTAAAAAAGAGTATAGGTAACAATTCTTAAACGGCCGGCTACGCACTAGTAAGCAGGGAGTGAAGGAGTCTTCTGTCAATGTGGCCGGAATCACATACCATCAGCCTATAGAACCTCTTTTTTAAGAATGTGTGTAATGTTTGTATATTACTTTACACAAATTAATGTAGTTTATATCGAGATACGGAAGGTATTATTATTATCTAAGAAAGAAACGGAATGACCTTCGCGTTATCCATTATCCATATATCTCTCTATTTTTCTATATATCCATATATAAAGGCAGTCTTAAATTAAAGTAAATATTATTTTTAATATCACTTTCATTGCTAGTATAAAATAAATTTATTAAAATTACCGCAGTATCCCGTATTTTTTTTTATAAAACAAAATACTAGGCCTTTAAGAACGCTCAGTGCATATTAAAAAAATGTATAATATATAATATTATAAAAACGCCCAGTTGTGGAACGACGGACGTCTAGGTGGTACGGCTGGAATTATTTTGCATCGACGTCCGATGGTAATACTCAGCTGCAGGTAATCCGAACAACTCTGAACACTCTCTGGTAAATGCAGTAGAAGATGCAATAAGTATATTAAACATGTGGTTTTCAATCGTAATTATTACAGCCTTTCAAAATGCAATATAGGTATATTATTATTAAATGAATATATGTAAATAAATGTCTAAGTTTATGTGAGTTTTATGCTATGTACTTCTGCTATTACTTTTTTATAATTAAGTTAGCATTTTTCTAACAGCCAAGAGTGGCACGGCTATATATATACCGTAAATATATATAGTCATAAAGATAATATACATTTTTATAAAATATTATATTTTTCTTTATTCACGGTTCACTAACTAAAGCTACCAAATTAGCCAACACAGTCACAAAGCTAAAAGCTCAGAAAAGAACAAAAAGGAAAAAAAATACAGTTAAGTGTACTCAACTGAAGGGTCACAATGCTGTTAGCCGTGATGCGGTGTCAGCTGGGATTTCACGCAGCCTGTACTATTTAGCCAGATTTAACCTGACATGTTTAATATTGCGTAAAGGCCAAGTGATTTTGTTACTAGAATTTCGATTGCTCTTATATGTTATTTTGTTTATTTTTGGTTCCTTTTTTCAATGCACAGATTGAAGATATTTTTTTCTTAACCTAAAAAGTTCATCTGAATAAAAGGCTATATTATTAATATTAAGCGATTCGTTGTTTTTTACAATAACAGATATATAGATTCTATAACCATATTAGATTTTATTGATATAAAGTCTGATGTATCATTTGGAATAAAACATCCCGAACATACATCGACCAATATTTAAGCCTTGAATTGTTAATTTGTAAGCTGTCGCGGAATACGGTTAAAATGTACTAAGAATATCCATAGCGTAAAATCACCTGCATCATGAGCATACATATTTTACACCATCGAAATAAATAAATAAACAATATTATAAAATCAATACAGTTTCGATTATTTAATTAGTAATGCTATTTTGATCATATGCCTCAGTAGTTTCGAAGAGTTCCACAAAATAGACTCTTAATCTTTATATAAATAATTCTTCTGTGAGTGTGTATGTCACTGAACTTCTCTCAAACGACTGGACCGATTTTGACGAAATTTTTTGTGTGTGTTCAAGGGGATCTGGGAATGGTTTAGATTCACAATTTTGTCCGCTGGACAATTTTCTTTTAATTAATTTTTAATTTATTAGTAGTTGTTGATTTTGGAATGTTTTACATTGGATCCGACAGACGGCGCTACCATCGCAGTGTCAAATTTTAAATAATATTCGAATTTTAATTATAGTCTGTCCCGACAGTTACCGCTGCGATCAAATTAAAAAAAAGTTTTGTTATCATTGTGTTATTGTAGACCATGTGCTGGATCGTTAGATATTGTCATAACATTTGAATAATAATTTTCATCAAAATGGTCAGCTTATTAAAAAAACTTTGAAATTTTCAAATTAAAGACGTGTAGACAGTACAACGTCTGTCGGGTCCGCTAGTAATTTTATAATAGTCTAACCGTCCATGATCATAAAATTTCATATAAAATAAAGATTACTTTTGTATGCAAACATGATAGTGCCCATAGATACATTGCCAGAAGGTTCGCGTTGCCGGAAACCACTAGTTTTGAACAGTTAAAATACGGAAATAAAATGTTCTTTTATAAGTAATTATAACAATCAAATACTGTATATTTGTAGTAACATATTTCAGCAATTATTTATTAACAACACAATTGTTATATGCTCGGTTATATGGAATAGAGTGAAAGATATATCATTTAACGAAAACATACATTTGAAATGCTATATCTAAATCACATCAGGATGCTCCGTCTAATCATGATCGGTACCACAGATAATAGATTAAATCAGGAAATGAAACTCCGATATCGAAATTAACTCTCGCTTTCGTATCGCCATTATCGTATTAAGCTTTGATTCTTGGCTAAGCATGCAGCTTTACTTATACCTGCAGTTGAGTTTCATCATCGAACGTCCAGGAAAAATACAAAATTTCACCCGTTTCACCTGGCAGTCCATAATTCCACATCTGAGGGTTTTTAAGGCAATTTTCACCAGCTGTTCATTGAAGTATTTCCGAACCAATTCAACTCAGGATCCTTCAGGAATCGGGCGTTCCAATTCTTAAAAGGCCGGCAACGGACACGCGAGCCCTTAGGCATTGAGAGTGTCCAAGAGCGGCGGTATCACATCAGATGAGCCGTTTGTAGCATAGACATAAATCTAACTATAATCGTATATATATGATTCTTAAGCCGTCTAGCATTCAGAGTCTAGCGTCCTTAACGAGAGTAGGGGCTCCTGCCCGTTCGCCCCTTTTATAAAACAGTCTGCCTCTTAAAGGAGTTGTTTAGCGAGGAAAGGTTTTCATAAATATAAGAAAAATGTCTCTTGCAATATGTCGTTCAGTTTTGCTTTTAATTGAAGCGATACCCTTGACCCGATACACAGGTCAGATATAAGAAAACTCGTGGTTTCTCTTGTAAATAAATACCTAGAAATAAAAGAAAAGGGCGTATTGTTTCTTCATTTGGGTTATTGGTATATGGATTTCTTACTACTCTAATTCGTATATAATAAAAGCCATTATTTTCTATCTATCAACTAAGTTTACTAGTATTATTAAAACTAATTAATATTAATTAGTTTTAATAATACTACTAATTGGGTTGAACTATACAGCAGAAACCTTATTTTTTTTAATAATTCCCTTCTCGATTCAATACATAATTTAAAAAAATATTAAATTGAAAAAACATAAAATTTTTGTTTTGATTTTATGATGAGTTTTAGGTTCGCGCAAATGTGTTAATATATATTTGTTAGGTTTATCATATTAAATGAGTATATGTGTATGTATGAAGACATGTGTATGTTACATGGGTCAAAGCGAAAGACTTTATGGGATTAAATATAGAAATAATACTCGTAATTTTACAAACACAGTCGCGATGAAACTTAATAAGGACTCAAGGTCATAGTCTCCCTAATATTCAGGGATTTAATTAATAAAACAACTGCTTACTTGCACCCTCCTCTAACCGCTTATATCTTGATTAACCACAAGACTGTATCGTAAGCGTGAAGCTATATATAGCATATTCTTGTACTTGGCTGTGGTTTAGACAATTAAATGCGTTTGTTCATTTGAAATTTGTGCAGTAGTTCTATAATGACTATAAATAGTTTTATATTCCCGTTTGTCATATTAGGGCCGTAAAATAACGTAGAAGAATAACCAGGACTCGTTGATATATAACCCAGACAAATCCAAGATTTTGTCTGCAAAATGCTGTCTTTAAAAATAAATACAGAAAACACGTCATGTAACGTCCCTCAATTAAACGACCAACCCGCTAAAGCTTCCAAATCATTCGGCTTTGGTTGGTTTAGCTTGTCTTCCATGCAATGATACACTCTACATAGCATTACATCTACTCAAATTTCGTCAATTAAATAATAACAACTACGTTTTATGTTGCCGAAATTATTTAAAACTGCGGAGCTGTGTACGTTATTTTGTCGCTTTATTGTCCTAGCCCGTAATAAACTCGACTATTGGCTTCATACGTACCGAACTTAATAAGACATTATTTTATTTACATTTATCCTCAAGCCTCAATATCACAAAATTAATATAAATAAGTAAAAAAGTGCAACCATTTCTGGTGCAGCAAAAGAAGCAATAGTTTTCAAATACGAATTGAGTTTTGTGTAATAATTAACACTAGTCTGAAACAACCCTTTTCTTCCTTAACGACAACTCTTTATAACGCCAAAACTTCCACAGTCCGTGGAGTGTCGTTATATAGAGTTTACACTCTATGTTGTGTTCTAATTCGGTTAATGTGCCTGTTCTGAAAACTAAATTTTGTTTATTTATAAATAGGCACAGTTTAAGGTTTCGATATATTTTTTTATATTTGGACTAACGGTCACTAAGGAGAAATAGGTTTTGAATGATAAATCATTACAGCAGTCGTACTAAGCGTTGGGTTCCTTAAGTTTTGGGTAGGACAAACAAACAAACACGTGCAAAAGCATAAAAATCCAGCTAATCTAGGTTTTACTTTGAGTCCTAAGGCGATGCCATAAGAATTTGAATTGATACTGTTACAGCTATATTTTATATATTTGGTATATAAGAGATCCTTTTTTCAGTATATGTGTAACTGTGGTTGTGCTGAATGTCCACTTCCGGTCGCCACAAACTCACCGAATGGCGCCGTGGGTAAAACGAGTGTTCATACACATCCTTCCAAGACTGCTCTTCATGAAGCGACCTCAGTACAAGTTCGATACTACCAGGTAAAAAATCTATTTAATTTATTATTGTTTATTGTATAACTAAAAGTACAGAAACCACCACAAAACAGAAGGGTACATTTAGGGTGTATAAAATTCCTTATAAAATACAATTAATACAAAGAAAAAAAAAACTAAAATGTTTTTATACTTTACACATCCTTTACATCTATCTTAAATTGTGCCAAGCAGACACGTCCCAAGTTGTCTAAGAAATTCTATAAGAAGAAGTAATTCTATAGGTTCTAAGATTTTTAGTTTTTTTTTCCTATGGAATTATCTAGTAAAAAGCATACCCTTAACCCATACACTTATACAGCTAAGTTCAGTTTTTACTTATAATCTTTAATCTAAAGGGATCTTCAAATTTAACATTGAGGCAAAACGTTTATTTTTATTATTGCCTCATAATATCAATTTTCATTTCGCAATAAAAATGAACGACGTCTCTTACGAGATCTTGTATCGAACTACGCTTTTGGTTAAAGAACTGGCAGTTAATGTAAAATTAGGAACTGCATTTATTTGACGTTCATAAGTGTTCACCGACATACTCAAAGTAAAGTGAAGATGATGATTAATTGAATTATTATTCATATAAAACCGCTCTCAGATCTTTCTTTTTTCACCGCAGCGTCAACTTTAATAGAAACAGTTGAAGGATACTTTATACGTTGCTATAAGTCTGATTTCATTCTGTTCTCACTATTAAGTGCGTGTATCCTGCCAACGAAAGATAGAAGAAGCCTTTGTAATAAATGTTGTATATTTTGGGTTCAATAAGACAAGTGAAGTTGATTGTGCTCACCGTAGTACAAAAATTTAAATTTCAACTTTCAATTTTCTCTTTAATACCACCGTGCATAAATGTGAATAGTTACGAATATGAATAAATTGGTTATTACTAAAAAAGTTACAAAAACTTGAAGCATTTGAAATGTGGCGCTGAAGGAGAATGGTCAAAAAGTATCACAGCTGTAGAAAACATGACATTTAACAGCTTTGCCTTCAGTCACCGTGACCACGCACGCTATAAAGCACGCGAAACGTCGGTTAAATTTAAAATTATGTCTAAATAATTATATGTTTAAATACAATAATACATAACTATAATCCGTAAAAAAGTGTTTTCTTTAAATGTGTAAAAGTTATGTTAATAAAAGACAATACTGTGTAATAATTATTTCAATTTCTTTATTAATATTAAAGTCATCATGGTATATTAAAAAGTAGTCGTTTTCAAACTTAAAATACTTACACAATCGTTCCACAAACAATGTTCACGAAGTTATAATTGATTTACACTTGTTTGTGAAATTGAATAACAATACAGATTTTAATTACATTATAGTTTGTTTGGTTGGCAACGAGTTTTGATTTGATAATTGGCTTTATCATAGTTAATATATACGTACAACATCGTGCTGGATAGATTGGCATAATATGATATGATACGCACTGTATGTATTATTTCCTCGGCAATAAAACATTCTTGCCTTTTTCTTCTTCTTCAAATTTAAGAACCGGGCTCTTGTCTGTGATTAATCGCCACTCAGTGCGGTTCTGCGTCAGTGTCTTAACCATCTAGTTTTTCTCTTCCTCTCCTGTCTTCCCTTCCAAGAAGGTCTTAAAGAAGTTGTTGTATCGCTCCAGATATCCAATCATCTTTCCTCTCCGGTTTTCTATGGTACTCAGCAGGTTTCGTTTTTCTCCGACCATTCCCAGCACCTCTTCATTGGTCTTCTTTTATGTCCAGCTTATCTTCATCATTCTCTTTCAGCGCCACATTTCAAATGCTTCAAGTTTTTGTAACTTTTTTAGTAATAACAAATTTATTAATATTCGTAACTATTCACATTTATGCACGTTGGTATTAAAGTGAAAATTGAAAGTTGAAATTTACATGTACTACGCTGAGGACATTCAACTTCACTTGTCTTATTGAACCAAACTACCACATTTATAACAAACACTTATCTTTCGTAGGCAAAATACACACACTCAATACTGAGAACAAAATGAAGTCAGACTTATAGCAACGTATAAAGTAGCCTTCAACTGTTTCTATTAAACTTAAGTTTCACTTTGAAGTCCGGCGACACACCCGCTTAATTTTGTGTCCAAGGGCTCCGATAATTGCCCATGATGCCCGTATGCTCGTTTGCTTCGTTCATCCATTACAGGGACAGCAGTTGTACGTATCTTCTGTTTTTATGTATAGAATTGCAATTTTATAAAAAAAATATTGCCGTGATTTTGAGTTAAACTCCGATAGATAGGCACTTTCCACAAAGGTTTTACGATGCGATGAAAATTGTTTACTGAATACATATATTACACCAAATTTGCATATATATATTGCGTTGGACGTCATTGACCCGCTACAGAATGTTAGCAATAAAGTTCTTTACTTTGAAAAATTCTACCCTTTTCCAAGTTTTAAGGTATTTTTTGATAACAAATTCCTTGAATTTATCCTGACTCTACGCCCGTAATATATTTTCCTCGACATATCAAGCCAAAGTACAGAGACAAATTAAATTTTATATTACTTTACCAAGTCAGATAAGATTAATCTGTGAAGTTAACGTCAATTATACCTCTGTTGTGAAGAGACTTTTAGAGTTAGAGATTGATTAGGGTAAGCAACACTTGCTATAGTGTACATGTTGATGAATTAAAATGAATCTATTGAAGCCCGATGACTTCTAATTATTGACAATGTATTTTTGTATTATAAATTTAATCAAAGTCGAAATATAGAAATAATATTGATTATTTTTTATTTAGTGTATACGTCACATCCAACTAGCTAAATTAACCGTTCAATTAACAGCCTAGCCGTTTAACTAACGGTCTGAAAGATATTCAGCTAGTTGATTAACCAGCAAGACAAATGACTTGGATCGATGACGTTTCATTACTTTCCGCCACTCTCAATCTCGAAACGAAACTCTTCAAACTGTCAATATTGCGTGGGCAAACCACAACTTTGATGGTGTTTTCCAAAAATAACAATTACAATGTAACAGTGTAGTGACAATAATAATGTGAATTTGACTCAAACAATTTAATTTAAAATAAATATTTTGTATGTCATATTTACATCTTTGATATTTCTGCCAAATAATAATTATATCGTACTATTAGCCTAAGCATTAGCCAGCCAGTTTATTAAATGTTGTAACAAACGCTGAATATTTTTCAGGCCGTTTAGTTAAACCGCTAGGCTGTTAATTGAACAGTTTATTAAGCTAGTTTGGCTGCGACATATCCGAAAGAAAAGAAGTTTAGAACATAGAGGTGAATTGAAATTGATACACAAACAGGGCATGGGACTTTTTATTTAAATAATTTACTTATATAAGACCAAACATACATAACATAAAATTATAATCAATATAATATTTACAAACACATTTACTTATCGACTCTCCATAGGTAGCAGATGCAAGAAGAAATAAAAATTGGTCTGGAATATTCTTTGACTTCAAAGCAAAAACGTATTCAATGTTAGGTCAACTTGATATGTGAGTGACCTACTTTAGATAACGATAAAATATTTTCAATAGCACGTTGAACGAACCTTTAAGATTGAACAGAAATAACTTGTGCCCGTGGCATAGTGGCGTTTATTTTATTCAGGGTACTGGTGCGTGGTTGCATAAGCATAAATATATTATCGACTTGGGAGGGTTCCCCTTTGCATATTTTAAATAACGTGCAACATAAAAATAATAGGTTAGAAGTTATGGAGCCTTCGCGCTTCTACCGGTTAAATCGCTTAACGGTTTTATTGTGTTAACATTTTTTTTTTTAGATAATAATAACTAAGCCGCATTTATAAAAACAAATGTACAAAATATACACACACCTTTTTCAAGGACATCTTAAAAAATACTCTTTAGGCTCTCTCTGTCTTGAGCATTTTTCTCCAAATTCCTTAAGCACCTCAGCCCACCGTGCAAGAGTACACCTCTCTTTCTCTTTCCTGTTGGTCCTTTTCACTTTGTTAACATCTTTGTTCATCTGCCATTGTTCATGCTAGCGGTAAGGCCCACCTATTTGTACTTAAGTTTTTTGCATTCGGATAGTGCATCAATAACTTTTATATTTTTTCTTACATTAAGAATCATAACTGCGACCAATATTTAAGCCTTGACTTGTTTAAGCTATCGCGCAATATGGTTAAAATACGTATTAAGTATATCCTTAGCGCAAAATCAACTGCATCATAAGCATACCCCACATACACACCTTCATGTACATACCCTCAATATTACACCAGGATACGTGTCACTTAGTGAAATGTATTGGATAATTTTTATTTGTTTGTAGTTAATATAATGTTTTCCAGGCTATATTTTTAGTAAAATTGTCATTTTATTATATATAAGTTTTGTTAGCTATAGGATTACGAAATAAATAAAATTCAAGATGCATATTTCCATACGACTATTGAGGGACTTGTGCATGTGCATATGCAAACAATTGAAAGTAGTTATTAGAAGGCACGACACGAAGATTGAAGGTTGCACACTGAGCCAGTAGGCCATCTACACCTGGTCCCGGTAGAATGCGACAGCGAACCCGGAACACGGAACCTCTGTTATGCGGCTTCGTAGGTAGTTCCTAGGTTCGATTTAGTTTTAGTGGGTATTATTTACCCAGTCTTTGAATAGCAGGGTCTGGTGAGGGTACCACATACCCCTGAAACATTTAGGGGTAGAGGATACGCAAATGCATTTAAAGAATAGGCCAACTATAATAAGAATAACTTGTAAATAAATACAATATATTTATCCAAATCAACGACATAACTCATTTCGTTTAAATATTAATAAGGAATGTCGCAGAAATGTATCTGCCCTGATGAAGAGCACATACTCCTCCGATATTCATGGCAATTCCGTACGTACAACAAAGTGTTCATTTACGCCGGCCCAGAAATCCTAATTGTTTTACCACTCTTGTAATTAAGAGGTGATTGCTGGAACGAGTTTACACATCCCAATACAACCGTCAAGTGAATTATTAAGGGGAATTATGAGTACCTCCCTTCAGTGGTTCATTAGCACGGTTTTAGGATATTGTCATGTTGGGTTGGGCGGAAAAGGATCAATTTCATAATGTCGTTATTATTGATCAAATTATCAGTGTAAAGTGACAAAATTAAATTCCGTATGTTAGGCTTAAAGTTTCCATGAAGATATTTCTTGGAATCTTTTCTAAGTGTAGCAATTGTGTTTTATATATTCTTTTATATTAATCGCACGCTCGCTTTTATTTTTCCTGCTATCTCAATAAATTGACTATGTATCTGTTCAAATCCCCGTTGGCTCCGTGCTACGACAGTCTGACAGTCAATTAGAATTGGCTACTCTAGCCCACTTTGTTTAAAGAACATTATCAGCCCTATCTCGCATTGTATTATAATAATAGTAAATTTATAAAATACTAGCTGCCCCCGCGAACTTCGTTTCTCCTGAATGAGATTTTACTGAGCCTACCTGTTTAGAACATACCAACATGGTTTTTTTTAGGTTTTCCGGAATGAAATCTTTTTAGGTTGTTCTGTGAATTTTTCTCTGTATAAACCTCAGAGTTCACAACATAAGTTTTTAATAATGAAATAAAAAATAGGGGTTGATTGTAAAGGGTTGAAATTTCAGGGTTATATGTATTTACTAATGCTGTATCATAAAAAAATTAAAAAAATTGAAAAAAAAAAATTCAGGGGTTAACATTAAGGGGGATGAAAAATAGATATTATCCGATTCTCCGACCTACCCAATATGCACACAAAATTTCATGATAATCGGGAAAGCCGTTTCGGAGGAGTTTAACCACAAACACCGCGACACGAGAATTTTATATATAAGATTTATTTACTTTAAAATATAAAATAAATCAGTTGTTTTAGATAACAACCTGTTTAGTTCTGGGCTTCAAATTCCTGTATTTGTTACATTATCAATATACAAGTAGGTTATTAACCTTCTATGCCACACAAGCCGTCGAGCCAAGCGTTGAACCAAGCGTCTAAGGCCAGCCAGTTTCCTCGCGATATATTTCCTTCACCGTTCTTGCGAACCTTTAATGTGCACATAGAAAGAAAGTTGTCACAGCGAGGGTTCGAACCTACGGCCTCAGGGATGAGAATCGCACGCTGAAGCCACTATGGGGCCAGCCAACATTGCTCTAATTGCATAAATTGTATAAAACTTAGAAAAACGTTGTCACGAATAATTGGCAAGTTATGTTCAGAGCCATTTCAACTGATTTAGTCTTTGTTTGTTTAATTAGTTGATTTCAAAATCTCTATCTTCTGTGAGTGTTATCCGTAACTTAATCCATCATTTTTAAAACGTTTTTATTAATACCACCACCACCACGCCACAATAAATATTAAAAAAAGAGTGGCGGAGATTTTATTGCCAGTTCCATTCTTCCGTTCTACGGCCTTGATTTGAGAAGTGGCAGCAAATGTAAAATTAGAAACACCTATGAATAAATGATTTTTGTTTTTATGATTATCACTTTAGTGGATCTCACATAAATATGGCGCATGATTGTTACAGCGTCTAACAAACATTTGTAAAACAAAAGGCTTGGCGATTAAAAAGGATTGGCGGAGAGTCTCTTGCCACTTCCTTCCGTCCGTTCATCGCCTTTCATTTGAAAGCTGGCAGTAAATTTAGAAGCATTAAATTTTTTCAAAAATTTTTCTGAAGTTTTTAATTAAATATATAATGACATTTTGATTTGATTGCAAAGATCTTGGGTTCGACTTTCAGAAAAAAATATTTTGCATTAAGCCCTTATGATTTTTTAAATCGGGTAGGTAATTTTTCTTAATTTTCTTGGTTTAACGAGTATATCATATTTTCTTAAAGATTAATAAAAATAACTAAGTGAACGCGCCGATAAAAGTACATTTTATAGACAATGTTTTATATTCGCATAAAAATCTAGAAAAGAGGTTTTACTTTTACATAAAACATAAACATTTTTTAATCTATGACGTATCCAAATTCAAAATATCTAAACATTCAATAATCTGTGGGCATTATTCAGCTTTGAGTACTATAATCTGTGGCGTCTCTGCGGTCTCGATGCTTATCTAAATAGCTCTCGAAGATCTAGAGATAGCTCCATTGAAGCTCCAACCTCAATTAATACTCGTCTTACCTATGTTTACATTGATTATCTGTTCGAAGATTGATTTTGCAGGATAAATTCGATTTTGAGTCGCTGTTTCGTTGATTACAAAACAACGTAAAGTAGTAAAAATGGCGAGTCTAAATTACGGTTATTTGGCAGAAACAAGCCTCTTTTATTCATCGTAATATTTCACCGAGAATATCTATGATTTACAGTTTGAATTTTATAAAAAGCCTCGTCATGTAACTTAATAACATAAATCCTTGTGAATTTATTTGTTGTGTTTATATATATTTGACGTCAAAAAAATCATCTCATTACCGCAAAAATCACAAAAATCCGAAATAAATAAATGAATACATATTTTTCTGACCAATATTCTTATACGATTATTTTTAACAGCCAACACTAGAGCTACAGCTGTCAGTGTTTTAGTTAAGTTTGTAAGCTATTCAAATATCATATTCGAGAAATAGTTGATATTCACGTAATTAAATATTACAGTTTTCATTATCTATATGTACTTTTGAAAGCTCTAAAATGTTTAACCTCTCTAAAAAGCAAGGGAAAATCCCTCAAGGGCATTTTATCTATGGGTCTGAAGACCGACAAGGGCAACTACAAATTTTAATCTCCGTTACATATGAGTCAAATTTCAGATGAAGATGAGAGAACTCTGTCAGATGAAATTCCACGGGTAAAGATTTAATTACAAATATATTTTGCTTCCGGGCATCAAACAATAACGTGAACGTAAAATACGATTCGTAGAGGATCCAAAAATTCTGTAGCAGTCATTAGCTACGCTTTACGTAGCCCTACGAAACTTTCAGCACGAATTTTCAGAGGACTGAAAGGAAAGTTAAGAAGTTTTTCTTACGAGGAATACCTTTTCGTGTAATAAGCTTTTTATGTAGCACATTACGTTTGATCCCTTTTATGGTAGCTGTTACTGGAATTCTTAACGAAAATTTATTTGAATAAATTTCCTATATACCTGCACTAACCTTAATTGACATTTATTGATAATGAAAATCATTTTTAAGTCAATAAAATCATTGGTGCTACAACTTTTTTGTAGTTGTGTTACAAATCTATTGTCAATCTATTGTCAATTTAATAGGCAAAATCGACCTCCGTGCAGGACACTTTTTGAGTCTAAGGCAAGACGGATTCCTCACGATATTTTACTTCACCGTACGAGCGAATCTTAAAAGCGTATTCAAAATGAGAAAGAAAGTCAATTGGTGCACAGCTGGGGATCGAACCTACATTCTCAGGGATGAGAGTCGCACGCTGAGGCTATTAAGCCTACTCAGCTAATTTTTAAAATAGATAACTTTAAATTTATTCAATAAATACGAGTAATATAGAAAACACCTTATTCAAATTTATTAATTAAACTTTTAAGGTTAAATAGTCAAGTTATAAATCGAGTCGAAACTAAAATCGGAACCCAAACTAGTCACTTTAACACTCCTTTAATCCGTCCTTTAGAACAATTCAACGGAACGGGCCATCATTTAGACATTTACATCAAGAACTCAAGTATTTAAAAATAATAGATTTATTGAATTGGAATATGAAAGGCTAACGAATTGTGTGAGCAAATGAAATTATTAATGAAATATTCATAAATAAAGATATTTAATGTAAATAATCACCCTTGAAATATGTCTGTGTAATATTGTTTAAGAAATTAAATGTATTTTTAGAAATGTTTTTCTCTAGTACGCGAACTCAAGTCAGAGTGCTCTTCAAGACCGCGTAGCCAAGAAGTGCTCACCAAAAATATATATTGTTATTTTGACAATTTCCTCTTCTTCGAGTTCTTATATCTCTAACTTGATATTATATATGCCATAAAACCATTGCTTCAAAAACAATATATGTGCCGAGAAATAATTTTACATTAATTCTTATTATTACTTTAATTTGTTGTGTATTTAATGTTATTCCTAAAACTTTAGTAAGCATAACTTTAGTAATATTTAATAAAACTAATTTATATTGTCTTTGGTTGATGTCGTTACATTGCGATTAGACCTTATTTTTAAAACAAAAGTCTATACCTATGGGATGGCATAGATATAGACTACAACAACACTGAATACAACAGTTTTAATTCAAAAGTCCAAGGCGCTACCATCTTTCCTTGGTCCGTTTCTGTATCTTTTCCGTGATCATCTCTACTAAGCAAATAGGTGATCAACACACACCGGTGACATCTGGGTCTAGGACATGCTGGTATCCTCAAGATGTTTACCAGACCATACGAGTGAGTTTTGCACACATAGACACAACAGCAATAGACAGAAAATCCATTGGCTCAAAAAGGGATTGAACATACAATCTGAGGGATGAGAGACGCTCGCTGTAGCCCAGAGACAGATCGAGAGTTCAGACCGCCCTAGGCTATTTATCGGGATGAAAAAAGAGGCCGCTCTTTTTTCTTTTTAATTCTATAGTTTCTAAAAAATCACATTCACGTATAGTAGTGAGAGCGCTGTTAGTTTTTGCTGGCGGAGTGTGGAGCGCAAGTAACTTTTGACTGTTTTTAGTGCTGAAAAAGACCTTTGGCCTTTGAACTAGCTGCAGTTGGTAACACTCATCTATTTTGGTATCATTCATTCATTCGAGGTTTTATAATTTTTTGTACCGTCGATTCTTCATCTAATTTGGATACCAAAATCCCCCATCTGCTTGTAGATCCATTTCACAGTTCATTTAGCGTTTTGTCTCGATCTAGTTGAAATATGCAGGGGATGATGCATGGGATCTAGCGAAGACACGATTATACGCGCCCCCCTAGATAGTCGCGCCCTAGGCTGCAGCCTAATTAGCCTGAGGGTTAATCAGGTCCTGCTGTAGCCACTACGTCAACATTGCTCTTAATAAAACAGAAAAAGAACCCTTTACGTAAAATAGTCACAAATAATTGGCACCTTATATTTTGATAACTATTTCAACTCATTAACACTTCGTTAGTTTCATTAGTTAATATCATCTTTATCACCTAAGGGTTTTATCTGTAAACCATAGCTACGTTTTTATTATTATCTAGTGTCCACTGCCACACCTTAGTGGCCAGTACTGCAAAATAGCCATACATATATAACATTTATTTATGTACTTTATCGATGGTGATACGTTACCCAAAATATTAAACGATCACTCAACGAAAACGGTTTAAGACGGCCATAACATTTAATACTACATAATAAAGTGATCAATTTACGACCGGGTCTGATTCATAGTTATTATAGATTAGGTTTTCAAACTTATGTTATTATCTTATTTATGTATTTATTGTGTGACACGTTTGCCTCATTTGGACAAGCAAAACAGCAGGCGTAAAATAATAAACGGCTCAATTATAACTCTCTACTCCAAAGGGAACAATACGAAGTTGGAGGGAAGACTTGGAGTAGAGACTCCTGGGCTGTGGGGTTCTAGTGCACAGGCACTGATTAAAGAGTTAAGTTGGCGTCTAGTAGATAGTACCAGTGACCCCAGAGCTGGTGCTTTCCTCGCTCAAAGAATAAGAATCGCAAAACAGCGAGGAAATGCCAAAGGGACCACACATATTACATTTGATTTAATGCTCTTTAATTTAATTATTTTTATTATTACTATGTATCTTAAGAAAATTGTATATACCTACTGTATATATATTGCTTGTTATGTTTATGTTAGCACTTATTTACTAGAGATATAAATATACAATAGCGATTGATTATTTTATTTATTTATTTATTTAAAGTAATCTAACAGCTTACTAATTAATACATATTATTATACAAAATACTAATATAATACAAAATGCCAAAACAGATTACATAGATTAACAAATTGTGTATAAAAAGCAGAAAACAAGTAAAGCGCATTAAAAGAAAATTTTACATTAAAAAAATAATAATAATAATAATTGCTTTTTATTGCTGTTGTTCAAGCGGCTCTAGAATAACGCTGTTTGCGAAGCTTAAAAAGCTGCAAGAGCACTGGATCTGTTAAACGCATATTTAAATATGAATGATCTTCGTGATTTATTCTCGTAACTGATATTTGAAAATGACTACTATGATATATGCATTACGCTTCACTTTGAGCATTTATGAATTTGTGTGTTGCGCTGAGATTTTTGTCAAACCGTTCTATGCGTTTTAAGTTGATCAAATAAAGGAGACATTTGACATAAATTTTAACTTTCACTGCTCAGATTGATACATGAAACTTAAAAAGTGACGTAAGTAAAATTAGATGTCAAATAATAATACAAAAAGTTTCTGTTTCTCATATGTTTTGTTCTTTGTTCACATATGTACCTACTCATAAATATAACACGATTTATTGACCAAAAAATACTTACATATTTAAACGTCGTATAATATCTTTCAGATCTCGCTTTACAACATGCGGTGTTGTCGTCCGCTGTGGTGGTACAGCAAAACCTCTTTATCCGTACCGACTCGCGGCGGCTGATGATGACTGCTGTGCTCCGGGGGCATGGCCCCCACCTGCCACGCCCCTTAGACCCCTCACGAGGACCCCGAGTAAAGAGGACCTCACTCACACTACGTATGTTCAGTCTGGGTAAGAACAAGGCTGTTTTAAGGGGATTTATCTTTCAAATAAACTCCGATAAATACTAAAACTATTCTCAAGCCTTTGACGTTATTTCTGTTTAAAGTTCAGGTTTTCTTCATAAATCCGAAATCTCAGCTTGAAAACAATTTGAGATCAGACAATGACAGTCAATCGATCTGCATCCCAATAAGCAAACCCTACGAAGACAATCCATATTTGGCGACGGATAGAATGCAATTGCGCTCTTTACACTCATTTTTTATAATTAATATAAACCAAATAAAACCGTACAAATAATATTACAATACATGTCTATGTTTAAAACATATCAAATAGCTATTTAATTATTTTAAAATCTTACAAAGGGAAATTGGCACAGTTGAACTGTCATTTTCAAACAAAGGTCTATCCACATATACCGATCCGACCTACCATGCATAGCTTGTATCAACAGATGGCTATTACAATCCGTCGATTGGTTATTGGCACACTTTCATCTATATTTCGATTAATATATCTATCAGAGATGGTCAAAAATGGATTAAGACAGGTTATTGGGTTTGGGCGATAATCATTACTGTCATTACCAAGTAAAAAAGTACTTCTTTTTTTTTATAGACCACTTCATACCTAGAATAAGAAAATAAATGTTTTTCTTTTCATCACACAACAATGACGGAAGTATTTTGATGGAAATTGTTAATAACAGTCAAGTCAACAGCAATATTCATTTTCATTATGTATGATTGTAGTTACGAAACCTATTAATATTAATAAATGGTACATACTAACTAGAAAAATAAAAACCTTTCATTACTATCTGTTGAAAAAAATTGCAAAAATTAAAGTCATTCAATTATCCCACCCTCGACAGCACTGTTGAGTGTCTACTGAATTATTTATTTCGCTTCGATAGTTTGGGAATCAACTACAATCCCTTTTATGTAACACGTTCCAGCCACAGGTAGTCTGATTGAAAATTCTTTAGGGGAAATAAAAATGAAGAAGATACAATGGTATAAGAATCATGTGGGGATTTTGAATCAGATGGGTCGATTCCTGATTTATTTATTTATTATTTTTCCAGTAAATTTTCCTATCTTAACAGTTACAACTAATGCGATAGAATTCCATTATATTACCCACACCAACTAACCTACTAACATACAAACATTAAAAAATTAAACTTAAATTCCTAAATCTTATAACTAATATATTTGTTGTATTCTGTGGGCACAGGCTTATCATATATATATTAACTGCTTATATTATGTAAATTTTCGCAATTTAAAATTTAAAAAGATAAATAAAAACCTTGTTTTAATTAATCAATATTTTTTATTAATATAATTCTTTTCACGTAATTGCTACAAGAGATTACAAAAAAATTACAAATTTTTGGTACTTTTGTTATGTTTATCATGTCAAACAAAAAAGCTATAACTTTGAGACTCTTAAGCAAACATATAAAACGTTTTCTTTTTCCTCATAAAATAAGAAATATAAATAAAAAAAAACCTCTAATCAACGCTTTAAATACATAATTATAATTTTAGTGGCTTAAGAACATTTTCAGTCAACTAAGTTCAGTCTTCACAACTGGTAGTGTTTCTGTGCTAGTTAGTTGCAAATTAAATGCTTGCAATTGTTACAATTAATTCTTTTCTGATCTCTCAGTAAGTTTTTCGTTGGTATAATTTGTTTGTTAAGATTCTTTGGTAGTCCACCCATTTTTTGACGCTCAAACGTATCAACCCAGGTCTTTTTCTAATGATATTATGTTGACTAGTACGTGAAGAATTCGACCATTTTGTTTTTTCCATAATAACTCCTCCAGCTGGTTTCAATTGGTTCACCTTTACTCTATGAAGAACATACTGTCAATTGTGTATTACGTACTACAATATCGGGACTAAGGTCTTTATAGTTATCTGAATCGTGTGTTGGTAACTGCTCAACATCGCTCATTCCATCGTTATATCTGATATATTTTTCTGGATAGTCACTCAACACAGATACAGAGTCAGAATCCGCGTTTTATACATCTCTTATCATCTGATCACTTAAAGGTCTCGCCAAAATAACTGTGAATCATAAGAATAAATGAAATAAAATATTTACGCGCGGCCCCCATAACACACGTGCCTCCAGCACCAGCCACGAGTAGCGACGTAATGACTCAATTTTTTTTGTAATCTCATGCGCTGTGCGCGGGCGCCATTTTGAAACTCAATTTAGTTTTGAAAAAATGAAAAAAATTACTCTTGCTGGCAATCTATCAAAGGAATAATATCATAACAAAAAATAAAAATAAAATATAAATATAATAGCTTTTAAAAAACCTATGAGTGATAGATAAAAATATGGCAAAAGTGGCGAAGACGACGATTGCAGACATATTTCAGTGTCTCTGTTATCATATTTTTCTCACTTTCATTGACGTGTTATCACTGTCAATATCATGATATAAGTTTGTTGTTTGACCTTAACGAGATTTATCATTACCTCGTTCAGGGTTAGTGACAGCAATCGTTTCGGTGGAAGCTGCGTGGTCCACGGATCCACGGAGGGCGGAGTACTAGGGGCTCCTGAAGAGGAGGCTCTAAGCCCAGTACCGGATCCCCCACCAGGCTTCAGTCACTCCTCCTGCCCGCCTGAAGTGCATAAGACATGCTTTTGTGTGCGTTTTATCGCGGAACACACGAGGATGCTAGAAGATTCTACTAAGGTACCTTTTGTGCTATATACTTAAAACCTTCATTTTGGTGTTCTAGATACATCTATCATCATCATCATCTAGGCATTTATTCCATTAGTCCTTTCAGAAGTAGACGTTTTGGCCAAAACTCATCGATGTCCATATTGAGCATTCTGATAAACGAGCTAAGTCAATTTTACTTTTTGTTCATGAATCGTTGGTTTTTTCTCTTTTCATCTTCGTTATATTTGCCTATATCTATTATTATTATAGTATTTTACTTTCGTTTATGTACTGACGTATGTGTGCCGATCGTGGCAAGGTTTAATAAATAAAAAAACAAGTCATTTAAAATTCTACAAAGAACACTTTTTTAACTTATTTTTTATAAATGACGTATTCTAATATTCTAGAAACGTCAAGCGCTAATAATTTATGAACATAAACTTTGGATAGCTGGTAAAATATAAATAATAAACGAATTTGCATTCAACAAAGTTTTTATGTCGATTAGCAAATTAAGTATAAAACAGCCTTACATACTTGAATTATACCCAAACAGCTTTTCTATTTCCATATAAAAATTAATAAATCAATGGTACTACCTTCTTAGGTCTCAGATATAAGTTTCATGATAATTTCTCAATCAAATTGGCTAGTAGGTGATCATTTTTGGGAGCAAGGCAAGCCGGCTTCTTCACGATGTTATCTTTCACCGTTGGAGCGAATGTTATATGCGCATTTCAAGAAAAAAGCGTACCAATTCTTAAAAGGCCGGCAATGCACTCGCGACCCCTCTGGCATTGAGAGTGTCCATGGACGGCGGTATCACTTAACATTAGGTGAGCCTCCAGCCCGTTTGCCCCCTGTTCAATAAAAAAATAATAAAAAAAAACTTAGAAGGTACCTACCAACGACCTCAAGGATGAGAGTCGCACGCTGTATTTATATTGTGATAATCATTTTCAGGTAAAAGAAGATTGGAAATATGTCGCGATGGTGCTGGATAGATTATTCTTATGGATATTTACTCTAGCGGTTCTCGTTGGAACAGCGGGGATCATTCTGCAAGCCCCGACGCTTTACGACGACAGAGTTCCAATAGACAAGCATTTTAACCAAATCGCCACTTCCACTCTTGTGAGGTGTCCACCGCCATCGTAAATGTGAAATGTGATGCAGGAATACGCCATGGATTTCGACTTTAATAAATACAATTTCATAATATAGCAAATTCTATTCTGTTAGTGATACATTTTGTACTTGTTAAGCAAAAATTACACCGAATTAAAAAATGTTTGTCTTACAGACGCAGGAATTAATTTATAAACGTGTTCAATGAAACAAATTTAAGTATAAAAATCCAATGTCCAATCCAATTGACTTTAAAGGTATGTTGTCGTAGTCTTGCAAGCAAGAAACGAAACTTTCATTTCAGAAGCTTACATTCTTTATAGGTTTTAGTTTAGGGAAGTAAGAGGTTGTGGAACTGAAATTCGATGTCAGTCTCTTATTATGTTCTGAATACCTTTTCTATCATCTGGCTTCTGTGGCGTAGTCTTGTAGGAGATCGGAATAGAACCAAAAACCATGTCCACACCGTCCCTCGTGTTCTATTCCACGACATTCTAACTCTATCATATTCTGATTGTCTTGCAATTTAAATAGTCTCACAATTATAATTAACTTTTATTATGGAGATTAATGTAGGTAATTTTTATAGCTTTGACTTTGAGAATTTAATTTTTTTAAATTCCTTTAGTTATAGCTGACTTCAAAATATATGTATCATCATCAGATCTTGAAAATCATTGGGCAGCCAAGAAAAAAATCATTTTGGTACAGACATTACGCCTCACATAATATTAAGGCGCAATTAATTTATAGCCGTCCATGGACGCACTGCAGGATGTGTCGCGAGCATGATGCCAGAAAAAAAATTCCTACGAATCTAGAACCTTCCTTTTTGAAGTCGGCTTACATAAAATTATTTATTTTCGGTTTTTTAATAATCAATAATAGAGATAAATGTAGTTGTTTCTTCAATTTGTAATTTTACCTATGTAGTTTTTTCTCCTTAATATTCATAAAAATATAATATTACCTCATAAGCAATAATTAAACAGCTGACCACATACAGATATTCCTAATAATCATATATTATTAACAGCCGTACAGTCCTCTATTTAATAGTCAGAATATTCTCCAATTCTTACCTATGAGTCTAGAGAATGAAGCCACAATTGAATACTTAAGCTACGGTTTCCTAGAAGTCAAATAAAATACATTTTTGTCATATGGAAGTTTATAGTTGCAACGTCTTGACTCTCACGTCTGTCTTAGCCCCAACGATAAGATACGTCATTTACCTCTTTTAATTTCTTAAAAGGCAATCTTATTTTAATACAAATTCAAAATCATTTATTCATTTAAAAAGATATTTTTAAAGAAATAAAGATAATAATAATAATTATTATTATTTAGGTAACACAATGTATACTTATAAACTTATAAAGACACACATTAAATTCTTCTAATATTACATTTACTGGCAATTCAAATCAAGGCCGAAGAACGGACGATATGACTGGCAATGAAATCTCCTGCACTCTTTTTAATCGCAAAGTTTAACAAAATCAGAAATCTATTTAAGCTGTATCTTTCTACTTATTATTAAGTTTACTGGATTGAGTACGGCTGTTAGTTACTCTAATTGTAAGTAACGAGTAAATACCGTTATGTTTTACACTTTTCAGTAGAATTTAAGTACACAATACAACTTTTTATAATATTATCCCAATGTTTGTGGAATTTTTGACGGTCTGGTGCTCTTTAAGGAGTTAAATCCTCTCAACTACCAATAGCTATTGTAACTTATTTTAAATTATCACATTGGATAAATCCATAGGAAATTTAGGCTGGTTTTAAAATTTATGCAAATATATTTATTGCAACACCGAACTAAACATTAAATGAATATCACACGTCAACAATCTTAGCAGGAAATGCAATGGTGTAAAGAAATTTTCGACTAATAGTTTAAGTAAATTTTAGTTAACTAATTTACTCTTATTTTAAAATACGAATGAAAGTTATTAAACGTTGGTTTATTAAAGAGAAAACGGACCGTTAAACGTAGTGAACATCTTAATAAACTTTAAACAACTATGTACCTATGCTCTTTCTAGTTTAAGTATAATAGATATTTCTTAGTAATTCTCTTCGATATTTCTCTACTTTGTCGTAGAATAGAACATGTACAAATCGATTTTATTACATATAGTGCCATGATCACAGTCACTCTTACATTCAGCTTGACGGTACACTCCAAATAATTACGTCAAATCACCAAAAGGGATTTATTGACAATGGAGTTTCATTTTAATTTTGGAATGACAATGATTGGTCGGCGATTTTAAATCAATACGACCAATTCTTTCGTTTGACTATTAGTGTTACGAACTACTTATTTCCTGTTAAAGCATATATTAGGCCATATATAAGGCCTTAGTGCCTAGTAAAATCTAAAAGCCATCGTCGCATATTTGGACCGACACGGAGGCACGAAAAATCATTGTTTAATACGTGTAGTAAAGAATGATTTGAACTCAATTGAAATTGAATTCGTTCGAACTGTCAAAAATCAATATATAAAAGTACATAAAGAGCGCAAACACCACTAGATATTTTAGAGAATTGTTTACTGTATTATATAAACAGTGTACTATAAAAACTCACATTTAAATATTAACCTACCGTATGGGGGCCAGAGTTTTCTAGCGTTTCAGGCAAAAGATACTTGCCTACTAATAAATTAATGATCACAAAATAAATACAAAAATCTGAGCCCTGGACAAAAAGTTTGTAACGCCACTGGCACAAATTTTATAATGACGATGTAAATTATACACAGTCCCGTTTGTTAAATCGTATCTACATACAAGGTTTAATGTCGTGTTGAACATTCCTTTTATTGTTTGAGCGAGTCGCTGAATGTAGAGTAAATTTCTATGCTTATGATAATAAGTACAATATATCTAAATAAGATTGCTCAATTTTGACAAAAACTTAGCAAAATTAACTGCTGTTGCACTATCTAATTTAAGAAATTGATTCGATTTCTTTACGTATTAAAAATTCTAGTTAATCAGAGATTGACATATTCGGTAGAGGGCTGATCATTTAGAAAAAAAACATTGTATCTATCTGATATGTAATCCGTTGTCTTACGAGTAATTTCTCGCTTAACAATAGGCAAAAAATACTAGTAAAATCTGAAATTGGACGCGTTTTAAATTCAATACTAATTTTATTGAATTATTTTTTGATTGTTTTAGAAAAGAAAGATTAACAAATACTGTAGATGTAGAATTATATTTTAATGTGAAAAGTATAATTAATAAATAAATTAAAATCATTTAAGCAAAGTTTCAGAAGGTTGAGTATATTTCATTGTTAGATGGTGCAAACAGACAGTTAAAAGAACATAATGAACGCAATTTATTTAAGTTGAAGTGTTCTTGCTAGTTATAACCTGCTCAATTAAACCCTATAATTTAAAACCGAGCTTACATTATTTTAACGTGCCAAATTAGCAAGGGCATTTCGTTAATTTGTAAATACATTGTATAAATTATACAAAATTTAAGTTTAAACGCAATTAAATGAGAACGTAATTTTTATGTACAAAATAAAACAATCGAATAACAACGCAAAATCTTTTTTATTTATGTAATATATTTAAAGCACTTTTGTAGTGAACTAGAACGGATATAGATTATACAATAAATAGTTAGGTAATTTTACTGGTGCATAGCTTAGTGTCCTGTGGGTGCTTGAATATAAATGAAAGCAAAATTGAATCCCCGTCAAATGTTTTATCGTCCACAGACCGAATACTGGATAAAAATTATTGCTTACTGATGAATCATACTTTCGTTCAGTAATCGGTTTGGATGATTACATTAAAAGGTTTGATAACTTTTGTGTACATATAAAGTTAAAAATTAATTCTAAAATTGTTCGTTGTATCACTTTACTTTTGTATAAAAGGATTCAAATAACGCACACATAGAATTTAATATACTGTAGGGTAAATGCATAATTTGATCATTTAAATGTTGAATTTCGAATATGGAATAGATATCTAAATGCCTTTATGCCAAGCAGTCGTATTCATAGTCGTCCAATATCGCTAATGGTAAATTAATAATTATATTTGTCAAGACCAGTGGAGTTAAGCTTCGGAGAATCCGATTAAGTGATTCACAGATCCTTTTTACCTTGTTAGTAGGAATTGAATTACCATTAGACATGTAATGAACTTCTCTGTCTACAGATAGTACTAAATAATTATATGAAAAAATGGTTATTGTTTTAATGTAAAGTGATACATCATTTATTTTACAAGCAACAAGGAATATTATTATCCATGCACGTTGGACTGCCAGTGGTAGTGTAGTTCATTGTAGACAATTTGTAATGTACCCAATTTATATTGTTAATAAAAACGTTATTATATAGAAATAATGTATCATTTATTAGCTCATTAACTATATCATTATTCCCAAAATCCTCTTCTTAGAAGTTAAAAACATCCTTACCGGCAGCAAAAACATCAGAACCAGATTTTGATTTGTTCAGTTGATCCATGAGTCGGTCAGTACGGTGGCTGTCTCGGATAACACTAAGTGCTTTTTCAATAATTCGCTGATGGTCTTCTTGATTTTTAGATTCGGGATCATAGAATGGCGAAAATGTATCCAAGGCACTTTTATCAACGTCGAATATTGACTTTGAATCACGTGCGTCATCGCTATTATGATTCAATTTATTCTTTTCTCTTTCCGCTACACCCCTAAATGTCTTTGGTAAGTCTTCGGATGGACTGCTTTGTCCCACAGCATCTCTCATATGATCAAATTCACGTTTCGCATCAGTGTAGGAGTTACGTTGGTTTGATGGATCAGAATTTGCTGCATATTTCCTAGCCGGTCTTGAATCATCTATCTGTTTTTCTAAATTTCTTTCTTCTTCAATTTCTGTCCAAACGGATGGCGTTATATCAGGACCAAACTTTTCCAATTCGGAATTAACATTTCGTGATATGCTGTGCAATTCATTTCGTAACATATTACTAACTTTCGTCAATTGTTCTGTTTCATGCTTAAGAACTTTTGAGATTGAATCAATTTTCTGTCGACCACTGTGATGATCTAGTGCCCTTGTTAACGTTGTGTTAATATTAGATATCGATTTATGTATTTCATGCCCGAATCTTTTGCCTTCGATAGCATCTCTACTTTTGAGAAATTTTTCTAAAGGATCGTCGCTATATCTATCTATTAATAGAAGTGGTTCATTCTTGCACTTATGACCATATGAGGATTTACTTTTCATTAATCCATTTAGGGTTAAAACATGTTCAACTGCAGAAATAGTACAATGTACTGTATCTGTGACATCAATCACAACATCACTTAGCAATTTTCCAAATCCATGTTGAACTGAATGCATGGCACCCTGGAGCTCATCGTAAAATGATCCTGATACCTAAAGAAATAAAAAAAATAAAACAATTGAACCTAGCTAAAACAATTGAAACCAATTAATACTTACTTGAACGATCACAAAGGAATAAAATAAAACAAATATCTTCATTCTAAAACGTAATATAAACGTACTATATTTCTTGACTTATATTAATAACTGAATTGATACATAAAAGTAATGTTCGCGGCCACGCGTAGTACCACTTGGACAAATATTAGCAGTGTAACCTTTACGCATTTAAATACAAATAAAACCAATATATTAATAGCAAATTCATTTATTCAATACCCAATAACATATCACAAATATTTCTAACTAAAGTTATCTAGAAATAACACTAGTCTTCGCAAATTACGTTTGTGACCCTCACTGAAGCATACAAAATTTATGAACGTAAATTCAAGGTCAGAACATTGTTTTTATGTAAATGTGTTCTTTACAAATGCTTAACGGGGCCATATATCTATGGTTTCAAAGACGTCAGATACATGTACAACGACACAACTTTAATTCCTATCGGACCAATACATTCCGGATTATGTTCCCCTTTCGCATTCGAGAAGAAAAAAATCCATATCATTCAAAAATCTTAAACTAATAAAAAATATTCGATATTAAAATAATTTATAAATTAAAATAAAATTATATTAAATTTAGCTCTAACCCAATAAATCTATTTGTTATTCATATTTTGGGCCGAGCTTACCTATTAATAAATGCTTAAAGAGTAAACAGGTAAAGTCCATCTCTTAAAGCTTTTAAAATACTAGACATCAAATTATAAAGTCTACATCGACGGAAAATGTCATGAAATACTTGCCATGATGAAATGATAAGCTGCTCTAGGCCTGGATTAAATGGCAATTCGACCATACTTCCAAGCAATTATTGTCAAGATTTAACTTCATTACGTAAGTCTTTGCTTAGGACTTGTACGAACTTCACCTCGCATAAAAAACTCCGCGCCGGTAAAGATTATTGCTAACTTCAGATTTGAATTATACTGTACACTATTAATACTAGAAACCCGTTAAATACTACCAATTTTATCTACACAGAATAATAAAACTCTATATTTAATGTTTGACGTTTGAAGTTTGACATATGTAGATGACACTTGTCGTTGATTTAAAAAAAATACATTAAATACACAGATTAGTAAAAGATCAAGTAATTGACAAAACTACACGATATGTTAAAACCTTAATATAACTATAACAAATGTAGAAAAAATTTTAAAAGATATTTTTTTTAATTTTGCTACACAATAAATATGAAAGTTGCCAATTGTCAGGTAGTGTAAAATATACATGCCAAAGTGTTCTATAGCTTTATAAATATACAACAATATTAAAGTATTAAAAAAAATATAATAAAATTACAATATGACAGTATACATAATAGTATAAAGATTAAAATATAAAACCTCCAATGATCAGCTGATAGGGCACAGTTCTTGTTATGTTTTGCAGGTCAATGACCGCAATCGCGATTATGTTTTTACCTTAAATTTAAACTCTAGATCAAACCGTCATCAAAGTTTTTGGAAAATATTCATTTTACTTTAAAATTGAAATTCTTGATTCTAGATTGAATTTAAAAATTTAGGGACACTGAACGTCAGCTGCCATCAACAAGAAATAAATTGGCACTTCTTTACATTTGAGCAAGAAATTTATACAACCATTAATAGCTTATATACATTTGAAAGGGTAATATAAAATATAATTCATTTAATTTGATTTCATATACAATTGATTTAAAGCTTTTATATCTTAATAAATTTTATAGTCTGTGGAATGACTAACGTACAAACCGTCACTTAGTACGTACACACGTACGTTGTTGAACAGTAATTACGTCGCAATATAAAATTTAAAAAAAAACATTTACAAACTTATTGAAACTGCTAATAAGCGAAATCTTTCCAAGCTTTTAAAAAATATTATTTTGTACGAAATGAAAGTGATATAAGCACGAATTATACAAATATTCGGAAAAACGTTTTATATATTAAAATTAATTTTCTCTTAAAATCTATGACTATAAATAATAACTTCATAAAATATGAGGGGTTTTAGGCAAGAACTCGTTGCGTCAAATTAATTTACGCTGAGTCACGTGACCACGCCCTTACAAATTAGTTTTGGGTATATAAATTTTTACATTTGTGATAATATTTATATAGAGAAAATTTACTATCTACATTTTAAACGGTCAACTGTCATTACTATATTAACAAGGCATTAAAATGATATTTATTGTAATTAATTTTCTTGAGATATGTTATTACACACTTTATTATTTCTTCTCTCTCTATTTGAACGAGATGAAAAGAGATGGGAATATGATACTTGCCTTTTATACGTCATTATGCACCTTATCCACAACGTACGTTTAACTGAACACTATGATGGAGAGAGACAAAACAGTTATGTCTTTTGAATTTAACCAAAAGATAAATGATTTCCTTAGTTTAAATCTAAATAGTTCGATGTTTATTATTACGGGGTTAAAATTTTACAAGTCTTTAAACGTTTGCGTAATATTTAAACATAGAAAACGAAAATCTGCATTTAAAAAAAAAGATAAGAACTTATGCACATCTTAAGTATTGTATTTAGACGTTTTAGAATACAGTCCTTAGAGTTAGATTCAGAAACACATGAAAAATTCGTAGCCTTTTTAGACCAATGAAATTACGCAGACATCGTCAAATACTCTTTCTCCATTATTCATTATAAAACAGCCAGTAACCATCTGTCTCTTTTCATCACAGCGTAAAGACAATACGGCAGAAAGAGACGAAAATACTAGTTTAGAGAAATTACACTTTAGTAAAAGAGAAAATATTTTTGAACCCTATAACTACTCTAAAATTACGCGAGATCTTAGTTATGAACACTACTTTTAAAAATGTTATCAAAATATCGATGTTAAAAATTTCATAAAAATAATTTGTATTAATAGGCACTATTTAGGAGGCCATAATTAAAGAATTGAGAAAATATTAATGAAATATATACAATAGATGACACACGATCCTTAAGAGTTAAAATTATCAATGTAATGTCGTCTTTATAGCTTTATGTTGAGGTTTATTTTACAATAGACAGATGTTTAAAGATGTTTTGACAGATCGAGAATTATTTCTGTAATCTATGGAACCAAATGTATGAAAAACGTTCCACGTACAAAAGAACGTACGCATCTACATACGAACCTAAGTACGTACGCATCTAGGTGCATACACGTACAATTGACGAAACCATCGACAATGTCCTACTCGAAATAGGCAAATAGCCCAGATAAACACATTTGCAACTGTTTCATTGGGTTTGATTCCCTGTTCTGAAGGTTAAAAACTCAAGTTAAGATATAAAATTACGCAACTAACTAGTGGCTTCTTCGTCATCACTGAACTGATCATCCCTTTTTGGAGGAGGAGGGGCTTCGACATCCTCCCGCCGCAGGGGTATCGGGGTTATATGCGCTTTGGGTAGTGGGGGTATTGGTGGTATTTGGACATTGGGGTTAGGGGGCAAATTTGGGGTGGTTGTTGCTTGAGGCGTGAAAGTGTTGTTCATACGTTGGTAATGCGCCTTCAAGGTGTTCGACGGCGGTGTGTAGTTTAAGTGGTCGTATTCTCTCTCTGAAAATATTAAAACCTCATTTTGAAACTTTTCATACCTTCAATAATACATCCTAATAAATAGACTAAGTATATTTTAGTTGGCTGTTTACGCTATCTATTTATATGTCGTCAACTTCCTTCGTCCGCTCTATGTACATTTTGTCCTTACCACACCCAGGACTTTACTTGGATGGCGTGAACATTGGTTATGTGTCTTGTCTATTTGTCTATTCTATCATAGATGAAATCGTAGGTTCAAGGCTGTGGCAATGGGCTGTCTGTACGTAATGAACATATGGTGGAAAGTAATGTGTCGAGAAATTTTCAGGCACAGAATCAAAAATATCAAGAAACAGATTCTGAAATCATAGACGAAGTATATAAGTTGGTATATATGTGAAGTACTCGTAAAATCCTTGAATTTGGTTCAATTAGACTGTAAATGGAAGTAATTGCAGCAACCAAAACCCAGAATATACTCCCAGTCAATGATCGAAATCGACACACTATTATTCTCTTTCTATTAATATAAGATAGAAAGAGATGGGGATATAATACTTGCCACTGCGACTAGCAGCAGTATACTTGATGAACAAAGCTAAAACCTTTTTAAACGTCAAAATGTTAAAACCGGTTATAGCATTAATTGTAACACCAACTGATTAATAGAATCTATCATCTATAAAAGCTAATTAAACGCTTACCATATCCCTCTTTATGCTTGATCTCATCATAGACGTGGTCCAACTTGTCATCCTCTATACAATGGTACAAGTTGGGGTTGGTGGAATCAGCGTCTTTGTTTTTAAGGGACATGGTGTCGTACGCTGGAAATTATTGTACAATTATTAACACGTGTAAGAGAGTTATTGGTTCGAGAAGGGCAAAGAGTTGATGTTGAGGCCTTTGATGTAGTGCTGGAAGCGAATGTTCAGAATACCGTAGACTGGCGAAACTCACCAACTTTTTTTTTCAGATAAAATTATATAGAACCTTAAAAACGAATGAAGAAGTCTATGCCATCCAGACGATCTGTACCGACAAGTGTACGTACAAAATGCCTCATGATAGGCGAAGACAGGTCATCTGCGTCAGTCTTCAAGATGCTGTTCTATATGCCGACAACAACTATCTGATATTTCGGCCATTCAATGCGCAGAGGCTATGGGAGTTTGGGGATAGTGATCGTAGTGACATAGAAAGGCAAAGTAGTATTGGACTACTATACAGGCTAGGCCTAGTTTAAACATATACATATATATACATATACATATATATATATATATATATATATATATATATATATATATATAAACAACCGTTCTATGTAAACGTTGATCTAGTGAGATATTAAAATAAATGTTGATCCACCTTCTTGCAGTGTATAATTGGCTCTTTACAAATATAACTGATATACTTTGATCGGAATTAGAAATGGAAGGCTTGTTTGGGGATCTGCATCGGTCGCTTTGCAACATACTTGCCATCAAAAAATACATTAACATAATGTTTTTGTAGATCCGTAACGGTCGCAAATATTATACCGACGAGTCAAAAGTGCATCCGTTTTATATGCGAAATCTTACTAACTAACGTTGATCCGAGGGCTTTTGACCTTGAACCTTGTTGGTTGTGGTTAATTGTGGTCAAGCAATTGTAATTAATTATTCTAGACATCTTTTACGTAATCACGCAGATGAAATCGAAGTTAAAACTTCAACAGTACAACTTTCTTCAGCTTTCTTCAGTATAAAGCTATTAATGATACAGACCCTAAAATACGAAAGCTTAAACGACAAAAAATTACAGATAAATTGAGAAACAAGGGAATTTTTTTACACTATTCTAAAGTGAGCTTTTATCGGGACGCTCATTTAACCTTATTACCATCAAAACGAAGCAACCAGGGTACCTCTAGTCCGTCAACTTACGCTACTTGTAAAATATGCTTGGGCACATTTAAAAGATCTTCATTTTTCAGACATTTAAGAAATTGTAAAGCTTCTGAACATGTTGTTCCGTCACTTAAAAGAAAAGCATTGTTTAATCACAGCTTAACAATCGTTCCCCATACAGCGAACGCTTCGATTGAGCTAAAAGGAAAAATACTGTCGTATCTTCGTTCTGATGAAATTTCATTAGTAGTTTAAAATGATCCATTAATCATAGCATACGGTGCTCGTCTCTTTAAGAAGAAAAAAGAACGACGAAGTCGTAAAGCGATTTGCTCCAAAATGAGAGATTTAGCTACTCTTTTAATTTTATTGCGGAAAAAAGACACAACTATTGAAAATCTCACTGACGCAATTTATCCTGAAAAATATGATACATTTGTAAGTGCCATAAAAGAAATGTGTGGCTTTAATGAACAAATAGGCATGGTCAAAATTATAAGCATACCCTCACGTATGCGTCCCGTTGTCTTGGGATGTGTTGAAATACTATACACACAATCTATTATGCAAAACGAATCCACAGCCTATAAGGAAGCATATAAAAAAAATCTAGATGACTTTAAATATTTACCTAATTGAAATCAATTGGGAGTGGGAGATTTCGTCGAGCGCTGAGAAAAGTAGAAAACGAAATCACTTAACGAAAGATAAAGTCATGCCGTTGGATAGTGACATTAATACCGTTATTCAAAAAATCCATAAATTAGAAATTAAATATGCGAGCAGATTGAGAAAAGATAGATGTGTTTTAAATTATGAATTATTGTGCAAAGTAACAATAGCTCACATAATGTTGGACCGAAATCGTTCAGGTGACATAGCTGAAGCTGAACTTACGTTATAAATCAATAGAAAGAATGAAGAAATGCCCGAAAAGGTTTTGGAAACTTTAACAGTAGAGCAGAGAAAGTGTATTAAAGAATTAGACTTATTTCAGATTCCCAGTAAAAGAACAAGGGGTGTGCCTATTTTGCTAACAAAAATAATGCGAGAAAACATAGATTTAATAATAGCTTGCCGTGAAGGTTTAAAAATTCCAAGCTCCAACCAATATTTATTTCCAAGACCTGGTACACAAGAACCTTTTGAGGGCGGTAAGAGTTTGGATATGATAAAAAAATAGTGTAATTTGAAACTCTCCGAGATGATTACATCAACCGGAATGAGAGATCATATTGCTACAATGTCCAAATTCAAATTCATTCTAAACAAAATGATCATTATACTGAGCAATTGGCAGGATTTCTAGGGCATAATATATCAGTTCATGCACAAAATTATAGATTGCATATGCAAGTACTCCAAAAAGCTGTTGTAGGATCTCAACTCTTAGAATATGAAAATACATTAATGGAGAAGAAGAGTAACATAATACAAACGATTAGGTCTCAACCAAGAAATTAAAAACTTTGAGGAAGAGACGCCATCTTCAAAAAATTCGGCAATAGAAAGCGACCAATCTAACAGCTTACTTACAAACCTCAAAATATCTATCGAAACACCAGAAACTACAGTCAATAAGAACATGGACGATATAGAAATCTCAACCTGAAATCATTTCAACCAAGATCCTAAAAATAAAGACCCCAAAATTAAGCCAAACAGAAGCAACACGAAAAGAAAATGATCAAGTAGTACAAGTGAAAGCGATGTTGATGATGATAAACAGATTCAGAAACGAAGTAAAACTAGACGAGCCAAAGAAAATAATATATATCATAAAGATTCTAAAAATAAAAATATCATGTGTCAATATAAACAGTCATAGAAAGTGGTCGGATGAAGAGATACAATTAGTCAAAAAATATTTCCAATCATACATAAATAAAAATAAAAAAATTTCAAAATTATGTTGTAAATGTTAGTAATGTCTAACGTATTAAAGATGTTATATAATAAAAAAAATATGATTGATAACAAATGTTTTTTTCTAAATGTCATCCAAACTCAACTTTGATATGATGCGATAAGATCATTTTTTGCCTTTCTAAATTATCACTTTAATTAAAATATGTAACCATGCCTCTTAAACATTATAATAACAATTAGAAATTGTCCTTATATAAGACTATATCGAGTATTGGTAGGACTCTTGAGAAGGCCAGTCTGAGGAAAGGCCAGACCTTCGTCAGTTAATCAACGGCCAAGCGGTAGCTAAACAACGCTGCGGTGTCCCGGGATAAAGGGCCATATTTGCGGAGTAATAACAGGGCTTCGAGACTCTAGATCTTATATCTCAGGATTACTGAGTGCAATACAATATCACATACTCTGTATGACATTGAGCTGCTGGCATGCATGCAGCTGGCCACGAAGCTTAACATCGGGTAAGCGACAAGCGCGTGTCGTCAACAAATTTCCTTATCATATATATATATATATCATACCTATAAACATAAAAACTGAATAAATAAAGAAAAGTTACTGGTCTTGCAATAAATTATAGGAATTAAACCATCCATATACCTTAGGTATGTCCAATAGGAGGACTTGCTGACTTCTGATTGGCCCATTTGAATCGGATCAACAACTATCGGAGTGGATTTGTATATTGGATCAACATTTCGGTTGCGTTGCCTAAACTTCAACGGAGTAAATCGTTGATCCGGTCGGAACCACATTTGTATGAAAAATATTATATTGGATCAACAAAAACCACCGGGATCAACATAGGTTTTCGGATCAACAAAGTGCTCGCCATATAGCACGCATGATCAACAATTGACGGATTGGTATAACTATATATATATATATATATATATATATATATATATATATATAAGGCTAAGCTAAGTTTCTTGCTATTTTACATAGTAGTACCCTGTAAGGGAGGAGAACTTATGAGAAAGGTAGATAGCTTATTTGAAACGTTGGTTTTTTTAACACAGCGCCATCTGTTAGAATTGTATCAAATAATAAACAAATAATTTGCAATAAAATAAAATTGCGACTATAATTAAAGATAAGCTATCCTATCTCTTAAGTTGGACCAGACTGCTCACGGTAAGCTAATTTAATTTAAAAGCGGTTAAGTAGTTTAGGAATTTATAGCGAACAAACATCGTGACAGGAGATTTATATATATTAAGATATTAATGTTTTAGGGTCAAATAAAGTATTGACTATTTATTATTATTACAGTTCAATTCAGAAGCTGAACAGCACAAACGTTTTCTGTAGGATAAGTTAACAATGGCGCGTTCGCTGTATTTACATTACTAATTAATGGGATATAAGTAAACTCACTTCCATTGGAACCAGAAGCCGTCATACGAAGTTTCTCCATGGTGGTGTTTGTCAACTTCGCTGGCCCCAAGTTATTTATGATTGTATTGTTGAGTAAAGTCGTTGAATCATCACTACGCGTTGAGTTGTTATACGAATATACCGGGTTATCGAAGTGTTGTTGTTCTGAAATTATTTCAAATAAATAAAACATTAAATTGTGTTGTCTTAGGGTAAAGGGTTGTTGTTCTTTACAACAATTTAAACCTCTTTTTCAATTAAAACTTAGCATACATGGTTGCAACTCCAAATAGATCAATCAAACTGTTATATTATCATACTACCACAGTACAAATAATATTTCGTATTTTTTAAAACCTTTTTTTATAGAACAGGGGGCAAACGCGCAGTAGGCTCACCTGATGTTAAGTGATACAGCCGCCCATGGACACTCTCAATGCCAGAGGGCTCGCGAGTGCGTCGCCGGCCTTTTAAGAATTCGTATGCTCTTTTCTTGAAAGACCCTAAGTCGAATTGGTTCGGAAATACTTCAGTGGGCAGCTGGTTCCACAAAGTGGTGGTGTTCTTTAGAAAACAGTCGAACAATTACAATTACTGGGATGACGTACCCTGAAACGCGCTAAGACGAAGTTCTTAGACAGGTCGAGCATTCCATTAGGTTGGAACTGTTCACCAACCATTCATGATCAATTTTTAAATCTAATAGGCAAGTAGGTGATCAGCGTCCAGTGCCTGACACACGTCGTCGACTTTTTGGGTCTAAGACATGTCGGTTTCCTCACGTAGTTTTCATTTAACCGTTCGAACAAATATTAAATGCGCACATAGAAAGAAAGTCCATTGGTGCACCGCTGGGGATCGAAGCTACGACCTCAGGTATGAGAGTCGCACGCTGTAGCCACTAAGCCAACACTGCTCTCAATATATTATATTGTACTTTTAATATAAAATCATCGCTAAAATAATTACCTGGCTGCACATTAGGATCGGCTGTATAGTGCACGTGAGCGATCTCTCTCTTGAGCAACCTCACCCGTTTCCGATAGTACAGCAGCACTAAAGCAATACCGCCCACGCACAGCAGCGACACTACCACCATCGCAGCAATTGCACCACTATTGGAGCCTTCCTCTGCAAAAAGGATCTATTTAAAAAACTAACACCGTTGGATCGTCAGAGTAGGGAAGGACCTGCTGAATCTAAAAAAACCAATTGGCGGAAAGTGTGTTACAGGGAGCTGTGACAGTTTCTCTTTTCAGACCTAGACACAAAGTCAAAATACATTTAATCATTGAAACACATGATCACTTTGAAAAGTCAACTCTACCGGCTGTTCGGAATAGCGACCAGCTCACAGGATGAAAGGCAAGAACCTCAGGTTATTTTTTTGTTGTCTTAAGTTATTTCCAATTCTTATATAGAATATATTAGGTAGGTAGGTAGGTAGGTAGGTAGGTAGGTAGGTAGGTAGGTAGGTAGGTAGGTAGGTAGGTAGGTAGGTAGGTAGGTAGGTAGGTAGGTAGGTAGGTAGGTAGGTAGGTAGGTAGGTAGGTAGGTAGGTAGGTAGGTAGGTAGGTAGGTAGGTAGGTAGATGGGCTCAATTTCCGCAACTAGACTCGAATTTGGTCTAGTTGTGTAATTTAGAATATATTATAGAAGCGTACAATTTGGAACTATGAATGATTTATTAACTTTATGCAGCCTAGTTGTGGTAACAGCGAGTTTGTTCTTACTTCTAGTGTTATAAATATGATTGTCACAATTTTTTCAAACAAGTGTATGTTTTTATATGCATATAAAATATTTTCATAGATATATTGGCAAGGCATCGTTCAAATATTTTCCTTAAACATATTTTAAGTGTCACATCATAGAAGAGCCAGTGTAAATGTGTGAACAATCTTGAAGCGAAATTATTGAAATTAATCAGAAAAGTCAGAAAGCATAGTACAGGTAAAACATACCTGTGGTCGAATTTGTATATCTCAATACCAACCTTGGGCTCTAATAAAAGAAGATGAAAGACTTATGCCAAGGGGAAATGACAAGGAGCGTGCGACGGATAAAAATATCTGACAGTAAGTCGTACTAAATCACACACGTAATAAAGGTAGACAACAAAGAGGAGGTGAAGGAAGACAGAGAAGATGATGCCCAGGATGAAGAAAGATAACAGAAGGTATTATGAAATGGTTTAAGCAGAATCTACTATATACTTGAATTCAGTTCAAATAAAAGCTTTTGATATTTATATTATATGTTATATAAAATAAATAAGTGGTGCTACAACCTTTTTAGATCTGGGCCTCAGAATTCTGTATCTATTCCATGATCATATGTCAATCGAATGTAGGTAATAAGCTTCCTATGCCTCAGGGTTTTGAGTCCAAGGGAAGCCTGTTTCCCCACGATGTTTTCCTTCACCGTTCGAGGGAATGTTTAATGCGCACATAGACAGAAAATTCATTGGTGCACAGCCGGGGATCGAGCTACGACCTCCGGTATAAGAGTCGCACGCTAAAGCCACTAGGCCAATACTGCTCTTTTATGTTGTACCTAACTGTAAACATGACTTATGTAACATATATATCTTACCACTGTGTTCAATTTTGATAGCGTCACTGGCCTGTATGTCGCAATTGTCCCCAATGTAGCCTCGGTGGCAGATGCACCCATGTACGGGGTCACACACCCAGTTGCCTTCAGACGAGCAATTGCATGGCTCCATACAGTGGTCACCGAAGTATCCCTCGGGACAGACTAAAAAAAAATATAATTATTTATTAAATTAAAAAATAATAAATTAACTTTGTAATTGCAACACATATTTTTATTAAACTAAACAGAAATTGAAAATAAATTCTTACTTCAAAATGGATATTCAAGTTTAAATAATAGTGAAGATGACATTGAAAAGTGCAGCGTACAAAGTATACAAATTGGAAGTGAAACGTTTGTAAATTAATTATTACTAAGGTAAAAGCCCCAATAGATAGATCATGTACCAGTATATAACTCCAAGTATTTGTATATCTATATTCACTCTATTAACACACTGCATACGTGCTAATGATAATATAAATAAATAAAAAATCTGCGTTTACTATACGAGACGTTATGCGACAGAATTGCTTTCTAAACTTCTAATAGTAACTACTAAACGAATACATCAACCAATAGCGTGTATTTTTCTCAATCTCCCTTTCTCACTCTCTCTCAGTCGGTCTCAATTTAATTAATGTACACTGGAGCACTATTAATTGTTGTTGAACATAATAAAGAATCTTTGAAATTGAATTGAATCGGTCTCAATCGCTCTCTCCCTTTTGTTGAACATTGTATTGTTTATATTTTTAGTGTAGTGTGGCTAACAACCGGGAACAAACCCCCTTAACAACAAGCTAAATGAAATATATACAGACGTCAATACTCTCTTATACTTACACTGCGTACAAAGGGCTCCAGTGAAGCCAGGAGGGCACCTGCAAAAGCCATCGTTGGGTCTGCAGGCAGCGCCTCTTGCGCAGCGACACGGCTGAGTGCAGCCTGCACCCCACGCCCCAGCCCCACAAGCCTGGGCACACGTCGGCCCTTGCCAGCCGGGAAGGCATTGGCATTCACCTGGTAAAGAACGACTCGAAGTCACTAAATTAAGTTCAAATAAATGAAACTCAATGATCGAAGCTAAGTGTCAACCGTCTTTAATTGTTCAAAACGAGCTTATAAAATAAAATAAGTGGTGTGCGAAGCTCGACTAACAAAAATCTATAAATTCACATATTTACGGGATCCTTAAACTAAGTGACACACAGTAGCGGCGTTATGGTGGGGCGCGGTTGGGCAACCGCCCAGGAAGCCGGATATAAAGGGGCGCCAGCGGTGCCCCTATATATCCAGATGTAGATGGGTGTATGTTTTGTGATGAACTCATAAGTCTGAAATAAAAGAGTTCGCCGACAGAAAGGCTAGAAATACAAATTTTATTAGTTTTTTTTAATAAATGGGATTTTTTATTATATATTTTTCCTTTTTTCATATAGGTTTGAATTGCAGTTAGGGGGCGCCGTATAAATCTCGCCCATGGCGCTGGTAATGCTAAAACCGGCAGTGGTGACACATCTCTATGTATAAAGAATATAAGTGATGTCGACCAATTAGTCATTCTCGGAAACCAGAATGTTATATTACAATTTATGAATGTATGAAAAACTAAAGGGCTCCGATCAAATTAATTTTCTAATAATAGCTTGCAAACGCAAACACGTGTAATTATTTAAAAAACAACATCAATGTTAGTCTATAAACCGATTAGTCAGAAATGAAATAGCAAACCTATATTATTATTGTTTGCGCCAACCCCCACGACACCTCAGATATACTCAGGCCTGCACGGTATAGTACGTTTAAGTGTGTTCGTTTGATAACACCCGTGCGGTAACCAAAGTAACCTCGGTGCGGCTTTGTATACCGGTGGGGTTTGACTTCGTACACTTTTGTCAAGACGGCTCGACGTAACGCTGGTACCGCCTCGACCCACGCACCCCTGCTAGTGCGTAATTGTAGGTGTTGTCTTGAAATGAAACTGCGCCTTGTTCTTGTTTCTTGCTTCGCCGATTCTTCGTGGATCACAGTTCGTTGTCACGGGATAGAGGAAAGAGCCCGAGTCTCTACGCGTGTCTGCACCGTGTCAAGTCTGAACCGAGACTGAACCGAGACTCCCGAGACTGCCGAGACTGCCCGAGCGTAGATCTCGCCGGGCTTAAGTACCACATAAGTATACCGCGACGAGAGCTACGCTTACATACATTTACGCCGGTATACCGCGTCGAGAGCTGTGACCCTTTTATTCGGCGAAGCATTCTATTTATTTATTTAATAAATTTGCATTAATAACTGAACCATATTTCTCACTTAAATCTCTGTACATATTCTGTCTAACTTATAACTCTTAATAATTTCGCTCACAATATTCTAACCTAAATTATAAATAATTTACATTTATATTTATGAGTCGCCAACATTCTCCCCCTCGTGCGTAGCACCGTCGTTCCTGCACGGCGACTCCGCAGGCACCAAGATCAGGATCCTCGACGATGGTCTTCGTAACACTCCCCCTTTGGTTGCGACGTTCACGATTCTGGTTATTCCGTCGGGCCCGGGGTATGTAGTTTCGATGATTCCCCTCGGCCAAGTGCATCGTGGTAGCGTGCGTTTTACGATAAAAACCACGTCGCCTGGTTGCAGCTGCTCGCCTTTCTGTAGTCTAGTCGTTTTCCTGGGCAGTAGTTTAGGCAAGTACTCCCGTAGCAATCTCTTCCGAAAGTGATTAGAGAGTCGTTGGACGGACTTCCAATCTTCTCTGGCCACCGGGTTTGCATTAGGAAAATGTAGTATGCGCGCAGCTCCACTGGATCGTCCAATGAGAAAGTAGTTTGATTTTAGCGCCTCATCTTTCGGACTGTCAGCTAGATTCGTTATTGGTCTAGAATTGTGTATGTGTTCTGTCCCCAACAAGGTTGCCTGCAGTTCAAGTCTCGGCGTAGATATTGATTTCCGAGACTTTACTCTCAACTTGGCATCCACGAGGTTTACTAAGTATTTTCCATTACCTCCAGTTGCGGCTGCATACGCTGACTCACTCACGTCTGCGACAGTATGCAGCTCCCCCTCAGTGCAGAATAGTGACATACATCGCGGCAGCCGATTGTCTTTTATTCTACCGATATGCTCTAGGTAGCTTTTCCGAGCTTCGGTGTATTTATGTAAGAAGGCCTTTGCGTTCTTGTTTTTTATATAAATCGCGGTGCAAGGCGACGATGCGGCTCCAAAAATCACTAATAACATTCTGTAATCCTTCACTAGCGCTTCCTTGTCTTTTCGCCAAAGGAAACTGAGACTGTTTCTGTCTTCTTCACATATTTTCACATGCAGAAACATTTCTTTTATCTCGGCCGCTATCGATACGAGACCTTGACGTACTCGCAGTAACACTCCAAATATTGAATGTAGTAAGTCCGGTCCGGACAGCAGAACGTCGTTGAGGCTAACTGCGTTGTGATTGGCTGCACCGTCGAAGACAATACTTAGCTTTTTCCTCACTGGGAAGTGAGGCAGGTACCACTTTTTGTTCGATGTGCAGTCGGCTGTTACTTCTTCAGCGTAGTTGCTTTTCAACAGATCTATTTGCGTGCTATATTCATTTTTAAACTTAGTGTCCTCACACAGTTTCTTTTCTATTCCTTGAAATCTGTTGAAGGCTGCTGAGAAATTGTTTGGAAGTTGTATGTCTTTCCTTTTCGACAACAGTCCGACCTCGGATCTGTCATCCTCCAATTGTTGACTATTTCTTTCCAATATTTGTAGAGCTTGCTGTTCTATAGCCGTTGAAGGCTTCTTCGGCTGAACCCCCAAAGACTCAAAATTGAGAAGTTCCCTCACTGGCTGATTTATTTTGTCTTCGACGACGCTTACGTGTGCACATGTGTTCACATAATTGATCGGTGACACGCCGCTGCTATCGGAGCCATGGATAACCCACCCTAACTTTGTTCTTGACGCCACCGGCTGCCCTGGCTGTCCACGTCGTATTTTTAACGAAACAATGTGTTCCCAATTGTCTTGGCCAATGAGCAGCTTCGGCGCCTCAGCTTTGTAGCACACGTCTTGCAGTAAACCCCGCAAATGATGACACTTCTTAAGTCGGGTTTTATCGACGAGTTGTGGGGTTAATTTGAGCTCCTTGATAGTTCTAACTCGCTTCAGTGTGCTCTTCCGATCTTGCTTGATCCCTTTCACTTCGATGTCTAAAATCATCGAGTCGTAACTTTTCATTTGCCCGCCGCCGATAGTTTCTATGTTTAAGGTTTCGCGAGGACCCTTTATGCCGATGCTTGAAGCCACACTTTCGTCGAGCAGTGTCACCGTTGAGCCTTCATCTAGCAGCGCCAGTATCTGTTTGCTCCCAGCCGGTCCGTATATCTCCACCTTGAGCATCTTAAGTATAGCTTTCGGTGTGCTAATTGTATTGACCGTCGCTGTCTCGGTCGCTGCCTCTTCGTGACATTGTTCGCTCTCAGATGTCACATGTAATAAGCTATGATGCCATCTTCGACACAACTTGCACGGTGGTCTTCGGCATTTTTCTTTCCGGTGTTTCCCAGTGAGACACTTGAAGCAGACCTTAAGTCTCTTAACTGTTTCCCATCTCTCGTTAACTACCGCATTCAGAAATCTTTGGCAGTCTTTGAGCTTATGGTTGCCTTCACAGTCTGGGCACTTGATTTCTTCTAGTCTACTCTTTTCAGCAATACAAAAAGTAGTTTGCTTCACCGGTCTTCTTATCGTTGCGCTCGGTCGTACACTTTTGCTCTCTTCGAGTACCGCGAATGCGCCGCATTTATCCGCTTCTAAATTGAGGAAGTTGCTTATTGTTTGAATATCAGAGAACGATTCCTCTTCCCTCGCAGCCGTGTAGTCGTACCATCTGAACCTCAGAATTGGAGGCATCTTCTCTATGATAATTTTCACGATTTCAGGTGAGTAGAGGTATTGCGGTCTCTTCAATCCTTTTATGGCGGCCACACTGTTGTTTATTTGGCTCGCAAAAACGCATATGTCCCTGGGATTTTCCGTCGTTCTGTGAAGCGCCTTTAATTTCTCCAGTTCGGCTAGCACCAATGCGTCGGGTCTACCAAATCTTCGGCGTAAAGCGTTAATTACTTCTTCCGGCGTCGCTTCTGAGTACAAGAGGCTCTTAATACTCTCTCTCGCCGTGCCTTTAATCGCTTTACGTAGCCGCGCCATATTCTGAATGTCAGAGAACATCGGAGATGTCTCTTCGTATACAACCCGGAACGCCGTCCATTCGGAGCTGTCCCCTTCAAATATCGGCAGCTCTTGAATGTATTTCGGTTGCGGTGCTACATGGTTCGTCATGACTTCCTTTATTGCGTCGGCTATTTCTCGAATGTCGCTTTTTGTTTCAATTTCTTCTGGCTTTTGTGCCGATGAGCGCATCCAGTTTGCTACTTTTTCTTCATGGTCATCGTTGACGGTTTCTATAACGGAGTCTTCCTCTTCCGTTTCTGCTTCTAATCGTAATCTGGCCAGGCGTACTGCTGCCTGCGCTTCCCGCAGTTCGCAGCGAGCCAACTCTTCTCTGGCCTCGGCTAGTCTTCTTGAGCTGGCTTTTGATACGGCTCTAGATGCGGCCCGCCGGGTATAACCCGCTGGTGTCAGAGTCAATGCTTGCTCTGAGTGGCTGGCTGCGCTCGTCGACGTGGACTGCTCGATCGTTATCTCTTCGCCTGTAATCCAGACTTCGGACGTAGTGGCGGAGGTAACAGTCAACGTCGATTCCCCTCGCTGCATCCCGTTCTGTGATCTTGTGACTGGCATTTTCTTCTCGCAATATTCACTTCTTGATTCACTCCACTACTTTTGCAGGATCCGGCTTTCGAAGGACCACTATTGATTGCGCCAACCCCCACGACACCTTAGATATACTCAGGCCTGCACGGTATAGTACGTTTAAGTGTGTTCGTTTGATAACACCCGTGCGGTAACCTAAGTAATCTCGGTGCGGTTTTGTATACCGGTGGGGATTGACTTCGTACACGTTTGTCAAGACGGCTCGACGTAGAGCTGGTACCGCCTCGACCCACGCACCCCTGCTAGTGCGTAATTGTAGGTGTTGTCTTGAAGTGAAACTGCGCCTTGTTCTTGTTTCTTGCTTCGCCGATTCTTCGTGGATCACAGCTCGTTGTCACGGGATAGAGGAAAGAGCCCGAGTCTCTACGCGTGTCTGCACCGTGTCAAGTCTGAACCGAGACTGCCGAGACTCCCGAGACTCCCGAGACTGCCGAGACCTGCCGATACTGCCCGAGCGTAGATCTCGCCGGGCTTAAGTACCACACAAGTATACCGCGACGAGAGCTACGCTTACATACATTTACGCCGGTATACCGCGTCGAGAGCTGTGACCCTTTTATTCGGCGAAGCATTCTATTTATTTATTTAATAAATTTGCATTAATAACTGAACCATATTTCTCACTTAAATCTCTGTACATATTCTGTCTAACTTATAACTCTTAATAATTTCGCTCACAATATTCTAACCTAAATTATAAATAATTTACATTTATATTTATGAGTCGCCAACAATTATATACATTCAAATTCAAAATCATTTATTGATATGGGTAACACTATGTACACTTATGAACGTGAAAAACAGGAAATATACATTAAATGCTTCTAATTTTACATTTACTGCCAGTTGCCAAGGGGCATAGAACGGACTAGAAGAACTGGCAATAAACTCTCCGCTACTCTATTTATCACCAAGATTTTGCTTGACAAAAAATTGTAAGAAGCTGCAAATAGATTTTAGACAAACGTTATTACAAACCTGTAGCATGATGACAGTCCGCCCCATTCTTGCATATACATTTCTGTTCGCAGTTTTGGCCGTACGTTCCGAGCGGGCACGGATACTCGCACGCCACGCCCGTAAAGCCGCTCGGACAGGTATACTTGCCCGTGACAGGGTCGCATGTTATATTGCCTAGAAAAATATTATAACCGTCAAAGTCTATTTCAGTGTTTACCTTGCCTTTCAAAAATTCTTATGCCCCAATTACTATACATAATTTAAATATTAAACAATTTAATTGTTCACTTAAACTTATCTTATAGGTTTCAAAGATAAATGACTTTTAAATTTTTAACGGAACACAGTAAGTCTTTTTGTTAATTAATTATACACTTCTTGTACTTCATCCTCTTTAGGTGTTTTTTTTTTGTTCCATATTAGGGTTGGCCGCCCGTTGCCTATTAACTTATCTGCTTTTTTATGTATGATTTTGTATATTACGGTAACGAAGTATAAATAAATAAATAAGTAAAGAAGTAACTTTTCAAAACATAATGAATTACTCAAATTCAAATTCCAAATCATTTTTCGAATAGCCCCTCTTAACAATGAAATTGTCCCCCTGTGGGAGTGGGCTTCACGTTGGCGAACACTAGTCTAGTTATTCACATCCTGTAATCCTATGTAAGCTTTCTGAAAGGACGAAGACATCTGGTAATGACTGGTAGAGGTTGCGCTTTTCTGAAGGCTATATTATGACGCTACGATTAACATGTGCTCGTCTGGTGAAAGAAAACTTCGTGAGGAAACCATTTAGACACTTGACCCAAAAATTCGAGGGCGTGTATCGGGCACAAAAGAGTTATCACCTATCACCCCCTATTAAAATGATCACGGAACAGACATAGGAATCTGAGGACCAGACCCCAGTGCCACCTATTTATAATATGATGATGACGCTTTTTAAAGATGCTACAGTAACAGTACAAGCAATTGAAAAACTAGTTTAATGTGCGTAATTTGTAAAAATTTCTAGATCTAATGGAGAGCGTGAGACTTCAAGGTCCCCCTTACCCGTAAAGATTTATTCTAACTTCTGACATATCTTTCTCATTATGGTGTCTTGTGACTTTGTAGTCCACACACAAATTGCTAGCCTCCCTCAGAGTTTTGGATAAATAGGGGGGAATAACAAAACCGCTTGTATATATGAAATATATTTCATAATAAAATAACCTCATCAGGAAATTTAAGTAAGAAGTAATCTTAAGGCTGACGTAACTTGTTTAAGCCTGAAATGTTTTACAAAACATAATGTTTTGAAAACGTGGTCAGAAAACATTCGTATTTCATTTCAATAGCACGCAACTCCATCAACAGTATTGAATCGAATCGACAACAAAACGAAAGGCAGACCTGATGATTGGCACAGGTTTGTCAAGAGAAGACACCAAACTATCAACTGTGACTGCTCTATTAAGAACACACTTGAGAAGAAAGTTTAAATACAGAGTTGGTATACTAATTATGAATAAGCAAAAAAATTTATCTAATCGTTTTTCTACATTTATCCCTTTTCATTACAGCGTAACCATGATTTGATAGGAAGAGACAATATTGTATAACGTAAGAGAAAAACATTTTTTTAAATTCAACTTTACTTTACTATATATGTATATCTTCATTTCTTCGCTGTTTCCCTTCATAGAATTTAAGTCGCATCTCTTTCTTATTTATTAAGTAAAGTTCACTACAACTTACTGCTACATGTACAGTATATATTACAGGCTATCATTTTTATAAATATAAAATATATGGTATACATAAGTCTTACAAAAAAAATAATGTTAAAATATTACACTTCTAATTTTAGATTACACTAGTATAATAGGTGATTATCAGCGCACGGAATACATCAATCTCTGGATATGTAGTGTTTATTATTGTTTGTTTGTTGAGAGGTGCTTAAATTTCCAAAACCAACCTCTCCTAGGCTGGTTTTCACAGATGGAATTTGGAAATCTCTGTGATTTTAAACTTGGAATGAAAAAATTACAACAATGTTAATGGTCTGTAAATTCCATTCTGTATTTGACCATTTATCATATTTTGACTTCTCTGACCTGTTTTTTAACCCAAACCCACACCAGAATCTCTGCTATTTAGAGACTGCGTGAGCAATCATTAATATAAACTCATAAAGGGATTGATGATCACCTAAACTCCTAACCTACTCCTACCCCCACTAGGCTATAAGGTCATTGACATTAGCATGGAAGTAATAAGTCCCATTAAATAATAAACATACCATCCTGTTGCATAGGACACAATTGGGCACAACCAACGCCATAACGTCCGGGCGGACAGGGTTGATCACAGGTATCTCCTTGCCAACCGGCTGCGCACACGCATCTTCCTGTTGAGGCGTCACACGATGAATTGTTGGCACACGAACATTTCTCGTTGCATTGGTCCCCGAATCGACCTTCGGGGCATTGGGTTTCGCAGCGCACACCTATTATTTAAATTATATATATGAGTGAATTCTATATAAATCCCACATGTATTAAACCAGCCAGTAATGGAGCATATTGTTTTAAAGAATAGAACAATAGATACTGTAAATATTTTATACTTTCACACTAATTTAGGTCAAACTCAAAAATATCATTATTCATATAGGTAAACATGTACACTTATGAACGTAAAAAAAACGAATTAAATTAATTGTAAATTTACATTTACTGATTGTAGTGGTTGTGGTTCGCAAGTCAAGGGCGTAGAGCGGGTAAGAAGAACTGGCATTTTAGTTCCAGGCCTCGAACCTGCCTACTGAGCCTTTCGCTTGGTTGTTCCGCCATTAACTAATTACCACGAGAGAACGCCGACACATTCCCGAGTCGTTACTCGAGAAACCTCAACCAATCATGGGCTTGTCAATAGAAAAAATATTTACAAAACTAAATTAAATATACATAAAATTTATCTACTTTACGTACTTTTAAAATATTAATAATACAAATTAACTATTTATTGTATAAAGTATCACAGACAGGCGGTTTCTGTGATTGGCTAGCGTCTGTGATGCTAACATTAGAAGTGTTATTTATATTAATTATTAAATACAATACATGTATATCAACTATATATAAATATTAACTATGATAGATATAGTAACGTACTTGTTACACAATTTTAGAAACCCTAACAATCGACCATACTGATAACGTGCGCGGCATACGAAAACAAGTTGAAAAAACAAACATGTTATGTTAATTTCCAGTTTAAATAGTATTTTTTGTATATATAATTGTTATTTTATGTAGATATATAATAACGTAAATAGCCGCATTCTAGCGTGAGACTGTCCCTAAGGGCGTACGTTCGACTTTCTTTCTATATGTGCATTTATCATCGCTCGAACGGTGAAGGAAAATACCGGTAACCGGCTTCCAAAAAAGTCGACTGCGTGTTAGGCACAGCACCTACTTGCCTATTAGATTGACAAAAATCTGAGAACCTAAAAACGTTGTAGATTACTGATTGTTTTATGTTTTAAAAACTCACACAAAACATTTACGCAATTTGTTTTAATCGGTAAAAAAAAACATTATACTTTTTATTATTTATTAATCCATTTAACCATAGTGCATGACGGCCAGAGATATTTTGGTTTTCGCATTTAAATCCGAAGAATCCACAAGAGCAATGACAGATTTAAATTTCGACGCATGAATCCTTCTAATCGCTTTATTAACAACTTCATACACATCTCGTATCTTGACTTCATTTGGAACTTTCATAGATAAACACTGTTTATGGTATTTTAAATTCGACTGTCTTTGTTCTAAATTTTTGATATCAAAATCTTTCAATTTTATAATTTTCATTTTTTTCGTCTGATTTTCTTCATTTCTAACACTGTCGCAGGTATCAGACGTAATCGTATTCTTGAAGATATCTATAAAAGAGTCTTCTATGAATGTAGCGACCTATAAGAACTCCTGCGCATCCTTTAAATAAATTCTTTCACACAGCTTTACACATATTTACACACCCACAATCTGTCATGCTTTAGTTTTATTTTGTCTTAAAGATTACTTTAGACAAAGTATGTGATTGTATATTTTCTATCCGTGATGTTTGTTACCAGAGAACTTCTATGCCCACTGATGTTACCGAACCAGTTCGACTAACGCCCAGACCCAATAACCTATTTCAATAAATGTTTGACCATCTGAGATAGCTATTTTAACCCAAATATTGATAAAAGTTTGCAATAACCAATCGACTGATTGTAATAGCCATCAGTCGATAGAAGTTATCCATGGTAGGTCGGATCAGTGTATGTGGATAGACGTTTGTATGAAAATGACATTTCAACTGTGCCAATATCAAAATATTAACTTACACCAGTTTTTTAAATATTTAAAAAGCTATTTGATATATTTTAAACATAATGTTCATTTAAGTATTATTTGTAAGGTTTTATTAACTTATATCGATTATCAAATATGAGTGTAATCTCGGGAAAATGGAACGACGAGAGCAAAGAGTTTGCAAAACGTCGCCAAACTAGATTGTCTTTGTAGGGTTTGGTGATTGGGATGCAGATCGATCGACTGTCACGTTCTGATCTCAGATAATTTTCAATCTCAGATTGTGAATTAATTATTGGATTCGGCCTTAGGGTACTTCAAGAAAAGAGCCCTCTGGCAATGAGAGTGTCCATGGGCGGCGGTTTCACTTAACATCAGGTGAGCCCCGATTGCCCTCAGTTCTATTAAAAAAAACAATTCTGAAAAGGCGGCAACGCACTTGCGCTAGCCTTCTGGCAATGTTACTGTCCATGGGCGGCAGTATCCGTTAGCAACAGGTAAGGCTGCCCGTTTGCCTCCTAATACATAAAATAAATATCTCACCATCAAACCGGCATATATTTTTTTTAGATAAATATAGCGTTAGAATTCACTAGCTGAAGGAAGCATGTGCTTTTATGCAAATACAATAGCTATGACGCAATTATCATATATATACATACCTAAAATTATCTTCCTAGTGAGACCTAAAGTTGCATGTCAATGATTTTTAATGATTACATATATTAATGTTGTGATGGTCAATGCGATGTAAAGATGTAAAAATATTTTTTAAATATATTTAAAGCACACAAAGCTTCTTTTCTCACTTTCTATTTCGCTTGGTGTAGTGAAAACATGAGTTAAACAAAGTGATACAAGTGATACTACACAATTATGATATATTTTTATTTCAAACTACCCACATTTTTTTTTTATTTAGCAAGATTTTTTATAATCTAACTGAGCCATGAGCTATTCTAGAAATCACTGCCTATTGATAGAATTGAGTATATCGCGTTTATAAAGAGAGGATGCTCACACTCCATTTCATTAAAAAAAATAGGGGCCGTTCAAGTATTAAGTAAGCAAATTTACTGCGATTTATCCCCCCCCCTTCACTTGTTAGCAAAGCTCTCAAAAATAATAGTACATAAATGTATTATTTTGTAGGAATCCTCGAAAATGCATTTCGTTTTCAAGCATAGACAGTGTGTGGGTAATATTTAATCACCAAATAAGAAAATGAAAGACATATATAGTGCTTATGTAACACTTGAACGGTTCTATGTAGCTAGATGTTAATGAAATAGCATATACCTGTGGTACCTACAAATGTCAAATTTATAAAGAAAATCATTAATTTCTTACTAACAAATTTTAAATGAGACACATAAAAAACTAGTAAACCGCAAAAATCAGAAATCTAGAAATTCTAGGACCTAAATATGCTGTGGTACCTACAAATGTCAAATTTATAAAGAAAATCATTAATTTCTTACTAACAAATTTTAAATGAGACACATAAAAAACTAGTAAACCGCAAAAATCAGAAATCTAGAAATTCTAGGACCTAAATATGCTAGAAGATAGTACTCGTACCTCGCCAAGTAGTCTCGCAGATGCACTGTCCGGTTACGTGATGACATCCCCGCGAATGGGGTGAGCACGAGCACTCGAGGGAGCAATTCGCTCCATAGAAACCCGAACGGCAGCGTCGCGAACATTTTGGTCCTTCGTAACCCGGCCCGCAAACACATTCACCTTGAAATATTTTATATTAAAATTTCCTATTAGTGTATGGGTAAATTAATGAAAAACTACATACATTAATAAATTTATTTACTCAGAGAGGTAATAAATGTCCACATAAAATAAATAACCTGGAGTGACAAATTTAGAGAAACTCACATCTTAAAAATTGTTGTTTATTGCCTTGGCAAAGAATTTATTAGTTTATTTTATTTCTTAGTATTATTATACTCTGATTTTTAATTTCATACAGTTCTGACATTTCATAAGTGTTACTACTGAAAAAGTTATCCGCCAAAAAGGGACAACTTTGTCCCATTTGAGGGCAATAAAAAAAATGCTACGTATTTACTTACTCGAGTGACCTAAAACAAAAATAACAAACATTTCAATATCAAGAACAATATATGGAATAAACTTTAATTACTTTATTGTATTATTTGATTGCCCACTATTTCCAGGTTTAGTAAACCTTTGTAATAAAATAAAATGGTATCTTAAATTGTGCGTAAGTACGTCCCTTTTCACACATACAGTAGATCTGTATGTGTGAAAAGGGACGTACTTATCACTCGCCGTTAAACTACTTTTACTGTGGAGCACCATACTTAATATAATTGAAACATTCACCAACAAATAAAATGTATTTATAGACTCAGTTGTTCACTCATATTGAAATTGAAAAATGTGCCCGGCCAAAAAGGTTTGCCTTCTTTGAAATGTAGAAAATATGATAGCTGTCAGTCAATTAAAAATCGGAGTATAGTATATTATTATTTAATAATTAAAAGTATTTAAACCAGCTTATTTAAGAACAGTTCATAGTAATATTATTTTTTTAAAGCGAGAAAATAACGAGTTAAACGATAAAAAACATAGTAAATACCAGTAACAGGATCACATGGTGCATCGTTGTCGCATTCACAGCGCTGACGACAGCCAAGACCGAAGGTTTTTCCATCACACGGTCTATCACATTTCAGTCCATCAAATCTAAAAATAAAATATGAATACAGTAAAGTACCAAAATCAAAATAGATGAATTTGTTTGAGTCGTCAATTGTTTATTTAAACTTTTATAGTTTAGATATAAACATTGAACATAAAACGTTTTGCAGGAATTTAAAATGTTCCGGCTCGAAGGACCAAAAATGAAAACTTACCCGGGTGGGCAGTTACACTGTCCCGTTTCGTGGGAACAAGTAGCGTTGTTCATACACTGACAAGTGTCAGCACAGTTGTCACCGTACAGTGGGTATGGACAGGCCTCACCACAGTGCACGCCACGGTAGCCAGGCGGACAAAGACAGGAGCCTATAGGGGTTTCGTGAATTTTATATTTGTCACAAAGAATTGAATCGCTAATATATATTGATTTTGTGGTTTTGATTATTACAAATGAGAAAATATACTTCATAAAAGCTAGATCAAATAATAACTATGCCTGATCAAATTCATGTACATTAATTAATTAGGAAATTGTAAGAAATTATTAATTTTATGTTGGTACTTGACATCAATCAACTTATGTAACATACTCCTGTTACATGTGTATACATTTTGTTTTTTTTTATATGTAAAATTATGTTTATTAAGGTAGAGAAGTATAAATAAATAAATAAAATCAATATTATCAAATTAAATATGATCCCAGTAATATTTGTACAAGTAACTGATTAGTATCGACAATAGTTTTTTTTAGAAAAAATCTAATCCAAATGTAAAATAAAAACAAGTGCAAAGAAACAAATCATAGACATAGACATATAATTTATTTAAAATTTAACTTTATACAAATAAAAGGGCTTACTAAAAATAAAAACAAACATGCAAAATAATGAATACAAAACATACCATTAACAGGCGAGCAGAGGGCGCCATTCTCGCATCTGCAGTTAGAGCGGCATCCTTTCCCGTACATATAGAACGGGCATTGTCTGGAACAAGCTTCACCGTCCCAACCGGCTGCGCATTCGCAGGCACCGGTCCACGGATCACATCTATAACGTCCCCATTTTATCAAAAAAATTGAAAACGAAAAAGGGCACATGAATCACGAAAATTTCATATATAGGAAAGGTGGACTATGATGGACGTATACGATGTCGACAGCTTATACAGTAGAGTTTAAAGGAAGATAGAGAAATAGCTATGCGAATATTGACGGGAAGTGAATTCCATAGCCTCACTGCAGAGACCTTAAAGGATTGGAATAACGAAGAGTTTTGAGATGGGATTTTTGAATTAAATTCTTAACATTATTGTGATCTGTTTACGAATTAACGTGGAGAGTAAGATCCGGCCAAACTAGGTCGGTTTTAAAATAAGTGAATATTGTATCAAGTAATAAATGGACTTTACAAGTAATTAATAAAACAAGTAATTAATAAACTTTAATTTTTTACCTTTGATCTAGTTTTTATTATATGTTTGTATCAGATATATTTGATAGGATCAGAGATGAAAAAATTGGATTCGAAATTTTCACGTTCAGCTGTAACTATTCATTTCTGAGTCCAATATATACTGTTGCTTTCTAAATAAATTATTAAAAAAAAGTTTAATTTCCAATAAGTCAGCTATATTCAAAGGCAATACTCACATATCAGTGGTGTGTGGGTTGCACTCGCACTGGTGGTCGCAGCGTGGGCCCCACAGACCGTCAGGGCAGGCGCGTCTCTCGCACCAGTCGCCCCTCCAGCCGGGCTTGCACGTGCACGAGCCGTCCCGGGGCGAACATTCACCCCCGTGCTGACACGTGCACGTGCCCGCACAGTCCACGCCGTACGTGCCGAGCGAACACGCTTCTAGGCACTGTGGATAAACATCAACTTCTATGATACAGGCCTGGACATTCCTGAGATAATGTGTGATCTTATTCATGTTCAGAGCAGAGTCCGTCGTTCAACATCTGAGCATTTTTAAAGCAATTTTGCCACGCACCAACTCTATGTGGAACCAGCTGCCCACTGAAGTATTTCCGAACCAATTTAACTTCAAGAAAAGAGCGTACCAATTTTAGAAAGACCAGCAACGCACTCGCGAGCCCTCTGGCATTGAGAGTATCCATGGAAGGTGGCGGCGATATCACTTAACATCAGTCTAAATGTTAAGTTTTGAATATGAGTTCTTTCATCGCAGCGTAAACGATTTCAGAGAACGGGAGAGAGAGAGAGAGACGAAAGAGTATTTATTTTTATTTATTTAGTCACACTTCGTTGCAAAGAAACACAAATGACACAATACATAAAAATTACATGGGATGCAGCGGGTGGCCTTATCGCTAACAAGCGATCTCATCCAGGCAACCCTAGCTATAATATAAAAATATCTGTTTCATATTTTATTATTACCTTATCGCCCGTAAAGCCGGCCTCACATTGGCACTGTCCCGTGACATGATGGCATCCAGCTCCATTAGCACAACTGCAGGTTTTCTGGCATTTCTCTCCCCATCTTCCCGTTGGGCATCTGAAATATATAGATTTTTATTTATTAAGACTATCTAAATCTTATTAAGACATTTATTTAAGATAATTTTTCTTTGATATTAATTCAATCTACCAATCTATCACTCTACCAGACTCAAACACGCCTATATAGTCTGTCTCACTCTAACGCGTACTAGCTGTACCGGCCGTGCTTACGCTACGTCACCGATCTCGTCAGAGAGATGTGAATACGCAGTATGCGGTCTGTCCCAATCTAATGCGTATTGGACACCTGTATTACGTCATCGTGTGTTAGGTTTTTATTTTCGTTACGAAATTTCTTGATTCGGTCGCCGCGCTCAAAGCACGCTATAACTTAAAAAATATTTTAGTTTTCTTTTATCATTTAGCGTGAAGAGAGTTGGAAAACTTTTATAAATAAATAAATGTGTGTAACGGGCTCTTTACCGCAATAATTATATTAAATTAACTAAAAAATATATTTGAATACTATAAAAAAGTTAACACAACTACCTGTTGGCACAAACATCGCCAGTCCATCCAGCAGAACACTCGCATTCTCCCGTTAGGAAGTCACATCTGCCCCCATTTTGGCATTTACACCGCTCGGGGCACGGGCCATCTTTGGGGCATTCCTCTTCGCAACTGTAATTAAAATATATATTTTTTTAATTATATTTATATATAGTATATTTCGCAGCTAACTAGATTAATTAGCCGATGAATCAACAGCCTTTACTGTGATTTTTCATTCTGTAGCATTCTGACATTTCATCAGTGTTGCTACTAAAAAAAGTTCTCCACCAAAAAGGGGACAAAATTGACCCATTTGGGCAATAAAAAATAAAATGTTACATATTTTTTTAATGTTCTACCTACAAAAAAATAAAATAATTTACTTACTCAATTGACCTAATACAAAAGCACTAAATATTTCAATATCATGAACGAGTATCGAATTAACATTGATTACCTTATTTAATTATTTTACTGGCATCACTGCCTCCATTTTCTTCGCAAGGGCTGGCCAATTCTTATGAATTTTTTTTATGCATATTGTGTAAGTTTGAGTATCGGCTATTATCTATAAATAAACCTTTAAGTGATAACCGCGCACCCCGCCCACAGCCGTGTTACATCCCTCGGTATATAGGTAGTTCTCAGAAAGTTTTGAATAATTTTTAAAGCTTTTTTACCGTCATAACTACTTCAAGGATTTATAAACTTGGTACTGTCAAAATACCGTAAAAACTAGAGGTTCAACGCCCATAACAGCCCTAATAATTCTTTTCTGCGTAATGTATAAATGAGTAAAAAGCGAAAAATACTTACAGTGGTCCAACAAATCCCTTCAAACATTTGCAAGCTCCACTCGCTGGATCACACGAAGCATTATTCCTGCATTGACAAGTCTGTTGGCAATTGTCGCCAAAGGTTGGCGGTGCGCAAGTCTTCTCACACGCGTCCCCACGCCATCCCATTGCGCACACGCAATTGCCGGTCAAGGGCTCACAGGTGCCGCCGTTCAAACAGCGACAATCGTTCTGGCAATGTCTGCCCCATTTGCCATCTGGACAGGCTGAAATGTAAATAATAATGAGTATATAATGTATACATGAACTCCAGATTTTTTCCAGTTAATTCATCCGTAGCTTGATGTTACAGACTCTCGAAAATGGAATTACCAGTACAAAATTAATAATTTAATTTAGGTTGAATTTTAGCAGAAACTAGAACTTTAAAAATTATTAAATTGAGGAAATCGCTCAAAAAAGGCTGTGAACATAATTAAAAATAGTGATAATAAATGTCTTACAGAATTTGGTATCAATAAAAACAATTACTAGTTTTTCTACTCAACAGCATCTCTATTCCAAAACTGTAATGTTCGCTTCAATTCCTAACACCCCAAGAAGTACGAATTATTTATGAATAATTTTGTTAATCAATAATTACTTTCTCCTCGTAGACTTAATCGTAGCTATCAATCGGAGAAGGGTAAAGAATTAATAAGTAAGTTTTAATAAATTTGACGAATATTTAAATTATCCTAATCCTTGGGATTTGCTCCAATTCAAATAATTTGTATAACTTAAACCTTAGCAATAAAAAAAGAGTGGCGGAATGTTTCTTGCCAGTTCATCTTGCCCGCTCTAAGCCCTTGACTAGCGAACTGGTAATATAATAAATTTAAATTTGTCATGTTATTTGACTAAATTTTTTGGATTGTTCATGTCCATCATGCATAACTCAAATAACAACTAAAATAGTACACTACAATTCTTGTTCAAAAACAATTTTACCGGAACAACAGTTACGTTTAACAATTATTCGTTTGTTCCGAATGTGGAACAAATTAACACTATTTACATTGGAATGTTTGCCGTTTCGCCAAAAATAGATACACTTAAATGAAAATGTTTTTGCTTGTAAGTGTACTTAATACCTTGTTTATGAATAATGGCGCTAAACTGTAGTTAACATATTAAAAATTAAAACAGCCTATGTTACTCGGCTGTTATACTACCTTGCTTATACGCAATTCAAACGAAAGAAAGAAATATCCTGTCTGTATGCAAAGAAGCATTCGTAACAAAACCAAACTAACAGATGCATTTTTGCACCCTCTATGGTGTAAATACCTAGGTAACACTGAAATTTTTAGAAAATGAAAAACGGCTTAATGTAAATGTTGCCACTTCTTTTGAACTATTGAGAAAAGCTGTCGGCCCATTCTTTCTTAGGGGTCTCTTCTATGGCATATTCGCACGCATTGCGCGGGCTCGTAAAGCGAATAGGGACTTGTGATTGCTCCACGCTTAAACTTTGGTAAACCAATTGTAAATAGTGGCACGAGATGGGGCTTCATTAAGAAATGCTAATCGCAGCCGAGTATAGCATTGAGTACGCCCACAACGAAAGTCATAATAAATCATTGACCGAAACTTTATTTATTTTAAAATCTCTTTTATCTCGCGTTAGGTTCATTTTCACGTATAACAAGAGTTTAAAATTTGCCGCCAATTCACAAAAACAAATGACAAATGCATGCAATACTACATTAGGTTCCTAAAGAGTTCCAAAATTGAAATTCAAAAGAAGTTTTCGGTCTTTTATTCTTCTTCCACGTCATAAAAATGTTCAGATGAACACATTTTTAATATAACGCGTGGGATGCTGCGCTCGAGTTAGCGACCCATCTCTAATTAGATATACATATGTATTTGTACTTACATATATCACAAGCGGGACCCCCGTAGCCATGCTCACACAGACATGTGTCCGGCGCGACGCACTTCCCGTGTACACACGAGTCCACGCACACAGGCACACACTGCTTCCCGTGAACATCAGGCGCATAGCCCTTGCAGCATTCCTCTACCGGTCTATGTTTGACCAGGGTTTGGGTTTTATATACTTGGCGGAACATCACTTTGTATTTCGTACATCTTGGTGGTACGTTGAGACACCACGCATATTCCTTCACTTGGTATGGTTGTTGTTCTGACACTCGTATAGTTGTCACATATCTGGAATTAATAAATACTGATTAATGAAACAAACATAAGCACCCTTATTCATTAAAGCTAAGTCTCATTAGCTGAAGTACTGTTTCGTCCCTTTCTGTCAAATCATATCTGTCTCTTTTCATACCCTTATGAAATTTAGTTTTTATACATATGGGTTGCTCTAGATGACGGTTCAAATCACTTTCCAAACAGCTATATCTTTCTTCCTTCATCATCCTTCGGTCTCCAAAAACCTTAATTGAATATCAATATAACTCATTATATTTCTTTCTTATATTTCGAGAGTTTTTTACGCCGGCTTTTTCTCTCGGCCAACACCTTCTGTCTTCTTTGCCGATGAGTAGGGATGCCAACAGGCTCGAATATAATGACGTGGAATAAGTGATACTCTTATGATCCTATGTTCCAAAATAAACCTATTTTATTTTTATATATATAACTAAAAAAAATACCCAAAAAAAAGAAACTAAACAGTCGCGATAAAATAGTGCTCGTCGAATTGCTAGATAAAATTGTAACTGGTAAATAGTTTAAATTTAAAGAAGATATAGATATATAAGTAGTATAGTATAAAATTACTATGACATTAACATGCCTATTTTTATATGGCTGATGATGCAGATTTGTATAATTAATCGATCTTGATGTTCTTTTGTTTTGTTATTATTTTTTTTTAGTTTTATTAGTTTGTTATTTTTTTTTATGTAACGAATCTCATCTCATCATACTACATACAAAGTAATTATTTAAAGCGAGGGGTCAAGTGACATGACCTTGCAACAATTCTATCTAAAATGGAAACTTGTATACGCATATCAATATTTAAATGATTCATAAATTAAAATTGAACTGATTTTACGACTTTTACGCATTAAAATATATATTGTAGTTTCGATAAGAAAACTCTACACGAATTTTAGAATAATTTCGTTAGTTATTCGTTAACATATTGACGTAATATTGCCGTGAAATTATAGCGATATACGATTTACACACCGAGATCTATACAAAAAATATTCGATTAACCATTTGATTTACGTTCTTATTGATGATTTCCGAATTCTATTTAGCGCCAGGCCTCTAGTGTGGGTATTGAAAATGGCTTGGCGCAGCTTAGCATGACCGGACATTTTTTTTCTAAAAGTAACGGAATTTTTTTCAATCAATAAGAAGTTAAAAGATTTGTTATTTATTTAATTAAAAGTAGTCTAACTGCTTATACTTATACATATTATAAGACAAAACACTAAGATGACACAGAAAGCCAAAACAAATTACATAGATAAACAATATATGTATATAAAACAAGCAAGTACATTAAGACAAAGATGAATTTAAAATAAAAACTAAATTAAACTGAAACTTAACATTTAAAAACAAAAAATAATACTCAGAATTTTTTGTTTTAGTTTGATAGATATTTTGTATGGATATAGAGGAAAATGGAAATCACAATTGAATTGATCAAGTTACATTTATTTGTACGCATAACTACGCTTGCACTTCAAGCTTTAAATGAAACGCATCAGAGGTAACGACGCGCCGCGAGGTAACGCTGCATGAGTCATGTTTTTTCGTGTGTGCAGCCAGCTCCATTGAAGATGTGCAGTTCTTGGGTTGCTTACAGGTAGGTTTACGTTGTGTATAGTGTGGTCAGAGTTTGTATCCTCGACAATATATAACCGTTCACATATGAGAACTAGATAGACGCTTAAAAACTCATTGACAAATGCGTATGAGTCAGAATGAATCGCCAGTAAATCACAATGCTAATGACCAACACTAAGAATGAAAGCCCCATTGAGAACTCGTCATGAAACTATGGTCAATTACGCGATGGCTTAGACTCGCAAGAACCTAGTATTAGTAATAATTCTCCAGCGGTTACTACTCCTTTGATCACACGGTACTTGAAGGCACTGCCTCAGGATTTAGAGTCACTTATCTGATCTTCAGTAGCTAACCTTCCGAAAAGGGCACATAAGATTAGGTGTATTAATGTATTTTAAGGAGCCTTCATTGTCCGTTGACTGAACTGGCAAAAGTTCTATTATTTGTTAGTGCCTATAGTAGTTAATTATTTTTTTGTATCTTTTATTATGTAATTTAGTTTTTGCAATCTAATATGTTTTTTTTTTTGTTTGTTTCGTCTGTAAATTTCAATCACTGTTGTCAATTTCGGGTAAGTTAAGGCAGGAGTGTTTTTATTAATAAATAAAATAAACAGCTCAAAAATCAGCAAGATGGAAGTGCAGAAGGCTGCAATTACCCAAATGCGGGTCCATGTAATGAAAATAACAATGACGTAGACGAACAGCCGCTTTCTATACACAATCCCAAACCAATTTTTACAACTAGATTGGTGTTTCAATCCATTTCTTATAAAATACTTTTCAATTATCGATGGACCGTTTTTGTTTTCGACAGACTTCCGATAGTCTGTAATAACAAAACTAACACCTATTTTTGTGGATTTTATCGATTTGGAATTAAACTGGCTTGTATTAAGACCTTTTTTAAAAACGGCATTTAGTAAGCGGTCGGCCTCATCTCTGAATCTTTATCTATTTGAGGTAGCAGTCGTGCTGAATAAATTTGTCAAGTCAGTACTGGTAAGTATGTCTTCTTGAATAATTATAGTAGACATTATTTCGAAGAGAGAGAGAGAGATATGACAAATGTACGCCAGATATGACACATAACAACTATGCTAAGTCTATAATAACAGTTTCCGGTGATTTCATTTGAAAACATGTGCACATCACGTATCACCACATAAAAAACCACCGTGATGTGTCTAAGGGCTAAAGTTTTAAAACATAGACATCTAAAATGTTTCTTTATTTGCACCTTTCGCTTGACGCCGTACAATTCTATGGAATTAACAAAATGCTAATTTTTCTAAGTGAGAAATAATTAGGCACAGCAATTAATGACTGTTGGCCTAGTGGCGTCAGGGTATGACTCTCATATCTGAGGTCGCAGGTTTGATCCCCGGCTAGATCTAAAAATGATCACCAATGATTATTATTACATCAATTCATTATACATACTTATTTAAGACAAGCTTTCTTTTATGGCTCAGCTTCTAATTTATATTTCTATTTATATATATTATATTGTTCTTGTTTAATTTGAGATAACAATTGCTATTGAACCCTACCATGAGCAAATACGATACTTATTATTATTATTAAGTCTCCTTGACGTTTAATAACCGTTTCATCGTGTAACATCGGTATCGGATAGCTGGCTCACTTGCTGTTACCCGATACCCACATTGCTATTTTTTTTTGAACCATCTGCAATCAGCATGGCCTTTATCAGATTTTACGATACGATTGCGGCAATTAGGGAATACAAAATAAATAGTTTTTCCTCCGTAACTCGCAGTCAAAATGCGGCAAGTCGAATTTTCTTTGGCATCAAAGAGGGGGTCCCAAAAAAGGTGGATAGAAGAAATAGAAGCGGTGATAGGAAGCGAATGGGAAAGAAAGCCATGGACAGTTTTGGATAAAGCTGTCGACGGTACTGAATTTAGCGAAGATATATTATATGTAATAAGATAATTAAAATAATGTACATTTAAAAACTCAAAGCGGGCTTTTAAACGGGCTTTATTATTATTATTTACCAAATTAGTTTTTCGAGTTCGAGAAACTGAATAAGCGTTTTTCGAGTTCCAGCATTACTCATACATACATGCAAAAAGCTAAATGCTGTGAATGTAATTAAATATTCAAACAAAAAGCGAGACAGTCTGACTCAACCGATTGTAGTAACAATAAGGATTAGACAAAGCATTTCCTAGAACATTCAGTATTTACAGTAGCTATTCTAGGAAGAAACAACAAGAGTATGTGCCCTGATTTCTTGTTCCACAAATGCGTGACATTCGTGATATTCTACTAGCGCTTAATAACAGAGCTGAAAGCCGGTAGAATGGAGAACGGAAGAGATCAAGAAGGTGAGATACAAATAAAGAAGACTGTTCTCAAGGTTTAGCGCGGCACCACTATGTGGAACCAGCTGCCCACTGAAGTATTTCCGAACCAATACAACTTAGGATTTTCGAGAAAAGAACCAATTCTAATTGCCAGCAACGCACTTGCGAGCATGGGCGGCGCTATATCGCTTAACATCAGCTGAGCTTCCTACCCGTTTGCCTCCAATTGCAAATGTTAAGCAATTTCATTGACGTAAAATAACTGAATTATTAAAATGACAATCAAGAACTTTCTAATCACACAACAACACTACTTACGGTCTCTATTAAAGGGAAAACAGACTCTTTTCTTGTATTCTATTTTTATCAACAAAAATTAAAAACTGCAATTTAAATTACCAATAAATATTCAATTTGCCCCACGTTGGAAAACACTGCATTGGACAGTACGTAATTAAATTTGAAAGATTAAGGATTTTAAAAGAAACTTCACTTCGTGTCGATCACAATAAAAGAAAGATATTTAAAGTGTGAAGATTTGTACGAGAAAAAAACAATAGACTCTCAGCTCCCCCAACAATAAACTCCAATAAATATAAACACAATTGTAATATCTGAGGCGTCACCCACGATGAATTCATAAATTTTTATTGGTTGACATTGTTAAAAAGATAGATTTAACAACATACATATCATGACATATACAACTTTAGAATTAACTTTTAACGTCATGGTGTGATAAAAAAAATATTAATCAAATTTCATATTTTATGGTACAATTCACTTTTAAATCGTCTAATAATTTAATTTTTGTATTTTAAGTCTATATAACGTTTAATACATAATGCGAATGAATCATAGTTACGTCAAACAATACGCAGGAATTAATTATTATATCAAAGGAAAAACGATAAATGTGGTGTAAAAGGTCAGTAATTACACTCCGACGCATTTAAATGAACGTAATAATTGATTTATTGAACATAAAATGAAATCTGTGGTTGTTTCAGATAATATTATCCTTAACAGTACAAAATGAAGTCCCGAAATCTGGCTGAGAGGGTGAGTAATAATTCACGAAACAAACATAATTCCGTTGGAGGACGGATTTTATACAAATTAATAAAAATAATTCCGAGGATATTAAAGTTCAAATTAAGAAATTATTTTTAACATTAAATACTATTTCCTGTTAGTTTCATATTAGACGAAAAGAGGGTTTTATGTTAAATTTTAGGCAAGACGCCTATTCCCACAGTTTGCTAGTTTGAGAAGACATTGCAAGAGAGATTGTAGAAGATAAATTACTACTAAAGTAACAGGCAGAAAATACATTTACACGTGAATAGTTATTATTTAAATTAGCTTCCGCTAGATTCGTTCGTGTTTTATTATCGCGTTTATATTTTAGCGAGATATATTTAATTAAAAAGTAATAACTTTTAAATTAATTATAGAATGTCCATGTCCGTTGGACAGGCTTATCGCTAGCTAGCAATCTCTCCCAGGCAAATCAACCAAATATAAATTTAAAGACACGTTAAAAAATTGTAAATTTACATACATACATATATATTTAACAAACCAAACTTAATATAATATAAAATTTAAAATCATTATTTAGGATATTTATGATTTGTTCTCAACAATAATTGTTATATCTCGGATGCCTTGACTTTCTCAGGCATCCATAATAATAGTATAAATCCATATAAATTATAGTACAATAAGTACTTACTGTTCCTGTCTGGTACACACATTGGGTCCCTCGAGGAGCCCATGAGCGCTGGCAAGCATCACCAGCAGAGCGTACTTCCACATGGCGACTGGTATCACGCAAACTCCATAACAATTGTATTGTTTATCGCGTCACCGATAATGCCGGCAACCTGAAATACAAATATAATAGAATGAATGAAATACGGTTGTTAGAACCCCTATTTCGCGACTCTTTCATTAAGCTTTAAGCCAAATTAATCGTCAAAATTTCGCAGTCCCAAATCCAACATTATACATTTTGACAATTTAAAAAAATCAATGGCCTTTTAGGTATGGTTCTTAGATTTTTGTATCTGTTTCATGATCATTTGTCAATCTAATACCTACGCAAGTATCAGATTGACAAATGACCAGTCTTCTGTGCGTGACGCAAGTCCTCGCATCTAAGGCAACAGTTCCCCCACGATGCTTTCCTTCACCGTTCGAGCGAATGTTAAATGCGCACAAAGAATTATTTCTATCCATTTGTGCACAGCCGGGGATCGAACCTACGACCTCGGGGATGAGAGTAGCATACTGAAGCTACTATGCCAACACTGCATTTTGAAAAATCTATATCCAGTGACCCAAAGATGCAGATTTCATGTTTTTTTTCCTACTTTCATTTCTATAATAAATAATATATTTAATTTTATATATGGTTTTATTGTAAATGAATATTGAATAATAATGTAGGTTTAAATAACCATGATTAAGGCTACGAGTGTAAATCAGGGCAAAGAAATTCACTTAGGTATAACAAACACACATATTCACATAAAGCCTCCGAGCGTTGGTATGCCTTTAGTTTTGAGATTCAAACATGGTAACAATTCCTCTTTAATAAGAGAAACCCAATTAACCATAAATGTATCTGCCCCATGCCCCCGACATGAACATGATAAGAAATGGATTGTATAACGATTGTCACCTCTACCTATATCTGTTTTTGTTACGATAAATAGAAGTGCCACCTGATATCACTAAGCCTCACGCCTCACACCCGCTAAGGGCGGAGATTAGGCCACCTTTAATCCCTCACAGATTGTCAAAATACGTGGAAAGAGGTGAGGGTCGCAATTATTAACGTATGCTTCCGAAATTGTATTATATATATTACGTGTACAGATACCGGCAAACATCTTGAACAAATGTTCTTGCCTGCGCAGAAGCAATTTTAGGTATCACTGGGGGGGAAGTGGCGTGTCGATCGCGTGACTGGTAAATCGTTTGACGTGTCCCGCGCTGCTATACGATGCTCAAGAAGTTTTCCGCTATATGTACTGTTCTTTCAGCTTTTACCTTAGACCAGACAGTAGTTTGACATAACCACTGTTCTAAAGGGAGTCCTAACAATTTATTTGGACAGGCTCCGACGAAGCAGAGGTTCGTGGAGGCCAAAGTTACATGTACAGTGTCGATATTTATTTATTTATTTATTATGCGTTTAGAAGTTAATACGCTCATATGTTACAAACATACATTCGCCATTATATTAGTATATACAGTATAAAAATCTTGTATATAAAATCTATTTATACATATACTAACATCGCGAGGAAACCAAATTCCCGTAGATCCAAAATCGACAGCGTGTGTCAGACACAGAAGACTGATCACCTACTTGCCAATTACATTGACAAATGGTCAGACCAAAACGTATGCTCTGAATTTTATTATCTTAAAGTAAAACACCATTTTGCAGTAAATACTTAAATTCATAATACTTCACAACATTAATATTACTCTATATCAATTGACCTCTTTTCGTTTATGTTAAAAATGCACTTTCATTGAAACTCACAACAATCTCGTGTCAGTTCAACGACCTCTCAATTGTTTTATGAAGCATTTGTATATCTTAATATATATATTTCTTCTGTGCGTGTGTATGTGACTGACATCCTCTCAAACGACTGGACCAATTTTGACGAAATTTTTTGTGTGTGTTCAAGGGGATCTGGGAATGGTTTAGATTCACAATTTTGTCCGCTGGACAATGTTTTTTTAATTATTTTTTAATTTGATTAGTAGTTGTTGATTTTGAATGTTTTACATTAGATGCGACAGACGGCGCTACCATCGCAGTGTCAAATTTTAAATAATATTCGAATTTTAATTTTAGTCTATCCCGACAGTTAGCGCTGCGATCAAATTAAAAAAAAAGTTTTGTTATCATTGTGTTATTGTAGACTATGTGCTGGATCGTTAGATATTGTCATAACATTTGATTAATAATTTTCATCAAAATGGTCCAGAATGTTAATTAGCTTATTAAAAAAAGTTTGAAATTTTCAAATTAAAGACGTGTAGACAGGACAACGTCTGTCGGTTCCGCTAGTGTACGTATATATAAATATGATCACAGATCAACGGTGGACTTTAAAGACAACTGTGTGGAAGGACCAAGGGGAAGAAGAGGGTGCCCCCCAAAAGTGCATAGAAGAAACAAAAATAAATAAAATAAAATACGTTTATTTTGGAACATAAGATCATCTAGGTATCACTAATTCCACGTCAATCAATTCGAACCTGTAGGCATTCCAATTCATCGGCAAAGAAGACAGAGGGTGTAGGCCGAGAGAAAAAGCCGGCGTAAAAAACTCTCGGTACTCTTTTAAAAAAGCAAATCATCAAACAATATTTAAAACAAATATATCAAATTAATTAGAAGTAGCCTGCCCAGCACAAGTCCCAGGCCCTTTTATCAACTAGATAATCGCTAACATTATAGTAAGCCTTTTTACACAGCTTTTCTTTAATACATTTCTTAAATTTATTAAAAGGCAGAGATAAAAGAGCCTCTGGGATTTTATTAAAGAAGAGTATCCCTTTTCCCAAAAAAGAATTACTAACTTTACATAGTCTACGTACGTGGATATAGTCTATCCACGTAGTCTATGTCCATAGTACGGGGAAATTGCAGCCTGCGTTTGTTCCGAGTATTGACATTGTGCGTATGTTCTAAATAAAATCGGTAGCAGGAAGCGAATGAAGAAAGAAAGCCATAGAGTCAGCTAGAAAAGGCCTTTACGCGCGAAGGGATCGACGGTACTGAAGGTAGCTAAGATATAGGATATTATATAGGATAACAAGATAAAAATAATGTATAAGATGTAAAAATCTAAGCAGTATATTATAATTTTTTTGTCATGATTGGAAATTTAACGGGCTTTATTATTATTAGATGTGTACGAAATACTTCACTGACGTCCATAAGTGTACAATTTGCCTACATGACGAAATTATAGTTTGCAGGGGACTGCATATAACCACTTTTTTTTTCTTTTTTTTTAATGAGGTGAAAATGCATTTATGCAGGCCCGCATTAAGAATCGAGCATCGAGCTTGACGCGACTGACTGGGGGACTGTGGGGCTGGGTCTACACTCAAATCCCTCTGCTATGCAGAGGGGTAGCGATACCCCAACCACTAAAAACACCTCAGCCCGTCAGAAGCCCTTAAAATGGGCCCTCGGGGTTCGCTAGGCATTCTACCCAAGGGCCATATAACCACTAGTCCATCCTCAACCAACTAAAGATCACCACAATTATCACTTGCGAACGTGTTAGCTATATTTCCAGAGGAAAATTACATAGGGAGGTCTAGCCATTTTAGAAAGGCTACTATGGTGCATTTCACAAATAAAAATCTTTTTGGAAGTCGCATTAGAAGTTTTACTTCAAAAAGGTTGTTAATAACTAAACTAGAAATTGAAATTTAATTCCTGAACCATTGGTGAACCTCATTCATTCATATCGTAAGCTTATTTTTCTAAACTCCAATGTCAATATGGTATCGGATGCAGCTCTCTTGAAATGCCACTGGAGACATGTAGACGCCTGAAGACAGGTATAAGATTTCAGACTTTATATTTAAAAAACCAGTGACGATTTGTACATGCCGTCGACTTCTGAGTCTAAGGCATACTGGTTTCCTCAAGATCCTTTCTTCCTTTAATATTGATTGGGTATATAAAGTCAATTTAAAGACGGCCGATCGAACCTACGAAGACTCGACACCACTAGACCAACACTGCTCATCATAACTAACTAATAATGGCTATCTTAAGGTTGCTTCAGAAAACTATAAGTTTAGCTCTACAGTGTTTTATGTACGACGTATCAATCAATTGCGTAAAAGCTTTCTGTTAATAATAATTTTTTTAAGTAAATTATATTCAAGTAGTCGCAATCCCGACCCCCATCGGGACGGTAGAGGTCGACTCCAATTTAACAAAGAAGACTGCTGGTACGAACATAGGACATGAATGTCGTGGCTTTTCAACGTCTTGACACCACGGGCCTATTGAGTAGAAAAGGACAGAACTATTTGATCTTGTCTATTAGTGTTTTTGCATGCTAGTAATAAGTGCTAGAATAGAACACAAGAACCGAGTGTCATCCCTGTTCTATGATGTCTTAGTAAACACGTCATGTATATATATTCAATAACAATTTACTGCTCTCTCATACTAAATTAATGTTATATTATTAATATCACAGTGTATTTAGGTATCGTAGACAAATTAATATTCAGAACTTACGTTTCTAGAATCTATTTTGGATCTTTGCTTATGTATTGAATTGCAATTAAATAGTGCTAATACAGCACTTCTACCATAGACAAAGTATTGCTTACTTATAAATACTTATTGTGCACTTATTTATTTAACAATGCCTAAACTACACTTTTATCTCCATCTGCCAAATTGAATCTACCCTATGATAAAAAGAGAAAAACCAAATAAATTTCAAGTCAAGAAGAAAAACTGTTCTAAAAGTCAATAACTGGTCTAAAATAGACACCTGTGAGGGTACAAAAAAAAAGACAACACGAACTATGCCTGTTGAATATCAAAATACAATATATTTTGAACGTAAGGGACTGACACTTAGTTGAGTCTCACATCCATGAGCTCTAACCCTAGTTAAAAACCAAGTCAGTACAAGCTGTTACCGTCGTCTGTCACATGCAGGATGATCACGATGACAGATGACATCAAGGGCAAAGGGCAGCCTTATCGCTTTCACTGCTCCCATGAATGACTTTAAACATCTCCAAACAAATTCTTCAAACGATCAACTTGACACTGGTAATTAATATCAATCTTATATGATAGTAAGAGACTGTATAAATGTCATCTGACCCGAACTTCTCATAGCAATGATGTCAGACAAATGCTTAATACAAAGGCACACAAACCAAATGACCCAGGTAATTAAAATAACTTAACATTTATACATAAGAAAGTATATAAATTCCAAGTAAACATTCAATTATTTCAAATTTTATTGAAATTAAGGGATTGCTTATTTCACAACACTGCCCTTTGAATATTAAAAAATACAGGATTTAAAAATTTTAAAATGTATCCCGCACTAATATAAAATGTAAGTTTTGATATATCATTATTTAGTTTTTATATGCATAAACATACATGAAATGGTATCCGATATAATCGCTCTTTATTTATTATCTATGTCGATTTCTAATGTTAGAATTACAATCGAATCGTGACCGATGACCGAGTGACACAGATTATATCGCAAAACGGTAAACTTGTTGTCAAGACTCGCAGAACATAAGCCAATTCATTATTAATCCTTATTTCATATAATATAAATTTTAACAGATGATTGCTTCCAAAATAAATCTGTCTATTGAATATAAGTATAACTCCATAAACATTGGGTTCCGTGAGCCTTACAGGATGTGTTCTACTTGGGATTCTGCCACTAATATCGACCCTTTTTTGCACTCCTCTACTGCCTCTTTTAAGAATAAGTTAAAACTATTAACGCCCTAAGCCTTGTATTTTCCTTCTTTATTATAGTTACTAGTTCGTTCTGTCATGTTTTGTTTTTGTATTATACTTTTTGTGGATATGTCCAATGTATTTTATTTATGTTTTATTTTTATTTTTTTACAGTATATTTTTTTTAATAAATAAATATTTTTTTTAGTTTACCTAACGTTAATTCCGCAAATCCTCCTTCATGATAAGCGGCGGTAAAAGAGATATTTCCTGGACAAGCGTGCCCCACAATAGACCACATCTCACTTGATATGAGGTGGGCTTTTGGCCAAACGTCTGTGCAGTTCCGTATAGAAAATTTACCTTCCATTTTTCAAATAATTGTTAAGAATTTTAAGCAAACCATTTGAAATCCGAATAATTTTTCGATAAATTACGTAACAAATTAGAAATCTGGGCTATGCGTCAGTAATTCACTTATTTTGAACAATCACGATAAAGTTTCAAAATTAAATAGAACATGACATATGCAACTCGATCACCAAATAAAAATCAAATTACAATAACATAAATTATAGAAGGGCATTGAATTGCCGCACCTACGTGAAAATATTTGTCTGAACGTGTAAATATTTAAAATAATATCTCTTTGTTACCTACATACCCTCTGTTTATATTTCTACAATTCACGCATGTGTGTCTTACGCCCTAACCCAATAACCAATCTCAATCCATTTTGACCATCTGTGATAGCTATCTTAACCCAAATATTGATAAAAATGTGCCGATAACCAATCGACGGATTGTAATAGCCATCAGTCGATACAAGCTATCCATGGTAGGTAGGATAGACCGTTGTAGGAAAATGACAGTTCAACTATGCCAATATCCTATCTTAAGATTTCAATAACACCCATTTTTAAAATAATGAAAAAGCTATTGGATATGTTATAAACAAAAACATGTATATTTTAATATTATTTGTACGGTTTTATTTACTTTATATTTTGATTTATATTGATTATCAATAATAAGTGTAAAGTGCGAAGAGATTGCATTCTATCCGTCGTCAAAAATGGATTATCCTCATAGGGATTCGTTATTGGTATGCATATAGATGATCGATCCACTGTCACGGTCTGATCTCAATTTTGTTATTGTTAGAAAATTGTGGATTAATTTTTGGGTTCGTGCATAAGTAGTCAAGTTTTGATAGTCTTATCAGCCTCCTCCTTTGTAACTAATTAAAGTTTTATATATAATCTTATATATAAAATACTCGTGTCCCGGTTTTTGTGGTTAAACTCCTCCGAAACGGCTTCCCCGATTCTCATGAAATTTTGTATGCATGTTGGGTAGGTCTGAGAATCGGACAACATCTATTTTTATCACCCTAAATGTTAAGGTTAATCCAGCCCTTATTTTTTTTTTTAATTTTAGAAAAAAAAGAAATTTATTTTTTTATGGTACAACATTACTTAGTGAGTACATATAACCCTGAATTTTCAACCCTTTACAATGAACCCCTATTTTTATTTCATTATTAAAAATTTATGTTGTGAACTCTGAGGTTTATACAGAGAAAAATTCACAGAACAACCTAAAAAGATTTCATTCCGGAAAACCGAACAGTCTCTGGGCTAGCATAGCAAAATATTCCATGTTGGTATGTACTACACAGGTAGGCTCAGTAAAATCTCATTAAGGAGAAACGAAGTTCGCGAGGGCAGCTAGTAATGTATATATAATAGTGTCCATATGAAAACAGTAGATTATTGCAATATCATCTTTCCAATCTGGTATTAAAGTACATTTTACAATGTCCAAATGTTTTCAGAGCATGGGCAACCCCCCAGATTGAATTAGCCATGAATAGTTTTTATATCTCTACATGTCGCAGCTAATCACATGTGTTAAAACGCTTACTACACTTTTAGGTCAGATTTAATATTATTTCCATAATCTGCGACCTAATTCATATCTTATCTTATGTATTTAAACGAGCAATTCTTGTATATACTTGGAATCTCGGAATCGGCTCCAACGATTTTCATGAAATGAACGGGGGGTTTCGGGGGCGAAAAAAATAAATCGATCTAGCTAGGAATCATTTCTAAAAATGTCATTTTATTCGTGTTTTATCAACTTAAACATAGAATTGCTCGTTTAAAGATGTCAGTCAAATAAAAACTTATTGAGAATATAATTATCTTTATTCGATAATTATATTCGTATTTTATCATTTTATTTGTATGTAATTCGTACTTAAATATAATTTTCAAAAAACACAACTTATAAAAAAAAAACCCGAGCAAGGCTCGGTCATCCTGGTACTTGCAGATTATATACGCAAATTTTAAGTTTTATCAATGTCCCCTATATTACCTAACTGCTTAAATGTATAGACTAGAATGGAGTAATTATAACGACTCGTATGTTAAATTCAATGTAGTTTTGACATATATGGAAGTCGCAAGGCCCGAATCTTAATCTTACACTCCCGTTAAGTAAGACGGATTATTCGCACTTGTATACTGAAATTATTCATTGATGAAACATAGATATACATATACAGTCAAAACCGTTTACGACAGCATCGTCTAGGTAAACATACCATTATAATGACCAAAATCAAAGGTCCCGGCTGAATTCTATTGTATTCAGGTTTTTAATAACATCGTCATCGGCTGTTACGACTATCGGTTTTAATGACAAAATATAAGTAGTCCCTTTGATTTTGACGGTATATGTATATATATGTAAATGCTGCGTCGATTAGTAAAACGAAAAATCGTCATTCGGTATTGCTATAGGCTGATTTTCCTGAATTTCTGAAGGAACTAATAAGATTCAAGACTTTCGAATTTGTGCGGAAATACTCCAGTGAGCTGGTTCCACATAGTGGGAGGATGTATTTCAAATCCAATATTTGTTTGACATTCAGACGGTGAAGTTCTTCTAAATATAATATAAATTAACATAATAGTACTTATATGCATTTTAAATATCATTCCCACGGTATTGCAAATAAATAATTAAATGATTAGCAGAATTATCTATAAGTAACGACAACAACACGACAAAAACCAGTCCTCAATTTTAATACGAATCTAAGATTATTTTCTGTTTCCAGACTGGCTTGATTGCTACAATTTGTAAAGACACATTCCTAACTGTATATTAATACCTACGCATTACTTAAGCAAATCATATGCTATTTTAGCTTCCAGTATTTTCTTATTTATGGGCTATTTTAAAAATATACTCTTATAATGATATTTTAGAACCATTCAGTCAGCCAGTGTTTGAAAACTTTTTTAACAAAGGTATTATTTACCATACTAGACTTTGTATATGCTTATTAAATGTCAAATACATTTTCAAAAAAGCAAAAATTTACAGATACCGGCAAACTTCTTGAGCATTAAACAAGGGAATGGGAAAAAGATTGTGCTTCGTATCGCAGCGCGGGGCACAAACGTCAACTGGTTTACCAATCACGCGATCACTCTCTCGCTACCCCCTCTCCCAGTGATACCTAAAAATTGCTTCTGCGCAGGCAAAGACATCTGTTTAAGATGTTTGCCGGTATCTGCAGTTAATAAAATATACTTAACTCGCCTGATACATATCTGATAGGTGCCTAAAATACTTTTAAATCTCTTAAAATAAAAGAGGATAAAAACCTCAATGTTAATTTAAAACTGTATTTTTTTCAATTCATTCAATAGCTTCCACAATTGCCTAAAGACCAATTATTGCGTAAGCATATTATTATTAAAACAGAGAGTGTTGAATTCAAGGCATAACAATTGTGTTTTATTAGACTGGGTCAGAATGGATGTCACTGTGTAAACACAGCAAATTCATGTGATAAAGCGTGTTTCTTTGTTATGCTAATGATTCACGGTTTATCATAAATAATAGTTGAAGAATATGTACAGATATAAATGTTTATATACATGCAAATTGCTAACACGTTTATTAAAAAGGTAAAACAGCTACTTAAGTCTGTGAGAATGCTAAAAGAGAACAGAAGATGATGGTTGTTGTACTTTTAACGTTAACTTCGACTTTCGCAACTGTATCATCGTGTGTTTTGGGACATTGTTTTAGAAGTACGGAAAAGCTTTCCCAGCTAAATAATTGTAATTACATTGCTCACGTATTCTTAAGAATCTATGAAGAATAATTTAATATCATGTCTCATATATTGGCATACTTTAGTTTTCATTAGGCATCAGCGCCCTTGAAAGAAAGCTTCCCACGTCAATATTTATAAACAGTATTATAGATGGTGTCAAGTGAATACATAAAAAGCGCAGACAGAACTCGTCAAACCGACACGGCCATCCCGGATGTTATTGCGATAAACGTTCAATTACCAGGAAAAAGAAATGTTGTCAATACATGCTTTGTTTCGTAGACATATCACATGCTAAATAACCACAGAGCAGCATGTTAAAAGAAGTTGTTTTATACGTTGAATTCAAACCATTTTATTTACACTGGAGATGAAATTAAATATAGAAAGGTACTCATATTTAGAGAAATCATAATTCTCCACTAGTGAACTCCCATTCGAAATATCCCTATGTCGCTCAATTTAAAAATCAACAGTAGTTAAAATATACAGGAGGAAACTAGACTCTAGTGGATTCTGTATTAATAAGACAATTAAATAAATGTCTATTCATTGATTGTTTTTTTGTGAATATTTAATTTACTATGACAAATTTGAAAGATATAGTCTAGAAATGAACAATTACAAGTTGATTTAATTTCATATAAGGCTCTTATTTAAAAATGACAAAAATTAAATAATCTTATTTTTTTTTTTTATTTCAATCAATATACTAAAGTCACAGAATAACTTTCTCATTGATATACAATAAATAACTAAAAGAAGTACTTGCTTGGCGAATATTTAGAAAAACACCAGAAGCCATAGTTTAGTTACAGTTTAGCTAATCACTCCAGGACAATTATATAACAAGATTAAGTATAAAAGGAAGGTATTTAACCTTTGATCAAAATGGTAATTGAATTTTAAATCTGCTTCTGTGCCGAAATAGACTATAAAATTGTTATTTTAGAGGACAAGGTAAGTAGGATATTAAGAATCATGGATGGATTTTGTGCTAAAAATGTGATGTGAAATGAGGCAGATTGGAAAAAACAGTCTTTTATATTGTATTTGGTATAAGCCTGTTTAAACCTGGTACATAACAGCATGTTTATAATTAACATTAATTTATTACAATAAGACAGATAGTTTATAGCCAGATTTAAAAATCAGTTCCCAGTTTGAGCAAAGGCTAACATTACACTAACTTAAAATGAAAATTAAGGTTCACATGTGTCAGATTGAGCCAGCAAATAATATTATATAATAGTTTTCAGAATGTGCATTCTGAAAACTATTTAATGGAAACATATGTGTAAATACACCACAATTCTATGAATATGACTCATTAATGGCAAACTGTACAGATATGTTAAGGCTATAAATAAGAATTTCCATTAATTCAATACACATTTCCTAGTCCAAACTAACATAAACTTGGACATATATATCAATAGAATTATAAAATGACGGGCTATCAGTTTATGCTAATATCAGAAACCAGACATATATAATCAAAGTCTTCTTCTTGATAAAAGAACTAACACACAACCATGTGTAAGATAAGTTCTTTATTTGTCTAATTATTTAATTTACTATTTACATGACTTTATTTGTCTAATATTTTAATATGCATGATACTGATACTATATAAATTATTATACCTTATTGTCTATTGGTGAAAGCACATCCTCTTGGCTCGGTAAATTTATTACTTACATACCAATTGCATTAGATTGAAGGATCCAACTGCAAATCGACGTAAATTTTTATTTTCCGAAGATAAATTTGTGAAGTTAAGTTCATTTTGTATTTGTTTTTGTTTAGAGAAATTGTTAATAGAAGTTTTTTAGGCTAAACTTACCCGGATGTAAAAATCGGATGTTTGAAGATCTCCGTGATTCACTTGTAGCAATAGCAAAGGAATCCGACTACACTTGTAGGTCAACTATAACAAGCTTTATATTACATTAACACAAGACCTATTTACACTGTTCACGTAGCTAATAAAAATATGATGATTACACTTATCCTACTGACTAATTAATTGTTAATAATAAATGTCGGCTTCTAGGATTCCAATTGTTTAAACAAAATAATTTTTAAAATATGCGAAGTTAATCACAATTTTCTCTATACTTGTTTTGTACACATAAAGATTAGAGAACGATAAATTTGTACCACAGACTAATAATACGCGGCTGTCGGGAGTTCGAGACTGCACTTGCACTCGGTAAACGCTCCGCAAGACGTCAATCAGGTCAATGATCAATCGGCATTTGACATAATTTGACAAATCTTAAAACCAGAAATACAAGTGACCAGTGGAACACAAGTCACAGACGTATAAAGTTTTTGGTTCTGTGCAATCAGTAGCAAGTATGCTATTCAAACTCTTTCATTTTTATTGAAAGACCATGCGCGATCGGCGATGTACTACTAAATAAATATTAAATTATTATTACAACGGTGATATTTACTGCTAACCATGTAAGAGCAATTATATTTCCGCTTAGGAGATTCTAATATTATAAATAGTCTGGCCATTAATACTGTTACTTAAAAACTTTTCTTTTGTTTCAACTTAAAGATATTGCATAGATCTTATCGTGGGCTTTTAGCACGGCGACCGAATCAAGAAATTCCATAACGAAAATAATAAACCTTACACACGATGACGTTATATAGGTGTGGCCAATACACGTCTTGCCCTAGGACATAATGCTTACTCCGTCTCACATTGGTCTGGCGTGATCGGTAACGTAGCGCACGTGCGTTAGAGTGGGACAGATCGCATACTGCGTATTCACATCTTGCTGACGGACTGTAAGTGCGGCTTGTGCGCTTGTTTGAGAGTGAGACAAACTAGATAGACGTGTTAGTCTGAGTCCGATAGAGTGGTAGATTCAACTAATATCAAAGAAAAAAAGTACTGTATAAATAAATAATTATCTTTATCGTCTCCCAGTGCCACATTGTTTTTTTAATAACATATTCAGAATTTGTAAAATGTGTGATATGTGTGACATCATTTGTTTAATTATCAAAAAGGCCGAAACAACATTTGGAAACAATAACTGATTCCATTTTTCTATCATGTTTCCACGTACACAGTTTTTCACATGCGATATAGAGAATCTATTGTACACGTTCAAAAGTATTTTACGAGCCGTATATGTTAATATATCGTACTATCAAGATACAACAACACTTAGTTTATCGAAGAACATAAAAAAGTAGCGTAATTTCCCTTGGAAACAGTTATCCATAGATTCAAAGCTAAACAGATGAAGTATAAAAGCTAGAAGTTGCTATTACGAATAAATTATTATTATTTTTGCTTAGTCTTTAATAAATATGTATGTAAGTATACATTTTAATATTAAATCAGTGGCACTCACAACCTCTTTAGGTCTTCGCCTCAGATTTTTGAATCTGTTTCATGATCAATTTTTAAATCTAATAGGCAAGTAGGTGATCAGCTTCCAGTGCTTGACACACGTCGTCGACTTTTTGGGTCTAAGACATGGCGGTTTCCTCACGAAGTTTTCCTTCACCGTTCGAGCAAATGTTAAATGCGCACATAGAAAGAAAGTCTATTGGTACACAGCCGGAGATCGAACCTACGACTGCAGGTATGAGTCGCACGCTGGAGCCACTAGGCCAACACTGCTCTACATTTTAATATTAGGTATTTTAAAAAAATATGCGTTTTCATTTGTAAAATAATTTATTATATATAGCTGGACTAGATAGGTTATTAATGTCAAATATTTATTTTCATATCAGTAACTATTTTACTCTTAAAAACGTAAAAAAAATCAATATATATATCTATTATATATATATATAATAGATTATATATATATATAATAGATTATATATATATATAATGAAAATGGTCTTCGTTTGAGGCTCAATCACGCCTAAACCACTGATCGTATGGATATGAAACTACCACCATTCGTTGCGAAATTTTTCCTAGATGGTTTATGGCTATTTATTTTTCGAATTTTAACGTTCCTTCATTTTTTTATTGCTGTTTTACTTTTATAAACATTTATCCCGCTAATTGCAAGCGTTTTCTCTTGATTCTTTTGTTTCCATGGCAACGGAGTTTACTAAACGGATAATGTTCTTTTACATTCAGCTAAGAATCTACTTACAAACTTCCACGCACTCTCATTTTTTGATAAAAATAAAATGCCGTATCTATGATCGAGTATCACTTGAGAACGGCTGGACCGATTGGGTTAATTTTTTTTTATTGTCTTCAGAATTGTCAGGAGAATGTTTATATGTAAGAAAATTTTAAAAAAGTCTGCTAAAACGTTAAAAATTTCGATGATAATCGAAGTATTCCAATTTCTATAGTTACTCATCACGAAATCTCGGGAAGTATAGGACTTAGAAATGTGAAACTTGGTAGGAATATTACTTTCGTTATGTAGAGGTCAACTAAAAACGGATTTTAAGAAATTCATCCCCCAAAGGGGATTGCGGGGGCGTTAACAATGAACAATTCCCGTTTTTAAACTATAGCTCCTATAAACTCCAAATTTGGTAGGAATCTTCTGTAAGAGATGTAGAAATAGTCTATGAACGAATTTTACGGTAGCTCACCCCACAGGGGGTTGCGGGGGTGAAATTTTTTATTTTTTAAGCCGTAGCTCCTACAAACTCCAAATTTAGCTAGAAACGTCTATATGTGATGCAGAAATGATTTAAGAGCGGATTTTACAACAACCCACCGCCGAAAAAGATTGCGGTAGTGGGTGTTAAAATGTGAAATTTCTATTTCCAAACTGTAACCTCTATAGACTTTAAATTTGATAGTAATCTTTTATTTGTCATGCAGAAATACGGAAATCATCTCAAATAGGATTTTACAAAATTCTATTTCCAATAGGGATTGCGGGGGTGGGTGTGAGAATGTTAAATGTATGTTTCCAAACTGTAACTTCTACAGACTCCAAATGATTATTTTTTTACTATTTAAATAGAAAAGGTTAAAGTAAATTGTTTTTTTTTATTTAATTAATTTCATTTGTTTTTATATAACCTAATTAATTTTATGATAAAACGTCAGTTCATAAGCAGCTGAGAAGTGAAATAAAAATGTCAGACAGAGAAAGTATTGAAAGTTTATGTTTGTGAGCTGACTATGTGTTTGGTTCTAAAAACTGGTCTCATGAGATAAAAGCTCAAACTTTAGGTAAGTAATGATTTGTAAAATGTATTGATATATAATTAAATTGTTTATTACAAATTTTTATTAATAATTCGACATTAACTATCAAAAGAATCAAGAAAGTCTTATATTGGATGTTTCACAACAGTCTGAATCGCTTTAAGTGACAGAAGATTCCATGAAGGGATTGGTTGCTTTGAAGAATACGATAATATAAGTGAATTTTCCTTTGCAGAGATTAGAGAGGTGAATGTGCATAAAAAATAAAATAAAGTGATGATAAAGTTTAAGAGTTAATTATGAATGTAATAAAAATTATTTAAATTTATCTAGAAATCGTTAATTGACGGAATTTACATCGCTTTATTATACTTTCAAGAAATACGAACTTACTTTGAGAGAAAAGAACAAGAACGAATGATGCGTTTGGTTAAACAGGCTAAACAACAGCAGGAGTGGAAATTAAAAAGTAATTTTCTATTTGTTGATTGAGATACTTATATAAAACATAACAAATAAATTTAATTTTAATACAACCCCATCAGATGAAAAAAACATCGCGACGGAATCAACTGAGATAGAAGACGAAGAAGTCATAGAAGGAAGAGTAGGTGAAAAAGTGGATAAGGAGAAGAACGAAGGAACAAGGGAAAAAAGGAGAAGATTGAAAAAATAGAGGAATAAAAAAGATTAAAAAATAAAGAAGAAAGTTAGAAAATGTCCAGAAAATAATATTATTGATCTACATTGACGTACATTTAGCTCTAAATTTCGGTTCATTTTCAAGCTACCTTCTCTATTTAAAAAAAAATATTAATGTTTATTATTGTAATTGTAATAAGATTATTTAATATAAGTGCGGCAGTGATAGCTATGCAGCTGGCGTATGATTCGGTTGATCACCCAATCTATGCAGCTTAGTATACTATGTAAAGTATGAGTGGTTAGTACTTTGATGGGTGATCTTCTTAAGAATACGATTGGCCTGCATGAACATCATTGTTGTTAGGTATAATTTAAAGGCTCATTGATCACTACAATGCAGAATTTTAGTGATTAATGAAAATTTGCCTATCACCGATTGAACTGGCGTGAGTTTTCTCTGTGGTTTACTCATGTCACTGTGTTCCGCCGAATAATGGGACACAGGGTAGATACGGTACAATAAAGCACATGTCGGTCCACAGCCGCAAAATATATATACATACAAATGATTAAATAAATTTTGTTTGTCATTGATAAATAATTAATACCGTAATTAATTTATAAAAAAAAAGTTTATTAATATATTAACACATAATATTTAATCTTCATCTTCATCTTCAATAATCATCTTATGGATTGCAAGAATTGGTAACTCTTCAACTATGAATTCAATTATATGCAAGTAAATGAATAAAGGAACTGACCAAGCAACTTATTCAGTTAGTAATGAAAATAATGAAATCCAAATTTTTCAATCGGGTCGATATATAAGTTCTTCAGAAGCTACTTGGAGAATACTAGGTTACCCAATACATGAAAGTAATCCAACAGTGTTTCATTTAGCAGTTCATTTGGACAATGGTCAAAGAGTTTATTTCAATCCGACAAACATACAAAATTTGGCAATACCTCCTCCGAAAACTACATTGACTGAATTTTTTAATCTATGTTCTAGAGATGATTTTGCTAGAACTTTATTATACTGTGAAGTACCTTCTTATTATACTTAAACTCAGTTATATATGTATGTTTTACGTCCCGGCAAACTTAACTTACGAGCGACGAGTCGTCGAATGTGAGATGGAGGAAGATTAATACTCATTTCTCCATGAATCGGACCATTTCTATTGGACAATTTTTCCATTTATTCTTTGTTTTGTTGTTCATCAACATTTATTATTATAATAATAATAACAATTATAATAATAATAATAATTTATTATGTCAATAAATTTTATTTTAAGTGAATTTGACTCTTCTTTGAAAAATTTTAAAAAAAGCCAAAAAAAACATAAAAATGATGAATAAAATTTAATTTATTTCCTTTGAAAATTCGCCCAGCAAAGCGGGCGGGGTCGGCTAGTTCTATATATCGCACATCCGCTCAAATAACGTCATAACTCGATAAAATGTCAAATGACTTTAATTGTACCATTCGTATCAGAATAACACATACTTCATGCTCATAAATCGTCATAGACGTAGTTCAATTATTTGTCCCTAGATGGCACTTGTGACGTTCTATTGTTTACCGAAAGTTGTGCCGCGGCGAACATAAACAGTGTCATGTTACGACTTGCGCGAGGTGGTCATACGGGCGTTGTTCAGTAAAAGTGAATTGTGTCGAATCAAGACAGTCTTTGTAAACGAGGTAAGTAACATTTTATTTTCTTTTTTGCAACTAAACTGATGCTTGTCGAGTTATGCCAGTATACGTGATTGAAACAATTCAATTTACACATTTGTTAATCACTAATAATGACCTATGCAGAGTTATGGCGGTATACGTGATTGAAATTATATTATTAAACATGTCTGTTTATCACTAATACTGACCTGTACTAATGTATGACAGTATATGTGATCGGGATGATGGCACAATATGTTTTATTAGATAATAAATCTGAATTATGTTGAATTTTGACTTTATTCATAAATAAAACGACTGAAAATAAAACTATGTGTCAGCAAGAAAACTGATTTGTCTTCAATTATGCTCGTGTTTTTGACTATGATTATTAATAAAGTGATAGATTTATTAATTTAAAATTATCGTATAGTGATAGTATAAAATTATTTTAGGTACTGTTTACGCATAATGTTTTTTTTTAATTCCCTGAGGCCACATTGTTGTTTTTTTTTTAGTTTAAAACCTTAAAAAATGTTTAGGTAGGTATTTAATTGTTTTTAACTAATTGTGTTGTTCATCTTGTTCTCAGGTGTTATTCGGTTTGGCGGTGTCACTTGTAACTATGTCCAGATCCAGAAAAATATTGTCATTATGTCTGGAACCCAATGACCATCATAACACAGTAACTGATGACTTGTCTATTGTGGCGGAAGATACGCAACCAAAAGATGTAGAAGAAAATTGTGACACGTCAAATAAAGAGAATACATATCATATAAATGAACCTACTACACACATTCCCAACTTACAGGTAGAATGTAATAGAATAGAGAATGAAGACTGTAATTTGCAAGAACCCGAATCTACGGGTGAAGAAACAGACGATTCTGTTAAAGATCGTGATTATAAATTGTCTTCCAAAAAGCGTAGCAAGAATTTAGTAGTTTCTCGTCAGCGATCATCTAGTACTTCATCTACAAATTCCTCTTCGTCTAGTTCATCCTCATCTAGTTCATCTTCATCTAGTTCATCCTCTTCTGATACTCCTTCGTCTAATAGAAATTCTCCAACATCTACCTCTGTACTATTGTCACTTAATAAACAAACAAATCAAGACAACAATGAATGCTTGCCTTCAACTTCCAAAGAAATTAACTTAAATAGTATTCATTCTCCAATACCAAACGAGACCGTAGTACAGGGAAATTTCAATACACGTAAGAGACGCCGTGGAGAGGCACAATGGAAGCAGAATATAACAAAAGTTTTACGAAACTCTGGATTACCCTATCAAACGAAGTCCGGACGAAATATTTCTAAGAAACAAATGAAACCAAGTTGTGGAGAAGGTTGTAGACTTAAATGCAGCTATTTTCTTACCGATGAAATAAGAATTCAAATCTTTGATTCTTATTGGGCTTTGAAAGATTTAGAGAAACAGAGACTATTCATTCACAAACACATACAACAGATAGAGATAAAGTTTCGGTCTACCAAAGCACAGAAAAATCGAAAAATCAACTATGCATTTTACTTTGAGGTTGAAGGTTCATTAAAAAGGGTTTGCAAAACAATGTTTAAAAATACATTGGATATTAATGATAGAACAATTAGAACTGTAACAGAGAAATCTACTGGAGGATTTTTGAAAGAAGATGAAAGAGGGAAACACGGTAAACATTATACTGTAGGTGACACTATAAAAAATGATATAAGAAATCATATAAAACGTATACCGAAAATTGAAAGTCATTATTTAAGAGCACAAACAACACGAGAATACATTGATGGAGGAAAGACTATATCTGACTTACATAGAGATTATGTGAATGAATGTAAACAAGATGGACGCAACTTTGGAAACTACGTAATGTACAGTCGTATTTTTAACGGTGAATTTAATTTAGGATTTTTTGTGCCAAAAAAAGACAGATGTGAATTATGTGTAGCTTATGAAAATGCAGTTCCCGAAAGTAAACTGTTGCTCAAAAAAAAATATGATGAACATTTAGTGGACAAGGTTTTATCCAGGGAAGAAAAAAAGCGAGATAAAATAGCCCTAAAAGAAAACAAAAACCTGATTGTATCTGTATACGATTTACAAGCAGTTTTACAGGTACCTCGTGGTGATGTTTCTGTTTTTTATTATAAGAGCAAATTAAATAATATGAACTTTACGATAAGCAAATTGAAAGCAGAAGAATCGGGAAAAAAGAAAAAAAGGCAACAGACTGAAGACGATAGTTACAATGGAGACACTATTGTAAATAACAGTATTACCGATTGTTATTTTTGGCACGAGGGTCAGGGTAATCGGGGTTCAGATGAGATTGGTAGCTGTTTGCTTAAATATATAGAAAAAGAATTGCATGATTACGAGGGTGACCAACTAGCTGATATAGTTTTTTATTCGGATAACTGTTGCGGCCAAAACAAAAATAAGTTTATTGTTGGATTGTACATGTATGCAATATTGAAGTTTAGTAATTTAAATTCTATTACTCATAAATTTTTGATAGCCGGACATACGCAAAACGAAGGTGATGCCATACATTCGGTAATCGAAAAGCAAATAAAACGTTCCTTGAAAACTGGTCCAATTTACGTGCCAAGTCAGTACGTACAAATAATTAAAGAGGCTAAGAAAACTGGGGAACCACTAAGAGTTAATGAACTATCACACACCGATTTTATTAATTTAAAAAGATTAGTTAGTGATCTAGGTATTACTACTTTAAATAAGCTAAAGATTTCTGAAGTTAAAATGATGATGATTACCAAAGCCGCACCAAATATTTTAAAGTACAAAACGTCGTACACTGACATTGAATGGTCTGAAACTAATTTACTTTCTCGAAATAAAAAAATAATAGTTCCTGATCTAAAGCAAGTTTATGCTGCTAAAATAGAGATTAAGGAACGGAAAAAGAATGACTTAATGACATTACTTCTTAACAACCACATTCCTAGTTTTTATGCCAACTTTTATAATAGTTTATAAGTTTAATTATTTTTTATTACACTGTCTACTCTCGTGTTATTGCACAGCTGATTGTTATAAGTACTTAAAGTATTTTATTTTGATAGAAGTTCATTTTTAGACTTACTGTTACAAATTGTGATTTTAAATAAGTATTGAAATACCTAGATTATTTAATTTTCATAGAGTGTTTATATATTATAGTGATAGAGTGTGAATTGTTTATTTTTCAGTTAAGACGTTGTAAATTATAAGTTCCTTAATTTGATTTATTTTTTCAATGCTATAGAGGTGTACTACCCTCGTTTTAATTAAACTGTTGATCGTTTTGAAGTACATAGATTATTTAATTTTGATAGAAAGTTGTTTTTTTTTCAGTTATAAGTTTGAAAATTTAATTGTCTTTATATAAAAAGGCATTTCAAAGTCTAATATGTGTGTAATACACGTTATATTAAAGAATATATTGTATTTCATTACAAGTTAAAAATACTTGTGTCATTATAATAAACAAATTATAATAAAACTTTGTATTTTTTGTACATATAGTGTCACAACCCAGATTATTTCAATGTTTTTTTCAGGATTTTCAGATTACTAATAATATGAATTTATAGAGCTTAAAAAAACATTATAACTCGGTGAAGAAAGTTTTCTTCTAAAATAGTTCCCTTTTTAATTATGATCCAAAAACTAAACAAATTAAGTTGGGTAAACTTTAAATGTCTTTCCTGAAAAATGTAGTTTTTGGAGTTGTGACGTTATTTGAGCGGAGGTGCGATATGTTTAATATCTGCATTTTGACAACAGACTCATCAAGAATCTACGGTTTCTAGATGGCCTTAAGTATAACTTTTATTAATTGTAACTAAGGAAGATCAGTCTGCATAAATCACAATGCACTTTATTCTACCAATGAACCAAATATTTCAGCTGAATAGTATAAGTCCAATACAAACAGAAAGCACATAAAGGAAAAAGTTTACTTACAATCTGTATTTATAGAACAACTACCCTACCAAGTGACCCGCCCCAGCTTCGCACGGGTGCAATGCTGATGAAAAGCAGGTTTTTATTATGTATTGTTATTTCCGTCGCTGGAAAGCTCCGATAATATACGCGTTCGATCGCTGCTAAATAAGCTGTAATGGGCTGTATAGATCTATATTAAATGAACAATGTATTCAAGGTATTTAATTGGTTAAGGATTAATGCTGTATTGGTTAAAATCGCTTCGAAAATTATCCATTATTTGTCGTAAAAAGTAAATGACAAAAAAAATTTATTGTGGGTTATCCATAAGAGATAGACATATACCATCACGGACTTTTCTGACCTTTTCAATATGAACAATAACTTAGAACATTATTTTGATAAAACTCGTAGGGTTCAGCCTGCGTTTGCAATGTAAGCGGAAAAAATGTTATTATTTACGACATCACATTAGAAACCTCAAAAATAACAGTACTTCTCCACTATTTAATGGATGTTATTATACATATAAACCTTCCTCTTGAATCACTCTACCTATTAAAAAACTGCATCAAAATCCGTTGCGTAGTTTCAAAGATTTAAGCATACAAAGGGACATAGGGACAGAGAAAGCGACTTTGTTTTATACTATGTAGTGATAGTGAAGTGGAACTGTGCGCAGCACGTGGTACGAGCTAATAGAAATTGTTTAATAGTAAGACTAATCATTATAAATATTTGACTATTTTATGTTGTCTAGCTGGTTGTTTGTAAAACTAACGTGAAGAATTGTGAAAAAATGGCAAGAAAAAGTGAGAGAAACTTTGCTGTCAATGTCATTAGCCAAAATAGTATCAATTTCAAATTTCAAGAGATCATACAGACTTATAATTTCTACATTTGTTTTAATTTTGATATAAGCTGCAGCTGTAAATTGTCATTAACTGTTGTAAATTGTATTTTTTTATCATTATTATTTATTAATATTAATTACGATTTACGTTTAAGCTATTCCGGAATCACCAAGTTAGGCATCTCGTCCGTTTAAAATGGAAAAACTAAGACATACCGTATGTATACTACATATATTCTTTGCCTAATCTCTGCAAAGATATTATAAAATTTTTACCTTCTTAGGTATTAAAAAATTTTAAAAGTCTGCATCGCACTCGACTTAAAATTTTCGATGGGGACCATAAGGCACTAACTGCGGCGAGACTAAAAATAAACGATGAATATAAGAAAAATAAAGCAGTCAAAGATGAAGAAGCAATAAAAGCCGTAAGTTAAGTACATATTGCGTCACTTTAATTATAATTAAGATTTAAGATAGCTCTTTTTATGATATTTCTACTAATGTATAAAGGGATTTTATTATGTAATGATGTTTTATTTAGATGCCCAAGTATGTTTTATTTAAGTTTAAAGTTATACGGAATTTCATCACTGTATGTATTATATTCTACATTTCAGATGATTAAGTTTAGTGAGGAAATTGAGATAGAACTGAAAACTCAAGTCATTCAAGCCCGAGAAGTTAAGCCTGGTGTCTTTGGTAAGTAATTAATATTATAAGGAGTTCTTTTAAGTAACATTACAGATAACCATATATTTTTTCTTTTTTAGAGGCAAGAATTACTGAAGACACCGTTAAGCTGGACAATGTCATGTTTGATGAAAATGCAGAGTTACCTAAAAGACGTAGAAAAAATCAACAATGTTGTCAGGACATGAAAGATAAATAACATGAGATGTTTATAATCTAAGTATAATGTAGATTGTGTAGGAAGACAAATGTCTAGAAAAATTATTTCAAGCTATACCTTAATATTATATTGTTCATATATGGTAAGCATTCTTTTTATTGATGGGCTCTATGATGAATTGCTTCTGGAGTACTGTTGGTGCCTGGGCAGGTGCTGCTAAATGTCATCTGGGTGTCTTAAATGCTATAGAGAGGCAAGCTTAGTGCATTATAGATGATGATTATTGTTTTGACCATTGCCATTCAATTGCCTGCGTTTCAGAAAATAGTGCTTTACATAAAACTTATGATGCATGTCATTCTTATTATTTAATTCAGGGTTCTTTGTAAAAACAATCCACCAGACAAGTGTGATTCTGCGGGTGTGATGAGACATGATCCTACCAGAAGCATGGAAAGGTCTCACTCTCACTTATTTCTTTTTACATTAACATTGTTAGTAGATATACTCAGATTCTTAAATGTAAACATGATTGAAATAGGTCAGATAACTACTATAATTTTAATTTTTGTAGGCTGTTTTATTCATAAAATCTCAATTTTGTTCCCCAATATCATTGCAACAATGAGATGATAGCTAGTCACAATTTGTGACATACCAGTTGGAATTAGAAATCTTTCGATACAAATGAAACTTGTTGTAAGCAAGCAGTTGTATTTACAGTAATGCATAAATATTTCAGTTTATATGTTGTCAACCTGTCTCTAACAATATTATTGGCAGTTATGAACTACAGCAAGATAGTGTCTTCAGCTTATAATTTTGTAGAAAAATACTATATACTTGTATATATAAATTTAGCTAGTTACATTACATATAGTCCCTATATGTAATGTAACTATTAATGTGTGACACTGCATCAAAAAGCAATAAAACTCAAGGCTACATGCAAATAGATAATGTTCAGTACTTAATATTTAATGTTAGAGTTTTTTTAAACTGCAATGCATTGATAGTTTATAAATGTGAAGGTATTGTGTTCAAGATACATTTTTTAAAACAGAATGGGAGGATACAAAGGAAAGCATGTTTTTCACTGTATGTTTCTCTTTCTACTAATTTTTCTTTTTATAAGTGCTACTAATAAAGGACAAGTAAGCAGCATAAATATTATCGGGACCTATGGATTACTTGGCACCATTATATTATACTTTTTAAGGTTATCTCCGTTATTCTCGATTATTCCAACGATTTTTAATTTTTGTGGCCTTGTATTTTACAATGCTTTCCCCGTAAACGTGGAATTGAAAAGTTCGTTGACACGTGCACCGTTTTTGTGCATTAGAGTGGTTACACGAGGATTATTTCCAAATCTCATTTTACGAAATATACCAAGAAATCTAGAAATTTGTAAAAATGTTGGTCTAGAAAATTTTGTACTAGAAGTTGTCACCGATTATCCCATCTTTATTCCAAAAAATGAAAAGGTCAGAGAAATTATAATCCCCGGTGATTATGAAACTAAAAATGGATCACTGTTTAAAGCTAGAGCTTTACATTATTGCTGGGAAGATAGTGTTAATAAATTGAGCGATTCGGATTGGATTATTCATATAGATGAAGAGACTTTGCTAACGGAAGACTCATTAAAAGGTATACTGAACTTTGTCACTGAAGATAAATATGATTTTGGTCAAGGAACAATATTGTATACTAGTGAAGTAGTAAATTGGATGACTACGCTTGCTGATGCCTATCGCGTAGCTCAGGATATGGGGATGTTTCGCTTCCAATTTTATGCATTCAATAAGCCGATTTTAGGTTGGAAAGGTTCCTTTATGGTCTCTAAGGTAAGAAATTTCTAATAAAACAAAGATGTATCTTTCTTTAGCTGCGAATATCGCAAAATATTACATCCCAAAATCATCCTAGTTTAAAACATTTAACGATTTTCATTACTACATAGGTAACGTCACAGTAGAATATACCTCGTACTGTGTCCAGAGAACCAAACATTACAGGAAATGAAAAAAATGTTTAATTTCGTCAATTTTGATTAAAATATTTTTAGGTATGTGCTTTTGTCCATAGTTTTGGATGGTAAAAAGGACTTATTAATAACATAAGAGTCAATAATATGTTTTTTTGACATACGAGGTTTCTACAGTGTAAATTTGATACTTACAACCAATAGTAAATAGATATTTTTTCTCATCAGGCGATTTCTGAAAAGAAAGTTTCGTTTGACCACGGACCTGAGGGCTCAATTTCGGACGGACATTTCGCTCTAAAGGCGTCCAGCATGGGATACACTTTTAATTTTATCGAAGGCGAAATGTGCGAGATGAGTTCATTTACCGTATTTGATTTTATTAGACAAAGAAAGCGTTGGCTTCAGGGTATGATTATTACTGGTAATAGTGAAACAATTCCATTGAAGTATAGGCTTTTGTTTCTATTACATACGTACGCGGGGCTGGCGCTACCTCTTAGAGCGTGCAATTATTTCACTGCTGAATATTATCCAGTACCGTTTCCATATGAATTAGATTTATTGATAGCTTTCATGGGAGCCGTGTGGATATATTTGCATATCTATGGCTCTATTAGATCTTACTCTATGAAACAGTACGGTTATTTTAAAATTGTCTTAGTTTTAGCGACAATAATAGTATTGCCAGTTGTCCTTATATTAGAAATAGTCGCGATTTTTTTGGCGATTTTCACTGAAAAGAAAGGTTTTTATGTGATTGATAAAAATATTTGGAAAACGTGATCGATCAACTGTGTACAAAAAACTCTTGTATAAGAGCAATTTATTAATAGTCATTGTAAAATACTATTATTAAATACATAACTTTAAGAATATTGTTTTTCTATAAAGGCGGTAGACTAGCGTATTTTTGTGCGCGTATACGGTCATTCCGTTAAATATAGTAAATATTAATAACACGCCAGAGGTTTACTAATCGACGGTTTTTTTACAATAAGCTTTTACACATATATAAAACTATTATATGTCCGTGTATATTTGTTTCTATATTATTATAGTACCTAACTATGAATAATGGCTTTGATATTTTTAATCTTATTTTATACCGAATTTTTAGAAAACAGGGGCAAACGGGCAGGATCCTCGCCTGGTGTTAAGTGATACCGCCGGGCGCCGCCCATGGACACTCTCAATGCTGGAAGGCTCGCGACGTTCTTTTATGAATTGGGACGCTCTTTTCTTGATGGACCCTAAGTCGAATCGGTTCGCAAATGTTTCAGTGGTAAGATTACATATAGTGGTGGTGCCTTAAGGAATCTTATCTCAGCTGTTATGGAACGCCGGACGTTAAGGCGGTACCCGTGAAATGAGGCAAATTTAGATCAGATGACTTGAATCATGAATCTGATACCTATAGACGCTGCCAGAAAACTTGTGGGTATTCTAACTTCCGATGTATGCATTTCCGTATACCTAAGTATAGTTGACTTCCGAGTGTTTTTTCCTACTTATTAAATCTTTAATTTCATCTATTCATTATAAGCATTCTCCCATAATCACGAGATGACCGTCATATGTTTTGGTGTACTTATTTCTTTGATTATTTGTATATTAAATCAGCTAGCGGGTCAAAAAGGCAATTGAAAAGCGATGATTATAGATTTCCAACCAGTAAATGATTTTCCAAAGTAGTTATAAGAAATAATTATTTCATTACACAATACACACAATCCATTTTAAGAAATTACTTTCCACGTGCAGCTGTTGTTAGAAGTGAGCAATTTTGTATAAAATACGTTTGTGAAATAAAAATTTATATTACATTTTTAATTTAATTTTTTTTGGATCATAAAGCTTATAGCAATTTTATTAGCAATTGTTAATTTGTCTAGCCTATCTGTCGACCAGCGGCTTTAGATCAGGTGTAAATAATATATTTTTAAACCCTTTCCTATTATTTATGTAAATAACAATAAGCTTTTTACATAAGGACTATCATATAAAATTCAGCGATTCCCAACTTTACCCAGTTATTTCCGTGTTTTTTCATTTGGTAACTGAGAGGATACGGAAGTTAAAGTATAATCAGCTCTACACCAAATAGTTTGTAGTAGGCGTGGCACTGGCAAATAGGAGGAAGAGTTCATTCTAAAATGTAATTTTAGGTTGAAAATATTCTTTCTGACGCTCCATTTGCATACAAAATCAACTGAAAATAATGATTCAAAAGTAAAAGGTTAATACCCCTTTTTTGTATATTATTGCAGCAGACATGTTTACAGAGCTATGTAAATGGTATTTACTGTTTAAAGAACTTTATTTCTCATTACAAAACATATATTTTATTTACACGAGAAACTTAATATGAATATGTACATATACGAGCGAGATACACATCGCCATTAGCCGTCACAATTTTAGTCAACTATGTTCATTCTAACATGCACCTTTACTGCCTTTTTGAATTTGTCAAACACTCCAATATTGCGAATTTGAGATGGTAATTGATTAAATAATTGCACACCCTCATACCTAATAGATTTCTTCAAATAATTTGTACGCGGATTCGGCAAGATAAGCAAACATTTACAAGTATTTACATGTTAATTATAAATTAATTAGTTCATTACAAAATTACTATTAATCAAGAGGCATATTATATATGCTAATATTATGTTATCTTTTCAGTATTGTGGTTTGCCCTTCGCACTCTCATACATGTTAAATAGATATATGTAGTAAATACGGTGTTTCCTTTTTTGTAACGATTATTCTGAGCTGGCGAATCGCAGCCAATACTGTTACATAAACCCAGGAGCGCATAAAACAAAAACTGATAACGATAGGCAAAATTTTGAATTACAAAAAAGTGCGTGCGTACAAAGTACACATGTCAGAAGTGAAAATTTGTAATTTAATTATAACTAAGGTAAAAGCCTCAATAGATGATAATGTACCAGTATATGATCACTTCATTATAAATGTATCTATATTTACACTGTTTTCACACTATACGTGCTAATAATAATATAAATAAATGAAACATCTGCGTTTACTGCACTAGACGTTATGCAACAGAATTCCTATCTAAAGGAATAATATGTAACTAGTAAACGATTAACCAATAGCGTATATTTTTCTCGATCTCCCTTTCTCAATCGGTCTCAATCGCTCTCTATCTTTTCTTCGACAAAATCGCTGCACATCTTCGTGACGTTCCGTAAAAATGTAAGTTTCACCTCAAAATAACTAAAATTAAAAAAAAACCAATAATAAGGTTAGCATCCTTACTATCAATCCACGCATGCGCAAAGCGCGTCTATCGAACGGAACGGGAAATTCGTCGCTTGTTTTCGGTCGGTGAAAGTTTTCGCACTATGTTAGTGTTCGAAAATCAGAAAATAATATGTTTGAGTTTTTTTTTTATTTTTTTTTTATTGATAAAGATTGCCAACGCTCGGCACACTGATACATTGGTAAAAACAAACACTAAATACAATTTTGAATGTGATAAGCAATTAGAGGCAAACATGACATTCATTTAGAGCACATACAAATATCAATCGAAACAATTTTTAAACAAAACAAACATTACAAAAAAGAAACAATTACAAAAAACTAAACTAAAATCGATTTTAAAGTGTGAGGGGAGCAACTCTGGATATCCAGACCTAGCTTGTTTATCAGAATGCTTAATCTGGACACCGGAGAGCTTTGACCAAAACGCGTGCTACGGAAAGGAGGGACAAATGAATTAACGGGATGCCTAGGGGATCGAGAGAGTACATGAAACTTAAATCTAGATAGAAGGTTCGGACAATCAATCTTATTAATGAATATCTTTACTGTAAACGATATATCAATAATTTTTCTGCGATTCTCCAATGACATCATATTAAAGTGTGCCAGCCTGGTTTCGTACGTTGGCAACTTTTTTTTCGAGATGCCACTGGAAAAAAGCAGATGCCACAGTAACCTCTTTTGTAATCTCTCGAGTCGTAGCATGTGCGTCACATAATGCGGCCTCCATACAACTGAACCATATTCTAGAATGCTCCGCACGAGACTATTGTATAACAGTATTTTTGATTTGATGCTACGATATCCTTTCGTATTTCTTATGACAAAACCAAGCATTCTAGAAGCTTTGTTAACTATAAAGTCTTGGTGTTCTGAGAACGTTAGCTTATTGTCATAAAGTACCCCCAAGTCACGAATCACTCTTTCCTCTCGAAGTCTTACGCTACCTATATGATAGTTGTGAATTAAAATATCCCTTTTTCTAGCAAAACGAATAAAGTGACACTTTCGGACATTTAGCTCCATACCATTGGAGACACACCATGAGGTCACTTCATTCAGATCAGATTGGAGCATCGAGCAATCATCGGAGCTACTGATAACACGGCAAAACTTGAGATCATCTGCGTACATGTACTCCTTAGAATGCTTAAAACAAGTTGTTAAATCATTTACAAATATAATAAATAGTATTGGTCCTAAATGAGAGCCCTGCGGTACACCGGAAGATATTTCATTTATAGTGGAGCTAAAGCCGTTAACGACAACGAAAAATTTGCGATTACTTAAATAAGATTCAATCCATTTAAGAAAACGTGGTGATACGCCATAGCTAGACAACTTATTCAAAAGTATAGAGTGAGGAACTCGATCGAAAGCCTTGCTGAGGTCAGTATAAATCGTATCAACTTGGAGACCACGATCCAAAGCATCACTTAGGAATTCAGTATACTCAACTAGATTAGTTGTGGTTGATCTACGTTGCATAAACCCATGTTGTGATAAAGCAATTAACTGTTCAAAGTGTTTATAAAGATAGGGACATACTAGAGACTCAAGTATTTTAGCAAAGGAGGAAAGAATAGAAGTGGGTCTATAATTAGCTACTAGCTCTTTTTCCCCCGACTTATAGATAGGTACCACTTTAGCCATTTTCCATTTGTCCGGAAAAACTCCTAAGTTAAGAGATTTATTATAGTTGTTTAGTTACGAGTTAGTTAGGTAGGTTAGGTATAGTTCGAGAAATATACCTAACCTACCTAACTAACTCGTAAGTCGTAACTGTGAGAATTACTAAAATCGTCGAGTTGCCTAGTAACTCGATTTAGGGTTATTCAAGTTGACACACAAACTTAAAACTTCGAGCGTTGGGTGCTACCGTAAAATGAAGAAACTATCCTACCTTTATGCCATTGTACTGTTGTGTGATGTACTAGGATAAAGGTAGGATATGTTTGTCTAGTTCCTAAGTGATGCATTTTAGAATAGATGTCAAAATACTAAAAACTTTTAGAACTACATACTTAAAAAACCTAATTCATCTCTCAGTCTCCACTCTTCTCAAACCTGAAACAAATATATCCAGTTTCGGAACTGGATACACATAACTGAGGAAATGTTTAAACAGTGAAACCATATGCGGAATTCGTGACTTCTGGCGGATTCATAAAGCATACTTCCGGGATGTGAAAACTATTCAGACACATACAGTCTTATCAATTTTGGAAGCAGGGTCATGCAGTATGTTCCACCCTTCAAATCATTTAATGCAAAGAAGATTGAAAATTGTTTTCTCGAAAATTCAAGTGAGTCATACCTCAACGTGCCTAGAAAAAACGCACGAAGTTGTGATTGAACGAGATACGTACATACATAAAAAGTCAGTACGTGTCAAATTCTCCCACTTAGACGTTAGCAAAATTTGAAAATTTGTTTGTTTACAGCAATTTTACATATTATTTTTATTTTAATGTATAACACATAATAATCTTAAAAAAACTGCTACCTTATTTAAATAAATAACTTTATACAAGATACTTTAGGTATTCTATAAAGGTCTAGGAGTTAGCAAGAAATTATATTCTTGTGAAGTACTTCGTATTTTTCCTTTCTAAAACAATAATTTAACCTGCATGTCCACCTTTATTATCTACGAAATGACAACTGACAGCGTTATCTACTCCTACAGCGTTGAACTCAATGACATTGTTTTTGACATTTAGTATTGTTAGTATTTACGCGATTACTCACAAATTTTATGTGACAATCTACTGTCAATGATTAGTAAACGAGTTACGGGGGGGACAGGCAAATGTATACGACACTCCCTTTTCCTGTTTTATAATTTAATAAATGGTTAAGTAGAAAAGATATACATTGGTTCAGTTTGTGTATCAACTACAGTTACATTCATATTTCGGGAAGTGTTAAGTAATGGAGTTGTAACTTATTCACTCTTAGACAAAATCCAGGTAAGCATATCTCGTTTACAGTAAAGCTATCGGTATACCGTGACCGCGGTCGCTACGTTAATAGTTCTTCTAATACTGTAATTAGATCAAGTATGTCATGTGTATTCTTTGTTTAAGATAAAATAACTATTAAATTGTTTATCGTTATTTCCTCTCATTATCAACGTTTTTAAAGCTAACAGTCATTATGGCCTTTATTTGACCCTTATAGACTAAAATAGTTACAGTTAAATTTTATTCGTTATAATAAAGACCCGAGTAATGTGTATAATTTATTCCAGAATGTCTACAATGTCCAGATCAGTTCACATCAGTCAGCAAAAGCTTGCTGAAAAACTTATAATACTAAATGACCGTGGTATTGGTATGCTCACTAGAATTTATAACATTAAAAAGGCATGTGGTGATACAAAGTCAAAACCGGCTTTCCTGTCTGATAAAACATTGGAGTCTTCTATTAAGCACATAGTCAGAAGATTCCCAAACATTGATGTAAAAGGCCTTCAAGCAATAACAAATATTAGAAATGAAATAATTAAATCACTTTCATTGTATTACTACACATTTGTGGATCTACTCGATTTCAAAGATAATGTATGTGAACTTTTGAATATAATGGATGCTTGCCAAGTTACGTTAGACTTGACATTAAACTTTGAGCTTACAAAAAATTACCTTGACTTAGTCACAACCTATGTTTCGTTAATGATATTGTTGTCAAGAGTAGAAGATCGTAAAGCAGTACTTGGCTTGTTTAATGCAGCACACGAGATGGTCCACAGTCAGATTGATCCAAGCTTTCCGAGATTAGGTCAATTGATTGTGGATTATGATACACCCTTAAAGAAACTATCTGAAGAGTTTTTGATCCACCAAAAAGTACTTTCTAGTGCATTGAATTCACTGTGGCATGTTTATCCAGCTAGAAACTTGACTGCAGAACATTGGCGTTCTGAACAAAAGCTAAGTTTAGTCAGCAACCCAGCACTACTTTTGAAACCATCTGAAACAAATACTATGTCTTGTGAATATGTAACTCTTGAGTCTCTAGAGAGATGGGTCATCTTTGGTTTTGCTATGTGCCATCAGATGCTTCAACAAGACCATGCAAACAAAATGTGGGTGAGTGCATTGGAGTCAGGTTGGGTTGTCGCTTTATTCAGAGATGAGGTTATTTATATACACTCCTACATTCAAAGTTTCTTTGATGGTATTAAAGGTTATGGTAAGAGGATATCAGAAGTCAAAGATTGCTATCACCACTCTGTTCAAAAAGCTGGCTATAAGCATAGAGAACGGCGAAAGTTCCTAAGGACAGCATTGAAAGAATTAGGTCTTATTCTTACAGACCAACCAGGATTGCTGGGTCCTAAGGCATTGCTTATATTTATTGGCCTATGTTATGCTAGAGATGAAGTATTTTGGCTTCTTAGACACAACGATAATCCTCCACAAAAGGTTAAAGGAAAGGCTACTGAAGACTTAGTGGACAGACAGCTCCCCGAGTTGCTTTTCCATATGGAGGAATTGAGAGCATTAGTGCGCAAATATAGTCAAGTTATGCAAAGATACTATGTTCAGTATTTATCTGGTTTTGATGCTGTTGCCTTGAATCTTATGATACAAAATTTGCAAGTATGCCCTGAAGATGAGAGTATTATATTATCCTCATTATGTAACACTGCGGCCAATTTGAGTGTAAAGCAAGTTGAAAGCAATGAGCTCTTTGATTTTAGAGCCTTCCGTTTAGATTGGTTCCGCCTCCAAACATACACATCAGTAGCGAAAGCGCCTTTCAGCCTTATTGACCAAAGAGAACTTTCACAGTTCATTGATAAAATGGTGTTTCACACCAAAATGGTTGACAACCTTGATGAAATTATGGTTGAGACCTCTGATCTATCTTTGTTTTGTTTTTACAGTAAAATTTTTGAAAGTCAATTTCACATGTGCCTAGAGTTTCCGGCACAGAATCGTTACATTATTGCATTCCCTCTCATTTGCAGTCACTTTCAAAATTGCACTCATGAATTATGCCCTGAAGAAAGACACCATATCAGGGAAAGAAGTCTATCTGTTGTTAACATTTATCTGGATGAAATGGCAAAGGAAGCCAAGAATATTATTACAACCATTTGTGACGAGCAATGTACAATGAGCGATAAACTCCTTCCAAAACATTGTGCCCAAACAATTACTCATCTCGCAAATCGCAAGAAGAAAGATAAAAATAAAAAAAATCACATTGAAATTGTAAAACCAGGTGCAGAAAGTTATAGGAAAACAAGAGAGGAGTTGACTACTATGGATAAATTGCACATGGCATTAACTGAACTGTGTTTTGCTATAAACTATTGTTCTACTGTCAATGTTTGGGAATACACATTTGCACCCCGGGAGTATTTACACCAACATTTAGAAACAAGATTTTCAAAAGCATTAGTGGGAATGGTAATGTTTAACCAAGACACAAGCGAAATTGCTAAGCCATCGGAGTTGCTTGTCAGTGTAAGAGCTTACATGAATGTACTTCAAACGGTTGAAAATTATGTTCACATTGATATCACGCGTGTCTTCAATAATTGTTTGCTTCAACAGACGCAAAATATGGACAGTCATGGCGAAAAGACAATAGCATCTCTATATACGCAATGGTATTCAGAAATATTACTGCGACGCGTTAGCGCTGGCAACATTTGTTACTCAATAAATCAAAAAGCTTTTGTAAGTCTTTCCGCTGAAGGTGCAATTCCTTTCAATGCTGAAGAGTATTCAGACATCAATGAGTTGAGAGCTTTAGCTGAATTAATAGGGCCGTATGGAATGAAGCTATTAAGCGAAACTCTAATGTGGCACATTGCGAGCCAAGTCCAAGAGTTAAAAAAGCTTGTGGTGCAAAACAAAGAAGTACTGCAAATGCTCAGAACAAACTTTGATAAACCAGATATTATGCGAGAACAATTTAAACGGTTGCAACAAGTTGACAATGTACTGCAAAGAATGACAATAATAGGAGTTATTTTGAGCTTCCGTCAAGTAGCACAAGAGTCTTTACTCGATGTTTTGGAACGACGAATTCCCTTCCTGATCAGTTCCATTAAGGACTTCCAGCAGCAGTTGCCTAGTGGTGACCCTATGCGTGTCATATCAGAAATGTGTTCGGCGGCTGGCCTGCCATGCAAAGTAGACCCTACTTTGGCTTCTGCACTCCGACAGCACAAGGCCGAAGTCGAGGAGGAGGAGCATCTGATAGTGTGTCTTTTGATGGTCTTTGTAGCCGTCTCCCTTCCAAGACTCGCTAGAAGCGAGGGCTCCTTTTACAGGCCTTCACTTGAAGGACACGCAAACAATATTCATTGCATGGCACCTGCAATCAATCATATCTTTGGTGCCCTCTTCACAATTTGCGGACAAGGAGATATCGAAGACAGAATGAAGGAATTCTTGGCACTAGCGTCATCGTCATTGCTGCGGCTTGGTCAAGAAACAGAGAAAGAGGCGATAAAAAATCGGGAATCCGTATATCTTCTTCTCGATCTTATCGTGCAGGAGTCTCCTTTCCTCACTATGGATCTTCTAGAGTCGTGCTTCCCTTATGTATTGATACGTAACGCTTATCATGAAGTTTACAAGCAGGAACAAATGCTATTGCATTCTTAGTTTCGATGATATTAGAAGAATATCGCGTATGTGTTAGAAAGACATCTTAACCGTAGTTCTTGTGAAATAATCGTTTATTTAATGCACGCGTAATACCTGATACGAGTTAATTATCTAGGATTTAAATGAATGTTAGCAAACAAATATTATGAATAATTCCATATTTGCATTCTTCTAGGCTATAAAGACTGGTTAAGTATTCCTTCTCATATAATGAACGAAATTATAGACTATTTATTTAGGCTTCGTTTGTAGGATGACTTTGAATATAATTATTTATAAAATTAAGTTTATATTCGCCTTTTTATACATGTGCTTTTAATAACATTTTTACATGATAGATAAGTATTGTTTAGGCTAGTTGATCTTTAATTATAAGCAAACAATGTTTACGTTATTAGAAGTTGTCAGATCTTTTATTATTGTTTTCTCTGATATTTTATGTGGCAATACTTTTTTTACAATTTCAGTTTTATTACAATATCTTTGAAATAACTCTTCCCTTGATTAAGTTTAATATAGGTAGTGCTCTACCGTAACATCCAAAATTCGTCTTATTTAATTTGCAAAAACTTTATCTCGTACTCTAAAGTAATTTGTTGTTTATTGCCACTACATTCAATTTCAACATTTGTCAGTCATCTGTCACTGTCAATATTTGTGTTGCGTCTAACGGCTATTACACAAAGGCGAAGCGGTAAAGCACATATAGGATATTTTAAGTTAAATAAAATTAAATACTTAGTTAGAAGCCTTCTTTCTGAACCCACCCACAAGATATGACGTGCACTCTGTATTTTGAAATAATTTTAATTATGTTGCATATAGCAAGATTATGCGCAAATTAATGTAACTTGTATATTATAATCATACAATAAATTTTTTAAATAGTATGTTTCGTTTTAATAAGACTTGGACCGACCAGTGTTGATATTTTTAGTTTCTAAAGTGGGTAAATTTACAATTTCATCTGATGTTAAGTAATTCCGCTTCGAATTACTATCGATAACTTTAATTTGTAATTTGTTTGACTTCAGTGTTCTTAATATGTATTCAACTAAAAATTACAAGGAGTGAAAGATCTTCTGAAACATCATTTTCTGTAATTTATTTGACGGTTTCTGCACGTGGGCATCACAAGGACAGTGTAGGAAAGGGAAGCTTCATCAAGTGAAGAAAAAAAAACACCAAAATAAGATCATGTAAAATTTATTGTATTTTTTTGTTATTTTGAAATCACATGTTGTAACATTTATCTTGTTAATTAAAAATATTCACATTGTCTATTTAAATATTCTATAACGGTAAACTAGCTTACACTTAGGAGAAATAATGCCATTACTACGCGAAAGGCGCGTCGCGAGTCAATTGGTCGAGTCGCCACTCATTCATCCATACATACAAATATACAATGCTTACAATGCATATCGATCCTAAAAAATGGCATTAACACGGTACACTTAGACGAGAACTATCCTTAATATATAGAAAATAATAAAACATCATGCTCTTTGGCTTGCACGACGGAGTACAAAACGAATTACCTAGGAGAGATCAATTCAATGTACACTTTAATACTTGATGCAATACGATTGGAGCTTTTCATTTTTCACCTAAATTAAATTTTGAGCTGGACTTCAAAACGCTTAAACAAGCTGAATATCGAAAGATCAGTCTAAAACATTTTGATCATTTGGCAATGTCTTTATATCTACGAAATTAAACTAATTGCCATAGGAAGACTAATTGTAATCTATTGGGCCAAATTTGAGCTTCACAACGACCTCTTTGGGCCGTATACGTAATGAGCCCGTTAATGATAATTTTGTGACAATTTTCGAGTCATATTGCTTTGGAACATTACGTACGGAAAGAATTCGAAACACCCGCTCTCAGAGTCGTTCACGATTACTTCAAAAGTCACTGCCACTTCATTTAACTATTAATAGTTAAACAATTAGGATAGATAGATTTTACTGGTGATATAAAATTGAGATTGACAGACGACTCGGAATTCAAATGCTTTCCGATCGGAATCCTAACCGAAAATCTCTACATGGCACCTAGACTTCTCACATCTACAAATAATGACATATAAAATTACAATTATGGAGATTACAGTAAAATAACGGTTTACTAACTAATAACAGTACGATTATTTGATATTTTTACATTGTATATGTTGATTATATACAAAATATACACACGTGTCGGTACGGCCGACTGAAGAGATTTCGATATAAAAATAATAGCTAATTTTAGAACACGATGCGGTAAAATGGGCCTAGCTACAGCTCTTATTGAACACAAAATAACCTTTTCCATATGTTTGAAATATCTTTTTATGAATTTTCAAGTTTTTCATACAAATAGTTGATGCATTTTGATGAATGTCAAACTTATGGTCAATTACGGTTGCGCCGAAACTGTTTCTAAAGAGAAATTTAAACTAGTTCATAAGGACCGTTACATACGGAAAGAATGTTTAAAAAACTGGTCGTCTGTAAAGTCTGTGTACGGACGATAGTTTAACGTGACAACGTCATAACGAAACATTGATGAAATGATTGCATACTTTTTTTAATAATATTGCATAATTTTTATTGAATTATCACTATTTTGTATGGATAAAAAGAGTGAATCCTCAGACATATATTCAAATCGAGTGGAAGAGAGATAGATGCGGCGCAAGCGTACAATGAGCGTAACGGGACAATGCGTCATGCTTTTTCGTACAGCCGGCTTTCATAGATTTATCAGACGTTGTCACGTCAAAAAAGCAACAACTAAAATGCTAATAAATGTAAATTAATTCTCCCTAAAACTGATTGCATAGAGATATTTACGCAATCAAATTTCTGTAATTTTATAAAGTTTTAGAAACAGTTCCGCCCTGTTTAATGGCTCGTGAACATGAGAACAAATGTATAGTTGTTCAGTATTACTATTCGTACTGAACAACTCGCCTTTGCCCCGGAGATAGACTTGAGACGCCCTCAACTTGACAAAGTTCGGAAATGTTACTGAATTTCATTAAAACTTAGTTTCAGAGAAAATTAATGGCAGATTAATGATAATGATTTCATTAATTAAACATTAAACTTTCGGTCTCGTAGGTCTCAATTAACTTATACTATCTCCGAGACATGAAATAATACTGTAAAATACACTGTCTTTAATCGCTTAATGGTTTAAATGCTTTAAATTAAAATGTGGCAGCGAACATCGGAATTCCATACTTTTAGCATTGCTTTCGATAAAACATTTTTCCAGTTTTTAAGCAAAAAATTGTTTCTTGTATTGATTATAGAATTTCAGTACATTTCTGACCGACTATAATTAAGCAGTTAGTTGATATATATATATAACAATTTACATGGTTCATTCGTTCGGCAAATACAATAATCTCCAGACTACCGCGATTTTTTTGTGATTATTACTCATAATGCAACAAAAGACTTTTATATAAATTTAAAACTTAACTAACCAACTGTAATTTTATACAAATCTCTACAAAAGTAAACGCACGACAATATCGAAGGCCTCGCTAAAAGTAATCGTGTGTGTGTTCACGAGAGGTGTGTGTGCGTGTGTGCGTGCTGCAAGTAGCAGAGCAGCGGCAGAACGCTGTGTCAGACCTTGTGCGCCGGACGCATCTCGTACGCCTGCGGATACGCGTTGGCGTACGGTTCGCGACGCCCGCTCGGGCCTGGCCCACCCGCACCTGTTTCGTGGGAAGAGATCTTTAGAGGGCTTTATATACGAGATTATTTATAGCTTTTATTTACTACACACACAAATCAACATGGCACCTGATTCGGCGATAATGACACCGGCGATGGTGCCTAGTTAACTTCAGCGAGTAGTAAGAAACCTGTACTTGAATAAAGCCTTTTTTGTCAACCAACAGTAAAGGTAACCAATACAGAATAGTTGTCACACTCCATATCAGATTGTGACGTCACTGGACAATTACTACTACATATTGGTATCACGAGCAGAATTGAGATTCTCCTCTGAGGTCGTAGGTTCGCATTACGGGTCAGCACAAACAGGCTTTTATGTGCGTAATTAACACTTGCTCGTACGTTTAGATCTTAGAAACTGTCAGAAGACTGAAGGCATTTGTCAGACACAAAAGGCTAATCACCTACTTCTCTATTAAGAAAAGTAATCATAAAATAGATGCAGAAAACTAAGGCCAAGGTTTTTTGATACACTTGATGAATGAAAATTGAATAGCTCACCCAGCTCCCGGGCAGTATAGGTGAGTGGGGGGGCGTAGCCCTTGTGGTTCCTGGCCCTGCGGTGACCAGGCCGCGGAGGGGCGTGGCCTGCGCGTCGCGGCTCCGCGTTTCCGCCACGCATCCGACGCAAAGTGTTCATCGGACGTCGTAATGTTTCAGACAAACGCCTGTAAATAAATTTCAAATTAACGATTTAGAAAGCTGAAAGGTTTTAAAGAATACTTTAATGACATTTGAATTTTATTTTGCGTGAGTACACGAAATAAGACAATTGCAGGCATTTATTATTCCATTTTTACCGACTAAAGAATCGGCTTGATTATCGGATTAAATAAAGGATTGAATATCAGTGCAAATAATGACTCAGAAGTTAACGATTAAAAAGAGTGGCGGAGAGTTTCTTGCCAGTTCTTTGACCGCTCCACACCCATGACTTGCGAACTTGCTTGGTAGTAATTGTAAATTTGGAATCAATTTAACACTTTCTGTTAACTTCTAAAAAATGAACAAAATACCTTTTCTTATCCATTGATCTTTTCCAAGTTAATATTGAAATCATAGTATAATATGGGTTTATTACATATAGTTTGTAATAAGTTACATAAGAAGTTTAAAAAAATAATACAGATCGTATATATTATTAAATGCTGTGCATTAATTAAAAAAAACTTAAATATAAAAATATGATAATACATATATAATTCATAAAATTCATAATACATGGTTTCCATGCACAAACGCTTTATATATACTATATTATTGTTCGTCTACTTTCCTTGAAAAGATATATCGAGCTTAATACATTTTGTTTTCAGTTTAAATAGGTTAAATTTATTTTAGTACGTATATAATTACTACTACTGTCAAAAATCCGGCACCGTATTTGCGAGCCTTCTGATTATGCAATTGTTCTAAATTCTTTCCTAACTCTTGGTTTGAGGATTATGGGTTTAAATGAAATAAATCACCTGGCCGGCGGTCGCTTGGGGTTCGAGGAAGGCGTATGAACGGCGCAGCACTTGACAAAAGCCCCCATTAGTACCACAAGGGTGACCCCGCCGAGTAGAACTGCCCACCACTTTTCGGTCACCCACTCTTGCAACGTCTGGAGGGTCTCGCGATTCAAGAGGAGGTTCTTCAGCCGGACTAGAGGGCCTTCGGCGTCCACTGCCCGACATTTCAGGAACACGTCGCAATAACCCTGAAATTTATTTTGATATTTCAATTTGTACACATGTTGGAAGCCATTATAACACAAAGGAAAATTTTAGTTAAAAAACAGACAGCAGTTAATCTTAAAGATATGTCCCGCTAGGATTGGAAACCAGGACTATAGGGAGACGTACCTTTCTTATTTTAATGGGATCCGTTGACCTTCAGGGTCAATCGCCTGAAGGGCATGACGGAACTACGAATTAAAAGACCACACCATCTCCGGTAAAGGCGGGTTTTATTCTAACGTGATTTTGAATTTTCTTTGCTCGGGCGGATATTAATTTGTGTGTTACATTAGATAAAAATCACGGAACTTAATTATTGATTACATATAACAAAAGATTAACTCAATGTTTTTTTTCTTCAGACTGTTAAGAATTATTTTCTAGTGAAGTTAACTTAAATTTTGAAGTTTTATGATTTGATTTGATGACACTGATGCTTTTATGGATTTGTTAGGATATTCCAAAAATTCTTCATTATTTATTTAAATTCGTTTTCATTCTTTTGACATAATAAGGTCTAATAAACCATTGAACCGGCTGCACGTACGACAAACTATGAATCATTGTCCCGTTACGCTCATTGTACGCTAGCGCCGCATCTATCACTCTTCCACTCGATTGGCCTATGCGTCCGAGCATTCACTCCTTAGTATTCATACAAAATAGTTATAATTCAATAATTTTTTAAAAATTTGATTCATATGTATGATTCACAGTATGCAATAATAACTATAGTAGTTTTAATTATAATTTCATTTGTATTTAAAAATTTATTTATTTATTTATTTATCCTTTATTGCCTTATACAAAAACACACATAACAAAAATAAAAAATAAAAAAAACAGTTACAAAAGATATAAGGCAAAGGGTGGCCTTATCGCTTACAAGCGATTTCTTCCAGGCAACCCTAATGAGAAACAACGTTAAAGAAACACCATCAGAGGGTAGAGTACAAAAAAAATCAATTAACAAAAGCAACAAAAAAAACTAAAAACTTAAAACAAGCGTTACTATAACTAATTGAATATAATAAAACAAAATCGAAGAAAAAATAGCAATAATAATAAATAAAAATAATTATAGACAAAAATTTAAAAGCAAATGAAAAGGTTAACCTATAAAAATAAATATATATAAGCAGAACTCATTACGAGGTAGAAAGAAAATGATCAAAAAGAAGCTTTTTAAATACATTTAAAGATTGCGCTCGTCTAATATCGATTGGTAGGGAATTCCATAGCAGGATACTCTGCACAGTAAAGGAGGAGTGATAGAATTCAAAATTTATTGTTTTTTTTTTCAACTCTTCATACGGACAGAGCGTGCCTATTACATAACATCGGGGCAAACGGGCAGGAAATCTTGACCTAAGATTATGAATCCGTTTCGTAATCATTTATTTCTCTTCATAACCAAGTTGATGAGCTTTCTGCGTCACATGCATTACATTTCGCAATAAGAACCAGAGAAAGAGAGTTTTCTTACCTGGAAATTGTCACATGGCGATCCAGGCCTCAAACTGATGCCCTCACTGGGCAGACCCACTTGCTTCGCGAAGTCCGCTGTACTGCGACAGGAGTCCGGCTCCGGCCCCGTCTGACACGCAAGTTGACACAAGGCCCTGCGGTTGACAACTGCCGTGACCCCATCCCCAATTTTGGTGGGCGACGAGGACAGGAAGCACTCTTTCATGTTCCACGCGAGACACATGGAACCGCTGCAATCGCCTTTTATGCATAGCTGAGTACCTGGAATCATTTTTGATAGTGACAAGAAGAAGAATAGTGGCGCTACAATCTCTTTTGGTCTGGGCCTCAGATGTCTGTATCTTTTTCATTATCATGTGTCAATCTAGGCAAAGACAAGTAAGTGAACAGCCTTCTGTGTCTGACACACGCTGTCGACTTTTTGGGACCTGTCGGTTTCCTCATGATGTGTTCCTTCACCGTTCTAGCGAATGTTCAACGCGCACATAGAAAGAAAATCCATTGGTGCACAGTCAGGGATCGAACCTACGACCTAGACCAATACTTCTTTGCATTTCTTAAATGATATATTTTTTTTAATTTTGTTAATTCACGTATTGGAGGAGAATTTGTTAAGAACATTTTTACCATTTATCAATTAAGTTCATATTTAAAAAGCATCTATAGTTGATAATCTGAGTGAGTTGCAACGCTCCAATATAATGATTCCAAAAAACACACTTTAAGTACTTCGAAAGCGAAGAACTCCAAAAATATATTTAGAAATTTAAGGAAAATCCTGGGAATTGCTAGCTTCAAACATAATAAAACTAGTATATCATAAATTAGAGAAGAAAACTTCTAAGTAGAACTCACCATTATTACACTTGGTGTGATCAGGTAAAGACCTGGGGTTGGGGCAGTCAGCGGAGCGTCCGGAGCAGTAGGACGCGTGGCTGCACTCCGTCGCTTCACGACACGTCTGATTGCGGAAGGCCAACACGAACTGACACGTCTGGGCGTGACAGCACGGGCCTTGGGACGGGCTGGGGAAAAATATCTCATTGAAGTGCTATTCCAGAACGATCATAATTTTCTTTAGATTTGAGAAAGGCATACTGCTACATAGGGCTATAGAATTGTTTTATTAAAGCATTGACTATATATTAATCACCAATGTTTATAATAAAAGACCTACTATACTCTAATTTTTAATTCCGTAGAATCCTGACAGCTATCCTATGCCTATATATGTTGCCTCAGTTTTGCGCTATGGTATGCTTTTATGGGGAAATTCGGTAGATGTGAGTAAAGTTTTTATTAGTCAGAAAAAATGTATTAGGTCTATCATGGGCGTTGGACCTCTTACAAGCTGTAGACCAATTTTTCACGAAGTCGCTATTCTGACAGTACCAAGTTTGTATATCTTTGAAGCAGTTATGACTGTAAAGAAGCATCCAAAATTATTTATGGTTTTTTGACAAGTCAGAGATTACAAACCTTTTTGGCCGGACATTTTCCAATTTCAATACGATTCAAAATATCTGCTTTTTTTTGTTAGTGAATGTATCCATTTTATTAAGTGCGGTGCTCCACATTAATGGTTTTACGGCGAGTGATAATTACGTCACTTTTTATCACAAACAGTAAAAAACGCACCAGTAAAGATAACATATTTTTTAAGGTTTACGAATTAGGAGGCAGTGATGCCAGCTAAATAATAAAATAAAGTAATTAAAGTTAATTCGATATATTGTTCAAGATATTGAAATATTTGTTATTTTTATATTAAGTCACTTGAGTAGATAAATATTGATTTACCTTTTCGCAGGTAAGTCAAAAAAAACCCAGTATTTTTTTTGCCCTCAAAGAACTTTTTAATACTCATAAAATGTCAGAATTCTACGGAATGAAAAATCAGAGTTAAGTTGTTTTTTCTTTAATAAAAGAAACTCTAATATACCTGCACTGGGTGTTGGCCCGTCTCTGACAGCCCTTAGCCGACGAGTTCCGGTCAAGGTCATATGTGCTCACTTGTCGAGGATAGCAGCATCGGTCCTTACACTCGATTTCGTCATAACCTAGAACACGCATACAACTATTATAAAAAACATCTTATTGCAGTGTTTAATATATTGTACTTCTACAAGACTTCTACTGAGCAGTGTTGGATTTCAACGTGCAACTCTCGTCGGCTGAATTTCATCATCGGATGAAATTCCACCTCTATCGGGCTGTTCGGGGTATTTGTTGTGTTTCCCCGAGGGGGTCAGTACGGAATACATTTAAGGAACTAAATATTATGACATTATCCGGTCAATATATTCTTGAAGCCTTGTTGTATGTACAAAAAAACTGTAACGATTTCAAAACAAATGGTGACTTTCACCAGTATAATACGCGTAATAGAACTAATTTGAGCGTGCGACCAACCAGGCTCCAGAAGATAAACCACTCCTTATATGGAAATTGTATTCGTTTTTACAACAAACTCCCAAGCGAAATTAGAGAACTGTCACTAAATAAATTCAAAGCCCTTGTTAAAAGTAAATTAATTAATAAAGCCTTTTATAAATGTGACGAATACTATGAATAAAGATATTTTGATTTGATTTGATTTATCACCTTGACGACCGTCCACAACTTAGCGTTTTAAGGCAGTTTTCCACGCACCACCACTACGTGGAACCAGTTTTCCATTGAAGTAATAATAGCAACACATATATATACATATTTCCAATTCAACTTAGGGTCCTACAAAAGAACGTACTAATTTTTAAAAGGTACCGCACTCGTGGTGGCATTGAGTGTCCATGAGCGGCGGTATAAGCGATGAAATAATCTTCATCACGGTTGATCACCTTGCTGTTAGAGATGACCACAGAAATCTGAGGACCTTAAAGATTACATTTACGAAGAAATGTGATATTAATAAAATGAAAAGTTCTATAGAAAAATATACGACTAGTTACAATTACTAGACGCTGGGCAAACTCACCACAATCACACTCCTCTCCGACCTCGACAATCTTATTGCCGCAGAACGCTCCAGCGCTTTCCTTTAGACAGTCCCTTTTCCTTCCATCCCTTACGGCGTCCAATACAGCGCTGATGTTGCTGACAGAGCAGGTTGAAAACCTGCTATTGTTGGGCCTGTCACCAGAGGTCGCGGATGCGAACATAATGAAATTCCCTTGCTGGCCTCCAGGCCGACAATCTGAGGGGTAGTCGTGCTGCAAAATTGTTTTTCACTTTGTATGTTTGTCAAAAAAAATCCTTTTTAGTAGGTTAGACTTATATTACTTATTAGTTTTAAGTTATATATTGTAATGTTCCATGATGTCTTAGTGAAGATACATGTATAAAAAAACCTTGTATATGCCAGTGAATGCTCCGATTATCAGAAAATTTTCAAGTTGTTATACTTTTCCTAATCATTGAGATTGTGCTTGTATTACTTTTAAGATTAATTATTTAATTTGATTTTTTTTTTGTTATTATTAAATTGTTTCTTAGTTTAAAATAATAACGAATAAAGGTACGACTATCGTTAAAGAACAGGGCATGTGCCGAGTGCGGTCGAGGTGCCATCTTGACTTTTGAACAGTGCGGGGATTTCTTTTTGAAGGATCTACTCTATATTAACCCCTAGCTTACATCAATATAATATAATAACTAAAAATAATACAAGCGAAATACTGAACTGTTAATTGGTATGTAACGAATGAATGCAATGTAACAGTTGAAGAGAGTGTTGCGTCTGGGTATACGCTCGGGGCGTACGATGATTTAGGGAATCGCCACGCTTATATTTTGATATTATATCTTATGAAATAATTTTCATAAGATATAATAATTTTTAAATTTTTAATTTTAAAAATACACAGATATAAAAATCTTACCGGCGATCCAAAATTGTGTCCAATCTCGTGTGCCAACGTAAGCTGGCTGACCTTCGGGGGCACCCTACTGTTGTAGTTGACGAATGTGATGATACCAGTGTTGAGTGACCTCTTGGTGCTTTGGTATAGACCCCCAGTGGTCTCAGTGTAGGTTTTATATTTCTCGCAGATGCCCCCAGAGGCGCCACTTGCGCTCGCTACCCAGGCCAGACCTTAGGAATTAAATGAGGTATTAGAAATATTTTTTGCTTGTCACGTTGTTGGTTCTGGGCCCCAGATTTGCATCTGTATCATGATCATTTGTCAATCTAATAGGCGAGTAGTTGATCAGTCTGTGCCTGACATACGCTGTCGACTTTTTGGGTCTAAGTAGTCGGTTTCCTTATGTGTTTCCCTACACTATCCGAGCGAATGTTAAATACGCACATAGACATTAGAATTATTAATACGAATTATTAATATGATAAGCCTTTAACAGCTAAGTAGTTGATTCCAGATTGGACCGGAAAATGTAACAATAAATACGCAGTTTGCACATCCCCGTAACTAGTACGATATGTTGTTTTCGACATATTTCTCATTAAAGGATATATTTCTGAAGTAGAGATAACTTCTGGATTATCTAAACCGCAACGTGTGACTCATAGAAGTATGCGTCGAACCAGTTATCATGCATTACTTAAAATACGGCAAAGGTTACCTACGAAGGCGCACAACTGTATAATAAACTACCCGCAAATATATAAAAAAATACCTCTCAAAACATTCAAATCGAAACTAAGTGAATGTGTTAGACAAAATTACTAATTCAATTCTTAAAATTACTTTTGTTTCATTTTTTTGGTTGCTTTTACTTTTAAGTATATTGCATGTACTTAATATCTTTTTATCGTGATTATTATAAGAACGACAAATATCATGTTAATCGTAAATATTAGTATTTAAACTAAGTAATTTTTTTTATTCGGTTAGAAATTCATTGAAATTGTGGTGCTGTTACCGAATTTAGCATTAAAACATACCCAGAGTTCCACCAGTGAAGTCCCGATATGTGAACATATAGGCCAGGCAGAAGTCTTCGTGGTTGCCCAGCGAGTGGAGATTCAGAAAATTTGACACATCAATGTTCTCCCAGCAGAACTGGTTCGTTTCCGTCGCGAACGGGTGTTTCTTGCACGCGGAATCATCGTCGATCTGGTGAAAAACATTTATTTATGAAGAACATTCTTCAAAATATATCATAACATACATGAGTTATGTAACCTAACTAATGTTACGTAATATTTTGGTAAATAAAAAATAAAATTAAAATTTAAGCAATCATGAATTATAATATAACATTAAAATGAGAAACGTGAATCATTTGTACATAACGCGTTATATGGGGATAAGCGCGATTATGCGAAAACATTCCGCGAATGGCTCCGCGTTATAGGTAACGCGGAGTTGACTGTTCGGTTTTCCGGAATTAAAACTTTATAAGTTGCTCCGTGAAATTTTCTCCATATAAACTTCACCGAACAACCTCACCTTCACGTCATGAGTTTTAAATTAATAAATAAAAAATCGGGGTAACTTGTACAGGGGTGAAAATGAAGGGCTGTATGTATTTTCTTAAGCTGTATCATAAAAAAATAAAAACAAAAAAAATTGTCTAAAAAAAACTTTTCGGGGTGGATTATCTTTATTACTTAGCGGTTCGAAGGATTAGTAGCCGATTCTCTGACTTACTGAATATGCATAAACAATTTAAAAGAAAAACAGTTTTTTTAACGGAATGAAGTTATCTATTATTGTAAACTATTATATTTAAACATAATTTTAAATTTAACCGGCGTTTCGCGTGCTTTACGGCGTGCCTGGTCACGGTGACTGAAGACAAAAGGTGTTAAATGTCAAAAAGTATCACAGCTGTAGAAAATGTTGTATTATCTGTATTTATTTCCCCGGAGTTAGTATCGACTATCTTTGGTACCCGGTAATAAAAGACAATACTACAACAATTTTTTTTACAAACAATTGAATTTGAAACAACATACTTTTCTGGAGTTTGGCGACCGGATAGGTCGTTAAGTATGCGTGGATGTATGAGTATACGTAACACACAATTACCAGAAACATCGCATACATAACATTATAAATTCAGTTAAAAATTATATGTACCAGATATTGATCTGCCCAGCAATGTAGGACAGAGCACGGGTTAACATTTAATCCCATTTCCTAGCGCTTTCTCCGGCTTCATTTATCACGTTTGCCACAATGAATATCACTTTTCAATAATAACAGTTTCATCTGTATTAGAAATAAAGATATGCGAACGGACTTAGGCATTTAGGGAAAGATTTAGACTTGTGGCTCACGAACTTTACATTCGCCCAAAGTTTTCTGACATAATAACATTGAGAAAGGCGCTTGGGGACGGATTTAGAAACCAAAGTTAGCGCTAACAACTTTGAATTTTAGGATAAGTCTTGATTTATATATTTTTATTTACTGGCTCGATAGACGCTGCTGTGGTCTTTCGCAGAATGACCAGCGCAGTGGAACATTCTTCTCAGCAATGCTGAGCCAGTTCCAATTACAACCACACACACGTATTACATACTTAAAACGTACCTTGCTCTTAAAAACGTTTGCTATCTCTGACTTTTTTTCTTTTTTATTTGATTATTGTTTTTTTGTGTGTTTCTGTGTGTGTGTTATGTCCATGTCTATATACCAGATTGGTTGCCTGGAAGAACTCTCAAAAGCGATACCACCGCCAGTTGCCATTCTTTTCATTAAAATTGAAAAATCAACGGTATTATAATATTTCTTCGTTTTTTATATCAAATCAAATCAATCAAATCAAATCAAAATTTATTTATTCGGTTTAGATGCGACTTAACGCATGCTTATGAATGTCAAAAACGTTTACAAAATTCGCGAAAGAGCAAAACTACGCCATCCGTTCGCAAGACTACCAGGAGGTCTTGTTCTGAGAAGAACGGGCAAGAAACTCAGCAAGTTTTATCCTCCAAATATATATACACACACATATCTATTTATGCACATATACGTAATACATGGCCAAAATTATATTATAGGTGGCGAGGCTTAATAAAATTATTATTTCCATTGAAATTGTTATTTTAAGAATAAGGTGCAAACGGGCAGGAGGCTCACCTGATGTTATGTACCGCCGCCCATGGACACTGTCAGTGCCAGAGGGCTCGCAAGTGCGTTGCCGGCCTTTTAAGAATGGGTACGTTCTTTTCTTAAAGGACCCTAAGTCGAATTGAAATTTCCTTCGAAATTCGAGCGAATGAATGCAGAACACTTTGAATGAAAGTCCATTGGTGCACAGCCGGGGATCGAACCTACGACCTGAGGGAAGAGGGTCGTACACTGAAGCCTGGGCCAAATTGCTCACCTTTATCCTTTGAACTTCAAACTGAATATTCCTATGCTCGCGTCGTCCATCAAACTTCGTATCCCGATAGATGTAGTTGACAGCTGTCACGTGATGAGAGATGAGGGAGAGGATCTCTTCGCGTGTCTTCATGTCTATCTCATTCTTCTTGCTACGGTCGAGATGCTGGAACATTTATTTATTTATTTTTACTACAGCTAAATTGAATTATATAACAAATACCAAAGATGGAAAACATGTATACGACAAAATATTTACGGAAGGAAAAAAGTAATAAAAATTATTATATAAATTTAAGTAATACTCAATTCGAGTGTGTACTTATGATGCAGTTTATGTTGGTGAAATTATAAGCGACGAAATTATACATAATGACGTCCTACCCTGAAACGCGCTAACTATATATAAATACATAATATGTATATTAGGTAGGAGAAACTATTCACCCTCTTACACAGTAGGTAGAACGTCAAAAAATTTTTGTTTGTCTAATTTAACTACCAGTTTTCAAATCAAGACCGTAGAACGCATGAAAAAAATCCGCAATTCTTTTTATCAGGTACCATTACTTTAAACCTGTATAAACTACCCTTACTTATTACTACATCTTAATCCATAAGATACGAAATGAAAGGAGATATGACATTGTAAAAAAACCATTACCAATATGGCGATATAGGAGCACGTGGCACTGTAGTAAGAACAAAACGAATACATATTATGTCTGTGACCGACATACACTTTGCCAATACGTGTGTGTTTAGCAAGTTTCAGCGAATCATACCGTAAATTACGCGATACATACAAATGTTAAAATTTAAAATCAAGGTTAATTATATGTAAAAACAAGAATAATTTTAATAAAACCCACGATGATTTAATATTCTTTTTAATCCTAAAACCCCTAGTTACTTAAAGCAAAATTTTATGTTCCTCTCCGGTGGCAGTTTTGACTTACGTTCCTTAGACAACCTAATTCTTGAAACTCCTACTCATAAAACTGAATTCTATCACTCCTCCTTTACTGTGCAGAGTATCCTGCTATGGAATTCCCTACCAATCGATATTAGACGAGCGCAATCTTTAAATGTATTTAAAAAGCTTCTTTTTGATCATTTTCTTTCTACCTCGTAATTAGTTCTGCTTATATATATTTATTTTTATAGGTTAACCTTTTTATTTGCTTTTAAATTTTTGTCTATAATTATTTTTATTTATTATTTTTGCTACTTTTTCTTCGATTTTGTTTTATTATATTCAATTAGTTATAGTAACGCTTGTTTTAAGTTTTTAGTTTTTTTGTTGCTTTTGTTAATTGTTTTTTTTTTGTACTCTACCCTCTGATGGTGTTTCTTTAACGTTGTTTCTCATTAGGGTTGCCTGGAAGAAATCGCTTGTAAGCGATAAGGCCGCCCTTTGCCTTATATCTTTTGTAACTGTTTTTTTATTTTTTATTTTTATTTTTGTTATGCGTGTTTTTGTATAAGGCAATAAAGGATAAATAAATAGATGATTCAAAAGGAATCAAACTGCCTTATTTAGTTTACATTAAAAAGTACGGAATATGGTATAATAGCTTACTAACATGCTATGAAAGCTATGAAAGAATTTTTTTAAACCAATCCAGTAATTTTAAAATGATTCATTTACTTTCTTTTAATATAAGTACCAAGAACTACGATTTTTTTGTCCGAGTTATAACAAACGTGCAGATTGCGCCCATCTGAAGTAAGTGATACCGCCGAATCTAAATGTTAATATATGTATATAAATCACGTGTTACGTTGTTTGTCCGCGATGGACTCCTAAACTACCGAACCGATATCAATCACCGTGTGCAGTTTGATCTAACTTAAAAGATAGGATGGCTTACTTCATAGCCGAAGTATTATTTTATTGCAAATATTTGTTTATTATTTGATACAATTCTAACAGATGGCGCTGTGTTAAAAGTACCAACGTTTCACATAAGTTCTCCTACCCTACCTTGAATAGTTTACTACTATGTAATGTAACAAAAACCTTAGCCACAGCAGCGCTTGGCCGATTCTGCTAGTACATTATAAATCTTCCGAAAACGGTGTTTCTTGGACTTGGATCAAATAACTTAAACGATGGCTAAATACAATTCTTATTAAACCATATCACGTTTATTATCAATACATATTATAAAACAATGGGCCATTGACAATTATTCTTCCCAAGCAGTCAAACAGGAAGTGAAGATTATTTCATTAATTTTTCGTTTTTCTTTTGTGGAAATTCATTTATCATATAAGAGGTTTGAGGTTGAGGAGGTTTTTTTTGTTTGTTTTTATTTAAACTTCGTTACATTAAAAATAAAAACAATTAACCTACATCATTAGGGATGCAACGGGTTGCCTTGTCGCTAACGAGCGTTCTCTTCCAGGCAACCCTAGTAAGGAAAAAAAAAGAAATACTGAAGGTAAACTGCTTGACACGCCATTAATTGGCATAACGCCGGTTTCCTCACAATGTTTTCCTTCACCTTACGAGCGAGTGTTTTCCAGGGTATGATGACTATACTCCATTTAAATCTCTTTGAAATACTTACATCAGGAAACCCCTCCCTCACATGTCTCCATATGAGCGGATCCGTTTGTATATACAACGAACACGTGTTCTTAATTTTCGATTCAGTTGCTCGTTTCGTTCGCGGATGCTCTCCCGTATTCGCAGCGCGTGAGTATTTATTGTGATGATGGTGCTCCCAATGTCTGGAAAAATATTATTCCTAATTAGCATTGTTAATATAGCATTTGGCAGTCAATTAAGCGTGTGATTATCAATTCTGATTGTGAGTTTCATGCTTACGAAATTAATAACTAATTAACTTTTATTTCAGCTGGTATCGAAATTAATATCTTCAAGATGAAGAAACGAACCTGCTCTGGCATGAAAATATTTTGTAAATATTTATTAGTAGGAGAATTTTATATCCAAAATAAAGATTTATGTTTATTTGTTTGTGAATAAGATCCAATGACTTACTTTTCGTAATATGTAAAATACAAAGATATTTCGTAACAATATCAACAAATATATATGTATTACAATACGTATATATCACTTCCGTGTAATGCTTTTGATGGGAAGCTGATTAAAATTTTGTCCTGATACAACAGCACTTAGTTAACTATATTATAGTAACATAATGATTTGTTATAAACTTGATTTTTTTAAATATTGATTGATTGACATGTGATAGTTACTAAATAATTAATAAATAAATTTTAGGCCTTATAAAAATATATTGAAATTCAAAGTACAAAGGCGAAACTGTTTCTAAGCCAAAAGGTTGAACCCTTGAAGGCTAGTAGGGCTCATCATCATAAACCATCGGTTTGCAGAGGAGTTCAACTTCCAAACTTATATGAAGTTTGAGCCATCTCAAGTTACCCACTATCCCACTCATTCGTGGGTCATTACGATAGTTACGTCCCGTCCGACTGAATTACTCGTATGAACCGCGTGAATTTTGTACTTAGGTGCGCTTGGTTTATTTCTCCTAAATTAAAACCTAGCCCGGTGCCAAAGTGCACGAACTCTGATACATATAAACTCTCTGTTATAAGCATATGTAAAAATCTCTTATGGGTAGAGAGCTGTTATCTATACCGTATATAAAAATGAATCTCTATATCCTATGGTCACGGTATCACGCATGAACGGCTGGACCGATTTTGCTAATAAATTTTATGGTGTGTTTGTTATTGTCAGAAACTTTAAAAAAAAAAAGAATTGCGCAATGAAAATTTAAGAATACATAACCACCATATTAAGTATTCCTGACTTTTTTTACGATATCAAACCTGTTCTCGTGTCAGAAACGCAACAAAACTAATTAGATACGCCAGAAAAACAAACAAAGACTGTTGTATAAGCAATAGAATAATAAATACTTTGTTTTTGAAATATTTTTTTAGTTAATTAAACCAACTGTCGGGTCCGCTAGTCTCTTCTGCATAACTTACATGCTAAATATGAAGTGAATTTAGTCTCTATATCTATATATTCATTAATAGCTATGGGGTAGCGACGAAAGCATCCTACAAATTCTTACAATGTTGTATTTTTCTAGCAATGCGAATCCACATTGAACCCATATCTTCTTGTCTGCCTGAGTCTCTTCTAATATTGTGGGTACCACTCGAATTATTTCAGTTTCGGAATAAGATCAACAGCTTTGATCATCCAATAAAAAGCCGCCAAAGAACAACTAGGATTATGTATGATGTTGTTAACTCAATAAATAAAATGTAATAAAAAGCCTTTTAAAACCACAAAACGCTACCGAAACCACATTGGATCCGCTATCATCGTATCTGTCTACCTTAATCTTTTTCATCTTTTCGGTTTCGGGACGAGATACATAATTGAAATAAAAAAAAACAGACTTGTCATGCAATAATAAATTACAAAGAACTACCAACATCTAAGCCCTTAAAAATCACAAAAAGGCTTTTCAGTGTCACACAACTCTGGATACTCAATACATAAAATAACTCTTCTACTTTAAATGCTAAAGAAGTTTTCAAAGCTTACGCATAAACATCGAATATTTATAATAACATTAAGATTCATAGATGTGCTTTAATATTCATTGAAGATTTTCAATACCTTCTTAACATGTGAATCTTGTAACAAATTATTGATTTGGACTAGAGTTGTACTGCGCATTTTTAAATTCAAGAGATAGAAGCATCCATGTAGACAGTTATTCCGTCTCACGGGTATGTTGTCGGACTCTAAATGAGGCTATGTATCATCATAACACCTTTTTAATGGCTTCCGTCAGAACTGATATTATATTACATAGCTAAACCAGCCCAGTGCCGCCACAAGGAGTTCGTACTAATACTTGCAGTTGAGTTTCTTTATCGGACGTCAAGGCAAAATACAGAATACCATCCATATCACCGCGAAGGCCATCGTTCCTTAACTGAGTGTTTTAAAGGCAATTTTTACCGCGCAACACCACTATGTGGAACCAGCTGCCCACCGAAGTATTTCCCGAACCTATTCGACTTAGGGTCCTTTAAGAAAAGAGCGTAATATTCTTTAAAGGCCAGCAACGCACTTGCGAGCCTCCTGGCAATGTGAGTGTCTTTGGGAGGTAGTATCACTTACCATCAGGTGAGCATCCTGCTCATTTGCCTCCTGTTACTTAATAAATCTAAAAAAAATTAAGATGTAACATGAAAGTTACACGGCTCCATCACCGCATGTACAACAAAACTCTACTAAGATTGGACATGGTGCTTGAAGAACCACACCGGACTACATATACTTGAAAGTAAAGCCATAGAATGATGTATGTATACCAGTTATCTCTTACCTAGGTGGATCATCCCTAAGACTGTTTGGGTGTGATGGTATAGGCGACGAAGGGTGATGGTGCGTGCTTGTAGATGCGGGAGGTGGTGAAGCTAGTGCGTCGTCATCCACTCCAGAACTCTGTATCCTCTCCATCCACTGTACGACCTCGTCTGTCACGCCACAACCGCCGACGTGACCTGTTGACAAAAGTGTAAAGTCAAACTTAGGTATCGACTCTGAATGAAAACCTTAAGTATAACAATGTTATATTAATAAAGAGTGTCTGTACTTATGTACACGCATTAGAAGTTATACTTCTTTAGCGTATGGAAAAAAAAATTAAAATGCAGTAGTGATTAACGATAAATATTAAAATTAATCAAAAAGATTTTATTTCAATAAATAAATTGTTAGTAAATACTATAACCGTCGTATATGAAATTGATTTAAAAACACCGAAACAATATTTATTTATTCACACTGTTTAATTGTACTGTTACGAAACACGAGTTCTAAATATAAAAATACTAGAACATACAACTTGAACATAGTTATCGGTTTCCATGCTACCTAGACCTAACTTTACGATGTCGAATTTAGGTGTTGGTGAGCACCTAAATTCGACATCGCATCGTAAAAATTCCCTGTCATCATTTTTCTCCATCATCCAAAAGAAGTATAACTTCAATAAAGATTTAATAATTGATAATGTTCGACGTCTACAATCGAGTATTAAAAATGTTACACGAAACATGATAATTGCTTATTTAAAATTATGCCATTAGTAATTAGATAGTTTTCTCAAGAAGCCTGTCGACTATAATTAGCCGATAGCTTAATTTTCAAGATTAAAAGTCTAGCTTTTAATTAGTCATAAGGTAAAAACGAATATTTCATTTAAGCAGAGCATTCATATTCCCGAGTTATTTTTGCTTGAATCCGAGATGAGTAAAATGTATAATATTCAGTAGAATATACTTGCAATCTAGTAAGATGGTAGCTCCGTTACTAACTGAGACGTTTTGACTGTACACAAATCGATATCTCTTGTCTCGTGTATGAGCCAAGTTTTTCAACAATACCTAGACGATTTACATCTCGGTCTAGACTGCAGTCGTCGTCAATTGCATATGGACGCTTAGTCCGAATCTTGATAAAATTTTCGCCAATAGAAAATTTTGTTTTTAAGAACATGCGGTTAGACTGCGCTCGTAGAGGCGAGACACAAAGTAAATCATTGATATCCACTTTCATTTCTTAGGAGTCTACCCTCAAAATACGTAAACTTGCTTTGCAAACGAAGTATTTGGAGACATATTTTGTAAACGAAAAATCTAATCGTAGCATGTTTTATAGTGTTATCATGATGTTGTATATCTGTAATTAAACTTAAAATACTAATGTCTAACCTTGGCTTGTCGTGCGATTATGACCGTATGGATATAAGCTCTCGGACTGCTGTATAAAGGTTTTGAATAGAATATTAGAAAGATAAGGTTAGGTTAGACAAAAAGGATTTTATACATAATTCATATCAGGGAATAATTCAAGTAAGTCGAGATGATTTCTTCTATTACTTTTGAGAATCATAATTTAATTTGATACAATTTGTTTTGTTATTATTAAATTGATTCATAGTTTGGAATCATTCTTCTTTTGGTACCTTTCCATTTCTGGAGGCCGTCAGTCTCCGGAAGCGTGTGTGTCCTGTACCAGATGCAGCATCTCTTCCGCACTTAACGTTACGATGCCAAGATTTCTTCCTTCTTCCAACGTCGTTTACGATCGATAATAATTATGATTTATTTAAGGACATTGCGCAACACGTACGCCAAGTACGCAACTTTCCGTTGTTTAATGTTCTGCAAAAGCTTTTTCGACATTCCAACTCGATTAAGTTTCGTTTCATGAACTCATTCGAATCATTATCTAATGAATACGTTTACGATTATTCGGAGCAAAGCAAATGCTAGTCGGGGGTAGAGGCGCCGTCTTTGGACATTAGTAATCATGGACTTTCTCCAGTCGAGTCTACGGTCCTGCGTTGTCTATACAGAACATTGCATTATGGCAATGACAGTGTTATTTAAATATTGTATGTACTATAATTATTCGTCTCTTTAGAGCCTGCACTTTACGAACATGACGCCCATAAACCCGCTTTTGACGATGGAGTATCCATATTTTTCCGACATATATAATATGTCATGCCTGCTAACTTTATAAAAAATCAGTGGCGCTACAACCATTTTTAGGTCTTGGCCTCAGATTTCTGTATCTGTTTGATGATTATTGGTCAAAGTAATAGGCTAATAGGTGATCAACCTCCTGTGCCTGACACACACCATCGATTTTTAGGTCTAATGGAAGCCGTTTCCTTCCGGGCGTAACAGTGTTAAATGCTTACATAGAAAAAATACATTGGTGCACAGCCGGGAATCGAACCTACGACAACCGGGATGATAGTAGCACCCTGAAGCCTTTGCTAAAACTGTTCTATCATACTATATAGATACTAAAAAAAATACAAATGTATATGCCCAGTAAAATGGTACTTTCTCATAAAGTTTCGGATCGCAGCATTTGAAAGCTCCAAAGCTTCACGCGAGCCTTGCATAATCGCATCTGCAGTTATAAATTATTCATGATAAATTATAAGTTTGATGCCTTAAATTACGGAAGTTAACTCGGGCTATTATATCTCGGTAATAATTTGGCATAAAATTTTAGTACACATTTCTGTCCATATTGCGATGAAAATCAAAATAATTAATGTTCAAAGGAATCTAAATTGGGATAAAGTGTGTGTATAATTTTGATTTCTTTCCTTGGTTAATCTTTCGCCTTATCCAGGACTATAATACATATTATACACAGGTTTATAAACGTAGCATACTTTATCCATCTAAAAAAAATCCAAACGTGGGGCCCGCGCTTCACTGGGGTGGGGTAGCAAATTGCCCCAATTTGATTGTTAAGGGGGCAACTTTCGTTAACAATTTCCAGGTGTCCCTAAATTTATTTAAATTTCTTAAGTAAACAATTACATTTTTTAATAAATAAATAATGTATGTTACATAAGAATTTAATGTAGGCTAAGGAGAGCCATGGCACAAAAGTTGTTGGAAAACACTGATTGAATCTCAACTGGGCAATAAAAGCCATCATTTTGAGAGCACAAAACAAAGGTACATTGTAGAGTATAAAGAAGTAAATCAGGTCAAAGGTTCGAATGTTCTCGAAACAATATCTGTCAGTTTCCTGTCGTGATTAATGAGCTAAAAGACGAACACATCGCTTAACGCAACGCGGAAGTCTAATAATAGGACATCGTCTGCATAAATCAATCTATTGTGAAATTTAGCCAGTTCTCTCACAAGTCACAGTATAAAGAACGGTAATCGCATGTAGCTTTATAAAAAGAAATCAACGATACAACTTTTTTTAGGTCTGGTCGTTTGATGATCATTTGTCAATCTAGTAGGCAACTGATCAACCTCCTGTGCCTGACACATCATCGATTTTTGGATCTAATACAAGCCGGTTTCCTTCCAGGTGTAACAATGTTAAATGCGTACATAGAAAAAAAATATATTGGTCCACAGCCGGGTATCGAACCTACGACAACCGGGATGATAGTCGCACCGTGAAGCCACTCAAACTCCAACTCAAAATAACTTTATTCAAATAGGTAAACGTACACTTGATGAACGTCAACAAAAACGTTAAATCGATTCTAAATTTAGATTTACTACTAGTTCGGAAGTCAAATCCGTAGAAGAAGAAGAACTGGCAAGAAACTCACCGCCATTATTTTTAGTTGCTAAGTTTAATTAATACTGTAAAACTATGACTGGTGGTACAGCATCCGCTAAAGACCCTTTATCTCTATTTACATGTAACGAAAGTCGAGGAACGGTTGAATATAATCACTCCGAGATAGCGAAAGTTGTAGACAAAGGTTAAATACTATATGCAACGAAACAGCTGCGCTTACATCTACGTAATTAGATTACGACAAACAACTATTACAAAAGCACTAATGACCACAAAATACTTATACCCTACAAATATAGAAATGGCCTACGGATAGGCATTAACGGTGCGTTCGCCTGCAGCTAGTAATTTCCGCTATCTGCCGTCCCCGTACAGTGTTCGTTAAAACGCAGTACGCCGGATGCGAAACGCCAATGCGAGCCTAACATAGAATAAAAAAGTACCAGATCTATACAGTACTTTTTAATAAACTCCCCCATGACTCACGTTTTCGCGCTTATATTAATCCGTGCCGAGTCGCCTGTGTGCAATGTTACTTTTCTTGTTTCCTTCGCGACGCGTGACTTTCACCGTACTTTCCTACTTTACAGATATTAATGTTCATATTACTCTTTGTTCAAGTCGCTAAGCTTTTGAGGAGGCATATGACTTGTTTTGCTCCAGTTATATAAAATAGTTTCTAGTTTAGTTGTTGTTGTTGAGATGTTGTCCTGCATGATATTTGAAGGATAAACAAAGTATGACAGTACAGACTGCAGCGCCATCTGCCGGGCTGATTTGTGAATCTAAACCATCCCAAACGAATACAAAAAAAACATTTAAATCGGTCCAGCCGTTTAAGAGGTATTCAGTGACATACATGCATACATATAGTACAATTATATATATAAGTAAGCTACCCTATCTTTTAAGTTAAATCAAACTGCACACGGTTGCAAATTTGATTTAAATCGATTAAGTAGTTTAGGAGTCCATAGCGGACAAACAACGAGACACGTAACTTACATATGTTAATGAGTTAAATAGGAAATAGGCCTAGTCTTTAAGATAGCAAATCATCATACAAAATTACTGTGGCGAACAACACTTATTTTCGAACAAATATCAGAAATTAATTAGTAGCAGCCTGTCTAGCACTAGTCGCAGCCCCTTTTATCAACTAGATAATCGTTTACAAGACTTTTTACATAGCTTTTCTTTTTTATTATTAACTAATTACACATAAGGATATTACCAATTCTAAAATCAAGGGCGCAGAACGGGCAAGCTTAGTTTGCACAAGAAACAAGAAACATTAAATGCAATAAATCACACATCACGTGATTATCCAGAGACTATCCGATATCTCATAATAAATAGATATCCTAAGCGCACTGAGATGAAATTACAAAACAGTCAATTCGAATGTTAAATTAAGCATGATCTCCGACTATCCTAGTGGAAATTACGAATAATTTACAAGTATAAATACAGTCTAATACAACTCATCCAGTGGAGCTTACCGAGGCTCCCGTTAATTAAGCATCGCTCGCAAACAAGGACTAATTGACGAACGGACGGCACAATGCATCTGTCCTCAGCATCTGCTATTTTTTCATTATTCATCTTCAGAACACGACAAAAATAAAGCCACAATTCAAGCTCGGAACAGTCTACGTGTTTCATGATTTACAAACGAAAATTTAAACGTAGACCACTTGATCTTATAATTTTAATATGGATGTTAATTGTGAATTGTTTTTCTTGAACCTATAAAATCGACTTTAGAACAATAGATATTTATGTAAACAATGGTTTCAAAATTATGGAACTTATGAATTTACTAGTTCGACAGGAAATATAACTATGTGTGATAGCGTGCTCCACTGCTGTGATTCTCATCTCTGAGGTCGTAGGTACGAGCCCCGGCTGTGCACCAATGGACAAACAAAAGGTTTAGATTTTATGTGCGCTATTAACATTGTCTCGAACGGTGAAGGAAAACATCGTGAGGAAACCTGCTTGTCTTAGACCCAAAAAGTTGACAGGATGTGTCAGGCACAGAAGGCTAATTAACTTGTCTATTAGATTGACTATTAAATGATAATGAAACAGATACAGAAATCTGAGGCCCAGACCTGAAAGGTTGTAGCACCACTGACATATTTTTATTTTTAATTCACAAGAGAAATGAGATTGTTAAATTTACATAAAAAAGTATCACTAAGCATCACTAACCAACAGATTTAATTCAATGATTGATTACACAATATTATAATAATTAAAATAATTTCTTCGTAGTCGTACATACAGATTGATAATTATAAAAACACTGCACTCAGCCATATAAAAATACGCATGCAAATGTCACATTAATTATCATGTCATAATACTAAGAACAGTATAATTGTTGTCAGTACTTATGGTCTTAATAATCCTTCCAGGCCTTTAAAAATCACCTTTTCCTTGAAGGCTTCTCTCTTGTCCCATTCCATCTACAAAATACAAATCCGAATTGATAAATGCGTTAGCTGTAGATGTAAACAGTTGTCGAACGCTTCATTAAGAACCATCTACATCTCGCAGCGATTGCAATTAATTGCGGTAAAAAAACATAATACCTTACAGAGTACATCACGAACGTAAACACTGTATATATATATATATCTACAATTGCAGGTATATGATTAATTTCCCCGCCCCAGTTGAGGTTGCAACCAAAACTGGAGCATTTATCAGGTCAACGCATAAGTAACCTAGGAGAGGTTGGAATTTAATGCCTTTGTTGGTGGAGTTTTTACGTAAATTACCAAGCCACAATGTGGTCAGAAAGTTTTATCAAATCCTTATCTTCATTTAAATTTACAAAAACAAATGCAACCGCTGTTACGTTTTATTAGTTTATATACCGAGCACAATGTATTAGTACACACATTAAAAAGTAAAATCAGAAGCTTCAATAGCTTTTTCAAATTCAAAATAGAGTTTCCGAGTTCCGCAAATTATGTGAATTTGAAGTTTTGCGACATTAAGCTCTATAGATTTTAAAATACTACGTTAAGAGTCGGCCCTATTATTATTATTAACATGATGTAAAAACTGATACCGTTTTGCAGAGTACTTTGGCACATTCAATTTGGCGATGACTGTCGTTTATAGGCGTCTCGCTGCCCATAGACCATTTTTAGTGGGTGCGTTGCCGGCCTTTAAGGGGAATACACTCGAATTTTGAACAGGCGGAGGTCGTTTCACTCAGGGAAAACCCCCACCGGGAGTCGATTCCACAGTTTGCTAGTTCGCAACAGAAAATGCCTTGTGAAACGGACTGTCATCAAGGTTGGTGAAATTTAGAACTCCGAGTCGAGGTACTTCGATGAAATTGAAAAGCAATAACAACATTAGATTGGAAGCCAGCGTTGCTTTTATATTCGTATCTTTTATCATACGTAGGTTCACGACTGTTGAATCACATTTATGAACGTCTATTGAAACGTTTTATAGGAGTTTTGTAGGAAATATCGATTCACTATCGGAATAAACATATTTATTGTTTGTGCAATCTCAAGGGTGTTCAACAGGGATACACACAAGGGCCTTATGTTTTAAATCTTTAATCACAATTTGCTATACATCTACAACTTGCTTAATTATCCTAAATGGATACTAGGAATATGATTAACTGAACAATAAATCTATAATTTGACTTTTATTTATAAACTTACGATAACCTTTAAATAGCTAAAAGTTATTTATTACTATTGACACTAATAGTGTGTATATACGAGAAGAAAAATAACATATCTTCATTATTTCCTATAACTGCAGATAATGATAAATAATTTGACTCAATAGTATTTTTTGTAACAAATCATAAAAAAACTGTACGCTAACATACATCTATATAAAGCAAAATATCCAAAAGTATGACTTTTCATTAAGGAGTTCTTTTAATTACACTGCAAAGCACATTTCGCAACAGTGTCTACCGCTAAGCGGGATTAAAATTTAATATCCCCGTAAACGTTAGAAACATTCCAAACTGCTTACATAGTGTGAATTGTAAACTGTAAAATTGGCCTTAATATTTCAGACAATAAGTTGCGAGTCACCGAGAGAGCTTACTCCTAACGACTTCTTTATAAGTAAGGTTTTAGAAGGCTTCAGCCCTTACGACATGGCAATTTTTCAGTGTTTTAAGTACTTTGGAGACTTGTTGCCTGAAATTTGGTTAAACATGTTATCTCTGCCTTGTTATAATAATGTTAATACATTTCTTAAATTTATTTAAAGAAAGTTAACAATTATCTAGTTGATAAAGGGGCCTCGGGCTAGCGCTGGGCAGGCTACTTCTAATTCATTTGCTATATTTGTTTTAAAATAAGTGTGTATGCTATGCTTTTTTAAAAGAGTACCGAGAGTTTTTTACGCCGGCTTTTTCTCTCGTCCTACACCCACTGTCTTCTTTGCCGATGAGTAGGGATGTCTACCAATTCAAATTTAACTTGACGTGGAATAAGTGATACTTATCTTATGTTTCATAATAAACATATTTTATAAAATGAAAAAGCGCCCTTATCGAAAAACATCACAGATTCTAGAACAAAACACCGGAACTTTCATGATAATCCTATTTCCCCGTTCAACATTGAAACAAACAATTTGTTTCTGTTAGCGTAATGCGCAGTGCTAGCGTTCAGTAAAATACATATTAGGACATCTGATAAAAAAAATAGTATTGTTTTTACTTATTGGGACCACAAAAAAGAAACAAAACATATGAGCCAAGGCTGACACATATTGCTTATTCAAGCTTTCTTAGTTTTATAAGCGTGGCGATTTCCTAAATCGTCGTACGCCCCGAGCGTATACCCAGACGCAACACTCTCTTCAACTGTTACATTGCATTCATTCGTTACATACCAATTAACAGTTCAGTATTTCGCTTGTATTCTATTGTTGTACGCGAGTGGTTATATAGAGTAAAAATAAAATCCTCTATTATATAGAGTACCCTGATTTTATTTATTTATTTATTAAGTCTACAACATCATACATATTACGAAATCTACTGATAATTTTATAAAATCTTCTATCTAATATGTACGACAATATATGTAAACATAGGTTTTGCTAAAAATAGGAATTAAAAAAAAATACAATTAAAAACATAACCAAGATAAGACAACTACAGAACAAAATAAAACTACGGAGAATGTTGGTACTTAAAGTAGAAAAAAAAAATTATCAGCAAAACAGCGAATTAGGTTCGGGAAAGGCACCCAGCAAACGCCAACGCCAACAACCAATCAGCCCACTACCGAATATATCCAGCTCCGGATAAGCTGTGTTCAATCCGTTAAAGTTGCGAAGAATTCGAACGAGAGGTGCCTGAACTCCTAGATTGGTTTTGGCAGAAGGAACTTGGAAGATATTCGTGATTTTAGACCTAGGGAACGAGTATGGGACTACATTTTTAATACCCTGTAAAAGGTCACTGCTCTGTATATGATTAATTAGCAATTTATGTAAGAAGGTAACACCGGCTAACGTCCTCCGATCGTACAGTGAAAGCATATTAAATTTTTTGATGATTTATTAAAAAAATAAGTAACCAAAATTGGTGACACCGCATGCCAATATTATAATATAACGCTCCGTTCCTACACATTATAATTTTTATGTAAATATGACATAACTTTGACCAGTGGCAGCTGCATCATTAACATAGATATTGCTTTATCAAAAGCACTTCAACAACTTCAAGCAATGTAAAGAGATAAAAATAGTTGACAGTTTTAGGTCAAAGTTTGTATATTAATTGAACCATATAGACTTTTCATATAGAACAGAGGCTATTCTCAAAAACAACTGCATTCAAAAATAACATAAGTGGCCGATACTGTTCTATTTTTTTGTAATACGAGGCTAACGGGCAAAGGCTCACTTGATGTTAAGTGATACCACCGCCCATGGCCATTGCCAGGAGGGTCGCAAGTGCGTAGGCGGCCTTTCAAGAATTGGTACGCCCTTTTCTTTAAGGATCCTAAGTCGAATTGGTTCGGAAATACTTCAGAAAGCAGCTGGTTCCAAATAGTGGCTGTGCGCGGCAAAAAAAAAAAAACAAGGCAAAAACTGACTTAGAAAACGCTCTGCAGGTAAAAGACCGAATAACAACTCTTTTGATGACACAGGATATTAAAGCGTAATATGGGATATGTGCGACGGCGAAGGCCCCGGTTATTTGCGATACCAGGGGCAAGAACCAGTCTGTTGCACAGATCCCCGTTATCCAGAACGTTACGCCTACTGAATGCTGTCTCCGACACTATCGACATATTTGTATGTTCGCAGAGTGAATTCACAGTAGCGATATAGTGTGTGTAATATTATATTTTATTAAATGATTCTCGACATTATCGTATTGGCATAATGTATGTATTTTTTGTAATAAATAAAAAAAATCATTGAAAAAACATAAACATTACTACAAGAAATAATAAAGAGGATATAAGGGAAGAAATCTGATTTCAAACGAAACTTCACATAGGTAAAAGAAAAAGCAAAGCTCGTAAGAATTCTCGGATAATTTCAGCTGATCCATCAAACAAATATCTCCGGTACAAGCGACGACAATTTTAGGAGATTACTAGAGATTCATTCGACAGATATCCCATTCACAGACGAGTGACGACTCGTTACACTCACACAGATTTGGTCATGATCATATGAATTTAGTTTTATAAACATTGATTTTAGTACGTTTTTATCGAAAGCTAAATTCACACCAAATTGCGTATAAAATCAGTGGCGCTACAGAAAACTCTGGGGCTCAGAATAATAAGCAAGAATGTAATCAGCCTCCTATTAGGCAAGCCGGTTTCCTCACGATGTTTTCCGTCGTTCAAACGAATATTGAACGAACACATATAATGAAAGTCCATTGGTGCACAGCCGGGGATGGAACCTAAGACTTCAGAGATAAGTGTCGTACGCTCAAGCCTCTAATCCAACACTGCTCGAAAGTGCGTTGGCGGCCTTTTAAGTGCGCCCTTTTCTTGACCCGAAGTGATTCGGTTCGTAGTTATAAACAATTTAAGTGCTGATTATTAATATATTCATAAAAAGTTTAAACTTTAAAAAAATTGTAACCAACGTGTTCCTCAGAACATAGTTTGTGTTAGGAATGGATATCAGTTTATCATCGTCGCACGGAACAGAGAATGAGGCGCCGACGTAAATCACTTGGGAAAATCCTCCAACCGAGAATATGTGGGAAATTTAAAAAGGACTCCGCTAGATGTTAGCTGTTATAAATATTTCTATTAAGAGGCATTGTTTCAATATGTAGATTTTAATTGAACGGATAGTAATCCTTCAGCAACTGGGAAGAAGTTAGGCTGGCTTAGTTAGCCAGGACGTCACGCACAACGGACCTATTTAGCGCCTAAGTACGGAAACAGAGTCCCACATACATACATACATCCTTCAGCAACTGCCACTGAATTTAACTACCTGCTTGTTTTTTTTATAAATTTAATAAATAATCCTTTCCATTGAAACGTGTTTTATTACATTCAATGTGCATTGGGTTTTCATATTCAAATTAGGGTCGAATGAATAATGAAAGGGACGATCCCCAGTCAATAGTAATGAAAACAAATGCAACTGAGACGTGACCCTACTCTATACGACGTATTATATATAGCATATATAGAATATATATAACATTTTCATATAATAGTGTAATCAAACTCCTTTATAACGGATTGACCGATTTTACGTTATGTGTATTCTAAAAATATGTAGTAAATTGGTGTCCCAGCAGAGAAAAAAAATCATAATTTTCACCCTTTTAACAGCAAAGCCTGTTTTGATAAATATATATAGTAAATAAATAAGTATGTCAATTCAACATTTGTTTGTATATATAGTTTTCTTGTTATAAGTGAATTCTGTGTAACTATACACGTGTGTAACATAGAAGAACAGAACAATATATCTATTTTGTTTTAATCTTACATTTTTCTTCGCAAACTAAGAAACAATTAATTTTCCAGCATCAATAAACATATATCAGTGGCGCTACAACCTTTTTAGATAAGTGCTTCACATTCGTGTATCTGTTTTATGATCATTTGTCAATCTAATAGGCATCTAATCCGTCCGTCCACCGTCGTCTTATTGGGTCTAAAGCAAGCCGGTAACCTCACGATGCGCATATATAATAAAATGTCCATTGGTATACAGCCCGAGAAAGAACCTACGACCTCAGGGATGAAAGACGTATCCAGCTCCAGCATCAATACTTAAAACTTAATCAAATCACGAAAACATCAATCAAAAAAATATCTCATTTTGCCGACATCACACATAAATACTTTCTTTACAATAATTAAAAATACATTCAAATATAATAATTTATCGCCTTATTTTTTTCATATAACCCTTATTATTAAACCCAATTGATTATTTAATTTAATTTATGAATTAATCACCAGTACAACCATGCCATGTATTAAGGCTTAGAGTTTGTCTTTATTAGAGACAGCAGAATCAGTTGAAAGATACGGTAGATGAGGAAGTGCAAGGCTTATTTATCCCTCAGCAACTTTTCACATGAAACTATTTTTGGATAATTATTAACGTACAGGATTGTTTTTTTATTACTGAAACTGGTTTTATTGCCGTTATGATCTCCACTCGTTTAGTATGTGCCGTTATCGTCAATTGGGATCAAAACAATCAATTATCTATGGCATTCTCTGTTCATGGCTAACGTACATATGTCGTAGTCGACTCTCCACAACATAATATTTCGATTTTAAATAAATAATGATATAGTAGAAAATATATATCAATCCCATGCCCCATTGAGTAATACGACATCAAACAAGGTAAGAGCGTACAAATTCTTAAAAGGCCGGCAACGCACTTGCACTGGCAGTGTCCATGGGCGGCGGTATCACTTAACATCGGGTAAGCCTCCTGTCCGTTTGCCCCCTGTTCTATGAAATACACACGTAGCTCCATTAACGTATATATATATATATATACATAATGTACGTGTGTATGTCACTGAACCTCTCTTAAACGGCTGGACCGATGTGTTAGCCGATGGTCGGATCCGCTAGTTTCATATAAAAAGCAAAAATCTTTATTGAACCTCGGAGAGGTATGGCTTATCTACATAAATTTGCATATACCCTTCAAAAAATTCAAGTTATAAAATACTCTAAAAATTTAGTCAAATACCCGAGTCTGCAATTCACGAAGTTTTACGATGCATTCGTAAGTCACATTGTTACATTTAAAAAATTCTCGATCAAAAATGCCTAACAAAACTCTTTGACATAAAAACAGAGAAATCACTGTTGTAGTTTTTGACATACGTATTAAATCCTGCCACATTTGTGGAGAAAAACCTAAATAATACATCACGAGTTTTTTTTAATGTGTCGTTTAAAAAGCTACTGAAGTATTTTCGAACCAATTCGACGTAGGAGTTCCTGTAAGAAAACAGCGCGACAATTTTTAAAAGGCTGGCAGAGCACTTGTGCTAGCCTTCTGGCAGTGTGTGTGTCCATAGCGGCGGTATTACTTAACATAGTATGCCATCCAAGTGTACTCTAAGAACTGGATTTCTTAGTATCCATGGGATATGTGCGACGGCGAATGTCTAGGTTATTTGCCAGGGGCCATACCAGGGGCAAGAACCAGCCTGTTGCACAGATCCCCGTTATTCAAGACGTTGCGCCTATGAATGTTGTCTCCGACACTATTGACATATTTATATGTCCGCATAGTGAATTCACAGTAGCGATTTTCGACATTATAGTATTGGCTTAGTTTGTAAGGATAATGTATGTATTTCTGCAATAAATAAATAAACATCAGGGGAGCCTTCTGCCAGTTTGCCTCCTGTACCATTAAAAAAATCTGACCCAGCGCGGACAAAACAAGTCATATCAAATTTTTTTAATCCCATAACGGACAAAACAATTCATATCAAACATTTTTAAATCCCATTACGAACAAAACAATTTTTATCAAACATTTTTAAATCACATGACGGACAAAACGAGTCATATCAAACATTTTTAAATCCCATGACAGACAAAACATGTCATAATATGAAACAATTTTCGTCAAAAAAAAAACGTTTCAACGAAAACCACATTACCTAAAAGAGTTTAATATACGCTATAATTATGACATCCAATTCACAAACTAGATTCTAAAATGCATTTTGACAACGTCAGACATGCAACAGAGCGGCAAATTATTCCGCATCTCTGGAACTTTATTTCACAATTTTGACGGTAGAACTTAATTTTAACATATTGCAATCGCTCATGAGATTTTTAATAACATACCCCAATAATTTTGATTGGTACATGCCACCGCGAATTAAAACTTAACCGGACGAATGGATTTATGATTTTTCTTAATTGACCCATTCAAGAAGTCTATAAACACGAAACAATATTGATTTGTGTATGGACTTTTGAGATTACTATACTAATATTACATAACTATGTAATGTATTTACATGAGAAACTTACTATGTTTTTTTATATCTATGTGTGTATAAAGAGTGAAATACACGTCGCCATTAGCCGTCCCAGATTTAGCGTACTAGGTTCACTTTGACATGTATCTTTATGCCCTTTTGAATTTGTTAAACGCGCTAATATTGCGAATTTTAGACGGTAATTGATTAAATAATTGCACACCCTCATACCTAATAGACTTTTTCAAAAAAATTGTACGCGGCGTCGGCAAGATAAGCAACTCGCTCGACGAGTATTGCGTGTAGTTGTGTGTTTGATTTTTTAAAATGATAAGCTACAAGACGAGATTGTTTTTTTTAATTAAGATACATAGATCTTATGGAAATGGTTATTAATAAATAGCCAGTGTGGAGGAAGGATGACCAGTTCCTCCAACTTAGAGGGAGAATTCTGACCAGTCTAGCCGCTGCCCTAGTTGAGTCATCCAGTTTCAGGGCAATGCAGTGATTGTGGCAATAGAATGAAGGTGGTGGAGTCAGATTGGGTAGGCCTTCTGGACAAAAACCAGGAGGTACTACACAAGGAACCATTTAATGTAACCATAACAGAGTCACCCTCTGTCACTATTAATGTTAACAGGCGGCGGTTATCACTTAAAATCTAATGACCATATTAAATACAGTACCTGGATGACCGAGCCTTGCTCGGGGTTTTTTTGTATAAGTTGTGTTTTTTGGAAATTGTATTTAAGTACGAATTACATACAAATAAATGAATATAATTTATTTGTCTGACATCTTTAAACGAGCAATTCTATGTTTAAGTTGATAAAACACGAATAAAATGACATTTTCTAGAAATGATTCCTAGCTAGATCGATTTATCGACCCCGAAACCCCCCGTATACTAAATTTCATGAAAATCTTTGGAGCCGATTCCGAGATACCAATTATATATATATATATACAAGAATTAATCGTTTAAAGATATAAGATTTTAGTAAATAATCATTTTTTATGTACCTAGATGTATGTCGATTTTTGGTACTGACATTCAAAAAATTGTAAATCCTAATAATCTAACCCACTTTCCTTCCATTTATTAAGTAGGCTAAAAGCTACTTTTCATTTGATAAGCTGTCTAATTCATACGATGTAATTGTGTTATGGACGTAAAAACTAAAGAAAAACAAAGATAATACAGTAATCCCTTCTATATCACGGTAGATTATAGAAGGACTCTAGCATAACGCGCTTATATGACCTCACATAACGTGATATGTACAAAAAAATCACGTTTAATAATACTAAGAAAAAACAGTTATTAACGAAATATGTATGTACAAATCATTATGAATACACATTATATGGTGGAATACCCGTGTTGTATCAGACACTGAACTCGCGTAATATGAAAACGTGTTATATGGGTTACACAAAAATAATTCAATTCCTGCCTTATCAATTACTAAGTTTTGCAATACCGTTAGCAATCAGGACCCACTGAACGGGATTAAACTTAGTTAAACGACCTTGCATTGCAATCCATTTGCATCGCGACACTGTGGCGAAACTTGTGAATTCCCCCGTATTTAGAATATATACTATAAGCTGACATGCCAAATATTATGTATAAAGATTATTACAGTACTAATTTTGTTATTAAAAATGAGGGTAGAATAGTAATAATAATAACATTATTTATAACAGAAATATGGTTGTGACAAAAATCATCTAACTATTCTAAATTCCGTGGCATATTTTAAGAAAAGTAACTATAATGTTACTCATCAAACAAGTCGTATAAGACTTTTAAGTATGCGTGTGTATGAGTATGTGAATGCGTGTGTATATGTGTGTGCTAGTTATAAGTAAGCTAGTTTTTAGAACCTCAGTTTCAGGCCACCATACATATTCAACGTCTAAAGTGTGAATTTTTTGGGCTAACCTCACCAAACTCATCAATATAAATAGTTCCAAACTGCCATATCATCAATCTGATAAAACCTAATAACCTGATTTCAGATGGGTAAAAATGAACACACAAAGTATTTATAATAAAAAAGACTGTATTTCAAAGGTTACACCCACCAGAGTATTTTATATCAGTCTATACAACACGCGCTAACCTTAGCAACGATCCATTCAAATAAGAAAACAACTAGAATGTGTGGAGCCGTAATCTCGTAGCAGAAACTAATCAAGCCTGTAACCAAATTAGACGAGAGAGATTATGTGGACCTGTGGCCCAGTTTCCAGATTGATTTTCAGGAGACGGGCAACTAAGTCTTTAACCAAAATCACTCATCGTAGATTTGATTTTCTAAGTATGCGATGTTTGAATTAAAAACAATAAATTTTTATTGATCCTTCACTATAATTTCAATAGTATACTCTAATTAAAAACACACAAATCGAAATAACTCACAGGTCACCTCTAGCTTTTGTGTAATTTCAATTTTAATCAATCACCACGATAAATATGTAGCCAAAAATAATGCAATAAGACGTAGAGCTGTTACTATCGATTTTATTAAAACCCGTATTTTTGACGAGTTATTTAAAAAATAGCTTTTCCTTCTCGCAACACTATCTTGTCCGACTCATCGCACGCATATGTTTCAGGCATACGTTTGATTTAGTAGTCATGGTTGGAAAATAAACGGGGTTTATAATTAATAATGTAATCATGTTTAATTGTCAAATGATCATTAAACTGATACAGAAATCTGAGGCCCAGACAAAAAAAGTTAGTAGAGCTAATTAATCATTTAGATTTCAACTTCTATTCGTACATTATCTAAAGTCACTTTTGACAGTTTTGTAGGTAAAAACATAAAACTATTATTAGAACGAATTCTAAGAAATAAATTCGTCATCAAAATATCACTCTTAGTGACAGGTTTCTTATCTTATTTACAGAACGCCCTCCTCGCTTCCGGAATTACATTAGGAAGGACCAAAGTACATGTACCCAAAACTCATTTCCCCTTGAATATTTAACGCTACTAATTCTAAACATAAATAAACTAGACCTTAAACTAGATGTTACCTAATATATACATAAAGAGTTTTAGTTCAATTGAAGTTAAATTACATTAAATTACAAATTTACAGAAAGAGACGAAAGTATAGTTTGTGAAGTGAAACTACACGATATTTCTTGATGTATTCGTTTAGTAGTTACATATTAGAACTTTAGATGGAAACTCTCACGCATAACGTCTTGTTTAGTAAGCAATTTTATTTAAATATATTATTATTAGCACGTATTTAGCATTATCTATATTTATACTGTTACATACTGTTTATGTAACAGTATGAATATAGATATACAAGTACATGGAGTAATCATCTATTTTGGCTTTTAGCTTAGTTATAAATAATTTACTATGAAGTTTCACTTCTGACATGTGTACTTTGTACGTACGCACTTTTTTTTCAAACAAGGGCTTTCCGAAGAAAGTTATTTATATATTTATAAAAGTTTGCCTACGTGCGACACACTGATATATTTAATGTCACAAGCACTTATAGGCAAATATAACATGAAATTAAATGCGTAAATCTAAAGGATAATTGATTTCAAAGTCTGAGGGGAGCAACTATGGATATCAAGACTTAGTTCGCTACGAACAATATACTTATGATTTCTTCAAAGAAAGATTGCTTCTTTAAATTTGTGATACACAAAACAACTGAGACAGACAAACGTCCAACGTAGCCGTGACTCTTATGAAATATTTGGGCGACCAACGACACACCGACAAATCTATGAAGTATAAAGCAGCCCTATCAATTGTGGTGCTGGATGATAAGAATACCGTTGGCTGCGAAGCGCACCAATAGATCTCGCCGGTATACCATCTGCCGACTGCGAATTATATCTTAATTGGGCCATACAATGCCCAGAGGCTAACTTGGAGAAACTGTCCAGTCCGTCAAAAAATCACGTGGCCATGAACCAACCAGATGGATAGAGTGAAAGAATTATCGTCCTATAACTGTTATAAAAGACGCGACACAGGAACCGGTGGATTGCCCTGTCAGCTGTTTCCTTGATGACCATGAGGCTTCGACACGAGCTACCGACTGCAGAGAGATCGGTTTGACTTCAGGCAAGTTTGATTGATGAAGTGATATTGAAAAAAATGTGCAAAACATTAACCTGTACGAAAACGTAAAGACGAAACGTCCTCGCGTTTCGTTCGATTGTGATTGGTTAACAGCAAGTTCTGTCGAAGACCCGACTTTTCTGACTACGGTCCAACTAAAACTGTATAAAGAACGTCTATAAGAGAATCGAAGCAACGATTAACAATTTTAGACTATGACTTAGGCCGTAGAATGGGGCTCAAATAGACAAAGTATACCGTTGCATCGTTGAACAATGCCTACGCCTTATAAAAGAAAATAATAGTTTGCAAGTCTACAGGGAATAGTCGCCATCATTCCGACGTTAATAATTACAGCGCTAATACTTGTAACAATTCTTTTTCTTTAATTACAATGATCGAAGATATATTTCCACAACTGTGCGGTTTTCCATGCAGCTTTTGCCGCGCATCACCACTATGTAGAACCACCAGTATTTCCGAACCAATTCGACTTAGGGTCCTTCAAGAAAAGGGCGTACGAATTCATAAAAGGCCGGCAACGCACTCGCGAGCCCTCTGGTATTGAGTGTCCACGGGCGGCGGTATCACCTTTCATCAGGTGAGCATCCTACCTGTTTGCCATATATATATATATTTTTATTTTATAAATAAGCCGAATTGATGAAACAAAACTACTCGTATTTGTTCTGAATAGATATCTGATAGGCATTTAACAATGTTTATTTTTGATTGATCAGCCCTCTACCGAATATTGTGTTTTCTGTTAAACTCAAATGAGACATGCCATATATAACACATATTACGAAAACAATAAACAGTGAACTGTTCGTTTATGAATAAAAATGAACCACGCCAAACTCATAAAAATAATTAGATCCAATTATCACAGTATTTTATTACCGGAAAACCTACAATGCTGGACGATTCACTAATGAAAAATTATTTGTTAATATAGTAGTCAACCCATTTATTCATTAAATAGCAAACTGATTCTTCTTAAAAAATTATATTACGAAATTACTATCACTACATAGTATAAAATAAAGTCGCTTTCTCTGTCCCTATGTCCCATTGTATGCTTAAATCTTTGAAACTACGCAACGGATTTTGATACGGTTTTTTTTAATAGATAGAGTGATTCAAGAGGAAGGTTTATATGTATAATAACATCAATTAAATAGTGAAGATACACTTCTGTTATTTTTGAGGTTTCTAATTTGATGTCGTAAATAATTACATTTATTCCGCTTACATTGCAAACGCAGGCTGAACCCTACGAGTTTTATCAAAATTATGTACTAAGTATTGTACACATTGAAAAGGTCTACAGAAAAGTCTGATGGTATATGTCTATCTCTTATGGATAACCCACAATAACTTTTTTTTTTCCATTTACTTTTTACGACAAATAATGGCTAATTTTCGAAGCGATTTTAACCATAACAGCATTAATCCTTAACCAATTAAATACCTTGAATACATTGTTCATTTAATATAGATCTATACAGCCCATTACAGCTTATTTAGCAGCGATCGAACGCGTATATTATCGGAGCTTTCCAGCGACGGAAATAACAATACATAATAAAAACCTGCTGGGGCGGGTCACTAGTTATAATATAATTGCAAAATATATGAATAAGACTAAACTTACCATGCCTCCTATGCGCATAGGGGTCAATAACGTCCCCCTCCCGGTATATGACGGAGTGAACCCGTCCTCTGGTGTTGTTCTGGGGGAAGTATCTCTTTGCATGTTCGACGTAGTAGGAGCCGTCGCTCAGCATTATTTTACCTTCGAAGACGCCTTCTGTCACCGAACCGAACACCTCGGAGTGCGGGTCATCTAGTAAAAAAATAGTTTAATTAAAAAAAAATCATAAAATACAAAAAATCAAATCAATTCATTTTTTGCAATCAGACCACCTAAAATGGCACTTTTGAACTTTAAATTAAAATATAAAGATGCATCAAATTGTCCCTTCCAAAGGGTTGTTTCGTGTGGAGAAGAATGGGCAAGAAACTCCACACTCTTTTAAAATAGAATTTACACTATTTGTATGTACATTAGTTAAATAATTACATGATTGTACTCCTAGAATAATACTACTATACAGATCCATTATTGTATTGTTAGCATACATGTTCCTCACATATTTACAAATATCAAAACCGTAGAATATAATACATTAAAGAGTAATAAAAAAAACAATATATTTATTTTTGTGATACATGAATTATTTTCTTTATAGGCCGGAAAAAAAATTTCGCTCGTAATCCAACTAGGCTTCTTCAGTTACGTTGTATGTTTAGGCAGTGTACGTTTGTACGTTAGTTTCTTTATCTTCGTGTTTTTTTTTTCGTTACCTTTAGGCTGTGATAAAAAGAGACAGACAGTAAACGGTGCAAAAAAACTGTTTAATTATGAATAATGGTGTTAAAGTTTGACATACGTATGAAATCTGACATCTGACATTTGACATATAGAATGTTACACTACCACATACTTTTCTTGGCCGGTGAGAGTGTCGCAGTCATCGATATTAATTAGCATTGCCAGCAGGCTAACTTAATAATTTACCTATCTAGAAAATACAGTTCTAGGCATAAATAAATATGACACGAACCTCGTAAATACTCATATGATAGGTTTTGTTAACTGTACCTACTATTAATATAATACCTTTTAAGATACCTAGCAATCAGAACCATTCGATAACTAAAACCTTGCCGTGTAATTAATAATGCAAGGAATAAAAATAAATACATTTCAGTTGGATTTCTATTACACGTTGGTAGATACCAAAATTATTTATTGTAAGCCCCAAGATATTTGTCGGAATTTCAAAATGGCGTCGATAGTATCAATTTCAGGCGCTGGCAATGAAAACTATGTAACACTGTATTCATATAGATCAGATTCTGAAGCCTTCATATCATCGTGACAGCCAATCCGTGTTTCGTGTGTACATTGTAATTGATTATTGTGGTCTAATTAACACCTTCGCAATTTACTCAACATACATATATGTTGATCATAGGTATTTCAATTTTCCCTAGGTGATTTGATATGCATAATTTAATATTACAATAATAATAATAATAAATAGTTTATTTCCAAAGAAACTTGTATAATTGATTTGTTATTAAAAAATTGCAAAATCAGCCATGTAAATATCACAATTTTGATAATTAACAACAATAAATTTCTATACGACAAAAATTTAATATTATGTTATTATATTCTTCAATAAAATAAAGAAAAGGCCAAATAAAGAGTTCATTAAGTATATTTGTAACGATTATGAAAAACTGTGATATTATTAGCCTTTCACTGTTTACATTTAATTGATTTGCTTTACAAATGAAGTAAAAATAACTATATATCTCATGTAGTTTACTTAGTGCTGTTTGCACTTTATCTAAATTATTTTTTTTCTCACGGTGGTTGCCTGGAAGCGATAAGGCCTCCTAACCTTTTGTTTAATAATTTTAATTGGACTGTATTCTGAATACAACTTCTTGTGAATAAATAAAATAAATATTATCACCGAGATTATTACCGAGTTTTTTACGCCGGCTTTTTCTCTCGTCCTACACCCTCTGTCTTCTTTGCCGATGAGTAGGTATTTCTACCGATTCAAATTTATTAAGTGGCATAAGTGATACCTGTATCTTATTTTCCAAAATAAACATATTTTATTTTTATTCCCTGAGTAACATAGGATATTTTTATTTCCCATTAAAACAAACATTTTGTAAACACTGTATTTGTATAAATTTCATATCACAGGAAACGTTTAACTAAAATTCAATGTTTTAATACAAGGAAAACGTGAAGTTGATTACACGATACGACGTAAATGAGTCAAAGAAATAACTACCAACACCTACATTACCATATAAAAGCTGTAATTACATTTACAAGTCTGAATATACAATTTTAGACTCACCAACTTGTTCTACAGTATTGATTTCGTGGCTCCTACTGATGAATACTGCCTCGAATCGTAGGCATATGGGATGCAAGATAATCATGAATTAAAGTCACGAATACAGAACTTCTAAGACCTAGCTTGAATCTTTTCAATCTTTTTAAATATACAATACCTCAATCTAATAGGCAAGTAGGTGCTCAGCCTCCAGTGCCTGACACAAGAAGCCTAAGGGCTAAGGCAAGCCGCTTTCCTCACGATGTTTTTCTTAACGGAAAGCACATTGGTGTAGCTGGGAATCTAACCTACAACCTCACGCTGAAGCCACTAGGCCAACACTGCTGCATTCATTCAAGATTATCACTAGTTAAAATACAATATATTTCTTACTAAGTTTAGCATCTACTAGGTTAAGATTCAAAAACAATTCTTAGCTTATTTCCAAGTCAACATTTATGGCTAAGTCTAACTAGGAATTCTTGTTCTTGAAAGTCACCCATAAAACCAAAACGAACACTTACAAAAAACACAATTTTTAATGAATTTTATGCTGCACTAAGTTATGTACTAAATTACTCATTGTCAAACGAAGTTTTTATGCGAAACAACAGTTTAATCGCAGACCAACCCATTTATTATAGTAATTATAAATACTTAAACTAGGCAAATTAATGGAATATGGATTAGGCCCGTAACCTTTTAATTAAACTACTAAAGAGTAAGAACTGTTTCACCATTATAAACCTTTTTGCATTATCCCTTTTTTTTTAAATGAGGCGAAAATCTTACGCCGGCCCGCGCACACGCGAATACCTATTCGATCAAAGCTTTTGTATTATCCCTGAGTAACAAAGAATGTATTTATTTCCAAATTTTCAAAAAAAGAAGATCAATCAGCCACGCCCTTAGCAAAGAGTAATATTTTAAATATGGAGAATGTTTGCAAGGACCTTATACGTAATAGCATAAAACAACATAAATTATATATAGTAAATTATCGTGATTCATGTGAACTTTTTCTTCTACATTGCCGTATCTATCTTTCTAAAATTGGTTTCCTGGAAGAGATCGCTCGAAAGCGGTAAGGCCGCCAGTTGTCCTTCTTTTCATTTAAGAATGTCAACTGCATTATAATCCTGTTCAAAACGAAGTGTTTATACTTATGTATAAATAAATTCCAAAAACACTCTTTAGAAAATATTGCTATCCTGAAAAGCGAATGTACCAAGAGGGTTCACTTGTTGATTGGCGACACCTATGCCTTCCCTCTCGACCTAGAATCCCGAGCTTCAAGTCTGCATAATATACTAGCTTAAGTGAATCGTGACACCGTTAAGTTTCCTCCTTTATTCTTGAGGAACGCCAAACTATGTTCTCTTATCCTATAATACGATATAATATCCAGACATCATGTATTTTCAGTAAATAATTTATCTTTCTAGACAATTCCCTGCTGCCTAGCTTGGCCACAGATTCATCTTAGCGCGTAGTTGATATTAGAGGTCCTATATTTAAAAATAGTGCGTAAAATCCCTTAGGAGAACTGAAACTTCATAATATGGAAATGAAAATAGGAAACATTCACTCTCGTTCTGTCTCTTTCTATTAACTACTACGAGCTGAGCTGAGCCAAAGCCTTTAGGGCCTTTGGCCAACAGCGAGATCCTATTAAAAAAACTCGTACTTCACAATGGCCGGTGTCGATTGATAAAATTATTTTGTTTAAAAACATTAGGGCTGTTGTGTTTAGATTGCAAAACATAAGATTAGTCACAACTGAATCGCTTCATGGTTATTTTTTATCACCCCTAATAGTTAATTTCGTTATCAAATATAGATTGCTCATAATTTGTCTAACATCCGGGTATGGCGTGTCAGCGTAACATTAAAAGGTAACAAATAGTTAAACTAAATAGTGACTCATTTGTTGGGGACAGGGGAATGATTTGTGAAGGGGAACCGCTCTATGAAAACTTGTGCGATACTTTCCTATTTATTACTTAAATTAGGAAAAACATAAGTTACTTTAGACATACACTTATTTTTATTTTCTACAGAGTAAAAACATGTAAGAAACATTTCACTCAGAACACTCGATTAAAAAGAGTGGCGGAGAGTTTATTGCCAGATCTTCTCTTCCGTTCTACGCCGTTAATTTGAGAACTGGTAGTAAATATAAAATAAGAAGCATTCATTTAGATTAAAAACTTAAACAAACCACTACAACCTTTTTAGGTTTCCGATTTTTTTATCTGTTTCATAATGTCAATCAAATAGACAAGTACGTGATCAGCCTCCCGTGCCTGACAAACGCCGTCGTATCGTAAGACAAGCCGATTTCTTCACCGAGCGAGCGAATATTCAATCCGTACATAGACAGTCATTCCATTGGTACACAGCCGGGGATCAAACCAACAACCCCGAGGATGAGAGTCGCACGTTAAAGCCACTAAGCCAAACAAACAAACAAAAATAATTTTTCATATAGGTAACATAATGTACACTTATGAACGTCAAAAAAAAACGTCCGTACTGGTTGGTGTCTTTGTGTACGAATCCAAGTGGTGTAAGAGCTACAGCTGAACAACACACACACGAACCGACTTAGCTTAGCCACCGGATCCACAACTGAGGTTCTAATTATAGCTGTATGGATGCTTATTCGTACAGAAAACTCCTGTGAGGAAACTGCGTATCTTGAGGCTTACACTAAAATTTCATTCACAGAATAGCCACATAAAACTTCAAGAAACTCAATACAGACATCAAATGCCAAGGTCGAGTGTTGCAAGTTTTTATATAGAATATAGACTAAAACCATTTCCGGCAGAGCTCCAAAACAACTCGAATTGCCAACGCCCTTAATCTCAACAGCGAGAAACGCACAAATCGTAAACGCGGTAACTCAAAACCAAAACATATAAATTGAATCGATAATTGGTTATACAAAGGATCCTCGAACAAACTCCAAGTTAAGCCAGGAATTGTAATTACTGTCATACTTGTATGCAATGAAACAGCATCGATATTGTTCGTTTCGTATTGTTGTTTCGAATTCATTTAGATTTTTCGCATTCAACACCGTAACAGATATCGGTTTGAATGCGTACAATTATTAAAAATATTCAATTTGGGAGACGAAATTTTAAAATGTAATTTGGTGCTTTCAACGAGGTTTCAACATTTTTTTAAATATCCAAAAAATAAATAAAACCCCCGTAGTAATAACTATGAAACCTACCATACTGGGAGTGGTTTTGTAAAAGTCTCGATATGTGATAAGAACAAAATAAGATATTTATACAAGAAGGAATTTTCAGAAGCTGAGTAAATTGATAAATAAAAGTAATGATTCATAAGATTCTGGTACGCACAATAGCAAATATTGTATACAATAATTTAAATAAATTAATAAAATTATTTTATTAGTAATATTTTTTATACAAGGTACCGTGTACTAATTAATACCAATACATACAAATGCTTAAAGAAAACACTTTTTTACGGATTATAGTTATATATTATTGTATTTAAACTTATAATTATTTATACATAATTTTAAATTTAACCGACGTTTCGCGTGCTTTACAGCGTGCGTGGTCACGGTGACTGAAGACAAAGGTGTTAAATGTCAAAAAGTATCACAGCTGTAGAAAATGTTGTATTATCTGTATTTATTTCCCCGGAGTTGGTATCGACTAAAAGATGTAGGGTTTCTGCAGAAATTGCTCACGGTGTCCTCCATTTTCGCGGATTTTCCGTAAAAAAGTGTTTTTTTTTAAATGTGTAAAAGTTATGTTAATAAAAGACAATACTGTAAAAATGCTAATAATTTTACATTTACGGCCAGTTCTCAAATCAAGGGCGTAGAACGGACGAGAAGAACTGGTTATAAACTCTCCGCCGCTCTTTTTAATGATAACTTTTTTTTTGTATACATAGGATTTGCAACCATTACACAATAGTCCACGTGACATCTTTCAGTAATTAATAATGAAAAAAAAAACAAAGATTTGTCCTCTATCAGCAGTAGGCGTGGCACGGTAACAGAGTAGCCTTGTCCGCATCCAACCACGGGATCAGTTGTTAAGTTAGTTGTAAAGTTAAACTCACGGCCCTCTAGAGCCAATGATGTGGAATACAACTTGGCACATCAAGGGCCATTCACATCGGCCAATTCGCCCTGTTCTCTAAAGCTGGGGGAGGCCGGGTACAATGCTCAAGCATTTTGCGAAGCATTGCAATAGAATCGATGCAACAAGCCAAACAGCTAAAGTTGACGTCCCGTGACAAGACGATGGAGAAATCCTCGGCAATATCCGATTTGATACAACAGCTAAGTGCTTTTAGTCTGCAGTATATTGGCATTCCCATTTTATTCAACCATTTATCTCTTCCAGCCATCCACTTCTATCCATTATTGCATTCGCTATTGTCTACAAGCGGGGCTGAATCTGTACAAATCGTTGTTAAACGCTGGCATAAAAGGACGGAAAAAATTATTCCACATAGAGTTTATATATATTAATTTTTTTTTATAGAACAGGGGGCAAGAGGCTCACCTGATGTTAAGTGCTACCGCCGCTGGACACTCTCAACGCCAAAGGGCTCACGAGTGCGTTGCTGGCCTTTAAAGGATTGATAAAATTTTACTCGTTACAATCATCTGTTCGTATTAACTCAGAAGACGATAAAATAGAAATGATTTCTAGTGAATATTTTGGTTAAATAAAAAAATAACTTCTTGTAGTAAATTTTATTTTTGGATATAATATTGATAGAAGAAAGCGCGAAATTCAAAGATTACATGTATTTTTTAATGCCAAATAGGGCGTGCCACCCTATCGCTAAGGGGTATTAAGACCTATTATCAGACCGACCGGCAGGTGAGCTGAATTTTTTAGGTTAACATAGGAAATTTTTTTTATAGAATTTAATTTGATTATTCAATATCGCCTTTGATACAACGATCATAGCCATACAATTTTTAAATTCAATTTTGAAACAATTTGTATTTAATCTCAAAATAGGCTTCACTTTCGGCGATAACCTCTTCATGACCATAAAATTTCTATCCATCGACCATTCTTGAGGCCATTCATTGATTACTTGAGGTCTGAGAAAAGGAAAAATTATGCCATCGTTTTTATTGATTTGTGACACGGTGCAGTCTTGATAAAACAGCACTGTCTTCTTTTCGCGGGCCTTCCCGCAATTTTATCCTGGAAATGGTACGTAATAGGCGCTGTTGATAGTTTAATACACAAAATTCCGTCAAAGCAAATCGGAATTTGATTAAGAATTACATATATATTTATAAAACCGCATACCCCTTTGAAAATACAGAAAACGGAGACATCAGGATTATACAAGTTAAAAGAGGGTAGCATCTACGTGTAACCGCACGCGAAAAACCTCTAAATTCTAAAGGGTATTTCGTATTTTTATAATTCACTAAAGCGCCTCGTCCAAGCTATATTATATGTGAATATTTTTGCTTATTTAAAGGACATTTTTAATGAATTGTCGTTGCAAAAAGGGTGGAAAATTTAAATAGATGAGACTGCAGGTTTAAAAGGATTTTTGGAGCCATGACGTTCTTTGTTTCTGTTGGTATTTCATATTCAAAGGAGGCTTTTATGTTTAGATTTTGAAATAAATTAAATTCAACCAAACCTATTTTGGACGCTGTCTCACCTAGCTTGAGCTTGACTACACTAAGGTAGTGGGTTCCAATCACGACAGTGCAAACATGGATTTTACTTTCTATGTGCGCACTATCGCTCGTTTAAAGGAAAACTTCATAAAACCCAAATCAACCCAAAATCGTGTGTCAGACACAGCAGGCAGATAAGAAAATAAGACCCAAAAGAAGCGCTGGTCGCAAAAGAATTTCCTACAGCTAAATATCGAGTATCATTAAAGTATCGACGACCCCGGCGGATGAGAGCGGGCATCCGTGCTGATTATCTGATGCATAAACACGGCAAGTGCATCAATGATGGCGTAAGTAGGGCGACGAACTGCGATCGATGCCGCCCTCGCAACTCCATTTACACGCCACCAAACTTTTGCGATTACATTAGAACTACGCACGACAAGTACTATTCATCCAAAACGTCAATCTATTTAGAACAATGTACACACATACACTGACTGACTGAATGCCAGAGGGCTTGCGAGTGCGTTGCCGGCCTTTTAAGAATTGGTACGCACTTTTCTTAAAGGACCCTAAGTCGAATTGGTTCGGAAATTATACTTGAAGTGATGGGTATATAATGACAAGGATGTATTTTTATGTAATGCAAACGTGACTATATGAACAGATTCTAACCAAATATTTTACCAACCTAGCAACCAATTTGTGAGGTTTAAAAAGTTTTTTTTTTCTACCAATCCCTACTTAGAGTCCTTAAAGATCTACGGACGTATTGTCTAGCTCTTTTCTGCATTGCACGTATTATTTATTTATTTTCCACTACATTATTCTAACATAACAGTCACTACTAATTCGATAGAACGCACAAATAATACCCACACCAAACATCCTACATAAAAAAACATTAAAAAAAATATACTTATATGCCTAAATCTTATAATTATATAGCAAGCAACTCTTGTTAACTCAGTCAGTGTACAAACAAATATATTATAACACTTCGATGTGTAGTGTTATTAAGTCTATTAGCTATGTAGGTGTTACACAAGATAGATAATATTGCTAACTACGGTATAATTAGTGCCAAATCAACATTAAAATATATTTTATATAATTAAATGAAAAGGATAGGTAACTGGCGACGTTATCACTTTCGAGTGATCTGTTTCAGACAACCACTGTGAGAAAAAACTTAGATAAGGTATGCAAAAACTGCAACAATACATAAGACAGTTATTTGGACAAAACTAATGGAACAAAACAACGCAATAAAAAACATCTATTAAAACAGATGATCTCTATTAAAATATGGCCAGTAAAAAAAGTACAAATTTAATTAACAACAATTTAACTATTTATAGTATTGCATGTCACAATATATTATATGTTCGAAAACTGAATCTTTTGATATATATATTTTGGGTATCTACAAATCTAGTACCATGGCAGAAAATTATAAATATATTTGTCCAAATCAGATATATAATATGTTGGTACAATTATTTGGTCGCATATGCCAAGAGGCGTGCAAATTAAGTTAAAAAATGTTATTAAACAAAACAACTTATTTCAGTCTTTTAAAGGATAATTTCACTGTCATTTCTAATATTGAATGAATCCAATACCTACATATATATAAAAATTTTCAATCTAATATCTTTAAACGAGCAATTCTTATATAATTAGAAATTCTTGTATAATTATTAGAATCTCGGAATCGGTTCCAACGATTTTCATGAAATTTAGTATACGGGGAGTTTCATCAATGAATCATTTCTAGAAATTGTCATTTTATTCGTGTTTTATCAACTTAAACATAAACTTAATTGCAAGAAAAATAACAAAAAGGTGTCGTTTGAGTAGTCCTAATTGAAACTGAAAAATGTCTCATCCTGACATCTATCGGCGAATAATAATACTATTTATTTTAAATTGCTTTAACGACACAACAACACTAAAGCTCTTCCAGCATATATATTGTATATTATTCATATGTCATCATTTATTAGTATGTAATTATTTAAATATCATTTCCAAAAAAAAATATAAAAAAAAATTCCGAGCAAAACGGTACCAGGTCATCCAGGTACTTATATATAATACGTTGTACAAAAACCAATAACCTTCATTTGTTTTGTAATTCTCCTCATCTATGCCTACAATATGTAAATGTAGTAAAAGTAAGTACTTAAGCCTAGAGCATACACACACGGCACTGCAAACATCGAGAAGTCAAGTATGGCATCTCAAAGCAGATTAAGCAATTATTTACCAAGCCCCTATCTACATGGCAAAGCGATGGCCATCTATGCCCAGACATTAAAACTCGAGTGGCCGAAAGCTCCCAATTAGCCGAGGACTTTGATGCCGACGGGGCAGAAATTACGAAAAAGAAATATGGTGTACTCCTGCGGAATTATTAATGCCTAGAGTGCCCTCTCGTAGCGACAATCTACTATGTCCATACAAAATTATATATAATTTATTTGATTATTCCTACAGCTAGTTCGATAATAATGCTTGTCGGCTTGCCTTAAACAAAAAGTCGACGGCGTATGTCAGGCAAAATAATAATAATTTATTGGCAAGAATATGGTACAAAAATGTTATGGTGGTACACTCTAAAGCTAGCATATTCGGCCACACATAATTAAAAGCAAATTTGTCCTAAAACGAAATTTTACATAGAACTTACATATAAGTATTATAAGTTATATCATTATCGTCAATACTTATATTATTTGTAGTGATAAAATATCATATTATTCAAACGTTATCAAATTACTTAATATTAATTTATTTATTAACACTTCGTTACAATATAATAATATAGTAATATAAAAATTTAACATATTTAAATGAAAAGACGAGCAACTGGCGGCCTTATTGCTTTCGAACGATTTCTTCCAGGCAACCACTTTAACCACAACACAATTATAATGTTTCACGCAATTAATCATTAATATATTTTTTTAAATAATAGCTACACAATAACATATAGGCAAAAATACACAACACAGCTTACACTTAAAAATAATAATAAGACAAAAATGATTTATTAATATTGATTTTTTATTACTTATGATATTTTATATTTAATAAGCTGGCATGGAACCGAGACGTTTTTTAATTGACTAGTAGGCACCTTCGCAAAGATGAACGAAAGATGATATTGTATGTTACAATGTAGCCTTCTAGTGGTACAATAAATTTTAATATAGATTGAGTAGTTCTTTACAAACAAATAAATTTACTTTTCTGTTATATTAGTATTGATAAATGGATATTTCCTAGAAATGAACGTTAGGTCACAAAGAAAAGGATTTTATGATTCTTTATTGTAAAAATGTGTATTAAATAAAATTGTAATATTTTTCATTATTTTTCTACTAAGTATTACTTAATATTAAAAATATTCTTATTCTTTTTGCGACTGAGGCGCAAACTAGCTGGTATCTGGCAGAACGACCAGCACTGCGGAACGCGCTGCTCCTCAGCAATACTGAGCTAGGGCCAATAACAACCACAGCACACACGCATTACATACTTTAAACATACCTTGTTCTTTAAAAAATAAGTGTTATCTCTTATTTTTTTTTCTCATAATTGTTATTTTGTATGTTTCTGTGTGTGTGTTTTGATGGTAATAAACGTTATGTCTATGTCTTATTGGTAGTCCTGGAAGTTCTTTTATAAAAAATTGTATAAATGTTTTATTTCATTCAAGTTATTTATCATTAAGAATTTCATTAAATTAACCTCCCAAACATCAACGTAAAGAGAACGTAGCTTTTTAGGGAAACAATAGTGTTCTTGAGTAGATTATATCGTTTTGGGAGTACAATAGCAAAGTTGTTCCACGCCACTCCGCGTCACCCGCAAACTTCGTACCTGTCTTAAGTAATTCACACTTTACAATGGCTTGATGAGCGTGTTTGTTCGATTATAGTATAAGGTAGTTTTGATTTGCGTTCCCTTGACAATCCAAATCTTAAAACCTCTACTTATAAAATTGAATGAAATCACTCCTCATCTACTCTGCGAAGCAGTTTGAAATTCCTTACCTCTTGATATCAGACGAGCTTAGTCTCTAAATTTATTTAAGAATCTTCTTTTTTAAATTTATCTCCTACTCTAATTACCTACTTATTATTAATTATGACAGATAACCCCTAAAATACGCTTACAGATAGGCTATATTCTATTTTTATTTTTTCATACTATGCCGTGGTAATTTATATGGAATAACAATTTATTCCATATAAATTGTTATTCCAATTGTGGCAATCCACATGTTGCCTAGTAACTTATGTATTGCTCTTTATATGTATATTTAAGGTAACGAATTGCAAATCAATAATAAACAGAGAATTATATTTAGCAAATGGAAATATTTAAAGGACTTCCGTTTAAACCTTTCCACTGCCTTTCCAGTTCCTAAGTAGGGCGTCAAAGACATTGTAAACAAAAATGTTTAAATAGTATCACCGGCACCAGCTAAGGGTAATAAAAAGCATTGAATTTAGTTATACTGAGTAAAAATTTAAATTATTTTAGCGTTGTGTGTAACCGCGTTTTATATCATTTCATTATTTGTGTATATTACTGTATTGATAGACTGTTTGATTGCTGATTAGACTGTTCTCTAAGCTCTAGACTCCTGGCCTGGACAGACATTTTGTGCTGACGAAGACGTAATAGCCGAAACTACTACCATAAAATGAAATCGAAAAATTGTTTGACCGCTTGAATCGTTGTATCGCTCTCGAACGCTAATATATAATAGGCTACGATATTGAAAAATCTAATTCTATCAAAAAATATATATAAAACAAATCTAAGCTCTACTTAAGTAATGATAAAAAATTAACAGCCTTTTATTACTATTATTATTATAACGTGAAACTCATCATCAAAATTGTCCCTCTGTAAATTTAAAGGTTTAAATAAAGACTTTATTTCTCAAAAAAGACTAAAATTTTACTTACATGACAATAATACTATAGTTCAGAAATTAATTATAAGAAATGAATTTAAAAGTAATTCTGTCTAACAAATTCACTTAGCTGCGATCTGAATGAATTGAGAAATAATATTTTTTATATTTGCGGGTTATATTAATATACAGACTGCGCCATCATATTTTAGGTAATACAAGATAACTTTCGGCGCATAATTCTGAGTCACACATTTACATGAATATTTAGCAAACGTAACAGACACTTCATCAAGACTCCTTAATCACGATATAAATTTTATAGAACTTATGACCAAAACAAGTATGAATGAAAAGCAAGACGAAGATCATAAATAACGTCAACCATCAAGAGACAAATGAAATTTATCCCCCCCATACTTCCATTTAAGCAGACAATTCTTCAAATCCCTTAAAATAAGTCACGTCAGGACGGGATCCGCTCACTGCAACTTGAATTTGTGACTTTACCATACATTACAAACTTTGTTCTATTTACGGAGAAATCGGCTGCTAGATAATCTAGACGTACCTACGACTAGAACATCATTTAACACTTGATTGCTTTGAGCCTTCGGATTTGATAGTATATTGTTTTGGGGACAGGCCAATAAGACAACCTAAAATGGCACTTTTGGACGCTAATAAAATATAAAGATGATTCTAGTAGCCCCTTTCAAAAGGTTGTTTCGCATGGAGAAGAAAGGACAAGATACTCCACACTCTTTTAAAAAAGAATTTCCAATATTTGTATACATTAATTAAATAATTATATGTGATAACAATGTAATCCCAGCAAATAGAAAAGAAGTTGGTGTGGTGCAAACTGGACACAGTTTTCTGTCCACCATACTGAATTAATTAACATATATACTAAGGCCAGTGACATATACATTATAACCATTAAACCATTAAAATTGCACGCAAAACGTGACAGACCAATTGAAACATTGACACTCCAGAAATAGCCATGGCCAGAAACCTGTTCTTGACGAGAATTCTCATTCGAACACAGTTGTTCCTATATTCGAATATGAATTAAATGACGATGATGTCAGATTAGAAGAATTTAAAAAAACCATAACATTTACGCCGTTTCACTCGACTTTATCAAAGAACGATAAACAGTAACATATATATTACTGTTTATGGTTCTTTGATAATATATACTAACGAATACATATTATAACTATTTATTATAGAATATGACTTACCAGATACCTCGCCCGTGTATAAGTGCGATGTGTCCACGTCATGCAGCTCCCCTTGGGAACCGTGAACCTGCAAGTTTAAATGTATATGTAGAGCCTATAAGGGGCAAATTTCCTTTATATCATGTTTTATATTATAGTTCATTTAGGGCGCGTGGCAGCGTTTACAGATATATGTATGTCGGTTTCATAGCATATATGATTACATACATACATAACTCACTCATAACAACATATTGTATTTTCGTTATATCTACAAGATTTTTGACTTGTATGTATTTATTATTAGGTTTTAGATTTTAATTAGCTAACGAACTTGTATCACCGACGAAGTCTCTGAATATCTAAAGATATGGACTCTATTTTTAGTGGAAATTAAAAAAGTTTTTTTATGAATTAAGCTACATAAAAGCTGTTGAGTTCATACAAGTTTTTAATTACGAGAATTCAAAAGCGTTCTGATTTTATTCTTAGATTTTTTGATAAAATGTAAGATATTTCAGGTATAGATACAGCGGCTTTGCTATGCCATATGCCAGCTATGGATCCATTTTTAGTGGGCGCGTTGCCGGCCGTTGAGAGAGCGGTATACTCTTTCATAAGATCGATCATTCTGGAGATCGTTTCTCCCCTCTTTCTCTTCTCTTAATTATGTATTCATTCATTGTATAGGACAAAGTACTTAGGACAGTAAGGAAATGGGGCGGCGGAGAAGAAGCCTATTTCGAGCAGAGAAGCATAATTGATACGTAATTATAAGAGAAGTACTCATTGATACACCAGGGATGCCAATCAAATGATGTTGAAGGTCACAAGTGGACTGTGACGTCCAATACAGGCAATGAGACATTTTGTTAAAAAATAATAAATCATTCAGTCATATGGAAAAAATGAATAAAACAGACACGTTAAATTAAATATAATTTCATTTGTTCTATGTTTATAACAAGTTTCCATAGAAAGCTCAAAGAACTCAAAGCTTGCTCATTAGTGGATCTTCTACTTTCATGTTAAAACCTTATTTTCTCATGAACATTTATAAAACATAAGAATGTGTTAGTTATGATAATATCGCATACATTGTACATGCTGTATGTTTAAAGTATATTAAAATTCGCGCTATAGGAAATCTCGTAGAACCGATTTTATTTAATTCAAAAACAAGGAACACGAATTTAATTGTATAACAACACAATTGAAACACGAAAAGGAAGGCAAAACTAATTATGAACTGGAAATCATTATATCGAAATAGAGCGTTTTATAGAGGGCGGAAATCGCGTTATGCGATAACGCGTATCACGCAGAACGGACCAAGTATGAATTTAAGTGCACCAACCATACCAAGTATGACGCGTTATAGGAGGGCATACTGTGCTAAGCTACAGAAATAATACTTTAAAATAATGTTGATGACTTTGCCTACCAAACGCCGACGACATGTTTCAAGCCAGACTACTTATCAACTGTCCTCTGCCCCGTACACATACCTTAAAATCATCACTAAAGGCTGACAGATCGCGTCGCAGCCGCAATTTGAACCGCCGCCCATGCGCATCGAAGTTAATTCGCAGATCTGGCGGGTCGACGGAGCGGCGCGCGCGCAGGTGCTGGAGATGCACCTCATCATGATTGTAGTGCACCTCTTCGTAGTTTTCTACGTACTCACTGAGACGCCGAGATGCTGTAACAAAAGACAATACAGTCAAAGATATTTATTACATATAGTATGATATTTAATAATCTCCATTGTCTGTAGAAGTTTTCCGTGGACACGACTTGCTGTACTCGAAACTTCACTAGCATACGAACACACAACTCTGTACGTAAATAATTTTGTAAAAATTATGAAATAAAATATATTATAGATATGTCAAGTTCACTGTTCAGACCAGGGCCAGCGTTGGTGGTGCTGATTTTAGCGAGTCTCTGGAGAATCTCACATAACCCTCCGCAGAAACAGCCTCCCACTAAATTTATCATGTATTAAATTTTACAACAGGCTGTCATAATAACAGGCCGTATAAACTAGTAATAAAACGAGTGTTAGAAGTAGAACTGGTAAAGAACTTGGGACATTTTGTTTCATTATCTAGAGAGTGTTTAGTTCAAAAGTCGCTTTGTCTCTATCAGAAGTTACTTTTATTCTTGTCCACCATTGTTAAACTTGATGTATATGTGATAGTTAAGCCACTATTTTTACAACTATCCTTATGGGCATCCAGAACTTTCTATTTGGATCTATTCTTGGCTTCTATAGAGGTTTGTTTTCACGCGAATATACACATGTTACACACACTCACAAACTCTGTATTGAATATAAATTTTTTTGCCATGTGAAGCGAACATTTATATAGCTCTGCTTGGAAAAATAAAAAACAGATAACTAAAAGACATGTGACGACTACAGCGCGTATGCTGTGCACATGTTACTGTATCATTAAACAACAAACTATCATTAAGATTCTCCAAAACTTTTTCCATCAAAATTCCAAAACATAATAGTTTCAAAAAACAAACGTTGGTAAAGCAGTAACGGTTTGGAACCAGCTGTCATTCCTGGTTTCAGAACCATTACGATTCGCCTTCAAAGACCTTGATGCTTCAAGCTTTCTGATATTCAGGCTTGCAAAGTAGCCTATAGGTTTGCATCCTACTGATTTGCCAATCCATAAAAATATTAAATATCTTCTATCTGTCTATACTTAAAATCTATTATCACACTGTTCTTATCAATCTGTTCTCTGATTGTTACTGTAAGAAACTTTCTCAATCTCTCAAACGTTGTGATCCAACGTTCCCGTTAATATGCGTTAAAATAATTTAATTTAAAAATCCGTTACAGTTAGCGTTTTCCTAGAAATCGAAATTAATTGATTTTTATCGATCAGGAAGTATAAAAATGTTTAACAAAAACCGTAGTAACATTTAGTTCTTACAACCAGTTTTTAATATCTGATAGGATGTGGCAACTACCTAGGTCATTGACTTAATTTTGGAACAGCTTTTTTTGTATTGATCTGTACATAATAAATATAACACGATATTTTAACACGATTTATCGATCGCCATCATTAAAGAAGTTTTCGTTAAACTTGTCGTAAAACTTTCTCAATTCTTCAATATATTAAAGAACATAACTTAAAATACCTAATTCACTTAACTATGTATAGTATAGTTAAATAAATTAGGTATTATCTCCCTCTTAGAAAAACGTTTTACTGACATCATAATAAAAAAGCTGTAGCTTTACAATTAATAACTTAAAAACATCTCCCTTTTACATTCAAAAGTAAACATCTTAAAAACTAGTGTCGCTACAACCCATGGTCTAATCTCTACCACATTTTAATATTAGTGTTGGCTTCATCGCAAGCCTGTCAACGTAGGTTCGATACCCAGCTGTGCACCAATCGACTTTTATTCTATGTGCGCATTTAAAATTAAAGTCGACGGTATTCGTCGGTAGAAGACCATGCTCATGAAACAGATTCAGCAATCTGAGGCCCAGTCTAAAAATGGTTGTAACGAGACTGATTTATTTACATTAGATATCTAAGTAAGTACTTAGAACCTGTATGAAATAGCAGTAAACATAGATGTGAAATGTTGGAGCCTCGGATAATCTATGAGACAGCTGTAGCTGAATGCAATCTGAGAGCGAGGCAGCGTGAAACGTGCTGGATTTATGCAGCTCTAGAATTGATTCCCCCGCGACAGAATGCTAATAAAATATGTGCATGTCTCTTGTGGAATACCTGCCACGACATTATGGGGATAACATTTTACTCCTTTTTAAGTATTTTCGTTTCTTAAAGATATCAGACGCTTATGTTTGTTATTTTTTCTTGGCTTATCTACCTATTACATAATAACATAGACCGCACAATATGTTCTGTTTCAATGCCGTGGGGTATAAATGCGCTGCTGGACGTTGAAGATACGCTGTTTCTAGCTCTTATAATAATAATAATAATTTATTGCCAGAATATGGTACAAAAATGTGTAGGATGGTTAAATCATTAGTTTCTTATATTCTGTCACACAATTTTGTGCATTAAGGATTTTTACATTTTACATTATTATTAGTCATATGAATTGGTCAATGGTACATATCACATCATACATTATTCAATTTATATCAACTACAGTTTCTCACGCCAATAATCATTTTTTTAATAATACATTTTTTAATACACCAAGTCGATTTTTAAAGACTCAAGTCTAATCGAATGATTTTCAAATTCTTTTGGGTAATTATTGTAAACTCTTATTTCAATACAAAAGGTGTTTTTCCTTAACAATTCCAGACTGATTTTTAGCACAGCCAATTTCTCCCCATGTCTACTTCTTATACTTTATGGTGACTTCTGCCAAGCCCAAAGTTTAATCATTCACTTCGCGTTCATATTTTTTGTTTAACACTTCTTAAGCACATCATAAACTGACAAAATTATATTATTTGTTATTTTTTTCGTTTTTGTCAAATTAGGGTCACCTGTTAGGTCAGAATAAAATATATTACTATAAATATGTAAACAATATCTCTAACCATTGTATAAAGATATAACTTTAGCTTGGAAACAATTTCCTTCGCTTACATGAAGAGCTTAAGATTCTCTTTGTGCACACTCAATCCGCCTACAATCAAAAGTCAGCGATGCGTACATCCTCCCTAGGATTAGTTCCCCTCGCTCGAATGCTAATAAAATGTACGAATGTCACTTTCCACTCGGATCATCCACTACGCCTCGATGGCACTACAGTGATTCAGGTAAAAGCCCGAAGGGAAACAAGCCAGAACATCCCCTTAATTACGTCCATTACGGGCAATACAGCCCGTTTGTATAAGGAGCTAGTCATGTTTATCCACTTGTAATAAGCCCACGTTATTTAATTAAAGACTTATAAGCGTCCCCTTTTATTAAAATCATTGATTTCCGTCTAGAATTGCATCTGAATTCAAATATATAATCCTCAATCGACAGCCTAGTTCTACTTGTCAGAATTCGAATTTCAAATAATTAGGTTTGTTTTAAATTTTGACAGAATGACGTGAACCTATGTCAACAATCATATTATACTGATAAAATTGACGCAATAGTTTCTACATACACGTATTATAATATCGGTGTGTCTTGTGATATCACAACATGTTGAAACTTACGTGCAATGACGCAAAATCCTCGTACGAGATTTGCACGGCATTGTTCGAGAACTTCCGGCTTGCAAAAAATGCGCCCCAGATTTCGCAAACAAAATAGCGGGTGATATCAATAGTTTTTTGTCCCGACAATGCCGTACGTGTCATCAAGCGAACATCGACCGCTTCGAGGACACGGACGAACCATGTTGGTTGTGAATTTAGAAACAAAATTGATCGTGGTAAATCCGATAGAATAAATGGAATCGAAGAAGTTTAAACTATTTTTACGATAAAGGTTACCCAATTCGAATTAGGGTCCTTCAAAAAAAGAGCGCACCAATTCTTAAAAGGCTGGCAACGCACACGCGAGCCGTCTGGCATTTAGTGTCCAGCGGTGTGATAACATCAGGTGAGCCTTTTGCCCGTTTGCCCCCTGTTCCATTAAAAAAAAATTTTGACGTTGTGACAAGCGAATGTCATATTATTTACATAAATACATTTTATTCATTCAATTGCTGAAAGTCTCTCGATACGTCGACACATAATTCCCTATCGCAGAAGTGTTCTAAGTTCTAACGTTGATATTCCAAGGGTATGGTGTTAGCTAGTATATTTTCACCTAGCATTGATCCCTACCATCTCTCTTACTTTGGCAGAGCTATCTTTGCCAATATTTTGCAATAAAGTATAATTTATCTTTCGCTTTTTAGATCATTCATAATTTGTAAAAATTATGCTAGTAAGTTAAAGTATAAAGCTGTGGTTGCCTGAAAGGGTCTGCTATCTCATATTAGTTACGTTAATTTTAATTCCTTTACTATATTACGTGCGAAAGTATTGTGGAAAATATTATACTATCTGCTCTTGTTTATATTATCTATAAAACGCTTTTTATCACATTATCTCTTCCACTTTAGAATTCATTATTGTTATGTTATAAATTAATAAACTTAACTCTCTTATAAAACGTAAAATAATCACAAAAATGAAATAAGTACATAGCATGAACGCGTGACCTACTGTCGCACATAACAGCGCTCAATTGCGTCTTAATTCCAACTATTACTGCTATTCAATACAGAATTAAGAATCGTGAATAGTTCAATATGACATTTCGTTAATTATATGACTTAATAAATAAATTGGATTTTGATAATTTTCACATGCAATAAATTCTATTTAGATTGTCTAAATCATATGTAATTTATTTAAGTACATATTTCTTTAAAATCTCTCCAGATTCGAAAATATCCACTCTAAATAAAAAGCCATCTTTTTTCGAAGATGGCCGCCAGCCATATTGATAAACTTTCCCTGTTTGTTTGTACAGCCTATTTCTCGCTCCAGGCGTTAGTGGGTCATTTGGTCATTCAATCACAGATACGGTAGTCTGTTATTCTTACACTTTCGATGTTTATTTAAGTTCCATCAGTTTATATATTTTACTTTAGGCATCGTTATGATGCTTTAACAGATACATACGCGAATTAACGAGCGATACCCCAATGTTTTTAACGTGTGCGTAAAAGACGACGTGTGGACACCAGTAGATCGCCCTAGACACCGCTCAATTGAAGTGTAGGAGGATCTCCTGATAATCGCCAGGAATTGGAAGAACCTAGAACCGGTCAGGAAGAGCTGGAATATTATTATTTCTGAGGCGAAGACTTGGTCGCAGACCCATTGGAGTGAGTGAGTATGGCAAAGACAATTGTCAGTAACTGTACTTAACATTTGTATTAGTTATATACATTCATTAACTGAAGAGAAATATAAAAATATAATCCACCAACAAAACATCCCTATTTCAATAAAGCTGGGCTATTAATTCTGTTTTACAAAATTCATTTTCATTAATGACTGAAAAATTGTTTGCGCTCCAAATGAACAGTGAACTCAATTGAATAATGAATAGGTCGAATTCGCTAAATAGCAAGTAGGTATTAACAAATTACATTTTTAACTACCCGCGTGAACTACGTTTCGCCGTAACAAGATTTTTCTTAGCCATCCTTTTCAGTAGCTACAGAACAAACATATAGAGAACATTTTGCAATGCTTCCCCATAGAGGTGGTTCGCTTTACATTAATTGATATTTCATAATCATAAAAATTATAAAATCCTTTCTCAGAGTTCAAGGAATAAATAAAATAACTCGAATTGATCCAGCCGTCTTCCAGTGTTACGTTGAAGGCTGGTAATGCTGAAGATAAAAAAAGATTTCACCAAAATAATATTCGTTTTAGCTTAAATACCACATACTATTTGTTATTTTCTCTGTGTAAAGGTGAATATAGCAGCGTATAATCACCTTGATTGTTAACATGCAAGGCAGGTATAGATCTTTACGCATAAATAACAATTCATCATCTATGTATATAGTGCATTGTTATATTGTAGGCACGTTACTGTTTCCCTTCATTGTTACTTGCCGTTTTCACATAATAGTCTACATAGGCGTACATAGAAGTGAACCTTTATGTAGGCACGAATTTCGTTCGTTTCCAATGTTTACAATAATTATAAACAAAAATTAAGTCTTACAATAATTGCGAGGTTTTAATCATGTGCGTTGTATATACATTAACTGAACTTTATATATATATAAATATATATATATATATAAAGATGATACCACATAATGTCAGAAGGCTCGCAAGCGCGCCGGCCTTTCAAGAATTGGTCACATCTCTAAGCAATGAATCTATTTAGGTTCATTATACTTGAATGCAACGCGGCCCGTTAATATGTCATCGTGTGAACAATGAATGTTTTGTTTTGTTCAAAGATGATGAAAATAGAAGTATGCACTCGTATTTACTCCATACTGAACAATATGCTTAAGCAAACAAATCCTGTTTTAGTTTGTTTTGATATTCTAGATGTATCCCTTCCTTATGTTCCTTACTTTCATGGCGACAGCGAGTGTCTTTAAACTAGATAATTTTATTAGCAAGAAAGAGGGACGACTAATTTCAAGAAATACTGTCAAACGGCTATGTAACAAAACATTTGTTAAGGTACATGTTTCAAGTTAATAATAAGCTATTTAGTATATACCGCACTTATAAACTGTACTTCACAGCTTCAAACAAAGAGTTCTATTTAAACATCTCCATCGTAAAACCTCCACCATATACATATAATTCGTGTCATGTTTTTTACCGCTGTTTAAATTTAGAACAAATTTACGTATCGTTCAAGTTATTGGAATTTTAAATAAAGAATCTGGAGACACTGTCAAATTTTGTCAAAATCTTCGTGACAAATTTTGCTTGTCTTTATTTATTTTGTTAAATTCAATTAGCCATATTTAATACTTAGTTTTTTATTAATCACAGTTTTACAAGTCAGCATTGTGTATTTGTACAGTATTGTAATAAACAGTGCAATCAACATTCTAGACTTAATGAAGTAATAAAATTATTCTTATTGCACTTTCGTTTTATTAAACTTTCGAGTAATTAATATCAATGACACATCATTACAATAATATTTTCGCTTTCAATACAAGAGCAATTATATAGCGTGTATATACAAAGACGAAATTTTGACCTTTAATCTCGTATAGAAAAAGCATAAAACTATTTTTAGATTTTGTGCACATGTATATTTCGTTAAGAGTACACTACTCTAATATGTCAAAACATATTGAAGGATTACCAAAATCATTCTTAACACGAAATCTCGACTCTGAATCTAACCTTAAATCTTACTATAAGAAATGATCTAGGCAACAAAGTATTGACTATCCTTATTATTTATTGAAATATAAAACAATTATCTTTCTAAAATATTAAATCTGTTACATTGTCAAAAGAAATCCTAGCAATGTTAGCATCAGTGATGAACGTTTTTGTAAAATTTCATATTTTTATCATGAAATAGTTATCACAATTATTTGAAATACAATTTGTAATGCCTCGCGGTGATATACTTTGTGATGAGTCATATCTCTAGTTCGCTTCATGCACAAAGAATTTAATAAAAATTACCAACCGTCTTTGAGGCTTCATTTATTATTATTAACAATGCAGTAGAAACATAATAAATACTCTCCATGCTCAATAACATATATTTTATACTAATCTATTTCTAATTTAGGAGTGGAGAATTGAAGTCGTTAATAATGAATGTGCAAATTCTGAGTAATGATTAATTATGGAATGATTTTGGTGAAAACTTCCGAAAGATTCAAATTACAGCGTAATGCAGATACTTTCTCGCCATTAAATTTGGTAATTTTGTCTTGAAAGTGTAATTTTCTTGTCATTTTTGAAATTAAGTACTCTTGTACCTGTGATTTTGGAATAAGATAACATTATTTAGATTTTTAGATTTTAACATTAATTTTCTTGTCACTTTTGAAATCACACTTTTACCTGTGATTTTGGAACATTTTTTTCTGGTACTGTATTTCTGTTTGTTTCGTCATTTGTTTTTTTTTTGAATAGGCTAGTGGGTGATCAACTATATCTAACACGTGGCTTAGACTTTGCATATGCTAGTATCATGACGATGCTTTCCTTCACCGAAGATACGACCTACGAGATAAAACCACTTGTCCAACACCGCTCATAAGATGCATGTAGATGCATCTAAATAAGATCTAACTGAAGCAAGATCAACAAAAAGCAACGAAGCAAAGTTCAACACTGTGTCATCGTGTATTAGCTCAGGCTCCCGAAACTTGGCCCATAAATGCCTAGCGTAATTCTCAACTAAACTGTTTATTACGAGAACTTACCAAGATATGATGATATGCGAATAAATTCTATTGTGCTCGTACTTGCTACAATTCTAATAAACATTAAATGTACACTTCATTCGCTATAACTCAAATTACATTTAAAAACGGATGACCTATTCAAATTTAATATGAAATTCCTCCTGCCCGTTTTTCCCCTGTTCTATAAAACAATAAACAATTCTTAAAAGGCCAGCAACGCACTCGCGAGCCCTCTGACATTGAGTGTCCATGGACGGCGGGATCGATTAACTTAAGATGAGCCTCCTGTCAGTTTGCAACCAATTATTTATAAAAAAAAACATTAAAAGGGACGCAACGCACTCGCGAGGCCTCTGGCATTGCTTGTCCATGGGCAATTACCAACAGAGGAGCCTCCTGACCGCTCACTGTTCTATATTTAAACCACGTCCTTCTGCTTCTATTTTTAAAACCGTCTGCTAAATCGACTTTAGACAACAAAATCAATAAGACTATTAAAAAAGAATCATAAAGCTATCAATAAAAACTTAATATTACTATTATACGTAACCTCATCTATCCTGAAGATAAAAATGCATCTGGCGATAAGAAAATCCAAGTTTACGTTTCTATGCGAGTTAAATTTATAGCCGTTCATAATGAGGTAATATTTCATGGTCTGAATGAACACGTGGAAAAGGATTGTAACGAGTAATAACTTGCAACATTAACTCCAAGTTACTATCACATCAGTTTGTTATGTAAGCGTTAATGTTTATTTACATAAGAGCGTTTTGAGCGGATACGGCGTGCGACTCACATTTCTTAGACCGTAGGTTCGATGCCCGACCATCAACTTAAATAAAACTCGCTAGTAAGATGGAAAACATCGTGAGTTGGACCCAAAACGTTGTTAGCGTCTGTCAGGTACAGAAAGTCACTTGCCACGATAGGAAGAAAGTCGATAACAGATATAAGATATGGTGTCAAGAGTGTGTAAGGACCTAGACTGTGATGGCGATCCCCACATGGACCGACCCAGTAAAGACCCTTACAGGCCTTAGTTAATGAAGCTAATATTAACTAATAAGATAGAAAATAATTTTGTATGATGATTTGATATTTTAAATGTGCCGAGAGTTTTTACGCCGGCTTTTATTCTCGGCCTATATTCTGTTTTCTTTGCCGATGATTCGGGATGTCTACCGATACAAAATTGAATGATTGGAATAAGTGATACCTGTATCTTATATTCCACAATAAACATATTTTATGTTATTTTTATACAAACGATTTTCCAATAGTATTAGTCATAATTAATTTATTTGGCACAAGGTTAAATAATGTGTAATTGTAACAATTTTATTAGCTCTTATACTCACAAATCAACAAAGATATTCATACCTACCTACTTAAATTCCAAACGCTCTATGACCAACTATTTAAGTTATTTTAAACTGCAATTAAACGTATATCGAAAATTCCTTGAATTTAACCATTCGCAGCATATGTAACAACGACCAACGTAAGTAAAAACAATCAAAACAAAACAAAAAACAAACGATGCATCAATAAATTGAACGCAATAGTGACTGACATTTTTTATATTGGCTTATTTACGCCCTTGTATTGCGGATGACATTGACATTGACAGCTTGTGACATTATACACACGAGTGTAATCTGATTTTGTATTAAAACAATTACAACCAGCTTATTCAATTATTATCTGAGTTCATCAGTTTACATAATTATGGTAACAATTCACACATCCTGATAATGCCAGAACTGAGTAATATAATTATTTAGTTTTTTAACTGAATCAATTTCATGGATTGGACCGTGTTGCATCAGTTTAGACCTGGTTTCTGGTATTATAATTTGGTTCTTACAAGACATACAGAAATATTCCTTCTTAGGTTTACCCTCAGAAGAACTATAACGTCGTTCTAGCTAGGCTAGGCTACTAGGCTAAAGTTCTCTACTCTAACTTGGAATGTCACAAAAGACTGCGATTAGATTATTATTAGAGGAGATACAGGAATTAAAAACAACCTTAAACAATTTTATGATGCAACGAGCGACTATATACCAAGCGATCTTTTGCTAACAACCCGATCAACGATAATAAATTAAAAAAACTACTTTTACATGCATTTGTCGCGCTCCTAAACAAGACTGCTATGGTTACATTAATACAAACCACAGCGGTTTTTAAATGTAACATATTGTGATATTCTTACTATATTATTTTGTAAAATAAAGAGAAAAAATAAAATATAAATGAATAGTGAAGAAGCAATACAAAGCGAAAATGATATAAGAATTCATTAATCTAAATCAAACAAAAGCATAGAATTACAAAACAGTCAACGTAAAAGATTAGGTTATTAAAAATGACAGTAAATTTATCTCACCAAAACCTATTTTAATAAAAACTGGTAGCCGACGTCACGTTCTTACCGTTAAAGTGCGGAAAGTCCCAAAAGGATTTAGAGATTACTCGTCCCTGAAGGTTAAAAACTTTCGAGCTTCACCTCGCAATTCAGAAAACGTTACGGACTTTAAAGTCGATACTAACAAAATATACCTTCAATTTATGTGTAGCTCTAAGAAGTCGAGAATTAGTTTTAAGTGTAATTCTCGTGTGACAAAAACATATTAGATGATATACGGGAGCCGTAGTTTGCACTCAAGCACCCTTCGAGTTTAAGGTGTCAGACAACATTGGTGTCTCTTACGCAGAGCTATCCTTTTCAAAAACTATTTGCAATAACTTATAATTCATTTCTTTCGCTTTTTTTGGTTACTATCATATAAGTGATAAAATAAAAATAAAATAAAATACGTTTATTTTGGAACATAGGATCATAAGAGTATCACTTATTCCACGTCATTAAATTCAAGCCTGTTCAAGCCTAACCGCCGCCCATGGATACACTCAATGCCAGGGGGCTCGCGAGTGCGTTGCCGGCCTTTAAGGATTGATTCGCTCTTTTCTTGAGGGACCCATAGTGTTGGTGCGCAGCAAAACCTGCCTTAAAACACCTAGTGAATTTTCCTATTGAAATTTTATTCTACAATCTAGATGACTAACTTTTGTAATAAATAAACACACAAACAAACATATAGGTAAAATAGAAAGGAGAATTACTGACTCCAGACGAACCAACAAGCAATCAATTTTTCACTATTCATTTATGACAGGTACATAGAGTCACCTCATCGTAATAAGCTTACGGGAAAAACTTCGAAAGATCGTCAATCTTGCAAAAGTTCAAACCAAGTTAAAACTCAAACAGCCACTCGCAACATCGAAAACGAAATTGAAAGAAGAATCGATACAACACGAGTGAAGCAAGTCACTTCACTTTGTGCAAACTAACCTTTACAGAGTTAATGAGATATTATGTGATAATTCCATTAAAAAAATTAAAGCCGTTTATACACTTAACTGACAATTCTAATAGATAAATAAACAATTGTTTCTTGAAAATTGTATGGTGACGTTAGAAATTCCTGCGGAGGAAGGAAGCTGTACTGTTTCTTCAACCTAAAGGGATCATCATCAACCAGCATTACACTGACAGGCCGGCCTAAAGGCGTGGTGAGGTTGTAAAGTACTATATATCCTAGCCAGAACAACATCTATAGCGCGTTTCAGGGAATTACGTCATCGCAGAGTTCTGTAAGAGAAGATTGTAGATGTCGCTACTCACTACGAAATTGCTAACGACATATCAATGTCAAAATCATCAACTAAGTGTCCAATTATTGTTTAGTGGCTATGTTAAGTAAATTCAGTTGTCTTATAGTTTGGCAGGCACGCTGCAATGGAGGGGGAAGGGAGGGCGTACGCGACGTCACTACTCGCAGTTCACTTGCAAAAAAAAATAGAACACGCTTGTAATCACTTTACTACGCAGGCAACTAATCTCCTGCAATAATCAGTCGCCTTCCACACTTGTTTTCTACTAATCACTAATCACCTGGACTAATCACTCGCACTAATCAATAATCAAAGTGAATACAGGCCTTTAGGTCATAGGCAAAGATGAAGTCATTTTGGCGACAATTTCAATATAAAACCATAAATATAAAAAAATATCAGAAACGTGTTTCTTATTGAGATCATTAAATGTCTTTGTGTGTTATTTATAGGCGAACAAACACGTAACCAATTGTATGTTACAAAAAACAGAAACCTGTAATCTTAGGAACCAATTATAAACAGAATGCAATTTGTGAGGATGACCTAGATCGGAGTTTCAAGCTCACTGACCTGGATTGGAAGGCTGTATCTATGGATATTCAATTAGACCTCACGTTTTAAATAAAACCCTTTGTCTATTTCGCTGTAATGTCTTTTTACTTGAGATCTCAAGTTTGCAATTTTACTACAGATAAAACTGCTTTTATGGAGATTGCAACATTTAGCATTCTATATACACAAATATTTTATTAGTTTTGCATAACACAAGCATGTACATACTCAATACCACGCCCATATTCTTTAACTTAAGTAACACAAATGAAATAAAACATAATGGTGAGATATATTATGTTAAAATTTACTTCTAGTTTGGCATGATACACTATCTCCATAAAAACCAAAATAGATTATATGTGTCAAATATTAAATGTATATCTGATATACCAAACTATCTTCTAAGGAGGAACCTTACTATCACTTTATATGTATTTAAGGTCCTTAGAGGTACAATGTATAATGCGGAAATGTTGGAGAGATTGGGGCTGCGAGTTCCCAATAATCACACTCAGCGTTGTTAGCGGTCGAGTTGCTTGCAGTGGCTCGAGCGCGTTCAAATTTACTCAGTAAAGACCCATTAACGCGTGTCTTGCGCACCCTGTATGTTATTGCAAGTAATACGGACATAATATTTAGTTGCACTCTGGCCGAATTCACAAGAAATGAAAAATGTATTATTACTTACTTAGTTATAAAAAGGTTGAGATTTTATGTTGTCTTGTTTGTCTTAGTTTATATTACTTTTAGTAATTTTTATATTACTTTTTTTTGCATTTGTATTACTTAAGTTAAGTACTGTAAAAATAGAAAATAAAATAAATAAATCGTAACATTCGAAGTAATCTTCGTAACTAAAGTAAGAATATCGAGAACATAAAATAAATCTGCGTATGATAAATATAGTGACAATAAAACATTATTATCTAATTAAAATATTCAATAAAGAAATCGCTACAACTTTTAAAATATTCTGACAGAAATTGATATTTAAAGCATTTTTAAGTAAATTTCATACCAAATCAGACAGATGTTTAATTCGCTTGCTTGAGAAAAATCTAGACAGCCTTGTGGAGGTCACTATTTAGAAAAAGATGTAAGACAAAATAAAATAAAAAATTAGCGTCCAACATACTGGATATGCTGGTTTTATGCAAGAAATTTACCAAATAAACATATCAATTATATTTTATTAATGACTTAATATCAACTGATATCCTATTTCAACTTGCCTCCTGCTGATAGAGGACGCATCTTTGTTTTTATTTTAATTTAACTACTTAAGATGTCCGGCAGTAAATGTAGAGGCATTTCCTATATATTTTAATTTTTTGACGTTTGATACCATGACATCGAAAAAATGGTCAGTTAAGTTTTTCACCAGAAAAACTTGTAAATGTTATAGTTTTATATTAAATAAATATATATATATATCAATACATAATAGCTTCTTGTTGATTGATGAATTATTTAAAATAATTTTTGGTTTTATTTATTTTTATAGAAACATCTGTCAACAAAGCAAGTTTGACAGTTAAATTTCAAGACATACATAGGAACCTCAAAAAATATCGTTCTTTCATTCGGTCTTGCTATTCAAATACGTTTCAGTTTATAGGAGGTGACGGTGCGAAAAAAGCGATTGACTTTAGGTACCTAAACTCAACTGCATCTCAACTAGATTGAGTTTTAAGAAAGTTCATGGCAGGCCCCCTGAAAGAATGTGGCAAGCTCTCAAAGACTGCAGTGCAACAAAATACTAAACATCATATAACAACTACAGTCGTTAGGTTGCCAAGGTCAAACGAAATGATAAGATATCTGTGAGATTCGTTATCTAACAAGCAAGCTGAGCAGAATTTTAAAATGTTCGAATTATTTGCAGTCAAAAATTCTTGACTTTTGTTTGTTTGCTGAAGGTATAGAGACGCATAGAGACACGCCTTACTGTATTCTTATCAGTAATATCTATTATTAAACTTAATGATATATGAAGCGACCGTAACGAGTGGGGTTAGATTGGCAGCGCAAATTGTAATTCGATTTGAAATGGGTTTCTGCCTGTTCAGGTGTTACCTGACGGACACAAAAAGGTAAATTGTTCTTCAACATATATTACCAATGAAGAATGTACAAAGCTACCTCTGATCCCTCAAAATGGCTCAAGCATGCTAAAACATTTACTTTGCTGTTTTAAATGGACTCAATAGTACTAATAAAATATCTATTTTCACTATTGAGTATTAACAAGAGAAAAAAAATCACCAATTAATTTTTAATACATAGACGTCTGTGTAAGTTATAAAGAGGTTTACGAGAGATATAGAGAATTACTGTAAAACCCTTCATAACTTAAAAAGGACTGCCACTAATAACGCTTTATTAAGGACTCAATCGGGAGAGCTGGAGAAATTTAATTAAACGGCAAGGGACAGAAAAGTGCCTACACAAAACTTGGGCATACTCGGCTATACTCTGTGGAACACAGCCAATTACTTAGCGAACAGCAACATCAACGTGCCTAGTCACTCTGGGGATAGGCAACTCAGTAAATAAATAAATACACATACATGAAGATTAAATAGTTGAATAATTTACACAATTACTAAGAAATTGCTCTTGTTTTACCAGCAGTGACGGAGATCAAACAATTTCTGAGGATTTAAAAACAAAGTAATTAGGTCTGTTTCGTGAATGCCTTCTATGCCTGACACATGACAAGGGCGTAGAACGGAACTGGCAAAAATCTCTCCGCTACTCTTTAATCGCGAAGTTTTTTTACACAATGTTTGTAAGGAGCTGCAACCATTACACCATGTTACATATGCCATCTTGAGTCTGATTATAACTAAGCCTGCATTACAGTATTCAATTTAACTAAAAATCAACAATTCTTTTAAAAGTAAAAATAAATTTTGAACACTATTTTTAACAACAAATTCAAAGTAACAATGAAATCTTTATATATAAAATTTTCGAAAATCAACAAGAAACGACCGCAAAAGGAAACATAATATACTCAGTTAACCTGTGAGTTACGAGTTGTAAATCAGAACTTACTGAACCAGAACCTACCGCAAGTAATGGTTATTGCTTTTCTTGATTTATCCTTGTATAAAGTATATAAGAAACACGTATTTAGAACTCAGAGATTTCATTAAAAAAAAACTTTTTAATATAATGCTCTACTAGCTATGAAACACTCAAAGAGAGAACAGTATTGAAGTTTTGAATTTGAAATAATTCAAGTGTTTATTGCATAATAACTTCATAAATATATTTAATTGTTACTAATTAACTTAATTCACTTCCAGTCTGGTTAATTGTAATTCTTGTGTTTATATATGCTTTATTTAATTATCAAAATACCTTGACACTTTCTGTACTAATAAAATACACAATTATTATTTAGTGAAAGTCTTTCTCTTCATAGAGACTATCACTTAGACACTTTCTTATGTTAAAGATCCTTTTTAGTAAAGCAGTCAGCAGATTCTTTAGTTAGTTTTAAATTACTTATTAGACTGTCAGTCTAGATGGTAATGTTAAATGATGTCATTGTGCAGGGAATAATTGTAAAAAGATTTTTTTACTTTCCCGGTTTCCTAATAAATAATTATTTTACATTTACTGCCAGTTCTCAAATCGCATAGAATCATGGCAATGAACTCTCCGCTACTCTTCTCAATCGCCAAGTTTTTTTGTGTTACACAATGTTTGTAAGGAGCTGCAACCATTACGCTTTGTTCCACATTACCTCTTTACTAATTAATAGTAATAATATAAATTAAAAACAGATTTGTCTCATATTTTCAAGGCCTGTCATCAGATCCTCTATCAGCCGGAAGGACCCAGGAAGCATGGTGAAATAGGAACGTGCTCTTACAGAACTTACATTCTCGTGGGAAAAACACGCAATTGCATAGTCGAAATGTCTAACATACAAATGCATACACGAATTCAAGTACGAGCAACAACACAAGTATTCAGTCACCACAAGCATCACCCGTTCACGAACATCAAGCGTGGTCAGCCATCAGGCCCCTCGCCATATTTTAGGGAGAGACAACCCGACGCATGGACGCCGCCACAAGCAATGATATTTAAGCGAGCATGACGATCCTTGAAATGTGAACTTGGGTTACATAAGAAAATAATAATAATACAAATTGTACTGAAATATTAAGAGTACATACAAATTTTAAAAATAGATTTATTCCGAAAGATTAATTAAACTTACATTTATACAATTTATACATTTATACATATCTAAGAGCCTAAAACTTCACACGACAACCTAAATCATAATTCTGTACTTTTCCAAATAGGCCAATGATTACATAATAACAACGTCAAGTGAGCGAAATTGGACTGACAATCGTTCAATATAAATACAGTCGGGAGTTAATCGACAAACTGTGTACGGACGTAGGCAATCTCGACCGCGGTGGCTTCAATTAAGCCGACACGAAACAATCCTTTGTGAGCCACTATAATATGCTATTTAACATAAGGTATATATATTAAATGATGCGTTTTTAAGTAATAATAATCCAGCATCGCTACCTTTGTGTGTGTGCGTTGCCCACCTTATAAGAATTGGTACGCTCTTTTCTTGAAGGAACCTAAGTCGAATTGGTTCGGAAATACTTCAGTGGTCAGCTGGTTCCACAAAGTGGTGGTGCGCGGCAAAACCGGACTTGAAAAACGCGCTGTTGGGGAACGGCGGACGCCGAGGTGATACGGGTGAAATTTCGTATTCTGCCTCGACGCTGCCGATAATTAAACTCAGCTGCAGGTATTAATCCGAACAACTCCTCTGAACACTCTCCATGGTAAATGCTGTAAAAGTTGCAGAGTGACCCCACATCTCTACGCAACGCCAAAGGATCAAGCCTCTTAGCCGATTGCCCCGTTTAAAAGAATAAGGTCTCAGATTGGATCCGTCTCTATCTAGATTTTACGTTTATATCAGCTGTCTGGATCTAAGCATGTCGATTTTTTAGTTCTTAGACGCGTTATCTTACGATGTATTCCTTCACTGTACTGCAGATTTTTGACGCTATTGATTGACGCCAGTCTACCGACTCTGATATTTTTTTTAATAAATTTGATTTTTGCTCTCAAATATCACACATGACTGGGTACAATGAGACACCAATAAAATAAATTATATACACTTGGCTAATGACATGAGAACTGAAGATGGCGCAGCGCTAACCAGATAATGCAATTTCCTCACAATCGAGTACTATTTCTTCTCTTATTCAACTATAATCTTTCTAATAGTAAGCCTAGCGATCAAAAGCAACGAATAAACTATAAAATTCCGTCCCATCTAGTAGACGGATGTCTGTCATTAATTGCTTTCGTTGAGAACTCATCAAATGAAGGAAACGGCCGGGAGGCCAGCTTTTAATTCTCCACTGACCTCTGATGAAACGCCTATTCATTCAGTAAAGTACAACTTTATTATAACGAAATGTATTATAATTAATATCATTGACGAAAAATATTTAATAATTTTCTGTTAAAAAAAATCTCCCTTTGACGCAACTCTTCTTTTCGAAGACACTTTTCTTAAAGCCATCGGAATACTTGGCGTTGATAAATCGAACAACATTCAATTTCACGGTTTTGTATGTAAACAAGGCAAGACGGTACTTCACTCCGATGATAACGCATAATACGTACAACAAAGTCTAGGTTGTTAGATACAACAAAATACTAATATGTGGCCATAACTAGACTGTTCTGTGCTGTTAAGTATTTTCGATGACATGACGATTGTCGTTTAATAATCCTATCTACTATAGATGCTTGTTAAATAGTCCCACCACGTACTAAGTAACTGTCAATGCCGTCGGCGGATTAACTAAAATTGTCTTCCCACAAAATGTAACAACGAGATGAAAAATTCAAAAATACGCGCCAAGTTAGCCTCCTCAGTACGCCGCCTCACGACGCCACATTGTTACAAGGTAAGTGGCGTATTATGCAAAATGGAACGTATGCAGGAGACGCACGTTCAAAATAATGCTTATGTACTATGTAAATAAGCTTTGTATAAAATGCACCGCCGGATTATATAGAGGTCAGTTGGTAACGTAGCTCGGGGTATATAATATAAACCTCGTTTAGTTTACAAATGAGGGATGCCCCAAATGGCGATTGAATAATTTTATTTTCTGTTTAATATTAATATGTGTTTCCTGCTAAATTATTGAGCAGGAAACACATATTATATATTATTGCCAATGAGTTTTATTTATAAGATAAATAAAACTCATTGGCTTTCTATTTGCCTGGGAAAGATTATCAGGAGGCAATAAGGCCTCCCGTTTCCCTCATTATTATTTAATAATCCATTACTGATATTTGCAACGTAGTATCAAATTAATAATATAACTTTAATAATAATAACTTTTATTGGCCGGTATCGCTAACATGGATATAAGTATTGCCAGTAAATAAAAATTTACCATTATAAAGGCTATAGTTAGACATGCAGGCGAATATTGAAATGTCATACTTTAATAATTAAACAATGTATCTAGAAATTACAGTGTCATGTCAGTCTGACATTTCAAAATGGCGACGATAGTACCATTTCCAGCCGCCAAAAAATTATGTAGCACTGTACGACATTTTGACACCAAAGGTTGGCAAAAATGTCGTATGTGTCATTGAAGTTTAAACTGTTTTTCTCACACAAATTAAGCCATTTACATAACTTAGTCAATACCAACTACTGTCAGATACGTAGTGCAGCGCACACCTAGCTCCACTGACCTAATTCTGTTATGAAACAGCTGGCCCCTTGTTGCCGAGGGAAAAATATCTCCCGCATTGATTCAATTTACATTTCCATCGTAAAATCAATATTTGTTAAACGATTTAATTATGTAATAACTAATTAATTAATGTATTTAAATTGAGTCTATTCGGTTGGAGTTATCAATATTAAAAAATTGTTAAAACTGAACGCAACCACCTAACATTACCTACATAGTCTATGATTATACAGATTGTCATTTGTCAGCGTAATCTGTCGTATTATTTGTATTGTCCCTATTTGTGCTTGGAATTAAAGGGGTCCGCATCTTTTGTCTAAGTCAACCCTGTTTTATTCATAGTTTGTAACAAAAATACATTCTTCACAAGCATGACGTAGATTTTGTATCCGTAACAATTTTAAAATTTCTAAGTACTTAACACTTTGTGTAATTAAAACAACGCTCTGCAAGTCAAACCCTAACGCAGCCAAGCCCATTGGGTGACGGTACAAACAGTGCTAAATTCCTAGCTAATAGGATTCCTAGCTAAATCAATTGAAACAGCACAGATGTTATCTATATGCAAACAAAACAAATAAAATAAACTTACACCAAACTAGGATTAGAAGTTAGACAGTGTATAGAGATAAAATCATATCTGTACTGCTGTCAAAATTAAGCTTAGACGTTGTTTCACAACCTTTCTTAATGCACCTTCAAACATATTATAAATGTAAGGTAATCTACCTAGCCTATCTTTCCCGACTTAGGCGTACCAATTCTCAAAAATGAACTCGCAATCTATGGGCGGGGAATTACCTAACATTAGGTGTTCCTCAAAAGTTTTTATACCTTTCATAGTAAATATTTGTCACGGAAATCTAGTAATAAATTTAGCCAACGGAAGAAAAATGATAAATTACGTAGAAAACGCAACTCGTTGCTAACCGCGAACGCTAGGCCTACTGACCTCATTACTTCGTCCAACCTTTTGTTCATGGCTTGAAAAATATGCCTGCATTGATTAACTTAACTCGCAATTATATGCAATATGAGTGCTATGTACATATAGCCTTCGCTCACCTCGTTTTGTAGTCAAGCGAAAATATAATACATGTCGCTTGAGAATTACTGTTAGTTACATTTATTATAAAATGTTTTTCTTTATTAATAGCTTTTTATACATCTCATTCGCTTTAGGTATCTGTGTGCCATTTATTTATTTACAACCCATGCATTGCCAAACTCAGACTAATAACAACATAAAATCACAATAAAAAAACAATTACTTCAAAACAAAATTGCCTAAATGCTATTCTTTAATCCCCGCCAAGTATACCCTCAAATCACAGTATACTAACTACCCCCATACGCTTCACAAATAGGTCGCTCTCCGGTGAAGACTCGAGAACCCATCAAGCAGCGAGAGTAACGGAGGAATGGGAGCTTGTTAACGATGGACAGTGCGAGCCGAACGCACAGCAAAAAGGTTGTTTCTGGCAGCGGTAATAATTATCCGGAACGTACAGACTTATGATTACTGCTAGCAAATATGCGCTTTCCGATCCGTTTTAACGCTTAAACCAGACCACAGCCCCTACGCAGCAGTAATGAATTATACCCTATTTACCCCCATCATGAACCTAGTAGGGTAGGAGTAAGGAAAAAAATTGCACCTTCTTTTATATAAATTTCTAAGGAACTTTGACTTCATGACATGAATTAATGACTACACTTTACTAGTCTATACTACCATGTAACTTCTGCTGTTTCTTTATTTTGGCATATAAATCTTCTCAAATTTCTTTCTCTTTTTCGTTTATTGTACCTTCTGTACCAGTTTAAGACTTTTCTGTTCCTCTTACCATGTGCCTCGCTCATTTTCGCTTATTATTTTTTTTCATAAGAAGACTACCTTTCCTTATATCCTTAAATTCACGAATAACCCAATACAGAAAAAGCGGTAATATTTTTCTTGTATTAAGATACTAAAGATAAATTCTAGGCTAGCAAGGAGTATACATTTCAATAAATTCTTTTATCGCTGACCAACTGCTGTAAAGCATTCAAAGCTTCAGTTACTAGAATAAATTCGAGTTTATTTTTCTTGAAAACAATTTAAACTTTCGGTGACGCTTAGAACTAATAAATAACAGACTTACATATTAGGGACCATTCAAGTGTTACGTAATCAGATTTACTGCAATTTAAACCCCCCCCCTCTGTTTCTCTTGTCAGCAAAAGTAAGCAAAGTTCTCAAAAACAAAAGAACATGAACTTTTTGTAGGAAACCTCGGAAAAACATCAATCATAAACCATGTGAGGGTTATATGTAAAAAGTACATAATTACTGTTGACGTAATCAGCAAATAAGGAAATCAAAGTACCCCCTCCCCCCTACAGTGCTTACGTAATACTTGAACTGCCCCTTATGCGTTTATAACCATCAGTAAACCTGAGGTGTAATATGAGATTCTGACGACGAAAATATATTCTTTGATCACAAGAAAATTAGTCATGCGCGTATAATTTCCCGCACCTCTAACGGGGCATGGAACCTTTCTGTTTTTATTTTAACATCGTCTGCTGACTAGGGCGAAGTGTGTAAAACAAAAGACGAATCAGTAGTGTTTCGTTTCATTTTTACAGTCCAATCCCAAGAACAATGCACAATTGTACAACACCGTCGCTCCATACACCCATATTAATCAAACGAAATTAACCATCAATTCGTCTTTTCTTTTTTCATTATCACCCCAACCATCTTTACGTTCATCGTTATTTGTTGACCCTGCTATAAAGTCATGGTATCCACGAGGTAAGCAAGATTGTATACTTCTTGTTCCGACCAAGTTGCAATTCAAAAACCCCTACTATAATATAAATAATTTAATTATAAATTCTGAAATCAAAATGAGCTTAATTAGAACAGCGGCCTCAACCCGCAAAACCAAGGAGTTATTTTGAACGCAAACTGAGACAGGCAGGTGAGATTAAACAACTGAGTTTGCAACTTAAATAACGTCAAAACGTTAATCTTTAGATTAGACTATGGAAACTTAAGCCCTGGATGAGATTTAACTTTGAAGCAATGTATTTATCTACTACGTCTTGAGATGATCGTATGTGAATAATAATAACGGATTTTGTCTCCAGCTTCATATTAAGAAGTTTTTAACGCCCCTTCGGGTATATATTTACTAAACAATTACAAAGAATTATAAAAACCTTTCCTCTTTGTAGTATGATTTTATTTTCGAAATAGGCACAAATCATTTAACTGGTTAAAGATGGCTAAATTTAACCCGAATCTTGTATCAACATACAAAAAATGTCTGTGAAAATAAACAAGTTTTATTATTTTATTAACTAAATCAGTAAAACGATTATTCAAGAGAATAATACAAACAAACAAAAAAATAATATAGTTTTCATACACATTAAAAATCTATACATAATTTGAGCATAAACAAATAGAAAGCGAAAATCAGGCGGTGACCATACTTTGTTTATTTGCCGCCCACCGCCCGCCCGCCCGCCGTCTCACCAAGGTCGATGCCCTATCACTCGCCACTGGTTTCATCTAGCGTTGTTTGTCCGATAAATTATACATCTAACGTGACTTAAATACAGTTGCAAATAAACCTTTGAGGGTTTAACTTAACAACCGGGTACAAAAATATTTACTTATAACGTTGCGAAATATTCGAGTAATTCCTTTTCATTTAATCCTTGAACTGTGAAGAATCCTTCCTTCTTTCAGAGTTAAAGGAATAATATATTAACTTTTTATACTAAATACTAAGGTATTTTAGTCTGAAAAATCATAAAATATTACGTGTATGAAGCTACTTACTAAAAAAGTAGGCTAAGAAAAAAATATAGTAAGGCGAAACGGAGTAAAAAATAGTAAGTCAAGAATTACCGCTAAGTTGTCGATCGGCACGTATTTGAGCAGTGCTTGCCTAGTGGCTTGCGTGCTCGACATATCTTAGGTCGTAGGTTGTACCCAGCTGTGCACCAAAAAACTTGTCTTTCTATATTTACATTAAACACTCACTCGTACGGTGAAGAAAAATATTGTATCGTGAGGAAATACCTACCATGCATATTCAAGGAACGAAGACGGTAGCAAACAGCCACGTTTCATGCATCTTTATCCTTTAGTATATCAGTCTTGGTTCGCTTATAAGCCTCACAATACATAAAAAACGTGAGCTTAAAAAAAAATAAAAAAATAACTCCCTATATAGCGCATTACTTACGAAACATTTTTTTCACGTTATTCAGTAAATACATAACGTTAAATATTTTATTTAGAACAAAGGAGAGTAGTATAGCTGAATGGTGAACACTTTCCCGAGAGTTACGACAGCACAAATCAAATGAAGTGCCTATTTGTTTATTTGGTTTGCCGACAACTGTATATTACTTACTGGGAACTGTTTACGGAAACATATTTTTATATAGAATAAAAATTTGTACTAACAACAAAAATTCGTGTAACATTTAAGCCATATTTATTTATTTCGTTATCTTACAGCTAACATAAATTATATATAAAACAAAACAAATATACTAAACATATAGCCAAAGATGAAATACATAATACAAAAAAGGTTTCAAACATTTAAATACGAAAGGAAAAAATCAATAATAATTTAATATAAATTCAACTGAGTAATACGTAATATGACGGTGTGAAAGTGAGGGTAGACTCATGATGCAGGTAATTAAACAGTATGGATATTCTTAATAAACCTTTGAAGTATATTTCAATACTCAAATAGTGGTCGTTATATATGTATGGGCTACGGCGATTCAAAACTGATATAGGACTAATAGTACTTTGACCTTGAAACCGCCAGTACTCATTCACTGATACAAAGACGCTTTACACATAGGACCTTTTTCAGTTTAAATCAATTACCAGCGTCACGATCTCATAACAATGATAGGGACAATTACGGGCCATTGTCTCCTTCATAAACATCTATTTGTTCTAGGCGCGACGGACAGTCCCATGTGCAAAGGCTGTTTCAGCGCAGAGAAATCAGTCACCCACGTAGTCCTGCAATGCGAGGCTGTGGCTAAACAACGAACGGAAATCCTCGAAACAGTGAGGTCGCTCCGTGAAGCCTGTGAAGTGCCCAGGAGACTTCTGTGCTTCTGGAAGGATCTAGGCTGGCTAACGTCTAGTGTCTTGTCTAGTTGTGGAAATTGAGTCAATCTACCTAATGCCTTATAAGCATCACGCTACACAGACGCATAAAATCATAATTATCTAATATTTACCAACACAATTGATGTCAAGGTTAATTTTAAAATAAAAATTGCAGTTAGTTAAAGTTATACGCCTCGAATAACATAAAAATGAATTGTACCAGTTAGTGAAACATTGCGAAAAATATTACGAAGTGAAACTCATTGTTTTTCATTTGTCACTAGGCTTACTTAATCTTGGCAGCGTTATTTACATCGGATGAATTATCAAGAGCCGGTGACCGCAACGTCTGACGGCCTCTCCAACCCATTCACTGCATTTAATCACCCTATCATGTATTAAACAAAAATTGTGGCTCACTGCCATCGTCATTATGAATCGAGCTATTTAGCCCCGTCTGAGTTTTATATTGATTAAAACTTGTTTCTTTTAAATGATTTAGTTATATAATAATAACATACTTAAATAGCTCGTTATCATTACATTTATAAATTATATTTCCTGTTATAACTGACGAATTCGTACATTTTACGTAGAAATAATGCTAATGAGTATCCTTTCGTTAAATTAAATTATTAAATTATTATTATTTCACACACATATACATATTTATGACCGTGGTTTCTCCCGTATGAATTCGGACGAATCGTAGATAAAGCCTTCCTCGAAAAATAGACTATCACAAAAATAATTCACGTAGAATCGTTACTTAAATATTTTATTATACCTAAGAATTCAAAAAATAACAAAAAATGAGTCACATTGAAGCGAAACCAAGTATTAAATAACAAAGATTGGTGTACACTGCGTGCCGAGACATGGCCAGCGAAGCGTGATCGCCTTCAAGGCTCTACGATTTAGAAGCCTTCAGTGATTTCTATTATATAAAATCGTGAAACGCCTCGACCGGGTCAGCGAGTTATACCTAATACTATTAGTATCTCTATTAAATGTATATATGTAGATGTATAAATATGTCTTTCATATCTTTATTGAAATTTTACATTGCATTACATCTTTATATATATACTGTACGGTCACGGGACTCCTCTTAAACAGATGGACCGATTTAAATGAATTTGTTGTTTGCGTTTGGGTCCCCTGGATAGTTTACATTCATTATATCGTATTTATTTATACTGCAACCTAGATATTTTGTTATTAATTCATAATTGTAACGAAGCCACCTTAGTGTGTGTATATATTTGTAGTTACTTAAGTATATAATTTATTCAAAATGAACTATATACATTATACATACATTTATCACAAGGTATTTCCTGTTAAGTATATAATATAGAGGTCAGATACCTAAGGCAATCCACATACGTATTTATGTACTCAATCTCAATTAAAATATCACCATATCAACATAACTTTAATTCTCCAGTTCCTTGTCTAATGCATTAGCAATATGCGGTTCAAACGCTACGAAGAGGGCCGCACAATGGCCTGACAGGGGTTTTGAGTGAAACAACCGCCCTCAGTGACGTCAATGCTCTTCAAACTGATATCCCATTCAAGGATTATCGGGAACAAGGCAGCCACTGCAACTGGCACCACTGCTGAGCTGCTTTATAACTATCAATAACTGACACGCATAGATTAACTTTTATATCACGGTTAATTAAAAACCGTAAGGAGTTTCTTAAATATGGACCATTTATTGGTTCTTTATACAATTTTAATCATACAGACGACAATACATCGTCCTCCAGTTCACACGAGATAAAGCGTCAAAGTCGGCTTTGGTTTAGCTTTTCTTTTATACAAAGATACACTCTACATAACATTACACCCAACCTTCATAACTACAATAATTAAATACTAAAAAGTACGTTTTAAGTTTCCGAAGTAATTTATTTCTGCTAAGCTGTCGCTTTATTTTCCTAGCCCGTAAACTCCTTTGTCGGAATTATACGTACGTACTTTCTAAGAAATCCGTTGTTTTGTTTACAAATTGGGATTGCCTGCACGTGCTATCACGAAGATACCTCAATACCGCTAGATATGAACAAAATAAGTAAAAAACATAATTTACTGGTACAGGAAAAGAAGTTAGAAGAACAAACAGACTTTACGCAATTAGTAGCGTTCAAATACGAATAGCTTTTTATGTAATTACTATCACTGAAATTATTTATATTTCTCTCTCTCTCTTTTTATTTAACGACAACTTTTTATAACTTCAAAATGTACACAGTGCTTTGAATGTCGTTTTAAAGAGTATAAAATGTATAATCAAAATTTACATTAAGTACAATTACAGTTACTTAACTCAATACAAAAACTTACTAAATATAAATTTATTAAAATATTGTCGAAAAAATAAAAATATTTTTAAATAAGTAAAAACAATCCCTATTTACTTAATTATAAATATTTAACAACTTTTATATATTTAACCTGTAATAACCCAGCTAACGATCTAAATTCATCAAATTAGACGCTCCTATTAAAAATAATAAGCTTGGTACTGATACTGATAACACATAAAATGTTATATTAATTAGCATTGGCCAGGAAAACCACAGCCGGAGGTGGGCTATAGATAATGATACAGAAACTTCTAATTTTTATTCACGAACTACATATTATAACTTTTTAAGCCAATAGTATTTAAATGCCAGTATCAAATTTAAAAAATTCTCTGTCATATTTGTGGATATTTTATAAATGGATTGGACAATATTACTGATAACAGTTATTCGTAAAGTCAAATTACCGTGCTTTAACTCTTATTAAGGATTGTGTCTCTGTTTCTGTCAAGTTGTGTTTATGCTATGTTAAAAAGAAAGATAAGTACTTTAGGTTTTTAGTAATATAATTATATCTTTTAGAATTAACAAAAAAACGTTCAATTACATAATTGGGAAATAACTATAATTATAATAACAAAAATAAATAATATGCAACGTATTCGTTACGAAACGGAACTATTCGAGGCGACATAAGTCTCAATCTCGTGAGTATTGTAATTTTTCTATCTATAGAATGCTCTCTTTCCGTTGTATTCAGATAAGTTTAATGCCCTCGTAAAATAAAACTGCGTACATTTGTATCGCTATGAGATAATTTGACGTAGCCAAGGCGAGAGCCATGACACATTTTTCGATAAAAATGCTTTTCATATGAAAAAAATTCTGTACGAGTGAATTTCTATTACAAATTCGCAAATATAAAATAAATAGTACTTAACCATGATTAGTAGGTAAATATTACATGAATAAATAGTTTAGTATTTGTGTACTGTCCAACAAAGTCGACTTTAGATCGATAGATGTAATACATAATGTAATAATAAAACGTAATACATAAAACATATATACCTTATCCATAGTAAAATTTGGCAACCTTACCTCCACCGAACCAAGAAAACCTACATACTTAATACCACCAGTGACAGTTTATCAGTGCTATCCCAACAAAGTAACCGGCGGTAAGCAATTTTAATGGATTTTACAATTATAGAGGCAGGTAACTGCACGCACAGTTGACGCATCCTGCGCGCGCGCAGTCTGTGACGGTGCCCGTACGTTGAACCGTCGAGGTCACGACCACACGGTGACGTGATATGCCTACAGACATACAGTATACTGTTACTAATCAACCTCTACACATCCGGTCCAAAGATTCAATATTTGTGTCTAGTAACACTAATATCGATTATTTAATAAATTAATCAAGCTGCATACAGAGAAGTTATACTTTACTATATCCAACACATTTCTAGATTCCATTTTCATTCTGCTAAAACCAACCTAGGAGTTCAGGCACCTCTCGTTTGAATTCTTGATTGAACGGATTGAAGACAGCTTATCCGGAGCTGGATATATTCGGTAGTGGGCTGATTGTTATTAGAGAAACCATTGTTCGAACCTAATTCGCTGTTTTGCTGATGATTTTTTTCTGCGTTATGTAAAAAGTCTTGGTAATTTTATTTTATTGTGCCTTTGTCTTGTCTTGTATATATGTTTTGAATTGTATTTTTTTTATTTCTATTTTTTCCAAAACTTATGTTTTTCATATATTGTCGTACATATTATACAGGAGATTTTATAAAATTATCAGTAGACTTAATAAATAAAAAAAAAGGAAAAAACATGACGATTAATCATGATTTAACAATTACAGGAAATGAGTTTTCCTCACAAAAAGTATTACAATGTTTTATTTGTCTTAAATTACGCTAATTGCTTGCTTTTCCTCAATAATGACGTGTAATTACTCCCATGTGCACGAAGTACTTATTATTCATAATACAGTCGTCTGCATAACAAAAATAATCATTGTAATTGAAACGAGCGAGTCTGGCCGGTGAGATCTTTGTAAAACTCTTCTTAATTTTTTACTACAGCAATAATTATTTTCGTCTCGGTATTTCGTCGTGCAGAAGCTGAAATCAGTCTAGGGCGAAAATTACAGTAGGTACGAATACTTCACTCGAAATAAAATTAAAATATATTTTCTCTTATTGCGTTCAGCCCGCTACAGTTTTTAAGTGGGAGACTGAAAATGCAGCTACGGATAGTAGGCAGAATAGGGTGTTAACTTTTATATTGACAATTTGATACTGAGCCACCAAAACAAGGACAATTTTAGTATGAGATTTTTTAGTTAAATATCAGATACAGGCATAATATATTAAAACTACATCAAAAGGACTAATTTTTAAAAACCGATAGTCGTAATAGCCGATGACGTTTTTATTAAAAACGTTATACCCGGCGGGACGTTTGTTTTTGGTTAATATAACCGGGATGTTGTAAACGATGCCGTCGAAACGGTTTTGACTGTATATATAGTTTTTTAAATACTATAAATATTTACTTTTTCTATCTCACATTTTATTTTTCATAGCTTCCAATACACTTTTTCACGAATGACGTGCTATGCGTCGGGAAATACGCCCTGGCTACGTCGGTAATATTTTTATTTACAATATTCATGACTGTATTTAGTTGTAACGGATTCTCTCAACTTCAGTAACAATCGACGGATCTAAGCAATTTGAATCACAAGAGCATTGGTCGGGGCAATTACCTTGTGCCGTTACTTTATCCTGAATAGCTAAAAGCCGCCATTTTTTAAATAAAATTTACTTAGCAGCTAAATACTAAAGTACTAAACTCATCTATACTATCTATACTAACATTATTAAGAGGAAAGATGTATGAAACTATGTTTGTCACAAATAGGCTCAAAAATTATTGGATTTAATGCTACATTTGAAAGCCACATTATCACTACTTAAACTACAATAATGTTAGCCAAGGTGTAAAAAAATCCTATAATATACCTTTTATCGCATACTTTATATTAAAATATGTTTAAATAATTAATGTCCACCCTTGCGAAGCCGGGACTGGCCGCTAGTATATAATAATCCAACACCATTTTACAAGGAAAAAAAATTTAAATTACAAAAATAAACCGTGTTCGTGTGGAAAAATGTAATAATTTTGTTATACGTGAAGTAGGTCATTCCTCTCCGCGACTGAATTAGTCACTTACAAAGGAACAGGGATGTGAGTAGACATAATTTCTGGACCAGTAGAGGACACAAATGAAGTGGCATCCTAATACGCACGCTTCAAACGTTCATATTTTCATCGACCATTTCATTGTGAACGTATAAAAACATAAATTACATATAGGCTTTATCAATCTCTTAATGATTTACAGACAAGTATTAATGCACGTGTCTATCACCAGCCAAATGTGGACTTTCTTTTGCAGCTCAAAACAGCAAAACCCGGTTAAATCGTTGAAAGCATTTTTAGCTTTTTAGCCTTTTAGCCATTATCAGGATATTGATCTTTTCCACCTCAAAAAAAAAAGATGTCAAGAAGTACTTGAAGAAGCGGGAAGGAAATTTAAATCCTAAGTATTATTTGTCATTTCAACTGTTAAATTTTAATTATCTTAAGATTTTTTTAAACGTAATTTGTCTACGTCGTACGACGTACTTGCTTGTTTTGTTTCATATATACATATTATTTATCTATGTAATCTGTTTTGGCTTTCTGTATTATCTTAGTGTTTTGTCTAATAATATAAATATAAGCTGTAAGATTACTTATTTAATCAAATGATTAAATTCATGAAATGCTTAAAATAATAACATTCTAATAACCAAACGTCTTCGGCTCTTCATGTTCTATTTCGATGGGTCTATACGATACCAATAAAATAATCAATATTATCTTTCAAAAATCTCGCAGCATCTTTATGCAATTCGCAATCTGCCCCTCGCCTGACCGATACTCGAGTCGAAACAACGGTACTTCGTTTAAGTAGCTTTTTGTCCGCGTCAAGCGGGTTCGTTGGTGACTTCGGCGAATGAATCACTTAAGCCGAAAGCAAACTGAGTATAAGGTGTCAACTGTGTCAGCAGTTGACTTTGTAAGGCGATACGAGTTTCGTATAGCCAGCGATTTTTAATAAAAGGGGCCTTGCTAAAGACATGCTTATACATAAGATCGTATTTTATTCAGTACAAGATGATAAGAATGTACCTTTACCTATTAACACTAGAAAAATAGTAGTTATGATAAAAGTTGAAGCAAACTTTATAACTCAAACTAATATTAACCAGTAGATAATACTGCTAATTATATAGAGTATAGGCTAAGTAAAAATCATAATTTGATCTCATAAAAGATAAAAATCAGAAAATAATTTTACAATGATTATGCTCTCCAATCACTGTACAGTTATTGCCATTAAACCATATAAAGTTTTACAGCTAATCAAACTCGCAAATATCTAGACGCGTAGGCGTGGCTACAGTGATTCAGAACTGGTTTCATGCCTTTAGCCAATTCATTGAGCATTGATACATGTGAAAGTGGAACAATAATAATGGACCGTCATATTTGACAATGAGGATGTGCACTGCTCTGTGGGTAAATTACAAAGCCAATATGTTTCATCTTGTAATTTAAATTTAAGTCCTGCAAATCTCTTTGTTTGAATTGTTCCTACTTGCCTCAATAAGATTTCTTTCAGTCTTTTGTGAAAACCACCACAAAAATGTTTGGTCAAGAATTGTACCACAACTTTTCTCAGTTAGGGAATTTTAAGGAAAATTATATTTTAATATGAGCTAAGTATTTGTATTGATATGATTATAGTGTTAGGCAACAATTTATACCCCATAGGCGTTAAATGAAATATCGTAAGATCTGTAAATACTGCCGTAACCTATGACAAATAGACTACATTAACATTAGTTATGATCAATAAACCTCTGCTGTTGGACTTTCTGTGCAAATGATATAAATACATATTTATATTTCAATAAGACCATAAATAAAATCTCCTTGAACAACTGAGCTATAGTGGACAATTATAAATTAGACAGCATTAGCAATAACAAATTTTCAGCATTTAAACAACAATCAATTTTGTGTTAGTACAACAAAGTAGAGGAACCTCAGCAAAAATAACTTTTAAATAGGTTTTAATATCAAGAATTAAATAATTACAACAGCCATACAATCATTAAGTACAAAATAGTTTTAGTATGTATATTTTTATATACAAGATAAGTATGTTTGCTTTTTGTTGAATGTAACATACATTTTTTCAACTTTTTCAACATTAGATCAGTACATTTTACATACTTTACAAAATAGTTAAAATACATTTCAAAATAGTTGCATTGTTTAGAGTTTGTATATTATTGATGAAATCTCACTCACTCTGTCAACTCTAGTGTGGGAGATGAACCAAAATATAGAATTAATGAAGGACTTAAATTGGCAGTTAAACAATAATTGTTGTGCGATAAAAATGCATGATAAAAAAGGATAACTACCTGAGTAAGCATAAAGAAAACAAAAGCAGAAATGTATCTGCCCAATGTTTCATATTAAGAGAAGATGTTTATTTAATATTAGAAACTTCTTTATATAAGTTTAAAAAAGTTGCTGGTTCAACATTGATAGCTTTTAATTATTATAGGATAATATATATAGTTTTGTTGCTCTAGTTTTGAAAATTTTTAAAATACAGTTTTATATTAGACTTTTAAAGTTGGTATGAAGCATATAGATTATTAGTGTGAGCTCCAAAATTACAGAGTCAATAATCTTACCAACTAATTCTGAAAATTGTACAGTCAGAATAACAAGTTGATTCATCAGTGATTGCCATATAATTTATACCTATAAAAGTGTACATAAATGTTGATTATACAGATATTACTTACCACTCTCTATGTAAGGCAGGGCAAGTAGTAGAAAAATTGTGTATCCAATTTCACTAAACATTGTCGCTTACAAACAAACACTTTAGGTAGCACTAAGTCATTGCACACAGCTGATTTTAAAACCACACAAAACCTTTGTCTGTTTTCGATAGAAACGCATGCGCGCACAAACAATATTTTTTTATTTACATTACAACCGATAATCCTCACACATTATATCTAAATTCACAGCACACTTATTAACAATTCATCTTCTTATAACGAAATTGCAGCTTTGCTTTGTTGAAACAAATAACAACAACTATTTTTCTTACACTAACGAATTAACTAATAACATAACTTGCACGACGTTATAATGGAAAATCAATGACTTTACTAGAATGCATCGTGTTTAATTAAAAATTATAGTTTTACCGCACAATAAACTTAACAATCAAATAAAACAGTAATTTCGGTAGTTTGCCATATCTGAACTGACATATTGGATTTAGGTCGGACAGCGGACTACGAGTCTGTGTTACCACTTAACGACTTACAATTTTAGTGATGTTTAAAAAAATTCAATGTTCGTTTTAACTTTCATTCATTCTATAATTTCTTTCTAGAATTATTAAATATATATTATAATATATTAAAATGCATAAAAGACACTTTTTCCTACTTGCATAATTTTCTTTGAAGTAACTTGAATAAAATAATTATTGGATATATAATTTATTTAACAAACATTATTTCAAGAAAAGAAACAATGGCTTTTATTTCAAATTTTATTTCTTAACATTTAGTATGTGTTCTTAGTTTTATAATTTTCCTGTTACAGAATCAATACACACCACGCTGGTCACCCTACCCAGGGTTTCTTTAACAAAAATATTTTTGTACTTTTTATAGCAATGGCAAGTCTCTGAGGGATTTTGGCCACAGACTAATAAGTATAATTCTATTCACACTAAAATCGTTTCGTAAATTTAATAAACTGCCATCGCACAAGCTTCCGTGTACAAAATTATACGTATAAATCAAATAAAACAGCGATATATAAATTTAGGTTTATTTAAATTAAAACTAGTTTACAAAATAGATGTGTAGCAGCTTTGAAAAAGGCTGAAACATTTTTTTTATAATGGAGCATGGGGACTTTTAAACTTCTTCTGTAAAAATGTTAATTGCTAAGTAAGCAATTGACAAAGCATCATCGTGTAAGAAAATATATCTTAAAACTGTTATAAAAGGTATAAAAAGCACATTATAGTTAGCTTATGTCTAGCTTATAGCATCAATTACTTTTGGCTTATATATTATATTTCATCAGGAACATTATAGACTTAAAATTATTTTGGGAATAGTGTTTTCAACATGTGTGGGAGAAAAACACCTTTTTCTGTTATTATTCCAGTAATCAAGAAAGCTGGAGTGATGTCAAATGATGGATTCCAACAATTTATACCTGAAATAAAATATTTTTTAGTGAATTTGATAGCTTTAGGATATATGGGCCATTTACAGAGGCATTGTGAAACCAATATTGCCTAAATACAGATAGATTTATATTATATGTGAATAAAATACATTTTGTAAAATAAATATTATGTAAAATTAGAATAACCACAACAAGAGAAACTGTTTAGTTTAAAATTTGTCTTTTTTGTGAATATAATATATAAATAATATTTTGGAAAATATACATAGTTCCCCATTAGCTTACCAGGAGCAGCAATCCTCCTATCACCAATATGTGTCATTTCTTTATCCGGTCTCTCCTCAATCTTGATATGTTCCCCAGATGGCACATTCATATCAATAGATGTGAATGGTGCAGCCACATAAAATGGTACATTATGGTACTTTGCCACAATTGCAATTTGATATGTACCAATTTTATTTGCCGTGTCTCCATTTGCCGCTACCTGTAAATAGTAACAATAATATAAAGAAAATATGTTAAAACTAAAAGAATTAATTGAATTTGATTTAATGTTCATATGACAATTTTACTTACAATAAAAAATTACATTGTAATTATTGAATTTATAACATTCGTTTTCATTCATCTTATAAAAACAAGATTATTTACCGATATGAATCAGGGGAAAACAGAGAAAAATTATATTCACTTCGAAAATGTATGTTAGTATGTTTGTATGTAGTTTAACCTGTATTTGACATGGTTGTAATAAAATGTTTGACAATTCAAATTCCCAGCATGGAAACTTATACTCCTAGAAAATATGTCTTATGAAAATTGTTAATAAATAAAATACTTAAAGAACAGGTAAATCAAAATCGGTTGAGAATTTTTTACATATAGCAAATCTTTTCTCAGAACATATAATATTGTTGACAGGTATTTGGAGTAGGTTTCTAAATTATTTTAATTTAACACAATAGATAGCTCTTACCCTATCAGCACCAACAACGACGGCACCAATCTTTCTGACATGCATAAGAGCAGCCACCATACTGTCTACAATAAGAGTAGCAGGGATTTTCTCATGCACGAGCTCGAATGCTGTTAATCTGGCACCTTGGTTGTAGGGTCTGGTTTCCGTGCAGAATACATGTTCTGAAAAGGTAATGAGAATCGTCTCCTGTATATTGAGTTTAAGTAAAAGAATCAAATGATTTCAAATATTACGAATTATTTAAGTGGCTTATATATTAAAAATACTGTAATACATACAGTCGTGGTCAACTAATTAGGGACACTATCACAAAAAGAGCAAGAGCTTCCTTCGACATCAATAAATGTTTCTAATCACGAAGCTTTGAAGTTTTATCATTATAAACAAGTTAAGGGATATTAATTTTAAATATTTAGTGGCCAAGAAAAGGAAAAGCTACTTGCCGCCACAAGTTTTTCTACCTAAACTACACTGCTACTTTCTCATACTGATTAATGACTGGCCAACTAATTAGGGACAGGAGGAAATTTGACTATTAATTTAAAAATAACGAGAAAATGTTAAGTTTTAATAATGCAAAAAGTATGCAAACAAAATTTTTATGACAAAGAAAATAAAAAACATAAGTTTTAATAACCAGTATGGTTGCCATTATTGGTAATCACCATTTGACAACGGCGAGGCATTGACGTAATTAAATTGTTGCATGTTTCTATCGAAATATTATTCCACACCTCTGTAAATCTCTCGTAGAGCTGATTTTGAGTGCCGGTACGTTGAGCCGCAACTTTTTTTTTAACTTCGTACCACAAATGCTCGATTGGGTTTAAATCTGGGCTGTTTGCAGGCCAATCTAGTACCGTCACAGACTGTTGTGCCAGGAAATATTTCACTGATTGAGCTGTATGTTTTGGGTCATTATCGTGTTGGAACGTCCAGGTCACCGGTAAAACTTCTTCAGCATATGGTATCATATTTTCTTCTAAGATTTGCTTATACTGATACTGATCCAGTTTGCCTTCAATTTTTTTTACGGGCCCTACTCCATGTCCAGAAAAACAGCCCCAGACTTGAATATTTCCGCCCCCGTGTTTTACTTGTTTCTTGGTGTATTTAGGATTCATTTCTGTTTTTATAGGACGTCGCACGTATTGTCGGCCATCTGATGAAATTAAATTTATCTTAGTTTCATCTGAAAATAATACATTTTTCCACTGAGCTGGAATCCAATGTCCATACTTTCGAGCAAACGCCAGCCTTGCTAGTTTGTGTTCCTTCTTCAGCAACGGAACTTTTCGTGCAACTCGTCCAAAAAGCTTTGCTTCAACTAGACGCCTTCTAACGGTTCTTGCTGATACGCCGACATTCGGTTCAGGTCCAAAAACTTCAGCCTTAATAACTGTAGAACCTTTAAAGGGGTCTTTCTTGGCTAGAATGACCATCCTGCGGTCATCTTGTGGGGTAGTTTTTTTTGGCCTCTTCTTTCTAGGAACACTTTCAGTTGTATTGTGGGTTTTAAAATGGCTCACTGCATTGCATATCATATTTTTGGAACAGTTCAGATGATCAGCTATTTTCCTGTAAGGCCATCCACGTTGATTAAAATTAATTATCACTTTTCTCATTTTTGCGTCACAACTCTTGGTTCGACCCATATTTTAAAAATTACTGTTATTGTATTGTACGTACGAAACTAATGTTACGATTCAGAATGGCGCCAAAATCAATTTTACGCAGAAAAAAAAGTTTTTTATTTTTTTTAATTTAGAACACGGTAATTTTACTGTCCCTAATTAGGTGGCCAGGACGTAAATACCATAAATATCGATTCAAGTGATTTGATTGAAGTATTTATTAGTTTAGTCACGTATTATTTTTGTTTATTTTGTGTATTTTGGTAAGGTTTCATAATAGTTATTATCACTATAGTGTAATAGGTAGAAGTATTAATATTAATGAGTAATACAGAGGTATGAATATTTAATATTGTTTAGTGTTATATTTGTCCCTAATTAGTTGACCACGACTGTATATATATATATATTGATGCAAATTATCACTTTTATCTATTTATTATTAATGCAAGTTTAGTATACCAAGTTCTAATTTTAATACTTGGTCATAATATTTTTTTATTCCAATTGATTTTCCTTATCTGAATTGTTCAGTGTGACCCAATGAATTTTTCGATCTCACAAGTATGCTAAATACATTTTATCTTTAAAATAATAGAAAGCTGTTGTCAGTTTTTAATTTGTCGGTACTTGAAAAACACCTGTATACTATGATAATTTTCTTGAAAACATGTATATGTTCAAAATCTATTTCTTGTCGAAGAATTAACAAATTTGTTTAATATAAAGTCATTGGCTCCAGTACAACAAATCAAACAGCTGCAATACACTTGTGATCATTAATCAAACACAAAATTTATCTTAATATTGCTTTAAGATGTCGTAATCAATTAATTGAGGCAAACTTCGTTAACATACCCCACATGAAATTGTGTATTTTAAGACTGCAAGTATCACAGTCAATTATTTTTGGAAACTACTCCAATAATGTACATAATAAATTACTAAAATAATATTTAATTAAAAAAAAAATCAAACCAAAAAGTTAAGTTCTCAGTCTGTCAAAAGTTTGTTTGAAAGAATTAGTTAGAAATAACCCTGAAACGTCCTTAAAGTTTTTAAATAAAAATATTGAAATCAATATTATTATCTTATACGTCATGGGAATACCTGAATAATATCTGTATCAGCTGTCTATAAGTCTTTATTTATTTTGTGGATCAAAACAAACAGGCGCGTGACATTATTACCTTGTGCCAAATAAATTAATTATAACTAATACTAATGGAAAATCGTCTGGATGGAAAACATAAATAAAATGTTTAATATGGAAGATCCCTCTGTCTGTAGGCCAAGACAAAGCCGGCGTAAAAAACTCTCGGTACTCATTTAAAATATCAAATCATGATACCAAATGACTACGGCGAACATATATAGGAATACATATATAAATATATATATAAGATAGTCGAAACTAGAAATAAGGCAGGTATGATGCGCTCTTTATTTGTATTAAATTTTATATGGAACAAGTCGCACATACACTTCAACACTTAGTGGTAAGATTACAGTCGTGACTTACGGCCAATTTCTATATTCGATCTATCCACGGATTTCAGGACAAGATTTAATTTTGACATATTTTGCCAAACAATTATGTCAAACTTTAAAGTTTAAACTTTAAACCCTAAATCCGTGGATAGATCGAATATAGAAAATGGCCGTAAGGGATCTTCGTCTGTGTGTAACATGCTGAACTTCAAAAGGAATCTCGTAAACGGCTAGTTAAAAAAACACATTTCTCAATAGTCGAAAAAATTCAAGTTCTAAAGTGCCGCACATAATCAAACTCAATAGGTGTTCTTGGAAATCTTGTAAGTCTAATAAAAACTTACCCAATCTTTTGGCAGCGTGTAGGGATCTAATAACACCTAAAGCGGTACCATACTCGGCGGTGGCAAGTGAGCCAGTGTTGCAATGTGTGAGAACCCTAACGTGCCCATCACCCTCCAAATTCTTTAGTATTGCTTCACAACCATTTCGACCTATAGCCTTATTATCTTCTATGTCTTTTGATAGCATTCCTTCGATGCTTGAGATGAATCTGCAAAGATTGCATAAGGATATAAAAATATAGTTTAAATTATATATTTGTAACTTAAAACTAAGATTTTCCATATTGAATTTGGTTTAAAACAAAGCTTTGTTATTTATTATCTTTATTTAAAATTCATATAAATTAGGAAAAAAGTGCGTGCATACAAAGTACACATGTCAAAAATGTTCTTTGTAAAATAATTACTATGTATTACTTCAAGATCTCCCTATCTCACTCTCACTCAATCGCTCTCTCCCTTTTTTTCGAAAAATAACCATACACATCTTCGTGACATCATCCGTAAAAAATAAATACCCTCATGCGCCTAAAGAAGTTTCACTTCAAAAAGAAATATTGTGACAGCAATTTTTCAATTTTGTATGATTACTTTATTTGATTAAGGGCCTGTTTCACAATGTCCGGATAAGTTCCAAATAAGCTATTAATTACTTATTGGTAGGATAAATAGTATTTTTTCGTTTCACGACTGTCAGATAGCGCTATCCGTCATGAAATGCCAAGTATCTTATTTGGATTTTTTATCTTTCGAATAATTTATGTAGTGCATAGCTATTTGGCACTTTATCCATACATTGTGAAACAGGCCCTTAATATATAAATACTCAAATTTCAACTTAATATACAGTGGTAGTCGTATAATTAGTAACTTTTCCGTCATTATGTAAAATACTTCACAGCAATCGTATCTATTTTTAAATTAAACAATAAATAGGACAACAATGTTTAACGATACTATTATTAGAAGAACAACGGATTTTAATTTTTTTTTCAACGGATTTTGTTTTCAATTACGAACAAACATTTAATCAGTTTTAAGCTATGAACAATAATTCATAAATATTAAAAACAACAATAAAAAGTATGTATTACAAAAAATATATTTCTAATACATTTATTTACAAAAAAGCTACTCACAGCCTACCAATAATTATAATTAAAATTTCAATAACAGCATTGCAACGATGCATTGATTCAATCAATTTTATACAATTTTTGTAAGGGAATTGAATTCCAGGCTTCAACAAATTCTTCTTCATATAGTTCGTTGTGATTGGAGTTACGTTTGACTTTCTTGTGTAGTGAAAACTTCTTTAGCGGCGTTGTACACTTCTTTTGGAATGGGTAAAAAATGATAAACTCGCGTCAGGACACGTGACCTGATTGAAAATTCGTAAGATGGATGGAGAGTAGACAGCTGATGCGGTATTAATTGTCATGTTTGTGTACAATAGCGCAATAAACAAATATTGTATTCAACCACATAAATGACAGTACTTTTATACTGATAATTAAAGCAATTCGTGCAAAATGCCCTAACCATTTCAAAATATCAAAAATTTTCACTTCTGCCGGCACTCCCGGAGTGTAACCCGTCATTTCTTTGACATTATACCACAGATTTCGGGTGTAAATCCGGACTATATTTGCTATTGGCTACATCATACAGTAGTATGTAAATATATCATCATACTACATAAAACTAAATCTACGGATTATTTTTCAAACTCTTTCATCTAAAATGTATTACAATGAAACATAAGTTATACAAAAATAGAAATTAAAAAAATACATATATAAGATAAGAAAATCACACAATAAAATAAAATTATCATAAATTTAATGGTAATTAAAGCAGAAAAAAAAAATCATCAGCAAAACAACGAATTATCGAGAAAGAACAATGCTTTCTTTAAAACCGATCAGCCCACTACCGAATATCGCGAAGAATTCGAACGGAATATCGTGTCATTCTGAAAGAACCCGGTTACAGGCAAATGATTATTCCAGTAGGGATTCATTGCATGCTCTAAGTCCTAAGATCTTTGTATTGCCATTGGTCCATTGTACCAATTTTCCGAACGTGTCCAACCCCACAACCGGAAAAACACCCTCAATCTTTAATATTAACGCAACTGTACTTAACTATTACATGTTTACTGGACGTCTAACATAGTGCTTGCCATCCAAATTTACCATACAAATTTTTGTTTCATCTGAAAATAACACTGTTTTCCATTCTCGATTTTTATTATCATATCATTAACATATTTTTTAGCGAATAATAATCGCTTCTCTTTTATTAAACATTATTAAACGTACAATTTAAATGCTCATTTATTCTTATGATGTAAATGTAAATTAACAATTATTTTCCTAGTTGACGCGTCACACTTTTATTTTTGGCTATTTTCAACAAAATAAAATTCAAATTAAATTTTGATTTTCCGCCAAAATAATAGAAAAAGCCAAGAATATATGTACTCCAATTTCAAAAAAAGAACAAACTATGGATGCTTTTTAAAAATTATTCTAATTAGGCAACCAATCGGTCAGTAACGGACAATAAACTCCTAAATGTGTAAGAATTATTTTGTAATTAAAAGTAAGATACATTTTATATATTTAATGAGTTTTTTATTTGAATGGCTATATTAATGCGTTATTATTAATTATTGAATCTGTATATCTTTACCGAACATTTGTACGTTGAAGTTATAGGCTTTATTCATAAGAACTGTTTCTAATTATGTGACCACCACTATACTTCTACTACTACTTATTTAAACCCGATAATATATAACTTTAAGCGTAAAAATAGTTAATTAAATATCGAAACAGGCCGATACACTACATACACATATTATTGTATATACATATTAGTTAAATTACTCGTAACCCATACATAATATTAAATCCCGCGAGTTAAAAGCCGAGAAGACTGAAAATATAATTATGCAACGATCATTATCTTAACACGCGTAATTTATCAAAACATAAATCTTGCATATCTATATTTATTCATGATAGACATGTTAAATTCATAGTTGTAGATAATGATTAAAATCATATCGTTATTGCATGCAATTATTTATATTGTAACAGATTAAAAATCAATTTGAAGCCTACACTTTGATATTTATCGGCTACTAATAATTGAACTATTATGTTACATGGTAAATGATTTTTTTGAAATATTTTCAAAGTTTTAATTAATAGTTTGCATAACAAAAATTCAGCAATAAAAATAGATTAACAAAGAAATTAAAAAAAACATCTTTTCAGTTTAACCTTATCTATAAGTAGAAATGAGAAGAACAGATGAAAATCAGTTTTATAGTTTGTAGATTAAAAATATGAATTAATTCCTTCCTTTTATGAAATTTAAAATTAGTTGATAACCAACCAATTTTCTATAAATAGCAAATAATATGACGGTTACTGATAAGATGCTAACTACCTTTTAAAGTCACTTACTAGAAGTCTTACCAGTGTATATCCCTTAAGACCTCAACTGGCATCTACAGACGCCTTTAATATTATATTAATAAATTCCTATTTCGTACTAAGAACATCAGAAATATATTTACCGCTCTTTAAATTCATCTGGGTTGATAGATTCATCTGCGCTCAGTGTATTGGCTAAATTAATAAGCTCATCGGCAGCCAATTTTATGTTCACAGCTGTTGGTCGCGCCGACACCAAATAATTGAGTTTCCCTTCTATCTGAAACACATATAAATAACCTGCAAATATTGTCTTGTTTTTATATAAAAATATTCTTTCCAATCGAATTTGCAATAAGTGATTACAATAGTGTAAAGGAATTTATCCTACAAACGCTGGTTCCTATCATGAAAACTATTTTTTAAGGAAACAGTCGCAGGCATTTATTAGTCATGAAATATTGTTAAGTCAAAGAAAATATAAGATGAAGATAAAAGATTTTTGTTACATTTATAAATCTTACAATAATACCCCGTTCAGGGGTGCTTAGTTGGTTTGTGTAAACTATATAACATTAATGTGAAATATAAAAAATCTATTGAATTATATCACATAAAGATATATGTATTAGGTCACTTATCAGTTTATCGTTCATGGAGCATGTTAGTATGATGTTTACAAAGTGACATCAATGTGGGGTATGAGTGATAACAATTGAGCCAATCAAGTAAACAAGGATACTTTAAAATTAGATAATTTTATCACATCTTTATAAAGCTGATAAAATGTGAAACAAAAATTCAAAAATAATAGCCTATATGTGCCTGATAACTAAGTTAAAATTTGAATGTTCGGAGTTCCTTATTATAACAATATTTGTATGGTATGTGCTGATTTGCTCAAACAAAATTTTTTAATTTACTTGCAACTATTCTACGTTACTATTAAAGGACATCATGTCTCTCGATATCTACATTAAAATGTTAGTATGATAACACTGACCTCTTGCCTCATCACTTTCTTGTCTGAACTGTTATCTTTTAATAGTTCTATAGCAAGTGATAAACACCCTAATATAGCTATAGCCGGGGCACCACGCACCTATGAAAGAAAAAATACTATTAGAAATTAATTCTAAATGAAAAGAACTCATAATTAATGTTTGTTCAAGTGAATATGCTAAGAAACATTTTATGTTAAGAATTTTTTTTTTAGTTTAAATAATTTTGCCATATATATGCTAGAAGAGTACTAGCTAAATAATTAGGTTATATTAGTAATATATATGTGCATATAGAAACTATAAGGTAACTATTTAATCCAAAACTAAACTAAGAATTCAAGTATTAACAAAGATAAAATTTAACAACAGTTGAAACTTTATAAGTGGGATATAAAACATATAACCTGATATAAGTTATACTAATGTACTTATATCATATTATGTAAAGTATTTAGAATACCTGCATTTTGTTGATGACTTTCCATCCATCTTCCACTCCTTCCACTTTAATATATTTTTTTTGAAATGGAAGAAGTAATTGGTCTAATACCTCAAGATTTCCACGTTGGTATTTAATAGATTCGAGACTCATTTTTACAAAGTACTACGTCGGCAACTTTATTAATCACAAGAACGTGAAATACCGGGACGTATTTCAATTAAAGACTAAATCAAATCAAAACAACTTTTTTTTTCATTTATTCTAAATCTTAAAAGAATACTCCGGCGTATGTATTATATAATAACATACTAAAGACTATATGAACAAAACAAAACTAAAGTAATAAAATATAAATCTTATAACACAGGAAACAATCATCTTTTAATTTCCCGCTAGCATTGTCGATTGTCGAAATCGAATGGCTATATCCCACATATTGTCAATTAACCAAATGTCATTTTAAATGTTGTCAATTGTTGACATTTAGGTACGCTAACTAAATTATATAGAGTGTAATCGAGCAAGCTGCCACAGGCAAGTAAAAATTTCAAGTTTAATGTTGCTTCAACATAGTACAACCTATAGACCTTTAATACCGATGGCTCGTTTTTACAGCACCATTCATAATTCAACATGTAAATTATGTTTGCAATGAATTTTAAATTATCTTATTGAATATCGGTGTTTTGAATTTACTTATCCTTTTTCTTGTTGTTATAATCTGATAACATCTTGGATCATTTACGTTGTTTATATTGGTGGGGACATCCATGAAACAAAGTGGTGACAAACAAAAATTGCGCAAATGGGTAAAAATTTCCTGATGAAATTGCACAATTATTTATAGTATTTTATATTGATCATGAAATCAAGGTTTTTTTGATGTGAAACGTCTATAGCCGCACGTAAAACCGATTTCTGGCGTGGCGACGCATGCCGTGGCGACGCATCGCCACGCTATGTGATGGTATATACAAACAATCTATATGCAGTAGTATATTTTTCTATTTATTGAAATAAATATTTATTCAATAAATAGTCATCGTTATCTGGAAAACAAAATCGTAATATTTTATTTTATCATTATGACATATTTAGTTCCTATCACAATCTGTTCTTTTCTGCATATTACTTGACAAAATAATTTCGATGTTTCACATCTGCCAGGCGTCCCGTGACGGCTCACATTTTTTTCATTTTGCGGCAGTGTTCGATGGTGATTAATTGGTTGTTTTTAATATTTTGATTCATATGTTGAACCTTGGTTAAAATTAACAACCCTAAAAAATTGAATCAAGATTTAATTTAGTAAAAATAAAAAAAGAATGGGTAAAAATTAAATTTAAGTAGTAATTTGTATAAAAATAAATTATAAAAATCACGATTACTTTTTTACTGCGGCTTGTACATTGTTGTGCAGCCATAGAGAACGCCTGTTATCTATAAGGTTTCTGAACGAACATCGGAAATTAACACGGTTAATTTGTCTATGATTCTTTTTTATTTCCGCCCGGCATCGACGAGAGACGCATCGTCATTGAGCCGTGATTAAAAAGAAGTGATTTGGTAGCCGTACAAAGTTAAGAAATGGCTTCACCACGAGTCTTTCTGGATGTGACTGCTGATGGTCAGCCATTAGGGAGGATTGTTGTCGAGGTATGTTCTAATTTATGTATTTTATGGCAGGCTGCTACTTAAGGAGGTAGGTGTCATTCCGGCCGGCGTGATTCCTCGACCACGCTATAGCCTATACGTAGACATGCCTACTATTTAAAAAGTAAATAGTGTTGAATTTCTTAATGTCTATTATTCAGTATTATATTACGGTCTCTGAAAATTTACTTACATTATATAGCTATGTATATCGGATAATTAGTCATAATTAAATATGTGACCGTGATTACTTTCTGAAGGTCAGGTCCTTTATAGGGTTTTATTTAATGGAATTTACCACTATCGTGTGACAGTGACCGTTGCATTCGTGCAACGGGCTTTGTTTAGAATCTATATAATATATTTAGCTGGAATAAAGTACATCAACATGTTTTATTTTCCATTGAATGATGTCATACTTATAGAATGCAAATTTTAAAGCAAGTTTTATTTTCTTTTTTGCTGTAAATTGTGAGAATGATAATAAAACATATAAAACATGTTATATGATGATAAGTTTTAAGGCTTTTTCTCTTAGTAACATACAACTTATTTTAAATACTAGATGTGTTATAACTGGAAAAAAATTTCAGTTGAAAGCTGATGTCACACCTAAGACATGTGAGAACTTCAGAGCTCTATGTACCGGTGAAAAAGGCTTCGGATACAAGGGGTCCACTTTCCACCGTGTCATCCCCAACTTCATGCTTCAAGCAGGTGACTTCACAAACCACAATGGCACTGGCGGCAAGTCTATCTACGGTGAGAAGTTCGCTGATGAGAACTTTGTCCTGAAGCACACCGGTCCTGGTGTCCTCTCTATGGCCAATGCTGGTCCCAACACCAATGGCTCCCAATTCTTCATCACCACTGTTAAGACCTCATGGTTGGACGGCAGGCACGTCGTTTTTGGAAATGTTGTAGAAGGCATGGATGTTGTCAAGAAGGTTGAGTCCTTCGGTTCTCAATCAGGCAAGCCATCTAAGAAAGTCATCATCTCTGACTGTGGTCAACTGTCTTAAGTTAATGTATTTACAATACTTTAAGTTTAACATGGAGTCCTCCTATATTACCTTCCCAGTAAATAATATCTGTAAAGTTGCTGTGGTTCATTCCAGTTGTGTTATAAATTTTTATAACTAGGTCGCAAATTACGAATTGCATTTACTTCTGTGCATTGTTTATTCATAATAAATTAATTAACTTATAACTTGTTTTTTTATTATTATTATCCTAACATACAATTATAATATAATTAAAATTACATACTGTAAACCAAGGTTAAAGTAAAATTAATTGTAATACAAACGGAACAAACTGTAAAAGTATTAAAATACTCTTAAGCATGTTCAGGTGGTACTAGACTGTCATGAAGGCGAATGATTAAAATAATGACTAAAGAATGAAGCAAATTTAAGCTAACCATGGGCACCATTCCTGGCTAAAAGAAATTACATTGGTGGGAAATTTGGGATATAAAGATATAGTGTAATATATATTTCTCCCTTTTTGATAGTAAATCCGACGGCGGATGGGATTCATATTACTCTAATAATTCAGCAAATATTGTTCATGTGTATGTAACAGTATTAGTCACTTAAATTCAAACCAATTCCAATACTTGTTTTATTCACAAAGTGCTAGCCTATATCCACAATCTATAGCAAAAAGTCAACATGAGTCGCGTGTGAAGGCAGTAGGTATTCAATTAATTAGAAGGCCATCGGCGGATGACGTGATTACTAAATCATGAATATACCTCCATTACCGTACGTCTAGAATGTAGTAAACGGAAAGGTGAACGCTTATGATGATGTTAATTACATTATCATAGTATGTATGTGGTTAGGTTAGAGGTGACCAGGATATTTAAATTTTAAAGCACTACTGATATGTATAGTCGAACAAAACCATCTTATTAAAGTGTCGACTTGTTAGCATATTATAAGCATATTAGCCGTGCCTAAATTAAAAAAACTATAGATTTGACAGTAAGAATAGACTTTTACATTGGTGAAGTACCTTGTGCCCAGTTGACACAGATTAAAGCCATAAAAAAAAACAAAAACGTTATCCTATGGTGTCATCAGACATTTTATCAACCACATCCTTACAGTTATCGCTTATCAGCTTGTGGTAAATGACAAGGCAATATGAAGTATGAAATAGAGCGCCTGTCAAAATCTAAAATTAATCCAACAAGATTAACGATTCTTGTAATGTTAAGCTATCTATATAGGCGCTACAACTTACTAGCCTACAACCATTAATTATTAGGGCTTTCAATGGATGAACTGTTAACCTAAAAATATTTCAATATGTTTATGAGTGTAAATAAAAAGCTTTATAATTGATATAACTATATTTATCTAACTAAAATGATATTTGTTAAAGTCATAAGAGATAGTAACAATAAAGTGCCGTGTAGAAGATGGGAGATACCTCCAGAACCATAGTTACAGAGTGAAGTTGTGCAACAAGATGTGCAGGCATACAATTTTGTGCGTTCCCCAATAACTATACAACCCGGTTCACAGTGCTTCGTACAATTTCGTTCTAGAGCCCACATTTTTAGAGCCGTAGTGGAATTTTCCGTTGACGTCGTGTAGGAGAAGCGTTTTACCTGAAACAATGTTTTGTAAATTTATTTACGCTTAACAGAATAGAAAATTTATAGGATTTTTTGCCACAGGTCGCAGTTTCAAATCTTTGCTTCATACATCATGAGTATAATATGAGTTAAAAAAACATGTTGATATCAAGTTACAAATTTTAGTGAATATAAAATATAATTTAAAATGATTGGTTTGACAAGAATAGTTTAGTTACATTAAGCCATTTGTTCATCTTATTATTATATTAAGCCCCTTTTATGCCATACTCAAACTACCAAAATGTGTTACCTAGTATATGTTTTTGCTACTGCCTTTCTAGAGATAAAAAAATAAGCAAACTTACCATACAGACTCGCCTATCATTATTACACTTGTGTATCAGGGCGGAGTTGTTATGCCGAAGGTCAGCGCATTTGTCATCTGGAACATCTGCATGACATTTGTAGCACCAAAGCTCATTATTAGGTCTGGCTGCTGCTGACGTCACATGAACACTGTCCCGAAGGAGGTCACACGATCCTAGAATTATGAAATAATAAGGATTATTATATATCGTCGACTTGTAGGTTCAACGAACAAAATGGTGTTTATGTACGAAGTAAATAATTTTTATGTAGTCATTTACCTACTATATGTAGCAATGAAAATCATATACATATCATACATCGATAAAAGTATAATTTATACTTATACTCAAAAGTCGTAATATTTGACATATACCTTCCAGAACAAAGAGCACTCGTATTGTCCATGGCACAAGTGGAGAATACTGAAATTCAATCACCATAGAGATTCTATATTTAAAACTCGATTAAATACATGCAAGTTGTGAAAAAAAAGATGTATTTTGTTTAATAGATTTGTTTTGACGTACCTGGTGTGAAAATTGACAACGCCAGCAGCAGCAGAGAGCGCATGACTGGGTAATCCCTTGCGCAGCTTCCCGTGCCGCATCCGTATCGATTCGGGAGCAACAGGTGCTCAGGCACCGCCCAGACTCCACCCCTTAAATGAAAACAATCTCAACTTCTCCGAATTCTTAAGAAAATTAAAACTTTGATCGTGTCACAGACGCGATGTTTTCCGGGCTTATTGAAAACTGTTCTTAAACTCGATATAAGGTTATTAAATTACGATTTTCTTTTGCTATTATTACGCCGTAGCTTGGGTAAATTTTAAAGGATAAAATACATACATACAAAAACTTTTGCTTCACAAATGTTCATTTTTTAAATTGATTTTCTTCCTAGCTTTATTTGTTAAATAGTATACTTACTAATAATATCAATCATGTTTTTTAATTTATTAAAAAATAAATACATTATCTAACAATTATTATGAACTGGATGCATCAGAACATAAAATATATCTAATTTATATGTACTATAGAATAACAACAACAATATTAAATTAACTTTAAATAAATTTTAGTCATCATCATAAGTTAAATATTTATTTTAGCATAATTATAAACTTATTATATTATTATTAAGCCGTTATTGCTGACGCTCAGTACAATATAATATGCATATGAACCTTTTTTTAGTTGCATAACCTAAGTTAATCTAATACATCAGTTGTGCTGGTTATTGTGATCAGCATCTACTGTTACTAGTAACCTTACCTTAATTAATTAACTGAAGTACAAGGTGTCTCAAAAGAAAGTTCATATTTAGTTCATCGATGAAAGAAAGTAAATCGTGTATCAGAAAAGTGTTTATTCATTATTAAAGTGCATATTTTAGGAATATATTCCTTAAAAATAATACCGTCCAAATGTAGACCCTCGCGTTCGCGACACTCATCGAACAATAAAATTACTTATGACAGCTCGGCAGGTGCACTCAGGGATGACTGCCATTCCGTGACGGATTCTTTCAATTGGGCTAGAGAAGTCCGCTTATTGGCGTTGACTTAAGATTACGGATAACCCTATAAAAAAAATCCATAAGGGTTAAATCAGGACTGCGTGGATGCCAATTTAAGTCATCTCTCCTGGAGATCAATTTGCCTGATAAAATTTTAGGAACTCGTAGCATATTTTGGACGTGTGTAACGTTGCTTCGTCCTGCTGAAACCATGTTCTTTGGTAGCCAGGCAAGTTTTAAAGTTCTGGCACTAGCAGACGTGAGTTCATACGTTCATGCAGTAAATAAATGTAAACGTTCTTTTGAGACACCTGTTATTTGAACGCGTCATATACAATAAGATTTATAGTTTTATTAAAGCTTTACTTTACAGCATGGGTTTAATGAGGTTTAAGTTTCTATTTAGTGTTACATATTGTTATTTCGTTTTGTTTTTTTTTATTTTGTGGTTGCTTGTTTAATATTTCTCTTGCTAGCTTGTTTATATTCTAGGTTCTTGTATAATTCTATGCTAACACGTTGTTAAAGGAACTTATAACACATCAAAGCTTCCACGAGTGGAGTTCGTGTGCAAGCAAAAAAATTAAATTGTTTCAGTGAATCTAAACGTTGACGAAATTTACAACAAATACAAACAAGTCCAGCAAATCGTGTTGTGATTTCCCGAATAAACCTGTTAACCGGATTGCAAAAGTACTTTACAAACAAATGATGTTTGCATGCTTTGTAAGTGGGCATACGTAATGGGGAATAAAGTATTAACGAAATACGAAATAGCTAAATTCCACACAATCTTGTTAAACGGACACATTTTGAATATTTTTTTATGAAATTAAAGATTTTTAATCGTCGTTGAAAAAAAAAATGTCGTCATATTTTTCGGTTACGCCTTACGCGTCAAATTTGTCGGTTACGCTGTACGCTTCACATTTTTCGGTTACGCCTCAAAAATTACAATGATTTAGTTGACAATAATCGTAGTAATGTGAATATAATTGTGCTTATTATAAAAAATAATTGTAATTCCAGTGAAAGTCTAAAAAAGTAAGTAATGTAAATGGTAATAAATTCAGTAACCATAATTAATAATAAAAATAACAATGATAGTAATAATATTATTTGTATTCGTATGTCTATCATAATAAAAGACTTTTGTTAAATTTATTTAATTTAACTTTATTTAACCAATTTCTGTAAAGTTGCATATAGTAGATCATTTTTCGAATAATAATCTCATAAAGAATTTTCACTTCTTACGTGTTTGTACATGCACACAATTTTTTAATTATACTTGTGATTTGAAATAGTTAACTTTAACATTTGGATGAAGTTGTCGGAGTTTCCAATACAAGTTTCAGCTTGATCTATATATGAGTGTATAATCCTGGCGTAATTAACCACAGAGTTATTATTAGTTTGGGTTATTAGGATCTAAACAATTCGTATTTAATCAAAAGTTATGTCTGTTTTCCGTAATTCTGCCAATATATTTCAATAATTGTAATTGCGTATGCATTTTCTAAGGTTTCAAATATTACTGTCTCATTAAGAATATTACAACATATAGTTACATGAGAAAATATCCTATCTAGTAATACGACAATATATTACTAAAGAATCGTATAACAGTAGGCAAGAAACAGAAGATTTATTAGATAGAAACACAAGAAAAATTTGCTTTTAGTAATTATAACAATATAATTAAACATCCCATTTCCAAAGCCGGGATATAGATAGCATTAAAAAAGATTCATTCAATAGGCATTCCAACGAAATAATAGCGTCACGTAATCATCTTCTTTCCTAAATTTTAAATAAATAAAGAAATCAGTGGTGCTACCTTTTTAAGGTCTGGTCCGCAGATTCTGTTTGTGCCTGACACAGACGAAGACTTTACCGTTAGAGCGAATACTTAATGCGCACATAGAAAGAAAGTCCATTGGTGCACAGACGGGGTGGAACCGATGACAAATCAAACCAAATCAAAAATCATTTATTCATTTGGTAACACAATGTACACTTATAAATGTTAAAATAAGAAATGTATATGAAATTCTAATTTAAATTAACTGCCAGTTCTCAAATCAAGGGCGTAGTACGGAAGAGAAGCACTCTTTTCAATCGCCAAGTTTTTTTTACTCAACATTTGTAAGGAGCTGCAACTATTACACCATGTGATGTAATGACAGGGATGTGAGTTGCACGTTAAAGTCATTAGACCAACTCTGCTCAATTATAACTTTTTAACGATTTCCTTCATTATACGAAACGATACGATTTTTTATATTATATTTCTTCTGATTTATTCACAAAATAGTGAGTCAAGAAGTGCCGTAAATGCTCACGAAAAATATACGCCTGTAATAAATAGACGAAGTTACGGACGTCAATAATAATGGCATGTCACGTAAACTAGACAATGCTATATAACGTATGGTCAGATTATCTCAGTCACGTCGAGCGAATGTAATATATTAATTGGTTCATCTCAGCTGAGCGGACACGTAATCGAATTTTAGGAGCCGTAGGCCAGATTTAAAGTACTGGGAAATGCGAAGTAAAACATGAAATTTACGAGTGGTTGAGGAATTTTTTTATAAATAACTTGGAGCAAAGCTTAATTGTTAAACTAAATTTGACAAATGCGTAAAATATTCATAATAAAATTAATCGTTTTAATGTGAAATTGTGAAAATGTGTTGTATGTGAAAAATTTTTATAGAACAGACGGGCAGAAGGCTCATCAGATCTTAGGTGAATCCGTCGCGCATGGACACTCTCAATGCCTAAGGGCCCGCGAGTGCGTTACCGGGCTTTTTACGCTCTTTTATTTCTTATTAATTTAAATAATATTATATATGTTACAAGCTATTTGTTATCTAAAATGTAGGTATGCCAATTTAGTTAAAAATAAATGTCACTTTATTTTTAATACCAGAAATTTTATTACGCACCCTTGCAGAAATTTTAAATTGGTTCAGAAAAACTTAAGTGGGCAGCTGGTTCCACATAGTGGTGGTGGGCGGCAAAAATTGCGTTAAATAACGCTCAGTTGTGGAACGACGGAGATCCAGGAACTTGACATCGTATTATTTGATTATCATCTAATGATTGCCATACACTTAATTTTTCTGTGTGGCCTTCATTATGGGGGTAATCGCAAATTTTAAATATACCTTTATCTTTTATATTTATGGATTCTATTGAGTAAATTAATATAAGTTTCATATTCATATAAGAATGTTTAATGTAATTTGAAGAAACGTCTAAATCGTTAATTTAATACATTGATTACAGTATTAATGTATGAAACAGATTTTCGAAAAAGGAACAACCTTTTCTACCTTCTAAATTGACAAGTGAAGTGTAAATATTGTATAAGCTGTGACATTTATATCCTTCGCTGACATTTAACGACAAGGGTCTGTTTCTGTTTGGAATCGTCTATTTAGTTTGTAAAGCCATAAAGAATCCTTATACATATAGATTAAAAATATAAATAAAATTCATAAATAAAAATATACTGACTATTACTCAATTGATGTCAGTATTTTTTATATCTTAGTCTCGAAAAACATAAGTAATATTACATGTATTGTGTGTTGCAATAGATTTTTTTGTGTCTTTATTTACTTCCTTACTTTGTACCTGAGGTGCGTTGGCACCTCCATGTGTAGGTTTCTATAACATATCAAACAAAGCCTGACAATATTCAGATTCAAGATTTTTGGTGAAATAAGAACACATTCAACATCGATAAAAATTTTATTGATAAAAGGAGCCCGGAGGACACCCATATTTATTAAGCGTACATTTCTCCTGGCGTTCCTCTTTACAATATTATTTGCTATACGATAATACTCGTACATTTAATCGTACGTTATTTTTAACATCAGGTTACAATACACAGACTTCTGAAGGAGACAAGGCGGGAAGGGGATGACGCGCGGGCGACAGTCCAGTGAACTGTCATGGAAAACACGCGCCGAATAACTTACATTCCTCTATCTAAACATTAAGTCCCTAATATTTTTACATTGAAAATAGAATTTACTCTAAAAATATTTACCGCAGAGCCAGGGTCAGTCGTGAGTCGACTTGGCACGACCGACGCCGGCGCGCATCTATCACATTCAGAGATTCATAAAGTAAACATGGCTTAATAAAATATGTCCCACATTCCCAAGGAATACAGACGTCACAACCACAGCCAAGATCGAGCTGAACCAGCTCTCGGGAATGAGGAACACTATCTTATATAACCATGAAGTAAGGTACAAGACGTGTCAAGATTTCACACGCCCACAATTTCCCGAACAGGAAACAAACATTTAACTATGGATTAAAGGATCGCACGTTTATACGAAAAGATCTTTGAGAGATGAGCATATTGACGCTTCACATCCTCCAGCACCTTCGTCATCTTCAGGCTTGCTTAACCAATGTTCGCCCTCTTTGCTCGTGCTTGGAGCATCCCGTACCTTCGGCCGATCAGCGGCTCTACTCTTCGTCTCCTTGATTATCGTAGAAGTTGGTGGAACAGGGGGAGCTCCGCTGCTTCTTCTTAGAAACACTTCTATAGCACTGCCCAGGGCACTTGCGTCAACTACAGAACCAGATGGCTTGTCCCATACGACTGCTGCTGCGTCGCCAGGAGCTTGTTTTGAATCAGGCGCAAATGTAACTTTCAGCTTTTTTTCTTCATTTTCTTTTTTCTTTGTCGCCAATGTCTGGTGCCTGCGAGTGAACCATGTCGTTCCGGAATCAGAGAATTTCTCTCTCAAAGAGGAAGCGTCGAAACTGCTGGAGCGCATATCGGAAAGTTGACGAGTACGTTCTGGCTTTCCACATCGATCGATTTCGGTTGCTGATGATGTAAGGGCGTTAAGCATATGTTTTAGATCTGTGTCAGTACAGATAACTCCTGTGCTGCTTCGCGGTGGAATAGGAGGCGGTGGCGGCATTTCTGAAGCTCTTCGACGAGCTGGTATGGGAGGTAAAGGAGAACCAACGAAGTCAGAGTGCCGGCGGCCTCGATTTGTATATCGGATAGAACCACTTATCGGGGAGCGCTCATCTAAAGGCTGAACCTCACAAACCTTCTCGCTAGATGTATTCCACAGGCGCATGCGTACTTTGCGAGCCTGAACTATGTCATCCATTATGTCTAGCTGCAGATTGTGAGTGCTGCCCAAAGTATCTGTTGCTGGTGGACCTGAAACAAAGCGGTGCCTTTAACCTTCGGTAGGTAATTGCAAATAAATTATAAGACACGTTAAAAAAACATTTTATTTATTAATGAATTTCATTATACACAGACATTTTTTATTTTTTTATTATTTTTTTAAAATAAGAAAATACATAAAATTCAAAGCAAGAAAAACAAAAGTGACAGATGTCTTAAAACAAAAGTGGCAATGGGCGGGGCATATAGCAAGATACACAGATGAAAGGTGGACTTTAAAGACAACTGTATGGAAAGGACCAAGGGAAAGAAGAAGAAGAAGACGCCCCATAAAAAGAGGGATAGAACAAATAGACGCGGTAACAGGAAGCGAATGGAGAAAGAAAGCCATGGACAGAGTTTTAGAAAAAGCTGGAGGAGGCCTTTACAAGCGAAGGAGTTACGATCGACGGTACTGAATTTAGCTAAGATATAGGACATATAACAAGATAAATAAAGTAATGTATAAAATTTATAAAAATAAGCTGTATATTTTCCTTTTTTTGTCGTCATTGGAAATTAAACGGGCTTTATTATTATTATTACAGACATTTTTTAGCTATAGATCCCCGACGACTGAGAGCCGGAAATGCCGCGATGGATTCCCTACGTCCACGCCCAAACAACGCCTGCGGAACCCGAGATATGGTAACTACAGAATGCCTGAAAAAAAAATTGCATTGAAAATGTACGTCGTAATAAATAAAAATTTTAATGCCCATTTAAGTAAATGGAAAAATTAACCACATAGAAAATAATTTATGTCATTCAAAAAAAAATTATTAAGACAATACCTTCGTCCTCCAGGTTGTGGTGGAGCCTGGCTGAGAGTTGCAAGAAACGCTGCTTCACGGGCTTCCTTGGCAGCTCCTTCACCTCGTTCAGAGAGACGGCGTACCTGATAAATTTCACATTTTATCAACAAAATTTGATCATGATGAATAAAATTAAAAATTCCTGTTGAATCATGATTTACCTGACTAGCAGTGGGTCCACTTGTACAAGCTGGTGTGGGTAATGAGTGCTTGCGGTTGTCCCTCCAAGGCGACAGATGATATGGGTCCGGAGGGGACTCCTGGTCCTCAGAGAAGCCACGTGGCAGAGCAGCGTGATGGAGAGGTGACTCAGACTCTTCAACCCCACTCTCCTCCACTACGATCAGTGGTTCACCGCCACCGATCATCGCCATTGAACCACGCCGCATCATGGCTGTAATTTTATTCAACTTAAATTTAAAGGTCTTGGTGGTAATGTTTTGATCTGTATTGTAGATCGTTTAAAAGAACGATGATCAAAATCTAGCGTTATATTTTAGGTTGGAAGGGACAGTGTTTATTTTCCTATGCACTATCATTAATTATTTTAAGATCTTCTAGAAGGAATTTAGTCAAAAATAATAGTTTAATATAAAATCTTTAAAGTAATTTTATTTTTTACATGAAACAGCGCGTGCTCTCGCTCACTGTCAAAAAGCTTTAAAGAAAGAATTTAATCAGATTTTTTTATAAGAAGCTATCTAAAGCTTTTGGAATTGAAGTAAACGAAATATTATAGTAGTAGATTATAATACATTATTTATTTAGTATAATTTATATATAGACATACTATTTACAAGTATTAAACTATAAATTATAAGGATACTATAATATATTGTTTAAATTTTAGTTTTAAGGCGTTTGATTTTTAATCACTGCTTACTCCGTGGCTAGCCACTGAGGCAATATAAAACTTAAAAATCTTTATTTAATGATAAACATTTTCTAAAATGAATGTTCGATAATATGAAACGATGAGGTTGGCAAAACCAGTGTTCCACATGATTAAATAAAATGATTATGGACTTCGATAAAATAAAATATTACAAGACTTTGAAACCTACATGGTCCCCGCGGCAACAATATACATTTTGTAGCAACAGGTTCTCTCTGACCCAGTTTGGCGACCTCGACCTAAAAGCTCGGTGGAAAATCGCTGAATACCCAGCCATTATTACAGCAACTTAGGGAGAAACGCAATTTTATGCAATTCATAAGATGCTTAAGATATTTTATTGATAATAATAAGCCATAACACGCGTTGATTTTCGGGTCTGAGACGTTTTCATTTCATCAGAACGTTTCCTTTCGCCGTTCGAGCGAGCAAGTGTTAATGTCAAGATAATTGAGTACAAAAATGTCATATGATTCAAATTCAAAAAGAATTTATTCATGTAGGTAACATAGGTAGGTAGGTACATTATGTATGTTATGAAATGTAAATTGTAACTGAAATCTTATATCTTTAAACAAGCAATTCTTGTATATATATATATAATTGGAATCTCAGAATCGGCTCCAACGATTTTCATGAAATGCGGCCATAAATCGATCTAGCTAGGAATCATTTCTAGAAAATGTAATTTTATTCGTGTTTTATTAACTTAGACATAGAATTGCTCGTTTTAATATGTCAGTCAAATAAAAACTTAAATATGAATATTCACAATTCGTTCTTTATTCGATCATTATATTTCATCGTTTTATTGCTATGTAATTGGTACTGAAATATAATTTCCAGAAAACACAATTTATAAAAATGAACAAATACCGAGCAAAGCTCGGGCATCCAGGTACTATTAATAAACAACCATGAGAATAATACCTTATTAAGAAATTGAGAGCAGATGCCCTGAAACTTAAATGGAGATGGGCAGGCCACGTGGCACGTTATACAGATGAGAGATGGTCTAAAGCAGTAACCGAATGGACTGGTCCAAGAGGAACAAGAAACAAAGGAAGACCAATAGAGCGATGGGCTGACGGGATCGAGAGGTTAGTTTGAAGAAATTGGATGACGATGTCACAAAATAAAATAGTGTGGAAAAAGTTGTAGGAGCTTCCGGACAGGGGCCATATTGCTTAAAATTGTATTCATATCTATTTTATTTAATTTATATAAATAGGATGTGTAATAAAGGCTTATTTTTATTAATATATATAAGAAAACGATAAGAGTTTTTCATTTGATATGAATAAAAAATATTTTTCTTTGCGTTGGTAAACCGTGCTCCACCATAGCAATCAAACTAACAAAACAACAAGACTTGTGTAGTAGTATTAATAAGTTTATTATTGACAACATGTATTTAAATAAATATTATAACAATAAAGTGTTGAAAGAACACTCAATTCTTCATGAAAACAGGTGAAAGTTCAGAAACAGACATCTAAAGCTTTAAGACTGAACATTTTCTGAAAATGCTCGCTCATTGTTCGAAAGTGCCCATCGTGTGTCGGGCGAGCCGTGATATGTTTCAGAAAAGCCAAAACACTAAGTGAAAAATGAAAGCTCTGGGAAATAAAGAGCTTTTGAAGCTGTGGAATTATTTTGTTTGTATAGAGGGACTCTTTTTCTTCTTGGGTTTAAATTAAATATTTGTGATTAAAACACATAAATTTGTAAACGAAAATTGTTAGAAAGTATTTTATTCGTTGTTACGGCCAATGCAGTTTTATCGACAACAAATATGTTCTGTTAACCTATCTGTGTACAAAGTTAGGCTCTGTTAAACATTGAGAAATTTTGGCTAGGCACGCATCGTGCCATCACGCATTGCCAATGCCCGAGAAAGCTTCGATCTGCATAGAAGTAACGGAACTTGACACGTCCTGACTGTGCCTAACCATCTCGCACCGGCTCCAAATCTTCGTCAGACGCTCTGTTTCCAGTATTCTTGATTTCTACTGTCCCGAGAAGATCTCCAACGAGCAACTCTGCGAGCGCTGCGCAAGATACCTCAATCAGCCAGCAGATCAAGTGGCGCAAGTGAGCTATACATTTGGAAGAAACTCGAACCTAATATCCCTAAGGAAGCACTTGTTTAAAATCGGCAAGGAAGCCGTCTCAAGGAAACTCAGTGACGTACAGCTGATGAGGTAGATGCTACGTACAAATGAGATCCGAAAAGACTTGGTGCGAGGTAAAATGCAAAAGCAAACTCGATGACTCACTGATTGCTGAGAATCGCGCACTTAAGCATAAAGCATAGTTTATGTGTTGTAATAAACAAGGTACATTTTAAGTTTTATTTTAATTGAAAAAGTGTTCTAGACATTCTTAGGATAATACAGAATAAAGACAAGCTTTTGTACAATTCACAATTAAACATTTTATTTATTTAGTGAACGTTAACTTTTGATATCTTTAATTGAAGTGCTTTAGCCACGCTAAAGACACGAAGGCTTACAATTTCTAATTAATTGTATCTTTTGTGCGAATCTCTTAGTTACTCTCTATCTCACTCTTGCCAATACAGGATTAAGGCTTCAAGCGTCAGGGATTTAAGAAAGAATGAATACTTTATCGACGTCTTAAAACATAGATCATTTACTCAACATCACAATTAATTATTTTATAAACTAAAATGTATCCAATATTTTTTCGTTATTAACTAAGCGCTAGGATTTTTTTAAATTCCACATTTAAGATATATAGTTAGTGATTAGCACACACACACACACTGTAAGTTGGTTCAGTTTCGGGAAAATCAGGTTTTATTTATACATATTTAATTTGTGTTACAATAAAAACACATTATACATGTAACTTTCTTGCCTCATGATTCATACGTAATGCTTTAAAACAATAATCTATATTTTAATTGTTTTATATTGTATGGGGGAAAACGAGTCTGCGGAACGCTCAATAAGGACAGTCATCGCAGCCCTTAGACACCCATTTTTAGTGGGTGCGTTGCCGGCCTTTGTAGGAGGAGTACGCTCGAATTTTGAATAGTTGGAGGTCATATCTCTCAAGGAAGAACCCACCAGGAGACGATTCCACAGCTCGCTTCACAAAAGAAAATGCCTTTTGAAAAATTAATTATGAGATTGGAGGTTTCTACTAATAGGTATATTTAAAAAAAAACTTCGCTCTATAAAATATATGGGGTAACATCTGAGTCTCCCAATATAATAAAATTATATACCAATTACGTATATTTAATAACGTCAAGAGGATCAGAAATGTATCAAATAATATCATAGAATATCCTTTGTGCTCGCGGCGAGCGTAAGAAATCAAACGATTTTATGGTCTATGCCTATCGGAAATAGATTATTATGATCATACATGAAAACCTACTCAGGGGAATACTAAAGAGGTTCGTAAAATTGAAACGAACTCTTAGTAGATAATAAAAGGCGTTCCCTTTGAAAGCTGGGAATATTATTTAGGTTTTACACATGTTAGGTTACATTTCGAATTCTGACATTTGTGCGCGATGTTTTTTTTTAAATGGCTGCCGTAACTGAGGTTATATAATTATTTATTTAATGATCTGTGTCGAATTAAGTTCCGTGGTATATCACAATTTATGAGGGAGAACTAAAGGGCTGATTTTGGCTTCAAGTATGTGTAAATTTGGTTAAGCTTCTAATTATTGACGAATATATATATCCTTAACTAATGTTAGGTTACATTCAATTTTAGGTTGTCTCATATTCAATCAATAAGACTCGTAGTTAAAAAATATACCTCCATAATTATTATTAAGATTTGGTTATTACTGTCTTGTTAATCATACACGAAACCATTTTCTTTAGTTTTTTTGGTATAAAATAAACTGTATATATTATGAGATCTAGCTTATATTTAAGCAAAATACTATTACGCTGAAACAATTGAGGCTACTGATCGAGTTAAACAATAAATTGACACTCTTCCTCTCGACTTCCCCTCAAATTGAGATCACCGTTCAGAGGCACTTAAAACCTATTAATTTCTGAATCCCTTCAGTCATTTACTGTTAAGTTTTCTTACGTAAAGGAATGAATTAATGTTTAAAAAAATAAATAGTTGTAACATTTAACAAATTGCGCATACGTCTTGTATGCGCAATTTGTTAAATGTTTATCTATGTATATCTATGTATATAGTTTATCTATGTATGTGTTTTATATGTATGGCAATTAAAATTTACAATAGATTACCGAAATAATTAAAAGATCTACCGACTAGAGACTTTAAAAAGCGACTTAGTGCATTACTTTTAGAAAAAACGTACTACTCAATAAACAATTATTTGTGTGAGACATGGTAATTTATACAAATTAAATAATGTATGATAATTGACTTAATTGATATGAATCTGACTTATAATGTAAAATCTAAACTAAGATAAATTTGCGCGCCACTGTGTGTGGCAGAATATGCGAACGACTGACAATTGTATACCAACTTGACAATTTGTACCATATTGTTGCAATGAATAAATTATTATTATTATTATATTTTCAATAATATTTTTATAAATATATTTTTTTTTAATAATAGAAAGACAACTAGCAGAGTGGAAATTGTAAAATTTAATAGTGATATATTTATTTTTGATTTTTATAAAAGATTCTATAGTGTTTATCTATTATAGACACATTTCAATGAGTGGTCTAAATCGATGCTTCAATGTAACATAATTGTACTTATTAAGTTTTAAGTTGGGGCCTTATAATTTCCTTTAAAAAATAAAATCTTTTTACATTTAACGGTCATGCTTCCGGTCAAAAAGTACTTTATATAAAGAGCTTTAAAAATATGAGTCCAATATCCAAGATAAGGTGAGCTTTATTGATTAACATTAAATTAAGGCCGACGACTTTATACAATTTGTAAGGCTTCGGAGGCAAAGTTAATTTTAACTTAGCGTTTGCACCTGGCAAAGTAATGTTTCAGTATAACATTAGAGAAAATAATTTTAATAATACTAATGCTAACGATCTGAAGTTGTGTTTTATCTGGAAAATATTTAATTACGTCGCTTCATAGAGGACAAGTATGGCAGGTAAAATCAACGTGAAATTATCAGAGGAAACAGGCAGAACAACAGGAGGCTCACCTGATGTCTAAACATTGATGGATGCCCATGGACACTCAAACTGGCAAAAGGCTTGCAAGTGCGTTGCCACTTTTCAAGAACTGGTACGCTTTTTTCTTAAAGGACCCTAAATCGAATTGGTTCGGAAATACTTCAATGGGCAGCGGGAAATGGAAGAAATGAAATTCATTCACCTTGATATAACGTGTTTGTATGTTGTTCCCACAAATCTTAATGTGATAAAACGTATGTTTAACGTGCCTAGCCTTTGCCTTTGCCTCTAAAAGGTTCTTCATTTAAAGAAGTACTTGGGCGCTTTTATTGATTTCTAGTCGTCAAAAATTACATTACCTACATATATAAGTGATATATTGATAAAGGCATTATTCAAAACAATTGAATGTTAAGACGTTTTCTGAAAGATTTGAACCCACAGTAAAACTGAGCGAAACATGTGAGTAAACATTTATTATTCGTATATATCATATCAAGAGACGGAGAAATTTTCATGTCATGGCAAATTCCAAAACAAATTAATGTCCCCGAGAGCTGTAAAGATTCAAATTTCAATTAAAGTATTTTTTCTAACAAACAGGCTATTATCTCAAAATGTATTCAAAGTTGGGAAACCCGAGGGTATCTTGGCAACCAAGTCTACGCATTTGATAATAAATCATTTCGCAGAGAATATTATTGGAAAATGCGAAAGCTTAATGGGATTTCGAGCGGTCATTAAGCATCATTTCAATAACGAGTTATTACTCTGATGCTTAATTGTATAAAGTAATATTGACATTTTATACGCTACGCACGAAAAATTAATACATAATATAAGGGTAATAAATGTTTGTATGGAGTATTTGCGCTTCATGGGTGAAGTTAACGGGAGCACAAATTGTATGCGAACTTTGAGTTGTCATTTACTGTCATTGTAGTTTTGTATTTTTGTTTTACAGGAGGCAGATGGGCAGGGGGCTCGGTTGGTGTTAAGTCATACCGCCGCCCATGGACACTCAATGCCAGAGGGCTCACGATAACATTGCTGGCCTTTTAAGAATTGGTGCTCTTTTCTTGAAGGACCCTAAGTCAAATTTGGTGGTTTGGAAATACTTCAGTGGGCAGCTGGTTCCACATAGTGGTGGTGCGTGGCAGAAATTGCATTAAGAAATGCTGAGTTGTGGAACCGTGGACGTGAAGGTGACGGATGATATTTTGTATTCCTTGCCGTCCCATGATGAAACTCAGCTGCAGGTAACTTCTATAAGGATCTTTTCCTTTTGTAAAAAATAAATCACTTATGACGAAATAGGAAGTCGTTGATCTTTTGAAAGATGGGACAGGCAAGGGTTTGCTACTTGTTGATACGTTTGCCTCTTTACCTCTCTCGGACAAGCGAAGAAGCTGGGGCGGCTGCAGAACAGGTGGCGCGGAAAATAACAAACAGCTCAAAAATCTGAGTATTTCGGTACCTGTGGGGTTCAAGTGCATAGGCGCTGTTTAAAGATTTAAGTTGGCACCAGGTAGATAGTACCTCTGACCCCAGAGCTGGCGCTTCCCTCGCTCAACGAATAAGTATCGCAATACAGCAAAGAAATGCTGCCAGTACACAAAAAGGTTATACCTTTACGGTTTAGGTGCCAAAGGTACCAAACTTTTTAAATTTGTATTAATTTTAAATTATTTTATTATTACTATGTTAAGAAAATTGTAAATACTGTATAATTACCAAAATCACCCATTACACTGTTTTTATTAAAGCTTATTCGTATCTGACTTTTAAATGATTTTAATCAAGAAGAAGTCGTGTATAGTCATTTATTAAAATAAATTGTATTATGATAAACAGAAGAATCATTATTGGGCGCCCATTAAATCAAATAGGTGTACTGACAAACTTTAATATTTCCATCAAATTTATGGTAAAAACACGATGCTTACATTTATTGGTAAAATATATGTATATATTAAATCTGATTAAATAAGGGAATTTCGCAAGATAACATACATTAGCTTTTTCACGATCTTAAAACGTGGAGAAATGCAAAACCTCCATAAAGCCACCTTAAGTATCACTTTACTTGGGGGCTGACTGCTAAGGGCGACTGAGGGCTGTTTAATTACCCCATTAGGGTGTTTTGTCTACTCTTATATCACCCGACCGTTACCTGCTTTATGAGGGAACTAAAATCTCGATAATAGACGACACCGTTTTTATTTCTGTGTTTTATGATCCACTGTGGTATGTTAATATCGGAATTTTGGGTACTGAGTGACACCTTTAGGCTATGCCATTTTTTTACATATTTTTGTTAAAAAAGACGAACCTTTAAAAATCTTTTGAGGAGACATCCAATGAGAAATTATACATAGAAAAATATAGATTCCCATTTTTATCGAAATGATTATCGCTGTGACGTTAGATCCAAATAAAGAAGAAACTGATAAATAAGAGAATAAAGTTACGCGTTCTTTGATCATAAAGTATTTTTAATAAATTCTATTATTTATAAAAGATTTATAATAACCAATAAGTGGTCACGAAATACGAAAATTACTTAAAAGCCTCTTTAATGGAGGAATAAAAATCACCGTCAGCACAATCGCTTTAAAAATTGCTATAAACAGACACATCAATGGAAGATATTTTCTACATAGAAAATACAATAGAACGTTTTTTTACGCAAAAAGTACTAACATTTATTCACGTCATATTTTAGCTTCAGCTCCATTCATAGCACACATATTTGTATAGTTTTGTTTAACGCGTTCTGTCAGTCTGACAGCTTTCATTTGCACTAAGTTTCTGACAGTTGTCACTTTTACTCAGATTGACATCTCGAGCACGATATTTTATATACAATTTGTGTAAAGTGTTATTTGACTATGGGTTTTTCATCCATTCCGAATTTCCATTTTTTATATAATTAGAGACAGACAGGTAAACGGGCAGAAAGCTCACCAATACCGCCAACCATGGACATACACCATAAGGCGTTTCCGGACTTTTAAGAGATGGTACGCTCTTTTCTTCTGTATCAGTCGAATTGTTTCGTATATACCATATTATATTATTATTCTTGTAAAATTATAAAACTATTTCATTCCACCTATTAATAAGAGCTTTGATAATAAACCTAAGAATTTTCCACAGCATATGACGACTCCAGTGTAAGTGTAACCAGGTCTAGACAAGTTATATATAAGTGTTTAGTGCAAGTGTTATATGACAGTATTTTAAAATCACTAGTGACAAAATTGACGCCGTCATTAAATTTTTGGGCTAAATTATTAATTGATTATGAAAGATAACATTAAATTTAATAAAGCAATCTGTAATATAAAGGAAGAATCAGTATGTAATATTGTGTAATAATGGCGCTTAATTTCCAATCTATTTGTGAAACACATACTGAGGAAAACAGCTCAATCAGCGATCTATTATTGAAACACGAGTTCCGAAATCAGTTCCATTGATATATTTATCAATAATTACATTTAGTATAATGTGTTAATTTACATATGCATAATGAATGCGTCAACTAATATCCAGTATTTAACATGAACTGTTGTTCATGGGAGCATTGTTGGCGTCTGCAACTCGTATCTGAGGTCGCACATTCGCAACACGGCACCAATGGAGAATCTGTCTATGTACGCATTTAACACTCATTAGTTAGATAAAGGAAATATCTTGAGGAAACCGGACTTAGACACTAAAAGTCGACGACACGCCTCAGACCAACATTATTTACCTTTATTTAAAAGAACTAAAGATCACAAAATGGGTACAGAAATCTGAGTCTCAGATCAGAGAATCTGAATCTCATACCTTAAATGTGATGATAGTGATAAAACATATTTTTCTTATTTTAATACGTGTAATAAATTAACAATTGTTTGTAGGTATTATTATGTTAATTATATATAAGAGACAGGTATCACTTATTCCACGTCATTAAATCTCTCTCAGTAAACATTCCTACTCATCGGCATAGGGCAGAGGGTGTAGGCCTAGAAAAAAAGTCGGCGTAAAAAACTCTCCAAACAATTGCTGCCAACCGTCAAGACTGCAGGTACCTTTTTAAATGTATTGTTGTTTTATAGTTATTAATTATATATGCTTAACTTCATTATCTGTTTAATTTTATAAGATATTAAAAAAATTAGAATGTAATAAATATTTTTTGATCTTTCTTAATAACACGATATAAACAAAATCCCTAAATTACCTCACTACTTTAGACTCCGAGATATCAGAATATCGTTTGAGATATGAAGGCTTGGTATACAATCTACGATATCATCTACAATAGAAATGAGAATTTACTCAAACAATACGGTGTAAGTGAAAATACAGAGCTTTTATTTCAATACAGGAGACAGGGGTCGCGATATACCGGAAGTTGGGTTTCCGTAAGCAGAATTTTTCATCAGAATTATTCGAATTATTCAAATGATTAATCTTATCTTTGTAATCTTAAAGGTAATTCAACATACAAAATTGAGTTTGCTTTCACGTGTAAATAGCAGGACTAATTTGATTAAATTTAAGAGTCAGTGGTTTCCTACAGTACGTCTGATTTCATGACTTCATCATTTTGAAAGGACTGTCGGAAACTGAATATATCTAGAATATTTTATTAGAAATTATGAGTCTAGCTAATTTGAATTACCGTCGAGATTACATCATGTATTGATGATAATTCAAATGTCGTGGAATTAATGTAAGCCTTTTTTGTTTTCTTTAATTAATTAAATAATACTGAATGATGTGATATCTCAGTAATTGTTTGATTTATTGTCTTTGATTATAGGCAAAGATTTTATTTTTGTCTCAGTTTGCCATGACGATGTTTGGCATTATTAAGAACTTTAAATATCCTTGACGAAGCCAACATCGTCTCATTCATAAAATGCAATAGACTCATGTATGTAGCATGTCAGGCACCGAATGGTGGACGATAGAACCTCAAGGTTAATGAACTCACAACCTGGTGCCAAGAGATACCGGTAGACCAGGCTGAGTTGGTGGTATGGAGTTGTCGAGGACCTCGAAAGAATAGTTTTTCAAGGTTGGGTGCAAGAATCCCGAAGGAAGAAGATGGCCTATGCCTGTCCAGACATAAATGATAAAGATGAACAGATTTTATACAACCAAATTTCAAAATAATTCTCATAGTTGTATTCACAAAATAAACTATGATTCGTTTTGTTTCATTGCGATTGGTCAAACGGAAAAACGGATTGTATTATTTAAAAATAAAATCAAATCAAAATGTCATTATTCATCTAGGTAAACAAACTGTACACTTATGAACGTTAAATTAATTGTAAATTTACATTTACTACCAGTTCGAAAATCAAATCAAAAAATATCTTTATTCATATAGTTAAACATGTACACTTATGAACGTCAAGAAAAACAAATTTAATTCATTGTAAATATACATTGGAACTGGTTGTACCAGTTCGCAAGTCAAGGGCGTAGAGCGGGTAAGAAGAACTGGCAAGAAACTTTCCGCCACTCTTTTCAATCGCCAAGTTTTTAATATAAATTGTTTGAACTGGAGCCTGGAAATCAATCCCAAGGATTAGGATCATTTAAGAATACTTAAATAATAATTAAATGACGAATAAATGACGAATACGTCACATTTATAAAAAGCTTTATTATTTATTTATTTATTACCACTTCGTTGCATTACATAAAAGAAAAAAAAATATTAAACATAATTTAATGAAAAGCAACTGGCGGCCTTATCGCTTTAGAACGATTTCTTCCAGACAACCACTATGAGTAAAGGAAAAAACCACTGTGAGTAAATTACATAAGGTAGGCAAGAAATGCAAAAATACATATTACAAATACAATAAGAAGGAAAAAACATACTTAACAGAAACAAAAAGAAATTAAAATGAACTAAGTAAACTGATATAGGATACATAAAAAAACAAAAAGTAAAAAGTGCACATGAATCATGATAATCTAATTCAAGATCGGTCTCACGTTCAAATTTAAAGGAAGATAGAGAAGGAGCTAAGCGAATAGTGACGGGAAGTGAATTCCATAGCCTAACTGCTGAAACCTTAAAGGAATCGCCAAGAAATGAGAAGTTATGAGATGGGATTTCAAGGATATAGTTTTCGGATTAATTAATTTACTTTTAACAAGGACTTTGAATTTATTTAGTGATAATTCTCTAATTTACTGTTATATGTTTATTACCAATGATTAGATTAGAGATTGAGAGATTACTAGATTACTAGATATTACTAGATTTCCATTCTTATCTCCACTTGTTTTTCTTGTATTTGACAAGCTGCTGCCCACTTCCCTGCTCACTACGGCTGAATTTAAATGCGGCATAAAAAGTACAACATTCTGATATAAAGTTTTGTAAATACAAATCAAAAGAACGTCGAATCTGTCCATCAATAAACTATTTTTGGCCAGCACGCAACATTGTTCCGAATTGGTTTCACCCAAAGTATTTAAGCCAATATGGCGCTTTGATCTTTACACGAACGTAAACATTGAATACGCTTTCTTAACTTTGAACCATATTAAGAGTGAATTACGGTGTAATAAATAATTAGTAGATACTATAACAATCTAGCATCTTAGACAAAAACATAAACCAACTTGGTTTTCATTTCGATTATTTGCTCCAATTGAAACAATTTGTATGACTCAAAACTTAGCGATTTAAATTATATTATATTATTTTATGTATCTGGTGTCTCAAATCAACGTAGACTAATGAATTAAATATTTAAAATTTTTAATAATTTTATTAACATAGTTATAAGTTTTACTATATATGGACTTATTAATTGCTCTGAAATAAATGATTTTATTTTTTTTTTATTTAAAAGAGTGACGGAAAGTTTCTTGCCAGTTCTTCTTGACCGATCTTTGCTCTTGCCTTGCGAACTGGCAGTAAATGTAAATTTAGAATTCATGTATTTCTTTTCTGACATTCATAAGTGTACTTGTTTACCTACATGAATAAAGTTATTTTGACTTGGACTTGGCAAATTGTCGCAAATTTATTACACAATTTTATGCATACCCACTCACCCAATGCTGACTGCTGATTATTACTTATCAGCTAAAAAACAACAAAATTGTATTCTTCATATTGTACACTGCCATTTGCACTTCACTTTTGCAAGTATCCTTTTTTGGTTTAACTTTTAATTGCGAAGGCGAAAAAATGTTGTCTAAACTTTTTGTACTTTATTACTTTAAAATTATAATTGTGTTACAATGCTCATTAGTCGTAGTACATTTATACTGATGTCGCGGCCATAATGTATTTGGGACTTTAATCTCAAAGTTGAGGGTTTTCGTTTTACGAGCCTTTTACAGAAATTCGAACTTCACTTAGGTTTTACGAGTAATTTTATTACATATACGGCGTTTTAAGATGTTAACTTTTTAAGAATTTTCTAAGCTAAACTATTCATTTACACAAAATAAGATTGATGCTTATCTGGGTATGTAAAAGAAGCAAATGTAAAGTCAATTTTCATTAAGTGTTAAATGAACAATATAAATATAATATAACTAATATAAATAAATATAATATAATATACTAACAACCTTTATAATTAACAAGCTTAAATTAAACCTAAGAAATAACATAATACATCAAAATAAACCTAATAACTAACCTTAAAATTTAATTATTAAAAAATATTATTAAAAGTAGTCCCTTTAGGCAAGGTTCCGAAGATACTGGCAGCGTTCCCCCTTTGAATAGCCAGACTAATTCTTTGTCCAAGGTAGCTGCCAGCTCTTCGTTCTCCTGTGATGTCGACTAACCTTTTTGATAATTCCCTAAAAAGCCTTAACGCGCTAGGACCCCACGGACCAAGGGTCTCGACACCGAATGGGACAAAATCATATTCAGAGCCTAGACCCCTGTATTTACAGGCTTTAGCTTTTTCAGCCGCATCACAAGCCGCACCAGCTCTGTTGTTGGTTCCATGAAGATTGGAAGGGGCCAGTGTGTCTGAACAGGTGGCATCCCATACCAAAACCCGACCCATCCTCCATGGAATCAAACTCATACCGTCCGGTCTCTTGCCATCGTCTCTAGCAATTCCAGTCGGCTCAAGTAGACTTGGCACGTTGACGGTGGCAAGGGACCGACGTATTATATCGTTGAGAGCGGCATGTCTCGAGAAGCGGCCAGCACTTTTTTGACATGATAGTCCGTGATGTCCTAGTTTGTCGACATCACTGCCACAGGGACATGTATGAGCAGCGCAGACCGGTACCCCAAGCCGCAGACAGGTTGCGATTCGGAGCGTGTCAGGTTCAAGAAAAGTTCCTGTATTTGACGAAGGGTAAGCGTGAAGCCAGTAGCCGGCCTCATGCGTACCCACGGCCAAAAGCCTAGCACGTGCTGAACCTGTACTACGGCTCAAAAGATTGTCATAAGTCATTTTACTGTCTATGTCGTCCCAGCTCCTCTGTGAATTTAGAGAAAATGGAAAATTTTGACCTGGGCATGCAATTAAGAAAGCGTTTCTAGCTTCTTCCAAGCCAGCAATCTCAAAGTTTGAAGGGGATGCCCTTAAAATTTTACTTATGAGATTTGCTGAACTATGGACAGAAGATAGAAAGGCTGGTAAAGCGACACTGGAAATTTTGCGAATCCCCAAACCACCATAACGGATTGGTAATGATGCTTGGGTCCACGATTGCTCGTTCAGCTGTATATTAAGAAGTGATTCTAAACTAATTTTGATTACGTCGTCTACTTGTGTCAAAAGATCTGGGTGATTCCAAAAGGAGCAGCAACGGAGCACATACGTAAATTTTGGGACAAAAAGACAGTTTTTTAAGATGCAAAGTGCATAATGCGGACTAATTTCAAGTAGACGATCAGCAGAATTTTTAAATTTATTAATAGAATTATTAATATATTCAAAAATAGATTCATCAAAAATTGGAGAACCTAAAAGGTAAAGGGAATTACTATTAACTATTTTAATATTTGGAGCCAAAATCTGAAATTTTTGTTTTACTGTATTTAAATTTAAGTCGCAGTTATTTATAAAAAGTTCGCATTTGCTGAGATTTAGCTCCAAACCAATGGCTTCAAATTTAGTTTTTATTAAAAATAGGTCTGAAAACACAGTGTCCACATCACCTCCTAGTGTGCCGTCGTCCAAATACCAAACGTTGAAATTAGAATTTAAATTTTTGATGATTGGGTTTATAGCCAAACTAAAAATTGCAGGCCCAAGGGGATCACCCTGTTGACAACCTACTTCTGAGGACAGTTCATTAGAACGATATAACAGTTTTGTTGGATCAGCGTAACTGAGAAGAAGATAATTGTATATTTCCGGTATATGTTGTTTTATTTCCGTCAACAGGGTATCCCTATTAACTGAATTAAAAGCATTTTTTACATCAATTTTTAGCAACACGTCAGGCTTTTCGTAAGTTAGGAAAGAGCGTAGGGCATGGACGGCTGCCTCACACCCACCTTTTACACCGAAACCCAACTGTACGGGTTCGAATTCTGAATTTAATTTTGGTAAAATATGTCGAACAGCAATTTTTGAAGCCAGACGTCTTAGTGTTGACTAATAAGACATAGATATAATATACTTATAATAATAATGTACGGACAGATTAGGAACTGCTTTGCCTAAAGAAATCTATGTTAATTAAAAAACTACCTATTTAGTTATACCTACTATAATCTGGGAAGAAATACAGAAATAAGACAGAAAATAAATTATTGACGCACTTTATCATTGGAAAAATGTTAAGTGGAAATGAGCGGGCATGAACTATGGCAGATAGACAAACTGGTTAACAAAGTGGTAACTTCACTAGGGAAATGTAAGAAAAAGGAAAAATTGGGAGAAAAATGCTCAAGACTGAGAGAGAAGGACCCAGTTTGAGATGGCCTTTACTCTTAAGTGTCACACGGTGTGCAATTCAAATCGGTTCAGTAGTTTAGGAGTCCTTACCGTAAAAACAACGTGCCGCGTAATTTAAATATATAATATAATAACATTATTACTGTAATACAACCCTACAACATTGTACGTCTTGTTGCAGCAAAAGGATTGTAAATTGAATACACAATTGCCACGACAGCTGCGACAAATAACGAGGGATTTCTTAGGAAAATATTTTTGTTAAGAACATGTTAAAAATCTGTATAAAATTATATTGCTAGTGGGTCGAGGCTTTAAAATACGTTTACTAATTGGATTATAAGTAAATATCCGGATTATGTAAGGAAAACATTAGAAGCAAAAAATCTTATCCTTTAAGTAATCACAATCGGGGAATCATATCAAATCCTAACTCGATGTACATATTTAAAAACTGATTTAAGTGGATTTAAGAAGCGGTTTATTTAAATTAAATGTGTTTAATAGGATCCAGTTAAAGATTTCATCAAAATCTTAACGATAATGAAGGATTCCCGCCGATAATTAACATTCTTAGTAAATTATGCCACGATTATAATATTTTGTTAATCAAAGTTTATAATAATAAAAAAGAAAAAATCAGTGTTGCTAGAACCTCTTTAGAATCTGTTTCAGGATATTATTTTTATCTTATAGATAAATAGATGATTAGCCTGTGCCTGACACACGCCGTCTCTTTTTTGAGTATAAGACATGACGGTTGACTGACGATGTTTTCCTTCACCGTTCGAATGTTAAGTATGTCTAAAGATGTCTATTGGTACACAGTCGGGGATCTAAAGTACGACCTCAGAGATGACAATCGCACGCTGGTGCCACTAGGAGATCTTTAAGAATTTCGCGAATTTATACATACAAATCTAATATTATTTTATAGAAATGAAGAACATATTTCTCTTCATTTATAATCTAATATCTCAAAGTATACAATTTTGAATTTAAGAGCTCTAAGCTCATCTCTGGACATTTAAATCCAATTTAGCTTCATATTAAAAACATGCTACTGTAGCATTAATCTTACTTTTCATTCAGATAAAATTAAACCAATTTAAATGATGATCAAATATGAAACGTTTATAATACCTAAAAAACGTCGAAATTTACATCGTTAAAAGATTAAATTAGTTCGACGAGTAAGCGAAATTCGCATTGAAAGTTATTAAATCACGTGAAATTTTGCCCAATCATAGATTTTAATTTCGACATAGACACATTAAACCCCTCAAAAGCTACAAACGGAGGCTTAATTTCAACTCCGAGAGCCGAATATTTGACTGAATATAGAATGGATGTCTGAGTGAAAATTTATGTAAAACGATTTCCTAAGTGCAAATGAAAGAGATTTTTTCGTGCGAAATCGACATTTTTCATCAATTTCTGACAGCACTCTTCTAAAACCCTTTTATTGAGGTCGATTCTTAAGAGAAATATTTTATTTGTGTATTCGCATATTACCTTTATTATGTATTTTAATAAAAAATATTTAATATTAGGCAATCCTTACGCTTTTTTTAAAAGTATTTTCCTGTGTATATTTATTTTCTTAAGTGATATAACCACTATAAACTCCGTAATAATCTAATTATTAATAATGTATTTATTTTTGCCTTAATAATTTCACGTATTACGAGATTGAATTCACACAGTCTGAAGACGTGAAATGCTAATAACTTTTGTTGTTTTACACCATAAAACACCCAAGAAAAACTACAATTTACTATAATATATTTAACTATAGTATAGAGTTAGGTTTTAAGGATTTTAGAAATATTAATAGTTCTTACAGTTATTCAAGCTCGACTAGTATAATACACTATATTTTTTTATCACTCCTCGTGCTAAATTCTTTCTGAAAAGCAATTAATTTTCATTAGCTATTCATTATTTATCATTAACTATTCAATTTTTAAATAGATAAGACACCAACATCATAGAAATTAATTTCGTTTATTATTAAATACTTTAAAAATACTATAACAAACGCACGCTCAGCTATTTCAAACAAATTGAGAGCGAAGGATTCCTATATTCAACAAGTGTTTCAGTCGCTTTCTCTCATACCGCATAACTATGAACAGTACGAAATAAAAATTTAAAAATCGAACAATAATAGTATATAGAAAATTTAAATTTTAGACAACATTCATGTGGGGTAAAGCGCATGCAACAAAGCGGATAACGATTGCTCTTGTTCATATTTCAGCATTGTATGCAATTAGTATCCACCTGAAGGTCAAAGGGAGGGGTTTGCGGGGTAAGGTTGTGTGTGTAGCCTACCGGCGGGTGCGTATGTGTGCGCGACGCGGCGACGGGCGTGCACTCAGAGCAACGGTCGGACAGCCACTGCGCGGGACGAGCACAGCCTCACCATAGTGCAGAGAAAAGTGTAGCTTCTGCATAGAAATTATTAAAAAATTTACATATTATTACATATTTGTATTCAATTATGTCGTTGTCTATACATAAACGTCATATGATTGTGTATTTAAGTATTATCTTTATCTGTATATTAAAACGCGCATGCACAGAAAGCGGATAGGTATAATATAGTATATACAAATTATTCTTTGTTCATTGAAAATCCTTTATGTAATCGAAATTTACATTCAACATTCCTACATGCCAGCTTTTACTATGTTCTCACCCAGACAATCTAGTTACTCTCAAGTCTCCATAGATTTTCCGCAACCATTGCTTATTGTATAAAGACTATTGATGGTTAGCTTTATCCTAAATATGTAATACTTTTATGTGTCCCTCAATGTACTAGGAATATATGAAATGATCGAAGTTTTAGTGAACTTTTGATGCAGTGTCGTAATTTGGTTGTTAATTTTATACAAAACCGAGTGCCAATAAATGACGTCTAGCTGAGGTCAAATGGTGCTAGAGAAATTTATTACTTATACTAATGATTATGAAAGTATTATTTGTAGTTGTAATATAAACGAAATCATATTTATTTTGGATTTAAAATTAAAAAACAGACAACTTTAGCGGCATATTTTACATAGCTAGGCCGCTAAAGTTGTATGTTTGTTTGTTTGACTTAACATAAGGTGAGCCACCTGATGCCCCCTGTTCTGTAAAAAAAATAATACGATGCATCTATATTCGGAAACAGCCCTTCACAATGCGGAAATGGCTTTTATGAAATATAATTTTTCAAACTCGAAATACAAATGAATTTGAATTTAGAATACCTTGTCGATTCGCTCGACGACTATCCTTAATTAATTGGTATAAGAAATTAGTATGAAATTTAATGATTTATTATACGTTACGGAGTACATATGTAGGTGCTCCCATTTTAAACGAATCTAGTCCCTATCCAAACCTGAGGCATGCTTACTACTGGAAGTCGGTTTTCAAAGTAATACAACGGTCAAGAGAGAACTCCATATTTTCACGGATACATATTGTATTAATAGTGAATGTACTACAGTATTAATATTCTGAGTGGGTCTCAAGAGTTTTCGACCGCGATTATATTAAACAAGAGCTTGTCGACTTTGTTTTAAGGTCATCAAGACTCGGTCTTGTAAAATTATAATTTTTTTAATCACAAATTGCTTCTTTCTCACCCCGTACGTAACGTACATTTCAATAGTAAAATAAATTAACAACTGAAAATAAAAATACATGACAAATAGTTAATAGAATCGTTTAGCACGTTTGATACTTTCAAGTGTGTCAAATCGTTTTCTATATTTGGAGTTTGACATTTGACAGTGTTCATGCGGAGTGTGTGACTTGAGTAACCTTTTGGATTTAAAACTATATGTTACGTACTTTTTAAAGTGGGATAGGATTGAGAATATGTAAATCCTGTATTATAAAGGAACGATATTAATTCAGAAACAACTATTGAATTCCGCCCTTCGCCATGTAATAAAAATAATTTGGTCACAATTTTGAATTTGCCTGACTCTTGCGCAATTGTATAATATTGTGAGACATTTTATGTGACTGCAGACAAAAACTATTTACACTTTTTTTAAACGAAATTCAATTGCTTAACAGTATTATTCAGAAGTGTTTTCAAAATACTTAAAACGTATACATGGAAGTTTACATAATTGGTATTACCTTTTTAGTTGCCTAAGAAATTCTTTCTTATACCAGACCGTAACAGACCAGGTTGAAATGCTTAAATGAACTTAAATCTGTCTATAAGAATACAGACAAATACTAAAGCTTCAATAGTATTTCTAGAAAATAAATACGAGCATACGGCGCTACGATAAGAACTCTAGAATCAAGCAAACATTCTATTATCAAGACGACCTTATTACAGCTGTCATCTGACGTAACATGAGGTATGCGTTTTATTATAAGAATGAGAATTTAATAATTTTTCTCTGTTTCCAACAATAAATAGTTTCTTTTCTGAACATGTCACATACACATATTAGATGGTTTTTGCGCGATGTATCGCCTGGCTTTATAGACTTGAAGTCCCAAAAAAAACTCAAAAATCAATGGTGCACTATACACATACATAAATATATCTAAACAGTTTACGATAAAGATTACTAGTCAATCGGGGTGAAGTCAGGATGGGTCTTGTCGTACCTGGAAGAAATAAATACAGAAGGGACAACTTTAAATTATCCACAGCAAATAAGCTTGCATGGTGATTATCATGAAATGGAGAAATTACATATGGAAATCCATGTTTTCAACTTAGTACCTACTTGAGTCTCTCAAGCTAGTCATGAAACGTAATCATTAATTTCTTTTACAATCCAAATAACTATCTCTTTATCTTTTAATGTATGTACGGTAAAAATAAGTCCATGTAATACAGAAGAATATATATGTGACGGACATATTTGAATCAAAAATTAATCAATAAAAAAAAATCGAGTTGATTTTTTTTCTCTCTCTATCTTTTAATTCAACATATATATGTACTATTATACGATAGGTAACCTAATGTAAAATCAATTTATAATAAATACCAATTATCTTATACCTCCCATCTCGTAAAGGGGCTATATAGCTCAAGGGTACGAGTTCTGCTACATCGCTACAACGCTACGAGCTACGGCGTAGCTACATAGCCGTAATGCGAACCGGAAATCGTAGCGTCGCTTGATTAAACAGCAGTTAGTTTCAAATCAAAATGATTATTTTGCTCTACTTTTATTAATTATTGTAGCAAATAAGGTAAAGTTGATCGCTGTATTATAATTGTCTATAAGAGGAATTTTAGACTGTGGGTGATGCGATGTGGTCCCCACTGTATTACTAATATTTCTATTTACCTAATTACTATTTCTTTACCTTGTATAAGTTAACCATCTGTTTACGTAGTTATAAGTTAAGATTGATTAGTTTGTTCCACTTAATGTATCCCTACTCTTAAATCACAAAACCCAAACCTTTAAGTATCAAGTCCCGATCCCTTGAAACACACTTCCATTCCATATTCCCACTTGAACGCTAGTTTTTGTAAGCATAATTTTAAATAAAAGTTTGATTGCCGGTTTTGGACTCATAACCATGACTTCATAACCGTGACCGTGATTACGGACTCATTTTTCATTCGGCGAAACTTTCTGAGTGAACCAGAATGTCTTTCAGCAATAGTAAATAGGGACACATATAGCTGATGCGAATAGATAAGTCGTTTTAGTCGACCGAATTAATTCGACTGTAACTAATGTCATGTAGCAAAATATTAGTAAAATGCCACTACAAACAAAGGTATATTAAACGATAGATAAATAGTTAAAATATAGAAAATCTGGTTTCATCACCGTAAGAGTTTTCTTTTGCGAACTAGCGAACGGTGGAATCGACTTCCGGTATGAATCTTCCATTGGGGCATACGACCTCTAATTGTTTAAAAAATAAGCATACTCCTCGGTTTTTAGACCTTTGCTGTCTACTCTCGTCTATCCCCTGTCTCTAAAAAAAATATTAAAAATTTAAAACAATATAATAAATGCTCTTTTTTCAACTGCCCATTATGACATTACAAAAGATTTTTTTGTTGTAGTTGGTAAAATTGTGTTCTAAAACCTGTGTTTCTACATATAACAACACTCACTTATACCCACGTGAATAAAGATAAAATTACATCAAAATGGGGTATCAATAGAACGTAAATGAAGGGCGCAATGAACTGAAAACCGTCTGGTCCCGTAACAAATTGGACCCGAGCCCTTAGTATATAAAATTCTTGTTGGATGTATTTTGAAACCTTTAATTATAAATAAATGGAAATACAGCGTATTTCTGTACATTAGTACATAATTATCGAGCTAAGGATTTCTGATTTAGTACTAATAATCGACATTCAATGCCGTTGGTATGAAACTCGTAATAATTACTAGAATTTAATTAACTTATTTTTTTTTTGTTTTTTATAAAACTACGCTGGCTGGGGCACGTTGATTGCATGGAGTAAGATTGGGCAGTAAATGAAGCTGATCTTCTGGAGATGAAAGCCTGCAAGTAGAGGGATTTGAGGGGTAGTTTCGAAGGCTAAGATGATTTTTGTTTTCAGGGCTGAGTGTGAGAGAATTTCAGGGTGCTCTTTACAATGAACCTTGAATTGATCGATAATTCTGCCAAGTTAGCTAAGTAACAATGTACGTTGGCGAATGCTGCTGAATTTAAAAATTACTATATATAAGCTTTATATAGTTTTACTAGCAGACTCGGCCAAGCGATGCTGTGGCTTGTTTTTATTATATTACATAGTAGTAAACTATTGGTGGTAGTAAACTGATGGTACTTTTAACACAGCGCCATCTGTTAGAATTGTATCAAATAATAAACAAATAATTTGCAATAAAATAAAATTACGACTATAATTTAATATCTAAGCTATCCTATCTCTTAAAGTGGACCAGACTGCTCACAGTGTGCCAATTTAATTTATAATCGGTTAAGTAGTTTAGGAGTTCAGCGGACAAACATCGTGACAGGAGATTTATATATATGTATTAGATATATGTAAGTATATAATATTTTAAACAAGTAATTTCAGAAACGGACGCAGTTTTTTGGGCGCAGAAAAGTCATACTTGGAAAACGTTAATGAATAATGTATAATTGCGAGGCATTACATTATAACTATACAAACACCTCCCAACTTTATTAACATCATTACTTATAAACCGAATTCAGCTCTAAGGGTGGCTTAAATTTAAATATCCTCGGTACCAAGACAGACAAAATGGCGGATGGTTATTATCAGTTCTGTAATATATTATAATACCTGTTAAATCAATTTAACGACATTCTTTTACTACTTTTAAATGCAAGTGAATAAAAATGTATTGGTTAAGACCATAAATACTAAGACAATATATACTCTCGTATATATATTGTCTTCTATATAAAAAAATAACAATTTTTTAATCAGTTAAATCGGTTAATAGAAATCAAATGAGTCGGTATAAATAGCAACATGGTATTTCTTCTTCGCACTCTTTTTATTAACATAATTTTCAGATCTTTGTAAAAGCTACTAAAGCTTTTTTCTAAAAGGTCGGCAACGCACTCGCGAGCCCTCTAGCATCTAGAGTGTCCATGGGCGGCAGTATCACTTAACATCAGGTGAGCCTCCTGCCCGTTTGCCCCCGGTTCTTAAAAAATAAATAAATAAAGCGTTCAACTCGAAAATTGTCAATTGTATCGAATGGCCGTTAAAGGCATATCGCAAAACTGATTGAAAGCCAAATTGGCATCGTTATGTGTTCGTCACATTCACTCTATATCGAAACTTTATGTTGTACAATGAAAGGGATGGTATAAATTTTAGGAGACGCTTTCAGGACTTTCATTATAAGCGAAAAAGTAAAAACGTTTATTTATTTATTAATATAATATGATCAAAATTGCTTTGGCGTTTCGGAAGATGTAAGTTGAATGAAAATTGAGGATTTAAAATAATACGAAAATGATTTAGTTTTATGACGTTTGTTGTATATTCATATTGAGTTCTCAGTAAATTTATGGAATCTATTTCAGTTATGGAAGTAACTTAATGGCATTAGGTTTGGGTATGACAAGTATAGGTTATATGTACAGACCGTTTTAGTTTCTCTTCGTAAGAATTTAATATCCTCCGGTGACGCTATATTCATATATTCTTCTTTCTCTGCTTTTAGTGCCTCTGCATTAGAGCGCGGCCATACGATCCGGTAACTGTGCGGTGCGGCGACGGAGCGGTTTCGCAACGTCATCCTACATACGAATTGCTATACCATGTCATACGACGTGTTGCGACGCCGCGTGGCGTTGCACCGCAGGCGGACTTGTGACATGCGATACGAGGCGGGGAGGGGTAAAATATATAGCCATACCGCAACGCCCGTGTGGCATCCCATAGCTTGAAATAATTGCAGTGCGGCGCCGCAGTGCACCGTTACCGCATCGTGTGGCCGCAACACGTGGCCCAGCTTAATATTCTGCAGAAGTTGTTTCGACATTGAAATTCGTTCTTGCACCTTAACCTTACGAAGCATGCGACGCATATGTTATTATTATACAAGTGCTTCTGACCATATATTATTAGTACATATACTGTTATTATTATATATATTTATCGAACCTTTCATTGTCTTTCTGCGTTTATCTTAATCCAGTATACTGTTTGTAAAATTAATATTCGCATCTTAATGAAAAATAAATTTATTATTCCTGATCTAACTGAGTACTTCCTTGTTTATACAAAATTTATTAGCAACTGAGTCATTCCTGCCATAGTATCCAAAGGTAGCGCCCGTATTAATTTGAAGTCTTCATTGTTGTGATTATTGATTTTAATACCAATTAAGTGTTCTGCTTGGCAGTGCTAACGACCGTACTCGACTAGTCATTATCACTTTCTATCAATGGTTTGACGCTGTTTTGAACAGTATAAACAGAAATAGAACAGAAATAAACGTTTTATACAAATTTGTATTTTAACAAAAGATTTTTGTATTGAAAACTCAAGCGTTCCGTGGGCGTATTTGAAATGGCACTAACATGCACTCTTCGAATATAAGAGTACACGAATTGTGTGGGTAGCGGTTGAGTCGTCAGAAGTAATATAATACACTTGATGAAAAAAACGTAGTTTGTACTAATTGTGCTTATATATTTATTAACTCTCAAGAGATACAGTACAATTAAAATAATTGAATAAAAAGGAAACTTGGCTGATCTCTTTCTTTCTCACTATTATTTTCCGACAATATCGACATATTATATGTTGGCAGAGTGAGTTCACATATAGCGTACAGTGGCTTATATATTTATTTATTTTTTACATTATTGCTTGCTGTAAGGTAAGTGTATTTTTTAAGACAAAATAAATATTGTTAGTTGTGTCAATCTTTCATTTTATTAGCAAATTTATTTATTTATTTATAACAAATACTCAACAAAAGTTTTTTTGTTGCTTTTGTTAATGGTTTTTTTTTGTACTCTACCCTCTGATGGTGTTTCTTTAACGTTGTTTCTCATTAGGGTTGCCTGGAAGAAATCGCTTGTAAGCGATAAGGCCGCCCTTTGCCTTATATCTTTTGTAACTGTTTTTTTATTTTTTATTGTTATTTTTGTTATGCGTGTTTTTGTATAAGGCAATAAAGGATAAATAAATAAATAAATAAATACTCCTGCCTTAACAAGTGACCCTAAATTGACATGAGTGAACAATAAGTAATATACTTCACAGACGAAACAAACATGAAATTACATGATGAAAAATAAAAGAAATTAGCTAACTACTATAGGCACTTATAAACAATTAAACCTTTGCCAGCTCACTCAACGGACAACGAAAAAGGTCATTAATACACCAAATCATATGTGCCCTTTTCAGAAGGTTAGTCCTAGATGTGGGCACATGAAGTAAGGACGATGTCGCTTTCTGACGGAACCATCAGGCACATTGAAGCTAAGTTTTTAAGTTCTTAAATGATATGAAATCTTGAAACACATACTTTTTCTTTCGAAACATGGTTTCCAAATGAGACAACAAAACTCGTCTTAGACTTCAGAAATTGTCAAAAGACATTATTCGGTTGAAGCGATTTATCGATTACCGAGTCTATCAAAGTTTTATAAAGTTTAAATGGGCGTGATATTTGATCCTTTTCGTGATATTGCTTTTTGTGTTATCCTCAATTCATGTAAGCCACAAACGGCCATGTTTACATATTTCTACGTCAGTTTCACTGATTATTTTGTGACACATGCCGTAAATTTGTTTTGCATGAAGGTTTTCTGTCAGGATACTAAGCGAATGTAAAATGGATATAGTGAGAAAGCCTTATAGTGCACAGCCATGATCGAGAATCTCGGGGTTGAGAGATGCACTCTTCAGCCGCTGCGGCAATACTAAAGTCTAATCATAACAATTTGAACCTATCAAGCAAGACTTAAGTGTGCATATAGAAATAAAATCCTTTGGTGCATAGCCGAGGGTCGATCCCACGACCTGAGAAAATGTATTATATTTAATATTTAAAGAACTTTATTTCTCATTACAAAAATGTATTTTATTGACATGAGAAACTTAATATGTAATACGAGCGAGATACATGTCGCCATTAGCCGTCCCAATTTGAGTCCATTATGTTCACTCTACATGCATCTTTAATGCCTTTTTGAATTTGTCAATCATGTCAATATTATGAATTTTAGACGGTAATTTATTAAATCATTGCAACTTCATCAAATAAATTATATTATATTTAAAACGAAATAGACAGCAAAAAAGGATATATGAAAAGAAATACATACAGCATGTATACTGATGGCATGGTGTAAATCACGTATCAGAAATGCATAGCTGAGCCGTGAACAGTACCTAACCCAAGACATAAATGTCCATATGTATAATCCTTGCGTCCTTCAGGCTCACAGGCTATCGATTAAGCCTTCGCTTTGAGCCTCCCCGGAGTCGTTTTATCTAGAGCAACTGAAATTGCATTCTCCTTTGAATACACTCAAACTTATATAGACATCTTGTTTAGTATAATTGGTATGTGGTGTGAGCTTTGGAGCTGTAGATGGTAAAAGTTAGTGAAGTTAAGCATAGATTTTTACAAAAAAAAAAAAATATTTCCACAAACTTTCGGTTACTAAGACACTAATTGCATACGAAATGTTTTATGTATTCCATCTAAATTAAAGTTTAGTTTATTTTTATTTCTTTTTGTTTCTGATAAGTATGTTTTTTCCTTCTTATTGTATTTGTAATATGTATTTTTGCACTTCTTGCCTACCTTATGTAATTTACTCACCGTGGTTTTTTTCCTTTACTCACAGTGGTTGTCTGGAAGAAATCGCTCTAAAGCGATAAGGTCGCCAGTTGCTTTTCATTAAATTATGTTTAATTTTTTTTCCTTTTATGTAACGCAACGAACTGTTAATAAATAAATAAATATCAAAACTACAATGTACCATATATTGTTATATTAATTATGGACTCGAAAAAATCAAGGTTTCACATAATTTCTCTAGGTTAGAGAAAAGCGAAACATATGAAAAAAAATCACTTAAAGTTAGAAGAACGCAACTCAATTAATCACGAAACAGCTACGTGTTTGCAAAGATAATTTTAAAAGAAATCATTTCGTAAATACGGTATATTATTGGAAAACAGAATCAATAAAATCGGCACAATACCGAGGTCTGCGCAAAATAAAAGCGTCCTTTCTATTGTGCCTGGTTTAATCAAATAAAATGGTAGTGGAATATTAATTCGCAACGTACGTGGAAAGATTATATTAAGCTTTTTTGATTGTTTTTGCGTGATATAATACAAAATTGAAACGACAGTCATCATAAATAAATGCACTTATCTATCTGTTAGCATGTTTTAAAGACTGCCAGACTGCCCTCGCCAGGCTTTAGCAATCTGTCTCTTTATGGGCACTGTTCAGTAAAATAAATGTTCTTGAATGCACTAGAAAACCTAATCTAACGCTAACAACAGCCGGACCGATTTGGTTGATTATGATCTTGAAATATTTGTGGAAGTTCTGCCTTTAACTGTGCTTAACATAAATATGAGCAGTGTGGGCATAGTGGAGTGCGACTCTCATCGTTCAGGTTCAATCACCGGATGTGAACCAATGGACTCTCTTTCTATGTGCGCATTTAATTGCTCGAACGGTGAAGGAAAACATCGTGAGGAAACCGGCTTCCCAAAAAGTTGAGGACGTGCGTCAGGCACAGAAGGCTGACCACCTAGCTTAATAGATAACAAATGCTCTTGAAACAAATACAGACAACCGAGGCCTAAACAAAGAAAATACTGACAAAGAAAGTTTGTATAAAAAAAAAATGATGTGGTGTCGTGGGACACCAGGTAGGAACGAAGTTGCCTAATGTAGAATCGACACAAATTGTAAAATAAATGTGGCTACTCACGAGTAAAATGTATCTATAATGTGAGTGTTCGCCACGTGCTTGTCCATGAATTCATGAGTATACGCATTGGCGGGGTGGAGTGGTAATAGAAAGAGAAGGGATGAGAGAACGAAAAGAAAGAGGGAGAAAGAGAAAGGTATTATACACTGCTTGCATGTGTATGCGACTGTCGCGCCTGCGCACGTCGCATTTAACGGTTTTATTCCACGCACTATTTTCCACGGATTTTTTTCCACGGATTTACTATCAGATTTTTTTCAGTTCGGTCGCGCAGCAAAATCCCTATCCCTCTCCAAGCCTGCCGTAAGGAACTTCGTTCCAATAATAAGTAAAAACTGAAATAAAAACTATTTGAATTGAATTTTCTAATCAAAGCTGTTCCTAGCTCGGAAATATTTGATGTATGTTTAGAAATAAAAAATATCACTTGATTATCATATATTTAAGTCCTTTCAAAACTTGTATTTCATTTCTGTAGTATCAAGTTAGGTGGGTTTTAAAAAAAGCATTACGTTTTCGATACAAATATATGTAGGTACATGTGGGACATTAATGATGCGCCTGTTCGTGACATTTGAGTATATTTTTCGTAAAAATTCACGCACCGTTTCTCAATGTCATACAAAATGTGTCGGTTGCTCTTTATAAGATTCAGTAACATGACTGATTACACTCTCCCGTTACCCTAAAGGGTGGTTTTACATTACACTGAAAATCAGCAAATATTTGTTGTTTGTTGACCTATATGGATGGCAGGCATTACAAGATAAACAACACAGAACCGAATTAGGTACATATTTAATTTAATTTTTTAAGGTAAAATATATTGGAACCATTTTGTATAATTTTTTACTCTTTACTTACTGGCATGTGGTGTAAAATATATTACTGTCATCAATTTTTTGTAGCATACATTTCTTCGAACATTTATTCAGAGTTTGATACATTCGGTAGTGGGCTGATCAATTAAAAAAAACCTAATACCCATTGCAAATAACAATTTTTAAATAATTAATAACTAATATTTGTAGTTGGAAGTGTTATATTTTTGATAATATTTATGTTCATCGAAATTGTCATATAGTTTTGGAATTAATCTAACATATACTGCAGAAAATTATATGATACGATGTGGTGTACTATAATAAATAAATAAATGTAAATCTACTAATATATTTTGATATACACGGCGTCCCAAGCCTATGTTATATCAAAAGTACTTTAAATATCGTACAAAGGATATTTTGCAGTAAGTTTTTATTTTATTTTGAATAGTAAGTATTATGGCATTCATTTATTCCAAAAATACTTGTCTCGTGAAAAAAAACACACCTTATTTTTCGGATGCCAATCAAGAGACAAAAAAATAAATAATATTTTGAAGTAACATAGTACATTTAAAGAAAGAAAAAACGTAAAATGTCTTAGTCAATAATCGTGTTTGGTCGGTTAAGAAAATCCCATACTAAAATGCAAGTATTTTGTGTTACAGAAATCAAAAACACTAATAAGAATAATAATATGTAATAATATTATCTTTAACACTCAAAATAATATAAATTCCCTAAGGACTTTATCCTAAACCGAGTAGTAGCTGACTGGAATTTGCTTCCGGAAAGTGTAATCCGCAATAATTACACATCAGCTTATTAAGGTACTATTGTGTTTATTTACACAATAGATATAAGTTAACTACATAACATAATATGTTCATAAAATCATTTTTGTTTTCTAGCGCGATAAGGCTTTTTAGCGAATTATCAAAAAGGTTAGTCGACATCACAGGAGAACGAAGAGCTGGCAGCTACCTTGGACAAAGAATTAGTCTGGCTATTCAAAGGGGGAACGCTGCCAGTATCTTCGGAACCTTGCCTAAAGGGACTCCTTTTAATATTTGTTAATTATTAAATTTTAAGGTTACTTATTAGGTACATTTTTATGTATTATGTTATTTGCTTTGAATAAATATTTTTGTTAAGTTAAATTAAACTATGCAACAATTCATAAAAGACGATCGGTGTCGATAAAGACTCAGTGGTTTGATCTTGGTATTATTATCTAGAAACACATAAAATTTATACATTGTTTACACATAAATGTTTCTCGTATTGTCATACTCTCCGTACTCTCAAAGCTTTGTTTATTTATGCTAATCTTAATTGCTTCGTCAACGATCTTGGATAATTTGAATAAGCCAAAGGAACCTCATTCAGTATTATTATGATAGGGATCAATGATATCAAGAGCTTCTTTATATGTTGAACCTGATTAAATATTTATGATATAAAATATTCAGTTTTAACATGGTGATGGATTTAACGTAGTGTGTTTCAAATTGGCCTGGTAGTTTGTGGTAGTTCGCCCTTCAGTTACTCTACCAATTCGTACGCTGATGGTTCTTTATTATCAACATCAAACATCATCACGCAACTAGCATGACTTCTAAGTCATCCTGGCTCATTGCATTGGCTGGCATTCATTTTAGGCTCTAGCCTAAACTGAAGATATATATGCAAACAAAAGCCAACATTGCCTGAGTCCAGGACTTAGTGTAATTTACGTCCGTAGTTTCACTAAGAAAATTACTTTAGCAACTAAATATTCGCGTCATTGTGATAGCTAAGATTAGTTCTCTATGTTATCATATACAGTTAATTTATTTACACACATTTTTTTATTTCCTGCAAGCAAAACGGTGTTGTTCAAAATTGTATTGGCTTACCGTGATCCTGCCGATATACCAAATTTTTTTGGAGAGCTGTGCTAAGTGTTAATAGGGGCTAATCTATTAATTAGTGGATAAATATATAATGAATTTGATGGCAAAGCAGAGAACCTTGGTTGTGTTGTATAGCTTGCCCAGATTTAAGTCCCAAAGTTAGAATTACTCTGCAATCCCTATTGGTGAGGACGTTATGTGGTATTGAATAGGAGGCGGTAAGTACCCCGCATAAGTATATATATTCCTATTTGGTACCCGTAGTTTGAGTAGTGATTTGTCAGCAAAGCGTTTCACACATCACTCAGACCGCCGCCACAATCCTCCTCATAAAGACTAGCGATCGTCAATTCGTTATCTTGATACTGCAATTTAATCACGTTAAAAAACTATAATAGTACACACACAAAAAATATTTTAGAATTCCTTCAACTGGATCCATCTCTCTCCGTATTGAGCATTTTTCTCGCAATCTCTCACCAAATTCCTTGAGCTCGTCATCCCACCGTGTAAGAGGACGACCTGTCTTTATTTTTTCTGGTGCCTCCTACCACATTTTTACCATGTATGTCCATTATTATCTCTGCCATTGTTCATGCGAGCGGTATGGCCCGCCTATTTCCACTTAAGTTTAATAAAAATAATAAATAAAATCTTAAAAAATATAGTACATTTTGGTAATCATAAATTTGTTTGTATTTTGTGAGGTTTGTACTGTATTTTTAATTATTTTTATGTACGTATGTTAAACTTAATTGTTAATTGTTTTTAGACAAGTATATCATGTAAGTATATCATGTTTTAATTCGAATGATTTTGATTTACTTCCAAATTTTATGAATGTTGAAAGTTGTAAATTTGAGTGATTATTATTATATGTAATCAACTCTGGTGTTATAAAAACGGAATCAGGTCAAGAGCAATTCATTCCCGTAAATGAAATATCAAAACGAGAAACTTGTCTGACTTCCCGGAATCATAAATTTCAAACTTTCTCAAATCATTAAAAAGGTAAGGGTTTGAGCGAAGTAATTACGAATTGTAATTTTCTGAATTAGTTTTGTTTTGATCTAGGCCTAGTTAAAACTAAATTAATTACTTAAGTATCTTATAATTAAGCAATGTTGGTGAATTCAGCATGCTCTATGGGTGTCTATGGTCGCATTTAACATTCGCTCGAACGGTGAAAGAAAACATCGTGAGGAAGACGGCCTGTGACCCAAAAAGTCGACGGCGTATGTCAGGCATAGGAGGCGGTTCACCTACTTGCCTATTACATTGCCAAAATGAAGAAGAAACTGAAACAACAATCTAAAGCCCAAACCTAACAAATTCAAGTTCTGATTTATTTATATTTTAATTAAGTACCTTTGAAATTATGTTTCTGATTCCATATGATGCACGAGTAATATTACGGTGTTTTTTTTTCTTTTTATCTCAAAGTGAAGTTTTATATCTCATGTAGAACATGAATGACTCTAGCAATAGAATAAACTGATTTAGCAGATTTAGAGTAAATCAAGTAAAAGTAAATTTTTAGGTACGTTATATAATTTGATAAAAACAAATGACCATCTTGTACATGTTTGATGTAGCAGCCGAATAGGAGGAATACTAATTGGAATCATTTGTAACGTTAATCTTAATTGATTTTCTCTTCTTCATTAAAAGCAAACGGAAGATATCTTTACTTACATTTACCGGTTGGCGTATTGTCACACAATAAGATCGAAGCGTATTAGAATCATTTAGTACCTGCAGTTGAGTTACATCGTCGGACGTCGAGGTGATACAGGTGGAATTTCGTATTCTGAGTCGTCTGTTGTTCCACAACAGAGCGTTTTTAAGCAGTTTAGGCAGTTTCTGCCGCACACTACCAATATGTAGGACCAGCTGAGGACTAAAATATTTGCGAACCAATTTCACATAAGATCATGCAAGTCGTACCAATTCCTAATAAGCCGAAAACGCATTTGCGAGCCCTCTGGCAATGTATCTATAAGCGGCGGTAGTTAACATGAGATAAGCATTCTGCCCGTTTGCCCTCAAACAAAAATAATATTAAAACTATGACTAATCGTAGTCATGAGTGACGGGTAATTCAGTTTTGCTGGATTTAATTAAATAATTAAACATAAATACGCGTAACTTAGCCCAGAGTGCCTGCATTTAATTTCCGGTGAAATAATCAATATGCAGGTAAAAAAATGAATTCTATTTTGTGATCATTTCTATTAGGCACGTGATCAACACCGTCACCGTCAACTTTTTGGGTCCCAGCATGCCGGTGTCCTCAAGTAGTTTTCGTGTTTTTGTTTGTGTGTTTAACGTACACATAGACTTCACAAAGTTTCACGCTAGCCACTGTGTGAACACTGCTGCATTTTGTTGCATATAAGTGACATTTTCCTCGACAAAAAATTATTTCCGCCATAACTTTTTATTTTATGGAACAGGGGTTAAGGCCAGTGTTAAGTGATACCGCCGCCCATGGACACTCAATTCCAGAGGGTTCACGAGTGCGTTGTCGGCCTTTTAATTAATTATGAAAAAATATTACGTTTCGTTACTTGTTACGTTAGTTTGAACATAAAACCGAATAGAATTATCTATAAAATATTCACCCCGAGTAATCCATAGTGCTTATCTTAGAAAAAAGATATGCCAAAGGTACTTTTAAAGTAAAGAGTATCGGAATTTTCTCTTTGAGCACTTTCCTTTGAGGGGCGAATTTTCTTTGCGTTTCGCTACAACTGACGGTTTGCGTAAATGACAGTTCATTGTAAGCCTTATTTCAGTATATTTAGAGTTTAAAATAGCACGCAATTGTTTTATGGTTCAGTCGTAAAATCAATGGACACCTGAAAACGATTGGACATTGTTTCAGTTCATTGTGTGCTGTAAATCATTTTATTGAATTGAAAGCTAAAAGGAGAGTCATTAAACAGTATGGGATTGAAAAGTATTTTGTTCTATTATTATGTAGTGTTTCGTTAAACGCTGTGGATACGTATGTAAACACCTCTTAACATTATCTTCCCAAGGTTTAAAATCTGTAGAATTTTCCTAAACTAGAAGTTTAGGTACCTCACATTCGAACTCTTCACAAATATATCAGAATAAACATTTCTTACCCAGAGTTTGTGATGTTTACAGTAGTGTGTTTACCCTAATCCGCATCCTAAATCTTTTGCTTAGTGGTAATTAAAACATTACTAGTAAAATCTAAACCTGGATCTGTATTATGATTACCACAGTTGTCATATGTTTTAGAAAACATTTACTGTAGATATATATAATGCTTGGTTTCGTCTCGTTTTTTTTTTTTTTTTAGTTGGGAAATGCGTTACGCATACCCTCCTGCGGCACGGTTGCCTGGTGGTGAAGGGTTATGTGGGACTCGCCACTGTGCATACCCACTAAAACTCCACGGCGCCACCAACAATCGCCCGAGGCAGGACACGGTAACAGCTTAGCCTTGTCCGCATTCACCCACGCGATTTCTATCACTTTAACCTCGACTCTGAACCAACCCTTAACCTAAAAAAACCTTTAATCATCTTATTTTAATAAAATAGTTTATTTTTCATATTGACCAAATATATACCTTAAGTTCAATAAAAGCAAAGAGTACAGCCAACTTTTTATCATTAAGAAACGGAAATATTAATTCGACGCTACGTAAATAAAAACGCTTTCTTTAGAATAGTTAAGGACCAAACTAATAGTCATCGCAACACATAGACAACCATTTCAGATGTTATTTTTTTGAACAAATTACTTAACTAACTTTAATTTCTCAATTTGAGATCCTAACCTTTATCCCTTAAGGGATGAAGAAGGTATGATATAGCCCCTTCTTCTTGCATCTTTTTCCTTCTGCGTAACATTCGAACACATTCAAAACACAAACGCCCCTTTGAATCAAAGAAAAAATCCCCAAATACCAATAGAATTTTCTACATTCGTCGGGTCGTAACGATACTGAATTTTTATCATAAAAGATTCGGAATTTTACAAGAGATAGGATTATCGAGATCCGATTGGCTTTCATGAATTATTCATCAACTTCTGACTTTCACGAAAATAAATACCACCGTTTAGAAGATTAGCATATTTATTGTCGTGTTCGTCTATGGCACTTTGTTTCCGATTACATTTGACAGATTAGCGCGTATGCCATGTCAGTCACGAAACAGTTACAAACTTAAATCTACTTATAAATAACTTAATTACAGAAAAGTGAATACTGTTCAGAGACGGGAGCTGAATTTAAAGCCGTAGACAAATTTATAGAGTCAGATAAAACAATACGATATTATGCATTACATTTATCCTTATTGTCAAGTTTAAATTGGGAGATTAGTTACTTAAACTTAATTTGCTTTAGTACAATATCGATTCTTTGGGATGCAATGGAACCTATTTTCGTCTGATGACGGACCTTTTTTTCATATTTAGCGGCATATATAAACTCCTTTAACGGATAAACTTAACACGAAATTGAGATACTTACTGAAACTGTTGTTACTCATTTGTTTAGTCAAGTCATTATATCTGCTAAAGACGTTTTAAATATGTTATTATTGCCAAAATTGTATCAAAAATTGTAGGTGCTAACTATTACGAAACATATTCCAATATTTAGATAATATATTAACCATTTTCAATTGACCTACACGCGTTACAACAATACTTTCTAAATGGTGGTACTACGCAGTTCCGTTCTAGCTGGTCTTTTGTGAAGAGCTCGCAGTATTGCGTTGTATCGTTAGCTGGACAAGCGGGCTTTGTTGGACATCTTCGAAGCCGGCAGCGCCTGCGCCGCTCTCGAGGCTTGGAGCCACAGTGGGTGTCGTCTGATGCGGGACACATTAGAGGACGTATAGACACACCGCGACCACATGTTGTTGAACACTGAAAAAAAAGGAAATGGCTTAGTTATTACTCTTAAAGAATACAACACCATACTTGGAGAACAAATAAAACTGAACGGTAGAACCGCCAGGTCCTTACTGAACTCACAAGCCGATGGCAAGGGAAAACCCGAAGAAACTGCGTTGGAGGGATGGAGTTGTCAATTACATAGAATAATAAACCACCATATGGATTCGAAGTTGGACGTGGGAAGCACTGGATACATTGCGATGGCGAGACTTAAACGGGATAAGGCCCACGAGGGAAATTGATGATGATGATGACTTGAAGAATGGAGTAACTTAAGTCATTCAAATAATTATAAATTAAATATCTATTATTAAATACAGAACTCCAAAGTCGTGTTCCTTTCTTCCTTATAGTTATTTCAAATAGCGACATCTCTAAACATAATAGTGAAAGAAGAATACCTGAGTCCAAGGCATTTCTTGCCAGTACACAGGACAGGGCAGCCGATTGCATGGCTGTATCTTAGCAGGGATAGTTGGTGGACATAACGCTGGTGAAACGCTGCGTCGTATCAGCTCTCTACGTGTGGATATACTGAAACACAATTTGCTTAAGGTGTTAAATTGTAAACATTTTTTTTGTTGGTATATGATAATAATTAGATCTTATGCGCATAAAGCCAGAATATAGGGATTGAACGCTGTCGCCGTGTTTGGCTATAAAATACATGTAATGAGACGTTATTTCATCCATATGAATTTTGCGCGCTTCACGTTTTTCCAAGTTGTCTGTGGAAGTTGGTACGCATCGGAGTGACGCGCGATGAAATGGCGGATGGCGTGCAGATTATTTAGTGCATTGTATTGTTATAAAAATATAGATTAAAGGATATAATTAGGAGGTTATATTAAGAAACTTTGAAGTGCTGTATTATCATAAAAGCGTGATCAAAAATGAAACACTTTGTGGTTCATTTTGAAAACCCTTAATAATATATCATAAACACATACTAACAATTGGAAACCCTATATCACTGTTGTGAACAATGATGTTAGAAATAGAAAGAATTTATTAAACAATAATTTGAGACCTGGGCTTGGTGATTCGAAGCAAATATTAACATATTTTATCCGAAAATAACGAAAGAGCGTGTAAAATCAATGATATATTTTCATTCAACTAAAAATGTGACAAATAAATTGTTTACTAGTTTCGGGCGTATATCACACTGATGAATGTTTCAATACAAACATAAAATATTTTTTATTTCGCTATTAGCTTGAAAATTCATTATATTTATTTCATAGCGTCATGAGTGCTTTACAATACTGATCAGCATAACTAATTATTATACACTTGCAACATTTCAATTTATATAATAATAGTTAATTTTTTGTCTTTTTAGGTTGTAATTCAGTCGAAATGTTTGGAATTTCTAGTTTCATTGCAAACATTTACGTATTTAATTATATACATGCTTTGATCAACTGCTGTTTAATTAAATGGCTAGGCTGGTAATTGAACGGCTAAGCTAGCCGGCAAATCAAATCAAATCATTTATTTAAATTAGACGACCTAAAATGGTACTATTGAACGTTAAATAAAATACATAGATGATTCTAGTTGCCCCTTTCAGAGGGAAGAAACTCCACACTTTCTCTTTTAAAATAGAATGCTGCGACATATCTTATATCTTTACACGAGCAATTCTTGTATATATATATAATTGGAATCTCGGAATCGGCTCCAACGATTTTCATGAAATTTAGTATAAGGTTTCGGAGGCCATAAATCGATCTAGCTAGGAATTATTTCTAGAAAATGTAATTTTATTCGTGTTTTATTTACTTAGACATAGAATTGCTCGTTTTAAAATGTCAGTCAAATAAAAACCTAAATGTGAATATAATTATCATTATTCGATAATTATATTCATATTTCATCATTTTATTACTATGTAATTCGTACTGAAATATAATTTCCAAAAAACATAATTTATACAAATAAATAAATACCGAGCAAAGCTCGGGCATCCAGGTACTATACCTTTAATCTATATAAATGTATATGTATAAACAGGCCCCCTGCGTTTCATAAGGCATATTATAAAAAAGTCAAGACTGTGAATAAAGCTTTTGAAGCTAAAAATAGCATTGATCGCACAAGTTGGAGCTCAAAGTTGTCTGGTTACCTGACGTTAACCGGCACGCAGAAAAGCTGTCTCTCTTGAACACCGCCATCCCCGCAGGTGGCACTGCACTCCTCCCACCCGGCCCCCACCCATTTAAACGAGCAACTGCCAAAAAGATTAATATTAGCGGAATTTTCTGTTGTTTGTGATATGGGCTTCGGAGGAATTAATTTTGCTGGAAAATAGTTTAGGAAATTCTCAATTTTGGAAATGATTCTTAACTTTAGTGTTAGTTACAATTCGGTATTAGTTTGTGTGTGAGTAAAGAATACAAAAATAAAAAACTGTAATTAAAGGGATTTTTTTGGCGTAAAAGTGCTTAGATCTGGAAGTATGAAGAAGGAACATCTTATCACGACAATATATTTTCGTTCTGATTCAGTTTTATTTTAATTACATCCGTTTGATTTGTAAGCCAAGCCTGGGTTTATTTATTTGTCTTTGTATTTTTGTATCTCAATATCTGTGAGATAAGACTACCAAAGTCTACTTATGCCAATCTCATCGATTTTTAAAAATTTTTAAAGAGACATAACTTTTGTCAATAGTTATAAACAAACTTAAACGTACTTATTCTTATAAGACATTTGTATATTCAATATGGCTGATTGTGCGCCGTTTTTTTATAATTAGTCAATCGAACTACCTCAATCTTTGCAAATAAACGATTTATTTTATTATGTAGTAGTTAGCTACATTTTCAGATCTAAAAAGCTAAAGCTTTCTAAAAGAGCTAATAGAAAAATGTCTGTGCACGAGGGATGAAATGAGTTACCGTAATTTGACGTAAAATATTTATACGTATATAATTTACAGTTTTATGTTTCTGTTTTATACGCCTCATCTAAAGTAATAAAACAGACGTATGTTACCCTAATATAATTCCTTATGAAATCAAATTTCATTAGCATTTTGGTTATTTAAATAGGAATGATGAATATCCAATCACTCTTCACACACTTCCCACAATCTTTTAAGACCACTGTTTAGGTAGACCATCAAAGTACTCTTTAGCAACATTAAAAAATTTTAGTTAGCAGAAATTTTCTTTATTGATGTTTATCTTAACAATAAAATGTATATAATAATAAATAATCCGTTCGTCATAAATAAAATGAGGTCAACATTTAAGGCTTTTTAAATTACATATTTTATTAGCAAGGACACACTATCAGACATAAAAAAATGGCCATGTATGTATAAAATTATCATGATGTCATAATAATAAGAAAAGTTAAGTTTTATAATTGTTGTCAAAACCTATTGTCGAACTACTCAAAATGCAATGAAATCACACAGCAATGAGCCAAGCAATAAGACATAACAAAACTATACCTTTTTCTATAAATATAAGGTAAAAGCGTATCGGATTACAAAATGTAAATAAAACAAAGACAATACTCGTTCCACGCCAATATATTCCATTGGACGCGTCGTCTTGAGCCACCTTGACGCTTCATTGAAATTCAATCTTGTAAGCGAAACCACTATTGTAATGCTGTATTTTTGTTCTAAAATAAATCAGTGGCGCTACAACCTCTTTAGGTCTTGGCCTCAGATTTCTGAATCTGTTTCATGATCATTTTTAAATCTAATAGGCAAGTAGGTGATCAGCCTCCAGTGCCTGATACACGCCGTCGACTTTTTGGGTCTAAGACATGTCGGTTTCCTCACGATGTTTTCCTTCACCGTTCGAGCAAATGTTAAATGCGCACATAGAAAGAAACTCCATTGGTGCACAGCCGGGGATCGACCCTACGACCTCTTGTATGAGAGTCGCACGCTGATACCACTAGGCCAACACTGCTCTCAATTTTAATAAGCTCTTGCTAAATCAGTGCAGAAATATTGGAGAGATTGGGGCCAAATAATTATATTTAGTATTTTTGTTATACATATTGTAAATAAATTCATTGTCTTGAATTCTTAATAAATATTTAATAATTATGTATATGATATTAACAATATTCTTAATTTACGTAATAATAAAAATTAGGAATGGATAAATAGAACGGTTCGGGCCATGTGGCAGTGTACCTTTAATGCTGGCGGTATTTTTCGCTGTATTGCGATACTTATTCGAGAAAAGCACCACCTGTTAGGTCACTAGGATTATCCAGACGCCAATTATAAAATAAATATTTAGTAAGCGACTGTGGATTGGCCGTAGAGTTTCTACTCCACAACACAATCCAGGTTGGAAAAAAGACGGCTCAAATAGAGCCGTTTATTATTTTGTGCCTTCTCTGTGGCCGTGCCAGCTTTTATCCTTGTCCTATTGTGTATAATTATTTAGATTTGAAAATCAACATTATTCAAAATTATTTTAAATTACAGAAAGATTCATGGAGCAAACAAAAATATTTCGAATATATCTCGGCTAAATATTTTATTTTATTATTCTTTATTACTCGATATGTCATATGGAACATGGTGTAATGGTTCCAGCTCCTTACAAACATTGTGTAAAAAAACTTGGCGATTAAAAATAGTGGCGGAGAGTTTATTGCCAGTTCTTCTCTTCCGTTCTACGCCCTTGATTTGAGAACTGGCAGTAAATGTAAAATTAGAATCATTTAAAGTATATTTTGACGTTCATAAGTGTACATTATGTTACCTATATGAATAAAAGTTTTTTTTTATTTCTTACTTTTCTTTAATAAAATCCCAGAAGCTCTTTTAATAAATTTAAGAAATGTATTAAAGAAAAGCTCTGTAAAAAGTATACCCCATAAGTATAGTAGTATAACCTATAAGTTAACGATAGTTGATAAAAGGGCCTGGGACTAGTGTTTGATAGGCTGCTTCCAATAAATTTGCGATATTTGTTTTAATATTAAAACTGTTGTTTGATGATTAGCTACATATTTTAAAACGATTAACGATAGTTTAGTACGCCTGCTCCTTTCTGGACCTACACCCTCTGTCTTCTTTGCCGATAAGTAGGGGTGTCTACCGATACAAATTTAATGACACAGAAATAGTGATACTTGTATCTTATATTCCATAACTAGTGACCCGCCCCAGCTTCGCTCGGCTGCAATGCTGATGAAAAGCAGGTTTTTATTATGTATTGTTATTTCCGTCGCTGGAAAGCTCCGATAATATACGCGTTCGATCGCTGCTAAATAAGCTGTAATGGGCTGTATAGATCTATATTAAATGAACAATGTATTCAAGGTATTTAATTGGTTAAGGATTAATGCTGTATTGGTTAAAATCGCTTCGAAAATTAGCTATTATTTGTCGTAAAAAGTAAATGACAAAAAAAAGTTATTGTGGGTTATCCATAAGAGATAGACATATACCATCACGGACTTTTCTGTAGACCTTTTCAATGTGTACAATACTTAGTACATTATTTTGATAAAACTCGTAGGGTTCATCCTGCGTTTGCAATGTAAGCGGAAAAAATGTAATTATTTACGACATCACATTAGAAACCTCAAAAATAACAGTACTTCTCCACGATTTAATGGATGTTATTATACATATAAACCTTCCTCTTGAATCACTCTATCTATTAAAAAAACCGCATCAAAATCCGTTGCGTAGTTTCAAAGATTTAAGCATACAAAAGGCAATAGGGACAGAGAAAGCGACATTGTTTAATACTATGTAGTGATAAACATATTTAATTTTATTTTTATTGATTTATAGGTTATTTAATAACTTTGTGGCTCAGCTATATATATTAATGAGGGAAACGAAGAACTAAATCTAAAAATCCTCGGATGTAGAATAGAAAATAGGTAAATTGACTGGAATAGTACGATTTTATTGAAACAGTCGAGTTGAAATAAATGCCGCGCTGGCCGAAGCTACAATCTAAAGGCAAGTAAGTTATAAATTGGAATTAGTTTGTATTCGGCCCTCTCTCTTTGCCGATGAGTGGGGATGCCAACAGGTTCGAATTTAACGACGTGGAATAAGTGATATCATGATGATCTTATGTTCCAAAATAAACGTATTTTATTTTATTTTTTAAAAATAGATAATAAGCTGGAGCCGATTGTAGCTGTACACATCTACACGTATAGTTAGTTCATATATAAAAATCTACATAATCTTAGGTAGATTATGCCAGCAATAATCTTCACAAAGACACCTATTACAAAGGGATATTAAACATGTATTTTCCGCCCGCAGTTATTTTCCGTTTATTTATTTAGGACTGCGGCGGCCGGCTGACGTATAGTTGAGGCTTAAATATGGATTTGTGAAATTGTTATCATATATGGAGAATATATAAGAGCCCGTTCAAGCATTAAGTAATTAGATTTACTGCAATTTATGCCCCCACTCCCTCCTCTTGTTAGCGAAAGTTAACAAAAAATCCTCGAAAATGCATATCGTTTTGCATCGAGTTACAACTTACAACAGAATGACTAGTGACGTAATCTTCAAATAGGAAAATCAAAGACCCCTATAGTGCTTACTTGAACGTCCCTTATTGAAAGTTCTTTATTTGTTACGCATAAGTGAAAATTCTTCATGGTCTTATTTTTTGAAAAATTAACTACTATATGCAACTTTACAGAAATTGGTAAAATTTAATAAAAGGCTTTAAATGTCATATTACTCATATATTTTGTTATTCGGCTTCAAATCTCTTCGAATCAAACGTGATAGGGACAACAAAATATGGCACGTAACCGAAAAATGTGACGGTAAATCTTTTTCCAACACCCATAAAGAAGTCTCATTTCAAAAATGATGTCGAAATTCGGACGCTAGTCATGTCAGAATTTTCGCTATAATAAAAGTAAAAAAAATATATAAGCGAATCGCATAGGAATCCTATTAACACACATTACTATACTTGCCGGGTTTTAGCTATGGGAATGATATTAGCTCACGCTTTGATACGTGACCATACAAATTCGTTTAGACTTAAAGGATCATGTCTGTCGAAACGTAATCTTGTTTCAAGCTTTTTGTCACAGAAAAATTGTTTACCTGTGAGTGTTGCAACGCTCGTAGCGCGGCGTTCCACAATGCTGACCACGGCTACAACGCGGCCTCACCATCCTGACACCACCACCACAGGACACTGAACAGGGACCACGATCGCTTGACCATCTAAACAATTTTTTAAATGAAATATACTACAAATACATAAATGTTACGTCTAAAAAATAATTATGTAGAAAGTAAGAGCAAATTGCATAATATTTTAGCTATTGCATAGATTTTATCGCAGGCTTTGAGTGCAGTGATCGAATCAAGAAATTCCGTAGCATTTTAAAATAAAAAGTACACATTAACTATGTACTAAACCGCCACACATGATTACATGATTGAGTGTATATGATGTGATATGTTAGGTCTAAGCTTTTCGCGGCTTTCGCGCTTAGCGTCTAGATGTTAAAGTGCTTATTGATTTTATTGTAAATGTAGTCTGCCTGCATGTCTCTGGCAAAGTCAGTACTCAGTCTGACCGACGACGACAACATTCCTATATCGCTTTGAAAGCTTGCGATGAAAGGGGAGAGGGTGCTCCGTGTTTTAAAAATTATATTTGAGATATACAACTAAGCTTTCCTAACGGAAATTAATTGGCTGAGATATCTATCAATAAATTTCATAAAGGAAATTATTTAATGATAATATTAGAAATGTGGGTCGATTGCGAACTATGCTATGCTATATATTATGTAATCTTTATTTGAATTACTGGCCATTACACCCTAATAGAACAAATATTTACAATTATTACTACAAACTAAACAGAGTTGCATTGATCTATTGGTGCGGTCTTCATTTCTGAGGTCATGGATTTTTAGCACTTGCTCCGATGGAGTCAACATCGTGAGGTAACCGGCATTTGTCAGACGCAGACAGCTGATGATCAACTTGTATATAAAATAAAATAGAACCTCACACAAAATTCACATTTTTTTACATAAATTTAATTATGTATTTCCATTTAAACATTTAATTAAGATCTATGTAAAAGCTGAAATGAGGCAAAATGTGCTGAACGGGAGTTTCTGTGAATCCATACGAGTGTTGAACTTTCGTAAAATATATTGTACGAGAAATTAATTTACCGACGGAGTGGAAAATAAGAACTTTATTTCATACACTTTTAAAACCTATTTTTCTATATGGCGACATTTTCGTACTGAAATTTTCATAAATGTATATTTAAAGTTCACATTAACCAAACGAAAATATAATATATGTAAAATAGAAGGTTTAAAAATCAGTATAGTATTAGTAACTATTGCAGGGCAGTATTTCATTAGTGGCTTTAGTGATCATCTGTCATCCCCAATTAGTTTCGATGCACTGCTGTCAAACTCAAAAAAAAAATTCATATAGGTACCACAATGTACACTTATGAACGTCAAAATATATACATTGCTTCTAATTTTACATTAACTGCCAGTTCTCAAATCAATGACGTAGAACGGAAGAGAAGAACTGGCAATAAACTCTCCGCCACTCTTTTTAATCACCTAGTTTCTTTTTTTTTACACGTTTGTAAGGAGCTGCAGCTATCACACCACATGACATCTTAAATAATAATTAAATAAAGATTTGTCTCAAATTGTCTGGGGTCCTCTATCAGCAGGAGACATGGTGAAATAGGAGCACGCACTCTCTTGTGGGAATATTGTGGGAACAACAGGCTTGCACAGCCTATTGTTCCCACAAGATTAGTGCCAATGGACTCTTTCTAAGTGCGCATTTAACATTCTCTCGTACGTTGAAGGAAAACATCGTGGGAAAACATCGTGAGGAAACCCGTGTTTTAGACCAAAAAGTCAGCGGCGTGTATTGGGCACAAGAACCTGATCGAGTCGCCTATTAGATTGACAAGTGATCATGAAACAGATACAGAAATCTGAGGACATCAGAACATGCATGTAGCACCATTTCTATAATATATAGTGTTTAAGTTTAGTCAAGTTCTTTAATTATTTTTGTATATATTTTCAACGATTGTGCAATGTGTTGGAAATCGATGAATGTGATTACTTGTTGATATTTATTATCTCAAACTGTCTGGTGCTTTTAACATAACAAAGACTTTATCAATAAAATTATAAAGTAAAAAATATCGTGAAACTAACCTGAATTCCAATCGTATATTTGTTAGGTTCTAACTTCCGCATCCCGAAATCCAATAAATATAAACTTTTACTTGAGAAGTTGAAGAAAGAACCCTAACTAAAGTGATGTCACAAACTAACATTTCTCTTTCAATTATAAATTCCTACGTCGACGGTATTAAAGTCATATTGTCACAAACTTCGTGGATCGAAGTTTTGCTGAGATATGCTATAATTCTAACGTGAGTGATAAAAAAGTGTTCATTGAAATACTAACAAATAAATAAATAAAATCTTATGATCTGTCATCAATTTTTATATATTATTTGGACTAAAAAAATTTTTTTTTGGTATCTTCACGCCTTTTAACGAAGGAGGGCGGGCAAACTCTTGTCAGGAAAAGTAAGCAAGGCTCTCAATATTTTTGACATGGTACATATTATTTTTTTGTGAGAATCCTCGAAAATTAATTTCGTTTTTAAGCATAGACAATGTGTGTGTCTGTGAAAAAAGTAAATTATTACTCTTGACGTAATCACCATATAGGAAAATCAAAGAGCCCCCCCTATAGTGCTTACGTAATACGTTACTTCATGCAATTGAATTCATAGAGCTTTCACGATTAAAGTTCATGATGTGTAAACTCATGGGTCATTTTCTGGTTTCGATTTCAGCCTCACTAACGAATGGCGTTGGCGAATTTTTATGGTAACTATGATAGCCCTTGGACGGCCATTCAATCATTGGATTACTTGCACGTTTCTGTATCTGGAATACGTATTTTACTAAACTGATGGGCGTATTTATCAAAACAATAATTAATAATAACTCTGTAAATATTTTTTGAGAATGTGTATCATTATATTAAGTCATATATAACGACACGAGATAACTCCATTTTGCAATTTTTCTAATGGCTGAATAAAGTCGTGGTAGCGATGGCTTTTCCAAACGGAATCTTTGAAACGAAAGAATTTTCTCGCTTTGTGACAACTTGCAGTTTGGTCGAGAAAATTAGTTTTCAGTTAGTGGAAAAGCTTCGTAACCATTTTATTGCGAGAGGAGGAATTTTATGTTAATGGTTTTCAAAACGCTTTTATAAATTACTGGGAATCGAGAAATACATGAAACTGTTCAATAGGAAATTAAATTTTAATCTTGTTAATTAAAAGACAAAACGACGGACGGCCCTTTTCGTTCAATTGTGATTGGACAACAGAGTCTTTAACTTGTGTTGACGAGCGAAATAATACATAATGCCTGTGATTTTTTAATCCAAAAGTCCAAACTTTAGTATTAACAATAATTTATATTTATGCTTCAAAATACATTATACGTACAGGACACATAAAAGTGAGATCAACACGATTTCAAAATTTTTTTTTGAAATCAATAACACGCATAGCATTAAATCAAGAAAAAACCGCTAATTTAATTTTAAAATTCTACAGGCAGTAGAATTTTAAAATTAAATTAGAAAATAATAAAATAAAAAAAAAATTAAAATTGTACACGCCTTTTGGCCATTTTAAAATATGACTTGATAATGTTTAGTAAATTTACTTTTACGGCAGTTTAGTGAATAATACCTGTATTCCATTGGACGAGACCGAGAAGCTGGGGTGCTGTAGTTGACAGCCACTTCCACGGATAATATATCTTCTGTAGCTGCTGGTTGCTCTGGTATAGCCTAGAAACATTTATATTTCAGTCATTCGTGAGCAGTAACAGATGGGTGACATTGTCGGTCTCATGCAGTCAATCTGATAAATAGTAATCAGACAATGGGGTAATATGTTATCTAAGATGAACGAGTAAAAATAATGGTAACAGTGACGATTTGTTCTTCCCATCCTTTTTATTGCCTATTATCTTTTACAAGCAACTTGGTGCGAGTTTATTTATTTATTATGCTTCGTTACCATAAATTAAAAAAAGCAGGTTTCATAAGTTACTAGGCAGCGGGCGGCCTTATCGCTAACAAGCGATTTCTTCCAGGTAAACAAAGAACAATAAAAAAAGAAACACCTACAGAACAGTACATAATGTGCATAAAATAATTAACAAAAAAAACTCAAAATAATGCAACTATAGCTAAAACTAAATAAAACAAAATCTAAAGAAAAAATATGGATAATATTATGGAAAAAAATAATTTTAAAACTTCTCCAAAGGCTAATTAAGTCACAATTATTATAAAAAAGAAATTACTCTAAATTATGAATGTTTTATAATTAGTCAAATAATATATAAGTTTTGCTGCACGACAGATATGAATAATGATAAATTCACATTATATTTAATTATAATACATAAAGCCTTTCAGTACTAAACAGGCTAATGAATGGATAAGTGAACGAGAGAATGAATGAATGAAGTATTCGAAACTATTATTCGACATGTATCCGTAGAGGATATACACAGATCCTGGGTAGTTTAAAAGATGATATTCAATGTGAACGTAGCGTTAACGCTAAAAGGAGTGAACGCTAAATGAGAGTAAAGTCCAGAGAGACAATTAAGCTGTACTCGGAAAGTGTTTGTGAATAATTAAGCTTCACCCTCGTCCTTCGTCACACGCTGTCCTTTTGTTATTTTTATAATCTCCAGTTAATTTCCCGAGGGATTGTATGAAAATAGTCTTTAATATGCGAGTATTTTCTTATGAACAAAAGAGGTTTAATACTTTCTTGATTTATGTAATTTTATTGGAAACCGTTATTTCACAGGCTTGGTATCTAAAGCTTTTTGATTAAAATCTTGTAAAATAAATTTCAAGTAATTATCTATCTATCTTCTAGATTCGTCAAGCTATTCGTTTACAAAGAGATTGAATCTATTGAATTTTTACAAGCCTCACTGGACATATTAAACACTTATGACAAGTAAAGTAAAGTATCGGCATACATAGAATAGGACGTAAACAGACAGGTGGCTCCCCCTTCAGATATACTGCCGAATAAGTCGAATTGTTTCCGAAATCTTTCAGGACAGTTCCACATAGTGGTAGGCGGCAAGTAAACGGACAGTAGTGGAACTACTGGAAATGTAATGTAAAACTTTTTATTTTAAAGCGAATGAAACTAGAAAATGATAACTCACGCTACTGCATGTGCTATTTAAATCCGTATCGATTTTGTACTAGGAATTCTAAACTTGAACAAACTAACGTAAGTTATGCACAACATGCCGGTATCGAGTTCCGAGAATTAGCACATTCTCATAGGAACCTTATCCATTAGTAGTTGAATTAATCGTTTAATGTGAGATTGCATGAGCTATGTGATGAAGGTTTACGCGATGGCGTAAAGATTTGACTTATTATCTTATAGCTAAGCTAGAAACAAGGTTTTTCAAACAAACATTTGACTTTATAGATGAAGTTTCACTTATTTAACATGAAATTTGACTTATCTAAAAAAAATTGACTTAAGCAGAATTGTAACTTATTTAAGAAGGATTTAATGTATTTAAGAATAAATGGAACGTATTTAAGAATAAATTTGTCTTATTTTAAAATATATTTGTCTTTTTTAAGATGAAAATGGACTTATTTAAAAAAAGGAAATTTGACTTATTTAAGAAGAAATTCAAATTGTTAAACCTGGAAGCTCAATAATCGTTACACAGCGAAACATTTTTTGTTGCAACCTATCTACGTACACTTTCTAATTAACCACATAACTGTAACCGATTCTATTTTTTCCTTAATATTACATCTTTATATATATATAATTCTTCTGTGAGTGTGTATGTCACTGAACTTCTCTCAAACGACTGGACCGATTTTGACGAAATTTTTTGTGTGTGTTCAAGGGGATCTGGGAATGCTTTAGATACACAATTTTGTCCGCTGGACAATGTTTTTTTAATTAATTTTTAATTTATTAGTAGTTGTTGATTTTGGAATGTTTTACATTGGATGCGACAGACGGCGCTACCATCGCAGTGTCAAATTTTAAATAATATTCGAATTTTAATTTTAGTCTATCCCGACAGTTAGCGCTGCGATCAAATAAAAAAAAAGTTTTGTTATCATTGTGTTATTGTAGACCATGTGCTGGATCGTTAGATATTGTCATAACATTTGAATAATAATTTTCATCAAAATGGTCCAGCTTATTAAAAAAAGTTTGAAATTTTCAAATTAAAGACGTGTAGACAGGACAACGTCTGTCGGGTCCGCTAGTATTGTGTAAGATTTAAAATGATTATAATACTATTTCTTAAGAAAAGAAATATATTTGTGAACCATTGTGTAAACTGTTTTAAATAAAATGCAACTGAATTTAAAATGGAATGAGGCCTGAACTATATTATTTTTATATTTAAAAGGTAGCCTATAGATATATAGAATGCCAAGCTTGAGTTTGTCCATAAGTTGAGATAAATTTAGAGTCTAATATCACTTACCATAATCATCAAATCTGTATGCAGCCTCGAATCAGACGTAATAAACACATCATTCTCAGTCTGATTCCATTTCACTAACCCCCCGGCCGCAATAGCTTCGCCCACATAACCATATTTCTCATCTTTAATATCTATGACATTGCTATCTACTTCTATTATTTGCAGATTCTGTGGTACGTTAGGATCGTATTTCAGGTATTTGTTCTCTTTGGTTTCGATATCGAAGCGTTTAGAATGTTTGCTCAATTCTAGTATTGGTCTATCTCGGCGACGCTCGCGTATAGCAATGTTTAAAGAGACAGGAGTGGTGATGTGCACGGAAAGTTTCGTTGCTTCGTGAGGGATTACAGTGAGGCGAGTCCAACCTAAAAATGTAAATTGGTGATTAAATTTTTAAAGGCAAAGTGTTTTTATAGCGTGAATTACTATATTATAAGGTGGACACAGATTTTAAATACCTAACTTAACCTGCGTATTATTGTTTGTAATAGATATAACATTATAAAACAAGATGACATTCGCATGCCTATTTAAATGTGGCGGATGGTGTATGTAACTAATTGTACCAAATAAACGATTCGATATAATTTGAAAAATGTGTTGTTCATAAAAAACGTGTGTGTGACGTACTCTAAGTACACTTGGGATTTTATTTTAGTAGGTTATTCGGTGTCTGACGTAAAATGGATTTTTGAGTCATAAAAAGTGCGCAATTTAAAACACGGTGAAGGAAACATCGTGAGGGAATCTGCTGGAATTTATTTTGTCCTGCTGAGAATTATTAATAATAACTTAGATATTATAAACAATTTTTATTTGTTTCCTAGTTGCATTTACAAAAGAATTAAGAAAATCTGGCTTTAATCTACATAGTTTTACTATAGCAGGCACTTACAGGAAATATCCAACAAAAATAATCAAGAGAATTGATGAAGGGTGATTTTAAAGTCAAAAAATCTCTACAACTGTTTAAGTCTTTACGAATTACCTAATTTTTTAAGCCAATTAAAAGCTAAGAATATGGTTTATTAACTAGTGTTGTAAATAAACTAATCAATTACATTTGATTCTCTTTCAGTTCAAATAAATATTATTACGTAACTAAGCTCTCACAAATGCATGACGTTATAAGCAAGTTTTACCTTTCCCAAGATTTCGTATATAGAGATGAGTGTTGTTATTGCAGTAGCCATCTGGGCACCAGTTGCACGCTGGGTCACTGCCGTTGCATTGACCCTTCACACATGTTCCCTGTGAAATATTTTTTATACTATTATGAGATATCGTTGTGGCCACATTACCCCACAGTGTTTCATAATGGTATATTTTTTAATGTTCAGTCAATTTGAAAGTTATGAAAGTTGTTATGTATGCCATCTGGGACGTTGTAAGTAAACTTTGGCTTTTAATACTTTGCCAAACTCATTATTGACATATTGTGTAGACGTGGAAACATAAAGGAGATTGTGTTATACACTGTATTTCGGGAAATAGAAATAACAATAAAGTTTATCTTTTTAAGTTACAAATAAAGGTTCATATTAAACATCAACATTTTTTAAAATAATTAAATAATTTTAGATTGTGTAACACAAGAATTTTGTTTCATCTGGTAAAATACTTGTGTGTACTTATGCACACGTGTTATTAACAAAATAAAAAATCTTAAAAATTGTATTCCACGTTTGTGGAAAAAACTACACTAACAGTAGAAAAAAGTTATTTGATACATTGAAAGTTTTAATATAACCCATTAAAATTCAATAAAGTTTTTTTAAATATCATAAAATCGAAAATATTGACTATAGCTAAAATTTAGTCTCATAATTTTTCCCTACCGCGCCAAAAGAAGTATAAATTCAAAAAGAATTTGGATTACTTATTTACCTGAAAACAAAGGTCATATGGTCTTTCATAGCTGCAAGGTGTTCCATCGGGCAAAACTCCAAAACTGGAAGCCTCACCACCAGCGTAATCAACACACCAGGATTCACAGTGTTTTGATTCTATAAAAACATTTTTAGGAATGTAATGGTTTTGCTCAACGAAATTAGTCTACCCTTAACTGATTTATTCCAATTTTTTAAAATGTAATTACAGCTTGATAACTGAGCCTATAGTTCTAAAATGATAAATTACAGAAATAAGTTTAATTAGCGAAAACAATAATTTCTTGTTGCTAATTTAAAAATGAGAGTCTGTGAAGTTTTTGATTGTTTTTATCTGTCTTTGTATAATCGTCGGTCTCGTAGCTACAATGCGAAAGCATTGTTTTATAGAATGGGAACAAATGGGTAGAAGCCTCATGTGATCTTTAGTGATACCACCCATGAACTCTCTCAATTCCTGAGTGATAGCGAGTGCGTTGCCGGAGCTCGCAGGTGCGTCGCCGATGTTAAAGTTTATACGTTTACTACTGTTTCATTAATCAGTTTACTACATTACATCTAATCATGGCGGAAATTTAGTTTAGAAAAATCCTGTAAGTTGAGATTGTAACCTTGTCCATTATGCTTAAAGTCGGGACATCAAAACGAGTTTTTACTCGTGAAAAATTATCTTAGAAGTACAAAAAGTTGATCTCTTTAAGCTGAAGCAACCTTTAAGTAAATAATTGTGGTACGGTTCCTTACCATCTGCCTGTAATTGGGGTATTAGATAACTAGCCTGTCGGAAGCAGACGTCAGTCCTTATGTCTCTGGTTGCAGCACAGCTTTGACCCGCCCAGCAGGTGGCAACTTGAGAGCCGGCTCCCTCGCAGGCACTTTCTGATATTGAACTGTAATATTTAAAATTGTAAATAGATATTAATTCTTTGAAAGTTAATCGCACTTAACTAAAGTTATCTTTCTCCCTAACAAAAAGTTTAATATCAATAAATCAAATAAATTAATATGTTTGCACTAACGAAAATTAATGAACAATATTACGCACATTTGTATATGAACATAGGCACAACAGAACATTGTTTATTTCCAATTATAAAAATAAATAATATTCTTGGCAAGAATAATTCTTAGAACACAAAATACATATGGGACGATTTTTGTATTCTAATGAGTTTGTTGGTTTAAGGGAAACAGTAAAATTAGATTTACCTACCCTTACAACAATGTTATAAGTAATTTTATTATACATACATATAACGGGAAGCAAACGGGCAACATTTAACATCTTAAGGCTCATTTGATATTAAGTGATACCGCTCGACATGGACACTCCAAAGCCAAAGTGCTCACCAGTACTTTGTGGCTCATAAATTGTAGAATTATTTTTAATATATTGCTTTTTTAGTACTTTAATATAATTGAATTAATTAAAATTCAATTAAGGTGACATGTTGGTTGATTTCTCTTTGCATGAAACGAATACACATCTATGTTACTATATCCCATGTATAGCCCCTTTCTTCTGTGAAATAATTTATCTCAAAAGAGTTCATGAGACAAACAAAATTTTAATTTTAATTTTTTATTCATAGTTATTATTTCTAGCTTAACAACAAGTGCACAGTATGAGACAGGTCTATATTAAGTGTTAGTTGATCAATAGGTTCCGTTTGTCATGTCATATATAAAAAACTCTAAATTAGTATGATTACACAGTTTTAAAAATCTTTCGTCTCCTTCAGTCAAATTGCGTATCAATAAAGGAGGCTTAGAACGGTATACATATTTATTATTACTACCTACCCTTTATACCAGCACCGTCTGATCCTTGTTCTCAGTCCGTACCCACAATCAGCGTTGCATTCACTCCACGATCCCCAGTCACCCCATTCGGGAATACTTTTGGTATCACTCCTGTTGCCGATGACATGGCCTGGCATGGCTTCACACACACGGTCCACACACCACTGTAAATTAAAAGAGGCATGTTACTTACTATTTATATCACGAGAGAAAAGGGTTAAAAGAAGTATCTTTGATGAATGTCGGCATGTCGTGGAAGATGGGACAAGATAGAGGAGAGAGTAAGCCGTGAATTGGAGCTCGCTATAACTAAGGTTTTGTTTGATATGATTTTTTGTTTGGTATGATAATTTTCATAAGCAATATATCTGCTTATATATTCCAAATATAATAATAATAATAATAGCCTTATCTACTTATCCTAGACCATAAAATGTGTAGTACTATAAACACTTAGGGCCTATTTCACAATGTATGGTTAAAGTACCAAATAGCCATGCAACACATAAATTATTCGGAAGATAAAAGTTCTGAGTACCTTTGCATTTCATGACGTACAGCGCTATCTAACAGTCGTGAAACGCAACAATAGTGGTTATCCTACCAATAAGTAATAAATAGCTTATATGGAACATATCCGGACATTGTGAAACAGACCCTTAGTATTATTAATCGGAAATCCAGTTAGGTTTTTTTACAGCTTGTCAAGCTTTACGTTGCCACATAGGGGCAGCTGCGCTACTTTTATAATCTTCCCATCTTTGTACTTGTCTTCCTCGTTTGCTTTTTTTGAAGCCGTTTCGTCGTTTTTTACGTCGTCGAGACATGTATGTATCAGGCACGGTAATATACTCTTGTAAAACATTTTTAAGTTTTTAATTATTCCTGACTTGGATGGATATATACAATATTTCAATTATGAAGTGTATGAATCAATCTGAATGTTTTTTAAAACCTTAAATTGAAATTTGCTTAGGCAATATATAAAAACGTGCTTAAAATATACTTTTTCTTATTATGCATTTGTAAAAGGCGTAACGATGCAAGTAGGCTGTGCAATTAAGCTTCCATTCATGAAAATCTCCAGTTTATGAGATACATGTTTGACATATATTTCTAATTTCTATTTCACCGCCTTTACAGGGAATTCTTTATATGATTAATTCTAATATAGGAGTTAAATAATATAGGTATTAAAAATATCGCATTTCATGACAAATAGCGCTATCTGGCAATCGTGAAACGCAAAAATACTGTTTATCCTACCAATAAGTAATAAATGGCTTATTTGGAACTTATCCGGTCATTGTGAAACAGACCCTTAGTATAGTTTTAAAATATTCCTTTATAACATTTTATAGTTCTAAAGGAATAGTTGACAAATACTTTTCCAACTATTCCTTTAGAATATTTTTATTTTCCTATTTTTCTCACAAAATAAACTAATATCATAGTATGTAGTACCTTCCAACATGGTGTCAAATATAAATATAATAAAATACCCTATATTGAAAATTTGTGTTTCCCTCTGACTCAGACTGATACAGTCTGAAATCGGGCCATACGTGGAGCTGGTCCGTAAATTAATACGCCCGTTAGTTTCTATAATTTTTTCGTTCAAGTTTTTGTTGAGTTTGGAGTAGAGACTCCATGGAGTTCTATAATTTTTTTTTCTATAATTTTTAATTCATTAATCAGTGTACACGCGCTGATTAATGATTGAAGTCAGCGCCTGGAACCACTGGTGACCCCAGAGGTGGTGCTTTACTAAAAGAAAAGATATAAGTATCGCAATAAAGCGATGAAATGGCAGCGTTAAAAGTATACTGCCACAGGGGCCAAACTTTTTAAATATGTTTATTTTTCATTTATAAATTTTTAGTTATTATTATTAAAATGTATGTTAAGAATATTGTAAATACTCTGTATTAGTGTAGTGTTTTTTATACAAAATATATTTTGTTGTATACCACAAACTTTAGTGAGCCTTGCTGGGCAGACAAGAAATATATCTTAGTGTATTAAACCCATCTGGCCAGCTGCGGGACTTAAGAGGATTAAGTAATGTATCTACTAATTATATGGCTACAAACATGTGTGTGTATTCTTTAAGCAACATAAATTAACTGACAATTAAGTAATTAATTCAAAAAAGGAATTAAAAAAAAATAACAGTTAGACTTCAAACCTGCAACATTCCCTAGGTATATACCCAAGCAGTAACGAAAATAGATTTCTGGAATGAATAAGTAATAAACTGATTTGGATGATACTTTGACCGTTCTTCATAATTGAAACAATTACGTCTACAGAAATTGATGAGCAAGACATTCCTGGTGACTACTCCACACTACTATGTAAGTATTTACTAATAATATTTTTTTAGCTACAGCCTGAGGACAGGATAATGATGTGTCACTCTTAAGAACCACGTAATGACAAAATCAGGTGAATACAAACAGGAAATGGTTGGAACACAAGACAACAGCAATCTATGATTGGACAAGAATTATTACCGAATGGCAGTCACAAGATAGGAAGAGAAAGAGAACTAGACAGGCGATCAAGGGTCATTCTGGAAACCACAGCAGGGCCTGTTTGGACTAGTCCTGTTTATAAATTGGTCACCGAAATAAATTTAATAACAATTAATTCTAAAAGGTATTACAAAATATCGGGTACAGTTCCACCAACAAAATGTATAAAGTTTAACTAAAGCTTCCCAAACCGTTAAAGGAATTTCTTTATAAGCATCATTATTATTGTTCAGCCGAGAGGAAGGGCGGATATTACAGCATTCCTGATTCTTACACAGTATATTTAAAGCAGTATAGTAAGAAAATTTTATTTTTAATAATAATAATTTATTTATTGCAAGAATATGGTACAAAATTTTAAGGTGGTGCAATCGTAAATCGTTCGCATATTCTGCCACACACAGTGGCGCGCAAATTTATCTTTATTTACATTTTACATTATTGGTCAGTCAATTCTTATATTATCTGTATCGTACATATATATCATTTAACAAGTATAAAAAATCAAAATCAAAAATATCTTTATTCATATAGGTAAACATGTACACTTATGAACGTCAAGAAAAACAAATTAAATTAATTGTAAATTTACATTTACAACCAGTTCGCAAGTCAAGGGCGTAGAGCGGATAAGAAGAACTGGCAAGAAACTTTCCGCCACTCTTTTCAATCGCCAAGTTTTTAATACAAAAATATAATCTATAACTATACTTTATTAATCCAGTAAATAGGCTATCTCGCTCGTATATCTATCTCGTTGTAAGACAACTTAATTACTAAAACAGACGCTATTATTTAGGGGAAAGGGCAATGAAATAAAACATTTAACTATTTTTCCTGTTCAATGTACACTACAATCAATGTATATTAAATTTATCAGATCTGTCAAATAACTTATCAAAAAACTACAATCCCTACAATCAAAGAAAAAAACGTAAATAAGACTTACAACCAAAAAATTATATACCACCAAGAACGATTCGGTGGCCGGCTTTACATAATTTTGTACTAGAATAAGTCCTGAGTACATACCTCGTTGTACTGTCCCTTACTGGGAAGGCACACTATTTTATACCAATTCTTTCTTCGGAAGCGCAATAATCCATTATTGGAATCGGCATTGCTGGTATCACTATTGGAGTGGTTGGGTTATAATTTGAAAACAGCATTTATTTTTATAATATAAGGTATGGTGCTACTGATAAAACTCCTGTGGTTAAATGATGCCCGTATTTAACTTAGCGCCAAGAAAAATCTTTTGCGACCAGTGCTAACGTTAAGGTTAATCGCGTACATTTTTCTCATTACATTATTAAATTAATCAACTGTATTATTCATTTTATAAAGCATCTAGAATACTCTATCTTGAGAAATATAAAAGCATTCCGAACCATCAAACAAAGATTCTTTTATACAATAGTCTGTGATGCATATCGACTTCAAAAATTAAAAAAAGGTTACTGTGACATTTGATTTTCTCCACTGACATCTCGAAAAAAAGTTGCCAACATACGAAACCAGGCTAGCGTAAGCTGTTGTCATTGGAGTATCGCAGAAAATTCATTGATATATCGTTTGCATTTCAGTCAGGTTGATTACCCGAAACTTCTAAAGGGTGTTTCAACAAGAACTTTCTTTTCTAAAACAAAATAAAACAAAGAATTTAGAGGAAAATGAATGAAATTTTTATTGTATTACAAAGAGAAAAGTTTGGCAATTATGAATGAAAAATGATATCTGGCAAATGTCCACCACGACCACGCTGACAGATGTTGATTCTTTCATCAAAAATTTTAATCACTTTTTGGCAAAATGGAGGGTTTATTTCGTTAATGACATCACGGATTTTGAGTTTTAAGGCTGCAATCGATTCGATTGGCTCCGTATAGACTCTGTCTTTAACATAGCCCCACAAAAAATAATCCAGTGGTGTTAAATCACACGATCTGGCTGGCCACTTAACAGCTGAATTTCGCGAAATTATGCGCTCGGGAAATTTGGTTTGCAATAAATTGATCGTTTCATTGGCTGTGTGACATGTGGCACCGTCCTGTTGAAACCACATTTCAGTGATATCCATGTCATCAATAATAGGCCAAAATTTAGTGGTTAACATCTCGCGATAATTTCCCGAGCGCATAATTTCGCGAAATTCAGCTGTTAAGTGGCCAGCCAGATCGTGTGATTTAACACCACTGGATTATTTTTTGTGGGGCTATGTTAAAGACAGAGTCTATACGGAGCCAATCGAATCGATTGCAGCCTTAAAACTCAAAATCCGTGATGTCATTAACGAAATAAACCCTCCATTTTGCCAAAAAGTGATTAAAAATTTTGATGAAAGAATCAACATCTGTCAGCGTGGTCGTGGTGGACATTTGCCAGATATCATTTTTCATTCATAATTGCCAAACTTTTCTCTTTGTAATACAATAAAATTTTTATTCATTTTCCTCTAAATTCTTTGTTTTATTTTGTTTTAGAAAACAAAGTTCTTGTTGAAATACCCTTTATCTTTTATATTTCGTGTACCCTTTCGACATCCCAGGCATCCCATTATTCCATTTGTCTCTCCTTTTCGTGGAACGCGTTTTGGTGAAAGCTAACCGATATCCAGATTAAGATAAGATTTTGCTACTGCTTAATAACAATAAACAACATTTTATTGCTCTAAATAATATTCTACGGTTTCACATAAAATTATTTAAATAATGTATACAAATACTGTAAATTCTATTTTAAAAGAGTAAGTGTGGAGTTCCTTGCATTCTTCTCCTTTTGGAAGGGGCAACTAGAATCATCTTTATATTTTATTTAACGTTCAAAAGTGTTCAAAGTTCAAAATTTGATAATCGAGCAAGGTCTCATATCCATTTTTGCTTTTATAATTTATTTATTTTTTGATTCGTTTTTTTGTTTTGTTTCATGTTTGTTTCATTAATTATTTGTATGATCTCTTCGTGTATGTCATGTTTGCCTATAAGTACTTGTCACATCTAAAATACTATTTTGTGGTTGTATTACCGATGTAACAGTGTGCCGAGCGTTGCCAAGCTTTTATGAATTAAAAAAAAATCTTAAAATCTAATGCTTAACGACATGCATGACAGAAATCATCAAATTCATAAAAAAAGAAAAGCAGTTTTTAGCATATGTAACGCCACTGGAACATTATTTTATTAATCACGTACACGCAATTAGTCTAGAAATGTGGAGTAAATTATTTTGTATAATTCATCTTAAATGTATAAGATAAAATTACATCCTAATTTTGTTTCTCATGACGCATTTACATTGTGAGAATTAGAAAAGCTGTGTCATCTCTTTGTCTAATTGACCTTTGGCGTTTGGCCAGGATATGGCTAGGTCACAAAGAATAGAGTACTATTACAAACAAACACGTCATAAAGAAACTTTTTGACGTTTGTGTAACGGGGATTTTGGCGTCCTGTGATTTCGCAAATGTGTAATAGACACAAACCTAGAATCATATTTTCGCCACTTATAACACTGGCTAATGTTTATACATATAATTAAATTGAAATACAAATATATATAAATGAGTTGCTGTTAGTTTGTCTCTCTCTTGTGACCGATTAAATAGACATATAAAAATAAGATAATATAATAAATAAAGAAAAAGAAATAATACAGTTCCTATAAATATTTAAGATAATATTTTTTTATTTTTTTTACAAAAAACGTCATTGTGCTTATGTAGGTACAAGTGTTAAAATTTATACTTCTTTGGCGTAGCTAAATAAAAATAATTAATAATCTTTCGCCTTATTAACGTTTGCAGGAAAAAACGACACTAACCATAGAAAAAAGGTATTTATAACATTGAATATTTTATTATAATGTGGTCTGTTGCTAACTTCAGGGTATCGGTTTTTTTACTTTCATCATTTTTCCCTAACGCGCCAAAAGAAACCAAAACGCGCCAAAACTTCAAATCTAAGATGTTGACTATAGCTAAAATCAGGGTGTCGAAAATATAGATATTGTAATATTTTTTGTGCTCTTTCCGCGTCGCAGCTTCATACTAATTTTCCAAATTGAATAAGAACGTTAAAAAGTTTTAATTTTGTTCTATTCTAACTAAGCTTGATTTTTATATAATGTATATTATATATGTTTAATAATTATTGAATGTTTTTTAATTTCAAATTTTTGTTTGATTATACCTAGGTTCTAAGTGACCACGTAACTTAATAAATAAAATTAATAAATAGTTGGAGAATCAATTAAATATAGACGCCTATATATTAAGATGTCTTAGAAAAAAAATATAATTTTTGATTGTATGTTTTATAAATATGAATGATTTTTAAAAGTAAGAAACGAACCTTAATAGGAACCTATATATTATAGCTCAATAAATATTTTCAAGGAAAGTTCTTTCATAGTAAAAACCTTTCAAAAAAGAATGAATTAAAAATTAATAATTAAATTATCGTCAATCGAGATTGCTTTCGATTGATGAATCGTGCTTACGGACTTCGGCGTTCCACGAAAACTGTCATTAAGATAAATCGAGTATTTATTTGAACAGTTTTAATGTATATTGGACGGAAATTAAACTGGATTTTCAGTGGCACATGTCTGTGCGAACAATAAAGGATTTATTTTTCTGTAGCGATATTTTAAACGATTATATCAATCAATCAAAATCATTTATTCATATAGGTAACACATTGAACACTTATAAACGTCAAAAAAATACGTATCAAATCCTTCTTATTTTATATTTACTGCCAGTTGAGAACTGGGCGAAATCAAAGGCGAACGGAAGAGAAGAACTGGCAATAAACTCTCCGCCACTGTTTTTAATCGCCATGTTTTTTGTTCTACACACAGTTTGTATGGAGCTGCAGCCTTTGCACCATGATCCACATGAGTAATTAATAGTTAATTATGTAGGCTAGTTGACACCCGGCTTCCATCGAAGTTTTTTATTTAACAGATATTTGAACATATAAAAAGTATGTATGTAAGAACATAAGAAACGAATCCCCACGTTGTCAGGTTCAGGGTGGAAGGTTCTATCATAATTTATGAATTAAAGTTTTCTTTCGTCATTTTATGATGATGCAATTTATGTATAATGTTTTTGCGACAGCGGACAGATTGCCCAAAAATTGTGTCGTCATCTTTCACAAAGCGACATCTATTATATAGACACGTTGATTTAAACCAACATTGCCGGTACATCGTTGTACCCTAAAAAAAATTGCATTATTAAAATTTTGTAGTCGTTATAAAAAGTGGGTTTGGTTGATTAGTGTCCTGTGGTATAGTAGATATTTCTGTTATTGACAATATGTATATAAAGGCCTCTTTGCGAAACATTAAATTAATATTGAAATATTTTATGTTGGTTTTTCTATACAAATTTGTAACTGATTTATTAATATTTATTATTATATAACACAAAATTAAATTGTAGGCCTACATGCTTGTGCCAAAAACATATTGGCGACAATTCTTATTCAATTTAAAGTCTTCAGCTTTAAAGTCTTCTTAAAAGCTGATCAGAACTATAAAGTTTATTAATACAAAACTAAGGCTGTGGTATTCCATCCCACAATGTATTCATACATCGAATTTATGCACACACACGTACACACAGAGTGAACGCTGATGGAATGTTCAATGCTATGCATATGCAATTCTCTTTATGGAAGATTTTTATAAAAGCCCGTTGCCATGGTTACATCATTGGCTATTCTTCAATACCTATTTATGATCCGGCGAACTTTGTTTCGAAGAAGCAATAAAGGAGCAGTTTTTGTATTTTATTAAGTTCAATTTTTAATAAAAATATGTTAATGATTCGTTTTTGGCAAGGTATTTTGTTGCATGGGTTTTTTGTTTTATTATTACGCGCAAGAGCAAATAGCGTAGGTGGCCTTTGAGTGAATATGCCACATATTATTTTTAAGATTTAGATCACAAACTACGAAATATTGGCCTTGTAATTTATTTATGGTCATAGCGAATGCAAGAGGAATCGGAAATTGAAATAACGAATGAACGGCTAGACTGAAATTTTGACTCAAAAATTTTTAGTTCTTCTGTTGGTTACGTTTAATCATACCACGTTTTATGTTACTTCCTTTTATACATATACTAGCGCACCCGACAGACGTTGTCCTCCAAAATATTTCAAGCGATGAGGATATTAAACAAAGTATGGAAGTACCGACTGTAGCGCTATCTGCCGGGCTGATTTATGAATCTAAATCATTTGGGCTCCACCCAAACGCATACACAAAAGTCATTCAATTAGGTCCAGCGGTTTAAGAGGAGTTCAGTGACATACACACATACAGTAAATTCAGTATACGTATATTAGTAAGCTATCCTGTCTTCTAAATTAGATCAACTGCACACTGTATGCAAATTTGATTGAAATCGGTTAAGTAGTTTAGTAGTGACGTTTACGTAATTATGTGACGTGTAATTTATATCTATTAAGATAGTTACTTACACCAACTTTAACAATAACTAGAAAAAAATATTTGCAAGTATTCAGTAGTAGTTGGTATGTATGGCCTCCTACAATCCTATCAGATTTCTCAATATATGGAGGATAAAAATATATACGTCAAATAGTATCCTATTATTATATATATACACTATGAACGCGTAACACACATAATGAGGTAACACAGAAATGTATTCGTAAACGGCAAGCGTAAATATACTCGCTTCGTTTAAAGCATTTAAAATACACAGATATTTCGTTCGTCGCTTTGCCATAATTACTATTTAATAAGCAACTACTATAACTTAGACAAGGAATTTAAAATTACCCTCAAGATCAAATCGTGTGTGCATACGATGCTATTAAACCTTTTTAATTCACTGAGAAAATACGTTTTTTGTAAATGCGGCGTTTTTAAAGGAAACATAAAATGAGTATGCTCTTGATAAGCAGACAGTTTTTATTGGATAAGTGGGCAATTCGAATACTGATATCTTCAGGACTTAAAAAAGTTCTGGATTTCATTTCCATCGTATTTGTTTTGGTACACAGATGGCTGATGATTCAAATATTTTTATATAATTAAATGTTAAATACTAAATAAACACAACGCAGAAACGTGTCTGCTCCATGAGGATCTTTTAAAACATCTAGTCATTTCTTATCTTGTTTCCACGTCTAGTAACATACTTTTTAATAAAACCTTATTGAATTGATACGAAAGAGATTTATTTTTAAACGACGTTGACGACATAGTCTCGCGAAATAAATAGCATAATACTAAATTAAACCTTTTCTTTTTATATGTATAATTATATTATTTTTATAGAACAGGGGGCAAACGGGCAGGAGGCTCACCTGATGTTAAGTGATACCGCCGCCCATAGACACTCAATGCCAGAGTGCTCGCGAGTGCGTTGCCGGCCTTTTAAGAATTGGTATGCTCTTTTCTTGAAGGACCCTAAGTCAAATTGGTTCGGAAATACTTCAGTGGGCAGCTGATTCCACAAAGGGTGGTGCGCGGCCACCAAAAACTGCCTTGAAAAACGCGTCGAGGTGATACGGGTGGAATTTCGTATTCTGCCTAGACGTCCAATAATGAACTTAGCTGCAGGTATAATCTGAACAACTCCTCTGAACAGTCTCCCTTTAAATATGTTATGAATAACCCTTACCTGATTGACTCCACAAGGCGTTCCTTCGAGAGGTGGCGCGCGTTTAGATCGGCAAACGTGAGGCATCGTCTTATGGGCACACCAAAGCCTCGCACAAGGTGATTTTATCTTCACAGATTTGCAGATTGAAAACCTGAAATATTTGTGCACAAATAAAAAACAAAAGAATTAGTACTGTTCAACTGTCAATTGTAATGGTAAGGTTAGCAACTTCATTCAATATCAGTAAAGTATGTATGAATTAATTTATTTATTTACAAAAGCTTGCAAACGCTTGGCTTACTGATACATTGGTACATACAAAACATACTATTTAGTGTGACAAGCACTGATAGGCTGATTGTTAAAACGAGAAGAAAAAACTTCATGAAAAAAAAAGCCAAAAATTTTGGCCAAAACTGAAAGGACGGATAAATGAGATGCCTGGTGGTACACACATTTACATTTAAAAGGTTGGAGCAATCGACCTGCTTCTAAAATATCTTAAACGCAAACAATATATCAAATATTTTTTTACAAATGTTTCAAATCCTACAATACAAAACGGTTGTCCCTACAATACAAAAGAATGCTCTGACTTGTCCGCGCCTGTGGTGAAGTTTTCGGATTTCTTATTTATTAATTATTTAATGACAATTGTTAACTGCTTTGACATGTGAAGAGGAGCATAATGTAATTGTTGCAGCACAAACAATTTGTAAACATAAACCAAATATAAGAGTGACGGAGATTTTATTGCCAGTTCTTTTCGATCGTCATCATTACCCTTGGTAGTCAATGTAAATTTAAAAGCATTAACTTTTTAAGGACATTCATAATTGTATATTATGTTATCTGAATTATTATGTTAGCCGTTGGCTTTTATATCTGTTAAGGAACATGAATTTAATATACCATATTTATTTATAGCCTTATATCAGAATACAAAATATAAACATTTTAGCTATTGTTTTTGTTAATCAACAATAACTGATTCTGGGTGCCCAAGGGCAAAGGCCTCCCCCCATTTTCCTCCATTTTTCCTTATTGTATCCAGGTCTTTCCAGCCATTTCCACAATTTCGTCGGGCTACCTTTTAAATTGCCTACCTCGGTTTCTTTTATGGCCGATAGTAGGTATGTCCAGCCCATTTCCATTTTATACATATAATATACCATATATATAAATACATCGTAATACATTAATGTCACAAAATAAAATTAAGTATGTAATGCTCTCAGCAATTTATCGTATCCATATTGTGTGGGTCACTGCCACAATTAGCGCACAAATGCTAATAAAATATCAGTGTCAAAATTTAAATTTAGGTTAAAAGCGCATTCAAAAACATTTTACTCACTCACAGTCATAAATATTCATGTTAATAATGGCCTTTTATGTTAAACACTGAATTAATTTAAGGTCTTTCAATACATAGGAAGCAAATTTAATAGCTATAGTTTTTTAAGAGAGTAATAACTTTTATGATTACTCCATATTAATACGTTTAATTTATTGATCGTATATTCGACGAGGATAAACTCTAATGTCTATTATTTAAAACGACATTCTTCTATTATTAAATACGACTGTAAAATCTGATTTTAACATGGAACGATAAAGAGTAAAGATATTGCTTGCCGCCGCCAAAAATGGATTGTCTTCGTACGGTTATTGGATATTGGGATGCAGATAGGAGATCGATCGAACGATCGATCCAATTTTAGGAATATTTCTTATTTATTATATTATTCATTTTTAAAAAAATAGGAATATTTCTCGGAATTTTCAATAGCCCTTACAGGATATTTTTTTCTCTTGAAATATCTTTTGGCTATAATACCACGAAGATTTCTGAATAAAAGAGAATAAATCTCCGCACAAAAACAGACTCTTGATTTTGCCCATTTAAGTGTATCTAGAGATTAACCTCGTTAAAAATAGTTTCGTTATTAAACCTTGTATATACTATTAAGTATATTTTAATAGATCGTAGTACATGCAGTTTTATTAAAGCTAATTTCGTATTAACAAAGCATTTGCAAGTCACTTTTATAATTGGTATTAATGAAACCGACGCATTAAGCAGATGGCTCGTGATGGGTGAACAGGAATTTAACATTGATTCAGTTATTTATATAAATATATATATATATATAAATTGCATTTAAATTGCTTTAACCTGATTTTATATGTTTGTACAGAAATAATTATTGTTAATTATGTGTTATGTGTTAAAAGTGACGTTTGATATACTTTGTAATATTGTTTGTTAGTCTGTGGAAAAAGCCGCGAGTTTTGGCTTGTCATTTTTATTAGCACATTTTGCAATTTAATTAGGAATTAGATTGTAATAATCATTTTGAAGAACCTTATTGGAGTGTCGTATTAGTAGTATTATTAGTATTCATATGATAAACGGCCGCAGAAATATGTTTAGTAAGTACCTTCACACCAAGTCAAATAAATAGCTGGTATGAAACATAATATCCTAACGCGGCATCGTGAAAACTTTTCATGAAGCGAGTAAAGATTTAGGAGAAAAAAATGTTGTAAACATATTTAAAAATCACTTCACGTGTTATAACAATTATTGTTATACCAATTTTATTCATAGACATTGTGAGTTGTTCTCTATAATTACGGCCGTGTTCCGTTTATTTGAGTCATGCTAAACAATTGGGTGTATCCCGAATAGGCGTGGGGCAATGGACCATATCACCCATATGGCCATTTAATAGATACCATTGTGTAGCTGATGTTGAAATATGTTCTTGTACTTTTGAAGGTAACTTGAAAGGTAGTTTGTTAAACGTTTCGAGATTAACAAATTTATTCACAATTTATATTGTATTGTATATCTATAAAAACGCATGGCATAATTTTTTTTTCAAGCTATTAATAAGCCGAATAAGAGACAGTATTTGACCTAATTCCTGCAGACAAAATCGATCTACAATACGAAAGTAGAAAACTAATCAATGTTGCAACTTTAATGTAAGTAAGATAAAACCTGTCAATTGTCAATTCAGGCCATAGATTAAAATCTAGTAGGAATGTAGAATATAAAGCAGATGCGACCGGGGAGTGCTCACAGCCCATAAATACTGATAAACGAATGATTTATGATTTCACTTCAGCTCTTTTGATCTTTGTTCACATAGCTATTTCATTACGTGTGAACTTATATTGGTTTGTTATTAATTGCATGTTTGCTTTGTAATTTTTATTAATTGCTTTAAAAATGTCGTGAAAAAATCGCAGTTTACTATTATTATTGTTTGTTTTTATATATTTTGCATATTAAATATTCAGCATTTTTAATAACTTAACGTAACAGAATAACTTTTTAATTTTTTTATATAACAAGTGGCACAGGGGCGGGAGAAATTGATTTAAAGTGATATCACTGCCTATGGACATTGGCTTCTGCCAATAATAAGCTTCTGAAAATAGCCTTCTGGCTCGCAAGTGCGTTGAAAAGCAGTGGATTTTTTTCCAAGACAAACAGCGATTCACATACCAGTCTGCAGTATCTCTCCTTCCATCTTCTAGCACAACTGTCGCGAAATGATCTTTTCTATCAAAGAATTCGGCAATCATCTATTTTCCCTGACTTCTTGCTTTCTTTACTTTAGTTGGCCGATCCTCGAAAGGAAACACCCACTGAGTTGATTGTCTTTTGGTTTCTGGTTCGTAGCAATATATACAGCTTTCATCACCTGTGACGATGTCGAATACAGAATTTGAGTCACCGCCATTGAACTTTTCTAACATTTGGCGACACCAGCCCATACGTAGGTGTTTCTGGTCGCTGGTTAAAGTATGCGGAATCCATCTGGTATAAAGTTTCCTGACGCCTAAATGTTCGTGTAATATTTTTTGAACTACACTCCTACTACCTAGGCTTTCCCGTATCTGCTATCAGAAAACCCCTTTCTTATCTTCCTATATCATGCGTCTCACAGCACAGACGTTATCCTTAGGAGTCGTTGTTAAAGGACATCCCTCACGGTGATCATCATGCAGATTGCTACGTCCACGCTTAAACCAATTGTAAATAGTTGCACGATATGGGGCTTCTTTAAGAAATGCCAATCGCAGCCTTCCATAGCTTTGTTATTGAGTAAACCCACAACGAAAGTCATAATAAATCATTGACCAAAAATTTTCTCGCATTATGTTCATTTTCACGTGTAACAAGAGTCTTAGATTCGCCGCCAATTCACAAAAACAAACGACAAATGACAAATGAATACTATATACTACATTAGGTTACCAAAGAGTTCTAAAATTGAAATTCGAAAATAGTTTTCATTAGAAATGTTTCTAACTGGCCAGTTCTAAACATTTTCAGTGTTACCCACGTATTCCGACTCTAATTCTTACGGAACATTAGCTCTGCGGACCTCATTCATCTTTCATACGATTCCTTAGAGATAAACATTAACAGTCCTTATCCAAACCATAAAATACCCAAGCAGGAAAATACTTTGATTTTTTTGAGTGTCGGAAATTTTTAGTTTCCACAAAGTAATTGTAGCATTTATTCTGTGAAAATGCTGACTATCTGCCTCTTAAGAAAAGCGAGATTGCACACTTAAGTGAAAGAGCGCTCTTGTGAGGTGCTTTTAAAACTCTTTATTTAAATAAATATTTTGCTGTTTACAATTTCCGCTTTGGTAAACCTACGCTATTTTGCATTGTAAGACAAAAAAGGTTTTTAATAGGTGGATTCAGTTTCCACACTTGTACTATAATTAGGTCCATTGGGTGTAAACTCCTGGCTAAAGCACAGAAGTCTTCTGGGCAATTCACAGGTTTCAGAGAGGATTTCTGTATGTTGGCATTAAAAGACCTAATAAAAACTAAATAAATATTTTATTCGAGTTAATTTGGAAGTTATTTTAACCTTCACACTTCATAACTTTATTAGTGATCGTATTTGATAAAAAAATAATTTACGTATTTAAAATAAAATAAAGAAAACCTTGATGAAAATATTGACGTCGACTTAATGTGCGTCCACAGTTAGTCTTTATTGCGTTCGATAGAGCCTCGTATTTCATCTCGCTTTAAGTCTTTTCTGCTCTCTCTGACTCATCCATGTACCAAGTTTGTTTGGAACCACCAAGTTTCCGCATTCCTTGCATGTTCCAATCAAGCTCCTGCTTGGGGATATAATTGGAATCTCTTTAGAGTGTATGGCCTAACCACTTTTAGTTGCGATTGATCTGCTGGCAGTGCTCCCAAGCCGGTGCCAAAGCTCGCTGACTTTCCACGTTTGATACCATAACTAAATATATAGTCTTTATTATTCTTTCTGTCAGTTTTAAACACGTAGGAAAATAAAAAAGTTATTGAATAGGTAGTAGGAAGTAGGTAAGTAGGAAGGAATATATATTTTTTTTTCCTGTCAGAAAGCGATATGTTCGAGGCGCAATCCGAATTATATTGACATATCTCGTTGGTTTAAATTACATCAATGTATCCGATTGGAAATAAATATGTTTCTAGATAATTTAATGACATATTATTTACACCTTGGACACAAAACAAAATATAAGGCTTAAGGTATTTTTTATCCATGTAGCTTAATGTACACTTATAAGGGGCAGTAAAAATAATTAAACATTAAACCAGAAAATTCTCAAATCAAGGGCGTGGCACGAAAAGAACTGGCAATAAAGCGTCAGAAACAAAGATTACATAATATTATTAAGTACATGAAAATACAGCTCAAATTTTGTAGAACATAATATATACTAAATATATACTTAGAGCTGTCATAACATTTTTAAACGTGCATGACAGGCCATTTTCCTGAATATTCCCAATACGTGCGACCAATTTATCGTTACTTCGCGAATATGAAAATAATTTAACATCGATTTGCGACTGATATGTGTAACATATCTTCTTTCACTATCACAATTTTTTACATAAACGCAAATTTCTAATGTATGAAATGGTATTTAGAAAGATTTTCATACATTAGAAATGCGATTTAAATAAACGACTTTAAAACAATTAAAATCGTTGTTTCGGTTCCTCTTGGTTAATTTGTGCTTTTTGAAAGCTTCAAGTGTGTTCTTCCAAGAGCCCGGAACCTTCACTAATAAGATAAGCAATAGGTGATCCCAAGTTCCTTACATTTGGTTATTATTTGTATAACCAGTTGTTTTGTATTTTTGGTGTATCTATACATAAATCCTTCCAAAGATTAAAGGTTCATTCACGACTCTCTGAGTAATGGTGGAACTAACAAAACAAGAAATTGACAATATTTTTTTTTCACTAATTATTAAAATCAGTCTTCGAACGGATTATTACAATTTTAACAAATAACATAAATGTATTTTTAATACACGTGTCTTTACTAAGACATGGAAAATGACCATCTAGCCTAACTTAATCAGTATTTTAAGACTAACCTTTACTTATAAGGATTTTTAAGATAAGAAAGTCTTTTTATAGATCGGGGCAAACGGGCAGGAGGCTCACCTGATGTTAAAGTATCCAATAACACTACCTACGGTCTCTAATAAGTGGAAGACACTCAGTTATTGTGTTCTATTACTTTTTCACCTATGACTAACGTGCACAAATTCCTTTTCCTTTTTATTCACTAGGCCCGTAGTGTCGCGGAGATAAATAGCCTTGACTTCCCGTAATGGATGTGGTCCCCAGCATCTTTTTTTATTATCGTAGCAATGTATGTATATGTTTTTAAATATGGAACCTCGAATTATGCCAGAACATAACTCTATATGTCGATAAACCGTTAATTAATGACCTTTCAAAACTATTATAAAGTTATAAAGGAGGATTCCACGTGTCAAGTGACCTAGCACGTGCACTTTAGAGGCGACAACTTTGAAGCTAATCTGATTCTAACTTTGTCTATTCTCATTTATAGGTTTTCTTATCATTAGGATAATACTTGTCGCTTAGTAGTACTTAGCCAAAAAGCAAAACTAGAGTCCTCAAATAAGGCCGGTGACCTACTTGTTTTGGTAAATTAAACAAACATAGAAACGTAATATTATACTTTAATCGATAGATATTTGTAATGCCATCTTGTATACGCAATAACCAGCTATAATTGTAATCATGTATTACATAAAATCATTTTAATTAAAAATTAAAACGCTCTTAGATTGAATATAGCGAAAAAAACCATTAGACAGCACAGCTGATTTATTTATAACGTATTTAATGTCTATACGAGTAATTTATGTTATCTGTAATAATGGGAAATATTTTTATAAAATAGTAAAATTTACCGCTAAGTGCTACTGAACAATCTCTAATATATCTGTCTATAATTTCTTAAATTATTTTATTACGTATGTTTATGTTTAAAAAACTTTATTTCCCATCACAAAAAAAATATATATTTTATTTACATGAGAAACTTAATATTAATATGTATATAAACGAGCGAGATACAAGTCGCCATAAGCCCACGTCCACGAAATATTTGAAAGTACTGCAATTGCGTCGCAATACTAACGCAGTCCTCCAAAATATAAACGGAACATTTAAAATAAACATGAAATACGTAAATATTATGATTTGAACACGTTTTGTTCGTTTACTGGAATATTAGTCATTCGTAGTCATTTTAATTGTGAATACTAAGAAAGACGAGTTCCGGTAAGTTTTGGCATCCACCTTAAATTCAAATTTGAGTGAGACTTAGATAAAACTTAGATTATAGATAACTATATGAAAAGGAATAAGAAGAAGAAGCAGAAGAGAGTGCCTTAAAAAGGCAGATAGAAGATACAGTTAGCAAAAAAAAAAAAAACTACTAACGAGTTTTATCAAGCTATTGCATAGATTTTATCGCGACAAAAACTTGCATTTGCATTTTTGTCGCAAAAGTAATATTACTACTGTAGGTACAAGCTTAATAGTTGTCTTTGAGACTCAAAAGACTCTCCTTTTGAGTATCATTAACGTGTTCATTAGTAAATGAAGTTTTGTTTTAAATACTAAAGTTTGTTTGGAACCACCAGAAAACTATTGATGAAAATTCACTGGTAAATATTATGAACGCTAAGACAGTTCGGCTGAAGGCAATCGTTAAAAAAGATTTATTATTGATTAAAAATTACAATCGAGCTACAACCTTTTTTGGTCCGGCCCTCAGATTTCTGTATCTGTGTCACGATCAATAGGCAATTAGGTGATCAGCCTCCTGTGCCTGACACACGCCATCGACTTTTTGCTCACGATGTTTTCCTTCGTCGAGCTAATGTTAAAAATTTGATTTCATTTTAGTGATAGAATTTCACATACCCTTCTCCGAATTCAGTCCGACACTGCTCATCCATAGTGAAGACATAATTGGAAAGTTCTTTAGCTCCACCCAGCACCACCCCATCATCATGACTCCGTTGTTGAAGACACCACCAGCGTCTAAAACGTATAAAGTATTTTAGTGTGGCAAAAATATTTAGATTTAATCTGGTTTTCAATATGCATCATTCAAATGCAGTCATATAAATGTTTTTATTTTATTTATTTGTTGACGCGTAAACCTGATATTAAATAAGATGTGACCTGTTTTAGGGCCTATCTAGAAGATGCCTGTTAGACTGCCGCTTAAATGAACAATATTATTCTGTATAGGAAAGATGGAAGGGGGCTAGAACTCTACTTTACAACTAATAATAAACGACGAACAAAATCACACCAAGGGGCACCAGGAGACGTGAAACAAAGAAACAAACACAATAAAGAACGTCAAAAAAAAATGCATTAAATGATTCTAATTTGACATTTACTGCCAGTTCTCAAGGGCGTATAACGGAAGAGAAGAACTGGCAATAAATTCACAAATAACAGAGAACAATGAAGAGATGGAACTCCAACGTGCTTCGAGCTTCCAATTACATAAATGTACATACATTCACACTACTGTATACGAATATACCAACTTTGAATACATATATAAAGTCGTTGACAAGAACAGATCAAGACATGTCCAAGAATAAAGACTTATTTTAGTAAGATAAATATGTTTTTGAAATGTCTAATTGCATGTTTCCTAAGGGTATTTTTTAACAGAGGTATACCTTCTCTAACTATAACGATACGAATAGCATACAAGTAGTAATGACAAAAATTCTAGAAAAATGCGATACTTTTAACCTGTAAATGAACTATATCCAAAATTGTATGACGAAGAAGAATGCTGATAAAGTAAAAAATTATTTGCATACTAAAAGATATTACTTTTTGTGTCTATGGTAGCTACTTCACAACTTCAGTTGATTGAATGCATAAACAATTTCTCGCTTGATCGGTTCATGCCTACAATGGGTTATTACTGACTGGTTCACCTGGGGTCATGAAATTTAATCAGAAATATTATTTTACGTATAAAAGATATATGTATTTAGAAATGACACATATCAATATGGGGTGTGTAAGCTAAAATACGTATATTATGTTTCTCAACGACTTAGAAGCATAGGGCAAATAAGATTCGGATCACTTTTTGTTCTACTGTACCGTGGATTCGACTTCCAGTTTATTAATTTCCTGCGAAATACGACCCTCAAACTTTTAAAAATGTGTGCGTGTACTAGTGTATAAACAAATGAAACTTCTTTATGAGCTTATATTTCGAAAAATTATCAACTATATGCAACTTTACAGAAATTGGTTAAATAAACTTAAATGAGATAAAGTTTAAAAGGCTTTTAATATCATAGATATGACTACAAATAATACAATTATTTCCATTTTATTTTATTACTACTAAGATTATTATAGAATTTCATTAATTATAATAGAATTATTTATATCATTTTTATGGTTATATTTTTGTTTTTAATGGCTTCGAATCTCTTCGAATCAACCGTGGTAGGGACAAGAAAAAGATGGCACGTAACGGAAAAATTTGACGTTAAAATGTATATTACTTCTAAAGGCGGGGAACGCTCACTCAAAACTCACATGGGTTCACGCCTTTATGGCCTCTGTGTAGGGTAAATGAGCCTATCATATATAAAAGTATCAATAAACTGGTTGTTTTATTGGCTCCTCAGCATCACTATTCTATGAAAATAGCTGAGCGCATCTCCTCATCCAAGGGATAGCTGAATATTAGTGGATATACTTTGATAAATGTGACCATACTTCCTTCTCTGTGTATTAAATGTTTTGAAGCAAGTATTCACTTGTAAAACAGAGTATGTAATTTCCTTTTTATCTTTCAGTTTATTTGTTAAAAGGGCCGTTTATACACGTCAGCACTATAGGGGCAAAGGGGGTTTTTGATTTTCTTATTTGGTGTAATTATATACTTTATTACACATTTTTTATGCTTGATATAAACATATTTGATTCCTACAATATTAGTACGTTTATGTACTATTCTCTATCTAGCTTTGCTTACTATTGTTGATAAGAGGAAGGGGGTGGGGGGGGGATATATAGCAGTAAATCTGCTTACGTAACTTGAACTTAGTCCATATGAATATGTGTGCATTAAATATTTTTATTTGCCCGTAACTATGCTTGACAAGTTCAAATATTCTGAAAAAGAACACAAATATCACGTACTTACTCGGACTTTTCATGGAACTGTTCTCTCGAGCAGGATGACCAGGCGTAATTGTGAAGTGTGGCCAACACAGTAGGTGCCATCACAGATCCTTTTAAACCTTCTGTCTCACACTGACCTTCCCCATCATGGGTCAGTCCTAACCTGAGGACGAGAACGCGAATTAGTAAGTTTCATACGTCTCTAGTAAAACTAATAATTACAATAATAGTGTACAACGAAAGATTAATAATGAAGGCCGGCAACACACTTCCGAGCCCTCTGCCTTTGATTATCATGGGCCGCGGTATCATCGCCCATTTGACCTATGTTCTAACAAAATGGTTCTAGATTCTGTATCCAAATAATCACGCATGGGTTGCGGCTGTCATAATGGGTTTTTCGTTTTGAACCAATGTCCCCTCATAATCCTTTTAAAGGTTGTCTTCTCCCTTCTATGACCCGTTTAAAGTGGAATTATTTAATATATACTAATATTACCAAATTCTACTAACTAGGATTTATTTCTTTGAACTACATTATCCTTATTATTATTATTAACATTTTAAAAATATAAAAATAAATATATAACCTATATTATTTTTTATATTTTAAAATCTAAAAATCTGTGCATAAATCGATATGAGCATTATATAACATAATTAGATAAATGCTTTTGAAGGCTTTTAGTTTTAACTCTATACAATTTTACATACCTTCTAATGTGCGTAATATAAAAACATTAAAATTTCGTGGTAAAGGGCATTTTATTAGTCATATAAAAATAACTTTATTACTATCTCGCCATGATTGCTTTGCTATTATCGTAAAAAAATTTCGAATAATCTTTATGGCAGTAATTTCTCTAATGGAATTGCAAAAATCAAGCGGACTCAGAAATGTGAAGGAACGGAACTTTAAACTTTTAATTATATATATATATATATATCTTTTAATCGATATATACATAGTATGTACAATTTTATTAACCTATTAGGTAATAATAATAAATAAATAGAAAATTAAAACAAATTTAAAAAAATTTGGTCCCAGTGACATTACGCTAGTAGCAACAGCTCTGTCACCGGTACTATCTACCAGGCGTCAACTTCAATCTTTAATTAGCGTATGTGCACTTGAACCCAATAACATACAAACAAAATCAAAGTTAAATATATATCTAATAATGTGTACTTTTCCCGCAAAACAGATATTTTCATAATACATAAAAGAATAACTTCTTTAATAGATACAAACTCGATTTTATTACATTATTTACATAACGCTTCCGATGTATTTATATAATTTTTCTTTATTTTTGTTTCGTTTAGATTTTAGAAATCATGGGTTTTTAAATCATGTATTTTTCATATTTCAGACAAATAAGTGATAAACTTTGGTCGAAAAAAAATTGCTGGGGTTCGTAACCGTGACTCATGCGTTGAAATTAGCACGTTTAAATACAAACACATCCTTAATAATGTATATAGTATAAGCCTTTATTCAGACAGAATTTTACATAAATTTAATCTTAAAGTAGTGTCTCTAGTGAGTCGATGACACCGACAACCCATCTGTTTGCCCAACTTTGGCAAAGACCTCCTGCATTTCTTTCCACTCTGCTCTGTTCTGAGCTTTCCGTATCCATATTTTCCCAGTTACCGTTTTAATATCGTCCTCTCACCTTCGAAGCTGATGGAATATATGATCCTTTTGTTCCACTTATCTACCCTTATGATATGACCAGCGCAGTTCCATATCAATCTTCGTATCCTCGATGTGACGTCATCAATTTAATGAGAAACACTACTTTAAATATGTATAAATATTGATGTATAATTATATTAAAATACAAATAGACTAAAAAAATATCTATTAGTTCGAGATTAATTTAAAATACGAAAATGATAGCGTAATAACATAAATAAATTAACTGATTTAGAAGCTTTTTACAATCGGCTGTATCAGGCCTACAGCTTTATTACACTTTTTCAAAGGACAGTAATCCAAAACTCATTTCCTGCTCTCTGAGTAAGGCCTCTTCATTGGAATTCGTTACATAGTGGTAAAGTAATATAGTGATTCAAGATATTAAAAGCTTTAATACAAGTTTATTAATGCCTGTAGACGTATTTATGAAAAATAAATGAGTACATTGCACTGATATTGCATTATACTAAAGATATAATTCAATTGGATTATATTAGTATTGTCTTTTATTAACATATCTTTTAAAGAAAAAATTTTTTTACCAGATTGAAGCTATGTATTATTGTAAACTTATAATTATTTAACATAATTTCAAATTTATCCGACATTTCGCGTGCTTTACAGCGTGCGTGGTCACGGTGACTGAAGACAAGGTGCTGAATGTCAAAAAAGCTTATTATAGTTATATCCAGATTAAGTATTTCTTTTATTTTGTCAAGTGTCGCTAGTTGGACCATGTCTTTATAGAGATATTCAAAGATATTGTTTATTTATTATTAACATACTTTTGTACTCTTAATACAACTAAGTATTAAAAATGTTAGTTAAATTAATCATCATGATTAATTATCGTATAATATATATAAATTAAATTTTTTAATATCTCAGTAATAAATGTGGCGTGTGCGCGGGCCCTTTGATGGCCTTATCTCGCAACAGGCCGAGCCAATTAAGACGTCTCCAGGCTTGTTCTTAATGATTTGCTTAAAAATATATCACTAATATATTGTAACAATTTTAAACAGTTATTTGAGACCAACCTTGCATATCATAAATGCGTATTGTAATCAATATTTTCTCGAAGTTTTTTACACTATTATGTCTCTTAAGATAGGATTCAATATGTTAAATTTATTTATTTTTGCCGTATACATATAAAGAATGATGAATTTTTTATGTGTTATGGTGGCGCCCTGTTTGATTAAGATTCACAAATCAGTCAGTATATAGGTCATTTATTTATCCCTGCAACTAAACAGCTGGTTTTTCAGGTACGAGTCTAGGTTCCCAGGCTGAGTCTGTTTTCCATTTTTATTTGAATTGCAGGACGACGTCTGTCGGGTCTGGTAGTTTATTATATAAGTTTTTAACACTTTCGTAGATAATTAATTATTTAGTTTGTGTTGTTAAAAAAAAAATATTTCAAGGAGAAATAATTATCCTTCAATATTCCGGTTGTTGCTGCATAATGTTATTTTAGAAAGGTTCTATCTTCATAACTTAATATCTAGTTACTCACAACACAGGGCTGCCGAGGGGAAAATTTTATCACAAGCATATATTTCTATTATGAATAAAGTTTTATTATTATTATTAATGTTAAAGACTGTGTATCCGAAAGATATATCCAGAATGCTGCCGTCCCTAAATAAAATACTACGCACTGGTTCGGCTGTAGTACGTCAGTATAATCAACAAAAAGTAATCTAATAATCCATCAGACTAAGGGATTCACAATGTATGGATAAAGTGCCAAATAGCTATGCAACACATAAATTATTCGAAATATAAAAGTTCCGAATAAGATACTTGGCATTTCATGACAAATAGCGCTATCTGACAGTCGTGAAACGCAAAAATACTGTTTATCCTACAAATAAGTAATAAATAGCTTATTTGGAACTTATCCGGACATTGTGAAACAGACCCTTAGACTACTACTATCAACGCTGAAGTGAGTGAGAATAAACACTAGATTAAGGTTTTATTTTCAGGCTTTTAGCTTAAGTACCGAAGCATATTATAAGAGGTTTTAGGCAAGATAACTTTGTATTTTACTTTCTACATGTAGTTTATAACGTAAAAATAACGTTGGTGGAAATACAAACAGATATATATAGAATATTCAGAAAATATTCATATTTATACGTACAAATACAAATACATAAAAATTACAAGAGATGCAACGGGCGGCAATACAACTACTAAACCTTAACAGAAGTAATCTCAGAACAATGATAGGTACAATCACGGGCCATTGTCTCCTCAACAAACATCTTTTTGTCTTAGGCGTGACAGACAGCCCCATGTGCAGAGGCTGTCTCAGCGCAGAGGAAACAGTCACCCACGTAGTCCTGGAATGCGAGGCTGTGGCTTAACAACGTACAGAAATCCTCAGAACAGTGAGGTCGCTCCGAGAAGCCTGCGAAGTGCCCAGGAAGCTTCTGTGCTTCTGGAAGGAGTTAGGCTGGCTTAGTTAGCCAAGACTTCACGCACAACGGACCTGTTAAGAGTCTTATTGCGGAAACGGAGTCCCCACATACATACATACATACAACAGGCGGCAACAAGCTTCCAGACAACCCTAGTAAGAAAATAACTAATAAAAGAAATATGTCAAATCTTATAAAAAAAATTACAGAATCACTAAGCTTAATTTATAATAATACAAAAAAATGTAATAATATAAACCTCACAAAAGTCACGATTGAGTAGGATAGGATATGGTGAAGAAATGCTGATGTAAAAGAGTTTTAAAAGCCTATTCCACAATTTAATGGCAGAGATCCTAAAACGAATTGCCTAAGAAGCTAATGGGCTGTGAGATGAAATTTCCAAAAAGCATCTATTAGATTGATGAGAATTTGAATTAATTTTAAAGATAAGTTTTGGGATGAAAAAGAATTGAGAATAGAAGTATTATGACATATATTGCATATATGTAAATATGTCGCAGTAAAGTAGTTAAATCAGAGAGTTAGTTGAATCTCTAGACAGTTTCTTAAAGATCGATGTTCAATCAATTAGATTGATTATGAAACAGATTTAGGAATCTGAGGACCAGACCCAATTGGGTTATATTGGCTCTGTTTTTTTATTATTTTTGTTTTTTTTAAGTTAATAAAAGTAACATTTAATTTCAAAGTTTAAACTTATTTATGTTGTCCTTACTGTTAACAATAACATTTTTAAGTGAAAAACTTAATATTTTAACTTAAATCCTTATTATTCATAAGGATAAGGATCTTTAAGATCCATCAGACTCTTGAATCATCGGAATAACATTGAACTGGTTTTAACGGCGTCGCTGTAAGCTGTTAATGCGACATCGATTCAATATATCTCAACAATTTAAATAGCTTTTTGTGATAAATCTGGACTTGTTGTGTGTTGCGAAATAAGACATATTTATTTGTTCTCGTCTAAAATAAGTCGAAGGTAGTTTGTAAAATATTCATATAATGTATATTATATGAAAGAAATGGATATACACGTGAAGATTGGGAGATAATTGATCTAGTTAGAGAAATATGTAGGTAGTTTAAGGAAGCCTTTTTACTTATGGAACAGGGGGCAAACGGGCATGAGGCTCATCTGATTTTAAGTGATAGTGATCCGCCGCCCATGGACACTCTCCATGCCAGAGGGCTCACGAATGCGTCGCCTGCCTTTTAAGATTTGGTATGCTCTTTACATGAAAGACCCTAAGTCGAAATGGTTCGGAAATACTTCAGTGGGCAGCTGCACAAAGTGGTGGTGCGCGGCAAAAACTGCCTTAAAAACGCTCAGGTGCAAAATGACGAGATCGTCGAAAATAGAGCTGGGGCACCTTCAGTGCATGGGCCAAGATGCTGGGCTGGGAAAGAAGTTTAGTAAGCGGAAACCAATCTGGATCTACAGAGCGGAGAAGGATCTGCTGCAGCTTAAAGCCAGTAATTGGTGGACGGTAGCAGAACAGGGAGCGCTAGAAGTGTTAACACGCAAGTAAATGATATTAATTAAAATGTAATAGCTAAAATTTGTATAATTAAAAAAAAAGCTTATTAGACAAAGACGTACTTCATACATCTCATTTAAACGTCTGCAGGCTTTGGAATTCTTGTATTTTATTTGAATTAGACCAAGACAAAGGTTTTAATTAAGCTTTGCCTAAACCCGGCGTGAGTTTAACTCTTCGAGAGCTTAATTGTGAATGCCCAATCAACCTCTCCGCTGTTTGTTTCATTTAATTAATATTTGTCTTAATGAGTGAATTATCTTTGCATTAAATCCCTTAATAAAGGATTTTGAATGAATGGAATATTGAACATTCAATTGACTTTTTTTAATATAAAAACTATAGCCAAATTCCATATCAAATTATACTTCTTAACCAAGACAATAATACAAATAATTATTGATATAATGTAATGCATATGCACTTGGAGGTGGGCCGGACATGTGGCGCGGCTACGTGACAAGAGTTGGACGAAACGGTAAGCACATGGACGGGTCCACAGCGAAAAAGAAAGAGAGGTAGACCTGTGGCTAGCTGGGAAGAATATAAAATAAAAAAAACAGCTGGTCCCAACTGGATCCAAGTAGATCAATCGAGAGAGGACTGGCTATCTTTGGAGGAGGCCTTCACCTACACAGGAGTATTTACAGAAGTATAATAGTTTAAAAGTAGGAAAAACTAACACAACTAAATTTAGGATATTAATTTAATTACTAACAAAACTAACACTAGTATGTAAGTAAACTTAATTAATCCAACTTGTTGTTCTGCTTTAAAAATTAAAAGGATTTTTTATTTTATTTTATTTATTATTATGAAATTGCAAAACTAAATTTAAAAACTTAAGTCACTGTGGTAGTGTATTTTTAAAGCTGGTAGGATTCTCGCAGTATTAGCGATATTTATTCGTTTAAATAACAGTAGTTTACGGTAGATTTTATGTAAATTATAGAAGTAATACTAAATTGTTTCAATTCTTACATTGATATTTTTGGGTTGTTTTTTTTGGGAAATTAAACCGAGGGCTAACACTAAGTTTTCACTACTTATATTTATTTGTTAATACTGCGTTTTTTTTTTCATTTAATTTCGGACAATCATTTATAGCCAATATTCCAATAATTCAATTCCTGCAGTTACATTATTTTTCACATTTTTGTCAGGACAGGTCCGATTTGATATATAATGGTATATTAGAAGCATTTAATGTATACATATTTCTTTTCTTGACGTTCATAAGTGTACATTATGTTACCTACAAGAAAAAGTGATTTTTGAATTTAAATTTTGAATTTTTTAATTGTTGAAGTCGAAATTATCTGTATTTTTTTTGTAATTTACCCTTAGCCTACTTACTCATATACAGTGTGTATGGAATTCAACAGTGTTAATAAACAAATAATGTTGATTTGGTATTATTGGTTTCCTGACATTTCCACTAACGTGTGCAAGAAAACATTTTAAGGATTATATCGTAATTCCCAAAGTCAAACACTCGATTAGAATTAATTAATGTTCATCCACAATACAAGTCTTCGTGAAATTAATTACAAGGTAATAAAGCAAATTGTGCGTACGAACAATGCATGACCGGAGGTTTTGATAAGGAATGATATACATCTTTTAACTGTAACACCAAACCGTAAGGTGTATTATTGCTTGAACAAACAAACAGAGAGCAATAACCTATCTTCAATAAAAGGTATTAAGTAATATACGGAAGTTTTATCTTTGTTCTGATGCTTATAAATTGATGTATAGGCATATATTAAAACAGTCTTCGAATTAACAATTTAGAATATATAAATCTTTATCGTCTTGTAGAAGCATTTAGGCAATCAAATCCTCAAATTGAATACAGAAAGATGGATGATGTAGGGGTGATCCCAGCTCGTAATCCTACAGTATTGGTTAATGATCGTTTGACAACTGCGCACCACCACTATGTGGAACAAGCTGCCCAGTATAGTATTTCCGAACCAATTCGAGGTTTTTCAAGAAAAGAGCGTACCAATTGTTAAAAGGTCGACGACGCATTTGCGAGCCTTCTGGCAATGTGAGTGTCCATGGACGGTATCTCTTAACATCACATGAGTCTCCTTCCCGTTTGCCTTCTCTTTCATAAAAACAAAACAAACATTTTTGAGGTGGAAAGATCACATTATTTGGGTAAAACTAAACTGTTTATTATATACATATTGTCTTTCAATGCAAACGTCTAACGTTCTAAATATCTCAAGAGATTTTTTAAGAAAACTTACAAACTTGGCATCCATTTTAAATGTACTTAACGCTGCAAGTATTTTGCAGGACTAGTCTAATAGACCGTTGTGTTTAAAGACTCACTTTTAGACGTTCCCCTATATTCTCTAATAAAGCTTCTATCTCTGTCTTTTTCTTCGTTAAAAGTGTTAAATCACGTTTGGCTTGAGTCAATTAGGTTTAAATAAACAAGTCGATGGATTGAATAAAATTTAATTTTACGCCCAAACCCAATAACCTATCTCAATCTATTTTCGACCATCTGAGGTAGACATCTTAATCAAAATGTAACCTATCGTCGGATTGTAATAGCTGTCGATACAGTCTATCCATGGTAGGTCGGATCGGTATATGTGGATAGACCTTTGTATGAAAATGATAGTTCAACTGTGCCAATATTAAGATTTAAACTTTTACCAGTTTTCAAAATGATTACAAAGCTGTTTTAAACATAGACATATATATTTTAATGTAATTTGTACGGTTTTATTTACTTTATTTGGTTTATATTGACCATCAAATATAAGTGTAACGAGGGAAGAGATTGCATTCTATCCGTCGCCAAAAATGAATCTTCTTCATAGGGTTTGGTTATTGGGATGCAGATTGATTGATATCAAGCGACTGTCACGGTCTGACAATTCACAATCTCAGATTGAAAACACTTAAATTGGTTAGTAGTTTAAATTATATTTCAGATTGCTTTGGCGAGATTGTAATTTTTAATTATTAATTAGAACTTTTTACATTTCCCTTTATTAAACAGTCTAATGTACTTAACAAAAGAGCTTTTTCGTTTCTTTCTATTACAATTTGGTAAAAAACGGACATGAGAATCAAAGCAGTTTAAGAGTTACGAATTTTATTTTTAGAATAAGTTTTTTTTTATAGAACAGGGGTCTAACGGGCAGGAGGCTCACCTGATGTTAAGTGATACCACCGTCCATGGACACTCTCGATGCTAGAGGACTCGCGAATGCGTTGCCGGCCTTTTAAGAATTTGTACGCTCTTTTCATGAAGGACCCTATGTCGAGGTTCAGATTGTTTGGATACAAAGATCTATTTTACAGGAGGCAATTAAATTGAAGCATTGAAAAACTATTTAAAATACTAAATTATGCTTCGTTTCTATATATTAGTTTCTGAAACAAATACGTTACAGCGTAGAACTGACTTTGTCATACGGAAATACCACTGAAGGCAGCTGGTAAACCAGCTATTGACCCAAATGCACAAATCCAATCAGATTAAAGATAACCTAACCTTGCGGCATCTTAGATCTGACGCATCACAAATAGATTTCCGCATGTAACTGGGTCATTTCTATTTTAATTAAATTTCGTAATAAGTATTTAGTATATATATTTATGCATGTACACTAAATATGCTATATTCTAAAAATCAATAAATCAGTGGCGCTACAACCTCTTTAGGTCTTGGCCTCAGATTTCTGAATCTGATTTATGATAATTTTTAAATCTAATAGGCAAGTAGGTGATCAGCCTTCAGTGCCTGACACACGCCGTCGACTTTTTGTGTCTGAGACATGTCGGTTTCCTCACGATGTTTTCCTCCACCGTTCAAGCAAATGTTAAATGCGCACATAGAAAGAAACTCCATTGGTGTACAGCCGGGGATCGAACCTACGACCTCAGGGATGAGAGTAGCACGCAGAAGCCACTAGGCCAACATTGCTCTATATTATAGTAAGAAAATATAAATAAGGAAGGTAGCCATTACTTAATTTCATTAAAATTATGCTTTATTTATAATATAAGTTATTGACATCAAAACATTAATAGTAATAATAACGAATTTTTTACAAGAAAATAATTACTCTTTAAACCAATTTTTATAAGTCCTCAATTAAAGCATAAAGAAAAAATAGCAATGATAGCATTTTATTGTTAAATGTATTTATTAAATTATACAATGTACAGCAGACTCCCATAGCTGAGGTCGTAGATTCGATCCCGGTCTGTGCACAAATGAACAATCTTTCTATGTGCGCATTTAACATTCGTTTGAACGGCGAAGGAAAGGAATAAAAAACATCGTAGGAAAACCGGCTTGTAAAATATACAAAAAGTAGAGGGCCTGTGTGAGGCACAGGAGGCTTCTTCTTCTTGTCTACCTACCACAAACGATGATGATAGAGATACAGAAATCTGAGGCCCAGTCCTAATTAGTGCCACTGATTTACAATATACACTTGTCAAAACCAGAACACTTTTTAATAGTCAAGTATTTTATGTCACAAAACATTTGTATGAAGCTGCAAGAATAATTACACCACTACATGACGTGCAAGCTGTCGTGACATCTTGAAGCAATTAAGTATAATATAAAATAATTACGAAGAAAAGCTATGTTCTCTTTAGCGCGTTACAATGATATACCATCTTACATAGGCAAAGGTTAATTTCGATAATAATTCTCTCTGAAGCCAAGAACACGAAAAACTTTCCTCTCAAACTAATTAAGAGGCAAATTCATATTGAAAATTGTGTTCATAGCGTGGAATAACACGTTTTGTATATACAAATGGATGAAGAGGAACTGTTCAATTATCTAGTAGTACAAAAAATGATACTGCCTAACAAGACAAAATCTCAAATTCTATATAAATTTATTCATTCCTTGAATAAATATTTTAGGGGATTAAATTTTGAAGGTCCAGATTCGATGTCCAGACTTGGGCCATAATATTGTATGACATAATAATAAACCCTTTAATTGAAGTAAATAATTATTTTAGGACTTTACCATTTAAATCCTCTTCTCGGGTAGAGTGGTATACTCACTCTTAGAAAGGAAGCAAGCGTTACCGAGCTAATAATAGTAATTGTACGATGTAGGTATGTCATACAATTGGTTAATCGTGACAATAACAATAAATATTTTAATGAAATAATTCCAGTGATTGACAACAACAACAACAAAATATTCATCTAATTAAACATTCATCTAAAAATTTATTCATCTACGTAAACAAATACACTTATGGACGTCAAAAAAATCTAATTAATTGGAAATTTACATTTACTAACAGTTCGCAAGTCAAGGGCGTAGAGCGGCAAGAAGAACTGGCAAGAAACTTTCCGCCACTCTTTCATCGCCAAGTTTTTAAAACAAAATGTTTGAACTGGAGCAAATCAATCCCAAGAATAAGGATCATTTAAGTATTCGTCACATTTATAAAAAGCTTTATTAATTAATTTACTTTTAACGAGTGTTTTGAATTTATTTAGTGATAATTCTCTAATTTCGCTTGGGAGTTTGTTAAAAACTAATACAATTTCTATATACATATATTCCTGTGACGAATTAATGTCTTTGTGAGATGAATTTTTGACCGAAGCCCAAATTAAAAAAAAATGTATTGAACACCACTTAAAACATACTGGTAACAATCATCTCTATGTGTTTCCCTTATTGAGTAGATTAATATAGACTAGTTAAATAACGATTAACATCATTAATACATTTCTAGCAAAAGAAAAGTAGATTATTAAATAGACTGCTTGAATCCTTCCAGTTATGCTATTACTACCTATAATTAAATTAGTAAGAATTTGAAAGTTATTTGTCTTAAAAAAAATTTACCTATTAGACATAGAGATTGAGATATCAGATTGAAGCCACTCTAATGAGACAGTAAGATAGGAAAGCTTCGCTCTTCTTTAATTATCAGGTTTTAACAAAATAACACATTAAGCTTTAAAACGATGGAAGTGAAAAATAAATATATCTGATGACTGTGATTGTGTGTGTGAATGACGAACAACCCTAAGTGTGTGTGTATGTGTGCATGAAGAAGGGAAAGAAAAAATTTAATAGAGGATAAGTTGCTTCTGCTTGCCAATTGTTTATAATCCGTTTATATTTGTGGTAGGTAAGATTCTCAAACAAATTTATAGGAATACAATCTTAGAAATGAAATACAAAGTCGACATTGGTTTACAATATTTATTACATCTGCAAGGCTATTTTAAACAGTTGGGACTGAACATATATATTTTATTATACATATTAATATATGTAATACATGTATAACACAATGAGCAGGTAGGATAAGTGTAAAATGAAGTAAATGTTTTTTTAGAGATCAAATCAAATGGCCAGTCGCCCGTATACTCAATAACTAAGGGCTCGTGAGTATGTTTCCGGCCTTTTAAGGCATAAGGAATATTTTATGAGATATTTTCAATGTTAGCCTAATGACTGAGTTGAAATTCAACCCTTTTCAATCATCTATTACTAATAGATGAAATTATCTTTTCAAAAGTAACATTTCGTTCAGATAGCTCACTCTTTGTAAAGATATAAGAATAACTGATCTGAAACCCAACTTAAAATTGTCAGTGTAACAAATTAATCTCTCTCTGGGATAAGGAACACCCTTAAAGCAGGGAATGTGACACTTTATTTAATAAAACATTATTAAACCAACCACAATATTTGATAAATCACTCTGTGGAAAGCATCAGTACATTTATGTTATATTAAACATTTGAAACCCGAGCCACTGTTACAAATATTCTGTGACACATGTTCCTAATTTCCCAGAACGAAATAGAAGCATGTATGTAAATTGAAACTATCAAAAGAATGTATTCTATAGTTTTAATTTTATATAATATACCATACCGATCTAGCCTCCTCGTCGTGAGAAGTTCAATGTTAAGATCATCAACAATGAAGAACTTAATAGGATCTTCATGGTTAAATAGAGATATATTTAATTAGTAAGTAGGATAGTGTGTATAGGGCTGGTCCCAGAATCCAGATTGGCTAGCCATCCCTCTATGGGTAGGTGTATCAGTACTGAGAAGTTTTAGTACCACGTGATTTCCAGGATGCAGAATCGTCAGAGTCAGTATTGGAAGCTATATGGAATAAGCGTGTCTATCTCTATCTCTTCAGTCGGTAGCTCTTGTATGACCGTCGTAATCGCAAGGAAACATCTGGAGTGGACTATTCGTTTCCATCTGAGTCCAGCGCCTCTCTAATAACAGTGTTTAGAGAACGCTAAGTCTTTCGCTTGAGGTCCATCTAGTTGGTAAACGGCGACATACCTTCTATGTTAAAGCAATCAGTGTCTCCAAGTTCTCATCGCCTCTGCCATGTATTCGGCATATGGACAGGACATATGGTAAGCGGAGTTCAGTCAGGATCGATATTGGTGGATTTTGGCTCTCTACATTTATATATGGACTTAATGAAGCCATGTATATAATTATAGTAATTCCTACGTGTAGTAGGCGTTTTCATTACTGAGATGAACATGACGAAGTTATACGTCTAACTTCCGAAACAAATGCCTTGTGTTTAGCTTTCGATAGAAAGTCGTGGCTTTGAGCTCCATTTCTTTACATTACTGTTTCTGTGCGATTACTATGCGTTAGCTTATACGAAGAGATTATCAAGTGAGACGTTATGAAAATGTTTAATTTCGCTTTTAACTAAACTATTCCTAAACGTACCTTGCCTCTCTTCTATATTCTTAAAGGGAGCATTCTGAAAAACGAGTCTGGATATCTATAGTTCACCTCACACTTTGAAATCGATTTTGTTTAGTTTTTATAATTTAATAGTTTGGTTTAAAAATCAATCAACACAAACTTTTTAGGTTTAGGCCTCAGATCTGTTTCGTGTTCGTTCGTCAGTCTAATAGGCAAGAAGGTGATCAGCCTCTTGTGCCTGACACAGCATCGACGTTTTTGGTCTAAGGCAGGTCGATTTCTTCACGATGTTTCCCATCAGCATCCAAGCGAATGTTAAATGTAAACATAAAAAGAAAGGTTGGAAAAATTGTTGCACACCGAGGCATCGAACGCACGACCTGAAGCAACTAGGCCAACATTGCTCCAGCTTATAGTTTTGTTATTTTTTTTTGAATCTCTTCGGATACCACTTCTTACATTAAAAATTGTATTTTTCTTGCACCAATGTATCAGTGTTTTGAGCGTCGGAAAGCTTTTATAAATAAATAAACGATGAAGCTCTTTGAAGCTTATTATGAACGGAGCTGTGAGCTTGACTTTGGAATTTATTCGTGGATTAACTTGCAAATTGTGTACGTGTTGTGAACAGTAAAAGGCAAATGTGTGTAAACAGGATGTCAGCTGCTTATAGGAAATGTGAATCGTTTAAAGCTTCGTGGTCATGTTCAAAAAATACTTTGTGTTTATTTATTATTAAATAGTTTTGACACACTTTTTAAGTACAATATTTTATTTTAATACAAATTCGGTCCACGCATTACGGCTTCGTCGGGAAAGATTCGATGGTCTGTGTCGTGGCGTTTTTAATAATTAATGTCAGCATTATAAACTAATAGAACTTCGTAACACAAACCCATAACCTTCTTAACTTTTAATTGTCAAATTTTCAATCATATTTCACCATAGATAACATTACGTTTAGCTATGGATTGCGTTTTGTGTGCCCGTCTCAGGCGACGCCACAGAATCAGGATTCTAATTCTACAGCCGTTCTTCAGTAATAAATAGTGTAACTAACACGGATTTCTTTTATTTATTGTGTACATAATCTTACATAGAAAGAAGTTGGTGTGATGGAAATTAAATATATATTTATTTGATATGTTTCATTTGTGTAAAAAGAGGCAAAAGGCAGGAGATCAAAACTAATGTTAAGTGATAGACACATTGCCAGACGGCTCGCAAGTGCGTTGCCCGTTTTAAGAATTGGTACGCTCTTTTATCTTTTGACCCTAAGTGGAATTGGTTCATTATCCATTGAAGAAGGAAGGTCTCTTTCTTCCTTTGACCTAGGATCATCGACCAGTCACTGACCAACCTGCCTGAAGGCCTCAGAAGCTAAATAACAAGTTAATTAGCGCTTTTTAGGGCATGACCTCATCGCACTTGTAGCCGCGAATTGGTGTCGCTACATAGATAATGTCGTAGATAAAATAAGTTACATATTATATATAGTGAACTATCTAAAATAATCTGAATTTATAATAAGTACTTACAAATGTCCCAGCTCATGAGCGATGACAAATGCGCTAGTAAGTCCTTCGTCCCTGTCTATGGCCGCCGAACGCGTTCTAGAGCAGACACCAGCAACTGGGGCGAAGCCCGAAGGGCCTCCAAGCTGTGCACGCGTCAGCCATAGAGTGGCGTCCCAGCCTGTGCTATCTAGAGAGGTATATCATATATAAGTATCTAAGCTTTCTTAGTATGAAAAAGATTATGTACAAGTCGTCCCAGGTTAGGTAATTAATAAATACTAGAAGCACTCGTGAAGTTCGTATCACCTATATACATTTGTGCCCAAACGTTATACAACATTTTTAAAATAAACCAAAGACAACCTCAAACTACACCCATTATTAGTTTTCCTTTCAGTCAACAATGAAAAATTCGCATGTGATCAAGGGAAAATTTGTTGATACACACATTTCTGAAAGCACCTATAAATATGGATATGAAAAACCAAGCTGTACTTTTTTTATATAAAACGAGGTAAATCCAGCCCATAGACACCCATTTTAGTGGGTGCGTTGCCGGCCTTTGAGGAAGGAGTACGCTCGAATTTTTTTGAATTCAAATTTTAATTAATAATTTAAATTCTCTCCTATCTTTATTTCTAAAAAGACATAGGAACACAATAGGAATAGTTTTTATGGGAAAATTAAATTTTTGTTTCTTTACTTATTATTTATGCTTTCGTTTAAATCTACTCTGGACTTCCAGAAATAATTCAAGACCAAAATTAGCCAATACGGTCCAGCCGTTCTCGAGTTTTAGCGGGACTAACGAACATATATATATATATGTATATATATATGTATATATATATGTATATATATATGTATATATATATGTATATATATATGTTATTAGTTATAGTTATTATGTATAGATTTATTTTATTTATATAAAATTGGCCTAAATATAAAGATTTAGATTTAGTTCAAATACGGTAAATTCCCATAAGTAATAAAGTACTAAAAGTAATGACAATATTATGTTCACTCAAATAATGGTTTCAATACGTTTTATGCAACAGCTGTTGATATAGTTTCCATCGAATTCTCTCTTATCAGTACAAAATGTTACCCGTTGTACTTAGATAACTTGATAATTATATAATAAGTTCACAGGAATATAACAAATTTCTAGAAACTTATCATATTAATGTTGGCCATTTTCGTCTAAATGTAGCTTATTTTAAGGCAAAAAGTCGTGATTACCACGAATTTTTTAACTAAATGAACTCTTTTTGTGGATGGAATAAATATACTAATTTCATATTTTTATACTCTGTATTGTGGCTGTTAATTTTGGATGTATTGTGATTCTATTGAATATCCGTATTGTATTATAAATGCTCTTTGTAATTTTTCGCTTATAATTAATCTGTCTTTCAATAGACTCTTCAAATTACTTAATATCATACGACAATATTACGACTATTGAAAAGCATCCGAAATGTTAATATGCCAAAAAATGATGTGGTGTCGTGGGTGACCAGGTACCAACGAAGTTGCCTAATGTAGAATCGACACAAATTGCATAATAAATGTGGCTACTCACGAGTAAAATGTATCTATAATGTGAGTATTCGCCACGTGCTTGTCCATGAATTCATGAGTATATACTACGCATTGGCGGGGTGGAGTGGTAATAGAAAGAGAAGGGATGAGAGAACGAAAAGAAAGAGGGAGAAAGAGAAAGGAATTATACACTACTCGCTTGTGTATGCGACTGTCGCGCCTGCGCACGTCGCATTTAACTATTCCACGCACTTTTTTCCACGGATTTTTTCTTCTGGTTTTACTATCACATTTTTTTCAGTTCGGTCACACAGCAAAATCCCTATCCCCTCCAAGCCTGCCGTAAGGAACTTCGTTCCAATAATTTCCTGGTTATATATGTTAGAATAATATTTAATTGAGACAATATTATTTATTAGTGGACGAAATTGAGTCTGGCAGATCGTTTAGTAATAAAATACCATTAACACTAATTTCATATTTCTAAATAAAACTCTATTTAAATACTAATGATTATGACAAATGCGATGGAAAAGTGATATCGCACCTTGAAAACCAAACCGTCATTAAACGAAATCCACAGTTTTTGGGAATTCGCGTTTTAAGTTTTGTAAAAAAGTAAAGGCTCAGAAAACAATTTTAAAAGTAAATTATGGAATTTTTTTCTGCATTAGAGTTTAAGCATTAAACCTTCTTTTAATTTCTAGTAAAATTATATTGATAAACTGGGGTTTGTATAACAAAATCAAAGGTTTTTTTAAAAAAGACCCCCATAGTGTCACTATTCCGCTAAAAATTTCGTTATAAGAGCATTAGTGTCATTTACAATTACCACAATTATAATGCTCGTTTGCCTAATTAGCAGCGTTATTATAGAATTACAATGTTGTTTTTTATTCGTTACTGGATTATTATTATAATAATAATAATAATCCTCAAACAACACAAAGTTTTTTACTAATAAGTAAAAAACTTTGTGTGAAAAAAAAATTTATTTCCATAAAATCTACTAAGAACTTTACTGGTTACTAACTCATAACTATTCCAAACAGTAAATTAAAAAGATAAAACAGAAAATTATTCCGAATTGAGATTTCTGTCAATTCCAATAAAAATGAAAATAAAAATATGCCACAATATAAAAGGTGTCTCCATTTAACACTTAACACTAAATATTTATTAAAGTACACTTAACTCTAATTATTAATTATTTTTAATCAATGGCAATATTCTGAGATCAATGAGATTGATGAACTTAGGAACGTTAAATTGTTATTACGAGATCTTGGCAACAGGGAATGTTGCTTTTTATTTCTACTTATTATTTACTAATAGATAGATTAATTTATAATATTGTTATAAAAAGAAGATGCGTAATATCTTGGAATGTGATTAGCCTGTACAAGAGATTTTAAATCAGCCTTTTTACGTGCAGTCAACTGAAGCTTTGAATTGTACAGCCTTTTTAACTGAGGGTGAGGACGAGAATTTGCCCTACGTATATTCCGGGTTTTCTGTTGACAGAGATTTATTTCTTTGTACTCCTTTTCCATATAGGAAGTTCTATAAAAAGCTTTTACTTTATTTTCATTATCTTTTTCTATTTTTATCGCTTTTAGATCGCCTATCTTCACTGCTTCTCTTTCTACATATTTATTAAATTTGTACTCTACCAAGCTTTTGATGTCTAAAAATTCACTGTACCTCATTTCATTCATATTAAACTTCTTCCCTTTTTTTTTAGCCTCTCTTATAATTTGAACGTACTGGTCAGGCACATAAATAGGGCCTGATCGTAAAGCCTTTTTTACTTGCTTTTCGATGGTAGAATGCGCTGCGTCCCCTTCGTTTTGAGTATGGCCTTTGATGAGGAATTTATGAGTGATAGACTTAAGATTCTGCAGTTCGGATAGAGCATGAATATAAAGCGAGATGATAAACTGGTTTTTTTGTTGGCCACAGCAGTTATCGGAATAAAATATTACTTCAGTGGGTTTAGAAGCAGCAGTGGATATTTTGTATAAATATTTGTATACGCATGTCCCAATTTCACATGCTCCTCTATTCCCTTCCACCTCATTCCAAAAGAAACATTCTGTGTTGTCTGTTTCGAGTTCGCATATTGTAAAATTGTAACAGTTCAATTTTGATTTATAATAAAATACAGATACATCGCCTCTTGGTACAGGTACACTGCTTGTAAATCATAGCATGCCACAATTTTTTCGGAATTGACACCCTCTTTGTCTTTAGCTTTCTCATTCCTACTCTCATCTTTTTCTTTTAGATGCCGCTGATATTTTTTCTTCTAAATTATTTTTCTCGCTTTGTTCAGCATTTTTATAACTTGTACATAGATCACATTGATCTTTTTTCGGTATAAAAAAAACTTATATTGAATTCCTCATTAAAAACTTTTCTGTAAAAGCAATAAGTGTGAAGGAATACTGTCACTAACCTAAAAGCGACATTATGGTAATTAATTTATTGCGGAATTTACAACGATAATTTGTAGGAAAACTGTTCTTAATGAAAAAAGTACACTTTTCTACTTAAAATAATGCTATACTTACCGCTATCATCACTGGAATACCGTTCCTAAGCAAAAAAAATACACTTTTCCTATAAATTTCAAACGTTTTATGCGTATGGCACCGACACTAATGTCAAAATGACAGTATTCTAATAAGATGGCGCATACGTTTCCCATAAAAGCGTAGTGACACTAGCGCTCTCTAGCGGACTATGTTTGCAATAAAACTAAGGGTGTCTTCACATTCTCTAAGTACAATAAATTTGCAACGGATGGCATTCATAACTCAATTTTGCCAAATTTCGTTTAGTGACGGTTTGGTTTTCAAGGTGCGATATATAAAACAGTTAAAAAATGTGGATTCGAACCGCTAGCGAAATAATTGGGAAATTTTTGAGGAGCCAATCGTCAAACGACGCGCTGTAAATAATTAATTTAGACATATTTTAGCATTTACAACAGCATTGAAATAGTTTAAATGTTTTAGGTGCAGTGTTCAAAATCACTTTAATATTTATGACTGTTAATACTGTGAGTAAGAAAAAGAAAATTAAGGAAAAATATTTATAAATATGATATCATAATGTCTTTGATCTTTGAAGAACATTTCATTTATGTAAATATTTTAACTGTAGATCCTCCCAGCTTTACGCCGCGGCCGCATATATTCTGTGGTTTGGTGTGGACGGATTGAGTTTTTTTAAATAGCGTTTAGTGTGAATTTATGTATGTTATTTCGAGTGTCAAAGAAGTATTGGTAAGGGCAGACTGCGTGTTTCGGCTGATAATGACGAGACTTACCGCAGTTTGATTTGGTTTGCGAGTTACAAAGGGAAAAGAAATGATTGGATTTGCATTCCCTAATTGCCTCAAAATCTGATAAAAGCTAAGAAGCTGATTGCTATACATGTGTTTCAACGAATAAGTATCGCAATGCAGCCAGGAAATGTTGCCAGCATTAAAGGTACACTGCCACAGTGAACAACTCTTTTAAATTTGATTTAATTTTCTATTTATAAATTTTGAATTATTATTATTACTATGCATGTTAAGAATATGGTAAATTTGTAGGTTTATAGGTAATAAATTTGTATTATGTTTGTATTTAGATTTATATACATAACAAATTGTTTTAATCATATTCATAAAATAACATTTATAAGTCTTCGTAATAGTGCTGCCATTATTAACATATAAATCAGCATTATTCGCGTCTATTTCCATACTAAAAATAATTAATATGCACATGAGTTACGGCTCGTTATTTAAAAATACTCCAGACAAATACCGACGCCATTTCTATGAGATAACTAATTATGATTTATAGATCATATAACTTTCGCATAAACTGTTCATAAAAATACTTTGTTGTGGCAAAATTTATAGTTTCATATTTTAGTGTAAAAATTGTGTGCTTACTACAAAATATATTTTCTATTTGTGTTATGAAAAGTAAGATTATAATTTTTATTATTGTTTATTGTAATGTATATGATAACAGCGAACCTAAAATTTTACGGTTTTTAAATATCGGACTGTTTAGCGAATGATAAAATAATTGTTGTTTAAGAAAACATAAAGTTTTAGTAACTACAGTTAAAATTATGCCTTTAAACGAGCCGAAAGTTAGTTAAGAAGTTTTAGGGTCTGTTTCACAATGTCCGGATAAGTTCCAAATAAGCTATTTATTACTTATTGGTTGGATAAACAGTATCTTTGCGTTTCACGACTGTCAGACAGCGCTATTCGTCATGAAACGCGAAGTATCTTATTCGAAACTTCTATCTTTCGAATAATTTATATGTTGCATAGCTATTTGGTACTTTATCCATACATTGTGAAACAGGCCCTAAATGTACGTACCTGCCGGTAGTTTCATAAGATGTCTATAGTTCCATTTGTTCACTGCCTCCAGCGACTTCTTAACATTGCCATATTTAATTACAGAATCCTTTTCCTCGTAGAGAAACAATTTGTTGATAACCAGAGTCATGTTCGACTCCAGCGAGCGGTCGTTGAAGATGGCACTAACCTTAAATCGTTACATAATAGTTTGAATGTGCACTCGAAATGAATTCCTACATCCACAACGTACTTACAATGTTCATTATAGCGAGGATATAATGTTTCACCCGTTCCCTGCCGTGGAATTTGACCATTGTGTGGTCCGCCACGATCGCCAATTCGAGCCACAGACCTTTTGCGCCTGGAACAATCAACAAACGAAACAATGCATTTTTGCACACCGCTTATGGAACAGCACGCAACGGGGACACACCTGAGACCGGTCTCGATACGGGAAGCACATTTCGGAAATGTTCAACGTCGTGGTCACTGTGCCGCGGTCGCACGTGCATCGTGGGTGACGGCAGGTCATCCTCGAAGTCAATGTCAAGGTCGATGACCGTGTCTCCTGTGAGGTTGTAGGCGGTAGGCCTCTCCGATAATAACACATCACGGCGACGCAACACATGACTACCCTCGGAGCGTTGGTTCGTGGGCTGGAGGACAAAATCCTCACCGTCCACTTGTAATAGACCATACAGCTGCCCCCCACATTCTGTCACAGTAACCGCCGATCCTTCTTCATACAATACCCGTCCCTTATAGAACTTGCACTCGTTATAGTATGGGGAACGGATCGCTCTATTTTCTTGTAATTCGAGGTGCCATCCGAGGAGGTGAAGATGGTGAATCCTGCTGTGGATGTGGCGGGTTGACCGAGAGCGCGGGACGAACTCAACAGTGTCTGTGGTAGGACGCCAGGCGGCGGCGCAGACGCACAGCAGTAGCGTGGCTGGCGCGAGGCAGCGCGGCATGGTGTGCGCCGGCGGCGGGCGCATGAGCCGCTGCGCTCACGCATGTACGCACATGGCGGCCGTCTCGCCGCGCGGAAGGTAAACGACTCCGCGGCTTACAGATTGCATTGGACTCGGCTCATGCGTCACTTGTAAACAAAGGGCGTGCGACCGAATTAGTGATCCTTGGTCCAATTTTAAATACTTGTTAGATTGGAGTACTCCATGTTGAATACGTAGAATAACTATCTATTTATACTTAAATATGCTGATGTAGTTTTCAAGGAAAAAAATATATGTAAATTGATAGCATATTTAGTTTATTATGCAGAGTCTAATTCATGGATATATGAGACGGCTGACTAAAACGACGGCTGCTACTCTAAAATATACCTTATTAGTATGATTAAACAAAGTGGTATTTCACGAAATCCTTTTCAAAAAAGCCTGATGTATTGGGTTTTTAAGTTGAACGTACGGAACTCTGCAGAGTAGTGAGGACTTACTTAACCCGTTTTTGTTTAAAGCTCGGGCCACATGTGCAAGTTCGGAAAGGGGTGTGACAATAATTCATTACGACAACTTTAACTGAAATTTGAATTAATAACACAAAGAGAATTATTTCATTCTCTATTAATTATTAAAGGAATGCAAATCAGAGCCATATGTCAGGAGATGACGAAAACATTCAGGAATACTACAGGTTACTTGTAATAAAGTTATATTCAAGAAATTATGCGGAATGCTTGGCTTTCATCAATTAATCATTGGGCATCACATTTGTAAATAACATTTGATTATGCAATACGTGACGTAAATAGCGAAGGAAGTTGTACAATTGATTTGCGGTGATTGATAAATGTAAAACAGAAATAAATATTAAAACAGTAATTCCTGGCTCGCGATGGTGATTTCAGCTCTGGGGTGTCGGGAACGAAATATGTATTAACTGATTTAAAAATTTAGGTTAATTTAGATAATAATATGTCTATAAGTTATTTAAAAATAAAAAATTTTTTTGAGTTATTTAGATTTATCAATTTCAATTTGGTTTTATTGTATGAATAATTAAAAAATTACTCTAATTACTCTTAAGTGTCGATTTAATACCCAAACTACTGTTTTTTAAGTAATATTTGTTATTGTTAAGAACTACAAAAATGTAATCTAAAATTGGAATATTTTTTGTAACAGTTTACCATAATTGTCATATATTTTAGAAAATTTAGCTTGTAACATGTACTGTAGATATAGCGTTATATATGATATGATGAACTTAAATAAATAAATGAACAGTTTCGGTTTCATCACGTCTTTGCGAATTTTAAGGAGGTTATTAGTTATACATAAAAACCAAAGCGGTTTTCTAATGTAACATATTGTAATATATATATTTTTTTGTAAAATAATAATAATAAAAGAAAGAAAAAAACATATATATTTTTTTCCACCAGTTCAACCCAGGTTTTTATGGATATAACCAACATACTATATACGGTCATACCATATTACTTAATTCTATTTAAGGACTATATTACGTAGCAAGAAACCTGCGCGCGCAGGTGAGTGACCGGAATATTGTGAGTGATCGTACTGAGAGTAGCAAATTGATAATTGAAATGTAAGCCCATGCGCACCTAACGGAGACTTTACCATGTTCAGGAATTTATTGTCCCAATTATTATTGTTAAATAATAACACTTCAATTTTGAGGGCTGAGCCTCATATTTCTGTATCTATTTCGCGATAATTTGTATTTTCTAAAAAGGGAGTAGTGCCTTAGATACGACTTTTTAGGTTTTAGACTAGAATTACTTACGATGTTCCCGTAGGTTCGATTGTTAAATGCACATACAAAAAACGTATTGATAATGTGATTGAACCTACTGCCTCTGGGATGAGTCACAGGTTTACACTTTTCAACAGGCAACAATTTTCTAAAAGTCTATAGATACTGTATTTTAGTTCACTTCTAAGTTTTATTTATATGAATTTATATTTAGTTATAAATATAGTGTTTTAGAAATTAAACCTATCAAACTAACATTAACCTAGGAAATTTTTGCGAAGTTGTATGTTATATATTTGTTCTACTTATTGCATAAAAGCGATGCGGGCGTCAAAAAGTCAACATACAAGTCAGTCATATCAATGAGACTTATAAAAAGGCAAATCGAAACTCAACATTAAAAGTTAAGTATTTAAAAAATTACTCTAGTTGCTTCTTCTAAAAGGTTTCATATGGAGAAGAATGGACAGGAAACTCCATACTTACTCTTATAAAATAGTTTTAACAATAATTTGTATACATTGATTTGAATAAATGTGAAGACTAGTACTACCTAGAATAAAATACTATACTAAAATAGCCGCATGGTGGTATAAAAACAAAGCAACAGATAATATTTTTAGATAATACTGCTCACATATTCACACAAAATATATAGTCTATGACAAATTTTAGTATATTAACAATTCTACAAAACCATATTTATAATAGTATCATTATACTGTGCCTTATTAAGAAGTCATGGGTTTAATTAAAAACAATTTGTAATGTACAGGCCTCTTTATCTCTCTCTGTGTATTGAAAATTTTACCACAGTATATAGGTCAATGTTAATGAATTTCGCAGTGGTTCAATTTATCTGTATGCCATCCACTATTGTCGAGGCCAAGCTGAAAATTTGTCTGTGCGGATATATTTTTTTAAATAGACACCTATGCTACACCTATAACACTCACATTGCCAGAAGGCTCGCTAATGCGTTTCCAGTCTTTGAATATAAGAATTGGTAGTCTCCTTTCTGAAAGGACCTTAAGTCGAATTGGTTCGGAAATACTTCAATGGGCAGCTGAAATATTTCCGAACCAAAGCAGAAGGAAGGAAAAGATCCTTCAGCTTACAGATCATTTCAGTTTTATGTAACGGAATTATTGTTTTGAAATTCATTGCGTTTCGTGCTATACCTGTATACGTGTAAGTTATTTTAATGGAACATAGTTGTAGAACCAGGGACGTCGCGGTGGAATTTCATATGCCTCATCCAATGATGAAGGTATTAATCCGAACACCTACTCTGAACACTATCCATGGGAAATGCGGTAGAAGATGCACAGATACCTCACACAAGGAAAATGCAAATAAACCTAGCTGGTTACTACAAAAGTTCAGTCCACTGTGGCGTCTATGATCTCATATAGTCTCCACAAAAGGAGGAGTTCTTGTTTCAACGCATATTTATGATACGCCGTATACGTTATTTCGCTTCTTTGCACAAACAAGGATCGTTTTTTCTATAAAAATCATTAGACACAGCTTTAAATAGCAATGACCTTGGCTCACAAATGAGCATATCTTATGAACAGTCATTGTACACCGTATGTGACTATTGACACATTTTGAAAATGGAATTGTCAATGACATCGTCTGTTATGTACTTGTTGAACAGTGTCTTACCTTAACTAGTTTTCTTTGACTAAATATAATATAAAGTAATGTATGTATAAAGGATTTTTAATTTTTAATCGTATGTTAGGTATTTTATTTGATTCTTGTAAAATATTTATCCTAATCCTTGGTTAAGAGTTTGTTGTAAACCAAATATCAAAATATAGTTGGTATATTAAAAATATATAATAATATTTTCATTATTATTTTTGTATTGCGGAATTGTGTTCTTTAATTGGGGTTGCCTGGAAGCGATCGCAGCGATCCATTCGTTACACCATTTTTTTAAGATTTATTGTTAATACACTCAAAACCGTTAACAATCGTTTAGAACAACATACCAGTTATATTGACCAATCAAAGGTTCTAGCGGGTAAAAGTATTAGGTACTTAATAAAAACGTCATCGGCTGTTACGACCAAATATGAGTAGAACCCTCGATGCCCTTATAATAGGTTTTGTATTGTAAGCAATACCTACTTGAGAATAAAAAAATGCTTAAACAATGGATACTAAGTAATAGCCGGAAACCAAAACTTACGGTATTTTGATCAAGTAATGTTTGAAAATATGTATTATATGATATATTTTTATAAAAAAAAAACATTTTTCGGATCCGAGTGTTCGGCATTCAGCGCATTGGGTACCGAATACTCGGCTCCGTGAGCTAGGGTTTAAAATAAGGGTTGGGACGCTCGCGCGGATCCGAGTGTGCAGCATCGCTTCTATAATCCCCCTCCACTCGGATCCGAGAAAAGTGCACTTAATGTGTTAAGCGGGCCTGAAACAGTTGTTGCGACAAACATGTCGTTAAGTGTAAAAAAAATCATAATTACCCAAGATTAATATGTACTTTCTCTGAATTGCGATGTGAGGTCATAGATGTATTCATACATAATTACTTACTAGAATCCCAATGCACTGCAGTACACGGTAGACTAGAATCAAATATCCTTTTTACACGCCTGTCTCACGTTTGTGATCATCGTTTAATGGTCCACGAATTGTGTCGGATTTACAATAAAACTGAAAAATAAGTCGGTGTACATTTTCAGAAACGCCATCGTTTTAGCAACCTAGCAGTAGTGTTTAATATTATTATTATTTTCTTTCGCTTTGTTATAGTCATGGAAATAGAGATGAAGATACCTAAATGGACGAAGAAAGTTACGGAATGGCTTCCTCGCCATGAGAAAAGAAAACGAGGAAGGTTAATAAAAATATGGAAGGATGATGTGCGAAGAGCAGCTGGCAGCTATGTGGCTGCGTAGGGAAACAGAGAGGAGTGGACGCTTTTAGAGGAGGCCTATGTCCAAAGTCTAGTTGTATAACGGGAATCGACCGGTTTGCAGATGAATTAGTATTTTTTTATGTGTTAATTTATAAGGGATAGCATTTTTAATATAATAGTATGAGTAAAGAGCAATAAAGGCTTTATTATTAAATACTATTTTCTTGTTATAGTCCTACCTTATTGATGTTTATGTAATGGGGCTTCTAAACGGGCCATGTTTTGCTGCAATTGATGGCTGCACTATTGGCAAGTAATTGCCCGGCCATCACAAAAATGTTTTAATGCAGCTGATGGCCGAGCAATCTATGGCCGGGCCATGTGTTGCAATATGACAGCAATTGTATGGCCCATGATGCAGACTCCTAAACGGGCTACACATACCGGCAACAATGGCTGACGAAATCACACTTGTCGCAGCAGCTTATATTGTTTTAAAAAACAAACAGAAAAAGAAGAGATTGTGGGTTCGTTTGATTTGCCTTACTTAAATAGGCGTGAAACTGTAGACAATTTGAGTCTAGAAATAAGCCTTGATAATAAATATTCAAGAATTATTATTATTATTTTTACGTAGTTGTCAAAATGCAGCTGATCGCAAAACACAGAATAGAGCAACATATCGCGTAGAAAAGGATACACTGTTCCATAACAAAGAGAGTGACTGAAAAAACAATAATACTGGCTGTGCAATATTGCAGTTGAATTCGATAGCCTAGCGATCGTCCGGCAACCCATTGGGGCAATACCGGCCAGAAGTAGCTATACAAAACATGTTTGGCTATATGGCCGGGACATTACTGCAATATTGCATAGTGTGGCTGCTATTGTTTGCAATGTTGCCGGGCAACTGTATTGCAGCCATCATTGCAGCAAAACATGGCCCGTTTTGAAGCCCCATTAGTATAAATTGTATAATCGCGGATGCTTGACCTACCTACCCAGACTCCCAGACTCCGGCGTTGGTACTACTATATTGCAGGCTAAGGAAATTGCAAAAGCCCTTTTATATTTTACCACTTTCTTAAAAACTAGGTTTTCTAACGATTCAAAACTTTATACATTCACTTATCTTAAACTTCTCAACCTGTCATATACTGAATCGGAATATAATATTCTTATCGCGCAACAATAGTTTAATTTTAAATAATGTAATTTGTTTTTCAATTGTTATGTCAAATACCGTTAACACTTCGAAAGGACAAACATATCGAATCCGCACTTTCTTTTGAAATAAATATCCTTTTTATTATGTATAACAAAGTTTTTTTCTTCCTTTTAACATATGTGATATTTGTTTTAAAGCGCAGCATACAGAGCTACAGGTATGTAACAGATCGATTTAACGATGTATGATAGGGAAAAAAGGAGAGACAAAATAAAGAATATAGCATTCAGAAAAATAACCAAGGCAATAGATGTTACAGTAACAATACATTAACTATAGTGGAAATGGGCGGGGGACATGGCAAGAGGCACAGAAAAGTGCAGCAAAAAGCTACTTAACTGGTGCCCAAGGTACAGCAAAAAGAAGCTTCTAAGTGGTCTCCCACTTAGAAGATGGATAGAAACAGGGGATTGGCGGGATTCGGATGAGGCCTTTGCCAAAAAAGAGCAGACAGATACACTAGAAGAGGCTAACATTGGAAATGTGTTTAAATGTAAATTAATAAAGGCTATTATTATTATATTAAATTAAATAAATGAAAATATCTTTGTACGTCCATATTTAAATAATGATAACATACAAACAGGTGACAAATTTCGCATCCGTGGATCCGGTTGGCAAATGATTCTCTTTGTTAACAATGACTAATTTATATTAAAGTTCAAGGAAATCACGAATTTATTGCGGAATAAGTGTGCTAATATAAATTTTGTTGTAAATTCTTTGGTTTTTGTGTGAGTTCTATCTCTTCTAAATCCGTCAATAATGAATGGATCCATTGTCCACGACATTGACATTCTGTATTAGTTTCTTGATCTTCTTTTTTTAATTATACATTCCGGATTCCTCGCGCTCCTTTTCATCACCGTACGAACGAACGTAAAATGCATATATAATGAAAGTCCACAGCACTATGAAGCTACTAGCCAACGCTACAAGGGCCTTAGTTTCCATATATATCTAGTTTTCGATTTTCTACATACACTACTGTAAAGGCATCTTGTCTGAGCCCCATGAACGGTTAGTATAGACCATAGATCAAGAAAGAGGATTCCACTAGCATACGTTTCGGGTGAGATGAGGAATTATATTTATCACGATTTCTATGTACCTATGTTAATCATATGCAAATTCTTAATACTCGGAATAAAGAAAGTTCCGCGTCTATCTAAAGTTAGTGATTCTTGTTTGGGATACTTTTATTTATAAAATCCCAGAGGCTACATTTGCATTTTATTGAATTTAAGATATGAAATATAGAAAAGCTGTGTAAAGAGGTTTACTATAAATTTAACGACTATCTAGTGGATAATAGGGCCTGGGAGTAATGCTAGACAGGCTGCTTCTAATCTATTTGCGATATTTGTTTTAAAATAAGTGTTGTTTGATGATTTGCTTTTTTAAAAGAGTACCGAGAGTTTTTTTCACCGGCTTTTTCTCTCGGCCTACACCCTCTGTCTTCTTTGCCGATGAGTAGGGATGTCCCCTGAGACAAATTTTATGATGTGGAATGAGTGATATCATTACCTTATTTTCCATAATGAACATATTTTATTTTAAATTCATATTTTATATATTATTAATACAAGAGAAAATGTATACACCTATGAACCTCATTATTATGATTTCTTGTATTGAGTAGGAAGAAATAAGATGTAAATACTACGCAAATTTTATTTTGTATTCTAGTATTACTTGTTATTCCAAGATTAGAATTTAAGATTGCCGGAATCTTAGTAACACAGTAAGAGCGCTGTATGATGTTTTGATCATCTGAAAAAAAAAGCATACGCTGTTATATAAATCTCGTATATGACATTTGAGAACAGACCTAACCCAGCGATTGACAGATATTTTGATGGCTCGAATCAAAACCCGGGTTAATATCCTACAGAAAATTTGAATTACTCACATTAGCATACGCCTCTAGTGAAAGGTCGTACATGCCACCAGCAGATAACACCAGGGGTTTGTTGCAGCGGGCCAGGATTAAAAGTATACTAGAACGAACGCCTGGCACCTTCGTTATACCACGCTCCCACCCAGAGAAGTATACAGCCTCCCCGACTGCTATACTCTAGAATTGATGGCTATTAATTATAATTTATAAGCATTATTTTTATTTGAATAAGCTATTGAGGACAATTTACACAGCTGGTAATATCGGACATTAACAATGCAACAAACCTAGTGACTTACTTCCTATAATTATAGTCCTTAGATATGTTTAAAACTGTGTAGACAAATGAAAGGTCTAAGGACAGAATATATTTACAACCGCTCAGCTTATAGGTGGAAACATCTCTCCTTCGTATTCTGGAGAGATTGTGCGTTCAAATTAAAAAAATATATATTTTCTTATCGTTAACCTTGTGCAATATATGACATACCACATACAGTCTCTGCATGAAAACATACATTCGGTAAGTGATGTCAAAACATAATGATAAACTCAATACTGAAAATGGAGATAGAGAGACAGATAGAGTCATACTTGACGCTAAGTCTTAGACTTAAGAACTTCACTTGTTTCACTCATCTGATGTTAAATGATACCGCCGCTCATGGGCACTCTTAATGCCACAGGGCTTGCGAGTAAGAATTGGTACACTCTTTTCTTGAAGGAAGGCTCCTTCTTGTCTAAGAAAAACAAACGTTTTCCATAACCCAAGGTAAAGTATTACTAGTATTTCTAGATTTTTCTTTGATATTCTTCATTGTGTATAAACCGTCTCAAAAGACTAAGAACGATGGAGGTCAGCAACATTGACTGAGCTAATATTATTATGGTAGATAGTTCTAGTGAGGAATATCTCCACCCGCGAATACTCCTACAACTCATCTGCTCATAGTCAGAAGACGATACTCTTAGAAAAACAAAAAAAACTTTTTAAGGAAAGTTTTTTTTTTTGTTTTAAAGTTCTTTTAGTTTTTTGTATTAAGATTTTACCTGAATTTTGACTTCCTCACACCAGCGACAGAGTATGAACAGACCAAACATATTATATCCCAGATACAGCAAACTCATCAGCCACTTCGTTATGTTTACATTCATCGACTGCAAATTTATTAAGCAAGTACAATTAATATTAAACGCCATGATTTCATCTGTGGTTAAGCGTTTGTCGAATTTGTTTGTCTGTGGTCAGCTGTGCCTTTTGGTAAATGTTCTGTTACACATACATTTTAGAGTGGATATTATAGAACTAAAGGCTGCATGTCCGATACAAATGGGAGGACGTATAATATGTCTGCTCAATTCTCTTACAAATTTATAATCACAAAATTTAAGTACAGATACCGGCAAACATGTTGAGCATTAAACAAGGGAGTGGGGGAAAGTTTGCGCATCGAATCGCAGCGCGGGACACAAACGTCAACTGATTAATCTACCAATCACGCGATCGACACGTCACTATCCTCCCCCCCTCTCCAGTGGTACCTGTAATCGCTTCTGCGCAGGCAAGATTGTTTAAGATGTTTGCCGGTACAACGTGATGATTCATGTAAGTACATTTGTCAGTCCTGCACCTGTTCTCGTCATTCTTTGACATTGTTCTATGCATCTACATAAGACGTGCACCTGGATAAACGATAGATATCCTGCTTGCACGGCGAGTCTCAATATAGATAAACAGACAACCTGAAGAATTAATTTCTGATGAACGTTTAAAAAATAATAAACAATTTGAAAAAAATCTATTTTTGTTTATTCAATATAAAACACGAATAATTGCATATTGAACCATATTTGAATAATAAATGCACACATTATGGTACGGGGTATATTAATTTAACTTTTTTAGTGTTTTTTAACTCTTCTAGATTAACAATTTCACTTTTTTATTGTACAGGGGGAGCCTCATTATATGTTATGTAATTCCCTATGGACACTCACACAGTCAGAAGGCTCGCAAGTGCGTTGCCATCTTTTTGTGGCCAAACCAACATAGAATAGTCATAGAAATATTCATTGTGGAGGATATAAAAGTAAATTTACCGTAGACACGAGCTGATAACCGATTGAACAAATAAGAGTAGTACTGACAGCCAGTTGAGCTAACATAGGCGCACTCAATATTTCTCGCAAGTCTGATGTGTTGCTGAAAAATATAAACTACTTAAACAAATATTATCCAAATTATAGTATTCAATAGTATACATTTTTATTAATAACTAGCAGACTCGGCCAAGCGTTATATTATTAATATAATAAAAACCTTAGCCACAATAGCAAAAATAGTTAGTACTACTATATAATCATAGTAGTAAACTATTCAAGGGAAACGGTAGAAGAACTTATGTGAAAGATACATAGCTTATATGAAACGTTGGTACTTTTAATACAGCGCCATCTATTAGAACTGTATCAAATAATAAACAAATACCCGCAATAAAATATTATGCGGGTATAAATTGAGATGTAAGCTATCCTATCTTTCAAGTTAGATCATACTGCACACAGTGTGCAAATTTGATTGATATCGGTTCGGTAATTTAGGCGTCCATAGCGGACAAACAACGTGGCACGTAATTTATATACATTAAGATTTATAAACAGACATTGTTATACTGTTGTAGATAGAACTCTATAAACCAAAATAACTTTGTTATTTTTTTAAAAGGATCTCGCTGTATGAAGGGTCATGACAGCTCAGCTCTAGCAGCAGTTGACTGAGCTTTTCGCATGGCCAGCGCAAGGGCGTGTCTTGTCGCTTCTCTTCTCGAGTCTTGCAACTCGGAGCTCGGCTTGGCCGCCTCGAGGTCTAAGTTCATATATGGTTTTGTGAGCAGTGTGGGCCTAGTGGCTTGAGCGTGCGACTCTCCTACCTGAGGTCGTAGGTTCGATCCCCGGCTGTGCGCGATTGGACGTTCTTTCTATGCATGCATTTATTTGCTCGAACGGTGAAGGAAAACATCGTGAGGAAACCGACATGTCTTAGACCCATAAAGTCGACGACGTGTCAGGCACTGGAGGCTGATCACCTTCTTGCCTATTAGATTTAAAAATGATCATGTAACAGATTCAGAAATCTGAGGCCAAGACCTAAAGAGGTTGTAGCACCACTGATTTTTTTATATTGAAGCACAATTTAAAAGAATATTGGTTTAATATAACAATATATACCATTATGTGACTTAATTTAATAATAATTTCTTGCCAAAAAAAAAGTTCTTCTTGCCTGCTCTACGCCCTTGACTTGCGAACTGGTAGTAAATGTAAATTTACAATTAATTTAATTTATTTTTGACGTTCATAAGTGTACTTGTTTACCTATATGAATATATAAGATATTTTTGTTTGTTTAATAGTAACCATACATTATTTAACTTTAATTGAATTATGTATTGTAAAGTATGAATTATTGTTAAATATACTTACTTGAGAATAAACTTATGCTGCTGTGTTAAACTGCCTAATCGGTTTTTGTACATTTGTCTAAATTTCAAGTTTGAATACAGTTGGGTCTCATCCATACCTTGCATGATATAAAAAAGAAGAAATATAAGTACACATGTGCTTACATGAAGATTCTTCTCCATATTAAACTACCTTTTTGCAGGCAACTTGAGCTTTTTCGACTTTAAAAAGCCCTTTTTAATAGGCTTAATTGTTATAAATGAATTGACTGTACATAGTTTTATAGATAGCATAACTAAAAATATATTTAAACAATTATTCATCAAATTCCGAGAGAAATGAACTGTGAATTATCGAAAGAAAGTAATACAATCTTTAATACTTAAATGGGTACAATTGATGTTAATTTGTTAGAGAATTTTTATTTAATACTTTAGTGTATATGAAATAAAAAATCACTGTCTTTAGTCATCTGCTGCATTGCTTTTGAAACAGCATGCGCCTATTTTATTTAAGCATAGTAGTTGTTTCAAGGTACATGGTACACATATAACTATGTATGTATATAAAATAATGTAAAAACATTTTTCTCCATATGAAACTACTTTTTGGATGGGCAAACTAGAGTAGGTAATTTAATATATATACTCCAGTAATACCATATGTATATAAATATATATACTAACTAACTTGTATTAACTTGTATTTTTTTGTTTAACTTGTATTTTTGTCTTTTTATACACGCAACAGAACCAGCACCATCCTTACTAAATATTAGTATACGTATGTTTTCTCTTTCATATATGTATTTTGATTATAATTGTAATCTGTTATGCTTTGCATATTGTCTTGTCTTTTATATTATGTGTTAACATTAATTAAATAAATAAACAAAGCCACAGTGATCATTCTCACCGCCCAATCTGTTTAACTATAAAAGATAGATAGCCTACTAGCTATAAAACTTTATCTGTGTAACAGGTGCATGCATCTGTCCCTGGCATCAGGGCGTCAAACGAATATCATATAACAAACCTTTAAAGTCCTGTTTGCAGTCCCTCAGGATATGTCTGAAGCAATCACTTAATATCGTGTATTGGCATAGCAAAAACATCAGGTGCGCTTGAATTATGAGATCATTAACCATCACAAAATAGGAAATGTAGGAGAATACAATTATAACCACAATGTAGGTTATTGGATAGAGGTTTGGGGTTTGATAGGTGAAGGGCAGACGGATTGATGCACTCAGATTGTAGTCCAAGTCGTCCACAAGAGGGTAGATGTACCTGAAATAATGCATGTCTTTTATAACGGGATTAAGTTTGTACACGACCTTACGTTTTGTTTTATCACTGATAAAGGTGATTGTTGTATTGGTGATTATGATAGGCAAGGAGGTGATCAACCTGCCTGACACATGCCGTCGATCTTCGTTGCGATGTTTATCTTATGAGCAAGTGTTAAATGCGCAGACAAAAAATCTTTTGGCAGGTGGGGATCGAACCTACGGCATGAGAGTCACAAGCTGAAGCCACTGGAGGAAAACTGCTTCTCAAGGAGATTTTACTTTTTATTAATAACTTAAATATATTGTATTATATATGTAAACTAGCAGACTCGGCCAAGCGTCGCTGTGGTTAAGGTTTTTTATATATTACATAGTAGTAAGCTATTCAAAGGAAACTGTAGGAGAACTGATGTGAAAGATAGATATGTGAAACGTTGGTACTTTTAACACAGCGCCATCTGTTAGAATTGTATAAAATAATAAAAAAATAATTTGCAATAAAATAAAATTGCGACTATAATTAAAGATCTAAGCTGTCCTATCTCTTAAGTTGGACCAGACTGCTCACGGTGTGCCAATTTAATTTAAAATCGGTTAAGTAGTTTAGGAGTCGCGGACAAACATCGTGACAGGAGATTGATCTATATTAAGATAAATAATTATGTTTTTTACATGAGATTATTTTGTGTTAACTGTTTGTTTGTTAGTATGTGGAAAAGACGTTATTTTGTTATGTCATTGAAATTTTTATTCAAAGATTTTTTGGTAGAACATTTTGGATAATAAAAGGAATTGGATAAAACTGAATTTGTTTTCGAGTAAATTACATTTTTGAGCAACATATTTGTGTTTCATTAATCATATTTATGTCCAAGAAGTGCGTATACCAAAAACTACTGAACCGATTTCTAGACTGTTCCTAAGTTGGATTTTACCCGATTTAGAACAATGCGCATTATCTTGATATGATGATACTTCAAATTTTTGTTACTTCGGCTTATGAAAATTGTCAGTAACGTTTCGTCATACTTAAATTATTTCCTTAAAAAAATAGCCACACTCGAGAATGTCGAGATGACGTCCTTTCTTAACTTAGCATATAATTAGCTTTCCCTACCTAACGCACTCGAGATTTTCTGATGATTAATTTTATTTACTAATCTGATCCGTTGGAGGTCTGGTAGAGGTATTTAATCGGGTACACGGTATCTACCTTGGGCTCGATATTTTATCTATCGTTAAATTTAGCACATGTGTGGACCACGTACTCAAATATTAACTCCAAGGTAATTACGAAGAGGTATTCCAATTTAGGGCATGGGCTGGCCATGTAGCGCGTTATACAGATAACATGGTCTAATACAGTAACCGAATGGACTGGTCCAAAAGGAACAAGAAACAAAATAAGGCCAATAGAGCGATGGGCTGATGGGATCAAGAGGGTAGCTAGAAGAAATTAGATGCGATGTCACAAAATAAATTAGGGTGGAAAAAGTTGGAGGAGGCCTTCTCCCGGACAGGGGCCACATTTTAGTTGAAATTGTATTTATATCTATTTTATTTTATATTATAGGATATGGAAAAATAAAGGCTTATTATTATTCCAATTAAATGAAAAAGTAAATTTGATAACAGTTACTCACCAAGCAATAATAGTACATGTACCGAGACCTAGAATAAGTTTTACGTGCCCCTCATTTCTCCTCTGCCACATTTCGAATATTTCCTTTCTTTCTTCAGTCGATAAATCAAAGTGTGGAGAATTCATGGACGAAGCTAGCCGTCTAAACACACTCTCGTTAGCCAACTGAATAAAGAAGAATGATAATATAATTTGCAGATTATGAAGAGAAGAAAGCATTATTTTAAAGATTACAAATATTGGGTATCTACCACTGATCTCTATCGAGAAACCCGATAAGCCAGCAAGCGTGGAAATAGATAGGCAATACACTCCGATGAGATTCGTGAAGAGAAAAGCCCGAAGTAAACTTGGTGTCAAATAGTTGTACATGCCAAAGAGAGTCAAAAAGACTTGGAGTGAAGTGAAGTACGAGGAAGACCGAACGCGATCGATACTCTAACTCGGTGTTCTAGGTGTTATTGGACATTAAGTAAACTCTGCTTGACATTTACGCCCTCTCCTCCATCTCCTCTATCCTCTTCTCTTGTCAACTTCTGTTTCAGATCCTCATTCAAATGTTTAAGTTTTCCTATTGTAGATTGTACTATCCGTGTACCCTAAGTCATGAAAATACATCGGAAGGTGCTGTTGGTGCATGACTTGCCTTTAAAGCACTCGACGATGGTACATTGAAAATTGAGTTGAAAAGGGCGATACTTGCATGTACTTGTAATAATAAATATATATTTTAACTTCTAGGAACTAAATCACTACAGTTTAACTTTTTGAGAGAGAGTACGACAGCGACGAAGAAGTCGTTCAATCAAATTGACTTTACACTATGATTGAAAAAGATTTTTTAAAACCATAAGATTTATTTTATTTAATTACACAAGCATTAGATATACAGGTCTTATTTGCAGCACATAAAGAAGAAACTTCCGTATAAAGAAAAATTAAATAATAGATAAACTTCTTCTTAGTACTACTTAATCAGATAAGTCTTTGTTTAGCTTATGCTTAAAACTTTGTAAGATTAAGATAAATCTGTTCGTTGATTTTTTGGAAATAAGTTCAAAATACCCTTTATTAATTACCTTTTTAGTATACTTATAAAAAGCGCTGAGTTGAATAATAGTGATGTTCACACTATCAATAATAGTGTCTATGGTCCATTGCGCTGTCAGGAAATGCCATAATTCACACACACATAGAAGAAATAAAAATAGTTTTACTGTTGTACTGTATATGGAGTATAATAGCTTTTCATGAAAGAATGATAAACCTGAAAATATACCTTATATGTATAAGTGATATTCGAATCCTGGCGAATCAAAGATTGCCTAGCCTAAGACTTCAGCATGCGACTCTCGTCCATGACGTCGTAGGTTCGATCGGTACAAAATGGACTTTCTTTCCATGTGCGCATTTAACATCCGCTTGAACGGTGAAGGAACAACCGAATTACCTTGGACACAAAGAGGTGACGACGTGTGTCAGGCACAGGAGGCACATATGACTAATAAATGTATGTAATATGCAAGCCTTGGCCAGCCAACCAATGCATAGATTTTCTCTACAATAAAAGATGTGACCAATTTCTCTAAGCTTTACTAATTACTATTCCCAAAAAAAGTGTTTTAAATAAAAAGTATTATTGTAAAAAAATTGACTGTCGATACGTCCTTTTTGCTGTAATGTTAATTTTTTAAATACCTGCTAAATACGTAACACGATACACGGACTCAAAGTAAAACGTTTCAAATCGTCCACTAGATAACTGTAGAGCTTTTGTGTGAGTGAGCTTTCGCCAAAGATTTCCGAAGCTTTTCATCGTGAGTTTTGGTAGGATTTTTGTTGCATTAGTATTTATATATATAATTAACGTTAAGGGTAATTCAATTTACCTTTGTGTGTATTTCCGTTGTAATCATTCAATCAATTTTTTTAGGTTGAGGTATCTCGACAAATTTGTAATCGTATTTATTCAATTTCTGGATAATGGCTTGAGCGTGCATAGTTAAATATTATTACTAATCGAATATGTGAAATCGACTAGGGGCGGGGATCTTCCCTGAGAGATACGACCTCCAAAAATTCAAAGTCCTCTAAAAATGGGTGTCTATGGGCTGCGACGACTATCGTTTTGGGCGTCCCGCAGTTTGCCCCCTATTATATATAAAAAAAACAACAGTCAAAATCGTTTACGAAGACATCGTTTAGATACCAGTTACATACCAGTTATATTGGCCAAAATCAAAAGTCCCGGCTGAATTTTATTGTGTTAGGTTCTTAATAACAACGTCATCGACTGTTACGAATTGGATTTTACGACAAAATATGAGTAGTCCCTTCGATGTCGTTATAACAGATTTTGACTGCATATCCTTTTGTTTTATATCTAATACATTCTTAATATTCCTTTGCTAATAGACCTTGTATATAAACAAAAACGGATCACACAACGAAAACTTAAAGTTCAAATACAAAAGCGATCGCTTTAATTCTCGAATAAGCAAAATTTTAGCACTATATATACCTTTAGACCAGTGAACGTGACTAATTCATACAATTCCCCACACACATCAACCCACACACCTCTCCATTATAACTTACTGTATGGAGATTCACTTAAATATTCGAATAATGTACTACATTGGCAGATCATTCAAATATTACATTATTAGGACTTTTATTTTTGTTCTCAAAAATCACACGTGTTATAAGAACAATCAGATACGTTTGCTTAATTGAGATATGATCAGGGATTTGACGGATCTCCAAAGAAATCGGGGCTGTAGCCCCAGGACAAGAGAGACTTCGATAAAACAATATTTCGAATTCCAACTTGTAAACTCTTGTAATCAACTTTTCTTTTCATATTTTTTTATGTATCTTTAATACTAAAAGATCTACTTGATTTCACACCAAATTATTGTTTAAAAACTCGGCAATTTTTTTTTTTGCTATTCGGCATTTTATTTGGAAAATGATTTTGGGCCTCCACTCTTTGTTGCCCCGAGGCCCCCAGACCTCTAAAATTAAGCCCTGCATCTGAAAATAACTTAAGAACTACAGCAAGGTTTGTAAAAATTATTATTCAGACACGATGTAGTACAATCATCGACTCCAAAGTATTTGAAATTTCTTCACATTGAAGTCTTTTATTTGGTGCGTGCGTTCTATATGGCCTCAGAATGTCCTTCTGACGTATAGTTTAACGCGACATTTCGATACACGCTGTGTTTCATCGGATAGCACTTTTTTGAAAAGAGTTGCGTGTTTTTTTAATAAACTTATCTAATAGTAAAAAAAACAATTAAATAGGGTGTACAAGGAGTATTCCATATCATATATCACGGTATAAATTGCGTACATCGGCCATTACGGTTCGCCACTATTGACTCCTGAAACTATTGTTCAAGTTGAAATAAATATATGTTAGGCCAGTGTTTTTTGTATAGGAAGTTGTAATTAGATACATATATTTCTGCCTTTATTTTTTCCTAATTAACATATGTCCGTTTCATGTTTTCCATTTCTATACAAGCGGGTGTTGATTGCGATATAAAAAGTTGGTGCAACGCCGAGGCTGGAGGTAAACTCAATTATAGACTTTGAAAATTAAATATTTTAAACCACAATAAAGGCGTCATAAAAGTTAAAACTATTCCAAAACCAAAGATCCAAAAATACGAAATGATCTGGTAGTTAAACGGGTAAAATTTCGTTTTGTGGCGTCGGATGATAAAACTCAGCTAATTAATCCGAACAACTCCTCTCAAAATTGTCCGTGGTCAATGCGGTGGAAGATGTAGAATGATCCCATATCTATACGCAACGCCAATCTTGCCGTTTGGCAGAAATGGTCCACGATTCGAACCGCTCTTCCCTGAATACTATTAGGTCGAAGGTGCTGGTACTGGGGTGCTCCCACCCAGAGGTGAGTGGCGGTATCACTTAACAGATGCTTGTTTGCCTCCTGAGAACAGTACTCCTTGTGGGGCTGAATTTGTTATACAGTTACAGCGATGGCCCGTCTTGTCTCCAAGCGTTTGCGAAACTGAACGATGTATCACCGCCAAGTATTCAGATGCTGGCTGTTGCCTAAGGAGAGTCTTCGAAAACAGTTGTTTTTGACGTGACAACGTCACATAATTCGATGGAGCCGAATATGACTCATGCAGCGTTACCTCGCGGCGCGTCGTTACCTGTGATGCGTTCCATTTAAAGCTTGAAATGCAAGCGTATTTATGCGTACAAATAAATGTAATTTGATCAATTCAATTGTGATTTTCATTTACCTTCTTCTCTATATCCGAACAAAATATCTATCAAACAAAGAAAATTTAAATGTTCCTATGAAAAATGCAACCATTATATGAGTATTTTCTTATGACGTTGTCACGGTCACCTATCGTCAGTAAACCGACTTTACAGACAACCGATTCTTTTTAGCAGAAAACTGTGCTTGGCAAATTCAGCAAAGTATTTGCGAACCTTCTGGCAGAGCGCCCATGGGCAGGTGAGCCTCCTGTTACTAGTATTCGAACTGGGGCATAGACTCCACGTAGAAGAGTTTCGACTTCACAGAATTGTTATTTCATCGTAGTACAATGGAAATAAGATACGCATTAATTATTCGTTCATGATCACTAATGACCATTTAAACGATTATATTGGAATCGCTTAATTTCACAATAATTATACACTGTAGAATTGTTGATTAATATTCAGCCTAAAGCAGGTGGGAAAGTTCAGTGCTAATTTAAAATTAACTCACAGACGTACAAGCTACGATAGGTTTCCTTGAATTGCGCGAAAATATTCTTTGACAAGCATGGTCAACTGGGCCCTAGTAAGAAGTTCAAAAGTATTCAACATTCCCGGGTTTTAAATGATTTGAGAAGATGAGCGTGAACTCGTGGTTGGAGTATTATACCAGATTATTTAACTTTCTCTATTATAACTATCACCTGAGAGGTCGAACTATGTATAAAACTCTAAATTTTTGATATTACTTAGTATATATGTTCTCCAATCTTTAGATATATATACTGTACGTGTGTCAATGAACTCCGATTTGAATTAATTCTTTCGTATGCGTTTGCGTGGCGCCTTTGATGGTTTATGGATAACCTGGCAGATGGAGCTGGTCGATATCTAGGTTACTTATCTACATTGCAACTAAACAACTGGTTTTTCAGGTATAAGTCTCGAATAGCTTCACTGGTATAGCTCTTGGCGCGTAACCAAATATCTAGATTCGTTTCCTAGTCTGCGACGGCCGATTTTTCCTTTGCATTGCTGGACAACGTCTGCTAGTAGATAATTATCTTTGGAGTTTGGTCAATTTTAAGAAACAAAAGCTAATTTACAGAGTACATCATTTAATCTATTGGTGGCCTAAATTTGCAACTATTGATGATTAATTGATGCTCAATTTTTTATTTATGTTATAATCTTCTGGGCAAGTAAATAAAACACGTAAGAACACATTTTTATTCTATAGAATCCTACTAAATTCCAAAATGTATGTGCATATAACTAATACTTGAGAATGATAATCTAATTTTGGCGAAATCGTAAAAGCATAGTCAGCGCACTGTATGAAGTTTTAACCATCTGAAAAAATAAAATAAAAAGAAGTTATGTGAGGCCCATTTTAGATCTGGGTGTCAGATTTCTTTTTTTGTATCATGATCATTTGTCAATGTAATAAGTAGGTGATTAGACTTCTGTGTCTGACAATCACGCCGTCGGCTTTTTGAAGTCACTGAGGCAAGTCGGTTTCCTCACGATGTTGATGTTAAAGAAAGTCCATTGGTGAACAGCCAGGGATCGATCCCGATATTTAGATACGAATATGATAAGGAAAATAAAGTATTTACAATATTCTTAACATAAATAGTTATAATAATAATTGAAAAGTTATAAATAGACAGATTTAAAAAGTTTGGTCCCTGTGGCAGTACTTTAATTCTGGCAGCATTTCGTGACTGTAATACGATACTTATTAGTTGAGCGAGGGAAGCACCAGCGCTGGGCTCACCGGTACTGTCTACCAGGCACCAACTTAAATCCTTAATTAGCGCCTTTGCACATGAACACCATGGCCAAAGAGTCTCTACTCCAAAAAAAAAAAGTTGGAGAAAAGACTGATGATGAACAGCCGTTGAAAAAGAAATAAAATTGAATAAAATTGAATTAACAAGAATAATATAATATATATTATACATATACACACACTCTGGAATTATATGAGATAACGTACTGAGAATAAGTACTAGACAATTGGGAAAAAATACTCCCAAGTCTTGCATTCACTTTACTGTCTGAAACCTAAACTCAACTTACAGTAGCATAAACCTCAAGTGAGAGGTCATACATGCCTCCAGCAGACAGAACAAGAGGTTTGTTGCATCGGGCCAGGATCAAAAGTATACTGGAACGAACTCCCGGCACTTGTGTGACGCCATCCTCCCAGCCCGAGAAGTATACCGCGTCTCCAATAGCCTTACTCTAGAAAGTTTACCCATTTACAGATCAAGAAATTACCCGGACTTCTGTAATCATTATCGTTAAGGATGGATAGTGTATTTATTACTCGGGGACTACCGCTTCACGTAATTGTGACAAATAGACGTTAATAGGTCGATCTTTTGTCGCCAAAAACTTAGAGAAGTGAGCTACGGGACAAATTGGTTTTAGTATATTATTTAATGTTTTTACATTTCTATTATATACCTGAATTTTGACTTCCTCACACCAGCGACAGAGTATGTACAGACCAAACATATTATATCCCAGATAAAAAAAACTCATCAGCCATTTTGTTATATTCCCGTTCATCGACTGCAAATTAAAAAAAAACTTAACAAATCACATCAAAATCATTTATGATGATACTATATAATGAACGTCAATAAATAAATGTTAAATACTTCGAATTTTACATTTACTGCCAGTTCCCAAATAAAGGGCGTAGAACGGAAGAGAACTTTTTAATCGCCAGGTTTGTAAGGAGCTGCAACCATTACACCACGTTCCACATGACATCACAAGTAATTTAAACACTTACAAAATTAAAATTTGTATGTACTATCCTGCCTACTGGTCGAACAGATAAAACATTAATTTTGGAAATTAAAATTGAGTCTTCATTTAACCGTACAACTCATTTAACCATAAGACTCTCGAATAACTTTTCGAATACTACAAATGTATTTGTGTGTACCATCATGCCTACTGGTCAAATGAAACATTTACCGTACAAGCCAAACATTATAAAATTAAAATTATAAACTAACTGAAAGTTAATAAATAAAAATCAAAGTCTTACGCTGGCAACGAGTTGATAGCCGATTGAACAAATAAGAGTTGTGCTGACAGCCAGTTGAGCTAACATTGGCGCACTCAATATATCTCGCAAGTCTGATGTGTTGCTGAAAAATAACAGTCATAAAATATTATTTCCTTTATACATAGTATGTGAGAAGCTATATAACTAGACATTTTGCTTACAACAGTACATTATTAGTTTAATGTTTAATTCTAAACTAATAAGATTTCATTAGGAACATGGTGTAATAGTTGCAGTTCTTGTGTAAAATAAAAAGCATGACGATGAAAAAGAGTGGCGGAGATTTTATTGTCAGTACTTCTGTTCCGTTCTACGCCCTTGATTTGAGAACTGCCAGTAAGAGTAAAATTTTAAGCATTTAATTTTTTTTTTGACATTCATAAGTGTTTGTTACGGACAACGAACAAGGCAACGAAGCTGCCAGCCAGATGTTGTTCTATGAAACGGTCGGCGACTGCAGGTACAGAAGGGACGGTCGGTCCCTTTTACCAGCGTGTAGTTTTAAGTCTTAGTTTTAATTTATTATTTGTATACACTTTAGATAGATTTACGCAGCCGTGCCGGACGGACGTTAGTCATAAGCTTGCTTCGCTTTATAATTGTGTTTGACCATCACTAACGTTCGACCAATATACGAAACAATTACTACTCCATTTCGAGTTTCATTTCGAGAGTAGCGGCGGTGGTCCAGAAGGAGGCGCCGTACGCTTATAGTGTTCATAATTCAAATTCAAACTCATATAGGTATTATTCATTTAGGTAACAAAATGCACTTCTTATTTCACATTTACTGCCAGTTCTCAAATCAAGGACGTAGAACGAAAGAGAAGAACTGGCAATAAACCTTCTGCCACTCTTTTTTTCAATTAATCCATCCCAGTTAAAACGTGAGGGTTTAATGGGTTGTGAGAATAGCAAATTATTTGCGGTGTAACCTATTTCCACGCGAATTTAGCTGTACAACGTTGGTCGCCCAATCTCGTGAATATTTAACCCAAATGTTACATGTACTTTGTGTTTTCAAAGGCAGGTGAAAATTATTATTCCACTTGTTGTAAAATCGATTTTGAAATATAGTTATTGTGTTAAAATATAGTTTTGTGGAAGTGTTGTGAATATGTATGTAATGGTGAATGTGCTAAATCACAGAACAGATTTTTATTTAATTTTTAGTATTTTCCTTTAACACTCGCTTTGGGTACCCTTTTAACTAAAAAGTACCCATATCAGGTTCTCAAACCCACTTGATTTTGGCCTCAATTATCATTGATTATCCTTAGCAATTTTATTTTATTTTAAACAGGGAAGGAGGAAGCTTTTAAAGCGTAATGGAATTTGATCTTAGGCAAGTCGGTTTCCTCACGATGTTTTCCTTCACCGCTATATGCACCCATAGACAGACAGTCCATTGGTCTGGGGTTCGATCCTACGATTTCAGAGATGAGAGTCGCACGCTAAAGTTATTAGGTCAACACTGCTATTATTGATATACTTTATACTAAAAGAGTTAAATATACAATTTTATTATTCTATGCGGCCTTTTGTCTGAGACAAGTCTCCCCCAAATTTTTCCATCCTTTTAATTTTATGACGTCATCATCCAAATTTGTCCAGCTACCCTTTTAATGTCGTCGGCCCATCCATTAGAGAATGGTCAGCCTTTGTTTCTTTTTCCTTTTAGGCCAGTCTATATAACGGGCTACGTGTTCTGCCTGCATTTTGGTTTGCTCATCATCTATTATTTTTTTATTTTTCTGCGGGTACTTTTCTGTTTGTCACTTTGTTTCATTATAAGAATACTTCTTTCGATCGCATGCTGGCATGAAGGTTTTTTGGCATTTAGGCATTTTGGCTTTCAAAATACCTTCATACTCAAGGCAAGCAGCAAGCACAAATCAACCTCCTCTTTCTTTTTTAAGTACCTTTAGTAAGCTTACCTTTGAGGGTTTATTTTAGAATAGTACAAGTACAAGTTCTACATATAAGACGCTAAAAGTGTTTTATTTAATTTCGTTAAACATGTCGTGATATAAGTTCTTTGTTGACTTTTAAATAAAAAGAAAACAAAAAGAGCTTACTTGAGAATATATTTATGTTGCCGTATCAAATCTCCGAGTCGCTTTTTGTACTTTTGTTGGAAGTTATTGTTCGAATACAGCTGCGTTTCATTTAAGTCTAGAAAATTAAGAACAAAAGAGAACTTTTAAGGTGTCAGTAGTGGAACGTTTGTCTTATGACATAAATCAGTGGGACTATAGCCTTTCTAGGTCTAGGTCCAGATTTCTGTCTGTTCCATGATCAATTGTGAATGTAATAAACAAGTAGGCGATAAGCCTTCTGTGCCTGACATATGCCGTCAACTTTTTGTGTATAAGGCAAGCTTGTTTTCCTTCACTGTTCAAGAGAATATTAAAATGCTTACATAGAAAGATAGTCCATTGGTGCACAGCTGGGGATCGAACCTACAACCTCAGGGATGACAGTCGCAAGTTTAAGCCAACACTGCTGCCTTATTGTTTAAAACTTTAGTGGTATTGAAAGTAAGTATTGCAATATAATAATAACTAATTATTTGTATTACTCAAAGTTCCCGGAGGGGTTTTCTAGAAGGCAAGAAAAAAACACAAGTGTAGAAAACGAAAATAACGTTTCAATCACGCAGGCAAAAAGTTATCTCAAACAAACTAACCCCGCGAACTTCATTTGTCCTTAATGTAATTTTACTTAGCCTTTTAAGTACATACCAACATGGAATATTTTGCTATGCTACCTCAGAGACGGTTCGGTTTTGCGGAATTTAAACTTTTTAGGGTTTTCTATGATTTTTTCTCTATATAAATCTCTGAGTTCAAGTCATAAGTTTCTAATTAACAAGTACAACATTGGGGTGAACATTAAATAAATGTTGTCCGATTTGCACACCTATCCGATGTAAACACAAAATTCTATGAGTATCGGAAAGTTTCATTATAAACACGAGAATTCTATATATTAGATTAAAGGATACATGTGGAGTTACTGGACCCATAATAATAAAATATGACTGTTTAACTAATTATTAATAAAATCAATTATGCATATTTTATTCTGATAAAAACTTAGTATATGTCATAAGTGAAACCGGTAAGTCTACGAATTTATTAATTCAATTTACAATACAAGTGTCGCCATCTGTTATCGTCCAGATACATGTGCCGTCACGGAAAAATTACTCTTTGAAACACTTACCATAAAACTCCAATTTGCAATCCCTCAGTACATGTATAAAGCAGTCACCCAAAATCGAGTACTGGCATAGCAGATGCATTACGTGAGCTTGAATGATAAGATCGTTCACCATAACAAAATACGACATGTATGAGAATACTATGATGACCAGGAAGTAGGTGGCTGGGTATCTCAGTTGGGTCTGGTAGGCAATAGGTAGGCGTATTGGTACCATTAGGTTGTAATCTAAATCGTCCACCAAAGGATAGATGTGCCTGAAAGATGAATATTTTTAGACTAGACTAAATATAATGTTGCCAGTGTCTACATAAAAAAAACATTAATTATTGAAATTATCGAATGTGCTGAGCAGTGTTGGGCTAGTGGCTTCAGAGTGTGACTCTCATCCTTGAGATCGTAGGTTCGATCCCCGGCTCTGCACTGTTGGACTTTCTTTCTATGTGAAGGAAATCATGAGGAACCCGCCTTAACCTAGATTTAAAAAAGGCGCAGGAGGCTGATCTACTTGCCTATTAGATTGACCATGAAACAGACATCTGAGACCCAGGCCTAAAAAGGATGTAGCGCCACTGATTTATTTATTTTATCTGACATTTAAAATATAACGTTTTTTTATCTATGGAATCTTTTAACATTAAATACAATTTCTATTTTTACATTCAATACAAGCTCTATACAAATAAAATGAATTCTTCATTTCGTTTATTTCTGAACGATTAGTATTTCCATAAGAATTTCTAATATCGTATACGGCCCACGCTGTTAAAAACGTGTCTGCTACATTATCTATTAACTTTTAAAGCTGATTTTTTTCGTTTGGGTGAACATGGTAAAGTAAGATACTGAATGGATTTTTTTCTGTATTGTATAAAAGAAGGCTGTTGACCCTTCTTCGGCCTTCTTTTATAGCCTCCTTCTCCCCCCTCCTCCTTCCTCCTCTTTACTCTTTCTAGCGTGTATAGAGGTATAACCTATTTAAACGTTCACTTACTTCTCAGACGTAACTTTAGCGAATTGATTGAATATCAATCTTTAATTAACTGTCTATAGATTCAATAAACTCTCTGATTTAACTACTTTACTGCGACATATCTAACACTAAATACTATGTTTATATATTTACCATGCTATAACAGTACACGTCCCTAGTGCTAAAAGTAGCTTTAAATAACCCACACTCCTCCTTTGCCAAACTTCCAGCAACTTTTTCCTTTCATCCGTCGATAGATCAAAGTTCGGTGAATTCATGGACGAAGCTAGCCTTCTGAACACGCTCTCGTTAGCTAACTATAACATATCTACTAAGTAAATTTTCCTGCCTGCAGACCAGTCAAGAAACTTAATAGGTACATTACAAGCAATATTTGGCAGGGCCAATATTTATTATCTATTTAAAAAGAAAAGTTCATTGATAGATAGTCTCTCGTGCTGTTTTTTGGTAAAATGTATTATATCCTCACAGTTCTAACACTCTCACGCTCTCACGTCATAGTCTAGTCATGAGCCCAGTAAAACTGATATCATGTACGCAGAGTATGGGACTAATAAATATTTTATTAAATTACCAATTGTTACACTTTTCCGGAGCTGTGTTGGGCTTCAGCGTTTATCCCTGAGGTCGTAGGTTCGATGGCCAGTGGCCACACAAATAAACTTTACTTCTTACTTGCCTATTAGATTGACAAATTTTCATGAAATAGATAATGAAACCTGCCCACGACTCAAAAGATTTTAGCGCCACTGATTGGTTAAATACCTTATTACTGTATTTGCAGAATGTGCCAAGTTGAATCATTAGTATATTCAAGCTATCTGTGATTGTGTCTAACGTCCACTGCGTACTCAAAAACTGCCACAATTCACTCATAAATATTAGTATCAAGGCAGCCTTCACAGCACTACTGTATATTTTGTATTTTTTATTCTCGGCAGAAAATGATATACCTGAAACAATATTTTGCAACATATTACGCGATCGACTATTCGAAAGATTTCAGGAGTATTTGGTAGAGGTAGGTATAAAGTTTTTATAGTATAAAGGTTTGTGGAAGTGAAACTTCATGAGGTGCATGAGGGTAATTTTTTTAAGGATAAAAAGTCACAAAGATGTGCAGCGTTTTTTTCGAAGAAAAGGAAGAGAGCGATTGAAACCGATTGAGAGAGATTGAAAAAGGGATATCGAGAAAAAATCGACGCTATTGGTTTAGAAGTTATGTATTAGAACTTTAGATGGCAATTATATCGCAGAAGAGTGTAGTAAACGCAGATTTTTTATTTATTTATATTATAATTAGCACGTATACAGTGTGTAAACGGTGCTATTATACAAATACATGGAGTAATCATATACTGATGCATGATCATCTATCGGGGCTTTTACCTTAGTAATAATTAATTTACAAAGAAGTTACACTTCTGACTTTACTTTTTTACTTTGTATGCGCGCAATTTTGTATGCTAATAGATAACCTTTTACACAATATTTTGCGTAAAATAATTCGTCAATAATACATACATACCGGTACCGAATGCGTATACGCTATTCGTCATGAAACGCAAAGTTTCTTACTCAGAACTTTTATCTTCCGAATAATTTATGTATTGTATTACATACATACATTAAATGCATACATTGTGAAACAGGCCCTAAGAGTCTGGATAAAGTTCCAAATAGTTATGCAACACATAAATTATTCGGAAGATAAAAGTTCCGAAGAAATTTCTCGCTACCTGACAGTCGTGAAACGCAACATGCTTATCCTACCAATAAGGCATAAATAGCTTATTTGGAACTTATCCGGACATTGCGGAACAGACCTTTAGTGTGTCATTTTAATTTTTGATTTGATTTAGTGCTAAGCCTTGACTCAGACGCTAATTCCAGACATTATATGCATTTGCATTAAAGCACACTACATCCATATTTCCTGGATTAAGCTTATTAGCTTTAATTGTGACCTGCTAATGAGTTAACTTAAACTTAAAGTAATCATTGGTGAACAGTTTATATTAAAACCAACTCGGGATATAAGACGAGAGTGAAGCTACCAAAATACGGTAAAATAAATTCATAACTCAACCTAACCGCATTTCACGTCTGTTTATATTTCTGGTTTGTTAAATTTTTACGTAATAAAAATTAATTAATGTCCATGTCTATTTCGAGAGAATCCAAACATCATGCGTCCCCTTTCCCAATTAGACTGACATCTGTGATACAGATACGTAAAGAATCTGTTATTATATACACCGAAGAACTACTCTATATACTCTACAATACGATTATCTATTAATCTTTATCAAAAAAGCTGTGTGTTGAATTTTTTTTCAGATCATCATTAGGATGAAGATTTTTTTTAATTATTAAATAATTTAAAACTGTAAGTGTGCGTTTATTACGTGCTGCTGTAATTGCAATAATATTTATACTTATAGGTTTTATTTATGTAAAATAAAAAAATAATAAATAAAATAATTTTTTTTAAGTACTATAAATACTCCTAATTAATCGGCAAGCCGGTTGATTTTTGTTTTTCAGCTTATCCTTGGACATAGGCTTCTATCCACTCCACTATTCTCGGCGTCTAGATTTACATGGTTACATAGCCAACTGCTCTACTGACATCATCTTCCCATATTTTTATTTGTCTTCCTCGTTTCTTTTGTCATAAGAAATTTCTCGTTAATACAATTTTAATAAAAAAATAGAAATAAATCAGTGGCACTACAACCTCTTTAGGTCTTGGCCTCAGATTTCTGATTCTGTTTCATGATCAATTTTTAAAACTTATAGGCAAGTAGGTGGTCAGCCTCCAGTGCCTGACACACGTCGTCGATTTTTTGGGTCTAAGACATGTCGGTTTCCTCACGATGTTTTCCTTCACCGTTCGAGCAAATGTTAAATGCGCACATAGAAAGCAACTCCATTGGTGCACAGCTGGGGCTCGAACCTACGACCTCAGGTATGAGAGTTGCAAGCTGGAGCCACTAGGCCAACACTGCTCTCAAGTTTAATAAGCTCTTGCTAAATCAGTGCAGAAATATTGGAGAGATTGGGGCCAAATAATCACACTCGGTGGTAAGCGAACTCGAGTAGGTACACTCAGAGAAGTGTACGTGTAAGTTTACGCGTGTCTTGCGCACCCTGAATGTTATTGCATATGAGACAGATATATGTATTTACATATCGGCTGAATGAAGAAGAATTGCATTATTTATAATTAGTTATATAAAAGGTTTCGGTTTTATGTTTTCTTGTTTTGGGTATATTTTTAGTTTGATTTTTATATAAATAAGTTTTCTATTGTATTAATAGGTGTAAAAATGGTTTATCAAATGTTAAAGAAGTTTGGAGGATACGTGGAAATTTTTTAGATAGTTATAGCTCAGTACGAGTAAAGAATCTCTCTTTATTAGGTACATATAAGAAAATTTAAACTTGTTTACCTCAACGAAATCCCTGGCATAAAGATGTGTGATAATGTTTATATTAGTATGCTTCACGTGTCGGTTACAAGTTATTTTGGTTTATTAGGCCACATACAGAGAGTTTGCCATATTTTTATCAAAACATAATTTCAAAATTCAAAAAAATTTATTCATATAGGTAACACTACTCACATATGAACGCCAAAAACAGAATGGAAGAGAAGAACTGGCAATAATTTCTCCGCCACTCTTTTTAATCGCCAAGTTTTACACAATGTTTGTAAGTTTGACAATAGTTAATTACAATAAAATAAATTTAAAACAATGATTTGTCCTCTATCGGCATGAGCCGTGGAGAAATCGTAGCACGCACTTACATTCTCGTGGAAACAGCACGCAAATACGTAGTCGAAATAACTAAACTCACCGCATACACGAATTCAAGTACGACCAGTCACCACAAGTAGCATCCGTTCACGAGTATGACGCATGGCCAGCCATCGGCCCTCTCGCCATATTTTAGGAAGGCAGACTGAACTGCACTTTAATATAATAATCATATCAAACGTAAAAGGCGATGTCAGAATGTAGTTTTTTTCGTGGGGAAATGCATTACATACATACCCTCCCGCGGCACGGTTGCCTGGTGGTGAAGGGTTATATGGGACTCACTACTGTTCATACCCACTTAAACCCCACGGTGCCACCAACAATCGCCAGAGGCAGGACACGGTAACAGCTTAGCCTTGTTCGCATCCAGCCACGCGATCAGCCGTTAAAACTCACGGTCCTCTGCGGCCAAGAATGATGTCGAATTGACCTTGCTTCAGCAAGGGCCACTCACATAGTACAGTGAATTATAGCTTAGCTATCTTTCTGACGGAATCATTAATTATCGAAGTTGCATCGTCTGACGAAACAGTGTGTGTTTTCAACAATTGTTGAAATTTGTTTTATTTTTGGCCATACAGGTGTTGGAGCTGAATCATCTCGTTATTTTATGTACTCTCAGTGATATTGTAAGCAGTCTTTGAAGTATTTATAAGACAGACACAATTTTAAGTTTATTTCACTTTTGCTAAGATAAACAATTGAGTAAGGGTTTTGGCGCGCGACTATCATCTCTGAGGTCGTAGGTTCGATCCCCGGTGTGCGTCAGGCACAGTAGGCTGATCACCTACTTGTCTATTAGAGTAACAAATGATTATAAAACAAATACAGGAATCTGAGGCCCCAACCTAAAGGTATTGAGGCCACTCATTTATTTTTAATTTTAACAATACAATATTGGTTTTACATCACACATGTACGATTTACTCGTGTTTCTTTTCAAATTCTTATAAAACTAAAATATTACTAATGGTTAGACAACAATGGTGATATGGAAATGAACACCGACCACACCACATCACATAGAGCGTAAACCTACATATAAACGCACTTCGACCACTGCGTCTTCTCTTTCAACTGCCCTTTCATCTTTAATCACTTTCATGAAAACTAAATGTTTACCTTCGATTCAAAACTTCACCTTGTTTGAGCATAATTTTTATAGTAATGTACGTGCATTGTATCATCGGTGCGGTTGCTGTTACAAAATTTTAACTTAAATAATAAACCTATATATATATATATATATGAACATGTAAAAGAAGAATCATTTAACGTATATTTCTTTTTTTGACGTTTATAAGTGTACATTATGTTACATGAAAATTGATTTTTTTAATTTGAATATAAATATATTCAATGCGTTTTGGTATAACCCGGTACCAATCTACCGTGTTTTAGGAGGGATTACAGTACTTTGGTTAAAAGAGTGCAAAGACTCGTTAGTTTTTATCGTGTGGTATTTAATTAAAATATTAAAGGATTTCTTAATGCTTTCTTCAGTAGTCAATTTTAAAGTTTTTAAAAAGCAAATTGCTAAAGGAAATAGGAAGTCTTTCAGAAACAGCACTCAAAATCTATTCAACATCAAAAAACATCAAAATGTTTATAAAAATTATGCGACCTATTATAATTTATATTTAAAGCATAGCCTAAATACTAAAACACTATGTATTTCGAAATTTGCAAGAAGCATAATAACACTATTTGCAGAAAAAAACTTTAATTTGCAAATTCAATTAAAATTATTCTTAACCGATTTAAAAAGAAAGGAGTAAATTTATAGTATTTTTTTAGTATAGTATTTTTGACGTGACAACGTCTTATAACACGATGGCGCCGGCAGCACTCACGAAAAAAAATACCCATGCGGCGTTACCTCGCTCTGAGGCGTTCCATTTATGGCTAAAGAGGAAGCGAGAACGCGGAATTAGCGACCAAGAGGCACAATCGGCCACCGCGTGGAGAAAAAATTGACATATTTGTTAATTGTAATTGATTATTAGTGATTTCGATTTTAAAATTTTCTTTTGAAAAATGCATTGTCACGTTCTATCGTCAGTAAACCGACTTTACAGACAACCGATTTTTACTATTAAAATATGAACAAGAATATGTATACAGTAATTTTAATGAAAACACCAGTCGAACTACATTAAAGCCTTATTGGCATAAAGGTTAGCATTTGTAAACTTATAATTGTTGGGTATTGAAATGAAATTTGGAGGAAATATGCTAGTGATAAACGAATTTAAATTCATATACAGGTGTCCCAAAAGTCGACGTCAAGTCGAAATTTTCTCATAGGTAATGCCACACCAGTTATCAGAAAAATTTAAAAAAAAAAATTAAGTCATGTATTTTTGAAGTTATGGAAATTTTCCTTTTATTCCAGAAAATGTACACCATGTGACAGTTTTTTCATTCCTGTTGTTACAAATATTTACTTTTTGCCAATTTTTTTTCTCTTACGTCATCCCGAATAGTGCTTTATGTAACATATGATCCTAAACCCTATGCCGATCACTCCAACTTGTAGGAAAATGTCATTTTATACCGTACCAAGTTTTCAAAATTAATTTTTCGCACTAGTTCAACTGATCGTCCTGAAAAAAAAAAGTACCACTCCAGTTTGGCAAGCAGCTCTAAAAGTTCGCGCATTTATTAAGGATTCTAACGTGGTATAACACTTACTTCATTATTTCTTAGATCGGCCATAAAAAAATTTTTTGGTAAACAAAGTCTGTTTTTAAAAATTTCTCTGGAATTACCTACCAAAGGTACCATTACCTATGAGAAAATTTCGACTTGGCGTCGACTTTTGGGACATCCTGTATAAATTCAATTTACTTCTTTACTCAAGGTAATAAAGCTTAAAGTGATCTCAGTTTTCACTGCAATGCAAGTTCTTATGTTGATAATAAAGTTAATTGCAAACTTGCGAATTTGCTTTGTGTTAAAACTTTGAGTTCAGTTTAATTTGAACGACGACTTTACGTTAGAGTATTTAGAGAAAAATAACCCAAAAACAAATTGCATAAAAACTATTGTAGACATTAAAAAGAAACTGAAATCTAGGGATTAGAAAACGGTTTTAGGTTTAAACTATAATTTAATTAAAATATTTTCTTTATGTATGGCTTTATTAAAATGTTAAAACAGGCGTTTTTTTCAACTGAACTTGAGTTAAATTTAATATGTAACAAATGAGCTTAAAAACTGGAACGATTCCTGATTCATTATTAGAATGCCATGCATGATTAAAAAGAAATGGGGCAAACGGGCACGATGCTCACCTGATGTGTAACACCGCCGTTCATGAAAAGTGGCTCGCTAATACGTTACCGGCTTTTAAAGAATTGGTACGCTTGTAGAACGACGGAAGGTTTTACGGGTGGAATTTTGTATTCTGCCCCGAAGTCCGATGCTGAAACTCTACTGCAGATATTAGAACAAATTATTTGAACACATTTCATTAATTGCGGTAAAGATGTATGTATCAAGTAAGACCGACGACATTGGCGACACAATCTGTACGATTATGAGTTTCTTGTCCGTTCTTCTTGGAACGAGACCTCCCGGTAGTTTTGCGAATGGATGGCGTAGTCTTACTCTTTCGCGAATTTTGTAAACAATCTTGACATTCATAAGTATGCCCTAAGACGCATCTAAACTGAAAAGCGTATTTAATTTTCATTTGATTTTGATGACCCTGAATAGCGCTGTCAAGTTATACCTATCGCAAATGATAAATACAACCTCTCAACCTTACCCTCTGGAGTCTGGGGCCTTCGGGTCGGCCTGTGCTTAGTCTCGTGTTAGATGTCACTCAGTGGTTTAGCTACCTTGATACCCGGTGCGGAAGTTGATGGTGTCACCCCATCAAAAGTAAAAAGCAATAAATTTTATGTGATAAAGTGCATAGATCTTTTGTTAAAAGATTGTGAGTATGGGACGGGGAATCCCCCACGACAGCGTCAGGCTCTTTTGCGAGAATCCCCAAATTCTACAAACAGCTGAGCTACTAGTGGAGGAATCCCTGAAAAAGAAATTCTAATGCAAGTGCAATTCATACTTATTTATTTATTGTTTGTACATTGTTCTTAAAGTTGAGAGACCCCAAAAAAGGAGACACCCGGTGCGCAACGCCCGCGCCGCCCCCGTTTGCTACGCCACTGACGTCACATTGGGTCGGAGTAGCAACGCTTCTTCGGCGATAGAAAACAAGTAATATAGTTCAAAAATATAACCTGATTTCCACACGAGTTGTTTAACAAAGTTGTGTATAATTTGTCCTACGAGAATGTCGCGTTGTGCGCAGATGTTGAAAACTTAGCACATTAATGTTCACTCCGAACACGTATTAAACCACAAACTCTAAATGGAATGTAAACTTGAAAGTTAGAACATAGTTAGGTTTGCAACTTTGAAAGCTACTTAAAGAAAAGTTTTGCTCATATTAATTTTAAAAAGCATTCTGTACTACTAATCGTTTTGTTGAGTTGCGTGAACATATGTGTTGTGTATATATTCTACTTTATGTATATAATAATAATAAATAAATACGATTTAGTAATATTAAAATATAACATTTAATAATAATTTGTAATGCGTAAAATCCAGGGTGAATCTTTCACCCTGGATTTTACGCTTTAGTATTTTTATTTAGCAGAAGAAGAAGAAGAAATCTTAGCTTCGCAAAGTAAGGGAGTAGACGTGTATTACAACTGCAGAAGGGTTACTGCATCTGGCACAGAACAAGAGACGCTTCAAGAGATTGACGGCCAAGCTCCATTAATGGAGAGGCACTCAAAGCTGCTCAAAGCAATGCTCCTATTTCACCATGCCTCCTGCTGATAGAGGACAAATCTTTGTTTTTAATTTATTTTATTATTCTTTATTACTCGATATGTCATATGGAACATGGTGTAATGGTTGCAGCTCCTTACAAACATTGTGTAAAAAACATGGCGATTAAAAAGTTTATTGCCAGATCTTCTAATCCGTTCTACGCCCTTGATTTGAGAACTGGCAATAAATGTAAAATTAGAATCATTTAAAGTATATTTTGACGTTCATAAGTGTACATTATGTTACCTATATGAATAAATGATTTTTTTTAAAGGAGAAAATTAATACAATTTGGTATCATCATTTATGAACGCGTGGAATTTCGTATACTGCCTTGAGGTCCGACGATGAAGCAATGAAATAATGAAATAAAACATACATTACATTTAAAACCTATAGAATATTTACCTGCGAGATAAATAACGCGGTACAAATATTCAAAGAACATTGCTTCTTCACTCCCGCAGTCCTGGACCGCGGTGGTTGGAGTTAATTTCACCCAAACCCGATGGATGAGCCCCATGTCTTTGTAATAGATATTCTTGAAACGTATCTTTATAACGCTGCATATGCGTCGAGGGCGCAGCTCCATTAACAAATCCTTAACTATTAATAAATAAAGTTCTACGGCGCTGTCTTTATAAACGAAATAAACTTAAAAAGTATGAAATGGATTACACAAATAGGTATTATTAGGATTCATGAGAAAATGTATAATTCATTAAGGTTTTATGTATGTCATATTTATCATAATATATGATTATTTTAGTATTTATTTATGTCGTAATCCTAAAGCTAACAATATATATATATATATATAGGATTTCCGAAATTTGACTTCTTTCAAGAAAAGAGCGTACCAATTCTTAAAAGGCCAGCAATGTACTAGCGAGGTGACAAGGTGTCTATGGGCGGCGGTATAACCTAACATCAGGTCTTCTGTCCATTTACCCCCTGTTATATTAAAAAAAAAGTTTTATAGAAAAGGGAGCAAGAAATTTGAGTCAACGGATTATTAATTTAATCATTCAACGCTGCCTTTCAGAAATCGTGTTTCGTCTTTCGCTGACCACAATAATGCAATGCAATATCAATATAAGTAGTTCTTGAGTAATTCGCTTTTATATCCCATAAAGAAGTTTCATTTACATCTGTAATGCTCATGTCAGTTTTGTACATTTTTTTAATTAAAATTGATTTTTACCATTACTTTTTCTTTCAATAATGAACCACAATCTCATGGAAATTCATTTTAATAACACGATTAAATGGGATTACATTTATAACAAGTTGAATTAATATATACATACGTATAATACTTCATTCAAACCCTTTTCAGGTTTATGACATGCAAATTAAAATAACACCTAAACTTACATTTCCAGTCACATTCAAATTAAATAAATAATACTAGCAGTTGTGCGACGGTCACACATTCACTAATAATTCTATATGTATATTTAAAAAAACATGGAAACCATTTCATGTTTTGTGAATGCAAAACTGAATCATTGCTTCCAAAATTAAAATATCTAAACGTTACACTATATTAAATTATTATCGTTACATGATCCCCTTAAATAGCAACATCGCCCTGATTGGTTGAAATCACGCGTAGTCTGTTACTGATAACAGTTTTTTGACAGGGAATAATCGTGCTGCTTACACTTTTATATTTCATAAAACATCACTTTCAACGTCACGTCAAATGACAATTACGACAGTGTTAATTGTCAAAATTGTCATGTCATAAGCAAAAGGGTTATCTGTAAGATTAAATATCCTTAACACATGAATGGGTTATTAAAATTAATTATCTGACTATAACTATGTTATATAAAACGATTCTGTAATTATTTTCTACAAAAAATAAATAATATTAATAAACGATATGTTAAACCCTTTTGGGATTACCAAACAAGTCGAATATTACTTAGATATCTTAAATCTAATATTAGAAGGGCAACAGATTGAGATTAACAGATACGTACCACAGAGATACTAGAAACTTATATATTTTTAAATGTAAGTTTGAAACCTTAGATTATATTTGGCATATTAATGTTCAAACATATTTCATTTCAGGATTATCTTAACATCGTCACACAAACTAAGTAAAACCAGCCACCTTTAATTAAAATCATGGTATAACTACTTATTAATTTTTTTTAATATAAATACGCACGCGATTCTTATTGTAATTTTATAGTAGTATATATATATATATAGTATAGTAACACCAAAAAAGCCAGTAAAATTTCATCAATATTTAAGCTTCATTACCGCTACATCTCGATTGACACATAATTTCATATTACGGAAATCGCCGTACTTGTGATGATTTCTGCTTATCTTGTATTATATATATTGTATTATATATATATATATAAATCCTTAACAATAATAACATATTTAAAATTATCCCTGTGGGTTTAATTAAAGTACATACAAATTCCTGTTAATGTTAAAAGATAACCCGTGAGATCCAGAAATTTAACTATTTGGTATTCAGTTTAGAGCTCTAAATATGTAATTTTAGTTGCAGTAATAGCAGCAGCAGCAGCTAAAGAGGCTGCTACACCGACCACGGCAGCAGTGGACCCAGTCAGCTTTACAGCGAAGCCCATGATAAATGAAATAAGGAGCTGGGCGACGAAAACACAACTACTGATCACAGCGACATCAGTACCTATACCACGCTCTTCACCACAGCCACCTCCTTCACTATCCCACTGGAAATAAATACAATGGCAATTAATTAATGTTTCTTGAACCATTGCAAAGAAGTGTTTTCTTTAGAATTCAAAGAATATTCTGAATATATTGATAAATATGAAAATTTAGAAATAATATTTTTATCGCATAGTAGATCTAATATAATCTAAGGGTATAATTCAGAACCGAGATTAAGTGATAAGTCTGACTCCTAAACGTCAAGAATGTACTGATATTTGACATACGGAAGTCTGAATACTGAATTGTCTAATTTTATTTTATACCTAATTGAATAATCGTCTGTAATTTACTATTGACAGGTATTAGATGAAATCAAATTTTAAACAATATATACGAATACATAAAACTGGCAAAAATTGTGTATTGCACATACTAACACATATTTTTATTCAAGAATAGGTAAACAAAGCTTTTATACAAAATCTCGTTAGCTGAGAAACAAATTGCATTTAGTTTTGTGAAACAATGGAAACGCTTACAGTAGACCATTAATTAGCGCAGGACTTAATTACAAACTGTTAATCACTTGTTAATCTGTTTGATGTCGCTATTATAAATAAGGTGTTGAATTCACGAAGGATTGTTTGAACTGAGTTTCAAAATACTCAGAAACACTAAACTAGACTACATTCGCTTCTTCCTCTACCCGCCTAGCTCACTCTATCTTCCTTCATCGCAAGCGTAAAACTCAACTTATAAAATTATAAAGTATCGTGATTTCTGTGCCTTTTATTTGTGTTTTTCTTTTTCATTTAAATGTTTAAGTTATTGAATATTTTTTGTAGAAATTTCTCTTTTTTTATTTTTCCTTACAGCTTGAATGAGAGCGTACCAATTCTTATAAAGCCGGCAACACACTCACGAGCCCTATGGCAGTGAGAGTGTCCATGGGCGGCGGTATCACATGATCCTCATAAATTAACCACTGTCATTAGGCTCTAACAATTTATTTATTACAGATTATTTACCATTCCTGTTGCATGGTAGTGTGCGACCAGGAGGTAAGGCATAGTAAAAAGCGTAGAGTACAGGATACCAGCTGTCCAGCTAAATAGAAGCACTGCTGTTTGGGTCCTCAAGATGCAGAGGAGCGTCATACCACAGCTGTAGGTACACAGGCCTCCGACGTAGACTTTTTTAGCGCTGTAAAATAAATCACATCACTTAGTATACAATATTTATTTTATACACAAATAAGTGAGAAAGTATTCTTGCAGACGCGATTACAGTAAAACTATTATTTCCGAATATTTGTGTTATTTTTGATTCCCTCTAAATTTGTTTGTTAGTGTTTTGAAAACTTATATTGGGGTGAAAATTCGATAAAATTAATGTATTGGCTTGAAATTTAAATGCCGACAATTATTGTCATCGCTGAAGGCTCTATTAATCCCTAAAATCTACTTGTCAGTCAAAACAACAACTTATTATCCTCTAATGTGTTTTTTTAAAGTCGGTTGTAAAGATACGTGAAATATTGCAACAAAAATCATTTGCGTGACCAATAACAAGCAATAAAAAAAACATTGCTAATGAAATTATGTCAGGCGCTAAAATTGTTAGTGTCTTAGAAGCCGCATAATGTCTAATGAAAGTCAAGATCAAGGGTTATGTGATTACAGCTGCGACCAGGGACAAGGTTATAAATTCAATGGTTTTAAATATATCTATCTATAGGAAAGTTGAATCTTGTAATTGATAAATGATTTATGAGTTTAATAGAGATATATTGGTTGTATATAATATCTCTATTAAACTGTTACTAATATTAAGGATTAATTATATACATTACTAAATGAACTACTTCTTATAATGTAGGTCACAGTGAAAATGAAAATACTTGTTTGAAATTCCTGACTTTCATATGTTTTTTTTAACTATACAAAATTATTAGTTTAAGATATTTTTGGTTGGTATCAATTAAATCGTCCAATGTCACAACGAAGCCAAACTTAGTATCATACTATATAGTAAATATAGTAGGGTTTCTGAATCTAAAAGTAATTAAAAGTACAGAAATAGGCTTATTTAATTAAAGTATAAGTTATTAAATTATAATGGAACCCACTAATACCCACACAGAAAGACCGAATGGAAGATAGATAGACCTATTTGGACAGACATGTGGCCAAGTGGGTAGGAGATTTGCGAGATAATTTGTGATGAACTAAAGTTCCTACACCGATGAAAGTAATGTTTTAATTTTGCTTAAGATGTCATATTTGTGTAAGTAGTTGTTGAAGTTTGATCAACTGACAGCTGACTTTACCCAATCCCATCCCTATTATGTAGTTGGTAGACATGTAATTATTTTCTTAAGTTGGCAAGTGACATTAGCACTTATTTCATTGTCAGGGAGCAAGCAAGTAAAACTGTAAAGAAAGAAGCTCCAAAGTTTTATCTAGATTCTTATTAGTATTGTGAAATATTTAAATAATCGTCTTGTGAAAGTATTGTTATATAATTCAAAAGGTATGTCTTTTTCACTTTAATTCTAACTGTATTTTTCTTTTTCAAATCTTGTCGCCGCATGCTAAAAAACATTGTCATCGCCATATTGTATCAGAGCAAACAAATTGCATTGTAAAAGCTTTTTTCTTTTCTTATTTAATTTTATCAACCGATTACTGATTTGTTTGTATTTCGACAGGTGCCTTTTGAAAGACTTCAAATTAAACACACATTTCTTGCAACTCGGACTTAATTTATTTACAAGAACCCAAACCCACTGAATATACAACAGGTTATGGGCCCAGAACAGCCGTGAAGGTTCTTTACGTTGGAATTGAGGACGACACAGCAAGGAAAAGCCGACGAAAGCAACATAAGTGTCAGGACCGATGAGGCCAATTTGAGGTTATCAAAGTTAATAACATTGGAGCAGTCAACGCACAGCAAATCAACGTGCAGCAACGAACACGCAAGTCGCTTTAAGTCTGAAAATCGCCACGAAAGTTTTGTTTTATTTTGTAAATCGTAAACTGTCAGAAACTAGTCAAATTGTTAAAACTTAAAACAAAATGGATACTGTAAAGTCACAATTAGAAATGTTGAGCGAAGATAGTCAAGGAAATGTAAATTTTATTTCATGGCGATTCAAGTTAAATTTAGCTCTTAAAAACAAAGAACTGTTTGATATTGTATCAGGCGTTAAGCCTAGACCAGCAGGTTCTGTGTCTGAGGCAACCGTTTCAGCTTGGACAAAGAAAGATGTCGAAGCTCAAACATTGATAGGGTTAAATGTAAATAGTAAAATTGCTAACAAAATAGCAAATTGCAAAACTGCCAAAGACATGATAGATAAGTTAGTTAGTTTGTATGGTACCAAAACAGATGTAACCCTTGAAACGTCCCGCATTAAATTCTTTACCTTTGAATACGATGAAAACAAGTCTGCAATTGAGAACTGCATGGAGATTTTGGATCTTGCTGAAGAGGTCTCCACTGAAAATGATCCTATGAGAGAAAGCTGGATCATGACCAGGATCATGAGTGTGCTACCACCTAAACTGGCACATTTCAGAACATCTTGGGACAACGTGACAGGAGCAAACAGGAATGTAGAAACTTTGTTGGAACGTTTGAGGCTTGAAGATGAACGACACAAGGAAACGACGAACACAGATGGCAGCACCAACAACGCTCTCATGGCGAGAAAAGAAAAACACGGACAGTTGTCAAGTAACAGACAGGACAAGTCTCAGATCGGATGTTACAAGTGTGGAAAGAAGGGTCATATGATCAAAGAATGCAGAGGAAAACCGTGCCAAAAGTACATTGAATACTGCAAACAAAAGTATTCATGCAACATCTGTAAGAAAAAGGGACACTTTGCAAAGGAATGTGATGCTCGAAATGAAGGAAGCAAACCAGCTAATGAAAAACCACGCAGAAAAGCCTTCCTAACTACAGCACTCTCAACAATGGACAACGACCTCTCCAAGGACAGGAACATTTCATGGTATCAAGACTGTGGAGCCAGCCAACACATGACGTCTCACAGAGAGTGGTTTGTTCAACTTGTCGAACTGGACGAGCCAATTCCAATTGTGATAGGAGATTCAACCAGGCTAGATGGCGTTGCAGTAGGAAATATTGAGATGGAAGCTTTTGATGGTCAAAAGTGGTACCCAGTTGTTCTCGAGGATGTGATTTACGTACCAAATCTTAACTTTAATTTATTTTCAGTAAGTCAGATGTTGGACAAAGGACACATTCAGAAAGCAAATGGAAACGAATCAACGTTCTATAGTCAGGATGGCAGAGACATTGTGGCTATAGCAAAACGGAAAGGAAATCTCTACCAAATGATGCTCAGGAGAGAAGAACAGACTAGTCTGATGGTCCAGTCAATCAGAGTGTGGCATGAGAGACTCGCCCATCAAAATGTCAAGTATGTGAGGGACATTCTGAAGAGGAAAGGAATAAAATATGTCGATGACTGGGATGACTATGTGTGCACAGGGTGCACATATGGTAAACAACACCGTACCTCACACCCAACCAACCCAAAGACAGCTGAGAAGCCATTAGATCTTGTGCACATCGACACTGGCGAAATGAACATTCCATCACTGGGAGGAGCAAAGTACTGGCTCATGTTCAAGGATGATTTCACGCACTACCGAAGCTGTTACTTTATGAAGACGAAAGGTGAAGCTCCAGAAAAGATTGCAAGCTACTTGAGACTAGTTGAAAATCAGCTGGGAAGAAGAGTGAAGAGTCTAAGATCTGACAATGGCACCGAACTGAAGAATGCAACAACCAAAGAGCTGATGGACAAACTGGGAATCTTTCACACCTTCACAAATGTTCACACTCCAGAACAGAATGGAAGGGTGGAGAGAGAAATGAGAACGATTGTCGAGGCAGCAAGAGCAGCCATACATGGAAATGAATTGGACGAGAGACTGTGGGCAGAGGCAATGAATCATGCAATCTTCACAATAAATCAAACCGGAACCAGCAACATACCAGGGAGCAGTCCAGCAGAATTGTGGTTCGGTAGGAAAATGAAGATTGAAAAGCTGCGACCTTTCGGATGTGAATGCTACGTGCTTGTACAAGGACAAAAGAGAGGCAAGATTGATAGGAAGTCAGAAAAAGGAATATTGGTAGGCTACGACATTGACTCACCATGCTACAGAGTCTATCTGAAGGAAAAGAGAGAAGTTGTTAGCTCCGACAATGTAATCTTCAATGAAGAGAAATTGAGACTGAGGCAAGGCACTGAACTTGAGACATCGATAGAAGAAGCAACTGAGAAGAAAGAAGAGAGCTGCAGCAAGTCAGACGAAGAAGAAAATTGGACAACAGGAGAAAGTGCAGAGGAATCCAGCGACAATGAAAGGACAAGACAGATAGAAGAAGAACCAGAAAGGAGAATTCTGCGAGATCGTCGAACTCTGCAACCACCACCGAGACTGAAAGACTGCGTACTTGAATCCCGGCGTGGAGGAAAGAGCGCACAAGTTGCCATGATAGGTGAAACTGAGGATATCCCGGTGAGTGAGGCACTGAGAGATGAGAATTGGAGGCAAGCAATGCAGGAGGAGTACGATTCACTATTGGAAATGGAAGCTTGGAAGCTGGTCAATTGTCCTGAAGGAGTGAAGCCAATAACTTGTCGGTGGGTACTGCGAGAGAAAGCGGACGGAAAGTACAAAGCTAGACTAGTAGCCAGAGGATTCGAACAGAAAGAGGGAGTGGACTACGCAGAGACCTTCAGCCCAGTAGCCCGACATGCGTCAATTTTTCTACTTCTGAGTCATGCAGCATCAGAGAAAATGAAGTTGGTTTCGTTCGACGTGAAGACAGCCTTTCTGTATGGTAACCTGGAGCAGGACATCTACATGAATCAGCCCGAAGGATTCAAAGATGGAACTCAGAAAGTCTGCAAGTTGAACAAGAGTCTGTATGGGCTAAAGCAAGCTCCACGAATGTGGAACGAAAGGGTCACCAAGTACTTTGAACAACAGTTAGGACTAGTCAACACCGATGACGATCCATGCATATATTACAACAAGGACAAGAGTATCATGTTATCTCTGTTCGTGGATGATGGTCTGATAGCTGGGAAAAATGACAAAGAAATATACAGGCTGTTGAGAGAGATCAGCAATGAGTTTCAGATCACTTTCAGCAAAAGAGCTCAGGACAAACTGACGTACTTGGGCATGGAGATCAAAAACGACAACAATGGTATCTTCGTGAGTCAGCCACGTTACACGGCAAAGATACTGAGAAAGATGAAATTCGATGAGTGCAACCCAGCATCCACACCAATTGAACAAGGAATGGTTTCACAGAAGGCAGACTTCAAGAACGATGAGGCACTTCCGGCGAACAATAACTATCGCGAAGCGATAGGGAGTTTGTTGTACCTCGCTACAATAACTAGGCCTGATATCAGCTTCGCCGTGAACTACCTCAGTCGATTCTGCAACAAACCAATGAAGAGTCATCAGGCAATGATAAAACGAGTTTTCCAGTACCTGCGAGGAACTGCAACTGCTGGAATCTACTTCGGAGGAGACAAGGAGTTTGTGGCATACACTGACTCAGACTTTGGAGGAGACTCTGAGACAGGACAGTCGACGAGTGGTGTGCTAGTGTTGAGAGGAGGACCGATCATCTGGTACTCCCAGAAGCAGCGTCTAGTGGCTACCTCTACTGCAGAAGCCGAGTATCGAGCTGCGGTGTCTGTGATTGACGATGTGTGCTGGATAAAGAGAATAGCTGTTGAACTTGGAATTCTGGAAGGTGATCAGCCAATCAACCTGAAAGTCGACAACATGTCCGCAATACACATGCTACAGAATGCTCATGAAGGAAAGACGACCAGAGGAAAGAAACACATCGAAATACCCAGGAAGTACATTCAGCAACACATCGGCAACACAGTGACACTGCAACATGTTGAGAGCAGCCAACAGATTGCAGACATCCTGACGAAACCACTCAACAGAAGAACATTTGAGATGCTCCGCTGTAAGTTGATCAAGGAGGAGTGTTGAAGTTTGATCAACTGACAGCTGACTTTACCCAATCCCATCCCTATTATGTAGTTGGTAGACATGTAATTATTTTCTTAAGTTGGCAAGTGACATTAGCACTTATTTCATTGTCAGGGAGCAAGCAAGTAAAACTGTAAAGAAAGAAGCTCCAAAGTTTTATCTAGATTCTTATTAGTATTGTGAAATATTTAAATAATCGTCTTGTGAAAGTATTGTTATATAATTCAAAAGGTATGTCTTTTTCACTTTAATTCTAACTGTATTTTTCTTTTTCAAATCTTGTCGCCGCATGCTAAAAAACATTGTCATCGCCATATTGTATCAGAGCAAACAAATTGCATTGTAAAAGCTTTTTTCTTTTCTTATTTAATTTTATCAACCGATTACTGATTTGTTTGTATTTCGACAGGTGCCTTTTGAAAGACTTCAAATTAAACACACATTTCTTGCAACTCGGACTTAATTTATTTACAAGAACCCAAACCCACTGAATATACAACAACTGAAAATGGAAACTGAGTTTAATATTGAAGCGGAAAAGAATCTTTCAAATAAAATATTTATTTATCTATTTCTTAACAATTATTCTTATTTTTAGTATGATTACATAATCTTTTTCTTTTTTTCAGGCGCAAACAAGCTGCTGTGGTTTCTGGCAGAATGAAGAGCGCTGTGGAACAGTCTGCTCCTCATCATACTGTTCATCCAGGCGAATTACAACCACAGCAATCACGAAATTCAGATTTAAAACATACCTTATCGTTTTAAAGAACCTTTTTATATCTCATTCCTTCTTTGATTATGGTTACTTTGTGTGTTTTGTTATTAATAAATGTTATGTCTATGTTAATATTAAAAACATCTCCGTTTTATACTTGATCTCATGTATATTTAGATGTTGATACATTTTTCGTTGTCTCTTTCTGTGCACTCAAATCGTCAAGTTGTTTAAAAATTAAATAATTTCGCTTTTAACTCGTTATAGGCTTTTTATGTGGCTGACAGATAATCGTATGGTTAAATATCAACATAAGAGATCAACTTACCCAAACTTCTTGATCAGCTTCTCAATAAAAGTTGAATAGAAAGCACAAGATAGAGAGTACATCGCCATCCCCCAGCAACCGAAGCGAACACCAGCTTCGTAGTTTGTTCTACTTTCTGTGCCGACTGGCGCCTGAAAGATTTTTATAGCAATTACACATAAATGCAACTGTGAGCAAAACAAAAAACATTTCATGTAATCTTATTGTTATTTTTGTTGTCGCGCATTGACTCCATTCGTTAAAAAACACAACAGTCGTATTACTGGTTGACTATAAATGAATATGTTGGTCCACAGTTTTCTTAAGCCACTTTTCACTCTGCCTAAATAGACTTAGGGTCCTTCAAGAAATGAGAGTACGAAGTCTTAAAAGGCCGGCAACGCACTCGCGAGCCCTCTGGAATTGAGAGTGTCCATGGGCGGCGGTATCACTTAATATCAGGTGAGCCTCCTGCCCGTTTGCCCCTTGTTCTGTGAAAAACAAAGGCATTGTCAATTACTTGATACAATTTTATTGAATAAATAAATAACTATTGCTTACATGTCACAAAATCTTTGGAATTCAGTTATATTTTTGTGTAAGCTTGCATGCTTAAAGAATTAGGTACTTAATACTTCTATTATTAGTCCGGTCAAATTAGACTAAAAAATAGGGGTAAGGTTACAAAAATTCCCACTTGGCTGAATATTGGTAGGATTGTTCAATACACTATTATAAAGGAAATGTGAAAAGTCCTCATTGATCCGGCACGTGCAAAAAAATTTACTCGGGGTTATATATATATATAATACAACACAAAAAAAGGTTTTTCGCGATTTTCAGCAGAATGGTAAGTTTTATCATAAAATTAGCTCAAAAATTGTAGATCAGATAATTATCTATAAAAAATGTCTAAATACTTTTTTTCCTAAGAGCCACCGTTTTTGAGATATAACGATTCAAAAAGTTGAAAGAGTTGTAATCGTCATAATATGTATAAGTACACCACGTATATACATCACTGAAGCGAAAAAACTATTTTTTTCTTAAAACCTGGAAAAGGTCAACAACAATCTGTAATATATTCATCAAACAGTTTATTGACTTTTGCCAAGTGTCTAAATCATGCACTATTTTTACATGCAATAACTGGTTGTGATTCAACATCTGCAGTTTTCAGGAGAGGTAAAACAACTGTTTTTAAAATGTTTGAAAAACAAAATTTAGTTCAGTGTGCTGAAGTTTTTAAAAAGAGTAATTCAACTCCACAAGAAGTTATCACCAACGGAATTCGCTTTCTTCTCGCTATGTATGGAGCTCCTAAAAAAATTACGTGCTTAGATAAATTCAGATATGCATGTTTCGTTAAAAATACTCGAAATAAAAAACAAGTGCAGTTAGCATGTCTTCCTCCAACCTCAGCGGCTGCTCATCAACATCTTTTTCGGGTATATTACCAAGTACAAGTGTGGCTTGGTAATCAGTTAGACCCAAAAGACTGGGGTTGGAAGTTGGTCGACAATTCATTAGAGCCAGTTCAAACTTTACTTCCACCTGCACCAGAAAAACTACTCAACACCATTTTTTGCAACTGTAAAAAAGGATGTAGTGCAAAATGTGGTTGCAAAAAAGTTGGACTGTTTTGTTCTGTAGCATGTACAAACTGTCAAGGCCGGTCATGCTCCAATGTTGAATTGCCAACAATTGAAGATTCATTTGATGTTGACGAAGAGACATGCGATGTGTCATTATTGGAACAATTTATTAACACCCAGAATGAAGAAGAAGAAGAATAAGAAGGAGAAGCATGAGAAGAAGAACAAGAACAAGAACAAGAGAAAGCAGAAGTTAATGATGATTTAGATTCAGACGGATAAATTTTCTTATTTTTTGTAATTTACACCCCTTTCATCATTTTCAACCCTTGTCAATATCTACAGTTATTCAATAGTTTCAAATTAAACAGAATCATAAAAGATCAGTGGAATAGGCCTACCGGGGAAACCACATTAAAAAAAACGCGCTAAGTACACTACCTCAAAGGTGGCGTGGAAACGTATGCATATTATGACGATTACAACTCTTTCAACTTTTTGAATCGTTATATCTCAAAAACGGTGGCTCTTAGGAAAAAAAGTATTTAGACATTTTTTATAGATAATTATCTGATATACAATTTTTGTCTGAGCTAATTTTATGATAAAACTTACCATTTTGCTGAAAATCGCGAAAACCCCGTTTTTGTGACCTTTGACCCCGAGTAAATCTTTTGCACGTGCCGGATCGATGAGGACTTTTCACATTTCCTTTATAATAGTGTATTGAGCAATCCTACCAATATTCAGCCAAGTGGGAATTTTTGTAACCTTGGATGTCTAAATTGACCGGACTATATTAGCAAGAGATTTAAATCACTTTATCTTTGATGACATCATAGAAATTTTTCATATCATGATTGATCGGGTAAAAGTCCACGTCGAATTCCAATGCGTTTTTCACGAGGATTCTATTTAAGGCCCTATCCCAGCATAAATATCGTGATAAAATGAATTCAAAGTGTAAAACATTGACTATGTTTGGTTTTTTTTCTATCGAGCACGTTATTTAAATCGTGTATCGATCTTTCAAAATGGATACACAAACTACTCAACTCCACCATATATTTTTTCCATTCACGCTACTTTAAGAATCGATGACAAAAAAAATAGAGAAACAATGTACTTTGTTGGAGTTTGGCGACCGAATAGGTCCTTAAGATTTCATAAAAATATCTACCATTTCTCAATGATTTAATGGAGTAGTATCTACCAAACTTTATCAACAACTAAAGGTTTGTGCGGGAAAGATTCATTTTAGCGACATATATATATATGCATCAAGTATTTGTGTGAAGATATTCTTTATTGTATTTGTTATTTTTATCATATGCTATTTAAAAATGGTCATTTTATTATTTCTTCTTATATACTTTTATGCAAGTTTAATATTTTTGGTTGATTCTATTATTTTTAGACATAACTAAATTATTCCTTACGAATATGCCCACAGGTATATGTCGTATATGAGCACTTTTACTAGTATTTAAAACTATATCAAGCTGTAGTATACTTATTTCCTTTTGACATATCATCCGACGCTAGTTTGAGGCTGGATCTAAAGTCGAAATAACTATTCGTAAACTATTCGTGTTATGCAAATGACGCTATTTATCGGGATGCGCCCTCTTATTTTTTTTTTAATTCAATTTCCACAGTTCATTTTGTGTTTTGTCTCGGTCTAATAAATATGCAGGGGATGATGCATAGGATCGAGCAAGGACGCGATTTCAGAGCGCACGCGCCCTCCTAGATCGTCGCGCCCTAGGCTGCAGCCTAATTAGCCTAAGGGTTAATCAGGCCCTGGTGTTACTCGTTACAAAATGTATTTATTAACATGGGACAGAATCCCAAGAACCTTACTGAACGACAAGCGAAAACTCTTTCAGTTCAGCCGGTAAACCGCTAGTGAGATGGAGTTGTCAAGGACATCGGAACAATAGGTTACCGAAGTCGGACGCAAGATGAATATACAATATAGATGACAAAAAATACTTGCTAAGGCCTAAGGGGCTGAACATCCATTAATTTAATTTTCTAGCGTGACAAGTTATTGTTATTTACCTGCCATTAGAATATATCTATAAATAACTTTAAACGTAACAAAAGTAATCTTGAAGTCAACAAGTATTTCACAATCCTATGACTAAGACTTATCTGATAGCGTCAAGTTCTATGATGATCTTCTTAATCCACTACTATGTTATGAGTCACAATTATTATAAATCTTTAATTATTTACATAAGTGCTTAGTTTTATGACTGAAGTAAAACTATTTCCGTATATAGGTATATGAAGACATGTATAATAACACAAGCAGCTTAATAAGATGAGGCGGGTGTTTTGGAGATTTGGAGAAACTATCAAACGTATTTTGAAGTTCTTTAGCGAATTTTTTATATTAAGTAGTCTTCAGTTTGAAAGAACTACCTCTAAAATATTGTATTCACTTAAAATAAAGAGCTTCTCAATTTCTGAAACATTATAGTGACCAGTGAGGATTTTATAGGTTTCAATGAGATTTCCTCTTAATCGCCTACTTCCTAAATCACTAAGGTCAAGTGCTTTTAGACGCTCATTATAAGATTTGTACCTGATTGACCTGATTATTTTCGTGGCTTTTCTTTGAACCCTTTCAAGCATACTAATATCCTTTTGAAATACAGATCCCAAATGCTGTAGGCATACTCTAATAATAGTCTTCATTGTGAAAGGCAATTGAATGATTTTCTTACTAAATAGAACATGGAATTGGCCTTATTTACAATATTCATGATGTGACATTCCCAATTCAAGTCATAACTGATAGTAAAACCCAAGTCTTTTTGCATGAATTGACATAAGCGCTGTTGACCTAGGCGATAAGTATTGTGCGGTATTTTTCTTTCATATGTACAATATTGAGCACTTATTAACATTTAATGACAGCATCCTCTGCTTGGTCCAATTAAAAATATAATCTAAGGGTGTATTGCTTGAGATTGGGAGGATTTAATTTCAATTTTCGTTTTTGACTCTGAGACACGAATCGGAAATGGTAGGTGTTCTGGCGTAATGGGACAAGTATAAGTTGGATTTTTGTCTGTCGCGTGCGCACTTACATTTAACCGCAAAAATTTAAATTTCTATAATTAGGGATCCAGTGATTGGAGTATGAGAACCGTTAACGGTAAGTGCTAGTCTTATTCTGAAGGATTTTTGTATTCCTTCTTTTACTATACTGACACGCGACAGCTGTTCCAGCTGGTATACAGCTTCCGGATACCAAGACCCAGGTATGTATGTCTATATGACAGCATAGCCGCACCCTTAACGCTCAAAACATTTTACTCTTTTCCAAACACGAGACACATTCTGTATATTTATTTCAATTACGATTCGTTATAACAATTTTTTTTATTATTTTTTTTAACCCCGACCTAAAAAGGTCATAGCGCCACTGGTCTCATATAATTCATTACAAATATCAGTTAAAATCAAGTATATTCCAAAAATACATCGTATAACTTACAGCTGGGTTTCCACCATACACAGCTTCGCCGACGAAGTCTGTGAAGTACAACGAATAGCAGACATGGGCCATCCAACAGAAAAGATTAGTCAAACAAACGAATCTCAAAGACTTGGGCATCATGATTATGGACCTCAGATAGTGTTTCAGGGAAAGAGGCTCGCCGTGTCCTTCAGGTATTGCTATTCCATTTTGAGCTGGTGGCGCTGGAGCCTGGAATACAGAATAGTCAATAAGACAATAAAACTAAAGTGTTCCCATAATTATACTTACTGGCAGTTCTCAAATCATTATAAGGATCTTATCATCAGTATTGATGTCCTGTAGAAACTGATAACATTGAATGCTTAAATAATGGATACAAAATTATAGCCGGAAACCAAAACTTTTAATGGCGAATTTTGATAAAGTAAATATGAATGTTTGAAAATATGTATGAATTTCATACGTAAAAATCATCATACATAAAAAAAAACTTTTTTCGGATCCTCGGCGTATTAGTATACATCAATACGGCAGTATAGCAGTATACGGCAATACTCGGATCCGAGAGCTAGGTTTTTAGTAGTAACAGTCTAAATAAAAAGTAAATATATTTTTATCGCACTTTAATTTAAAAAAAAAGAAAGAAAAGAGATACAGATATAACCCTTTCTGTAATATTATAATCGATTTAGGATTCAGTGTCCATACTTGAAAAACCATCCAGTTCTCATATTTACCTCAGAGCCTTCCAACGTTCCATAAGTTGGGCAGTCTTTCCTCACACCTTCCTCTTCAAGAGTCCCATAGCTCGACACGTCTTTTCTCAGATTATCTCTTTCTAATTGCTCCTGATCAGGCGGATTTTTTGATGTTTCTGTACTCTTTTTAAACTCGTCGTATTGGTGCAACTCTTCCAATGGTATTTCTTTAAAACTACTTACAGTGGCTGATACACAGATCACGAAAATTATTGTGATCAATGTGAATACCGCTCTCACGTGGCCACCGAAGAAGTCTCCTGTAATTATATATATATATGTATATGTTACCGAGGAACACAAACCCAATGAAACAAAAATATTCAAACACTGGAAACTTGTCAACACCAAATGGAAAGAAGTTTTCTTAACAAAAAAAAAAATTTTAGTCATAAAAAAATACCGAATCAAACAACTAAAATGGAAATGGGCTCGAAATTTGATAAGAATACGGAAGTAATACGGAAAAATGGACCAAAGAAGTCATGGACAGAAAACGAGAATGGAGAAGAGAGAGAAGAAAAAAGAATAGGTAGACAATATCGTAGATGGGAAGATGATATTAAAAAGGTGGCAGGAGCGACATGGATGAGGAAGGCATGAGATCTTTGTGAAGAACACTTTTGGAGGCCTATGCTGAAAAGCAAGACGATCAAGAAACGGGTGTCTAATAGGAAATAATATGATAATATTTACATTTCCTTTAACTAAATTTCGTTAATAAGTATAAGTAGAAATAATATAATGTATGCAATAGATTGTATACGTCATATATAAAATTAGATTTTGTGTGACACTTGTCATTAAAAGCGTCGTGTGAGTCGTGAAATAACAGAACGTCAAAATTAAATTAAATCCCTAAATAATCTCAAATTATATACTATTAAATGGTCACAATTTTTCACGTTACCCAACGCTGGAAGCCTTGTCAAAAGTAAATGTTTACCTAGAGTGGTTTCATCCCAATTTATTCCGCCAAGCGCGTATCCCATAAAGCCTCCCAATCCTGCCATTATCGTAAAAGTACTCAAGCCCCTAGCGTGGTCCTCTGAAATAAAATAATTCGGATATACAATCAATTATTACCTGTGCTTACCGTTAACACTATTAAACAAATCATAAAAATGTAATCTAATGTCTCGAAATCATAACAACGAAATTAATAAAAAGTGAGTTAAAACGATTTAAAAATATTATGATGCAAATTTTTCGATTCCAAAACAGTTTTATAGGTACGATATAATCATGGAACTATTTGCTACAGAGTGTCGGGTAGCCTGACTTAAAAGTTACTAAAGTAATAGCCTCTTGAGAGAAATCTCAATATAAATGAAAGCACATGCTATTAATAATATAAATGCTAAAGTTTGTAAGGGTGACTGTTTGTCACTTGTTCACGTAAAAACTACCACTACTATGATTTTAATGAAACTTTATATCAGAATAACACATAGACCACAATTTATAAAGATATTGTGTGAATTGTTCAAAATATCTAGTACGTTCTAAATAGGGTTGCCAGATTTTTTTCAGCATATAAGGGTCAAATGCTTCATTGCTAAAAAAATACGGTAATTTAGTTGTTTTACACGGGACCATTTTAAAACAATTATATATATAGTACAATAACATAGATATTTTTGAGATATTCTTCCGAGGAGCAAACCATTTTTATTGGTTTTAACATATAAAAATCAATACAATTATAATCGTAATTAAAAACGGTCGCAATTAGGTTACATGAGTCCACTAAGTCGGAACGTGAAATGATTTGAACTTACTTAAAAAGGTATACTTAAAGCTATTAGTAATTTTGCGTCAGCAGTGAAGCCACACATTATTCAATTTTAACTTTTAAAGATTTAATAATAAAAAAACGGATAACGGGTCGAATACGGGACAGACACCGCCGGGACATTTTCACCTAAAATACGGGACGTCCTGGGAAATACGGGCATCTGGCAACGCTAGTTCTAAACGAACTACGATGCGACGCACGGCGGGTGAGGGGAAAGAAGTCGCTCATTGGCAAGTTTTTTTTGGTTAGAAGTACGTACAAAAGATAATTCATTGTTGTTTTAATTAAATGGATAGATTAATTACTTTTAATAATTACTTTCGTTTTTATTTAAATTATAGGTTGTAGGTAGGTAAGTAACAGGTACTTTTTTGGTTGTTTTGGTTCACATAATAATGTGAATACCCATAATTACATAACACCAATAAGAATATAAAATTTATAATAAAATAATACTATTACAGAAGCGCGATTTAGTTTTCTAATTAGCAAATTTGAATTGTTTTTGCCTTCACTTTTAAATTAAAATTATTTTAAATAAAATACAAAATTCCATTGTAAAGTACTTAATAATATCTATCATACTATATTTTTAGAAAGTGTAGATAAAGCACGTCCTAATTATGCCGTGAACGCGTAAGTCTAACCATTTCCAAAGCTCTAATAAAGCTCGAACTGCGAAGACTAGAACAGGCAGACATGACCGACCCGAACAGTGTCCAACTCGACATCACCAGAACGCAGAATAACTGGCATCTCAACGGCTTTTTGAGACACCCGAACACTCTCAAGCTCGTCTTCAGCAGACGACTTACATGATATCCCATATAGAGATATCTATAAAGAGCTACAGACACCGCTGAAGCTGCTGATGCACAAGCACTGTTGCTGAAAGAGCACAGTAGCGACGACTAATTTTTATAGCTAAGCTGCATTTTAGTACGACGAGACTCTTGATTACTAAAGCCACAAGCTTATAAAATAGAAGCGATGACTAAAGAATGCGGATTTTGTGGTGCTCTTACATGGAAAGAGGAACCTTCAAACATGTTAGGGAGGTAAAGTAGCTCTTTTTCTTTTTCAATCTTGTTGAACCTTCAAGAACTTTTTTGATGAGTATTTTTTAAAGCACGAGGAAATACAATGCCTGCTTCCATATGACATCTTTTGAAGCTGATAACATTGTGGCTATGCCAGGATTTTGCCTGATTTTAACAATCCAAATGCAAAATACCACACAATTTTCTCTTTAATTCCTGCTACTTATACACAACCAAATTTATTGCAAGTTTAATGGGTGATTAGGAAACACAAGTTGATAGGCGTTCTGAGGTGTAGAAAGATACACAGTACTAAAAATGCTAAAAGTTCTACATGATTACCAGTGCATGAATTTAAAATAGCCATTTAGCGACAGGCGATAATTACAAGGCAGAGATACACCCAGTTTGTGTACAAGTGGTGAACACGGAAAACGATTCAATGCCAAATTCAAATAGCTGCCGTAGTTAGTAATGAACAAACTGCGTCTCGGGACATTGGTTTTCAGGCGCACGATGACCGGCTGACCAGAGTTCCGGACATTCTCGGATCCTCTCGAGTCCCCGATATTTTTGGACAAGGACAAGAAAGAGGGTTGCAGTTTTAATATTCCTCAAACAAACCCAGTTACAAAAAACCCAACAGTGTCGAGTCACTAATGCCACGCTAATATAAGCTACTTGAAATACTAATCCTGCGCAGACGAAGCCACGGACACCAGCTAGTACATTATATAAGGCTATTATCCGTTCAATCTTAGCGCTAAGCTAATAATAGTTTAACGTCATACAAAATTACACTGAAGATAAGCTCAATATGTTACTCTACTAAAGGTAATATTAAAGGTAAAATTGAAATATTTCCAGAAGTAGGAAGTTTTGACCTTCATTTAGAACTACTAACAATTTAGTTTTTTCTTTAAAATATTTACTATCGTTTGTTTAAGATTTGACTATAGATTTTTATCTGTTGTACACTTTGTTTATCAATGTAATCTGTTTTGGCTTTGCATATTGCCTAAGTGTTTTCTTGATATGTATAAAGTATATGTTATCTGTAAGATTACTTATAAATAAAATAAAAGGATGGAAAAGCTAATAAAATATTAATTGTTCATCGTCAATAATTAATACAGAGTTCAAAATGTACATTTGGGTACCAATTACAATCAAGGGCTTAGAGGAGACGATAAGAACCAAGAGGTTCTTGACGATGCTGAGATGAGGAGATGAGAATGAGATGTTCAATGACGAAGACGTCATTATGCCCGTAGATGGGATGGTTTTTAGTTTTTAAAAATATAGTTACAAGTACATTTTGTAATGTATTACGTTTAATCAAAGTTTCTAAGGGCCTGTTTCACAATGTCCGGATAAGTTCCAAATAAGCTATTTATTACTTATTGGTAGGATAAATAGTATTCTTGCGTTTCATGACTGTCAGATAGCGCTATTCGTCATGAATCGCGAAGTGTCTTATTCGGGACTTTAACTATCGAATAATTTATGTGTTGCATTGCTATTTGGTACTTTATCCATACATTGTGAAACAGACTCTAAATATCTTTAAAATAGCGTAAGACAGCTATATTTTGATGTATTCGATTGTTAAGCGATATTAACGTAGACAATATTCTAGGTTTTTTTATAAGTGTATGTAATATCAAGTTTGTATTATATAATGAACTTATTAAGATTTATATAAATAATATGTTAAGGATGGTCGCAATACAGCCTTCGTTCAGCTTTCATTGCTATTCAATTATCGATAAAACAGTATGGACCCACATAATCAGTGTTGCCTGTGGAAGGAAATTATAGCCGAATTGGGGCCATTTCTGGTTAGAGTGCATTTGTATTTATTTTATATATAAGTGTGTGTGCTTTCCTCAAATAAATGTTTTTGGGTCTTTCAAATTGTTATAAGCTATTAAAGGATTTTATAAGATTAATTTGCAAATTGTTAGGTAAAATATATTCCAAATGCTTATCAATGATAACCAAATATCCGTACGGAAAATGCCAAAATAAATATTCTTGAGATAAATCAATCACAGCGAAAGGAAAGAGATAGTGTTGTGTTGAAAATGATAAGCACAGCATATATCGTACAGTGGATTACGAATACACTTATTTGTAAATAAAAGGTTGTACAGACAGTGCTAACATTACCACCTACCAGAGACAAATTAAACCTACCAAGATGTCGGTGCTTATGCTAATAGAGGGCGGTATTCATAATAAAATCAGTATGAATGTTATGAGTTTATGCTTTTAATTCCCACACATTATTAACACTAAGCAATTTGAAGTTCAAGCCCTAAAATATTGTATACAAGAAACTGATCACGTGCCAATATAAAAAAATTAAAAACTGCGTTTACTGCATAAGAAGTTATGCAACAGAATTACCATCTAAAGTTCTAATAAGTACCTAAATACTAACCGAAATCATCAACAAATAGCATGTATTTTTTCTAGATCGCCCTTTCTCACTATCTCTCAATCGGTTTTAATCGCTCTCTCCCTTTTCTTCTAAAGTTTTATCCGTAAAAACTTTACCCTCACGCGCCTAAAAAGTTTTACTTCAAAAATTCGGTCATAGTGCATATTCGTACCTTTTTCCGTGTATACAAAGAATAATTGTTTATGTATTTTAATCATTATCAACACTGTCAGTACAGCTTATTCGTAATAACAGAACAAAAGGACCAACTGTTTGCTGAAAACTTGCACTAAAACAATACACAATCGCATAGTGTGACGTACCTAAAACTAAACAAAACACTACCTATGTCTATCAAATTGGGTTAAGGATAGCAACGCTTCTGAAAAACGATAATACTAATTAAATATTGTAATAACATAGTTATTATATTATTTAAATACTGTGATTTTTAATTCCGTAGAATTCTGACATTTTATAAGTGTACTACTCAAAAGTTCTCCACTGAAAAAGGGACGACTATGACCCAATTGAAGGCAATAACAAAAAAATACTTGGTATTTTTATGTTTTACCTACAAGAAGGTAAATCTTAATATTTATATCAATCAATTATTTATTTAATTAAGTTTAATTACTTCATTTTATTCTTTAGCTGGCGTCACTGCCTATTAATTCCCGGTATATATAATAATAACCTTAAAAAAATATACAATTCCTTTTACGTTGTTTACTGTTGTGATGTTCAGCCACTTTAATGTGGAGCACCACACTTAACAACATAAATACAATCACTAACAAATACAATGTATGTATAGACTCAGATATTCAGACTCGTTTTGAAATTGAAAAATGTGCCTGGCCAAAAGGGAATCTCTGACATGTCAAAAAACGATAACTGTCAGAATTCTACGGAATTAAAATTAGCGTATAAAGCAAAACATAAATGGTGTCTGAAGCGCTTAGCTGCAAATCCTAAGCGAAATAGACATCAAAAATGCTGATTATGTTAATTAAAACAAACGTTACTAAGCCGTAATTATAATTTAGATCTGTATTGGCATAGCTTCAGCGTGTAAATTACATCCCTGATGTTCGATTCCCGGCTGTGCATCAATGGACTTTATTTCTATGTGCGAATTTAACATCCGCTCGAACGGTGAAGGAAAACATCGTGAGGATAGGAAAACCGAGGGCATGTGTCAAGCACAGGCTGATTATAAAATACCCAAAACAGTTGTATAGCAACTGATTTATTTTTTGAAATAAAAACTTCTTCAGCGACGTTGTACACTTTTTTTGGAATGGGTAAAAAATGTTTAACTCGCATCAGGACACGTGACCTGATCGAAAATTCGTAAGACGGATAGAGAGTACACAGCTGGCGCGGCGTATTTAATGTAATATAAATTGTCATGTTTGTGTACGATAAATAAATATTGTAAAACCACATAAATAATAGTACTTTTATACTGATAATTAAAGTCATCCATGCAAAATTATTCCCTATCTATTCAAAAATATCAAAAATTCACAACGTTAATATTCAAGTTTTAACTTCTGCCGGCACTAAAATTATTTTTCGTTGATCTGTTATTCATTTTTTAAATAAACCGACACAAAGTCAATTCCTACTATCAAATGGTACAACATCATTTTATGTAATCGGTAAGACAAGGATCTTTTTGACATAATAAGTCGTTAGATAAAGTAATCCATCTAGATACTTGAATAATTCTTCCGATAGAAAAATATCTATGAATACTACATTATATTCACGAATATACCGTGACTTATACACAATTGTGTACTTTGTAAAACCTTAAGAAAAGATAGAACTTTGTAGAAAATAAAAAAAAAAACTTAATACCCCAAATTACATACACTATTGGATACTTGGAAGAACATGTACCTATACATCGCCCCCTATTAACACCGTCGAGACACTACCTGGGGCTACAAACACAGATGACAGTAAAGGTCTACTGGACATGTTAACAAATCACAGACGGTTCTGCGAAAAAAATTAAATATCTGAAGGAGGCAAGCTCGCAAATAATTGCGCCAAGGCTAGCCCATCAATAGTGTAAATAATATTACCACTGTAGCCGGGGCGAATCTCGCAAGAGGCGTAATCATGACTATAATTTCAATTTAAGTATCGTGTTAATAAAATTTGTGGAGATGGAATAAAGTTCCAAGACACAATGGTAAACTCAAACTCAAACTCTGAACAACTTTCGTACAGGTATATAAGTCTACTTAAGAGCGACAACAGAAAATATTTAAATTGATTCTAAATTTCATTTAGTAGCAGTTCACAAGTGAATTTCATCTACTTATATTGTGGATTATATATTAGCTATATTGTTAGTTAAATTAATTATTTTATAAATTATATAAAACAAAAGTTTGATTTAGGAGTACGAATTAAATAAATTCCTAATATTTATACCAATACCAATTTAAATACGACATATTTAAGTTTTCCTAAGCTCTTGAAGGTATCTATTATTAAATATAAAATATTAAATGTTATATATGAAATATTTTATATTATACATATATTTTATATATATATATATCTATATATATATATATATATATATATATTAAAAAACCTATTAAATATATTTAATACAACCGGTCTTCAGCTTCGAATGGCTATATTAAATTGGAAAATCGTTACATCGTTTTCCAATTTAATATATTATGATGTCTCACCTTGGGCAAGCAAAAAAGTTGGGGCGGCCGCAGTGCACTTGGATAATAAACGGCTGAAGTATAAGAGTCTTCTCTCCAACTTCGTTCCCTTTACAGTAGCGACTCTTGGATAGTACCGGTGACCCCAGAGTTGGTGCTTTACTCAACGAATAAATATCGCAATACAGCGAGGAATTGCTGTCAGCGTTAAAGGTGTCACAGTGAACTGTGTACATATAGTACCTACTAAATAAATCCTTTCTGCTTAAAATCCTGACATTAACACATCTGTTCTTAATTTTATTAAGATTCTAATTGTATTTGAATATCTATATGACTTGATTAAGGCTACTTCTAATTAATTTGATATATTTGTTTTAAATATTGTTTGATGATTTGCTTTTTTAAAAGAGTACCGAGAGTTTTTTTACGCCGGCTTTTTCTCTCGGCCTACACCCTCTGTCTTCTTTGCCGATGAATTGGGATGCCTACAGGTTCGAATTGATTGACGTGGAATAAGTGATACCTAGATGATCTTATGTTCCAAAATAAACGTATTTTATTTTATTTTTTAATTAACTAGAATTTTATATTCAATTTGTATAGAAACTTCAGTAATATAAATAAAAACGATTTTCTCTTTTAAGTTTTCATTTTCGTAAACATTTTATTTAAATTTTATCAAGATAACTCTATGTACGCGTGACAACAATTCTTTTATAGATCGTATACGTGTTAAACAACACAGGAATATTCAAATGTGATCAATCATAATGATAAAGTCGGATTCCTAAACTCCTATCTCACATTGTTGAATAATTTGTGATTAAAACGAAAATGTTTGAATTTAAAAGAATTTTAAAATGAATATATATAGACAATAAAGTGAATTGTTCTCTTCCTCTAACTTAAGCAAGGATCCTGGAGCAAGCCGCAATACTTTCTGGGCGGCCCTATGATGTTCAGAAGAATTGTTAGGGTTAATTCCTTCTGTCTTGTTTCAACACTGTAAGAGCAGTATCAATGCCGGGAGTCGATTCCACAGTTCCCTAAGAGAAACGACCTACAACTTTGAGTGTACCTCCTTCTAAAAGGCATCGCTAAACCCACTAAAAATGGGTGTCTATGGGCTGCAATGACTACCCCTTTTGGGCGTTCCGTAAGCTCGTTTCAATTTCGCTGTAAGGGGGGCTATTATAGAATTATTAAAAAAACATGGTGGATTTTTATTGATAGGACTCTCACTGTTGAGCAGAAGTGGATTGACAGAGCTCGGGCCATATTAGTTCGTGTTGTATCTAGTATTCTAGTATAAAATATAGATGTCGCTACTATATCAACAAAACAATATCGTCATATAAATGTACGCACTTATCATATATATTATGAAGATAGTTCTTTTATAAGATATTAAATAAGTGCAACTTACCTCAAGCAGGTTAGACGATTACTTATAAACGGATTTGGTTTAAATTTTCAGTGAAATTGGAAAATTTCTACTCAAATTATAAAGAGAAAAGTAATGTATTATTAAGACCAATTGAACAATTCTTCGAGCTTATTTATTATTAAAAATACTACATTAAAAAGTAACAAAATTTACCAAATATACAGAGAAAAATATGAAAATGTAAAAAATTATGTCTACTATAAGCCCTATCAATACCAGTTCCTACCAGTAGGTTGGACATTTATTTAGGAATCAAGGTTAACTCTGGTTGCACGCTATGATTGGGCAGCCATTGCATTGCAAAAGATTGAGGGTAGGCTTGGTATTTTTTACCAATCTACCCGCCCCGTCTAATAATAACAGACTAAGATTTTTGACGTTCAGCACATTTCTATTTAGATCTTGATTTCAAAATGTTTTGATTAGATCAATATTTTTTTATTTAATATTATATTAAATATGAAGAACGTCAGTTGTTTTTTTAGATTGATAAGCACGTGCTCTATTTTATCAATATGTATGAAAAATCCTACTTGTTCGCAAGAGATTACTATAAAATAATGACTTATGGCGACTGGGGCGCCCTCGTCATTAGTCCTAAATAAGTTGGTTGTTGCACGATTAATATGTAAGGATTCATTAAAAGGGGTTCTCATTTAAAATTAGACTTGCATCGAATAGTATATTTGGCAGTATACCAAAAACCGAATATTCAAATCAAATCAAAAATATCTTTATTCATATAGGTAAACATGTACACTTATGAACGTCAAAAAAAACAAATTAAAAATTATTGTAAATTTACATTTACAACTAGTTCGCAAGCCAAGGGCGTAGAGCGGGTAAGAAGAACTGGCAAGAAACTTTCCGCCACTCTTCAATTGCCAAGTTTTTAATACAAATTGTTTGAACTGGAGCAAATCAATCTCAAGGATTAGGATCATTTAAGTATTCGTATTCGGCGAGGCCCCTGACCGAATAGACGAATATAAGGCAAAAGCATTCGGCTGGATTTTAGCGACAAAAACTTATACAGACGTGATTGTTTGCCGCTCCTTTGTTTTGTGGTAATGTACTCATCGCCCGATATAAATGATTATTACAGAAATGAAAATATGAATATAACAAAATTAATCGATTTTAATTTTTAATTTTACCAATTAGGTATATCTCAAGAAAAATTATTTAAGTATTCGGTATTCGGCCGAATAATATGTAGATACATATTATTCGGCCGAATACCGAATACCGAGTCGATTCGAGTCTTATATCTTTAAACGAGCAATTCTTGTGTATATATATATCGACCTATCCGTAGAACAGAGTCCGATGTGATCATGGAGCAAAAATGAGTTTAATAGCTAAACGAGATAAGGAATACGAACTCCACAGATGTATGTTTTTAGAATTTTCGTATCTTGTTTAGTTTCGGAGATATAGAATCGAATAACGTACTATCTGACATTAATTCCGTATAAAAACGCACGAAGTGATCAAGCGACGGCACGCGGAAAGCGACGGCTGCGCCGACGCCCCGTCCGCTTGTCACTCCGGCCGCTGTTCGGTGGAGAGAGGGTGTATTTGTGTTATGCGCTCAGATTTTTTTTTGGTTTGATGTACAAAATAAATTAACTGCTTTGCATGTAAAAACATATTTTTAAAGATGTCACGTTCAAAGAAAATATTAGATATGCTACAAAAAACTGATGCAGAAAGGCCGGAACTTAGTGCACCATTTTCAAATTTTCCTGCTGATTATACGAAAAAAAAGTGTAAATACTGGTATATTGACGATTTCTGCTGTATTATTTCGCGATACACACTAATAAATTCTTATATTAACAAACATCATATCTGTATTGCTTTAATATTGCATTTTTGACTCAGTAAAGCGTTGTGGGTGATTGATTTTAATATAGGACGTTTCTTGCCGGAGAGGTATAGAAAAGCATCTGTAGTGAGAAAATCATGCGAAAAAGCAATTGACATAATTCTAAGTCACAGAGTATTCATTCTTTCTGTAATAATAAATAGTAAAAAGTAGAAGTCTTATGAAACATAAGGACGATTTTATACGAACATTTTTGGTATTTTAAGCGTGTCATATGAATATAGGACCTTTTTCTACGTAATCTGTAATATGATTTCTTGGTTTGATATTAAGATAGGACGTTGTTACTGGGATAATGACAACAGTTAGGACGTTGTTCATTTAAAAATATCGTTAAATAACAATATTATAACGATTTTTTATTTAAGGTTTGTTAACTTCATTTCTTAATAATGTTTTATGAATAGCTATAATAATACTATACAGTATTTTTTTATACTACAGCTCTGAACGCTGATGACAACGACATTAGACAACAAAGCTCACCTTTGCCCTCCGGTGGAAAAAAAATCAGTCAAGAACTAGCTGATATATGGGAAGAATTTCTGCATGAAGATATTACCTGACCGAAGAAATTACTTGTGATAGCTTCATACCAAATGAGTCTGATCCGTCTGCCAAAGGTGTTTACAGAAATCAACCTGGCACATTTTCTATGCAAGTGCCTTCTAGTTTCGAGAATTGTCACTGCCAACTCCTATGCCCTCTCCTACTTATATTCATTCGATTTGCGATAGCTCATTCTGCCATAATCATGCAGACTTATTATCACAGATATTTCTTCGCCGCTTTTAGCACCACGAATTCACCTTCTTCTTCGCACATAAGCGATCCCACCGTAAATCCTAAAACGACTAGAAAACGTAAGAGGTGCCCAAAAGAATGGACAGACCTTAAACGCAAATGCCTTAAGAACTTAGATAAGAAATATGTCACGATAAAAGGAAAAGCCGTAGACGAAAAAACGATGTGGCCGTCAGGTATACCGTTACAAATGTCCTAATAAAATATCTCACCAACAGCGGTTGGAATGCTTCACAAAATTTTGGCAACTGGGATATCAAGCAGTGGAATTTCATCATCAAATATTCCGATAAAATGAAGAAGTAAAGATACCTGAGTCAAGACACTCCTAATATATAATAGAAAGCATACTTTTAACTATTATATGGCGCTGATCACAGGTTCTAGCGAATCTTACTGCGAGAAAACCGAAGTATGCCAAACATTGTCTATTAATACTCTTGCCGTTTCAACTCGTATCTTAAAAAATGCATGGAAGAAGTACGATGGAAGTGCTATTTTAGAAGAGGATGGATTGGAGGATTTGTTATAGATGACGCAATGAAACAAAGTGTTTGTGACCATGTTCATTTCATTTCCAAGGACATTTGTCCCAGTTGAATCGCATTATATACGCAAGAATAGCCAAAAGCTCTACCTACAAGGAGACAAGTATCGCCAAAATGTTCAAATTGTATCTTGAATGGTTCGACCCAAAGAAACGCCATTATCGTGACATTGTCAACTTAAACTTCAATCTAGCTTTTCATATTCCCAAAAAGGATTAGTGCGACGAATGTCACGTTTTTCGATTGAAAAATAATCCAAGACCAAGAAAAAGAAACTTTTCATCAACACCAGACTAATAGGAAGGTCGCAAGGAACTTAAAAGGCCAAGATAAGAAAGACGCTGAGGAGTCAAATGGAAACATGGTTGCTGCTGTGTTTGATTTTTAAAATGTATTGCAGCGTCCTCATGGCAATATATAACATATTTTTAATTAAGTTTTCTTCATTTAACTTCACAGTTTTTGACATGGGTAAAAGGAAGGCCGTTTGCTATATTTGGGATGAATCTGTGGCAAATCGTGGCGCAAATGAGGTCAGGAGTTGTCTCTTAGATTTTATTCAGGCTAATGTTGACCGTGGGGTCAAAGAGTTTCGCTATTGGTCAGACAATTGTGCTGGCCAAAATCGTAACCACTTTGTATTTTCAATGTACGCAGCAGAAAAGTTCAATATATGCATAATACACTGCTTCTTACAGAAAGGACACACCCAAAATGAAGGGGACAGTGTCTGTGATACGAAATGCCATTTAAGTTTTAAATTTTGCGCCACAAAAATAGTTTTACTAAAAATTATTTTATTGTTATTAATACTCTCTATTAAGTATGTTTTTTTGAACATATTGTTGATTATATAACTAATGCGAAATTTAAATTTCTCCATACGCGTCTCCTGTAATTTTCTTATAGGTACATAGATCTGTTCTTATCTGTAGTTTTAGACTATACTATTAAGTACCTACCGTACCTGTAACGTGATGCCGTTCAAAGTGATGCCTTTGAATAGTTTACATATCTATTTTAAGATTTTATAACTAATAAACCATTTTTAATAATATTTTTATTTTTTATTTAGTTACATGGGAAGTCATCATATGGTGAACATTATGTTTAAAAATTTTAAGATATTTATTACTCTCATAAGGGATGGGTAATTCCAACAAAAAATTACCCATGTTAATATAGAACGTCACTTAATTCATACATCTCCGTAAAAAAACTTACAATGTTCACTACGGGCACCCGCTCTTCCGCCATAAAACGTCCTATGTTTATATGGAACTCACTATCTCGTGAAATAAGAGGATAAGAAATATACACGACATAGCATTTAACTAGGCTGGGGTGTTGTCATATCATACCAAAAAATCAAAATCTCAAGTCTCACTGTTTAAGAATTACACAAGTCAAAAACTTCTCTTGCCTCTACTGAAAACTATGAATCCTGCAGATAGGACTCTGTTCTACGGATAGGTCGATATATATATATTGCACTCTTGATTTTTTTCTTTAAATAACAAGTTTATATTTTTTTATCATACTGTCGGTAAGATCGAAAAAAAAAACCGGTCATCCAGGTACTATATTAAAAACAGCCGAATAGGCCGAATACCGAATAGTAAGCGAATATTCGAATATTCTAATTTAATACTTATAATTAGAATATTCGAATATTCAAATTTAATACTTATAATAGTCCACGATTTAGATGTATTATATAATATAAATTAAAGAAAATTTTAGGGCTAAGCCTCGACTGTGCACAATTACTTTGTTTACTTAAATACGGCGGCCCTTAAGTTCATACAAAAAATGTAATATTAATTTGTTTCACAAAAATAAGTATTTAAATGAGTTTACATTAGTTTTTATCAAAAGTCATTATTTAAGCAATCAACATATTTAGTTTATGTGCAAGTTAATTTGCACTTTATATGCTAATTACACTTTCTTGATATACATATTGGTTGTTACAAATATTGGACTGTAGATAATTAATAAGAGCGCGTAGAGTTTCACGCGCGTTCGACGAGCTTTAGAATTACGTTTTCTTAAAAAAATATTTTTATAATAGGGACTTTGCTTATCCCACCCACCCACAGTACAGTACAGTACAATATTTGTATCCTTATTAAATAAAATTGTCGTACAACTTGCTGGTCGAACGAAAATTCGTCGTTTTTGTTATGTAAATTATTAGTTTTATTATTATTATTTTTATAATCAGAGTGAATAACATGGAATCTCTGAGCGTTCGTAGGGTAAACATCGACTTGCTATACTTTTTTAAAGTGATTAACGGAATTATGGACTGCCCAGAAATCCATAGAAGTTCCTGGCGTCGGGAGTCGTTTATACAATCGAAAATATATTTATATATAAAAGATATTTTTACATCCCACATTGTCAAAAAACGGTTGCAGAAACCCTCTAATTAATAGGTTATGTCGCCAACATAATGATATTGCACAGAGATTTGACATTTTTCATGGTTCGCTGGCCTCAGCTAAGAGTAGAATTAGGACACAAAACCGATAATTTCTTTTCTTGGTTCAAATAGTTTATTTCTTTTTAGTTTGTATTTTTTTTATTTTATGGTTGTTTTTGTATTAACACTGCTTATTGTATCTACTTGATTTCGCTTGTCGTGTCCACATGTTTTAGGGGCGACACCGTTTTATATATTTTTGTTTGTATCTTTCTGACATGTGTTTGTCCTAATTTTGTGGTCCAAATAAAAAAAAAGGTAAACAAGGTATATTGAGGTATTTGATACCGCAGCTTATAAATGGACTACCAAGGCAATTATCAGATATAGCAGTTAACGTTGACCAACTTAAAAAGTAAGTTAAGAAACTACTTCTATCTGCATTTGTCTCCTAAACAAGACTATTGGTACATTTAAACTACGGCCTTCTAATTTATTCTATAAAATAAATTTAAAATACTGTTTATTTATTGAAGAAGCAGTTTAAAAATGATCATATAATTATTTGTTTATGTTGTCTGTATAGTTTTTAACGGTGTAAAAATTGTAAATAAAATATAGAAAAAACGCAGCCAAATTAATATGAAAAACTCACCTGGAACAGTCACATCCAGAAGATACGCTCGCGCTGGACTTTGGCAGGCATCAGCATCGAAATCCAAGAGCACAGTACCAATTATAGTCAAAAAAACCCCCCAGGGATGGTAATTCGTTCCTTCCGTTTCTAATGCTGTACTTCGTGGGCCTAATACTGAAGGAACTTGGGTCTTATTGACGTTTCCTAGGTCACCAAGCATATAACCCAAGGTTTCACCATTGGGTACTAAAATTAGACCTGCAAATTTATTTTATCTTTTTTTGTGACTCTTAAAATTTTAAATAGTAAGTATGGTAGATTGATTTCAAATTTGTTTTTAAAACGGAGTTTAAATGAATATTCGTCTCTTTCTGACGAATTACATCTGCCGTGTTGTGAAGAGAGAGATTATTATTTTTGTAATAAAAATAATAATCTCTCTCTTCAATATAAGCTACGGTGATTTTTATAAAAGGTTATAAAACATCATTACACATTCATGGATCTATTCAACGAAAAAAAAATTTTTATAGTTTTAATAGCGGCCATGAGCGGTTGATTGAATAATTTCCTGATGCATAAATTAATAAAATATTATCGAACAAAAAATAATTAAATGTTTTGTGGATGACAAGGACAAAAAATGTAATAGCTATTTAACTTTTATTTTTTTAAAAAGAACAAAACTGCGTCAATTTTTAGAGTTTTGTTATCATAAGGGGTAATATCTGCTACAAGAACAGCGCTGTTATCACATTTAATGAATATTCTAATACCATAGACTGTTTGTTAGGCTTTCAACCTGAATTTACAATATTTAAATAATATCATAAACTACGTTATAGTATATAAAATAGATTTTTTTTCGACTTAAGTCATTTCCAATGTTATAAGGTAACTTAATAACGAAATAAATACACTCAAAACCGTTTACGACGACATCGTTGTGAACAATATACCGATTATAATGGCAAAATCAAAAGTCCCGGCTGAATTTTATTGTACTAGGTACTTAATACATCTTCACCGGTTTTACGACCAAATATAAGTAGCCCCTATGATGTCGTTATAACAGATTTTGAGAGAAACAAGAATCACTGCATTCAATAAAACCGCTTAAAATAAATCTTATTTACCTAAAAACACTCCAATAGACATCATAACGATAAATGGCCGACGTCGTCCAAATTTAGATTTGCACCTGTCACTGAGCGATCCCAGGAGAGGGGTCAAAAAGAAGCCTATTAACGGTGAGAGCGCCCACACCATAGTCATTTGGTGATGGGGTACTCCAATCTGGAGAAGGGTGGGAGAAACGAAGGCCGTCTCGCCCGCGTATGAAAACTCTATGCCCATTACCGCAGCTGATATCCGCATAAGTTCCAATCGGTTTTTCCGCCTACAAGTTGGAAAGGAAATAACTAAAAATGTTAAGGAAAGTTATAAACTATTTTTTTTTAAATTATGCATCGTTTAATTTATTGATGAATAAATCGTATACAGTTGAAAAAGAATTGAAGTGCTTTATCGTATTAAAATTGTTTGTTAGTAAAATTACACTGGTGTATTTAAAATTTACTCATGAATCATTACGTGGAGAGTTTTATTTTAAATTACATTTAATTAAACGTGTTTTAATCGTATGTTTATTTTTTGTAAACACATTAAAATTACATATTCATGGAGAGCAAGTTTCTAATGAGAAACGAAAAACACAATTATTCATTAGTTAATCAAACTTTCAACACTATGTCGAATAGGATCCGAAACATCTACAAATAGACAAATTTACTTGACATTACATGTACAATATGTACATATAGTTATATTTTAATTCTGCATCAATATACTATATGTATGAAATTAGATAACCTAATTAGATTACACCGTACAGGCAAGGTTAAGCTTACTGTGATTTAATAAACTGTAGATAGTAAAAAGTATTGAATTTCGTTTTAACTAACACATAAAAATAACTTGCATATATCTGTATCCTTGAAAAAATATTAAAGTTTCAAATCAGTCATAAATTAATTTATTCAGAAATTTATTAGCCATCTTGAATTATAAATTCTCCGTATTTACGTATACGAACTATATAATCTGTAATAGGAATTTAAATATTGTCATAGTAGCGTAAAACCTAAATGAATATTATTATTACCTGAATATATCGCTGTATTCACTGTTATCATACTCTCGATTGGGCGGCTCAGATGACGTAGGTATACCAAACAGCATCTCCTTCAAAACCTCCCGAATCCCGCGCGGATGGTTCTCCTTCCATTGCGCGTATCTCTCCTTCCACCGGTCCCTTATGCCATGCCACCGGCCAGTAACACCCTGGTAGTCGTCCAATTTATCCGCCATTATCACTAAAAAGCACCAGTCATTTTACAAAATTCAAATATGGAACACTATTACACATTTTGAACCCAATTTTGCTACTGTCAGTTCGAAAGTCTAAAGAATACTGAAGCGCCCGCGCCGCCCTCCGTCAGACTCCCGCCCTGAAGTGAAACAACAGCCTTATATTCCTAGATATGACAACATTACCGTGTGAACCACTTATTGTAACATTTTCCCAGCGTTTGTTTTCCGTTTTAACGTAATTTGAATTGATTATTTATATTTTTATACAAATCACAAGTTTTATACATGAATAAAATACTTTGTCATTATTCAAAGCGGAAAGTTTATTTAACATTTAAATATTTATTATAAATGTTTAATTATGTAAAAAAGTTAATTCTAGCCTTACGTCGCGTCCGTTATGAAACCGGTATTTGCGATTAGGTATTCTGTATAGTTAATATAACCAGTATGTATTAATTTAACCAAAGACTGTGTAGCACTGAAACAAATAACTATAAATTTAGTAAGTAATATAAAATTGATAGATAATTAGAAGTATCGTGTAATTAAAATGTGTTTTGTGTTAATTTATTTTACTTTTATCGCTCTTTATGTATTTATTGGATATACTCCAACGCATACGGTTGGTAAAGCTAAGAATTTTTGAGGAATTGTTTGGGTTGATCCCTCCCGCCTCCTTTCAGCATCGTACGAGCCGCATGAATGTTAAATTTCACCAACATCGGCTTGATGGCTGGAAATCTTCCACGGTCCGTTTCACAAGGCATTTTCTTTTGCATACTAGCGAACTGTGGAATCGACTACCGGCGGGGATCTTCCCTGAGAGATACGACCTCCAAAAATTCAAAGTTCGAGCGTACTCCTCCCTTAAAGGCCGGCAACGCACCCACTAAAAATGGGTGTCTATGAGCTGCGACGAATGTCTTTTTAGGCGTCCCGCAGGCTCGTTTGCGCCCCTATTATATAAAAAAAAAGAATTATAAATATATGACTGTCGAATTAAAAAAAAATATGTTCATTAAAATTGTATAATTATCAAACATATTTTTTTAAATAATTTGCATAAGTATTTACAATTTTCTTAACCTACGCAGTAATTTAAAATAGAAAATTAAAAAACAATTTAAACAGTTTGCTCCCTGTGGCAGTGTAGCTTTATTGCCTCGCCGTATTGTGATACTTATTCGTTGAGTCTCTCTGGCTCTGGTGTCACCGGTACTATCTATTAGGCGCCAAGTTAAATCTATAATTAGGGCACATAAGCCTGTGCTTGAACCCCACGGCCCAGGGCTGATCTCCTACTTGTCCATGAAATGTTATCATACAATAAGGTTGTGGGGCTGCGAGATTATATTTTTATTTGTCTACGTCTGAGGTCGTAGGTTCGATTCTCGACGGAAAACGAGAGGTAATCGGCTTGCCTCAGACAAAAAAGGCAAGGGCGTGTTAGACATCTACCAGTCTGAGAAATATTCATGAAACGAACAGAAATCTGGGCCCTAAAAAGTTGGCAGCGCTACTGATTTTTGAAGTAAAACTTATAGGCGCATGAGGGTAAAATTTTTAAGAATGAAACGCAATAATAATACTATTAGCGTCACGAAGATGTGCAGCGTTTTTGTTGTTGAAAAGGGAGAGAGCGATTGAGACCGGTAGAGAGAGTGGGAAAGGGAGAGCGTAGCATCCATGCTCGCTCCATCGGGAGTAGAAAATTTAATCCATATTCAATAAAACGTATACATCAAACCACAGTAAAGTAATGTTTACGTTATTCATTTTAAAATATTCTCCCTATATTACGCATAAGTACTATCAAGTGCTAATCAAAGAAGTGCCGACGTGCTTAACAGACTTAAACGATATCAACACTAAGTTATCGAAAATAATGTCCCCGATATTGTTTACAAGGTTTGAAGACTAGACGATAGACTAAACGATTTGGACCGTGGTAATTTATAGATAAATATAATGATACGATTTTGCAGCATTTAATATTATATGCAATTTTAATAAGCTCTAACGAACAGATGTATTTACGAAGCCTCCCTTATTAATATCTACATATCAAAATATGGAACGCTATTCCAACTGGTCAAACTATAATGACTGTTCGCTGTAGTGGAATAAAGAAACGTTTGTCTTCAAAGTCGGTTAACGGACAAGAGTTTAATTTGACAACGTCATGGATGAAATAATTGTAGACTTTTATGATTAAAATTAATTATTTTTTATTGAATTATCACTATTTTATTGAGATACAAAGAATCCTCGGACATATAGGTAAATCGAGTGGAAGAGAGATAGATGTGGTGTTATAATGAGCGTAACGGGACAATGAGTCATGCGTTTTCGTTCGCTATAAAATATTACTTGAATTACTCCAGGTGTCTTTGAACGAAATCTTCAACTAATAGTTAATTATTTGCATGATTACAATTTAACATCAACATTTTAATCTTTCCTTAGTCCTTTTAAAAACTGATAAATAAGGATTTAATCATCTATTTCCATGTTTTTTTTTTAATGTAATAGGACACAAACGGGCAGGAGGCTCACCTAATGCTAAGTGAAACGGCTCATGAACACTCACCTTACCAGAAGGCTCGAAAGTGCGTTGCCGGCCTTTAAGTGAAATTGGTTCGGAAATACTTCATTGGACAGCTGGTGTCCACACGGTGTCCGAGTTTGTTCGTTCGTGGACGGTCAGTTGTGAAACTACGGACGTCGAGTTGACACGGATTGTATTTTATTTTCTGGCTTGACCTCCGATGATGAAGCTCAGCTGCAGGGAGGTTGCTATGAGCTGAGAAACAAATAAAACATACTTGGCAACTATAGACAAAATTATCTTATCGAATTCTGTCAATACATCTGATGTCTAATGACATCACGATTTAACTGATTTGCAGAATACAGAATTTTAGTCTAAAATAACGTAATATCTGCATTTAATAGTTGAAAAGTAAGTTTTTACTTAATATTTCATATTAGTACCACCGTCACCAAAACTTGTGATTGAAGCCATGACTATTGTTAAATATAAATAAATGATTGATTTTGTTGTATCTTTTGCTCAAAGCATTTTTCCAAAAAAATTTTTTATCTAAGTAACGATTGAAATGTTTCAAACTCATAAAACCAATACAATAGAGTTATTAGGTAAATTCCAACAGTATAAGCGATCAAGGCCTGTCGACTAATGTTGGCAGAGGCTCCTTGAGTGCACGGGCCAAGAGCGGTGAAGGCTTACTTAGGCCGGCCTAGTGATTGGAAACAGTAGAATGGTAACGCCTAGGTACTTCTAGATCGACAGAGTGAAGAAGGACCTGCTGCAACTGAAATACGGCAATTGGCGGTAAATGACAGAGAAATGGGTTTGCTGGAAGATTCTAATTTTGGAGTATTCCCTCTTTCTCTCTCTCCAATAGCTGCTGGCTGAGCGACGTGGTCAGGAATTACCTTCTAATAGTAACCTATTCAGAGCGGAAAATCTGTTACCACCGGATTCTGTCCAGCGCGTCTCTTATGACAGTGCAGTTTTGCAGACGATGAGTCTTTCACTTGATAGGTTCATCTGGTTGGTTAATAGCCACGTGATCTTTTGCCCATTATGTTATCAACCATGATCAGATTCTCCAAGTTCTTCTCGCCTCTAAGTAAGAATGAGGTGAGTTAAAAATAAAATAAAAATAATTCTACTAACTTCTGCTCTTTTTTACTGTTAGTGTACAAGTTTTAATTGTAAATTGATACCGTATAATTATTTATCTTTTTCTATTGATTATAGATATTATATAATAATAATAAATAAATAAAAAAGCCCTTTATTTGCTGACCATTTAACTTAAATGCTATTCTTATCAAACAGTAATATTCTTAAATCTAATAAAAAGCGAAAATAATAATTATTTATTCTCAACCTCTTTGGTCAGGTTTTGTGTCGACATAGGCCTCCCCCAATTGTTTCCATGTCTCTCTATCCTTGGTTTGCCTTCTCCGTCCTTTTGGTAGATCGTCCTCCCATCTTTTAATTTGACCTCCTCGTTTTTTTCCGTTCCTCTGATACCACTTTATTACATCCTTAGTCCATTTTTCTTTGTCAGTCCTCATTATATTAGATATTGTATAACATTATATTAAATGTTTATATCAGCGTATAAATATATATTCATACGTAATCAATCATCCAATATTTTGTTATCAGTGACGTTGTAAGGAAAAAAGTGAAAAATCCCCAAGACAACACAGAATTTATATTAAAACAAGTTCTTCAAATAGAAGTCATAAGACACGCGTCTAATCAGGTCACTCACACATTATAAGCTTTCGCAAATATTTAACATTTTCATGTTTTTATCATTTACGTTATTAATGTGGTAGCGAACGAAATTAATGTTTACTTTCATAAATGCTGTCAAATTAAGATAATATAAGTCAATAAAAAATGAGCTCGTCCGATATCAAAACATTATGTACTCTTTATAGGATAAATACACATACTTAAATTAATTATTAAATAACTTTTACGTCTTATGGGTGTTAGCGCCTCAACTCCGGTCGTGTCAGACACATTCGACTCATCGGGCTATGAATGAATATATATATATATTTTATAGAACAGGGGGCAAACTGGCAGGAGGCTCACCTGATGTTAAATGATACCGCCGCCCATGGACACTCTCAATACCAGAGGGCACGTGAGGACGTTGCCGGCCTTTTAAGAATTGGTACGCTCTTTTCTTGAAGGACCCTAAGTCAAATTGGTTCGGAAATATTCAGTGGGCAGCTGGTATCACAAAGTGGTGCGCGGCAAAAACTGCCTTGGAAAACGCGCAGTTGTGGAACGCCGGACGTTGAGGTGATACGGGTGGAATTTCGTATTCTGCCTCGACGTCCGATGATGAAACTCAGATGCAGGTATTAATCCGACCAACTCCTCTGAACACTAGAATACAAAATACCATCCGTATCACCTCGACGTCCGTCGCTCCACATCTGAGCGATCCTTAAGGCAATTTCTACCGCGCACCACCGGTGTGGAATCAGCTCCCCACTGAAGTATATCCGGATCAATTCGACTTAGGGTCCTTCGAAAAAAATCCAATCCAATTTTGAAAAAACCGTCAGCTCGCTTGAGTCTTCTGCGAGTGTCCATGGGCGCCGGTATCACTTAATATAGGGTGATGCTTCTGCCCGTCTGCCTCCTGTAATATTAAAAAAGTCAATATCAGTATACAATATATGTCTCATCCAGTAGATATAGCTCTCGCCCCGCTGGAGGGATTACAGTTATTGCAACCCGGGAAAAGGGCATATTGTTTTCAAAGCGTTATATAAACAAAATGATTGTTTATTTTATTGTTTTATCTCTTTATTACGATCGAATGTGCAACTCGATTTTTAAATCGATGTGTTTGAACACAATTTGTCTTATAAATGTTTTTATTAAATATTTTCATTTCTTATATGTATATGTTAGTATTTTGTATGGATATGTTGTGAAAGTTTTAGTGTTTTGTATGTATATGTAAATGGTAGCGTATGTTTAGTTCGATTCCAGCGGAACGACTGATTAAAGTGGCAGCACAATCGAATACTTTCCTTTATTTGTTTACCTCCTAGTTTTTTTGAACCGGGGGTTTACCATGAGCTCTTATTGCGAGCCTATTAACAACCTACAATTGAGATGCATCGCTTATTCGTACTTTGCGGTAATCAAATATCGTTCATACACATTGTATGAAATTTCCAAGACCGTTTGGCTGAACCAAAATCTTACCGTTGCGCCTTCAAACTATGACAGAATAAATTATTCTACTATACTTCCTTTTAATTCTTTTTTGTATCGAACGTAACCAAATAATAGTTTAAAACATAAAAAAAACAATATTTAAATTACAACGAATCAATAAGATTAATAAGATATACTGTCTAATATATCTATAGTTTTATTTTGAGCTAATTTTGAGTTTAGGCAGTGTTACTATAAACAAAATTGTTATAAAATTGTCGGAGATAAGAAACATGGCAATCCCCAAATAATGACGAAGATTTCGAATTTATGATTTGCCAAGCTCAACGTCCTTGGTTCATTGAAGATTCGAGTTCACAATTACACAAACTATGTCTAATAATATTCAATTCATTATTCATGCAGACGTAATACAAATTATTCCCATAAACATGTATTATTTTAAAGAAGTCCACGTTGATTTATTCTATTTTACCAAAGTCTTTCTTACGACTTCTTCAACGATATTGATATAAAATATACGATAATTAATAGGTTCTTGATTTTACAATAAAAAAAAATCGATTTCACTAGTATTTAGTATAATTAAAAGTTTCCTTATTTTCTCTCTGCTGTTTTGTTTCTTTAAATAAACATAGGTATTTGAACAAATCTTTGCTTTTAATTTATTTTATTATTCTTTATTACTCATCAGATGTCATATGGAACATGGTGTAATGGTTGCAGCTCCTTACAAACGTTGTGTAAAAGAAAAAACTTGGTGATTAAAAAGAGTGGCGGGGAGTTTATTACCAGTTCTTCTCTTCCTTTCTACGCCCTTGATTTGAGAACTGGCAGTAATTTGTAAAAAAAATTTTTTTTTTACGTTCATAAGTGTACATTATGTTACCGATATGAATAAATGATTTTTTGTTTTGTATTTTTCCTAAGCTTTTTTTATAAGCCATTTGAAAATATTCTAACAACATTATTTATTTAGAATGCCGCCATGGTTTCGCGGGCACGCATTGACTTCAGGCAATGTTCAATTGGGTGTAAACACATATTCATATATTATTATAATATATATATCACTTTTTCATGTTTAAGGTGTTAAATAAATATAATTATTTATATTATGTGATAATTCATTTAGTTCAAGAATTCATTTTTAATTATTAAGTTATAAATTGTTTTTTTACATCCTTTGCAAAGGGTTTTATATCAAGAATTCACTTCAATGTAGGTATTTATTTTTAGAAAACAAATATGTGAATAATAATTTATGAACAATATTAATAACTTTAACGATTTGTTAAACTATATTTATAAATAACTGAAATTTTGTAACAAAATTTGACGGAAAGGTTTAAAAATCTGTCCACTGTCATAGCACCAGAAAACTTTACGTTTAATATATATCAAAAGAATAATTTTTTTATCGAATAATTATAAGTAATGAAACATAATAGCTTATTGTGGTTAATTAATTATTTAAAATAGTTTTTAGAATTTTATTACGATTCTAGAATCATCTGTCGAAGCAAGTTTTACAGTTTAATTTCACTTACATAGAAACCACAAACAAATTTATCGCTTGCAGTGCCTTTACGTTTCAGCTTACAGGAGGTTATTGTACGAAAAAATGCTATTTAATTTAGGAACCTAAACTCATCAGCTTCTCAACTGGATTGTTTTAACAAAGATCATGGTAGGCCCCCAGAACATTCTAAACATGCTATATTTATAGCTTATCGCATACACGTCATTCAAAAGCTGTAAGTCGATTTAAAAAGAGGTTGACATTCCAAAACCTTTTTCGTCTATTTAAAAACAGGGCAATTGAAAGAGCTATGACAATTATGTTTTTCATATTGATTTATTTACTTTTGTAATATGTGTATTTAATGAAAAATTTTAATTAAAAAAATACTTTATATAATGTTTGGTTCAGATATATTTAAATTATACATTAATCGATTAAATTCTCAGCATGTCAGAGTGTATTTTTTGAAAATTGTATAAGTGTGTGTTGTGATGTTTGCACTAAGATTCATCTCCGGAACATTACAAAGATTACTCCGTAAGTGTGTTTTTAATTCAACATTGTTTTCCTAATTTTAATTATTATTAGCAATTAAAATTTACATTTTTATTTAATTGATATAATTCTTAAAAGAAAGTTATTTTTTGTTAATCTCCGAACATAAGCTGTGATTGATTAAAAACATTTTAGGACTAATTTAAGTTTATTTAACATAAATAATAAACCATGAAACATGCCTTGAAACATGGACATACGTTTATTATAAGCCAGTATTCTTGAACTATTTATTAATATTCACATGCGTTTGTTATATTTAGATTGTAATGAACAAGGACCACGAATTTAACGACAGTTTTGGGCATTTATTTTCTTATTTCCTAGTTTTACAGTAAGTAAAGTATTTATATAGCAGTAAAAGTAAAAATATAAACAAAACAAACAGAACCAAATACCTACAACTACTTACAACAAATAATGCAATTCTTGTGAATTCAGTCAGAGTGCAACTAAATATATTCGTCTCAAATGCAATAACATTCAGGCAGCGCAAGACACGCGTAAATTTGTACGTGCTCGAGGCACTGCGAGCAATTGCGACCGCTTGCAACGAGTGTTATTTGGCACACGCAGCCCCAGACTCTCCAACAGTTCTGCAACATATATATATATATATATTTTTAATCAATTTTCACTCTACTCCCCTGCCATAGTGTCCAGGGACTTTATATATCACTGCTACTATTTAACGCGTCGGGAATTACGCCCCGACTACATCGGTAATATTTTTTTGTATTCATGGGCGAGCCGGGGCGTAATTCCTCGCGAGACCCGCTCTTTCTGTCTTGTTTGCCGCCTTTATGTAGAGAGCATCATATATATTACCTCTAAGGACCTTAAAAAATATCATGTGATTGTAAGGTCCATACTTACCACTAAGTTGTTGTACAATATACCAAAACAAACAAATTAAAAAGCGTACAAATTCTTAAAAGGCCGGCAACGCACTCGCGAGCCCTCTAGCATCGAGAGTGTCCATGGGCGGCTGTATCACTTAACATCAGATGAGCCTCCTGCCCGTTTGCCCCCTGTTCTATAAAAAAAATGTTCGTAATGTATATAATAATTTTGTAATTTGTATTTTAACAGAAAGACCTTATAAAACGATTAAGATTATGTGAGGTATTTGTATATATGAGATAAGTTCAGTGAAAGCTTAAAAATAGTAGTCACGATTCAATTTGTTTGCCACGATGAACCATTTGTTTCTATTCCAATGTTCAATTTCCGTGCAGTTCCAAACTGGATTACTGAGCGCTTTTATCGTCGCCATACAAAAATGTCATGTTACTTTTCTTCTAGCTTCAATTTAGATATTGTGCATACTAATAGTTTGTTTGTTTGCAAGAATGTGGTACAAAAATATTATGGTAGTACTATCTAAATTTTGCCTTACATAAGCCGTGGGATTCAAGTGCGCGGGCGCTGAGTAAAGATTTAAAATGGCGCCTGACCCCAGAGCTGGTGTTTTCCTCAACGAATAAGTATCATAATAAGCGAGGAAATGCTGCTAGCATTAAAGGTACACAACAGGGACCGAACTTTTTGTTGTTATTGATTTTTATTTATAACTATGTACAATTTTACATAGTACATATTACATTTGCAATCATATTATCGAAGTCAATTATCAATACATTATTAAAATATATTATAACGTAACAGCAACAGAAAATTCAGATGTTTCACTCAAATAATCATTGATAAAATCATGTTTTTTTCCAAAAGTAGCAAACGAGTGGCGACTGCGGGAGGCAGGCAAACGTATTGAATTTATGTATAGACTCTAAATAAATAATAATACCTATATATAATATATATAATACCTATATACCTGATATTAATTGGGTAATTTAATATCAATATTAAATTACCCAATATCTATAAATAAATTAATTATCTATAGGTAAATTTGTCGAATCATGGCTCCACCATAAACAGCACATTTTTTCTACATATTTCCATCACTCGACAGGTGGAGCATGCTCTTTTACCCCATAGAAATTAATTAAAACATCATGATTTGTGAAATCAATGAAATACGGTACAAATATTTGGCTTTAGCCTTTTTTCTATGAAGAAGATAAAATTGCACAAAAGGCCCGCGAGCGTATGCAGTCGCTATTGCGGGGACTGTGGGGATGGTGATCTCTTATCCCTCTGCTAATCAGAGGGGAGAAACTCGATCCACTAAAACTGCCTACTGAATCCTCCATATCGCCTGCAGTGCCAGAAACATTCATTCTGAATGAATTTGGCTTAAACCTAACCTAACCTAACCTAACCTCACCTGATCACAAACGCCACCTAGAAGTTTAAAAAACTAACCTAACCTAATGTAATTGACTCAGTCAATACCAGACCCACTGGGAACCGATCATGTAAAACTATCAGTTTTTTTAAGTGTTACTGCTAATGCTTCTACCAAGGTTGCGTTAAACGTTTAACGCTCCTTTAAACGTTTGCGTTAAACGTTTAACCTTTGGGGAGGGGGAATAGAAAGAGACAGCCAGAGTGAATGCTTCCGTTTTCATTTCCACTTATTTTTTTAAATTTAAGATTAAAAATTCCCTGATTCGACAAATTTATCATATCTATACATATATTATACTAGCAGACTCGGCCAAGCGTTGCTGTGGCTAAGGTTTTTCTTTTATTTACATAGTAGTAAACTATTCAAGGGAAACGGTAGGAGACTTAATATGAAACATTGATACTTTTAACACAGCGCCATCTGTTAGAATTGTATCAAATAATAAACAAATATTTGCAATAAAATATTATTGCTGATATAAATTGAGATGTATCTTTTAAATTAGATCAAACTGCAGATGGAGTGCAAATTTGATTGATATCGGTTCGGTAGTTTAGGTGTCCATCGTGGACAAACAACGTGTGACGTGATTTTTATATATATTAAGATATAAGAAAATGTTGTGAAACAGTATTCTATAAATGTCTAGACGTGAATGACACTTGTAACTCGATGTCGGATTATAAAGAGTATTGTTAAGTAAATTTTTGTTTGCAGTAGTCTGGCAATTCGGACATTCGGGCAATTGCAATACAAATACAATTGCAATTTTTAATTAATGCTTTTTTTATGTATCAGCAAATTTGCAACCTCATACGCGATCCGGAACTTTGAAATTTTCTTGAAGGTGAAAAAAAAAAAATTTCATTTTTGCAAATTGCATTAAGTTCCGGATTGCGTATGAGATTGCAAATGCATCAGAATAGATGTTTTCGAAGTTTGCCACCAAGTTTCAAAACTTTTGTAATTATTACGAGACGAGAATTATTACTCGAAAAAATGACCACGAATTAAAAAGAATTATAAATAAACATGTTCTGGTAAACGAAAACGTTTGCAAATTTATACAACCGTTCCGTATACTTTTCCGATATATGTGTCAAGTTTGCAGAACTTTTGGAACGTTTTCATTCAGTTAAATAAAAAAAACATTAATTTTCAATAACAAAAAATGTTCCGTACACTTAGTTTGGTTGCAAATTTAATACTTTATATGAAATATTTTATCGAAAACCTCCCCAAGTTTGCAGAACTTTTGGATTTTTTTTCACGACCATACAGCAAAAATTAATTTTACTGCAATTTTAACAATGTTCCGGACTGCGGACAAGGTTGCAAAATGAGATTTATTTATCGGCACACTTTTCTCAATATTTGTATTAACATGTCTATCTCAGATGGTCAAAAATGGATTGAGATAGATTATTGGGTTTAGGCGTAAGACGAATTGATTCGAAAATACTTATGAGGGCAGCTGGTTCCACATAGGGGAGCGCGGCAAAAACTACCTTATGAATGTTTAAAAACCCTGATTAAAAACTCCCAAGTTTAGAGAATTATCACTAAATAATTTCAAAGCCCTAGTTAAAAGTAAATTAATTAATAAAGCTTTTTATAAATGTGACGAATACTTAAATGATCGTAATCCTTGGGATTCATTTGCTCCAGTTCAAACAATTTGTATTAAAAACTTGGCGATTGAAAAGAGTGGCGGAAAGTTTCTTGCCAGTTCTTCTTGCCCGCTCTACGCCCTTGACTTGCGAACTGGTAGTAAATGTAAATTTACAATTAATTTAATTTTTTTGACGTTCATAAGCGTACTTGTTTACCTAGATGAAAATAGTATATTTCATTACAAGTGCGGAAAGCCTGTGAGGGTTGACAGTCGGAACAAGTTGCAATGACGGTTCCGCACGTGTACTGAACAACTATTTTTAATACAGTTGCGAAAAAATTAAGCAATTTAATAAAACTATTTGCTTTTTTTTCTTCTCTCCACGCAATAAATTCGTTGCACGTAGATATGTAGCGACTTTTACTATACTGAGTTCGGGTGGTATTAATTTAAATAAAATATCGTAGAAATCACTCATTTTGTGCAACCAATAACTCAACTCGCAAGAACATTTTTGGAAAATGGCGCCAACCGTCAAAAAATACGAGCTAAGCTATTTTTTATTTTCTTCACCCATTCTGAGTGGGCAAAGGGAACTTCGCCCATACAGCCAAGTATTCAGTAGACTATTTTTATTGAAATGAAACCAAATCTAACTCATTGAATCCAATCATTAAATCTGATATTGAAACAAATTTGTAGCTTCTTTTAAAAATATTTGCATGAATCATAAAAAAGGTTTTTTCTTTTTAATATTTTTTTGTTGTATAAAATGAAAAGAAACCTAACCTAACTTATTGAATCCAATTATTAGTAAACTTTTTAGAAATATGTATTTTGAATGTATCATAAAAACTTGTATGATTTTTTTTTTACTAAAACCTTCGTGGTTGGTTTTTTCTTTTTTATAGACATTGTTTTGACAGTTGGGAAAAAGAACGCTCGAGTGCGGGAAAGGCAAAGAAAAAGCACGAGTGTGTAATAGCCCACATCCCGAACGCTATACCTCCCTGCAATATGTCACTTTTTGAGCAACTGTATTAAAAAATATATTTTGTTGTTGTTGTTGTAAGACAGCCAGGGGATGAAAAGTAACATGTTTTGCATTACACCTTCGAACGAACAAACAATTGTGTAACGTGTTTGAAGTCGGCAATGTTTATATATCTTATTTACAATAGTAAATCATTAGTATTTACATCTAGACATGTTCGTTTAGAAATGCTTTATATTAATTACAATAGGCGTTAACAAGGCTGGCTTCCGCACGACATCCCATCGTGATGACTATTTCTTTGTGCTCTGTGGAAAATTCGAGAGAATGTTTTTTGAATTGGCATTGCTGATGGCTTTCATAAGTCAATTGTAACCACATATTCCTTTTTTAAATGTTAATTTGTATTTATCAGCTGCGTACAGGTGGCACAATTTCGGTACAAAATATGTAACTTGAATTAAGGAAAAATGGCAAGGTTTTTAAAAATATATATTATACACAACCGTGACACTCACAGCAAGGGGATTTTAGCTATGCTGTATAATATTTAGAAAATAAAATAATATTGCGATAGATTTTCTTTTTATAGTGTGAAGATTTTTAAAACCTTTGTTTATAAGGAATAATTATTATACCTTCGTTATTACTTGAGATGAAATATTATTCAGTATAATTTAGATATTTTTTTAAATATAATCATCTGAAAAAATACTCAACGAAGGTCTTAGGTGTATTTTTTAACTAATTTCCTCATTTTTATCTCTATTGTATTAAAATTTTCAATTATAAGATGTGTTATATGGTATAAGAGAAAAATTTAGAAGTCAATTCAACAAATGTTAAATCATATTATTAGGCATAAATTTGTTTTATTAGAGTCACTGTCTGTTTAAAGTCAAAGTCAAAATCGTTTATTCAAATAGGTAACACTATGTACACTTATGAACGTCAAAAAAGACATACAAATATATTAAATGTTTCTAATATTACATTTACTGCCAGTTCTCAAATCAAGGGCGTAGAAAATGGGGCATCGGCCCCCTCGCCATGTTTTATGGAGAGAGACAACCCGACGCACGGACGCCACGTAACACGTTATATCCACCTAATTTGTCAAAAGAATTTACAAGTCCGAACAGTCAAAATCAAGAACTCAATTATTCGTGTCATAAACTATTTTGTCGCAAAGAAGAACCGAATCTTTAATCTCTTCGATTAACCTCTGGGATAATTTTCTTTTAATGTTTGTATTTTTTTGGAGCTGGATGGTGAAATATCATTGCTATCATACTTTGATTATTTTATCTATTGTTTAAGATAATCTCGATCACCTGCCAATCCATGCTATCAGGTTAACCGTTTCGTTAAAACAAGTGTTTAAAATGTACTTGAACTAACTCTATACGATTCTTCTGTCAGCGAGGTATTATTTTGTCATTTACGTAGTATTATGAAAAATGCAGTAGAAAACATATTTGTCAGGTTGCAATTGTGTCTTACCATATCCTTTATTATGGGATGTTTTGAATTATGGAATGGAACAGAACATAAGTTCTTTATAGTTATATTGCCTTTTAATTTCGTAAAATTGAAATTTACAACATTTAAATAAATTAATGGACTATTTAAAAATTATACTTTATTGCTAAGAGCAATAACAATTAATATAAAGTAACAAATACTATATATGCATAAGCATATTAAATGTCATTTCTACTATTTTATTATCATATACCACACAAATAATATCACATAAAAGGCCGGTGTCATACAATTAAACCTGTAATAGAAAATTAATACTAAGCAAACAACTACTTGCATTATATCTAAATATTGACAGAGAGATATAGATATACATATATATATTCTTATCTCATGAATTTATAGCCTATTAACATATATACGAATGACTTAAATAAAATTATTTTCGTATTCTGAATAGTAAATTAACCATTTAAAAGTACAGTCTTAAATTATACGTGAGTTGGAAAGTTGATTGAAATTGAGTTGCTTTTCTACTTGAGTCTTCGAGAGAGATACAACGGTTATAGCGGTCATACGATGTTTATAGTGCGACTTCAAAATAGGCGTAAAGTCCGTAGCGATTACCTCATCAGCGCAAAATTTCGCGCGAGGATTCCTTTGAGGTCTGATAACAGCAAAAGTTGCTGGGCGAAATCTTGAGAATTTGGGTGCGAGGCAATTCTAATCCATGGAATATTGCAATAGTTTTCATCTATTTACGTGGACATAATTAGTATATGCATTAATTGATTGATTATAATTTTTTTTTACATATCGTTACTTTTGTTGAGACTTTTCACAAAGTCAGCCTAGCCTATGTTTATGTACAAAAGATTTTCCGTTACATTATACTAAAATCTTATGTAATTTCTCCTTATGTGTACTATATGTTCAGTTCTGAATATTTGGGCTTCTACTGAGTCTTTTTCGATCATAATTGTGTATGACAAACATATAGCTTAGCCATTTTCTCTAAACTAACTAACTACTAGAGATAGACATATTCAGTGGTAGACTGATCAATTATCTGATACCCGATACCCAATCCACTGTTTTGCTAAATTGTTTGCTTAACAATAAATTAGTAGTACTCGTAATCTAAAACTGTAAGTATAATGTTTTTATTGTATTTATATTTATCATAACCGTCATATACATATAGCAGTAGTTGGTATTTCCGGGTTCTGCCTTTGAGGCAGTACCCGGAAATATTTTGTCCCGCCCAAGGGACAAACCTAAAAATCATGGCTGACCAAAACTAAAAAAAAAAAAAAAAAAAAAAAAAAAAAAAGTTTGTACTCTATTCCCACTAAACAGGGCGTGCGGAGCCGAAAGCACTCACAGCCGAACTGATATCTCTAACCGTTTAAAAGTTAGCTTTCGCAAAACCGTAGCTCATTAACTTATCACCACCTTATCAGCTCCTATTTCCTGCACGAAATTCCCAGTCATTATCTAATGAATGCCTCAGTACTAATGCATCGCGTTATCTACTTTCCTACATTCACTAACCCAACCTATGGCTTTAAATGAAAAATAATAAATATATATTTAAAGTAACCTAACGTACGATTCTAAACAAATTATAATAAATATACCTAACCTTTAACACCACTACCTATAAATATAATTAGATGTAAGGGTTACATGGTAAAATAAAACATTTTTATTCCAGGTATTATTTTTTATTTATATGTTCATTATATTTCTATACAAATTTACTAGCACCATATCATTATTCACTGAGTCACATGTGAAATTTCTAAGGAAGTCTTCTAATCTCATCCCCCTGAACTTGTAATATAAATATACCAAACAGTACTCTCCACACACCGCTGATAGATAATCTTGAACCGTAACGCTATTGTACCTCCACATGCAAGCATTCCTCCTTAAAAACCCTTCTATTGCCTCAATAGGTTTACGTCCAAATGAATCAAAATATTCACCAACTCTTTCGACGCTTATATGTACAGCCACCCAATGAGACCCCGGCTGTGAATCAGGGTCAAGATTGCATATTATAAATGCTGGCACCTGCGCATAAATTGGCAATCGATTTGAAGGATATACGTTGCTTTGGAGGCTGGGATGTATCATACGAAGACTCATTTGCACTTCTAGTGTGTTCATACTTTAATACGCGTTTACTCCGCTACTCTTTTGCTCTTTAACTGACTACATTTCTAACTATCAATTCATATTTGTACCAATGAATTCATTTAAACCCACATAATATGATCTCAACAGAAGTAATGAGTCTTTTTATTAAACAAGTAATGAGGTAAATAAAAACCATGTCATATTCGTTTAGGTTATATTTTATTATTCTTAATATCATAATTACATAAGTGATTGCTTAACTACTATAATCCACACATACATTTCTGTTCTTATCTATTTCTATAATATTTGAAAACTCTGCGTAAACTACACAGTTAATAGTTTCAGTCAATGCGCTCTCGAATCTTACTTCCATTCTTACACTACCATGGCGAACAAGATTCCAATGCACATTAGAGTTAGCCGACAAGTCAGGTGTTAAATCAAAAGCTAGTAAACAGTATCCATTTGAATATTGCTCCCTCGATATTCCATTACCTTCGTTAAGAAAATGTATACCGGTGCCTGAGTACAGGGTGTGGTATGCGCTCGTAAATACATCGTTTGGAAATGATGGTTGTAACGATTATGAAGGTATCTGTTGACCATCTATATATAGGCTAAATGAGCAAATACCAAAATTTTCAAAGTTGAAAGGATTTTTAACATAACTACCGTTGAATGCTGTATTATTCACAAAACCTATAATACATCTCTTAGGAACCTGTCCTAAAAATATATTATCCAGTGTTTTACCCTGCACACCAGACGGTATGGTCAGGACTTTCACTTCACCTCTTGTTATAGGATATTTAGCTGTAGTAGTGGCAAGAACCTTTTGATGGGCTATTAGTATTGATGGATTAATTTTTGCTCTGCGTATTATTAAAGTTGCATCTGTGATACAGACTTTGTACTTATTATCTGCATTCTGTGACATGAGGTTAAATGTTTCTCTCGATCTTACTAATTTTATAGATAATTCGACCCCGTTAATGAGGAATTTATCTTGATTAAATATATCCCCATGTAAATGTCCAATCATTTCAACATCCTTACCATCCTTTGAAAGTTGTTGTCTTCTGTAAAAGCCCTTGTTTGCCTCATTAGTTTCATTCATTTTTCCAGCTGTATCCTCGTACCATAAACCACATGTCAAATGTGATTTTTTGGCGGATGATGAATAATTTAATAGAGTTTCTATGAAAGCACGATATGCATAAGTATTATTTGGGGGTGACACAAGTTTTTGGTTTAGGTAAACATCCAATTGGTTAAATAAAGAATGTAACCAATTATTGACTGGTGCCACTACATTAGCTGCATTAACTACAGAACCGTCTTGATTTTTAATTTGAGCCTTGAGATGGAGTAGTGTATGCGAAAGGTCTATGTAGTCATCTCCAGTACCAGGTACTTGAAATTCGACGGGTCCATCATCACTTAATGAAGAAATTGGTTTATAGTGTATCCAGTGTCCATATTCGATACTTGTTTGTGTGGAAGGAAGAGCAAACAGATCCAATTCAGATTTAACGCACTCACATGAATGATTATGAATAAATGACATTATGATTAGTTTGAAAATATATCCTTGGAATTATTATTATTTTTGTTCCTTGTTTTCTTCAGAGCGCCTTTCACGTTGAGGGGTGAAACTCGAATGAGCTCATTACAATATTTTCGTCTTTTATTAACACCCGATCCAGTCATAAGATTATCAATTTTGGTATCAACTTTGCGTTTAAGGTTAGAACTAGCCTCTTTCAATCGATTTTTAATAGATTCTTTGATAGGACGACTAGCCACAACATCTGACAAAAGCCCAATTCCGCCGTTAAGTGCTTCTTTTCCAATTACCTTAGCACCACTAGTGAGTAAAGGTAGCACACTTCGAAATAACCCCCCAAGAAAACTGCCGATACCATGACCACGTTGATGTAAGGCTCCTTTGTAGATTACATTTATACCAGACCCAGCTTGTTTCGAATAATAATGTTCATAAGGACATATAAATGTATCTTGAGGTGTATACATTTTAAAAAGGAAATATAGTTTATATTTTTTTAAAATGAAGTTTCACACACGATGTTCCGTATTGAAATGGTACCGCATTTCCCGTGGTTGTTCTTATATCTATCTCAATAACATCAAATTCTCTTCTCATTACCGGCAAATAATGTGGTGGTGAAAATATATGCATTTTATTTGAACCATATATGTATTTAGCAGGATCTAAGGGTATAATTCTCAATAGGGGTGTCATTACATCACCAACAATTTGTGGTTCTATAATATCACAATACACAAATAATTGTGATGGTAACCCCAAATGTAGATTAGCAGGGCGTTTACCGATATTATGATTTACTAAATTGGTATCTGGCTCAAATCCAAGTTGAAAGCTCAAATTAGGTGATAGAGATAATGAAATTATTGATGGATCCTTTACTGCAGCAGAGACAAACTTTGTCACGGTGTCCTGGCGAAAACTAACTTTCTCTTTCGAATTTAAAGCTAGAAGAATATTTTGTATATTATCATAGTTGGTGGCTGGTATATGGTTCTTATACATCAGTGTGGTCTCTTCGTTATTGATGGTAGTTTTTTTACTTATGTACATAATATTTTCATGTTCTTGCACGGAAAACATAGTAGAAGGATATTGAAACTCAACTATACCTACCATCCATTCTCCTTCTAATGTAATGGCTTTAGGTAGTTTTGTAGAAAAATTTGATGTCATATTTCCCGGAAAATATTGTGTAGAACTATTGCTGAGTAAAGTTAAATAAAAACTTTCCTTCATTGCGTTGATTGATTTTTAATATTCGAAAGTAAGACCCAAGAATTAAACTTGTTAGGATATCCTTTCCATTTAACTAATACTTCCTTTCTAATACCGCTTTTACGTGATCTGATGATTTTATCAATTTTAAATTCGGAAGTGGGGGAAAAAGTTATTTTTTGTAGTTCTTTCTCATAAAAAGTTCCTGTTATTGATTCATTGTCTAAATCGTTTAAAGTGTATACAACCCACGGGGAACGATCTATAATCGAAGTAATGATAAAAATTTCATTACTCCAATTACTTTCATAACCTTTTTGAAATACATGTTTGTATTTTGTTATTCTTACATAGTCACCAACGTTAAACTTAGGTACTTTGTTTAAACTTGAAATATAAGTCTTTTCATCATAATATAAATTTCGCCAAACTTCCATTATGTTTTCCATTTTAACATCACATGGTCTCATCTTGATACTAGAGTGTACACTGTGATTATAAGAACTAACCAAATCTTGTAAAATATCTGTATAGCGATAAGTATTCTTATGTGTAAAATAACGCCACATTTTCATTTTCAATGTTCTCTGAAATCGTTCTACTATACTTGCTTTTATATCTGGATTATTTGTAGTGTAATAATTTATATTTTTACTTTTTAAATAAGTTTGGACATCCTTAGATACAAATTCCGTGCCCTTATCTGATTGAATATGTCTAGGAACAGTTTTAGCTTCATCAAAGATGCTAGTAAAACACGTTTTTATTGTGTATGAATCCTTCTTTTTCATTGCTCTAACATAAGCATACTTACTAAAGGCGTCAATAACACACAAAATATATTTATATCCATCATTATATTGCATGTAAGTTCTTAAATCACTTAAATCAGCTTGCCATAATTCATTAATATTTGATAAAATATATTTATTACGCGGGAATTTTTTTATAACCGGTTTATGTAATGTATATGTTTCTTGAGACTGCAACCATTTCAAAACATCACTTTTTGAGATTTTTCCATTCATTGCCTTTGTTAACTTATTGACACTGCTGTAACCGGCTGGATGTGAAATATCATAATAGATGCGATGTAACTCTAATACGGGGTCCATTTCTCCCAATCACTTTTGTTTCTCAATTTAGTGATGTATTTAGATTGAGTTGGAGTTGAAGAAACCTCAGTTTGTGGTTCTTGAATCAATGTTTTATCTTTACTATTAAGATTAGATATATATTTGATTCTTTTTAGATTACCAATGTATGTTAGCGGGGTATTTATATCATTTAAAAACTTGGCAAATATTTCCCAACCGATTGGATCGGATCTCTTCGAGGGTCTTAAGATGTCATTCACTAAATCTATAATATTACTCCCTGGTATCTCTTGTCCACTAATGATAACTGTTCCATTTTTATTCCATTGCAATTGATCTTTTTTATTTAATATTGTATCCATCAACAATTCACCCCTCCTCATATAAGTTTTAGGAATTAATTTTAATATTTCTTTTGGTGGTAACCCATATGCGATGTCTTCATCCGTTGGGGGTTGTTTAACATTTAGCATTTTTTCATTTTTACTAGTAGTTATATTATTGATGTTACGGGGTTCGTTGGTATTATCATTTAAAACCTTTTCAGTTATTGTTATTTCTTGAGGTTGGCGTTCTTCCATGGAGTAATGTAAGTATCTTTGTAAAATTTGTAGATAAAGTGCCCATTTTTCGCGATCATCCAATTTACTTGATATAATTTTTTCCATTTCTAAATCCAATCTACTTTGTGGTGTTGCTTTATTTTCATTCTGATGTTTCAGTTTATCAATAAAGTCTTGCTCAACAAGAAGCATTTTTTTTGTGTTCATTGTGATTTATTAAAACAACTTACAAGGGTGCTTAGAATTGTACCCAAAATTATTGGAAGAAAGGACCCTCCTTTTTGTATTAATATATTTTTCCTGTATTCAAAACTTTTACCTTTACTGATCAGATTACGTAAGATATTTTTAATTTTTTTTAATTTGGTTTTTGTATTCTCTTTTAAAGGTACTTTTCCTTGTAAAACATTGTGAATACATTCACAAATACAGTTAATTTCTTGATTATTACAAGACTTCAATAATATTCTACGATGTTTGGGTTTTAATTTATGTAAAGCTGATAACAATTCCTTATGCGTTGTTATTCGTTGATACATGGTTCATTACTGACTTAGAGTGGCTGATTACAAAGATATTTATACCTTTTCATAGGAACATATATTGTACAAAAATTACGGGATTCAAATATTTTAGATTTTATGCGGCGAGCATCATCAGTGTTTTGTTTCAAATCAATCATTAAATAACCATGAGCTTCTTTAGTAGCATCGGTATATGAATCTTCGATAAACTTCGTGTCTTCCGGGGAAACTTGTCTAGCTAGAAATCGTATTTGTGTTTTGTCACGGGGATTTTTAAAATAAATAATATAACTTGAATTAAGTGAAATATCACGCTGTCCTCTTCCTTGATGAAATAAGTTTTGGGTTATGTAAAAAACACTCAAATTTCTATGATGACTGCCTTTTGTAAATATATCAACAACTCGCCCATCAGATTCCCTCATTAAGTCATCTATTATAATCAAATGTGAATTTTTACCATCAAACATATGCAATTCCGGTAGTCCTTGGTGGTAATTTACTCCGGGTATATTATAAAGCGGTTGCATTTCATCATAACACCATGTAATTTCCAAAAAAATCTCATTACATATACTATTTTTATGTTTAATGAAATTTGCAACAAAGTTAGATTTTCCACACCCACTTGGTCCTGCTACGATGGCAGCAAAAGGATGAATAAAATGAATCATTTTTTTGACTTCTGTCTTCAGCAGGGAAAGGAATAAAACTAAGTTGATATTTTAAAAACAATTTATTTATATGGAATATACAGACAAATTTAAGTGTAATATCACAATATTAATGTATTCTTATATATGTATACATGTAAACACACAAATTTATTTTACATAAAAAATTACAATGCCTCATATATACAATAATGATTAACTTAATTACATACTAATGATTTTGTAATGACCTATAGGTAACGTATCGATTTTGTTTGGTAAAATGTACCGCTTAGTGTCATTAAAAGATAAACATAGCTTATTTATTTCCTGGGTAAAAATTGTATGTTTTAATGATCTAAATCGATACATTTTACAATGCTGTACGTTGTTATTAAACAAACACGACTTATAATTATTTAATGTTAATTTTTTTGTAATACATTTATTTACACCCTTCGCTTTCGTCACCACCTTGTCATCAACTTGTAATGCATACATTTTAGATCTTAACCCTACGAACTCTGTAAAAATTCTTCCGATATTCTCGTCTTTAAAGTACCCTAACTTTTTTTTGTTTAATTTTGGGAAATCAAAAATATTATTTTCATCATAGTCAGATGTATCAAAATATTTGTTAATATCGGGTTTTATATCATTATAAAAGTTACTAGTAAATATTTGATAAATGAGACTGTCGGTATCTGTGTACAGTAGTTTCAAATTGGAAGTAAATTTCTCTTGCATGTAATTATAGTGGAAATCATACATTAGCGTTTTAGATATATCTAATATACAAAATCCGAGATAAATAGGTTTATTATAAATTAACTTCATTTTGTTTAATTGAATTGCAACAAGACTATCAGAAAATATTGAAACACTGTGAAAATGTGGTTGAGCAATTAGATCTCCGGCTCCCAATACTTTGCCCCTATTTTCCCAGTGGGTTAATAGTTTAACGTTTACTCGTTTCTCAATATTTTCCATAGTCTTACCAAATACAGCGTTGTTCATGAGTTTATAGAAATCTTTCTCAAAATCAGAATTAGCTCGGGTTCTTAATTGTGTATTAAGGTCTATATATTTCTTTAACCATGGACTCTGTTTAAATTTTAATATTCTATGAACTTTTAATAATTTTAAACCCATTTTCAAACATTGAATTAAATTTCTGTAATGAATAATATATTTATATTTATTTTTTAAGTTTGGAATCAATCTTATTTCCTTAGCGTCCCCAACTGGTATATTTTCTGGACAAAGAGGTAAATCTGAATGTTTATCATGTAAATCCACCGGATACTCCAGATCTACTTCTAAGATAAAACCTATATCTGAGGAACAACTAACATTAAAATCTGTATCAGCACTAACCCACTCAAAACCAGCTGTAGGTAGATATTGCGACATAGCCCAACCATATAGATTATTGGCATCGAAATACATTAAGAATGACTCTTTATCTTTTGCATTATAGTCAGACATGTAAACATTATTTGCTTTTGCATAGCGAGTGCTACATTGCGAAACACCACCACGAATTCCTGATTTAATGAAAGCAATCATATCTATATCAGAAAGTAATTCAATTTCTGTTTTAGTGTGTTTTAACATAGCATCCCAACTTAATCCAGGTGCTGTATAGTAATGAGCCGGATCTAAATCGTACGTTTGAATGCAAACATACCTAAAATTTTCAAAAATATCTGCTAACAATAAAACATCAGTTTTTAAATAAAGATTTGAATAATCCAACATATTTTTACAATTGAAATGATTCCAAACATCTTTGGCATGGTTGTAATCTTCATTAGAAATAATGGAATCTGTAAGAGTACTGTAAAAGTGGGGAAGATCAGGAAGTTGATTGTAATTTAATGTATCAAAATCTTTAATGAATTCATATGGAAATACACCTTTTTTAGTCAGCCGTTTAAAGTCTTCTGAATTGGGAAAGCATTTTGATAATTCCTTAAAATTATTCTCGTTTAAATTTTTTGCTAAAGTATCTAAGCTACTGGGTAAAAATTTTAAGGAATCCACAAATCGTAAAGTTACATTACTATTATTGATATTAAGTACCTTTGAAAATGATATGTATATTTCTTTATTTTGCGGGAGAACTTCCACCCGACCTTCATCAAAGCTTAAGGCATGTACGATAAAATGTGCATCATAATGGCTTAAATTGTGTAAGAAAACTGGTACAGTGTAAGGTACTCTAAATTTTTCAGAACAAAGTTTATGTATGACCCCAACAAATTCCCCAGTAAACCAATCGTGGTAAATCATTGAATCCCCACACAAAATTTTATCACAAATATAACAATTTTTAGCTTTGCTAACTATATCTTGCTGTATTGGTGATATTTTATTAGGCTCTTTTTGGAAACTAATTTTTTTAACGATTTTTATCAAATTATCTTTCAGTGATTCCATAAATTTTAAAGCACAATTTTCACCAGTATATGTTACATATTTAGACAATTTATCATCGTATGAGCATTTAATGTAGTATCCAAAACTATACACATTATGCTTTTGTACATTTATTGTATGTGATTTTGAAAGGTCGTTTGAACATGATGCTAAGGGACTTAAAAAAGCCTCAAAATCCGCATATATAACAAAAGGTAACATCAATTTACGTTGAAATTTATCAAAACTTAATTTACATTCAGAAACAATATCACCCCACCAATTTTTTTTATGTTTATCTACGCTGGGTATTTGTGTACAAATATGTCTGCAATCATTTATTTCATGGTTATTTAAACGTTCAGATGTTAAAAAATATTGTAAACAAAAGTCACATAGATATATAGCTTCCTTGGATTTCGAAACTTGACTACTTATTAATCGTGACATATTTTTAATATAACAATAATGACCGATTTTACCATGTGTCAAATATAGTAAATTTATATGAGTCTGCATTTTATTTTTTGTAAAATACAATGGCCCAACAATACAATGTTTTTTTTTATGTTCATTATATTCTAAACCAAAAACATTGATGCTAATATTATTAAGACTTTCAATTTTGTGTATATCGTTTAATTTAACAGGAAATTTAATATTACCGAACTTTAATTTATGACTGTATTTGGTGTAAGATGATACTCTATCCGAATTTTTATGAATTGGAAATAAAGCAGATAACAGTGCCCACTTAAAACAGGCGTCATCAGTGTTTTTAACATTTATCACAGCTTTTTTTGTTTTTATATCATGTGGTAACTCAAGAAAGGATTTTCCTCTTAAAGGGTTAAATTGATTTAAATTCAAATCCAAATGTAAAATCTTTTTCAGACTCCACCCACTATCCTTTTTCTCGAATGAATTTATATAGTTTATTAGAGATTTTGTGAGAGTTGTATAAAATATATTTAAATCATCAGCAATACAAACAATAAAATTCATTGATTGGAAATCAAAGCTTTTGTTTAAGTTTTTTGTCTCCTGAACAAAGTCACCATATAAAATGAAATTTATTTTTAAAATTGTGTGATCTTCTATAGATTTATTTATTAATGTAAATATTGTATCTTTGACTGACGCAAGAAATAAATCTGGTGTCTCAAACTGTAAATCATTTTGATTTTCTGAAGTTACTCTATAGGTTATTATTCTATTACCGAACGCAGTCTCAATTATCTTAACATTGGGTTTTATTGAATGTTGTATTTTATTTACGTTATTTTTATGTGCATTGCTCCTTAGATGATTAGCGAAATATTTTTTGGAAACATTTGTATTACAAATACAACAAAATTTCGTGTTAAAATTATTACCTTTATTCGATGTTGATTCCTCTTGTGAAGACCGTGAAAGATCCATGTTAGATCCAGATTTTATTCTTTTGATGTCAGCAGAGTTAATATTAACATCTGCTTTCCTTTTAGTTCCACGACCCATTTGATCAACCCTATCGAATAAAATGTTATATTATTTAACTGTTAGAAATGCGAATAGAGAAATCAAAAAATATAAAAAATATTATTGTTAAATATACTCACAGTTTCCCATCGAATTCATCACATAGCGCCATCATTCTTTGATCATAAAATGGGTGATTCAAATCATTTCTTTCTATTTCATCACAAACATTAAAAAGTTCATTTGTATCATTGGATAAGCTTTCAAATTGATCCATTTCATCAAAAAATACACTAACACAGTCTTGAGACATTGTATATATGTATTCGTTTCACAACTATTTTTTGTCACACACTTTTTACCTTAATGCGCAAAGGTCTTCAACAAAAAGCACAATGATTGACTTTGTACAATGCAACATAATATTTATACAAGTGGAAACATTACTTAACTATATAAACATAATATGGTATTAGAATCCGAAGCATGTAGAAACTGAATTAAGCTAATTTTTAAAACTGTAACGTTTTACACTATCTTCCTCATATATCTCCTTTGTTATGTTGTATACAATATCCTTAATCTGATGATCAATGTTGGAATCGCTTTTCATGTAATATTTAACACGAATATCCGCATTTTTCCAATGTTGTGAGACTGGGATTTCTCTCAACTTATTAATACTATATAATTCGATTTTTACAAGTATATCAGCGTCCCTTCCATCATCTTTATCTGTCGATATATATGAAATGCTTCCTTCCTTGCCTGCACGGCCAACACTTGAAGAAAGTTTAGTTTTTTTCTTTTTACGGTCAGGTTCTTGAAGAAAAAAGTCATCTAAACGATTGGTCTTCTTATTTTTATTTTCTGTTAAGTTTAAAACCTCTTCTTCATCAGATAAATCATAATAGTTGTATGGTCTGAAACATTTTTCCACATCTTTCAGGTTGTATGAAGACTGAAATATAACATAAACAAATCAATCAAAAACGGAATTATTAATATTATAAATTTACTGATACGAAATTTAAAAAATATAAATAACTTACCTCCATTGTTGTATATTACTTCAAACTCACAACCACTTCACTTTTGTCGAACTAAGAGCACAATACTAAATCTTTCTACAAGTATCGGGTTATATAGATTGGAAACGGACATCATTAACTAGTTACGATATTCAAATAGAGTGCATGTTTGAACAAGTATCCATAGCTATCAGTAAAATGTGGATAATAAATACAAAGGGCACTCTAAAACCCTTTGCAATCTTAATGGACAATGCATTCTTTAAAACATTTTTGAAATAGATAAGAACAGAAATGTGTAGTAGTTAAGCAATCACGTCATGTAATTGTTAGGAACAATAAAATATATATATGCGAATATGACACGGTTTTTATTTAGCTGCATTACTTTTTGAAGTATTTTATAGAATATGTTTTGTGAATAATACAGCATTCAACGGTAGTTATGTTAAAAATCCTTTCAACTTTGAAAATTTTGGTATTTGCTCATTTAGCCTATATATAGATGGTCAACAGATACCTTCAAAATCGTTACAACCATCATTTCCAAACGATGTATTTACGAGCGCATACCACACCCTGTACTCAGGCACCGGTATACATTTTCTTAACGAAGGTAATGGAATATCGAGGGAGCAATATTCAAATGGATACTGTTTACTAGCTTTTGATTTAACACCTGACTTGTCGGCTAACTCTAATGTGCATTGGAATCTTGTTCGCCATGGTAGTGTAAGAATGGAAGTAAGATTCGAGAGCGCATTGACTGAAACTATTAACTGTGTAGTTTACGCAGAGTTTTCAAATATTATAGAAATAGATAAGAACAGAAATGTATGTGTGGATTATAGTAGTTAAGCAATCACTTATGTAATTATGATATTAAGAATAATAAAATATAACCTAAACGAATATGACATGGTTTTTATTTACCTCATTACTTGTTTAATAAAAAGACTCATTACTTCTGTTGAGATCATATTATGTGGGTTTAAATGAATTCATTGGTACAAATATGAATTGATAGTTAGAAATGTAGTCAGTTAAAGAGCAAAAGAGTAGCGGAGTAAACGCGTATTAAAGTATGAACACACTAGAAGTGCAAATGAGTCTTCGTATGATACATCCCAGCCTCCAAAGCAACGTATATCCTTCAAATCGATTGCCAATTTATGCGCAGGTGCCAGCATTTATAATATGCAATCTTGACCCTGATTCACAGCCGGGGTCTCATTGGGTGGCTGTACATATAAGCGTCGAAAGAGTTGGTGAATATTTTGATTCATTTGGACGTAAACCTATTGAGGCAATAGAAGGGTTTTTAAGGAGGAATGCTTGCATGTGGAGGTACAATAGCGTTACGGTTCAAGATTATCTATCAGCGGTGTGTGGAGAGTACTGTTTGGTATATTTATATTACAAGTTCAGGGGGATGAGATTAGAAGACTTCCTTAGAAATTTCACATGTGACTCAGTGAATAATGATATGGTGCTAGTAAATTTGTATAGAAATATAATGAACATATAAATAAAAAATAATACCTGGAATAAAAATGTTTTATTTTACCATGTAACCCTTACATCTAATTATATTTATAGGTAGTGGTGTTAAAGGTTAGGTATATTTATTATAATTTGTTTAGAATCGTACGTTAGGTTACTTTAAATATATATTTATTATTTTTCATTTAAAGCCATAGGTTGGGTTAGTGAATGTAGGAAAGTAGATAACGCGATGCATTAGTACTGAGGCATTCATTAGATAATGACTGGGAATTTCGTGCAGGAAATAGGAGCTGATAAGGTGGTGATAAGTTAATGAGCTACGGTTTTGCGAAAGCTAACTTTTAAACGGTTAGAGATATCAGTTCGGCTGTGAGTGCTTTCGGCTCCGCACGCCCTGTTTAGTGGGAATAGAGTACAAACTTTTTTTTTTTTTTTTTAGTTTTGGTCAGCCATGATTTTTAGGTTTGTCCCTTGGGCGGGACAAAATATTTCCGGGTTCTGCCTTTGAGGCAGTACCCGGAAATACCAACTACTTATAGCATAATATATGATATGGTGTGTGAAATTAATTAATAAACTGGAAACAAATACTTTTCGTATATCCAGTCTATAATTCTTGTGTTTTATAAAAAACGATACCTTTCTCAAAGTGTTAATAAAGTAATGCTAGTACAAAGTTGACACAGTTGGAATGGTTCATATGTTAGGTAAGCGATGGTAAGAGGATTAATGTGTGTGGCTTCATCAGACGCAGGACGTCAGCACGAACTTGACACAGTATATGTTTGAGGCCGATACTTAAATATTACGTGCGCGATAAAAAACGCCACGCTTAGTAGCTCATTAATGCTATGTGGGAGATTGAACCAGCAAGATGACAGGATGGGTCGAGATCTTTTGATAGAATACGTCTGCGGATAGACTTAATGTTTTATATGTAGAACAGGGGCAAACGGGCAGGAGGCTCACCTGATGTTAAGTGATATGCCCATGGACACTCTCAATGACAGAGGGCTCGCGAGTGCGTTGCCGGCCTTGTAAAAATTAACACTTAAGGTCTTTTGTGAAGAATATATATTTGCCCCTATCAGCTGTAGTTAATTGCAGATTGGGAGACGCATACTTTGTAGGCGTTAACTTTACAACGATTGTTCCATGTGCCTCGCACCAATTATCTTCGTAATTCACCAATGTTTTGGGTGATTGCTTATGCTTGTAATTATAAAAATAATATTACTTTCCCAAGGGGGATGTGAGGAAATATTTTAAAAGAAGATTTGACTTTTTTAGCAGTAACAGTTCAGTATTTGTTTAAAAAAATTAAGTATCAATATCGAAATAATATGAATGTCGTAATTTTAAAGTTTTTTTTTATCTCTATTAATGTTGCATGCTTTGTATATTGTCTGTGTTTTTTTTTAAATATAGATATGTGTTTGCCGGAAATTTACTAATAAATGAAATTAAAAACATAGCACCACTTGCTCGTTTGCTATACAGGACAAACTGCCCATAGACTATCATTACCAGAGGGTTCGCGAGTAACAAACTAAAAATAGTACTGTAGGTGGACTAAGAATTTGTCTTTTGTAGCTTGTCGGTACCATCTATACGTTTTCACCATTTAATAAATGGTAACCATGGTAACAAATATTTTTAGTCCAATTATAAAGCTGATAAGTTTAGTGAATACTATTCAAAATAAAGAACAGACACATTAATTTGTCTCTTCAAACAGGTATCGCTACGGGACGCACAGGTTTGGAATCGTTGTACATACTTATTTGTACTATATTATTTACGGCTGTATTTTCATAGGATTTGTCGTTGCCTTTGGGGGTTTGTAACGTCAGTAGATATTCTTGTAGAGTTTTTGTCATTACATCGTACAGAGTAGTTCACTTGGGCTGTAAGATTTTTCGATGTTTCTCAAATCAAATATTATCTATTCCGCTATAATTTTATAGATTATCAACTGTGTTGGCCATCTGAGTTGTGTGTGCGATTCTCATGCCTGCGGTGGTCGGTTCGAACCCCAGATATCCTCTAATGGACTTTTATTAAAAATTAAACTATTGCATGGTAAGGATAACGTCGTGAGAAGCAAGCAGCGTATCGGGCACAGCAGATTACCTAAAACATATCACAAAATATATAAACCCATGACTAAAACTCATAGCGCCGTAGTTATTTTATTTGCATAATTAAATATATTTAATTCTACTGTACGTGTGTATATCACTGAATTCCTTTTAAACGGCTAGATATAAAATAAACTTCTTTGTATGCTTTTGGGTGGCGCCCTGGAAGCATTAGATTCAGCCCAGCGCTGCAGTCGGTATCTAGGTTATCTATCTATACAGCAAATAAACAACTGGTATGTATGGATAAATCTTCTGTGCGTGTGTTCGTAATTATACTCATAAACGGCTGGACAGATTTTGATTTCTGTGTCTGTGATGTGTGTGTATGTAAGACGTGTGTTCACGACAACTTTTGTTCGATCCGCTAGTTAAGTATATTATATTGTTAGAAATTATTTAATAGACGGCTAAGTAAGCGAACTTAAAGTAAATTTGTTTAGTAACAATTGGTTGTACTTTAAAAAAATTATAGATTAGATTTTTATGGCCGTAGAATTCTGACATTTCATAAGTTTAGCTACTTAAAATGTTCTCCACTGAAAAAGAGACAAATTTGACCCATTTGTGGGCAAGAATAAAAATACTACGTATTTTTTTAAAGTTTTACTGGAAATTTACCTTTTTGTAGAAATACAAAAAGGTAAATTTACACAAACCTATCTTAATATTTACTTACTAAATTTTACGAAAAATATATAGAATTAATTTTAATTACTTTATATTATACTTTAGCTATTAATAGGCAGTGTTACCTGCATATTAATTCCAGGTATTGTAAACCTTAAAAAAAGTTATACTTGTGCGGTTTTTACTGTTTGTCATGAAAAAGGATTTAATCAACACTCGCCGCGAAACCACTCTTAATGTGGAGCACTGCCCTTAATAAAAAGAATACATCCACTGCCAAATAAAATGTATGTATAGACTCAGTTGTTCAGACTCGTATTGAAATTGAAAAATGTGCCCCGCCAGAGATTTGTAATGTCAAAAAATGATAGCTGTCAAAATTCTACGAAATTAAAAATAAGAGTATAGATATATCTATAGTTAGATATGGTAGATTTGTGGACCTCGTTTTTATGTCAGTCAATGCTGTGTCACGCAGTCGGAGGCATATTACAAATACGTTAATCAATTTAATAGCTACTGTAAATGGCGATTCAACTTCCGATTAGTTTCCTTATTTTCTACTTGAGTTATGTCAAGTGTCAAGTCATATTTAAGTAAATCTCCGTGGTTTGATTCGCGAGTCACTGTGTGTGTGAAAAAACTAAGGTTCCTTCAAGAAAAGAGCGTACAAATTCTTGATCAAATCGCTGGCAACCCACTCGCGAGCCCTCTGGCATTGAGTGTCCATGGGCGGCGGCATCACTTAACATCACAACAACATGAGCCTGCCTGTTTGCCCCATGTTTAATTTTTATTGAACTAAGTCCGAGGGTCCAGAGTTTTATTTCTAGTTCAGACAGGTTACACAGATTACTATAACCAATAATACAGTGAATCTAAGATATTAGCACCGAGTGGAATTAATATTGTCATGAAGACTATGCTATATATCTATGTTATTTAGATCTGTGTCGCAAGATACAAGGAGGTCGAGGTCTCGAATATTTGTTTCCTTCAAATCTTTAGTATTCCTCGCGCGGCGCCTGCGACCCTCCACAATATTACGTGTTGTTTATTACCAATTTCTTAGCACCTATGTATTAAACAATCGGTGGCGTGGCCGAGGTTAGCTCTAGATATTTCTTCCGAGCCTCATTGACGTCAGTTGTGCAAGAGCTACATTGATGATAAATAAAGATACGTTTGAGTATTGTTAGAGTTTTCGATAGAAAATTATTTAATGGTTTATTATTATTATTATGTTTAATTTATGAGGGTATCGAAGACATCGTAGAAAGACAGCCTAGACAACTGCGATTGAGAATAAATACTAATACTAAGAACACGTTAGGAAAACATTATATCGCATGTATGTATATGAAAATTAATACAACAACGACTTAGGGTCGAGATGAGTCGACATTTTCATGAAAGGCACCTACAAAACAGTCGTGCGGGTACAAAAATGGCGCTATCTCGATTTTAACAGGTGATCGTGCCTGCCATTTTCCTTTGTCGGATTTTTTTTTTACATTATATTTCAGGAAAACACACAGATAATGAATAATATAGTAATGAGCAGTGTTCACAAATTAGTGACATTTTAAGTTAAATTAAAAGATATAAGAAAATTAAACTATGCCAAAATTTCGACGTTGGTCAAGTGGTTTTAGCATGTGACTCTGATTCCCGAGTTCGTAGGTTCGATCATCGGCTGTGCACACACCAATCACTCTCATCACCCTCGAGGGTTGAAGGAAAACATCCTGAGGCCACAAAAGTCGTGACGGCGGTGTGTGGCGGGCACAGATGGCTGATCGCTGTATACTATTCTATTATGAAAAATAAAATATAACAAAAATTTGAGGCCCAGAACTCAATAGGTTGGAGCACGGTTTTCTGGTAAAATTAAATTATATATAGAGCTAAAACTACCAATTCCTAATATATGTATTGGAAGATGATGCCACCTCAAAAAGAGAGATGTCAAGAAGTACTTGGAGAAGCGGGAAGACTTTGATTTTGTATTAGTAGTAGTTTTAAATTCTAAGTATTATTTGTTGTTTTTAAATGTCAAATTTCAGTTTGCTTTAGTTTTATTCTTTTGTTTTTTTTAAATGTATCTTTATCTATTAATGCACTTGCTTGTTTCCTGTTTTTTATACATAAATTGTTTATCTATGTAATCTGTTTTGGCTTTCTGTATTGTCTTAGTATTTTGTATTATAATATGTATAAGTATAAGCTGTTAGATTACTTATAATTAAATAAATAAATAAGATTCGGTGTTACCTCCTTTATACCGTCTACAAAAAAACTGAGAAGGTTGTCAATTTGATTTGTAATTTAATTTCTTACTCGATGTACTTTATGTTCCCGAAGACAAGGCTACGTTGAAATGATTTATTATTATTTCGGCGAAGTTAAGGACATAATCACTCAGAATGTCGAAATCAATAATAAAGGACGGCGTTTTGTTCTGCATACGAAACGAGAGTCGCCAACAAACAACAAACAGTCACAGATTAAAGCAAACAGTGCGCAGAAATGACACTGATCATCTGATGGTTTGAAGATTTAGTTACAAAAATATTTTCAAGATTCATAGTAGAGCGTGTAATAGATAGCCAATTAATATATTTTTACACAGGAGATATTACATAACATTGTAAGTGCATTATCTTTCTCGACTATATGGTGGCTATATTTAATTTAAAAATATAAAAAAAAACTCTGTACAGAATGTATGAAAAACACAGAAATGTTAATGTAGACAACATACAATGCGCAGAGGTGATGAGAACTTGGAGAAACTGATTGTGCTTGGTAACGCAGGAGCCGTGGATCACGTGGCCGTTGAAAGAGATGGACTGATCAAGTAACAGACTCCTCGTCTTCAAAACTATACCCCGTTTAAGAGAGGCGCTGGCCACAGATGGAGACAGTCTGCTCCAGAGGTTTCCTTGCTGATCCACGACGTTCAGACATGAGCTACAGACTGAATAGAGAGAGAGAATGTCCACAACATTGGTTTGTGACTCAGTTTCCGCACCAATACGTACGTTGTCAATATTAAACCATCAAATTTGTATTCAATACATGATAAAGGCTTTGCTTACTATCTTATTGTTTGGATTAATCTGTGTAAGTGTGACAATGGTTTTCCCTTGATAAGATATGCAAATAATAATTATGTATTGTAATTTCACTTACGAGGATAATGAGAAGGGTCAATGATGTTAGTATCGCAATTTTAAAGGAAAAATAAATACGCTTAGTGACCTAGACCTAGACATGGAATCAGGGCTGTAAAGGCGAGAAATGTAAATTGTAATTATCTTAACGTATAGAAAAGAGCATATAACGTGTAAATTGTGTGTATTGTATTATATGCTGCAGTGTTTTGTTATCTTTTATCCACCTTTCTATATTGTCTGGAAGAAATATATTGTGAGGAATAAGGCCGCTCGCTGCCTCCCTACTGAACTCTTAAAGCATCAGAGTGTTTAAAAATCATTATGAGTCAACGATATAACCACTGGACCAACGGAAGTTTAAATTATACTTTCTCGCGTTTATTTATATGCCAAGTTACATGAGAACGATAAAGACAAAATTCAATAGAAATATAGGAATAGAAACAGTCGTTGTTGAAGAGTTTCAAATTTCAAATTAAGTTTTCATGCATAAACACATAAATTACATAAGTAAATACTACTAACTAACAAAGAAAAAATGAAACTCAAGCAAATAGCAAAAAAAGTACGTAAAAATTAATTAAGTTTCTCATAGTCAAGTCGTATTTAAACGCTTTAATATACTATTCTCGGGAATACAGATCCGTAGAAAGAAGGTGTGGTATTTTTTTTTTTGGTGCCTCTCCATTACTGGATGTTGACCGTCAGTCTCGTGAAGCGTCTCTTGTTCTATGCTAAATGCCACATTACCACTTACGTTACGAATTTTTCTACCAACACGCCGTTTATCCTTTATTTTACGCATTATAATTCGTTGAAGGAGGTGGTAGCGGTCATGGCAACTTCCCATTGTTCTGCATAAGTTTTTTCGACATTCCAACGCGATTGAGAACTTTCTCGTTAGAGACTTTTTTTTAAATATTCCCTTCCACATCCCGACTGCCTCGTGATAGAGAGTGGAACTCGCTCCTGTGCATACCCACAAGAAACCACCAGCAATCGCCAGAGGCAGACACGGGATAAACTTGTCCTTGACGCAAACGAGCTTCCTATACCAGTCCCACCACTGGTTCAAAGGTTTCAGTGGCTTGTGGAGTCTTGTATGTACAGATATGACGTCATCGTGATAAATGCAGCCATAGTAAAAATTCTGGAATTTAAATAATTGTAGTTTTATTGTCACAACCCTGCCGTACTAGGCATGCGGTCGCACTTGAACGCCGACCCTGGGCAGTGTCATAGACGCACTGCGATATTTCGATAAACAATATACTATTAGGCCCTATATGGAGACGGTAGTGCGAATATTATCCCATTTCGTCCGCATATGGCGTTGTTATCGTGCGTGCGCACTGCTAAGTTGCTTAATTAATTAACTAAATCTTAGTATCAGAGACGATACTAGGATGGATACTGTATGTCAAAATTACGTTTAACACAGTGGTACATAGCTGGTTCCTCCTTAATCACTGAACTGTTATTATCAGATTATAAAATTACTCAATTCGACCTAGGGTCATTCAAGAAAAGAGCAACTCACTGCCTGGCATTGACAGTGTCCATTGGCGGTGGTATCACTTAACATCAGCTGAGCCTCCTGCCCGTTTGACCCCTGTTCTACAAAAAAAATATTTTATTCAGTCAATCAGTGATGGCTCAGTAGCTATTAGCTTCAGGGTGTGACTCTCATCCATGTGGTCGTAGTGAAGCAAAACATTGTAAGGACTCAAAATGTCGATGGCGAGTCAGGCACAGAATGCTGATCACCTTGCCTATAAGTAATGATCATGCAATAGATACAGAAATCTCAGGTCTGGGCCTAAGATTTCTGTATCTATCTCTATATATCTGTATAGCTATGTAATTTGATTGAAGATGAAACCGATTTTAAATAGGCCGGCAACGTACTCACGAGTCCTGCCCGTTTGCCCCTGTTCTATAAAAAAATGAAATGTTACCGGTTTGTTACGGTTCCATGATGCCCAAGAATCAACCTACTACAATTTAAAGAATGGTTTTATATTAGTACTAATTTTTAGGTTAATTAGCAAAAAAGATTAAAATGCGAATCACTACATAGTATAAAACAAAGTCGCTTTCTCTGTCCCTGTGTCCCTTTTTATGCTTAAATCTTTGAAACTACGCAACGGATTTTGATGCGGTGTTTTTTAATAGATAGAGTGATTCAAGAGGAAGGTTCATATGTATAATAACATCCATTAAATAGTGGAGAAGTACTGTTATTTTTGAGGTTTCTAATGTGATGTCGTAAATAATTACATTTTTTCCGCTTACATTGCAAACGCAGGCTGAACCCTACGAGTTTTATCAAAATAATGTACTAAGTATTGTACACATTGAAAAGGTCTACAGAAAAGTCCCTGATGGTAATATGTCTATCTCTTAATATAACCCACATTAACTTTTTTTTGTCATTTACTTTTTACGACAAATAATGGCTAATTTTCGAAGCGATTTTAACCAATACAGCATTAATCCTTAACCAATTAAATACCTTGAATACATTGTTCATTTAATATAGATCTATACAGCCCATTACAGCTTATTTAGCAGCGATCGAATGCGTATATTATCGGAGCTTTCCAGCGACGGAAATAACAATACATAATAAAAACCTGCTTTTCATCAGCATTGCACCCATGCGAAGCTGGGGCGGGTCACTAGTTGTATATAAAACTATTTGTCTGGTACCAATTACGAATGGTTTTTTTGTTTATAGAATCCTAACGAAAAAGCCTTTATTAAACAATGTCTTTTTAAGTGGCTAATAAATATTTTGATTAAAGAACAAATCTTTGAGAACAGAGGCTCATTTGTGCTTGCAGCTGCTCTGATTGACTCCCTTGAGTCCGTAAGAAGCTTTAGAACCGCAAATTGCTTGACAACAATCGGATGCTTATTACTATGGACTTAATGTAATACGTAAATAATAGTATGAAAAGTATTTTAGCAAACACAAATCATTATACACGCTGCTACATTCGATCATTGTAATCGGTATATAAAATTTTGTTATAGCATATAGATGTTAAATACATAGAGAGTATTTTTCGACAGTGAAAGTCTGGCTCAAACCCATTCCTATTCGGGGCCATTCCCCATTCCTATACACCGACATATCACTTCTCTGATGAAGAATCATGGTGATAATTTATAATTAAGTAAATGTGGCTTTTATGAAATATTTATTACGAATTCACTTCTCATCAAGCTTAAGATAATTTAAGTTTCATCTATTATTTATTAAATTTAATTATAAAGATATCCTGATTGCATATTTGTCTGTTAATAAATAAAAAATAATTTTGCTCTATACTAGCAGATCTAAGTTGGCGGATGCAGACGAAATACCCCTTAAATGTGCCTGTGTTAACCTGCAAAGTGACTAATTTTCGGATAACTTAATCAAAATATTAAGAAGATTCAGATTCGCTACTGAAAGATTTTTGCAATAAAATACGTCTCACCCACTGCAACTAGAGCGTAGAGGAGGCGACGGGCCTAGGGATTTAAATATATAAAAATTAAAAAAATTATATATATTGTTGTTCTTAGTATAACATTATAAGAATTAATATGACATTTTCATGCGTATTTGTATATGACTGATTGCGCGGATTTTCATAATTAATACATCTTATTGAACCACTATCTTGGCAAATAAACGATTTCATTTTATTTGCCTCCTACAAAGTAATTTTTAAGAAAATAAAATAAAAATTTGTAAGGACACACTGCAAACATCATCATCAAAACGATGAAGATGTTAAGTGTGACGATGAACGATGAATTACATGCTAGATATGATCGGAAACCGTTCAACGAAAGAAATGTATTGCAATTTAAAACGAATCAACAATGGAAAAATTTAGTTTAACGTACTTAGTACACTTTTACGATACCCAACGTCGCATTTAGTGATAGTTAGAAATACTATTAAATTACCATAACATGACTAGTACGTAGGTCACGAATCACGATGTTTTTATTACTTCAAATATTACATCAAGCGGCTAACAGCTACTTGTTACTTTAAAATTGTCTTATCGAATTTTCCGATAAAAAGTAATTAGCGACAGATTCGGAAATTATATAACGTAACCTAGAGGAAAGATGGATCGTGGTCACTATGATAACGCGAGATGAGTGATAGCGTGGCCTTACTGTTATCAGGTGGTAGGAATCTTCGATAGTGCACGTCTCTCTGCTACCATTCGCACAGAAGCCTTCTTAGGCAGCACGCGAACGTCGGCCGCTGCCCGCGCGCATAGTTGCATAACAGGATATAATGCGAAAATAGAACGTAGTGTTTTAATCTGGACAATAGTGAAGTGATTTTATTACAATGGGTGAGTGGAGTGATCAATTATTAATATTATATTTGTGCGTATGCGCAACGGATAACGTGAAACTATACGGTTGCCAATCAATATGACAGTCTTTGCGCTTGAAGATCCAAGATCATTCTTTGTTGTATAGAATTGGCTTTTTGGATAGAATTCGTTTGACGATCTATTGTTTTTTACTCTACGTGTTTGACAGGTGCCAATGAGTGAAGATTTTAGCGAATTAACTTTTAAAATTAAGTTTATATTTTCATTTAAACTGGACTTAAAGAAACTTTAGAAGTTTTGATTGCGTTAATTAATTAAATAATTCATAATAAATAGACAACAGATTTAGCAGTTTCTATAATATTTTTTAGATGTTTATGGTAATACGATAATAAATATGAACAGAAATGATATTATTACTCTTATCTTCTCTCTATTATTCTCTTCCTATTTACTTGAAATATTAGTTGAAAAAAGTATTACGTTTATTAGAATTAGAAACCAGAAACGCATTGAGTCTATGACACCATATTAATGGGACCTTTTGCGAATCGCGTTCAACCATCAATTTAAAAAAAATACAATTTGATTGTAGTATTTAATTATATTGGCGCGTATATGTTTTGAATTCTCGTGAATCATTTTATGGCTATTTATTACTGTACACGGTTTAAAAAAAAATTAAATGTAACTCTTAGTTATATTCAATTATACAGAGTGTTGCGTAATGAATGGATAACCTGCGGGTAGATGTAGTGGCGGTTGAGAAAAATATGTTTGAGTATTAATTAACTGTAAAAATAGGAAATAAGGACTATAAATAAATAAATGTTTTAGTCCATCAGTTTTCGCGAGATCTGAAATCATTTTTGAAAATAATAAAAAATTACACCAATAACTTATGGGAATATTTTATTTTTTAACGAATTTTTAGTTTATGAGAATTAAAAATTCCTTTAAAAATTCCTCCAGAACTGTATAAGATATAATATTATATTTATCTTAAATCTATTCAATGGTCATTAATTTATTTTACACGGGGTATGAAGATCATCTTTGATCTATGAAGATCAGCTTTTTTATTGTTGGTACGAAAATCACTGTATGTAATGAAATAACTGATTTAATTGACTGCCAATGGTCAAGCGATAAAAATACTTGAATATGGCGCGCCCGCGTTCACTAGTCGTTCGTCGAGTTTAATAACTTAATAATTACGTTGTTGATACTTTTTTGTATGATTTAATTTTTTTTTAATAAACTCAAATTATATTTTTTCATATCCTACAATATGCAGTGGCGGGATTACAAGATTTAAAAAAGCCTAGACCTCATCTTAAATAATAATAAGACAATTAAGAAAAGTAGACAAGCCATATTTTTATTAAATCTACGTCATTATTTATTTTCCGTTTCATTGTATGCTTTGCGTGTACGGATGGGTGATTCATAGACAACGAGTACGTTGCCAACTTGATTCTGTCATTATCAAACCTTAAAAACCCTCCCATAATTAAGTCCCGTGCCTAGTATAAATATATATTATTGATCAGTCCACAAGTCGAACGCTAACTGTTCCAAAAAACAGAACACTCCTCCCTCAAAGGCCAGCAACGCTCCGACCACAACGGGTGGCCATGGGCTGCAATGAATGCCTGTTTTGGACGTGCCGCTTGTTTTCACCTGTGTGCTATAGGCGAAAATATGTAGTACATTTAACTTTTGTAAAACTTCCTTTACAAATTCAAATGCGATAAAAACGCGATAAGTTGACGAGGCAGGCTATCGCTTTGCTGAAAAGCACTTGAAACATTATGTAAATAATGAAATAAGTTTTCCTTTAATTTTATTTGAATACATTATATTTCAATTTTCAACGAATTTTTTGCGCAGGATATTTTCGTCGTTTTTCTATCATTCAATTTTATTACGTTTTTCGCGGTTTTAGTAAAAAATCTTATATTATTATATTATATTGTGAGATGTTCCCAAATATGCCCTCGACATAGCAATGTCAGAACTTAATAAATAATTTTATCTGCGTGCACATATCAACAATTTTATGGCGGTGAAATCCTTCATCTAATTTTCACGAAAAAAAATTGATTTATCATACAAATGTTACGTGTGATAAGATAATGAGTGTGACAATTTAATCATGTGTGCACAGGTTATGTACTGTCGCTTATATAGTTTATTTATAGATTTAAGTAAAAAAATATGTCTAGCCTGCGTGCTGTTTAGTCGTGTTCAAACAGCTTTTGCATGCGATTTAAATCCTTGATGGCGAAGCTATTTAGATAAAACCTCTTTACGGGTTTAAAAAAAACATAATTCGGATGAAAATGAACGAAAATAACGGATGTTGTCAGCTATAATAATTATTTTGGAATCAAACTCTGCTAAAAGCTATCTAATTAAACATCATGATGTCTTATAATAAATCAAAATTTAAATATTAGATTACATGTAGAAGTTTTGAAAAAGGAAATTCTTCATAACATGATTTATTTAAATCCTAAAGCATAGGTACATGTTTGCTTAAAATATACAAGAAAATATGACTTCGCAAATTTTACACACACAAAGGATTAGACAGAAGCAAATAGCAATACTAAAACTAAATAGAAACTTAAACCTTATTAAGAGTGTGATGTACAAATATAATTAATGTTAGTAATTAATATTTAATATACGAATAATAATAAATATAGAAATAAAAAAAAAGATGCTCCAGATGTTTTTGTATGGATATATACAAATACTATAATACACTTTGTTTGAAGCTGGGTAACGACTGGCTTTAATTATTTAAAATATTATGATCTTATAACTAAGATAACATCAGGGGTAGTGGGGTTGCAAGACTGGATTAACAAAAAACTAACTTGAATATGGATGATTGTGGTAAAACCAAGGGGCTCATTTTGGCTTCAAGTGTGCGAAGATTGTTAATATTTGTTTACGCTTTATATATATATGTGTGTGTACCTTAACTTATTATCTTCTAACATGAATTCTTACTAGATATTAAAGGTATCCCTTACGCATTCCCTAGGTCTATAAACAGCAAAAATTTCTAAATTCCTTCTGCAAAAACCAACCCAGGAGTTCAGGCTCCTCTCTTGCGAATTCTTCGCGATTTTTACCGATTGGACAGTGCTTCCAGGGCTGAATATTATATTCGGTAGTGGGCTGATCGGTTTTATAGAATGCATTGTTATCTATCCTATCCTATCTCGAACCCAATTCGCTGTTTTGCTATGATTTTTTTTCTTTTCTGCTTTACCAAAATTTTTTGGTAATTCTATTGTATATTTATTTTATCTTGTATGTTTACTTAAATTGTCATACATTTTAGATGGAAGATTTTTTAAAATATTGCGTAGATGTAGTATGTATGATGTAGTAAACTAAAATAAATAAATAATTTTAGGTAACATAACGCACCTCGCAACAATTAAAATTATGCACTTTCATATTTAGATTACCCAAAGACAATTAGATCTGAACAATGCATTGAGAAAAGTCAAGTCAAGAAAATATGGAGGAGGCTTTATGCCCATATATTTACCCTAAAAGGGGTCATACAGAACTCAACCACAAACAAACTGACTTAATTGTTTACAACCTACGACCAATTCTTATATGCATTTATTAAAGCTCTAATAATAATAACCAAATAGTCAGCTATGCAAATGTTTGTGTATCCTACGCCCACTGTGTTCAGTAGCATTACTTCTAAACATTCTAAGAAGAGATCATGTTTAATTAATAACTAATCAGCATTAAGCTATGCAGTATTATATATATATATTTGTTATCGTATTAAATTACCAATTAGTGGTAATTCGTTTAGTGGGACCTATCGAAACCTAAACATGTGAATAGTAACTCATATGGGAATTTAGTAATTAAACAAAATGGTTAAGCGTGTCATCATATTTGGGGCAACTTCGATAGATGTAGATCCTATACAAAAAAATTACTTGTGTGACTGTTATGTCTGTGTACTCACAATATCTGTGAATAATATATTTTGTGATTCAAGTGTCCTCTTTTAGTTTAGATTTTGTTTGTGTTTGAGTTTTGTCCAACTATATGTATTATGTATTTTGCATTTCTTGCTTATCTTTTTTTTCCACAGTGAATGCCTGGAAGAAATCGCTCGAAAGCGATAAGGCCGCCAGTTGCCCTTTACGTTTAAATATGTAATTGTAATCATGTTTCAATAACGAAGTGTTAATGAATAAAAATAATTTAAATAATAAATACATATATCTTATGTCAACCAAGTATGGCAGGGGGCATTCCCCGTAGAAACCCAACCTGAGCTCTTAATTTTATTCCAGCTTCCCTCAGGTCTCGCAATGATGCTTTGTTGCCAGGTCTGTTTTAGATGGCCACGATTCCTTTTGCCTTGAGGATTCTTGTCAATGTAAAATAAAAAAAAATCAGTGGCGCTACAACCTCTTTATGTCTCAGATTTCTGAATCTGTTTCATGGTCATTTTTAAATCTAATAGGCGAGTAGGTGATCAGCCTTCAGTGCCTGACACACGTCCACTTTTTGGGTCTAAGACATGTCAGTTTCATCACGATGTTTTCCTTCACCGTTCGAGCAAATTCTCTAAACTCTCATCCGTGAGGTCGTAGGTTCGATCCCCGGCTGTGCACCAATGGACTTTCTTTATATTTGCGCTGTAAACATTTGCTCGGTGAAAAACGGTGAAGGAAAACAATTTGAGAAAACCGGCTTACCCTATACCCAAAAAATTGACGCCGTGCGTCAGGCACAGGAGTCTAATCACCAGGATCATGAAACAGGTACAGAAATCTAAGGCCCATACCTTATGCAACATAAGAATTCAATAGGTTTATTAAAAATCTAACAAAAAACATAATATCATATAGCCGAAAAAAATCTAAATAAGGAAATATACCCAACCACCAGACCAGGGTATTCAGCCAGTGTGCGAGGTAACTATAACATTGATAGATTTAATAAAAACAAAGAGATACAGATTAGTATCATAGTTGCATTCTAGAACATATACACAATATACTTACTTCAGTAAACAGCATCTTATCTAAAACAATAGAATATTTCATTCATAAAATTATGAGGGTAGATTATCCTTCGCAAAATAAGGTCAGTGCAGCGCCCTCATAGTTGAATGCATTCAACTGCACACCATTTCCGCCTCAATCACGGTCAGACAAGACTTAAAGTAGCGTATGAGGAAAATACTATAATTTAAGATGCATTACTAGATATAATTCAGTGTTATTGCGGATTGTAAAAAGAGCGTGTGTGTCAAAAATGATTGTTGAACAGCATTTGACTGTAACGAGAACCTTACGTCCGGTTTTGTCAGTTAAGTGTTTTATTTTATATGGGATCGCGGTTTAGTAATGAAATTGTAGCGTATGCGCAGTGCGCAGGTGCATAAAACGATAAATAATCATCGCGCGATCTCTGTTGGCGTCGCCAAATATTGTGTCGTAATGAAAGTGATGTGATAATTCTCTTTACAGGTTTAGATTTCTTGGAACATGGAGCGGACTTCGAAGCTGCTATTTCGGCGACTGGTATGTTATTTATTAATATTTCAAGAAAATATATATTGTTTTATGATTTCATATTGTTAGTATATAATAATTGTATTAGGTCTAATAGTGTGTTCTTAGTTGAATGAAATTGTAGAAATAATTAATATTTTTATTGTATGCTATCAATATGTTGGATTTTAAAATGGTAGGTATCACGTATAAGGTATCTAAAAATGAATGCCATCCTAAACTTCTAAGTAGCTATAGTCTTATTTCCGTATGACAATCTTTATAATAATTTAATTTATGTTTTGGATAATTTCTGAGTTTAATTAAAAAGCGGTTTATTTTTATTAATTACGTTGTATTTGGAGCTATTTTAATTACTTCTAGTAGTAGTACTTCCAAGAAAAACTTAGAAGACTTTTATCATTAACTAAATAAATAGTCCATGTTTCAAAGTAATTTAATTCCAATTTGCAGGCTTTGGTCGATTCCACTTCTGTCTCCTCGCCATCACCGGACTGATTTACGCTGACACTGCTATTGGTATCACGATTGTGTCTTTCGTGTTGCCGGCAGCGACATGTGACTTTAAAATGACATCTTCTGATAAAGGGTGGTTGACGGCTGCCCCTATGTTGGGTAAGTTTATGTCAGACAGCCTTTATGTTTAAAATTATAAAAATACCAGCGAGCTTTGTAACCAATAATTATTTTAGTGTTCTTTGGATTCTAGCATAGTTTGCCAACAACATAGAATTTGAGATTATTTTGAGGATATTTCACTAAAAAGACTCCATTAACATTTCTAACTATGAAGAATTCTATTCTAATAAACAATAAATATACCCGTCAATGTATTGCTCGAAAGTTTGATTAGGCGTTTTAAATTATTAGAAGTCAACAAATATGTTGACTTTTTATATTATGTATTTATACATAATATATTCTTATATAATTACTAGCTACCCCCGTGAACTTCGTTTCTTCATAATGCCTAGCCTACCTCTTTAGTACATACCAACAAGGAACATTTTGCTATGCAGAGATTGTTCGGTTTTCCGGAATGAAAACTTTTTTGGTTGCTCTGTGAATTTTTCTCTATATGAACCTCAGAGTTCATGCCATAAGCTTTTAATTAACAAATAAAAAATAGGGGTCAATTGTAGAGGGGTGAAAATTAAGGGTTGTATGAATTTTTGTATTCCGTATCATAAAAAACAAAAACAAAAAATTGTCCTAAGATAGACACCGATTCTCAGACCTACTGAAGAAGTATGGTAACTATTTCGACACGAGAATTTAATAAACATAGAGATATAATTATTATTACCCAAAAAATACGGCATTGAGAGGAAAATTACAGCTACAATATTATGTGAACTAGATACTAAAATATAAATTCAATTACAATCCTAGAAGCTTGCAGGTTCTAAATATTCTTTTCTTATAGGTATGGTCATCGGTTCCTACTTCTGGGGATGTCTGGCTGATACCAAAGGTCGTAAGGTTGTACTGGTCTCCACACTTCTGTTGGATGGCTTCGTTGGCATCTTATCGTCATTTGTCCAGATTCTACCCATCTTCATGGCTTGTAGATTCATTAACGGATTTGCGTAAGTTCTGTTCTTTGTTTTGTAAAAATTATTATTATAAATTACACATATCACAAATAAGAATTATGTAGCAGATGAATTTTAATAATTAATGGCCGTTACTATTTAAGTACTGTCTTTGGTTCCCCATCGGAATTAAACGTTAATATGTAAAAGATTTGATTATTAACAAATCAACTTCTATATATTTTTTTTGATTCGGCCAATTATTTGACCTGCGACGGGATTTCTTATTCTATAACTGTATTTTGTATTACAGCGTCGCTGGCGCAATGGGTATCTGTTTCCCATACTTGGGCGAGTTCCAGGCTACCAAATACCGTGAGAAAATCCTGTGCTGGATGGAAATGTTCTGGACACTCGGTGTCATCTTGCTACCACGTAAGTGAATTCTTGAAAGTAATTATCATTAATTTGCAAGCAGTTGCAGCAGTTGGCCTAGTGGCTGGAGCGTGCGACCCTCTAGCCTAAGGTTATGCGTTCGTGTCACGGCTGGGCACCTTTTCTTTTTATGAGCGGAATTTAAAAATTAAGACATTTAATTAACAATAACCTTGGATGTTTATATTATATTATCATATGATATAATATAGATTAATCATGTATATTTATGGAGATTGATATAACAAGTAAATGCTAACAATAACGAATCCACAGTAGACTATTGTGGAAGAAGGAAGTGCTGCTCTTCCTGCAACCTAAAGAAAGAAAGAAAATCTTTATTGTGCACAATAATAGGACATTTGATAGAATAATGTGCACTAGCGTGGGGGCTTGTGTTGGCACAAGGATTAGGTATATGTTGCGCAGTATCTTAGTTTGACTTCCAAGAAGAAGAAGAAACAAAAGCAAACGAGCAGAAATATCTATATTAAAAACTATGGTGAGATTTTACCTAGGTGTATAAGTGTAAGATATTTTATCTTAACTTATAGAAGCCACAAGTCATATGCGGTCAGCGATCTTCGTATATTAGTAGTGGTTTATCCCGTAATTCATATTTCTGTGCAAGTATAGTACCTACCTGTCGCTGCCAGCCATCTCATCGTTTTGTCATATTACCTGTACAAAGCTAACATGATGATCCTCATGACAGTACTATTGAGGAAGGCTCCCCGAAGGCCGGGGAGGAGCTAAGGTCCAGATTATATTATTGTTGTTGATTGTGGCTTTAACGCAATTCAGGGTTTGACCTCATCGTAGTTATTGTAGCCGTAGACTACAGTTGTGGCTGCATTATAATAGTTTAGTATTTTACTCATATCACATTCCAGTTTTCGCCTGGGCTATCATCCCGATACAAGGCATCAGGATGGAAGCAAGTGGCTTCTCGTACGACTCATGGAACTGGTTCGTGGCTGCTTGCGCCGTGCCGTCTCTCCTTCTCGGGTTCTGGCTTATGACGTTCCCCGAAAGTCCCAAGTTTATGATGGAGTGCGGTGACTACGATGACGCGCTCGCATGCCTGAAGACCGTGTACAAGCAGAACACTGGCGATGACCCCGACAACTATCCGGTAAGGTTTTGGGAATTGGATTTCAAAACTTCTATAAAAATATATGAATAATCATAAAAATAAGTAGTATCACAGCTATGGAGGAATAATTTCGCTTACCAATAACAATAGTATGGTGAAAGAAAATCTCCAAAGGAATACTGTTAAAGTTTAAAAGGCTAGTCCGAAGTACGAAGCCAGTATGTCTAAGACGATTTGAACTTAGAAAGTCATAATCTCAGTGACTAATTCTGTGTTATAAGACTCACAGAAGGTTCGCCAGATGTTTGACTAAACACTCTAACTAATTAATATCGTCGGCAATTAGCACTGACTTTTCCTATTTTGATTGCTTGCCGTCCACTCTTTTGTTCTTGGTACTACCCCATTTATTTTTAGTAATGGTTAATTATCTAGGCATGCCGACAATGCAAATCTAATCTAAAGATTGCACAGTTCCCAGGTTAAATTTAGTTTGTTATTTTTTAAACCATTTGAAACATTATAAATTTATCTGTTTAATAAGTTTTAAAAAAGACCCAACACAACTTTTATATGTTTGTTTCATTCTAGAAAATAATGTCCAGTGTCGCAGTGTAAATTTTTGTGCTTTTTTAAGATTTTTTTTAAATTAAAATTGAATTAGCGTTTAAGATACGCGTTACTATGGTTTATACCCATCTCTTCCCAGATCAAAAGCCTCAAGGAGAAGCAACGCACGATATCGGTGGCATCTCAGAGCTCTCAGAAATCCGTGCGATCGCTTAGTATGCGCAAGCCCAAGGATCTAAAACGATTGTTCAGTGAAATCTGGGCTCAGACGAAGGCGCTATGCAGACCTCCCTACCTCAAATACACGATACTCACTTGTCTCATCCAGTTTGGCTTAACGACTAGGTAACATATGATTTATATTAATCATCCAATGTATAATACATTGTTTGACTTTGAAGATTGAACTTTTATGTCTAGAACTTTCTAATAATTATCCTGTATTATTCAAATCTTATATTTAACAAAAATAAATATAAATATAATTTTAACTTCTCTAAGATTCTCTTCTCTAAGTCCGGAGAGGGCATCTTCCAACTTTTTCCACCCTAATTTGTGTCTTCGTCATCCAATTACTTCCTGCTACCCTTTCGATCCCGTCGGCCCATTGATCTATAGTCCATTGGTCCATTGTATTGTGTTGTCTTTAATGTCCATGTGTTACATGACCAGCCCATTGCGATTTTAATTTCAAAGCTTGCTTTAGATTTAATTATAACAAATCGTTGTTTGATAGCAGTGCAGACATGTTTAAAGATGGTGGAAGAAACCGTATATAACTTGAGATTTAATTTTGTTTTTCTACCAGCTACTACACCCTAATGATCTGGTTCCCCGAGTTGTTCAATCGTTACGAAGAATTCGAACATCGTTTCCCAAACACCTCTGCGTCTGTGTGTCAAGTTGCTGGAGTTGTCGTCAACGACGATTCCGCCGATCCTTTCGACTGCGAGAAAATCATCGATCAGAATGTGTACATGCACACATTGATCGTCGGTCTGGCCTGCATTCCCACATCTTTGTGGCTTCCACTCTGCGTACACAAGCTTGGTGCCAAGTTCTTCTTGAGTAAGTATACCAGTAGTTTTATATTATTGGACAGTTTCAAACAAAGCTGTTGAAAATGTGTATAGCTTATTACTATAGTCATAACTTTATTCTAATAATTTGTTCTGGAACATTCATAAAGCTAATATAACTTTATAAAAATATCTATCTGCTAAAATTATATCTTATATTTTTTAATAAAAAAAAATATTCTTAATTAATTAATTTTTCCAGTCTTCTCGCTGAGTTGCGCTGGTGCCGTCACAGTTGGTCTCCTCTTCATCGAGAACTCAACTCAAAACTTGGTGCTATCCTGTATCTTTGAAGCCCTCACCTCGCTCGCTATCAGTCTTGTGTTCTGTGTGCTGGTAGATCTGTTCCCTACAAACCTCAGGTCAGTTTTAGTGTAATACTTTATGCAGGGGGCATAAGATAGATACATAATTTTAAATATTTGTCTTTAGTCGCACTTTTCATTTTTGAAAGTCATGTTAAAAATTAAAATTGTGTGGCGTATTTTTTTTTATATAATTAAATATTAAATTGTTCCCTTAGGAATCACTAGAAAATTGTTAACACACACAGTTTATCCATTTCCTCCATTAACAATCAATCAATCAACACCCTGTATGGCGTGGACCCTACGTTGTGAAATACTGAGTAAAAGCATTTTATATGATTCATTTTTAATTAATTATTCAACACAATTTTATAAGCGGCTTAAAATATGTACTTAGATGTTGGTACTTCGTTTGATTTGGGTGTTGTACCTGGCTGCCCCAGTAGCAATTATTATTCACGCACTTAGGCAAATTTGGGTATTTATGTTTATTAAGCATATCACGTATAGTGACTGACTTAAAAATATTTCTAGGGTAATGGCAGCAGCTTTATCACTGACTGCGGGACGAGGTGGCGGTCTCATGGGTAACTTATCGTTTGGATACCTAATCGACATCAATTGTGTTGTGCCTATAGTGGCGTTTGCGGCGTTCTTATTCAGTAAGTATCTTAATGTTTTGGTTGGGTATATAAAATTTGATTAATCATAAACAGTCTTTCTTATACCAAGTACAGATATGACAACTGTTTCTTAGAACACATAGAAATTCATACTAATTCTTTAATATTCGAAATACAAACAAAGTTATAATCTGTGAAATTATCATTAATCGACATTAACTTTTGACATGAGATTTTGGAACTTTTTTATTCTACATCGAAATCGCGGGTCCACAGACGTAACATAGTCTAACATTATTTTTTCAGTCGCCGCAGCCCTTTGCTTCCTCTTGCCAAAGACAGGACAGGAGGCCCTCGACTAGACGAGTTACAATAGCTAGCTTAGATCAGTGGTACTCAACCTTTCCTCGAATACCTCAGCCTAAAGGCTAAACTGAGGGTTGGTCAAGCTGAATTCACTTCGCCGTTTTTAGACATTTCGTCAACTTGGTTGAGTATGTCCTTAGATACTTGTACATATTAGAATGTAAATAACGGAATAAGTAATAACGTCCCGGGATCGGCGCATTCTGTGATTCAGTACAATTTATTGAAATACAGATTATTGTAAGATTGAACAACAGTATTTTAGTGTTGACTTTGTAATATAATGTCCTTAAATTATTACTATATTTATTATTAAAGGTTAATTCGCCTATTAAATAATTGTTTTATTTTTAAAACTTAATGCATTAATTAATGCATACAGTAACTCGCTCTTAGGCGGCCTCGCGTCGACAGCGAAGCATTGCATGTAAGCGTGGGCGGAAGCTGCGATATGTCACGCAAATACCAGGGAACTTTAAAAAACTGAAATAACCCAATTGTGTTCCTGAGTTGGCGCCGGTACTATTAGGGACTTTTCCGGTACCTATACACACTCTGCACTGTCCCGAAGAGCTGTAAGACTGCTTCAATACACTCGATCGCTATAACATACATGGAGAGGTTCTCCAAAATACTGTTACACATTACACATTATTAACGGACAGGTAATTAGAGGGCCACCGGCTGATTAGCGATTATCAGTACCTACGGCTTTCGTCGTGGTCGCTTTTCTTGTATAGCTTACACATAGATAAACAGAGGCAACGGAGAGAGTCCAAAGGAGAGGCGCGAAAACCTTCGATTGGGTATGAAGAAGAAGAATCTTTCTGGTTAATCGGAGCATCAAGGTGGCGGAGCATGGTTGGCCCCAACTTCAAGTCTGGATCCTATCCTGAACACCATTTCTTCTGCATATCAATGATATGTTGCAACTTAGCACCATACCTACTGTTGAGACGACGCACCGGAACAAACTGGTGTCGTTTTAGCCCAATTTAACCCTAAAAAGAACTACTAACGGAATACCAATAAAACCAACGAATATAAATAAACCAATAGCGTGAATTTTTTTCTCAATCTCCCTCTCAATTTTTGTCTCTATAGCGTCTCCCACCTATCGCTCCATGGCACTGTGCCTGAAGCGACATTCGCTCTCTCTTACACACTCTCTCTCTCTCTCTCTCGATCTTTCAGACTTGCTTGATCTCACTCTATGGCTATTTTCTCCTTTTCTTCAATAAAAACGTCGCACTCGTCGTAACATCGTCGTGACGCTAATATCATATTATTGCGTTTTATCCGTAAAAAAATACCATCCGGCGCCTAGTTTCACTTAAAAAAACTTCAAACAAATTTGAAAATCAGTGGGTTCGAAATATTTCATTTGATTCAATTAATCAGTGTCAACCGTCATCAGTAAGTTTCAACAAGATTGGTTTACTTACAATACTTTTTAAGAATTAGGCTCCATTTCGGGCACGATACACAAATAATATATCAAGCTAAAAATGCTTAATGTTTAATTTTTATAGTCAATAAGCTGTATGAGAATCCCAATTTAAACTTAAGACTCCTTCAGATATTCATATTTAGTCCGTAATAATGTTCACATTAATATTATTTTTATTATTATTATTGATAAATAATAATGTAAGTTTATAGAAACTTAAATATTTTCTTACATCAATCCAGAATTATGACATGTTTTGTGTTGGTACGGTTATAAAAATCTTTAATTTTAAAATGCCTAGTTACATAAAATAATTCACAACATGTTTTTAAATATTTTTATTAAACATTACATAATATTAAGATGTTACAACAAGCCTGGTAATAAGTGCATTAAATATACTCCCATGCGTTTTCAATCCTCAGTAGTTGATTCATGGAAAAAAAACATTGAACAACAAAAATAAACCTCCAGTCAAAGTAATATAGATGATTTAGAGACTTTATTTATTTGAGAGACATTTCATTTCACACTTTACTCAAAAAATTAAACAAAAAAGTGCCTTATAGGCTTAGCTTAGCACAAACAAGACATAATTAATTTATATAGGATAAATATTAGGCAGTCATCCGCATGTATATTTGGGAATAATAAATTCGAATGTTGTGAAATAATTTATTAACTTGAATTAATAAATAATGAAAATCTTTTTTTGGTACGAACAAGATCTAATCACTATTTTTTAGTTTTCTGTGCTAAAGCTAAAATGTATGTGACATTGCAATGTGTTTTTGTGAAACATTATTGGTGACCTCAACCGTATTTTAATTTTTTGTTCCCATGTTCATTTCTACATGTTCTGTTTCCAACTAAAATCTCCTGCCCTTTGCCTTATCTTTTACTGTATTATAATGAATTATCTTGTGTCATAATCAATAATAATGATTAATAATTAATTATTAGCGATTGCCTTAAAAATATAATTTGTAATAAGTGTTTAATGATTTGTCAGCACTGCAAAAAAAAATTTGTAGGTACAAACCGTTGCTCATTGTAGATATAAACAAATACATTCTGCTGAATTATTACAACACAATTAATGAATTATTAGTACACATCTTATCAATGGAAGGGAATAAAAGTTGTCATCACAGAAATAATATTCAGAAGAAAAACTTATAGTAATTAAATTAAAATTATTTAACTTACTTTAAATGTGCAGAAATTAATTAATATAACTATATAATAAAAATCTTGAAATATTTCATGCTAAAACTAATAATCACTTTAATTATAGAGGACAGAAGTTATTAATTAAATAATTAACAAATACTTTTCCATTTCCAAATGTTTTAACAAAATCTTTTAGCAACAAAATATGGTTACACTTAAATGAATCTGACAACTGTTACTTAGCATGTGCAGCACTAGGCACTTGTGGTAATCCAAACTCATCAACCGGTACACCATCCTTATTCCTGATGCTGTCTGCACCTGGTTCCTTATCAGGTGCCGCAGGTGCCTTAACCACGTCATCCAGGTATGATGTGTCATCATCAAGGGCTATTTCATCACCTAAAATTTTGTTTAAAGTACATGTAGAAATATTTCATATTTGACTCATACTTACAAAAATAAAAATTCATACTAAGAAAATAATTATCAATATAAAAACAGAATAATTTAAACTATGTAACATTACAAATATTGATTGCTGAAATCTCATTAGGGTGTGTCAGTTGGCAAGCAATGATGTACAAATTAATAATGAGATATAAAAATACCTAAAGCATCCAATTCTGCAGCCAATTCATCATCATCGATCTCCGGCATACCATATTGCCTACCAAGGGCTTCTTGAACTTCATCTGCTTGTTCTAACATATCTGCCAATTCATCATTCACATCCTGAAAATATAATATAAAAGAGGTTAAGAGTCACTGTAAATTTAAATATGAATCACATTTGGTAATTAAAATTTATAAAAATCATGTTTTTAGCATATTATGAAATCAAAAGTAATTTTGATTCTTTATAATTTAATCTAAATAAGTAAGCTTCATGTTGCTGTAAAAAATAAGTCTCTTTCTCTCTCCAATATTAAAACTGCATCTGCAAAGGAGACATTCAGAAACAAGACTTAAAAGTCTGTGTCTCATCTATGAATTTTATCAGGCAATAATAAAGAGTCTGTTCCAAGGTCAAAACTTTATAGGGAACAAAAGTTGGAATCACAGAAATAATATTCAGAAGAAAAACTTATAGTAATTAAATTAAAATTATTTAACTTACTTTAAATGTGCAGAAATTAATTAATATAACTATATAATAAAAATCTTGAAATATTTCATGCTAAAACTAATAACCACTTTAATAATAGAGGACAGAAGTTATTAATTTAATAAAGATAAAGATTACAAGACAAGGTTTTAAGTGGAGTAGGAAAAAAACCTGATAACCAACTTACATCAATAGAATCAATATTAATCTTCTTAAATTCCTTCTTCATAGACTGTACACCATCTTTCATAGCTGTAATGGTTGTATGTGTATCTTTCAATGTCTGTGTTGTATAATTTGCCTGCTCCATATTAAATGATTGTGCTCTTAAATTTTCTATTTGTTGTTCATACCTATATTATAATGAATTTTTTTTACCAAAACTGTTTCACACTCTAAGTTAATTTAAGTTAAATAACTTTCAATAGTGGCTACAAACTGTATGCACAGAATCAGTAGATGATTACATTTAGAAATAAGGGGAATTTATTATAAAAAATATATGAAACTTATGTACATACATTTTTTTTTGCTTCAAAACTCTCATTGCTTTTTGTTTGACAGAGTTTTTCGCAGGCCCTTCTCTCATTTTTGTCATTTGGTCTTTATATTTTCTCAGTTCTGCATCTAATTTATTGACTTTTTGTTCAATGCCATCTGCTCTGCTATCAACCTGCAGATTTATTAAATATTGTATGTAATTAAAGTAATAAATTTATTTAGTGTATTGCATGAATCATACAAAGCCATGTTGATAGTAGGTACTTACAGTACTGATGCAATCCGTTAAGCTGGGACCTGGGGCTTTAGGTTTTCCTCTGCCGAATATTCTATTCATCTTTAGCAAATATGTTTTTACTATCGAAAAAACAAGTAATGTTTACAAATAAAGCAAATAAAAATTCGTCTCTAAAATCTAAATGAATCTGATTTTACAAACTGAAATTACAATTTACATGTCAAAATATAGTTTGAAAATTTACATTGTTGTTTACAGATAACTACCAAATGCAGATAGTTCACACAGCATAGTAGACCTGCGTTTGCGTTTGATATAATGTATTTATTTGTTAAATTTTACTACACCTTAAATAATGTTACTTAGCAATAGCAAATGTATGTCGTAATAGACCCAGACATCAGAAGTAAAACACGAGATACAGCAATATTATATAAAATATCAATAATTTAACCAATTTTTTATAATAATTAAAGTGTATAGAACATTTTACAACTTTGGTAATATCTTCTAAACCATTAAAATAGTGGACACTGACTAGCAGTGATAAGCGGGGATACTTACCACTATACTCCTACTCCGTTTTTTGAACGGCTCCGGCGCTACGGAAAACGCAGCCTCTCCACCCTTGCTTACCAAAGCACAGGCATGAAGAGCTTTGTTACGGCGGGTAGGGGCTGCTCTTCCTCCGCGCCTCCGATTATTTATATACACTCTAGGGGTATGGGGTTTTCGGTACTTTTTGAAAATGAAATTTTGGAAATAAAATAAGTAAACACTTTATTATACTAAAATTAGCTAATACAGAATGTTGCAAACAATGAAATACAAGTACAAAAGCAATTTAGACAACAGAAAAACATGCTTAATTTTACGGATTGGTTGGCGAGCCGACTTATACTCATGGAGATAAAAAAAATATGACTTACTATTTAGATGCATATGAAGAGCTGATTAGTGCCATTAATTATGCATATAAAATAGCTTTATTCTATTTTATAAACATATTTAATTGCACTAATCAGCTCTTCATATGCATCTAAATGGTTTGTCATAATATTTCGTCTCCATGAGTACTCGCACAACGAATCCGTAAAATTATGCTTATTTTGCTTTTGTCTTAATTGCTTATTTAATCCTCTCCATTGTCTCTCGATGCGCTGCGTGTGTGTCCCATCTGGTGCCACAAATTTCTGAGTTGGATCACTATGATTAACTCTTTTATGAATATATCCATGCTCAGGAAGGCTCAGATATGCTTTCCAATAATCCGTGTGAATGATGGAGCCTTCCCGAACATGTTTTTTTATAAGTGGCACCAATATGTCCGCAGACCCTTCATTATCGGGACACACCTCAAGCCGCAGATCGTCATTCCCAACTTCAATAATGCCAATCACCCAATGGCCTTCGAAATGCCTCCCACGGTTGTACTTTCTTTTGCCAATTTTTGACTCGTCTATTAGAACAATTTTATTAGGACCCCCTATCTTCCCTTGGGCCCTTTGATGTTCAAGTTCAAATATAGAAATCGTTTCTCGACAATAGCTAAACCAGTCAGCCACAGTTCTATCTGAAACTACGAGGCCGTCATCACAAGCCAGTTCCTTCTTAGTTTGGCGGTAAGACAGTCCCTCACTAAACGCATACATTATTTGGAATATTAAATAAAGAGGCAAATGTGCATTTTCGAACCATGTTCCAATAGCACGAGAGACTGACTTTGTACGGCAGTTGCTTTTCCGGCATCTAAATTTCCCAACTTGCCCGGAATTTTTTGTTAAAACCATTGCCTTCTTGTGATATGTGCAAATTTTGTTTACTGGAATAAGACCTCTCTCCTCCGCAAACTGAAGACACTGTTCATTTGTACACAACTTGGAGAAAATTTTTCTCCAGTTCCACATGGATCTGAAAAAAAACGGTGTTATAGTAAACAGCAAATTACAAGTTTGACTAATTATTATAGGCCCTTGATCTGACCTGAAATAGCAATGATATTACAGTAATCATAACATAAATCAAAACTTACCTTAACTCATTAGGTCTGGGCATCGCAGCTGGATCAGTCATCCTAGGACTAGCAACTAGTTCGTCAAGGACCGGGGATCGCACACACGGGAGCGCAAGTGGGTTATTTGAGTCCATTACTTGCACTTGCGTAGTAGTATACACAAGCACAAAAAAGACCGTAACGAGAGGATGATTTGAGTCCAAAACTTGCACTACACTCAACTCTTCAGACACAAACGTTGTAAGATTACAGGAGTACGTAAAACGATCTCAACTGTAAGAGTGACAAACGATGACTGAACGCCATTTTAAAAAGAGAATAGGCAAAAGAAAAAATTCAGGTATGTGCAAAAAGTATCGATATTTTAAAATTTTCCGAAGCTGCAGAGGCTTGAATAAAGTGTCATTTAAAAAAAATGTTAATATACTAACCTAACCTAACCGAACTAGATAATAATTCATTTTTTGGACATACATATTGGAAAGTTTATCCTTCAAACTAAACAGGATGGATTGATATCTTTAATTTTCAAAATGCTACTAAAGGTGAGTACCGATGTCTTTATATTGTATTTTGTAAGAGTAATTATTAAATGAAAGGGTATCTATAAAGGAGACTTATTAGTGTTTATTTAGCCTCATGTCTGTCACTGCAACAGTTGGTTCTTTTAAGATGGCATGAAACTAAATTGCAACATTTTTAAGAGATTTCAGAGCTCTAACAGACAAAAAAATATTACCTACCTACATTTTGACTACCATTCATAAGAACTGATTTCTAATAAAACAATATTATAAATATACTTAATAACTATCATAGTAAAAAATTTAAGTAACATTTTAAAAATTTAAATCAAAGTAACATTGCGGAATAATAAAATTGTTGGATAAAAATGTCAAATATAAAATATATTGTTAGGTTTCTAATTCCATTCATAGTTATATATGTACATATAAGTTTAAGTTTTTGTGTTTTTTTTCTATTAATTACAATTAATAACTTGCATAAAACAATATAATGAAATTGCTATTGATATGCAATATAATTATGTCAGTATGGTCACCTACCACATCTCACCATTTACAATTTTAAGAGATAACCATTGTATTACAGCCATCAGCAGTAGTTGTCAAGAACGAGGAAGAAAATGACAGATGATTGAAAATAAGATATATTAAACTGAGACCACCTATCAAATTTCAGTGCAATTTGGACAACTATTATTTTTATATGAATTGTGTTTAAGATAATTATGTGCTTCATACTATATTTTTTGTATCTAATAAAAACATAGTAACCTTAAATACATGGTTAAGCAGAAATTATATGCCATGTATAAGTTAATAAAAGAACAAAATAATAACATACACAATGTATTTATTAACACTTTGTTACATAATTATATAAAAATTGAACATATTGAAATGAAAAGGAGCTTATTGCTTTGGAGCGATCTCTTCCAGGCAACCGCTGTGATTTAATTTTAATAATGAACTTTTAACACACTACAAAATAACTTTCAGTAATACAAACTCAAACTTAGGTACAATAATAAAAACTAATTCAAACCCAGCCTCTCATAATGCTAATCAATAACTACTTTCTATTGTGGTTCAAATAACTGCCGTAAGTTGTGTGGCATAAGGTACAAATTTATTTAGCGCTTGCAAGACTTCATTCGCTATTTGTAAAAGTAACGCGTCTCGCGTTCAGTCTTTCGTATCGTAGTTCAAATAACTGCCGTAAGTTGTGCGGCATAAGGTATAAATTTATTTAGCGCTTGCAAGACATCACTCACAATTGTAAAAGAACGCGTCTGGCGATTCAGCGTATTTAGTGTTGTAGTTCAAATAACTGCCGTAAGTTGTGTAGCATAAGGTATAAATTTGTTTAGCGCTTGCAAGACTTCACTCACACATTTGTTAAAGAACGCGTCTCGCGCTTGAGAGTATTTCGTGTTGTGGAATGTTTATTGAAATAGCTGTCGTAAGTGGTGTCATATAAGGTAGATTCATTCAGCGCTTGCAACGGTTTCGTGAAACGCCTTAGTGCTCTAATGTGGGACTTAGTGTTTACAAGTTTCAAGGGAAACCTAGTGTTAAAACCTGTTATTTGATATACTTCTCTCCTCTGCGGGGAACTTCGTTTATGGTAGACGTATTTTTCACAGTGGTGTAAATATTTTAATTTAATTTCAATTGTTAAAACGCAGAGGATAAGCTGGTAGTTTTAATTTTTGCATTATATGTAATCTTTATATTATATTTGTGTATGGTGTCACCGTGTAGTTGGTAAGTTTTGTATTTTTGGAAATATTATTGTATGAACGAGCCCCCCGATCTAGGTCGGGGGGATAATGGTCATGTTGGCCTGAATCTCCCTGTGGGATCTAATGTATCTGTTCATTCGCAAGATGAATTTGATAAAATTGATACGGATTGTTCGTTATCATCTCAGACAGGTGAAAGAAGTCGTAAACGAATACGTTATTTGCGCCTTTGTCGGCAGTGTACAAGAATTAAGAAAAAGAAAGTTGGTGGTTTAAGCGGTGACTACTGTCAGTGCGAAATATTATGCAATGTGGAAGATGAGTCAATATTAAAAAAAAAGGTTACTCCTAAACCTATATCTCAATCCACGTTATCTCTACACTCGCAAAATAATAATATTTCACATAATTCATCCTCTCAACCATCAACATTATCAACATCAATAACTTACAAGGAAAATTCAAATAACACCAAAGCTACAGTAATCAATACAGACTCCAATATGATTGTCTGTAATGACTATGTTTCTACTGATGTTTCCCCTTATTTAATACATTTTCGACGTATACACGTTCACCTGACAACGGGACTGTTCTCCAACCTATAACTTTTGGGAATTTCTTAAAATTGAAGAAACAGGTGCGTAGTTGGTTTTTCTGATTATAAAGACGCCAATAATTTTCTTAGCTATATTCTTTTGGAAGCAAAAAAGTTAAAAGCCTTCATTCCGACTTTCAGCGTAACAAGAATGGGGCTAGTTCGCGGGGTCCCTGTTGATTATCAAATCAAAGTAAAAATGGCTCAGAGCTGTATGTCTTATGCCGAAGCCACTAAATATTTTCCTTCTACCTTCATTTTTCTTTCCACCTTCATACGCAGATGCATTAAATTCAACAATTCCAGAAGTACCAATACCCGCATATTCTTCCGCAGTTAAGTCTCGTTATAGTTCTATAAATACCTCATATCAAAAGACAGTACTCTTAAAACCTCGATCTCCTCCTGAACGATTGCTGTAAGAAGAAGAAAGGAAACTGAGAGAGTTTATGCTGAGGACATGTCCAGTGAAAATTTAGGTATCCTCAATGAAGTTATTAGTACCACACTTAAATTCCTTAGAGATAAAGATCAGGGAGGCTGGAAAAAAATTGTATTTCTTTGTCTCCTTCTACGTGCCCTTCAGAAGTTTGGCACAATTTCAAACTTTCACTTCCCTCTTTTTAAACGAATGCCTTTTTAGACAGATTATCGCCTCCAACAGCTGCAGAATCGATCTACTGTCCTTTGCAATCGCCTTTGACGGATGACCCATCCTCTTTCAACTCACCATTTTCATTACATGAATTGAAAGGTGTGCTTTTATATGTTAAAGATTCATCTCCTGGTTCGGATGGTATTATGTACTCTTTTTTATCTCATCTTGGTGATAGTGCTTTAATGTATTTTTTAAATTTAATAAACTCAGACATCGTTACAGGTAATATTCCTGAAACATGGAAGTCTCCAGAAGTTATAGCTATTAAAACACCTAACAAACCTACCAATGATGCTGCCTCATATAGGCCTATTGGGTTGTCCTCTGTTTTAACCAAAATTGCTGAATATCTTGTGAAGAATCGATTAGAATGGTTTATTGAAAACAATAATTTAATAGCCAACAGTCAATACGGTTTCCAGAAGTCAAAATCTTCTATTAACAATTTAGCTATATTAACCACAGATATTCGAATAGCTTTTTCACGTGATGAAGATATTGTAGCTGCCTTTTTGGACATCGCGCTGCCGCCTATGATAATGTGAACATTTCTATACTACAACGCAAGTTATTAGAGCTGCAGGTTCCTACGTTATTAAAACATTTCATCATCAATTTACTATCCTGCAGATACATATCATTAATTGTTCAGAAGGAAAGTAATAGTACTGAGTTAAAGCGTACAGTTTTTAAAGGCCTTCCCCAAGGTTCGGTACTTAGCCCACTTTTATATAACATTTACACATATGATTTAGAATCATCTGTAAATTCCCATGTAAATGTGCTGCAAAACGCAGATGATCTTTCTTTTTTATAGAACTTTTTTATTGCCCTTGCAATTCTATGTCTGTTCTGTCGACCAGAAGATTCACATTATCATATTTATGATTTCCAATATTCAGGGTTTGCAAATTTTGACCTTCTACTTGTGAAGTATAATTAAGAGAGGCCATAGAAATAGTCTGATTGCAGGATTTTCTTTTTAACTCGCATAGTCTCGCAAAGCTTTCATTTATAAAACTGATGGAGCTGCCTGTGCCGAGAAGTGCTTCTGCTCTTATTCCTCAAATATAAGCGAGTACGTGACGCTGCTGTGATACAAGCGCAAAGATTTTCAGTACCTACTACCACAGTATTTGTAGGTTTAGAAGAGCTTCTGCAAACAGTGGCAAAGTGACCCTTCTTGTTGCAGAGCTGGCAAGTCCATTCAAATGCGGGGCAGTTCTTACGAGGATGTATTTGTCCCCCACAAAAGAATAAAATTTCGTCGTCGAGGGTTATTTACAGAATAGAAGATCTCGTCGTGCATAATTTATGGTTTCGGAAAGACTAAATTTGTTTTTTTTTTTGGGAAACAGCATTTAACGACACAGTATTGAAGCTTTGAGATTTGATATCTGCAGTTCCTAGAGAGAGTGCTTGGTTATAAGCTTGATCAAGTGTTAGAGTTAAGTTTTCTAAAAGCCTTTGTCTGATTTTGTGCGATGATATACCAGATATGAAAGCATCACGCATGCTATCATTTTTGTTTGTATCTGCATTAACAGCCGCTAAGTCAATAGAAAGTAGTTTCAACGCTTGTAAATAGATATGTCAATACTTTCTTCAGGTCGTCGATATCAACCCTTTCAGGGCGAAGATATTTATCCATGTTGTTTTTTTATATATTTAGCTTATTAAATTGAAATAAGACAAAATCTTTAATGAATATAAGGTTTTAATAAGCTAAAATTAACAGTAAAATTTGCTACATTAGATACATTGACAAAGTCACTAACAAAATTTATTGATTGTCAATGTCATCAGTTTATGGCTGATAGTTTCAAGCAACCAGTTTACATCACTAATGCTTAAATATATAAATTTATCGTAAATAATGCTGTATTTATAAACTTACCTCATACATATAGATTATCCTATATTAGAATATATTCACATAAAACAACCTTTAACTTCGCTAAAAATGGCTAACACATATGTGAATTGTGAAATATGATTTCACGGTGTAATTTTCACCTAGGAAAAAGCAACTTTTAATTTGACGTTAAATCGAGTTCACTGCTGATTTTAATTCACATGAGATGTCAAATGGTATTATCAAAATGCCAAATACCAAGACTTTTTGAGCGTAAGTGATGTGAGTCTTAAATTTTAGTTCCAAATGTAAACAATCTTATTTGAGCGGTGCTTTTGTCGCGGTTATTGTAAATTGTTTAGCAGAAATCAGAATACCGAATTGTAACCTGACACCTGCAGGAGTGCTTTGAGAGCGGAATCCGCTGTGAGAATTTCTAGAGTGAGTTACAGAATCGACACCCGCTCTCGCAGAATCGACACACTATTCACTCGACTTATGTATCTCCAAGAAATTTAAAGTTTTGTTGATAGTACGTTATTGGAATATAATTTTAATCCGATGATTGGACTCTTGGTTATCCGAAATCATGTTCGCAGAAAACAGACCAAAAAAACCGGCATTGTCTTTCGAAGTGTGAGCCAATGACATCTTCCTTGTGCACATTGCACACTACCTTGGATAGCTTCGACATTTTGATGATAACTCAATAGTTGTCATGCTCAAAGTTTATATACATATAAAAAACAACAATAGTGTTAATTGTTAAATATATTATGTATCTATTTTCTTCAATGATATTTTCAAGATTACCATAGAGTCATAATAATTATCGATGATAGCTATTAGCTGCCAAATTTTATTCGCAAGATTCGCACATTTAGTGTATAGTGAATGCTTCAGTAATTAAAATTAATTATCAATTAAAGGTTAAAATTTTATTACGTTTTGGTTTCAATTTTTATTATGTTAAAATCTGTGTCTTATGAGTATAAATCCAATCCATGGGCTTGGTTATTAAATTTTAAAAATACAGAATTACTTAATGTTATTGTGATAATAAATATTTATTCATCATTTATATAAATATAATATATATTATAAATAATTAGGTATTACGATTTACTGATATCCTCTGACATATGATGACCTTATGATTGAATTTTTAAAGGTAACACAATAAGCACAGTGTGATATAAGTGCAATATTAAAACAGTATTGCCAAATTTTAACAATATAATTTATTAGATCCAGAAAGTTAAGCTAGAGTAGTAAGAAATGACTGCCAACGGAATAGTTAATAAGGTATGTAAAACATGAGAATTATTAAATACTTTGTATTGTATAAAGACTAAGAGCTTTATAATATATAATTTCTAAATATACTTTCATTGTAATATCATATGTAGTATTTCTAGATTTTTTGTGGTTGTGTCTAAAATAATGGTGTCACTTTATTTTTAACTGAATCAATAAAAGTTTTTCATTGTTGCCACTTTAATTTTTTTTGTTGTTGCAGAAATTTCCCTGCAATACAATATGTAATGTCATTAAATGTTGGCAATGGGATATATCTCCATTTATTGAGAATGTAAAACAGAACAGCACAAAGTATGCAGTTGTCATTTTAAATCGTCCTATAACTCAAAAACAGGACTTTGTCAAGAGTTTGTGGAATAATGGTAAGTTATTAGTAATGGTAAGTAATAGATGCGAAATGTTTGGAAAAACAACCAAATTATAACACAAATATTTACCCTGAGGGTAAATGCATATAGTAAATTATCTATATAAGTTCCATATACTTGAGATTAAAATTAATTATTTAAAAGTGTGTGCATAAGGAATACAAGCTTCTTTATTACTTGTGGCGACGTCCATGCATTGGGTTGTCTCTCTAACTAAAATATGGCGAGGGGGCTGATGGCTGGCCATGCGTCATACTCGTGAACGGGTGCTACTTGTGGTGACTGGTCGTACCTGAATTCGTGTATGCGGTGTTATTAGTTGTTTTTACTACGTATTTGCGTGTTGTTCTCACGAGTATGTAAGTGCGTGCTCCTATTTCACCATGCCTCCTGCTGATAGAGGACAAATCTTTGTTTTTAATTTATTTTATTATTCTGTTTTACTCAATATGTCATATGGAACATGGTGTAATGGTTGCAGCTCCATACAAAGATTGTGTAAAAAAAAACTTGGTGATTAAAAAGAGTGGCGGAGAGTTTATTGCTCTTCCGTTCTACGCCCTTGATTTGAGAACTGGCAGTAAATGTAAAATTAGAATCATTTAAAGTATATTTTGACATTCATAAGTGTACATTATGTTACCTATATGAATAAGTGATTTTTGATTTGATTACATTGTTTAGGTAAATATACTATTTCATACTAAAAACATTAAGTGTTACAGCAATATTTTTGGTTTACTTTAATTAAATATATTAATCATTAACTGCATTTAGGTTTAATTTAATTCATTCAGAGTCAAGTCTCAATGCTGTGTTGCTCTGAATAAAATAATATGTTTTGCCAAAGTTGAGGTTTACATACTGATGTGCTTAGTCTCAACTCAAAATTTGACCTTTGAATTTTGTTTTAGCAACAATCAGAGTTACAGTAGATGGTGGGACAACTCATTGGAACAATTTTTATAGTAGCCTTGCAAATGAAGACAAAAATAATATCAGGCTGCCTGATTTAATAACTGGTGATTTTGATTCTATCACCCAAGATGTTCTGCAGGAATTTAAAAAGAAAGGTTGTGAGGTGAACTTGACATAAATGAACAGTTGTTGTTACCTTATATATATATATACACAATAAATACATATAAATATAATCATAATATCCTGACATTAAAAACCACTATCCCAGGAACTGAAAGTGGAAACCAGTAGAAAAGTTTAGCTTATATGAGAATATTACAGTACATTTAAATATTGCCTTTATTGGGTGTTCTGCAAAATCTTGCTAAGAATTTTTTGTAAACATGGTTTGAATTTTTATTCAAACAAATATCTTAATATCACATGTCAATCATTTTAAAGAGCAACAAAATGCACATGCACATTTTGACAAAAGTTTTGGACCATATATATGTACTTAAATACTACTGGTATATTTAAACAAATTTATTGTTTCCTTACAGTAAATTTAAAGAATTACTTTAACATATTTCCATTCCATTATCTAGTTTATGCAATTTATGTAATTTAAACAATACACTATATAAAACAAATATTGATGTATAATATATTATATATTAATATTTGTTTTATTATTATTATTCTGTCATAATCGTGTTAATGCTATGAAAAGGGACCATAAGGTATTATTACTTAAAATGGTGTTATTAGACTTGACTCATTAACTAATAAGTTTAGAATGTTAATATTTGTTTTACTTATTACATATTATTAATATTAATAAATTACTGAAACCTCTTTTAATAGGCTTTAAATAAACATGTACTTTTTGTACTTAAAATAGAGGGATAAAATAAATTAGTTGCACTTTCACGTCTTAGCCCCTGGTTTCCTGATCTATTTGATTAAAATTTGTTAATCTAATAAGCAGGTAGGCGAGCAGCCTCCTGTGCCTGACGCACGCCGTCCACTTTATGGGTCTAATCTATGTCGGTTTACAATGTTTTCCCTTCACCGTTCAACTGAATGTTAAATCAACACATAAAAATAGTCCATAGGGGAACAGCCGGGGTTCGAACCTACGACCTCAGTAGTCGCATGCTAAACTCGCCACTGGGTCTACACTACTCATCATATATGTGAAGGTATACCAGGGGAATAAATATTAATATCGTTTACAGGCTGTACACACACCTGACCAAAACCACACAGACTTTACGAAGGCCCTAATGGAATTGAATAAATATAATGAACAGCATAAAACAGAGGTAAGAAGCTATTGAAACTTAATTGTTTTCTGCTTATTGATCTAGTTAATTATATGTGTATAGTCTGTGTTGCAAAATTTGGCAATGTCACTGGATTTGTATATTTTCTATTTGCTCCTATACTCTGTAATATAAATACCGACTTCAAGTTCAATAGATTTTTTGTTTCACCTAAGTTAGGGGCCATCTAAGTGTTACTTAAGTAGATTTACTGCAATTGATTCCCCCTTTAATTAGCAAAAGTAAAGCTCTCAAAAATAATAGTACACAAACGTATTTTTTTAAGGAACTGTCGAAAACGTATTTTGTTTTCAAGCAAGCAACGTGTAGGTAATATATGTTAAATGTAAATATGTAATAATTACTATTGACGTAATAAGCAAATAAGAAAATCAAATGCCCCCTCCCCCTAAAGTGCTTGCATAATACTTGAACCCCTTAGCTGCAAGAGTAAATGCTAATGTAAAATGTAGTTAGGATCGCTATTTTAATTCAAATGTTTAAAAATAAAAAATAAAAATCAGCGCTAACAACCTCCTTAGGTCTTGGCCTCAGATTTCTGAATCTGTTTCATGATCATTTTTTTTTAAATTCTAATAGGCAAGTAGGTGATCAGCCTCCAGTACCTGACCTGAATTAGTGTTTCGCGAATGATGAAGTCGCTTCGCTTCGTTGTTTGTAGAACTACATCGAACTTGCACACAAAGTCGAGATCGGTACAGCTGTTGCTATTTGATTTTCTTATTTGGTGATTACGTCATCAAACGTTATTTACTTTTTACAAATATTACCGACACATTGTAAATCCCAGAGGCTCTTTTATCTCTGCTTTTCTGAATTTCTTTTTATTTTTTATTATTATTTTTCAAAATAGGCAAGGAGTGGATTCTTATTTAAGTACGACTTGCGTTTGTAAATGCCATATTGGCAAACGAGAGAAGAGTTGGTGCTAAGTCTCGACTCTGAATCTGAGCTTTATAGACTAGTGCTTCAAACTCTTAAGATGTGTGATGTTTCAGTTAGATCACATTGTAACATTAGGCCAGAACTCAGGCCGCATTGATCAAATTCTCGGCAATATTCAGACACTATTTCTGGTCAGAGAAATGCACATACTGCCGCCTAAAACAAATGTGTATATCATGTCTGATGATACGGTATCCTGGCTTCTTTCGCCTGGCGACCATGTTATTTGTGTGCCAGAGGAGACCAGGACGTTTAAACGGTCGTGGTGCTCCTTGGTGCCTGTTGGAGAAGGTTGTGAGGCGGTTACAACTAGTGGACTAAAGTGGAACTTGAGTAAGTTTACGAATTCATATACAAATTATTTTATTATGAAAAAATATTTACCGAAGAAGTCTATAAGGATTTGACCAGGTTTCAATCAATTATCGCATGTGTATCAAGAGGCTCCTTTTGTTTATTTTTATACCTCACCTGATGTGTGTAAGCTGTGTGTGTGTGTGTGACCACGCAAATGCGTAGCCGGCCTTTTAAGTTATGGTACGCTCTTACGCTTCGCTCCTCATCTGTTATTAAGTGATACCGCCGCCCATGGAAACTCACATTTTCAGGAGGCTCGCAATTGGGTTGCCGGTCTTCTTAGCAATGGTGTGCACTTACGCCATGGTCCTCTTCTAATTTTCTTGAAGCACCCTGAGTCGTATTGGTTTGGAAATGCCTTGGAATAAAGTTAAAAATAACATTAATGATATATCTATATACGTTGCAATTTTTATACATGTGTTTTTACTAAGCCATCATGAAATATTACGATCAAGCCTAACTTAAGACTAATAAATAATTAAGTATAGCCTAATTAACTAATAAGTATTTTTACGTATTTGTTTTAGATAATCAGCCATTAAAATTTGGTTCTCTCGTGAGTACGTCGAACACATTTGATCGGTCGGAATTTGTTAAAATAAAATGTAGTCACACTCTACTGTGGTCAATGAGGGTGCCAAGTTTAACTGAAAAGCAACGTAAGAAAAAATATTTATTAAATAATATATAAAAACTTTTTATTGAATTAGGTTACAATGAGAAATTTGACTTTTGGGTCGTTCAAGTATTAAGTAAGATTTACTACAATTTATCCCCCCCCCCCCCCACTCTTGTCAGCAAAAGTAAGGAAAGCTCTCAAACATTCATTTATTCAATTACAAACCAGACATGGCTAAACTCATACTAAAAATAGACTAAAATATATAAGTATACAATATAATTTAAAAATAACATAAAACACAGTAACTCTAATACCCTCCAAGTATACCCTCAAATCAGAGTATACTACCGCCATACGCTCATTAAATAAGTCGCTCTGAAGAGTCGAGAAACCCATTAAGCATCGGGAGTAATCGAGGAATGGGAGCTTTGACGCTGGACAGTGCGAGCCGAACGCACAGCAAAGAGGTTATGTTTCCGGCAGCGGTAATAATTGTCCGGAACGTACACTCTGATGATTCCTCCCATCAAGTATGCGCTTTCCGTTTCGTTTTTAATAACGTTTAGACCAAACCTTACCACAGCCAAGTCCCAAACATAAATCATAACAGTACATAAACGTATTATTTTTTTTTTGGAAACCTCGAAAATGCCATTTAATTTCAGGCATAGACAATGTGTGGGTAATATGTGTAAAAAGTAAATAAGTTCTGTTGACGAAATCACCAAATAAGAAAATCAAAGAGCCCTCCCCCCTATAGTGCTTACATAATACTTGATTGGCGCCTTTGTGGTCATTATTTTTTTATTTAAATTTGAAGTTTCAGGAATTTATTAGACCAAAGAGTTAAATGTAGTCTTAAGTTGTGAGATTCTTTTGTATTCTGTTGGTCAAATTAGATTTTGATTTAGAAGAGTCATAAATTGCATTTCCTTTTAAAATCGTATCTTAACTATGGAACTACTAAAAATGCGTGCGTGCAAAGTACACATGTCAGAAGTGAAACTTCTTTGTAAATTAATTATTACTAAAGTAAAAGCCCCAAAAGATGATCATTATATATTAGTTAATATAGACATTGGATGTCCCAAATGTATTTGGATTCTGAGGACTGTTTATACATTGTAAACGTGCTGTGCTATTGATAAAATTATGTGTAAATAAATAAAAAATCTGCGTTTACTGCACAAGACGTCATGCGACAAAATTGCCTTCTTAAGTTCTAAAATGTAATATCTAATCGAATACATCAGAAGTTACATATTAGAATCGAGGAAAAATACACCAATAGCGTGTATTATTTCTCCGTTTCACTTTCTCTTTCAATCGGTCTCAATCGCTCTTTCCCTTTTATTCGAGGCTGCACATCTTCGTGACATTACATCCATAAAAAATTTACCCACTAAATTTCACTTTAAAAACTCCTAACTCTTATTTATATTAAAAATAACACGACGCATTGCTATAAAAGAAAATAGGCGTTAATTTTAAACATAGAAATATAAATAAGTTTTATTTTAGTTTATCTTTCGAAAACATTTATATTTTTTTTTCAGGTTAAAGCTGTTTACAAATAATACTTAAGCCAAACAAAGGAAATGGGTCTCATAGCGTTAGCTATGTATAATGAATTCAATCACACAAAAATACTCGATTTACGTAATTTTACGCCTTACTAGCTCTTAATATCGACCATAGAAAACTTCTGCAGACCTTAAAATGCTTGTAATTTTTAAATTAATAAAATGAATTTTGAATCTATCATAAGCAGCAATGTTCAACTCTAATATAATCCTTATAGTGTATGCACTAAGTACAAATACTAATTCTTATCGTTGCTTATCACCCATGTAAACTTTTCAACATTAAAAGACTACGTCCTTATTGAATGTTTTTATTGTATTTAACAGAAGACAACGCATACGACTTACAAATTAGTTAAGGTGCCTTGGGCATTGCTAGCCAATAGTGTTTTTAAATAATAGAAAATTCTGGCCTTTTTTTTTAAATCGATAATTTACTTTATATGTAATTATTATTTTTTAATTAATTAAAAAAAAGAAGACACTCCTCAAGCGAGGAATGTCTCCAAAAAAAAACGTATCACAATGTTTTAGTTGAAGAGTTCACGTTAGATTTAATTCTTCGTACGCGGGGCTTGCCAACTGATAATAATTCAGGGATAAACGTTGGATTGTTTATAATATCTGGATTGTGTCTTTACTTAAATTAAATTCTTTGGAATGTGTCTTTGATTGTCTGTATATATATGAGGACCAAGTGTTGATGGATTTTGGTGTAGTGGATAAGTTATGCTAGTACGTAAACTATCAAAAGTAGGATGACAGGTTAATAATTGATGATTGCGTAACAAATGTATGGAGCTCGATTGGCATGAGTTTAGAAACATGTTTTAAGTCGCAAGCTAGTTTCGTAATAATGCTAATGTTGTATTTTTTATTCAGCCTTAATTTGTTTGGTAATGTTTGTCTTTGTTAGATGCTTATGTGTGTACTTAGAAAGCACCTACAAGATTTTATAAAATCTTTTTTTTTTGGGTTTATTTTCTTTTTGTAATCATTAAGTTAATTCTAGATTATACATGGTGGTACCTTAGTTTTAATTTTTAAATAAATGTTGAAATAAGTGAAGTGTTTAATTCTTAGCAATCATAATATTTTTAAGTGCGTTTAGACCAGTATTACCTGACGTGGGGTTCACGCCCCAAGGGGGCTAATTTTATTGTTATATACTTACGGTTTATCGTTAACAATTTCCTAGTTATTTCTTCCTAAAAGGAGGTATATGATAGGTATACTTTATATGAATAAGAGGGGGGGAGGGGGGGGTGTAATAAGACTTAGAAGTTGGGGCATAGTACAAAAAAGGTTGGGAAACATTGGTAGTAGATAATGGACCATTTGAGTTTCAAATAATGATTTTAATTAATAGAATATTTTTGTATAAGTAAAGTATTTGTTTTAATAGGCTATTTGACAAACTTCAAAACCCATTTCAGATTATCTCTTACTGACTATAGACAAAACTTTCCATTAAATTCCCAAGTATTAGAACAGGCGAGAGCAGTGTAGGCATAGTGGTTTTAGCGTACGACTCTCATCTCTGAGGTCGTAGGTTTGAACCCTAGCTGTGCACAGATAGACTTTCTCAGTGCGCATTTAACATTGGCTCGAATGATAAGGAAAAAATTGTGAGGTAACGGGCTTGCCTTAGACCCAAAAAGTCGACGGCAATTTGATTTACTAATGATCATAAAAGGTAGCGATATTAATTTATTTTGTATTATATTAGGACAGTCGAAGACATTAATTACAAGCATCTGTGATCGTTTTGTCACTAATCTGTGACTAATTAATAAAAAAATATATTTTTGATGAATTTTTTGGTATGTTTCTTTTGTCGTAACGGTTTTATTTTATATTATTATTTCTTCTTATATTATTTAAACAGCTACTATATATAAAGACTTATAAAATCCACTGCTTACATCCAGAAAATGTTTACTGAATTTCTAAAGAAAACGTGGTCGCTACGCTGTATTAATATTATTTTAATTATGAATAGCTGATATTTAAAATACTAAAAAACTATATTTACGCTTCAATAATAAAAATATAAATTAATTTCCTTACAATTACTAATTAATCGTGAAGTTTACGTAGCGAGGTCGCTTGGAACAGTAATGCCAACCGCACGGCAGATCACGAGATTCGTTAGATCTTCCTTATCAGCTGATTAATGTAAATACAGCTCTCACGATTTTTATCGTCACGTAGGATATTATATAAGTTTCTTTTAGTATAGTTTATTATTCATACATTTTGAAATTAAAAAAAATTGTAGAATTGATAAAGTACACCTAATCTAATTAACGAATTAAATTCGCCTCCGGAAATTGATTTCGCGTTCATATAATCGATTTCCACGAAATAATATGATGCCAAAGCACAGAATTTATTATTTGTCTTTATTTGATTTTATATGGAAGCGAAGGTTGCTTCGTTTTATATATTTCTATCCTTATCTATTTTATCGTTCCTTCTGCATATTTAAATAGAAAACAGGTTCAATGGAATGTATCTCCATCAAATATATGGTTTTATAAGATGCGGCAGTTTCTCTAAACAATTTATGCAAACGAATATCTCAAAATAACGGTAGAAAAGTTAAAGGACCACGTTGATAAGTACTTGTAAACCTAGTTGATCATGAACTCATTCGAATATGATCAAATACATCTCAATTCTCACGTCAAGTCACATGGCCAGCGGCACCAACCTTACAAAGAGAACACTCAGTTTGCCATTGCGCGTGAGTCGCGCTAAACGTGTACGATCTTCCATTGTTTAAAACACACGACTGGTACGTACAAATTATTATTTTTAAATTATAGATATTTATTGCTGGTTAGTTGAGGCGTGCATAACTTGAATGTTTGTATAAAATTGTTGCCATAAATTTACAATGTTTGAATTCATTATTTGATTTTGATAAGGTTATTTGGTATGGATCCTTAACAAAAATGTTAAATTATATTTTATTAATAGAATTTCAACGTGATATTTAAGCTTAATATTTGAAATTTATTCTCTTTATTTAGTTGCATTGGTAAAAACTGGTAATTATGTATAATTTAGCTAATAACCGAAATTATCTTCCACATAATTACGTATTTATTTTAATAGACGTTGCTTTTATTCCGATAAAAACTTGAAAATCATTCGTCCTTATACATACATGATACATGTCTGTACTCTGGAAAGACTGGGTTCGTATCCTAATCAAAATGTATTTGTTTAAGAATCCACGAAATATCTGTTTCATAACAGCACTTAACTTTTACACTTCTTAAGTGTCGATACCTAAAAATGTTTGAACAAGAAGCGAAACAAATAATTTAAATAAATATTCTATATATCAAGGAAATAGCAAAGCATATCTATTAGAGAAAAATTCTTTCGCAGTATATAGGAATATAAACGTTGGAAGGTACATACGAAAAAAGCATTCGCGTACTATAAGGATGTCATATGACCTCATTGCTGTATGAATATGTTTTTGTATTTAAACGCTTGTATAAACACTATTATAATAATTCATAGTGTTTATGTAATTTTAGTTGCTTTAGTACCTTTGTCATTGATTACACTTACGTTTATCTTAAATAATGTGTTATAATTTGAAATATGTACATACATAATTATTTTTTCTCCACCACCTGCTATCTGTAACTCCCAATAGCTTCGAATATATAGCATGAAGGTTGCGATAGCAGCGACGGATATTGAGATTACAACGAAATATACACACGCTATGGGCTAGCTACAGAGTACAAACGCAGATTTTAATGAAAAAAGTATCTAAGAAGAATCCTACTGACATTGACAATATTTAGACTTGACATCTGTCAATGTTAATCCACTTAAAACCGCGAAATTCCGTATTCTTATCTATATCTTCCGTGTAACTTTTTAAAATTACTTTAAAGTATATCACTGGTACTGATCAGTTGCAATCTTATTTTATCTGGATGATTTCTAAGCTACATTATCTGCATGTCAATGTATTGTGATAGATTGGATGTAATAAATCAAGATATTAGCATGACAAGACTACATTGAATTGTTGATAAACCAATGTATTTCATAATGATATGATTAGAAACCTAAATTAATAATTACATTACTTAATTATCACAAGCATTTATGTGGGTTTCTTTAAATCATTGTGCTATTAGGCATGATCACAGGATGATGGGTTTATAATTCGTCAAATTAAACTGTATTTTATTTGGAGAATTTTTTGTTGCGATGTTACCCTTAAGCCTAGCTAGCCTTTGTTCTAATATAAAATTTATTCAATTAACAAAAAGTCGTGTAACGTATTCTAGTTACCTAGTATTCTAGTTACAAATACCGTTATTTGAGAAAAAGCTAAGTCCTATTTTGCAAAACACCACATTAACAATCAGTCCTTGCTTATGCCGCTGCCGGAAATATTACCCTAAACCTTCTCACTTCTTCTATTACTTCAGCACGAAAAACCGATACTCCTAGCAATAGCAACGGCATGAATAGTGGCAAGTCAAGCTAGCTAATTACCTCGCTGCCCAATTACCTGTTGTGACTCCTAGGGTACTTTTTTATGATTAGCAAGGTACTTCTATATGGGAATCATTCCAATATATTCCGTATGGCATGTTATTAAATCTGCATTTTCTTATCGTACACTGCTCTGAAAAAATGAAGGCAATTGTAAGCATTGCATTTGCAATATATGGCTCTTATTTAGTATTATATTATTTTATATTATTTTACGGTCTCTAATGAACCATTTTAACCGTTAAAGTGGTAAAGGTCTCATAGTTATGTTAGCAGTTTGACCCTTCTTTGGGCCTTTATTATAAAGTTTACGACATCCACACACACACGTGTAAAGTAGTGATCTCAAACACTTAAAGTGATTTAAGTACTGGCTCTTGTGTTATCTTACGCATATGCACATACATACTAGTAAAGGCAAAACACTGCATTAGTTCCAAGTATGGTGTTCGTAATATAAAAAAAGATATTTAATCAGCCATTTTGCATTTTTTGTATGATTAAGTACCCGTCATGTACATTTACTTGTTTAAGCAAATATTGTGATAAGATTATAGGAACATACAAATTCCTAAAATTCCGTTTTAAAATTTATTAGCATCAATCAGTGTTGGCAGTTAATATACATAGCATATACACCTTGAATAGTACTGGGTATCGTAATTTGATTCCCAGCATATAATTGTATAGCAAAAATGTATCTGGATGTTGGAGTACATAATATAGTATGTATGTAACCATCACAAAACTATAATAATCAAGATTTCGATAAATAACTATAATTTTCTGTTGCGCACAGCAATAACCGTACCATGGCCAGAGGAACATGTAAATTAGTGGTCTCAAACACTTAAAGTGATTTAAGTACAGGCTCTTGTGTCATATGCACATACTAGTAAAGGCAAAACACTGCATTTGCTCCAAGTAATAACACTGGTACTAACGTGGATCAAGTACGAGAACAGAAAGTCCGCTTAATAGTAATAATAATATTAAATATTCTTGTTAGTAAAATAAAAAAAAAACTTTTCTCTTAAGTACGGCGATTGTAATGATGTGATGTTATTTCAGTCAACAGAGACGATTCATAAAAATAATAATGCATTATTCAGGGTACGACCGATTTGATAACAGTCACAGAATAATAATGTAAGGTAACCCGACACCTTCGAGTTGTTTATTCGAAGTCATTTACGACTTGAATTCGTCATTGGATTATGACGAATCGTAATGTTAAACAAATAATTCCCAAATCAGTCTAATTACCTACAAATGTAATTTCCTGTTGTGTGTTTCCTCTTCTGAAATAACTTTCTAAACCTATGTAACGCCTAATGAGCAGACAGATTTCTGCAGTAGTATTCTATCGACTTGAAAAATTTTTTTCGAAATCGTACTCTTTATCTAGGTACGCTTAATAATAATAACCTTTTAATTCAGATACTTTCTCATTTAAGTACGTTTCTATTTAGGTCTTCTTATAGTGTATCTGTATTCACATTTTTGCTAAAAGCCTCGTCCAAATACCGCTATTCCTTTCTGCTCTGTGCCACTCTCTGCTATACCATATGCTGTTTTTCTTTTGCTGTACCTGGGACACCAATTTAGTAATATTTTGCTCCACTTTTTTGTTGCTCTTGCTACACTTATTGCTGTGTAAAAGCAAAAGAAAATTATAATTATTTATCGAAATCGTGATCATAATAGTTGTATTATGGTTACTATATTAAAATGTATTCAAACATCCAGATACATTTTCGCTATACAATTCTATGCTGGGAATCAAATTACGATATCCGGTACTATTCAAGGTGTGTTAAGAATGAAACAGGATAATCTTAAAGTTGGATATAGGAAGTATAGCGACTCGGAAATAACCTTGCGTTGACCTTCAGCGACATTTATAAATAGTGCAACTTTTAACATGAAGCTGAATAATCGGATACCAATGAATAAAAGTAGATCAATACAATAGTAGAATCAAGCTCTCTATAGGACAGAACGCATGTTGACTACATGTGACTACAGCTGACAAAATTATTTTTGATACAGACCTGGACAGACGTTTGGCCACAATGAGGTTAAGTAAGATGCGGCCTATAAAAGTACTGTGCTCACTCCAGTGAGCTTCCAACCTGTCCGTCAAGTGATTGACCCCCCTGCGACGGTCTAAGCTGAGGTTCGAGTCTCACAGGAGACGCCCTTGCGCTAGTCGCGGTAAGAAACGCCCACTCAAGCCGAGGTGACCTGTAAAGGCCCTTGAGACCAACAGAGAGATTGCATTAAAAAAAAAGGCATCCCTTTTTTTAATGCAATCGCCGCATCCGCTTGAATGAAAGAGTATAACATTGATACCTACTCTTTAAATCGTGGAGCACTTCCGTGCAAGGAGTTCCTGTTTGTCCATGTTCTGCTGAAACAACGGTGTGTGGTGTCCTTTGACTTAATGTTGATCTTTTAATGAAGCCACGTGGAAGGTCGGACCATTCGAGTCTTCAAAAGTAGACTTGAAGGACGAATACCTTTATGAAACGAATTATTCGATTTAATTTAAGGGACTCCAGGCAAAAACCGATACCTTGAATTTAGCTATAGTCAATATTTTAGTTTTGACGTTGTACTTCTTTTGGCGCGTTAAGGAAATCATTTTTCCTTGATGGTAAATTTTTACGACGCGCGCGCACACCATCGCACGAAAAACCACCCTACCAACCACAACGAAAGACACCCTGAAGTTAGCTATAGTCAACATTTTAGTTTCAAATAACTAGGTCATGCATTATAATAATAAAATAATTAATTTAAAACTTTCAATGTATTAAATACCTTTTTTACGTCAGTGTCGTTTTTTCTACAAACATAAAATAAAAATTTTGCAAAGATTATTATCTTGTTACGCCAAAGAAGTATAACTTCTAACGCATTCACACACACGTGTTTTTTAATTTCGTATAGAAAAAACCATTGGTACGTCCGAACTTTTATATGTATAGCCTTTATTTTTTATTTTACGAAGCGATGCATGTCGACCCTGAGCAAGGTCGAAAAGCGTAACAATTATTGTCGAGAATCATTTTCTGAATACAATAGGGCATCGGGACCATCTCGATTTCCTTAATCAATTTGAATAACGAACAAAAAGTATTTTAATATTGTATGAGAGTAAGGAGAGTGTACTTGTATCTTAAGGATATTAAAAAAATAGGTTTTTTTTAATATAGAACCTAGTCCTATAAAAAAAAAAATTTTTTTTTACCGCAAACGGGCAGGAGGCTCACCTGATGTGATACCGCCGATATGTGTAGTGCTATAACTACTAACTACTTAACAAAAAACATAGGTTAGTGGACCTTTTTCATTGTCCGTTGAGTGAGCTGGCAAAAGTTATATTATTTGTTAGTTCCTACAGTTAGTAAATTTCTTGCATTTTTTATTTTGTAATTTCATGTTTGTTTTTTTTTCCGTTTCGTCTGTAATGTGTATTATTATTGTTCACTCGTGACAATTTAGGGTCACCTGTTAAGGCAGGAGTGTTTTTATAAAAAAAAAACATAAAAAAAAACTTGGTCAGGGTCTCAGATTTCTGTATCATAAAACATGATCAATCTTATAGGCAAAAGGGTGATCAGCCTCCTGTGCCTGTACGTATCTACCGTCTGTAGGTACAAAGGTAACAAAGTCCGTGTTGGAGGAAAGAGTCTTCTATTTGAGCTGTTTATTATGTTTAATTAAATAAATGCTGTTCCAAAATACTTTTCAATGTCTAGTTGTTCAGGCTGGGATACGCCGCCATAAATATACGTTTAATTAAAACTAGATTATCGTAAGTTGTTCTCCTTACATGTTTTTAAAAGGAAATTTAGTCCATAAAAGACAGGCTTCAAAACCTGTAATAAGCGTTACTTATTTACTTAAAGCCTTAATTAGCATAATACTTGACTTACCTCATGCTTGAATGTAACATGACTTGCATAATTGTAAACTTTTTTGTACGCTTATGTTAATTGTTTAATACTTTTAACGATGACTCTAATGAACTGCATTTTACTTCTTACAATTGTAGGGCCTCTTAAATGTATTGATATTAATTATAAAACTAATAACAAATAGAATGCCCATATATTTATTTATTGAATATATTTACAATTCGTTGCGTACAGAAATCTAAATAATATCATTGACATAATTAAATGAAAAGGGTGGAATTAGCCCAATTGCTTATCCCTTTCGAGTTATCTCTGCCAGGTGACCATTATAAGAAAAAAAAATAGTTAAGGTAAGCAGGAAGTGCTAATTACATAATACATACTTTTTTAGACAAAACTAAAACAAACAAAAAACTTATCCAAAAATGGAAGAATCTTGCAAACATCTTTATTTACGCCCGAACCCAATAATTAATCCACAATCTCACATAGAAAACAATCTGAGATTATGGATTATCAGACCATGACAGTTGATCAATCTCCTTTCTAAATCCCAATAACCAAACGTTACGAAGATAATCCTTTTTTGCAATGGCAATATTATGGCAATATCTTCACTCTTTACACTAATATTTTATAATCATTATAAATCAAATAAAACCGTACATATAATATTAAAATATACATGTCTATGTTTAAAACATATCAAATAGCTTTTTAATTATATTAAAAACTGGTTAAGTTAAAATCTTAAGATAGGATATTGGCACAGTTGAACTTTCATTTTCATACAAAGGTCTATCTACATCCGACCTATCATAGTTAGCTTGTATCGACAGTTGGCTAGTAAATCCTTCGATTGATACACTTTTTTTCTATGTTTGGATTAAGATGTCTATCTCAGATGGTCAAAAATAGATTGAGATAGGTTATTGGGTTTGGGGTATATTCGGATAAGACGTAGCCCGAGCTTAATTATGTCAAAATCGTTTTTTTACCGTTCACGTAATGTTTAACCCTCATTAAACAAAGCACACATTTCAAGAAATGCCAATTCCTTGAAATGACTGACATTAAATGTTTTATACGAATTATTCAATATTTTTATTATCCACATAATATGCAATGTAATATTAGTTTGGTGATTGTCTCGCATTATTACGTGTCAAGTATGCACAGTGAACTCAAAGGAATTTCTTGATGTCATACAAACGACTCGTCGAAATTACTATTGCATACAATTATTAATATCTTGATACTAAATTACATATAAGTTTTGAAAAATTTAAAAGCTTGTAAATAAAACAATAATAAAGCAGATTGATAAAGCACTCTCAATCATTGATAACTTCAGTCAATCATTGTTTATTAAAACAGCCTTGAACCACATTTAGATGGAAAACAAGGACTAGATTGTAAGGAACAAAAACTCATAAAATCGTTCAGGTGGCATGATCGATTACAATCCTTAGCTTTGGCAGAGAGAAGTGTAAATAATAATAATAGCCTTTGTTGTATTTACTTATTAGGCACATACAATTGTGAAATACTAAAAATAAAAAATAAATAATAATAAATATGTGAGGAACATGTATACTAAGAATACAATAATAGACCTGTGTAGTAATTTTATGTTGGGAGTACATTGTCTTCACCCATAATTATTTAATTAATGTATACAAATATTGTAAATTCATTTTTATAAGAGTAGGTGTGCAGTTTCTTCCCCATTCTTCTCCACACGAAACTACCCTTTGGAAGGGGCAACTAGAATCATCTTTTTTATTTTAATTATGATTAAAAAGTACCATTTTAGGTGGTCTTATATGATTTCATAAATTTACTTAATAATTAATCAATATTTTTTCTGTTATACAGTTTGTCCTTGGACATAGGACTTCCACTCTTTTGTTTCAAGCTTAACGCATCCCAGCACTCTTCGCCATCATCTTTTCATTTGTCTTCCACGTTTTCTTGTCATAGCGAGGATGTCACTTACTTCGTGCATCTATCTTTATCTTCTCTCGTAATGTGTCCTGTCAATGTCAATCTTTTACTAGAAGTAACAGCTTTTCTAAACTTTTTCATGTCCTCTATTTCTTATAGTTTTATTTCAAATCTAGCTCTCCACTCCTTTCGATGCTATTTTGATATACTAAGTTTGTTTTCTTGTTTGTCAGTGAGTGACCAGGTTTGACATGCGTATATTAGGCACGGTAATATAGAGACATAAAATACTTTTCTTTTATTAGGTCAGAGAGAAGTATAACGCCTTCGAATTTGATTTCCATGAAAACAATAACTGTTCTAATGGCTAATCGCATAGTAGTAGAAAAATTATTTTTCGATAAACTAAACAGACGAAGAATGTCTTGCTTTCTTACGGGATCATACGGATTATATGCCATTAGGGAAATGGGCTAATCGTAATACACATTTTAAGATTAAAAATTTTTTTTGGGTAAAGGTTAATTGAAATCATTCAAAAACATCTGTCTTAGTTTGATGGACTATAACCACATTTTATATAACGATCTTTGCATCTAGCAAAATAGAAATTGTTTAATTTTGAATTGATTACATCACTCATACCGTGATGTTTGTACGGTCGTATTTAGTATTAGATTTCAATTTATGATTATGTTTTCATTCATACGCGGGACGTATGATGTAATTGACTACAGGAAATATTACATAGCACACAGTAGAATTATTGTAATGACAAATGACTCAAAATAATCCACAAAGTTTTATAACTTGTTAGTTTAGTATAGTTTGTTAAAATGAAAATCGGAAATTGTAAAAGTTCAAAAGTACCTTTTTTTTTGTTTTACTACGGAAGAGTATAGTATAGTGTGCGAGAAACAAACGCGACCTTTGATTAATGTATGACAAAATCCAATGCATCTTTATTAAATAGATTTGCGGGAGTTATGTAACCGTTAGGTAAGTTACATACTTACATGTAATAAAAAGTGCAAACAAAGTCTTATTAATCATCATACACTTGTAACCAAACTAGCTCTTTAGTTTATCATACATTCATAAATTGCAATTTAACATTCCCGAGGATTACAGAAGTTTGACATCACTTATATTCTTCACTTGCTTTAAGTTTTAAGAACTCACAAATCAAGTTATGGTTTTCACCAGTACCCCTAATTAAATAATAATTAAAAGCAGTTGCTTTGACCAGACTAATAACACAAACAACAAAAAGAAACACCAACAGTATGACAACACAGAGGAACCTATGATGTCTCCGTCTCGCTGTAATCTTAGCGTAATTTAAAATAATTTAATATTATGCCACAGAAAAACCTTCTTCTTCAGGGATTGTCGTATATCTTAAGCTATCAAATACTTGTTACACTCTGTATATCGGATTATATTGAATTTTTTGAGTAAATAATGAAAGTGTCTACAGATTGATAGATGCCTTACAATCTATTTTCACCAATGATTTTTCTTTTACAAGTATAAATATTTACAAACAAATCTTCAAAACGGTAACATAAACATTAAAAAAAGTGTTATTTATTCCTTCGAGTTCGACACACCACCATAGACAAAGCATTCTATTTGTTACTTGGCTTATGATTTTCCAACTATAATATTTGCATTTGTAGGAAACAAAATATAATACCTACAACAGAGTTAGGTGTTATGTAGTCCCCACTATATTATAAATATTTCTATTTAACTAATTACTATTTCTTTTAAACATATGTTTACGATATAAGTTAAGATTAATTAGTTTGTTCGACTAAATGTATCCCTACTCTTAAACGACAATACCCAAACCTTTAAGTATCAAGCCCCGATCCTTTGAAAGACACTTCCATTCCATATTCTCACTCTAACTCTAGTTTTGTAAGCATAATTTTAAATAAAGTTTTTGTTAGTTTAAAAAACAAGTTTTTGTCACTGCCTCATAACAAATTTGGCGCAGTCGGTAGGATCTACTCGTGTAGCAAGACAAAACAAACGTACAAAGGACTAGCATCGCCTAGTACGGTAGCCTTAGGCTTTTAATAGTTTCGCCGATACTATGCTCTTGTGGTTCGTGTTACTGTGGTAAGTGGCATTTTACTTGTGGCTCATTCTTTTTCCTATTTTTCTATATTTTGTGTTTTATATATTCAATCCTATATTACTATATTTTATATATAATTTAATTACATTATTCATATCTAACTACACACGCATTCTACATTTTTAATCATTGACATTTCATTAAAGACCGAAAACATAATGAAGGCATCACCAGTAAATATTACAACACTTATCAATCTAATTCCTTTATTCGACACAAACAATCATGACGAAATATACGGCTACATTCGGTCCTGTGATACTGTATTTAAATTGTCATCTCCGTCCGAAAGGGAGACTTTGTTAACTTGTGCTCTTAATAATATTAAAGGCATCGCGGCCTCAGAAGTTCGGTATAAAACGTACGAAACGTGGGATGAACTAAAGAGGTTTCTTATTGAAAGATTCGCGAATACTAAGACAATTCAACATTTAAATTTAGAACTGCAATCAATTTTTCAGAGACCCGATGAGTCTTTAACGCAATTTTATCATAGAGTAGATCTTTGTCGTTGCAAAATCTTAGAGAAACTACATTCAGAAATTAGTGATTCGACATTAGACGGACGTGTAGCGACTACCGAGGAAACCGCCTTAAGCATATTTCTCAACAGTCTCTCTACAGACATGGGTATAATGCTTACAATAAAGGGTTTTAATACTTTAAGAGAAGCAGGTCGTTTCGCAATGCAGGAAGATCAAATTAGGGCTATGAACAAAGCTAGACAATCTTTATTTAGGCCAGTTCCAACCCCTAGGCCAGCAATAAGTAGTAGTGCATATCAAAATAATTACCTAGGTATTCGAAACCCAAATATTCCATTTAAGCCTCCTAACCCTATATTTTCTCCAAAAACATGTGCTTACTGTAAAAATATTGGGCATTTAATAAACGAATGTCGTAAACGGGCATATAACGAACAAAATAAACAGCGCGCTGCCCCTGCACCAATCAGCCATTTAAACTTACAAGCGACCAACGAAATGAGTGACTCGTTGGAAATCGCTTCCAGCTCTTACTCAATGAACCCATTAGACTATTCAATGCCGCCACAAATTCAAAATTCAAGTCGAGTGTTACAAAGCACTGTGCCTACATCCTTGCATAATAAACCAGCCTATCGAAGGCAATGCAAAGAAGCTTGCACACAGACAGATTTAGGAGCCAGCTTTATACAGACCTACAAACAGGGTAGCCAGTCCCAAACCTTAGGTCGTAATACAAACTCTACCATTTCTTATGAGCCCACTGTATCTTTGAATCTCACTGAATCTACTTTATCTAATAAGAACGATGTATCTCCAAAACCCTCTGAATCTAAACATCTCATCACATCTTCTAACCCCACTGTATCTCAAAATATCGCTGAATCTTATAAATCCACTGGTTCTCAAAAAATAGCTGAACCTTGTAAACCCGCTGTATCTCAAACTACTACTAAACCGCATTCAAAATACCATTATAAGAAAAATAAACGTAAGTCGAAATCGAACAATAAGAATATTCGATCGTTTTCTATTTCCGCTTTAAATGATGTACCTCCTGAAAATCTGCTACATCCTATATTCCACATAAATAATAAACATGTGACTCTTTTAAATAATACCAGTGCCGACGCACTCTCTAGGCCCCCAGAAACTTCAGATTATAGTTTCGATACTTCAAATCTACATAAAACCTAGTAGTAACCGTGACTTTTCAAAACATCAATAAAATTCTAAACTACAATTACATCATACATTTACATGAACGAAATTATAAATATATATTATATTAAATTTTCCTTATACCATTTAATTTCAATCCCTACAATACATACTCCTTATATTCCACAATCCTACCTGAGCACATGTATCTTGCCATGAGCAAAAACAGTCAACGCTACCTGACGACGAACTCCGTGGACAAGTGTAAAGAACACTCTTCAAACCTTCATGTATGCAGTAAGGTCACAGTCTACAACTCTAACGCACGACCTATCTGTGAAGTCTCCATCTTGCTGACGAATTCTAAAGACATACCTCAAAATTGCGCGGTATCCACATTCTCCGCGTACTTCAACACATTTCATTAATTGAAAAATAACAAATGGATTTTCATACTTTCGAAGAAAATTACATATGCTATAGAATGCAACAGAAAAACCACACATGGTGAAATATTTGGACACGGAATAATTCTGCTACAACCTGAATGCAAACTTTATACACCAAAGGTTACACTCATCGCTGAAGACTCGAAATCGAAGAACATAAGTCACCCCATTGTTACTGTCGACGTGGAAAATACCTGCATCGCAGATTGGTATAATCCAGAACTCATACCTATTCAAATCAACGATGTTTCTTTAGACTCGCTCAATACTATTAAAGACGAGATCAAACATCACTCTAAAATATTAAATCAAGAAAAAAAATATCATTCAAGAACATCCATATAATTTCACTCAAATGAGTTTATCACCTGGCTCAATCCTTCTTATTTATACTCTTTACAATTTTTGCAATGTTTGCAACCTCTTCAAATACTTTTACCCAAGAAGAAACTCTCACAAACAAGGATGCATTCAAATATTTAATAATTGTTTCGACCAATCCCGAAGACGACAACAAATTGAAATCCCGATGCCTGCATTCAATACGACGACGACGACGACGGCTTCCATCAGCTCGAACGACGAAGAAGAAAACACCCTACAAAATTCCTCAAAAAGTTCACGCCAACAGGCGCAACCTTTATTTTAAGGGGGGAGGTGTTATGTAGTCCCCACTATATTATAAATATTTCTATTTAACTAATTACTATTTCTTTTAAACATATGTTTACGATATAAGTTAAGATTAATTAGTTTGTTCGACTAAATGTATCCCTACTCTTAAACGACAATACCCAAACCTTTAAGTATCAAGCCCCGATCCTTTGAAAGACACTTCCATTCCATATTCTCACTCTAACTCTAGTTTTGTAAGCATAATTTTAAATAAAGTTTTTGTTAGTTTAAAAAACAAGTTTTTGTCACTGCCTCATAACATAGGGCATTTGTAACAGATGTGATCTTATTTTTTAAGAAATTTATTTTAAGAAAACTTAAATAATTTGTACCTTTCAGAAAGAAAAATATACCCCGAATAGACCGCCAACATGGGGGCGATGTTCCGGAGCGAGGAGATGGCCCTGTGCCAGCTCTTCATACAGCCTGAGGCTGCCTATACTTCCGTCTCCGAGCTTGGAGAGGCCGGCACCGTGCAGTTCAGAGACGTGAGTTACCAATCATAATATTTATGCATAAATTCTATCTGATATGAAACTAATGAACAACACTAAAGGTACTTAAACTTGACCATAAATTGTACCTCCTATCTCTTTTAAGGATAGAGCAGTGTTGGCCTTGTGGCTTCAGAGTGCGACTCTCATACCTGAGGTCGTAGGTTCGATCCCGGGCTGTGCACCAATGGAATTTCGTTCTATGTGCGCATTTAACATTTGCTCGAACGGTGAAGGAAAACATCGTGAGGAAACCGACATGTCTTAGACCCAAAACGTCGACGACGTGTGTCAGGCACTGGAGGCTGCCTACCTACTATTGCTTATTAGATTTAGATGATCATGAAACAGATTCAGAATCTGAGGCCAAGATCTAAAGAGGTTGTAGCGCCACTGATTTTTTGAAATCTTTTTTAAGTGGGGCAAAATGGGGCTCAAAAGGCTGTTTATGGCTACTGAAATTCCTATTTTTAAAAATATGCTTCCTCCCACACCCACATCCCATGTAACGCGCCGTTATGTTTTTCTGTACCCAATATTAAAACGTGATTTACTAAACCTAAAAGTTGCTATTTATGTAGTGTAAAGAATCGGAAAGTCGAAAATAATATTAACAATAACGCATCATCAATCCCAGCCCCGCATCGTAACGTCGTCGTCCCCCAAATTCGTTACATAATACTTAAACGCTTCCTTAACCAATAACTTGATAATAACTTTTCTGATTATCTTTGGACTCAATATTATTTCATATACAAACATAAAATCTTCTTAATAACGTGTGATTCCACTTAAAAACCTATTATTTGTTCTAGAACTCAGTAATACCATATAATCCTTCGTGATAATTTATATCGCACTTGGAAACTCTTGAATAGCCTAGAAACCTTTAATTATGTAAATAATGATAACAAGTGACCCCGTTTGCGCTATTGTTATGTTATGCCTTTTTCAGAGTGGATTTGCCTTATTGAGTATTTTCTTGACTTATCTATAGATAGTAGAACAATTATCTATACATTTCTCTTTCGTGAAGGTAAAACTCCTTAGTAGGTTATTATTTTTTTATTAGAACAGGGGGCAAACGGGCAGGAGGCTCATCTGATGTTAAGTGATACCGCCGCCCATGGACACTCGATGCTAGAGGGCTCGCGAGTGCGTTGCCGGCCTTTTAAGAAATTGTACGCTCTTTTCTTGAAGGACCCTAAATCGAATTGGTTCGGAAATACTTCAGTGGAATACAGGGGAATTAATTTAACCTTTTAAACCTATTTCATGGCCTTTAAGAATCTGTTCTAACAGATAACATTTTTTAATATTTATATATATATTAAAAAATAACGTTTATAACGCTTTGTATAGTATTACGCAAAGAAACCGACTTTAGTGTTGTTGGAGTGTAGACAATAATCACGTCTTGTAACATTTCTTTAATCTAAATAATAGCTAGGTAGATAGTTGACATTGTTTATTAGTTTGCGTTTCACCTTCAATAAGAACTGGTTTAAAGAAAGGTTATCAAGCATTGCTAATTTGTACGTTCGAGGCTAAACTCACAGACACGCATGATACTGAGGTCATTTCAGAAATCTGTAAAATTTACTTCTAAAGGCTTAAAATGCATTAAATTTACACGATAACTTAGTCATCATGTAACAGACTTGTAGGTAAAAAATGTCGTAAATAATGATAAAGACGGTGGCCTACCGCGATATATTTTCTCTTACAAAGGTTTCTCAGTAACCCGAGTTTCTAACTTACATATTTACGGGTCTGTGTCACTATTATATTAGGTCTTAAAATACGGCAAATATGATGTAATAAGAAATAAAATTTTACGTATCTATTAAAATAATAGGTACTCCTTATATACATGAAAAAGTCTGCTATTTCTTTTGTATTTTTTTTTAATTTTGCGTATGTTTTTCAAGTTCATAGTTTAACCGACTTTCTGACTTTATTAAAAAAATGCAAATATTCGAGTACTGTTTTGGATTACAATAAGCTTATATCATTATTGTATATAATATTGTACACGACCTCCGACGGAGTGAGGGCCTCCACACCATACCATCATTGACGCAGGATGACCACGTTGTACCTTTGCGGCCACAGGAGCAGCTTCTGTAGAACTTTTTCATTTCTCAAATTTCTGTGCTTTTGTGCATATCGCGACAGAAGGCGTTTTGATCGATCCACTCTCTTAATTTGGAAAGATTGATTAAGGGCATGTATATCGACGATAAGCACGCGACAGAGTCGTCCTAGCGGAAATATTCATTTTTCGCGATAAAATTGTTTGCTTTCAAATGGGGTTTCGAGGAATTCTGGCTTTCACCAGCCTTTGTAGTTTTGACAGCACGTGGCAGCTCCGATATTTTCTGGTCTACGACAAATGAAGGTTTGTTGTATCTGTTGATAGGACGATATTCAAACGTACGGCTGAGTTAGAAGTGTCTGGAATTTGACCGACCGCGACGACTCCAAACCCACTTTGTGCAAAACGATCACTGCATTCGTATTTTCTTTAGCACCCTATTCCATATTGTTATTTAATAATGAACATGAAAAAATATGTGAAATGGCGCGTAATCGAAAGAAAATATACGTGTTCTAAATTCAAAATAATTAAAAAGTAAAAAAAAAGAAAAGTTTTTATGTAACACTATTTAGGACTATACTAGTTATATTGTAAGGAGAATTGCTGAATTATTTTGCTATTACGAACAAGTAACGTTGTTTTACCTTGTTATCAGTGGAGCGAGAGAGAAAGTCGCAAATTTTAAATTCATGACAATTTCGAAGTAGATAAGCGTATATTAATTAAAATGTGTTTTTTAATTAAAGGGTATTTCAACAAGAACTTTGTTTTCTAAAACAAAATAAAACAAAGAATTTAGAGGAAAATGAATAAAATTTTTATTGTATTACAAAGAGAAAAGTTTGGCAATTATGAATGAAAAATGATATCTGGCAAATGTCCACCACGACCACGCTGACAGATGTTGATTCTTTCATCAAAATGGAGGGTTTATTTCGTTAATGACATCACGGATTTTGAGTTTTAAGGCTGCAATCGATTCGATTGGCTCCGTATAGACTCTGTCTTTAACATAGCCCCACAAAAAATAATCCAGTGGTGTTAAATCACACGATCTGGCTGGCCACTTAACAGCTGAATTTCGCGAAATTATGCGCTCGGGAAATTTGGTTTGCAATAAATTGATCGTTTCATTGGCTGTGTGACATGTGGCACCGTCCTGTTGAAACCACATTTCAGTGATATCCATGTCATCAATAATAGGCCAAAATTTAGTGGTTAACATCTCGCGATAATTTATATTTGGAATAACAATTACTTCGTTTTTAGTATTGTTAGTATCTGAAATGTTTATTATATACAACATATACAACATTTTATGTATTTTCCAGTTATTCTCGTCCGTTCTACGCCCTTGATTTGAGACCTGGCAATAAATGTCAAATCTTAATTTGAATATATATTTTTTTACGTTCACAAGTGTACCTTGTGTTACCTATATATGAATAAATGATTGTGATTTAAACTTTTGATGGGATTTTAGTGTCATATCGTTTTACATTTAAAACATATAAGAACAATACGTTAGTATGTTTTAGAATTCAATTTATTGAAATAACGTCCATCTTTGAAGAACAAATAGAGTAGTTATCGCTAACAATTTATATCGACGTATCGGTTTTAATGTGAATATGATAACATGTGTATGTTAGCAAAACAAGTAATGTAAATTTATTTATTTCTTAAATAACTTTTGCATTAATTTCGCTAGTCAGTGAAACACCTCCAATAAGAGAAAAGCAACAAAATCATTGTACAAAAGAGAAAGAGCAGTTTTGGTATAGTGGGTTCAGAGTACGACTTTCATCCCTAAGGCTGTAGATTCCACCCCCGGTTGTGCACTAATATACTTTTTTTGGTCAAGGAAAACATCGTGGAAAACCAGCCTGCGCTGTCATATATATTTATTCTAGCATTGTATTTTTTTTATTAGGGGGAACCCCTACATCCTAGCCTATCAGGCACTCAATTAGGCAGATATGTGTCCGAGTGGCTAAGCAGCAGGGGAGTGTCGAAATCTCCCCTTTCCTAAAAAGGGACATTATTAACATAGAGGGTTGGCGTCTCCCGCCGGGCCCTGGCGACAACTAATAATACCGGAAATATTGTCATAATATTGCATTGCATTTCTTGCATATTAGAATAAGAAATGATTCTCAAACAGATGCAGAAATCTGAGGTCCACATCTAAAAACGCTGTAACACCACTGATGTATTTTTGAAATAAATAAACGAAACATCTCAAACAAATATTACAGTCGAATAAGCAAGTCGTTATGCAAAAGTTGTATTAGATATTTTGTTTGGTCTTAAATAATTTTTTTATATATTCTTTTCCAGTTAAACCCAGACGTGAACGCGTTCCAACGCAAGTTCGTCAATGAAGTGCGACGCTGCGATGAAATGGAGAGGAAACTGCGCTACATCGAGGCGGAAGTGCACAAGGACAAAGTTCACATACCATCTGTCAAAGACCTTCCACGAGCCCCCAACCCGAGGGAGATTATCGACCTTGAGGTATGTTGAAATCTACAGATTAAAAATAATGATATTTTTTGTGTACACAGTGTTTGTGTTCTTTAGTGTACACTTTCTTATGTTAAATGTCCTTTTATAGTTAGGTTAGTTATAAATGTATACTAATGTTATAAAGGGGAAAGTGTATAAAGTTTGTAACGAATTGACTCAAAAAGTACTGGACCGATTTTACAAAATTCTTTCGCCATTTGAATGCACATTATTGCTGATTAATATAGACTATGTTAATTGAAAGAAAAAGTAGGATTCCTACTAAAATCACAATAATGTTACCCAAGGTGAAAATGCCTATAAAATATCTTTAATCGCATGCGCTGCGAAAACCAGTTCCACAATGTTAAAGAACATATCAATATCTACATTTTTTTTTAAATTAATGTCTTAGCTTATGTGTCCCGGCTTCGCACGGACGGGCCGCTAATTACTTATAAAGGTGGCAGCACACGGTGTGCTGTGACCCTTAGTCGTAAGTTAGCCTAGATCGTAATGTAAAATTGCGTCTTTATGCAGAGAAAATTTGTTAAAAAAAACTTCTATTTTTTTCGCTAAAAATAACTATGTTACAATAAAGAGATACATTTTATTGATTTAACTACCTATACATCTATATATAATAGAATTTCAAATATTAGATACTTATTATAATAACTTAAACTATATAAAAAATTCTAGGCGCATTTGGAGAAGACAGAAAATGAAATCCTAGAGCTGTCCCACAACGCCATCAACCTGAAACAGAACTATTTAGAACTGACTGAGTTGAAGCACGTCTTGGAGAAAACTGAAGCATTTTTCCTTGCCCAAGAAGAAAGTGGCATGGATTCATTGACTAAGTGAGTTACACTACTCCTCTATTTAATCAATATTAATTTGGTAATGTAATAATGTAATTCTCTGTAAAATTCTGGATTTTTAGAGAAATGGCGCGCATCCATTATGTGTGGCATTATGAGTTTTAGTTAATTAAATAATGTTTTTTCGTTTTTATTATATTTTTTGAGCTTCATAATATGTAGAGAAACAGGATATGGCGGTGTACCATTCATACTTTTTTTCATTTCCCGGTCAAACTTTTCAAGTATTTTTGATTTTCTAAAGCGTAGATTTTCTTTTAAACTATAGCTGTTATAGTCTTTAATTTGTTTATAATCTATTTTTATACCAGATCGCTGATGTCCGATGAGACTGGTCAGCAGGCTGCCAATCGAGGGCGCCTTGGCTTTGTAGCAGGTGTGGTACAGCGTGAGCGCGTTCCAGCATTCGAGAGAATGCTCTGGCGTATTTCTCGCGGAAACGTGTTCTTGCGTCGTGCTGAGCTGGACAAGCCTCTTGAGGATCCTACTTCTGTAAGCACTGACAAAATATGTCTATATTCGCTATGAAAGTGGAGTAGAGGATAACTGAATTTCAAATAACCAATGTTAAAAAAGTATTATCCATTATTAAAAAGATAAGTTACAAACCCATTTTCAAGGATGGTAGGAGTCTGTTTTTTTTAATTTTGTGTATATTTTTCCACTATTTTTTATGCCAAATAGAAATAGACTTGCGTCGTTAACTAACTACAACACGCACAAATCAACTTGGCACCTGATTTGGCGACAATGACATTTAGCCAGGTGCCTAGTGAACTTTAATAAAAAAAATTGTATCATATCTTTTTAGGTAATTAATAATTAAACCTTTTTTCGTTTTATCGTAAGTGCTTTGAAATAAAATCGTATTTTCATTATTAAAAATTATTTAAAATCTTATCAATTAATTTTCTATTCCCAGGGTAACGAAATTTATAAGACCGTGTTTGTTGCCTTCTTCCAAGGAGAACAGCTAAAGTCCCGCATCAAGAAAGTGTGCACAGGTTTCCATGCATCACTATACCCTTGCCCACCATCTAACTCTGAGAGACAGGATATGGTCAAGGGAGTTAGGACACGACTTGAAGATCTTAACATGGTAAGCAACATTTGTAAACGTATGACGTAAGGAGGTAAGTAAAATCAATTATCACCAGCTGACCTATTTGAGGACTCAAATCTCAAAATATATATACCAACAAGAAATCTTGATAGCTCACTAGAATTTGAATATTTGATTTAAATCTTGTCTTTTGTCGAGATTTAAGGACACTTAGATAAAATGCTCAATTATAACTTTCATTAATATTTTTAAGGTCCTCAACCAAACCCGCGACCACAGACAGCGTGTTCTCGTGAGCGTTGCAAAGGAATTGCAGAGCTGGTCCATCATGGTCCGCAAGATGAAAGCGATCTATCATACTTTGAACCTGTTTAACATGGACGTTACCCAGAAGTGTCTGATCGGAGAGTGTTGGGTGCCCACTTCTGATTTGCCCAACGTACAAAAGGCTTTAGCTGATGGTTCGGTAAGCTATTCTTTTTTTATAGAACGGAGCAAACGGGAAGCTCACCCGATCTTATTATAACATCTACCAGGGTCACTTGCATTGCTAGAAGATTGTGCGTTGATCATTAAAAATCTATACACTTAAAGAACATTAAGGAATTGGAAATTATTGTTCGTATGCTTCTGTTGCTTAATTTATATTTGCCGACGAAAATTATTCTGCGACTATAATTTTTTTGCCGAAAACCTTAAGTATTCTTTCTATTCTTCTTTTTTCGGGTTCACACAACGATACATACACTAAGCATCAACGTTTACCGATTTTAGAACGCGTGTGGCAGCTCAATCCCATCTTTCCTGAACTGCATCGAAACAGACGAAGTTCCCCCAACCTTTAATAGGACCAACCGTTTCACCCGTGGTTTCCAGACCCTCATTGATGCTTACGGAGTTGCATCATACAGAGAATGTAACCCAGGTAACTATTGTGCACAGTTGTAGTCATGTCACATGATTTGAATTCAACAAAGGAAAAGGGAAATATTATGTTACGTATAATTAAATCAAATTTAGTTTTTCTTTTTCTAATGCGTTATTTTTCAAACCTGCAGCTGAATTCATCTATCTCTTTCAAAATAATATCACATACCAAAAAAAACTAGAATATAGATACCTGTTAAGCGTTTAATAAACAAAGAGTTGATAACTTTCACTTCTTCTCCTCTCTTCTAAAAACCTTCCCTTCCCCCCTGTGTACCTGTGAACACACGTGATTCAAGGAGGGGGGATTAACGTTGTATCTGTTTCAGCACTCTACACAATCATAACTTTCCCATTCTTGTTCGCGGTGATGTTCGGAGATTTGGGCCATGGAAGTATCATGGCCATGTTTGGACTCTGGATGGTGGTCAAGGAGGTGTCCCTTGCTGAAAAGAAGTCCAACAATGAAATCTGGAACATTTTCTTCGCTGGTCGCTACATTATTCTTCTCATGGGTCTTTTCTCAATGTACACCGGACTGGTCTATAACGATATCTTCTCGAAGTCGATGAATATCTTCGGATCGACATGGTACATACCATATGACAATGACACGTTAGAACATAACGCCGCACTTACTTTGGACCCGAAACATTCTTACGTTAACGCACCTTACTTCATCGGTATTGATCCTATTTGGCAGGTAAATATTACAATTATTTAAGACCTAAGTAAATCAGTACAGTCAAAATCTTTTAAAACCATATGGAAGGTCGTAAAAACCGATAGTCGTAATAGCCGATGACGTTGTTATCAAGAACCTAATACACTAGAATTCAGCCGGGACCTGTGCTTTTGGTCAATATAACTGGTCTGTTGTTCTAAACGATGTTGTCGTAAATGCTTTTGGCTGTGCATAGATATAAAAACAATTTGATATATAGATAAACAAGAATTCGCCGTCGGAGTCATATCTAGCATTTTGTGTAGTTAAAACCTTTAAACCAGGTTAAATAAAAAGTCTATTTCGTCCTAAGTTAATGTACATACAAAACATCTTTTAAATATCTTGATAGTAGCTCATAAAATGCTGACCGAAATAATCAGCAACATAAATGTAAAATTCCTGTAATAATATGGCGCTGCATTTTGTACCTTCACTAGAAATATCGTCGGACTGAGTCTCTTACAAATATTTCATTTCAGTCTGCTGACAACAAGATCATTTTCCTCAACTCATACAAGATGAAGCTATCAATCATTTTCGGTGTCGTCCACATGATCTTCGGTGTCTGCATGAGTGTTGTCAACTACAAGTAAGTTTTTAACTCTCGTAATATAATAATTAAGTATTAATTAATTGTTTTTTATTATTATATAGTTCATTGATAATTACAATGACTGCTGTAGTTATTAAAAAAATTACAAGCCTTTTAGTTCCTGCCTTACCGTTTAAAAACTTTTACCAAAGATACCAAACGATAAATTTTGGTCCTTCGAGCAGGATACGAAAGATTTAATTATTTTTTGAATGCATTTATAATAGTAAATGTTGGTGACGCCAAAATAATAATTTCAGCTTCTTCAAGCGTCGTTACTCAATCATCCTGGAGTTTTTGCCCCAAGTCGTTTTCCTGTGTTTGCTCTTCTTATACATGGTGTTCATGATGTTCTTCAAGTGGCTTGCCTATAGTACTTTCTCAACAGGTATGAATAAGTTTTGTACGCAATATTATTATATCATATTTTGCAAATATTCACATTCGATAGAACAATCTTAAATTCGATTTTAAATAATTTGTATAATATTGTAGATGAGGCGTACAAACAAGGTTGCGCACCGTCAGTACTTATCCTCTTCATCAACATGATGCTATTCTCAAGCCAAGAACCTGAAGCAGGGTGCAAAGAGTTTATGTTCGACGGTCAGGGTTTGGTTCAAAGAGTATTTGTCCTGGTCTCTTTGGCCTGTATCCCGGTCATGTTATTGGGCAAACCACTGTACCTGCTCGCTACTCAGAAGAAGAAACATGAAAAGGTAAATAAAAATGTAATTCAAAACTATTATATACATTGTTACCATCACTTTTCAATGTGAAAGGTTGGCAAAGAATAAAGTATTAGGCCGTATTCAGACTTAAATCTAGACTTACGTTACTAGGCTAATAACAGTTCTCTTTGCAAGCTTGTCTAGCTTAACGAGTCTTTTCATCGCGTTAACATACTTTGACAGAAAGGGACGGAAGAATAATCATTAATTACAATCATTCATAAACAAATATTCTTTTAGCCCGAACATTCGAATGGCAACGTAAACCAAGGCATTGAAATGCAAGAACAGACAGACATATCCGAGGCAGCCCCGCCGAAGAAAGCAGAGTCACACGACCACGAGGAAGAGGAGTTCAGTGAAATCATGATTCATCAAGCCATTCACACAATTGAATACGTCCTCAGTACCATCTCTCACACAGCCTCTTATTTGCGGCTGTGGGCTTTATCATTGGCTCACGCAGGTAAAGAGATACTTCTTATTAGTCGTGTTAAAAATCCAATTTTATATATTTTAATAAAAATACTGGTATTACGTTCGGTGGCAGTTTTTGAAGGGATGTTCAAATATATTATGTTGAATGAAACACTTTGTGCGAAGCTGGGTGTCAAGTCAATTCTTCAATGGTTTAAAACTTCAGATTTATCTAACATACCTACTGTTAGACTAACAAAAAACTAACTTGACTTTGAAAGGGTTTTTAATGGGACACTTATGTTACCAATAAAAAATATAAGTGTAGTCGACGTAATGGAAGTTATCGGAAACGAGAATATTTACAATTTATGAATTTTGGAAAATCTAAAGGGCTCATTTTGGCTTCAAATGTTCTACTAAACATAACTTGAGTCAAAAGTTATTCTAAATAGACTTCGTAAACTTAGAAATTATTAATTCATAAATAGTTTCCAAGAATAATAATTAATGTTACAAAAAATGTATGATGATTGCAGAGCTGTCAGAAGTATTATGGAACATGGTGTTAGCTATGGGACTGAGAACGGATGGTTACGTTGGCGCTATTAAGCTGTATGTGGCGTTCTGTTTCTGGGCGCTCTTTACACTGGCCATCCTGGTCATGATGGAAGGTCTTTCCGCTTTCTTGCATACACTGCGTTTGCACTGGTGAGTAACTTTTAGAAATTATTTTATCCAGATACCAAATACCAAAATACAAGACTTATTTCTTTTCTTATTGCGTCCAACACTCTCCTCCAAGACTGAACCACAGGCTACGGTGACTCTTGACTAACTTGAGCCAATACAAATAATAAACGGACGTAATTACATTCGGTTTTTCTTAACGTTAACGTAACCTTTACTAGAAATTCTGCGATGGCCGTGACTCGCCATTATTATTAGATACATTTTTATATTTAAAGTTTACACGGTTGGTCACGTGACGATTTTCATACAAAGTCACGCTTGACAAAACGCGTTTTGGCTAAGGCCCTATATTGAGTACGTATTTCTCTTAAATATTAAACATTTTCCAGGGTGGAGTTCATGAGCAAGTTCTACTCAGGTCTGGGATACGTCTTCCAACCCTTCTGCTTCAAGACAATCCTCGAACAAGACGAGAAAGATGAATAAACTAGATTATAAATGACGTTCAATGTCACTGCAAGTAGTAAATAAAGTATTTAGTCTCTGTTATACATATGTTGTATTAATTAAAAACCAAACATCGAAATCTAACCCAAAAAAATAGTTGTCTGTAAAGTCTTTATGGACGATAGTTTTAGGTGACGTCATAAAAAAACATTGATACAATTATTGCATATTTAATTATTTGAGTGGAAGAGAGATAGATGCGGCGCAAGCGTACAATACGCGTAACGGGACAATGAGTCATGCTTTTTGTGCGTGCAGCCGGTGTTCATCGATGTATTAGATGTTGTCAATTCAAGTAAAAAACGCAGGCTTTTTTTTCCATATATAATGAATCAATGTTACCCAGACCTTGTCGAGACTAGAGACAACTGAAGCCAAGTTTAAAGTCAATTTGATAAACAATTTTGAACCGTTTATCTTTGTATAAAAGGGGACTGATAATGCAAAATAAAATACGAAACGCTGGGTCGTCCGTGTGTCCAACCACAAACAAAAGATGGTTTTAGGCTCTCGATAAATAAAAGAAATTCGATATTTAAAATTTTATTAAATACATCTTTGCTTATAAGGAAAATTCTACAATTTTTCATTTCATGAGTATCTTGTGACAAACCATATTAATATAAAATTAACAAACTTCCAGTTACATTTTCTATACTAAAACACGTAAATAAAATATAAATGCTCTTTAAACTATGAATAAAACTTTAGCCAGTTACAATAATTATGTTCGAGATTTCTGTTTTTTTAATAAAATTTTGGACAAATAGACATTTTTCTTTTTTTATATATTTTTGGAATAATGATCTCAATTATTATTGAATTATGGTCAAGGTCTGAATTTATAATCTGTTTTTTTACTTTTACAACCTTCTGTATCTAAAACTACTTTTTGAGTCCAAAGCCCGGGTTGCTCACGATGTTTTCGTTTACGAGAACGATAGTTGTGATTTCTCAAAAACCACACACAGATGACAACTTTTATGACGATTTAGTTTTTTTTAATAAAATTTATGAAAAATATCCATTTGAACACATGTTTATTGTAACATTAAGTTCTCAAATTAGATTTCGCTTTCTCCAAAATGTCTTTTTTAATTTTCGGATAATCCGGATGCACCTTCAATATGTGTCTGCACACAACAATACATTCGGGATATTTCTTTAATTTTAGGTGCGCATACGACAGTTTATATCCAATTGAGAGATCGCTTTTGCCTGAATGGATCCAGGCTTGTTCGTAATTGTGTGCCGCGCTCTTGTAGTTTTGATCCTTTTCCGATATATAACCTGAGAGGAAATTATACGCAAACATTTATTAGGGAACGTAAGATACAAGAGTAAGGCTTCCGTATGTTAAATATGTATTATTACGTAAGCATATTAGTATTGGTGCCATTCAAGTATTACGTAAGCACTAGGGGGGAGGGAGACTTTGATTTCATTATTTGGTGATTACGTCAACAGTAATTAACCCATACATTGTCTATGCTTGAAAACGAAATGCACTTTCGAGGATTTTGCTGACAAGAGGAGGGAAGGGGGGGGGGGGGAACAATTACAGTTAAATTTCTAAGTTTTTTTTTGCAATTTGCTTTGCATTTCTTTTGTAATCTCACCTTATATATTTTTTTGAAACAGTGGGCAGGCGGCTCATCTGATGTTAAGTACCGCCGCCCATAGACATTTATATTGCCCGAAATACTTCAGTGGGCAGCTGGTTCCACATAGTGGTGGTACGCAGCAACATTTGCCTATACTTTAGAGTTTTGGTAGTTCAGACTTACCTAGATATTGATAGGCTGCGATGCAAGACTTATTGTGAGTTAGGACTTTCGCAAGGAGCTCCTTTGCGGCCTCAACTCTTCCAGAATTAATCTGGTTATCGGCCACTTCTAGCCAGCATCTTTACGAAAAATACAACGTCACATTTTTTACATACATTAACTAGATATTAAAACATAAAATACAAAGTATAAACGAAAAAACAGCAGAAATTTGTTTTGAAATTAAGGATTAGGGGATTTGAATACTAAGAAAGAAAAAATATTTTTATTTATAGTATATAGTTATAGTGTATATAGTTATAATAAATTAAATACGTAATGTTTTGATTGTTTAAACACTCACCTCTCCAATCCATCGGCTTTCTCAGGAGTCCATGTCATAGACGCGATTGTTCTTTTTAGTATATTTTTGGCTCGAGTGGGTTGCTTCACTATACTGTACCTGTTATGATATATTTAAAGTAAAATATGTTTAATGAATTACTATAAATTTACTTATAAGACATTGATTTTAGAACCGACAAAAAAAAATCGCCCAATACGATTTACAATTATGGCCTGCTCAACTTACGCGCTAGCAATCGCCAGGATCAAATATGGATCGTCCTGTGTTCCTTCCTCACTGACGTACGGCAACAGTTCTTGGAGAACTCTTTCTGCCTGCGACTTTTGTTTGGAAGCCAATTGTAGTAATGCGTGAAGACCCTTCCTCTCAGATGGGTTCACTTCGACGAGCAATTTCTCTGCAGTGCGTAAAGCTAGAATTCGAGTATCACTGAAACAATAAATATTTAAATTTAGAACGTCGAAGCAATTTTATAACAATAAATTTCAAGCAACTGGCGTAAAGTTATAACTATTGCCATAAATTAAATAAAAAATCTTCAAACACAGAACACAGTAATTAAAATATATAACATCATTGAAAAAGGTTTTATGGTTTATTCCAGGAAGATTGTATAAGGAGTTTTCATATGCTATACTAGTCAATGCTCTTATTACACTAATCCGTGACTGTTTAGTGACTCGTTACATTTTATCACGATAATATCGAAGCAATTTAATAACGACAAACTTCAAACACTTTTACTTGAAATTGGCTTAACGTTATAACTATTGCCATAAATAAAAAAAAATCTTCAAACACAGAACACAGTAATTAAATATATAACATCATTGAAAAAGGTTTTATGGTTTATTCCAGGAAGATTGTATAAGGAGCTTTCATATGCTATACTAGTCAATGCTCTTATTACACTAATCTGTGACTGTTTAGTGACTCTACATTTTATCACGATAATATCGAAGCAATTTAATAACGACAAACTTCAAACACTTTTACTTGAAATTGGCATAACGTTATAACTATTGCCATAAATCTAAAAAAACGTTTCAAGTACTGAATACAGAAATTAAGAAACATATTATTGAAAAAAGTTTTGTGGTTTATCCTAGGAAGATTGTATAAGGAGTTTTCATATGTGAAACTAGCCGTGTCTGTGACGAATTAGCGTCTTTCTTGCATTTATCACGATTACGTTTTATATTACACTCAACCCCAAATTCTGAGACGAAACAAAATACTACACGAAACTATAGTAGCGCTATCGTTGGTCATGGGCCATGGCCCCAGATTTGTCATCACTTAAAAAAATATTTAAAATTAAGAAATTAAAAAAACAAAGGTGAAACTTTATCAAGGACTATATCTGTATATTTATATATATGTATGTGCTCAAGAGTAGACGCTTCATATAAAAAATTCGCTTAAATATAAAATTACTAGTTATTTACAATAATCAACGGCTTATTTATAATTTTAATCTTTAAAATTTCCTTACTCTTCCCGCAGTGAATCCTGTGCATGTTGTGTAAGGCAAAGCAAAACCATCCGCTTGGCAGCTGCGCCTGCGCATCTTTGTGACCGCCTCGCGATATTTAATTGACGTAATGCAGCGTTTACTTTGCCCTGATATGATGAGTATAGACCTTCACAATACGAGTAATCTGAAAAATTTAATACATACGTTAGAACATGTTAAGAAATCAATAGAATAGCCAAAATATATTGACACAATAGTCAATTAACTTACAAAGTCTACTCAATTGTTTTGTGCGTAAAAAAATTAATTAATTCAGTAAAATCATATAATTTGCAAAATGGTACATTCAGATTGATTAATTGTAAAAAAAAACTAAACAATCGTCTATATAAAAATGGACATGCAGGTGTCACATTAATTATCATGATGTTATAACAATGAGAATCGTTAATACTATACGTTGTCAAAACTTATAGTACAAATACTCTCCAAGGTACCTTGCCTTTAAAATTTAATCACCTTCCCCTTGAAAACATTAGACGGCAGTGATCTATAACTTCTAGAAAGGTGATTAAATAGTTTAAAAGCCAAGCCAAGCAAAAAAAAAAGTATATTTGTGCACAGCGGGGGATCGAATCTACGACCTTAGGAATGAAAGTAGCTAAAGCCACTAGCCCAGCACTGCCTCATTAAAAAAAAACTTCTTAATTACATGTTCTGGAATTTTAGTGATAGTACATAAACCATAAAATTCTTACCAGGATCTTCCTGCTTCCCCATAGTCATTCTGGCCTGTTCCATAATTGGGTCCACTTCAGAGAGTTTTCCTCTCCGCCATTGGACCTCAACGAGCTGCGCGAGCGCCTCCCAACTTGTCGGTTTCACTGATAAAATCTGGCTTAAGTGGCGCTGAGCTGTTTCTAATTCCCCCTGAAAATGAGTCTATTATTAACACCGGCTTAATACTTTTTTTTTTAATTCTTTTTTCTCTTTCCTATTATTCTTTTATAGAGTATAAAAGATTGAAAGAAAAGTTATTTGGTTATTCTATCAGCCATAATTTTGGTTAAGTCAGATAAGAACGAGTTGAAATCATGTGTTTGATTCGAGGCGAAATAAAAAAAACTGTTTTTTATAGAGTACGGTAGCAAACATGCAACCGGGACGCCCAATAATGGCAGTAATCGCAGGCTATACAGATAAAGTTTTGGCGGAATCCTTGCCAGCCTAATTTGCCTACTGGCACTGGCAAATTAAACATTTTACACATTATCTTTAATCATGAAATTTTACGGCAACAAAACAGTTCTTTAATTTCAACAATTGGATGCTTGTGATAATATGTGATTGATTTATTTCCCACATAAATAAATAAATAAAATACCTTCCTAAAAGCCAAATCAGCCATCATGACAGCGGCGGACTCGTTATTAGGCTCCGCATTCAACAGAACGCCACACGTTTGCTCACACTTTTCTGGATTATTCATCTAATAAAATAAAGAAAAATGTATATAATTTTTTTTTCGTTTATCTCAAAATATTATAATCAAATATGCACTAAAACATTTTTGGTATAGCCTTCAGATCACTGAATTTATTCTGTGATCATTACTAATAAGTACCTAGTTGATACTTCTGTGCCTGACATACACCGTCGATTCTTTGATCTCCTTACGATGTTTTCCTTCACCGTAGGTGCGACTGTAATGCGCATATAGAAAGTGAATTGGTGCACAGCCGGGGATAGAACTTACGAAACCCAAAGGATGAGAGTCACACGTTGAAACTACTGGGCCAACACTGCGTCTCGTTTATGAGAAGGTCGATGATAATGATAAACTTATGACAATTTCCTCTCGATGTTTAAAAGAAATATTTTAATTCTTGAAATAGCTTCTAACGAACAAGAAACTGGGCACTTCACCACAGTTGGTTGTGCGCCTTTAAAATTCTTACCTAATATGTAACCTTTTTAAAATTCTTAAACTTTTTTAAATTATTACCTATGTAGAAATAAAATAAATCAGTAGCACTACAACCTCTTTTAGGTCTTGGCCTCAGATTTCTGAATCAGTTTCATGATCATTTTTTAAAATCTAATGGGCAAGCAGGTGATCAGCCTCCAGTGCCTGACACACGCTGTCGACTTTTTGGGTTTAAGACATGTCGGTTTCCTCATGGTGATTTCGTTCACCGTTGGAGCAAATGTTAAATGCGCACATAGAAAGAAAGTCCATTGGTCATAGCAAGGTCGCTTTTGTGGTAAATGCATCTATGCGACTCTCATGCCGGAGGTCGTAGGTTCGATCCACAACTCTGCTGTGGCTTGTTAGTCTACGAGCGCGTTTATCACTCCCTAAAGGCAAACATCGTGAGAGTACCGGACCTCAACTTAGACTCGAAAAATCCCGTACTCGCCTATTAAGGCTCAGTGATCATACAGAAATCTGAACCCCATACCTAAAATGTAGCGACACTTTTTAGTTGACATCATTGAACCTCGACAGTCTTAATATAAAAAATATTATTTTTGTAAATCAAGAGAAATATCTTACCTGCGCATACAATTTAGCCAATGCAAACAAGAACTCCGGATTTCTGGGCGAATACATCAATGCCTCCGATAGAAGACTAGCAGCCACGCCCGGTTCTTTAACGGCTTTAACCTTCGACAGCAAATATATTATCTTTGCCAGCATCTCTTTCTCCTCTTGCACATCTCCCTTCGAGTCTATCTCGACTCTTTTTAAGACCGCATTCTGGAGATCTTTCGCCTCTGACAGTATAAGGGTTGTGTTCGCAGAGTTTTTTAAATCGCGGCTTTTCGCTTGGGTGAGTAGGAGTTTGATTCGGCGCTTCAGTGTTGGAGTGTCTCTCTCTTTATTGTGTGGTTGGTTCAGTTGAGATGATATTACGGAGTCCACTTTGTCATATTGTTTAAGCTGTTAACATAATTTAATTTTAAGTGCTGCTTAAACCAACTATCAAGGGTTAAGTAACACTCTTGTGTGTCACAATTTATGAAATTTGACACACGGGAGCCCGAGTTGAGTTTTTAGAAAATGTGAGTTTTTATACGTGATACCGCCGCCCATGAACACTCACAATGACAGAGTGCTCCTGCTGAGGTCGTTGCCGGCCTTTACAGTGTCTATATATGTAGTAACAGTGTTATATAAAAATAGGGAATTGTTCTGTTTTCTCTCAATGTTATCGGCGCTTTACATACCTTGAGAAGAAGCTCCAAATATTCAAATCTTAATTCGTCGTCATTTGTTTGTTCAATTGCATTTTCATAGTGCTGAACAGCTTTATCATATTCATGCATTTTGACCAGAGCAACACCAAGTTTCTTTACTAATTGAATATTGCTCGGATTCCCTTTGTATGCCGTTTCATACGACTCAGCTGCTTGAACTGGTTCTAAAATACTCGGAAAGTTAATCAAATTTATACAAATCATCCAAGATGAGCTAACTGTTTTGATTAACTGAGTAATCTCGTTGAATATTCGTACATATACGTTAAAAACTTGAAATTTTTTAACGTATTTAATGACATGGTTCGTAGAAAGGAATTGTGAGACCTTGCCTAACCCGCCAAAAGGGTTCTTGGCAACAACAATTTAAAAATAAAACATATAATTTATATAGGTTCCGTATTCACTAATGAATAATCTGAAGTGGTTTAACAATGTTGCCAAAAAAATTCATGTGATTGTCAAAATAAATAATTTTAAAAATCTTGTCAAAAGAGCAATTTAAGTGATTGTCATAATAAATAATTTTAAAAATATTGTCAAATAGCCCATTTAAGTGATTGTCAAAATAAATAAATTTGCTAAACTTGTCAAATAGCCCATTTAAGTGATGGATACAAACAGGATAGGCCGTTAAAATTAAATTGAGATTCAGACATACCGTGTATAGACATAAAGGCATCACCCATCATAGTATGAGCATCTGCCATCGGATGATTACTAACGATATCCTTAAAACAATTTGTGAACATTCCCCTATCTTTCTTCTCTTTAAGGTATATATGGGCCATTTTACTATGAGCTTGGAAGTAATATGGCTGCCCTGGTTTTACTTCATTTAATGTGTCTATTGCTGTATCGATATCCGTTTTACGAAGCGCAATATCGGCTCGTGCGATTAAAAGACGATTTTCTTCAGATGTGTATGAGAACTCTTGAATTGCCTCCTAAAAAGAATTCCCGGAATGAATCCATTTTTCGATTTCATCGACTATTTAAATGTATCTTATTCTTCCCTTCCCTGATTCTTAAAAACTAAACCACTCTATAACCTGAAGTATTATTTTGTCTCTCTCTAGTTGTAATAAGTGATGAGTGCTGTGATGAGTAAGATATAGATAGAGATTTTTTTAAATAAGGGTTGAATCTTTTTCTTATATGGTTTGTAACAATGAAATGTCACTACAAAACTGTGGGTTGTATTACTATTAGTCTACTTGAGACATTTGTTTCATAGATATTTACATGCAAGTAGTTCATCAGCCTTTTACTTTTGAAAAACAATACAGGTTTTATTTGAGACCACTACAAACAAGTGCTAATAGACTCAATTAACTAAACAGAAATAGAACTTCCACACAATCATACATTTATTAATGTCACTAATTTGGTAAAATAATAATTTTTTAAATAAAAATTTGAATTACCTGCAAACATTTCCCCGCTTCACCAAACAATCCCACCACAGTTTGCAGTTCAATCATTTGAAGATACAATGTCGCTTTATCTATTAAATTAAAATCATCAATTTGTTTGTTTGTACCAATATTATTCTTGCTATTAAGAATATGAAGACTTGTTGTAAAAAATGACAGAGCGTCTTGTGCTTGGTTTAAATTTTTTAAAATCACACCATTTAAGAAATGATACATCGCACTGTCCCTCACTTTAAAGTTGTAACTAAGACACATTTCCAAGCATTGAGCAGCCTTTACAAACTGCTGTTGTTGTATATAGATCTGAGCTAATAGAACTTGACTTCCTGCATGTGTGTTATCCATATCTCCAATTTGTAAAGCTAACTTCTCCGATTCAAATGGAAAACCGAACTGAAACTGTAGTTTAGCTAACTCATGTAAAGCTGGTATTAAGCCTGGGCAAGCATCAGTTATTGTTTTCAATAATTTAAGGCACTTCTCAACAGACACATTCTTTTCGTCTTGTGAGTAGGATAAATAGCTCGTTATAACTAAGGGCTTCTTCGGCAAATACTTTTTATACTCTTTGTAGACATTGAGCAAAAATTCAGGGTCAAGGTTTTTGATGTATGTCAAACTGTATGGGTGTACATTGGCTTTGGATAGTTGAGAATCAATTGCCTTATTCAGATATGAAGTTGCATCTTTTGTATGCAATTGTGCAGATAGTAGGTATAAAATTGGAAATTTATTAGTTCCTTGCATTTCAAATAACAGTTCAACTTGCTGTGCTACTTGGTCTGTCGGGCCATTATCAGACATTTGGCATAGTGTTAAACCACATAATGCTGTTATAGAGTTACTATCAATTTTGCTAGCTGCCTTAAAGAAACTTAGTGCATCTTTATATTTGCCTTGCAGAATACATTGATACCCAACTTCACTTAAATATTCCACATTACTTGAATACATTTCAAATGCATATTGTGCAAATCTGTAAACTTGCGATATAACTGTACTAGACTTTGCGCATATTTTAGAAAATGTCTGTGCAATGTCATAAAACTGATATCCATTTTGCGTCTCTTCATTTTCCAAAATTGTATATAGTGTATTTAATTGGTCAACTGCTTCTATATAATCTGAATTTTTACATAGGGCAATGAATATTCGAATTTTCAAGGCTTCTAGATTAGTTGGTTCTAAAGATAATACTCGCTCTATGGTATCATATACAGCCTCCCATCTCTGAGTAGCAAATTCATTTTTTAATTTCTCAATCAAAGGAACTACTTCCCTGGGATAGTGGACAATCAATTTATCAAGAGTCAAATTAGATAAATCATGATCTTTTAGTAGATACTTTAGTTTTGCCAATGCAAGTAAACCATCCACATTTTTATCATTTTTACTTAAAACTAGCTCCAAGCAGTCTTGTATAGTAACATGCATATCTATGTTCAAGTACATATCATTATATGCTTTAAGTATGACTGCGTCTAAGTTGTTAGGATCCTTTCTTAAAGATTTATTTACATAATCTGCAGACTTTTCATACTTTCCAGCAAATGATAGAAAGAGACCAGCATAGTAAAGTGATTTTGCATCTGCATGCTTCCTTTCTTCTTTTAACTTAGCTTCCAAATTATATAAATCATCTCTTTCTATGGTATTTACAAGCTTGTGGCTATAAATAAGTGCCATAACTACAGCTAAGTTGATATCTTGATTAGACTGTAGTGGCAGCAACTCATTTATGCCTAACTGGCCTTGACCTTCAAATACATTGCATAAACCGTGGTAAAATAAAAATTCACTAGATTCACTAGGCTGTAGTGATGAATGCTTAGAAATTTCTTTAGCTTTACCATAGCATTTTTCTCTTATATAATAGTGAATGTTACACCTATTCAAGATACTTGCCATTTTAATTAATCCAAATCCAGCTTAACATTCAGATTTTTATAATTTTTAATATTATCCTGATAGAATTTTGCTAGAAAGTGACATTTGCATATCACATCTAGCTTCTGCTTTAATGCATAATCAAATGCATGCTAAAAAATAAAGGTAAACTTTTGAATCAAGAAAATTGGTAGGCTATAAAAATGTAGGTAAAAATTTTAGGAAGTAACATATTTTAGAGAAACTTATTGTTACTTTTAATTCACATAATTTTAAGAAGCTTTTGAAATAAAAATTTACAAAAAGCTTAGCGCAGTAATCAAATTCAAATTCTTACCTGTCCCAATAACTTCCCAACACCTCTGCCCTGGAATTCAGCAGGCACATCAGTATGAATTAAAGTAATTACTTTGCCTTTTTCCTCATAGCTTAAAGTGGCTTCTGCTAACAACAACAAACATTTTTATAGTATTTAAATATACAAAAGACTATCTTATGAAGTAAGGTATTAAATCATATTTCATTATACAACAAACCTGTTTGCAAAGTGATCACGAACTGTTGCTTAGCAACATTGTTGACAACTTTCAGCGCCTGTGTTGAAAAAGCTCTTGCTCTTGTTAACATTCCAGTCGCTTGGATCTAAACTTTATACAAACAATTTAAACTATAAAAATAGTTATGAATAAAAATATAATATATATAAAATATTTTGAATAATGCGTATTAGACTAGGCAACTATCATTAAAATTTTAAATATTTTGACATTTGACAGCCGTTTAACGTTTGAAGATTGAAAGTTGAGTTTGGAATCACAGATTCTTTGAATTTTTCTTTTTACTTAACAATGTATACATAATATTATAATGGTATAATGTATTTCGAAAAAAATGGCTGAAGTATTAATTAACACGTGTAACGTGATTGTGGCTGTTGTGGCCATGTAGAAAAAAATAAATATTTTGGCGGGAAAATATGACAACAGTCCAATACCAAATACTTGAGCGAATAATTAATTAATAGCTTGACAATCACTCGTTTATATTTGTTGAGCTTTGGAATCGTTGGTACTGGGATTAAACTGAATTTGTTTCAATATTAACATTGAGATAATTTAATTGTAAAGTAAGTCAATAGTTGTGATAATGTTATGGGGCTTTTTATTACAATAATATTATAAAATAGAATTTGAGTTTCTGTATGTCCCTTATTGACTTTACTTTCACTAATGTAAGATTTCGACGATATCAAGGTACTACAACTGTAATTGTATCAAATATGTTTAAAAATCAAACTGATTTTGTTCATATTTATTATTGGTTATTCTTCATAAATTAACATATTCCAAGGTTTTTTCACAATGTTTTCTTTAACCCTAAATATGCACTAAAAAAAATGTTCAATACTGCTGAGATAATGCTCGGGAACGAGAATCGTACGCTCGCGAATCAATTTAAACTTCTGAAAAATTGTCAATTAGAATACAGATTGTTTTTTAATTTGTGTTTTATTGAAAACAAGCTCGCCTTAGACAAATTTTAAACTTCTCTTTAAGTATATTCCAGTGCGGTATTGTATATTATTGATACGCGGACAGAGACATAGGAACTTTCTAGTAAAGACCATAGATAATATTATTAAACTATATATAATACACAATTATTATCTAACATATTTATAACGAGGGAAATTGCAATCAATTCAGAATTAAATATGAAGTGGAAACTTTACATTACCGGTTTTGTGGTAAGTGCGTTACTTAGCAATAATTTTTTTAATTCTTACTATTGATTGACCGATCTGCCTTAGATTCAAAAAGTTGACGGCATATGTCAGGCACAGAAGGATGCAAGAGGATTTCGTGGTCATTTGTTTATAAGAAAAAACAAATGATCACGAAACCGAAACAGACATCTGAAGCTCAGACAGCAGACAGGTCGCAGCGCCATTTTATGCATTTTTTTAATGCATGGTTTTTTTTATCAGTGGACATAACGTTGAAGTTTCCACTTGCTTTCAACTCTTTCTTTTTCCATTTTTTTCTTCTCGCTTCGTTCATACTTCTACTGGCTCCCTGACCCCCCTTGATAGTCGGCCGTGCCCTTTGTATTACTAAATCTTTAATTTTTCGACTTCAGCAGCTAATATTAAGAAACGATATCCTTTCACAGAGTATATGCTGTCTTTGGTGCGCCAACGCAGCTGTCAACTGTACCGTCAACGGACGATTTCCACATCTAGACGACCCACTATGTAAATCATATTACATGTGTGTATATTTACCGTGGAGTGGAAGCTATGTACATTATAACTATACTTGTCCAAGCACATCCCTGTTTAATCCCACCACAGCGCAATGCACGAGTAATTACACCTGCAATAGGGCGACTTGCACAGCAGTGGGCCGGATTCCGGATCTGTCGACAAATTGTTCCGGTTATATCGATTGTATTAATATAAACGGTGCAATCTTGGAAAATCCAGTTAAATGTCCTGGGGACAGTTTATTTAATCCGGCTTCTCAAGATTGTGAATTTACTTTTTCTTGTACACCTGTGTGCTTGGCGGTCGGTAGATTCCCCGATACTAAAGTTCCTGGTTGTAAAAACTATTATATGTGTCTCCGACTTGGTAATGGTACGTTGGTGTCATACACTAATTATACATGCCCGTCCATTTCTGTATTTAATCCAAACACACAGGTGTGTACAACAAATTACACTTGTACGACGTAAGATTTTTGTTTAAACGCAATCACTTTAAATAAGGCGTTAAAAAGTATATTAATCACCCTTCACTAATCACTAAAATAATCACTTCCAAACAACCATATACACATATACACAAATTGTTGTGGACTGTGTGGCGATCGCGGCGCTCAATTCTGCAGCTGTTTTTTAAATAAATTTTAAATGTATGTTGAGAGTTTTTAAAAATTTTACGTAGTATTGAAGACATTTTCAAACTCACCCGGAGCGGGAATCGTTTAAACAAATAGCTAATAATACAGCTACGTAATACTTTAAATGTTATTTTTCTAATATTTTGTGAAAAGAAAGTTCTGGGACCCCAGGTCGATAAATTATAGTCACAATTAGCTCTATGGAAAGGTTCCAAACTCAAATATTAAATAATAATTTGAGTTTATTGTAGTAGTCTATAATATTAGGTGGTTGGGTAAAAATAATATGAGTCACTCTCCACAGACATCCGTCCGGGGTCCGTATTTTGACGACGCATCGCATGAGCTCGCATCGCTCGATCGCATCTCGAGTGCTGTAATATAAATAACTTTAGATGTCATATGAAATACAGGGGAATTATATTAAAAAGTAAAATAATAATAGGTTCTGACAAGAAAATATTTAGTTACATTTTTACACCATAGTTGCCAGGGAAGATGGGTCAATGCGAGATTTTGCCAACAAAGAAAGTACATGTAAAATATCGGTAGATATACAGTAAATCTGATAATTGCGGTAGCGTTGGCTCATGGCTGTGATCCACGCTTGACGACCAATCCACATTCACTATGCAGTCGGGCTCAAGGCGTAGCGCGCGCAACGCGCTTGCGCATGTGTTGAATATTGTTTGATGTGTTTTGACCGTTGGCGATACAAAATCAAAACATTGTGTAATTGAAAAGTTATTCATTATTGAGTCTACATAAATAAATCGTACACGTTTTATACATTAGAATAGATACATATTATATATACTTTTATATACTTTTTTTAACTTAAAAAAAATAACTTAATAAAACTCTTTAAGGTGTCGAAACTAGTTGTTTCGAGGTAAATAAAATGTTTAAAATATGTTTTTGTTAAAATAACCTCCAAATAATTTAAATTGTTTGTACTAATTAAAACAGTTTCCGATTTCCGGACAGATTAGCATTTAAAGTAAGCATCATTTTATTGTCTGCTTTAGAATATTTGAGATACATATTTGTACGGGAAATAAAAATATTTTTTATTCTTTATTTAGTAGGCTACAGACCAAAAACATTGTGTTTAGTATTGCCAGATGTGATTGTTTATAAATGTTGTGAGTGGTGACGATCTTATGGGGCAATGTGTGTCCCGGGATTATCCGGGCCCTTATGGATTTACGCGTCATTATGACGCAGAGAGTCTCGCTAGCAGTTACAATGGTTCCACAAAGAAGGTAAGTGGAGTCTCATTAAGTCAAGACACATTAACTACGATAGTAAGGCCTCTAGACTTTAGCTTATATTATTAGACATTAATATATTGCATTGTTTCTTACTTTAAATTTCTACTTTACACCGATCCACATCGTTTCCCTAACTTTCGTAATAAGTGATCTGAAATGATCGGTATTTCTTTCTTCCTCGTCTGTCCGTTTTATTATTATCATCACTTTTTGTTGAGGTACATGTTTCAATAGTCTTCAAATTTATGTAGTTTTTCACTTCTTACCTCACTTACCTGTTTGAGTTGAGGAGCAACATCGCCCTCCTGTCCGTATGTGCCAGGAGCTCAATAATTACTTCAACAAGGGTTAATAAATTAATTATTCACGTAACTCGGGAGTTTAAGTAAAAGCGAGTCTTTTATTAATTCGATATTGAGAGCAAATAAACTCGAAAAACATAAATTTCGTTTAAAATTCCTCACCTATAGTGCGATCTTTCTATACTTGGCTTGCTAATGTTTGAGTTCTCATTCTAGTCACGTTCACGAGAAACAAGAACAACTGAGTCTTATAATAGAAAATTCCGTTAAAGGTTATAATTCAAAATGCTGTAAGACTCGCCAACTATGGTCGCCATCAATAGCAAGACTTCAAATTAAGTAAACTACATAACATACTTTTGTGAATTTTTCAGTAGGTCCAACTTGAAAGGAATAAAATTGTTTTTATTAGTAATGGCATTGCGCCTCAAACCCCGTACTTTAGGAGTTCACTTGTATAAGCACTCGTGCGCATGCACCTGTTTTTCGTTAAAACGATCCTTTAATCAAACACGCCACGGAAATGAAATTTGCAGACAGCCTTGGCTTCAAAAATTCGGTCAATTCGTTATCTGACGAATCATCTTGCCTTAAAAGAACAACAAAAATGAAACAATGTTTTTATGTTAATATAGAATTAATTATTTTGTTGAGTAACATATTATCGTATATTATATATATATATTATTTAGTATTTGACGAACATATAAAAAGAGAAGTATAAATCAATGATTTTTTTAATATTAAGGAGCAAAATAATCATCAACCTATGTACAGACATGATTATTGCTGTTGCTTAAACAGCAAAAAAATATCAAAGGAAAAGTTGTTTACTAAATATATTTACTCTATTACCTATATTCGGACCTGACTGTTCTCAGATTAAAACAAGTGTTAATATGACAAAATTAAACAATGTTTGTGTAAGAGCCAAATGCTGTAAAACATAAAATTAAATAAATGACTATTACAATCACGCCAGAAAACAACCATATAAACAGGAATATAACAAAAGCCTCGAATCGAGACCAGGCTCGTGAAGACACTTATATTCCCCATATTTCTGTACGCAGCCGAAACGTGGACCTTGCAAAATGTGGAAAGGCAGAAAATAGACGCTCTCGAAATGTGGTGCTGGAGGAGAATGCTTGGGGTATCTTGGATCGAATTTCGTACAAACGTCTCGATACTTCAAGAACTCGGTATTAAGCAGCGTCTATTTTCAACAGTACAATCTCGCATCCTTACATTCTTCGGACACGTATCTCGGCGTGGTGATCAATCATAGAACGCCTTGTCGTTCAGGGGAACGCGGAAGGCACTAGACCGCGCTGCTGGTCACCTACACGTTGGACTGATCAGATTAAGTCTGCCGTAGGAGAATCACTGAATCAGAGCAGTAGGATGACCTCCAATAGACAACGATGGCGAAACGTCGTGAAGCGCATCACATCTGCGCTTTCTATAACCACATAGCGATCACGACCGCTCTGTCAAGAGCGTACCGAATAAGAAGAAGAAGTTCACCCCAGAGCTGGTGCTGGTTCTTTCAACGAATAATTATCGCGATACAGCGAGGAAATTCTGCCAGCGTTAAAATTACACTGCAACAGGCACTAATTTAAAGTTTCTTTTTATAAATGGGAAATTATTATTAATAATATAAATCATATTTTTGATGATGACGTATTGCAAAAACTACAAAAGAAATTCAGTTATATTAATAGAGACGGTCAAATAAAACTTTCCCCTCGTTTTTGATAGAATTGTTTGTTTTATATACTCGCGTAATTACACAATATTTTATTAAACAGTAACAAATTCAAGGCAGACCACAATCTAATTTATTCAATTAATTGTAAAATCAATACATATTTACAAAATCCAATTAAAAATAAAGGGCCCGATTTCTAACTTTCCAAGCGTGACTAGGGTTGAATGATGTTAGGAGAGATGTGTAACATAGATTGTAAATACAAATGCAATTTATTTTGTATCTGGCAACAGTTTTGATGCCGGTTCGGTGGTTCAGTTAATTACAGCAAACATCTAAGTGATATAACTCTTTAGATACATTCATGGAGGACACAATTCAACAAAAAAATTTTCTAAAGCTTTTAGGTCTAGGCCTCAGGAATCTGCTTCAAGATCATTTGACAATCTAATAGGCAAGTAGGCACGTTGATTCTTTAGATCTAAGGCAAGCCAGTCTCCTCGCGATTTTTTTCTTCACCGTTCGAACGAATGTTAAATGCGTACATAGAAAGTTAATTGGTGCAAAGCCGGGGGTCGAACATACGACTTTAGAGATGAGAGTCGCACGCTAAAGCCACAAGGCCTCACTCGTTAGTAAAGGTTTATTAAATGTATCCCCGCGAATTATTATGCAAGAACAGTTTTATTAATAAATATGTACTAAATTTTTTTGTCTATGCTCATATTAAATTTTGACACTCCTGCCGCCGCCTGTGGATACTCTCAATGCCAAATGGCTCGCGACTCGCGAGTGCATTGCCGACCTTTCAAAAATTGATACGCCGTTTTCTGAAACATATTACTTTTTAGTAACGTCACGCGACGCACTCGAATTGTTTCGGAAATATACATCAGTGACTGAGAACCCTTCATAGAGTCTGAAGTAGTGGTACTTAATGTTTCTTATGTTAAAAATCTTTTTTAGTAAAAACGTAGTAAGTACGCTAGTTTTAGATTACTTATAACTCTTAAGATAGTCTAGAATAAATTAAATTGTGTCTTTGACAATTGACAATTTATAAAATACAATCCTTTCTTCATGTGACCTGTGAACTATAAACCTTTTTTATAGTATTAATTGCTTTGTATTGTTCCGTTTTTGTCTAAGTAATTCCGAGTTAAGCGAAATTGCGTTGTTAGAGTGATATCGTAAAATCATATTTTTGAAAAATTCAAAAACTAGGAACACAAATTTAATAATGTTATTTAGTTGAATTGTTTAACACAATTGAAACAGGTGCACAGTTTCTAATTATGCAATTGACAAATTATTATAAATTAATTAATTACTACAGAAGTATTACTTGAGAAATCTCCATGTTATATTGAAGATGGAAATCGAGTTATATGTGTACCGCGTTATAAGGGGATTAATTTACCTTTACACATAACAAAGTAAATTTAACATGGCAGAAATTGTTAAATACCTAACGGATGCTGCGACCGAAGTTCACTATATTAAAATTTTCAAAGCTTTAGACTGCTTTTCGGAATGATGCAAGAGAACCTGTTTCTGATTCATCACCGCTATTTAAATAACCCAGAACTGGTATTTTAAAGCTTTTCTAAGCTTTGATATCATTTTTATCCGTCTCGTGTGCTTTTAACGATTTCTAAACACATAATAAACGGCTGTTATTACTTAATACAAGGTGTATTTTTATTTGCGTAATTTACCTCTGTAATGGTCAAAGAGACAAATATCAATATTAAAGAATTTTAACTGCAAACTACTTAAATATTTTTTTATAAAAAACATGTATATTAAATAATAATAATAATAGCCTTTATTTGCAAAACTTAATTATAATCTATTATAAGTTTCTTTGATTTTGAATTAAGAAAAACAAAATACACTTTAACATTTGCTTGTTAGATTTTGGGTTGTCCACCGTTGGACATAGGCCTCCTCCATCCGGTTCCACTCGTGCCTGTCGTGGGCCAGGCGCAGCCAAGTAATCCCGGCGACGGCGGTGATGTCATCCGCCAAGCGTCGGTGCGGGCGACCCTGCGACTGTCTCGTCACATTTCTTTGCTGAGTGCCCTGCCCAACGCCATTTCAGGCGGCACACCATTTTAGCCGCGTCTATTATTTTTGTATTTTTCGTATTTTATGCCATTTGTCATAAAAACATGTATACTACATACATATATATATATATATAATTATTATATATTATATTATAAGGATTTAATTTTTTGTATTGATTAGCTTCTGATATCACTAGATCCATTTAAATAAATCTTTTACTATAATATCCCTGATGAAATTACCATAGTGTAACCCAAGATCTGAAATATAATCTAGAAACTATTGCCAATAGAGCAAAGTGATGTTATGATGTTTTATAGGAGATAACAATATCTACAAAAAACGTGTAAGTACACAATGTAGAAGTTATACTTTTTAAAATTATCTTTTGCCTTACGTTTGTAGAAAAACGACAAGAACAATAGAAAAAACTAAAACGTTGCCTATAGCTAACTGCAGGCTGTCGGGTTTCAAACATCGCGCATCGTAAAAGTTTACTTATATCATTTTTCCCTAACGCGCCAAAAGTAAACCTCAAAAAGTATTTTTTTTTCATTTCAAAGTCTTTTTACCGAGAAAAGCTTTAGGCTATAGAACGGTCACCGACCGAAGTAATGCACACATACATTATATATATCTCTGGCCATAGGTCAGAATATGATAAATTTAATTTTATTACTTTACAAGACAAGCAATCAAATTGTTAAGATATCTTGAAGGCACTATTAAAATATGAAACACTCGATATTAATGTCATACTAAGCAAAATTTTATCTATGACCACAGATATATATACATAGAAAAAATAATAGTCAACCTATAAAAACAACTCTATACCTGATGTAAATTATAAAATATACCCACCTAATCTGTGTACATCACAGAAACACACAGTTTAACTTTTATTGATGCTTAGCGTTTATTATTATGACACTTCACTTTATTATCTCTTGTTGTCAATTGTTATCGAAAACAAAAAATGTTTGGAACATATTAGTCTCTCTATTCAGTTTGTTATGGAAGAGATGTAAACACGTTTTTTTTTACTTATAAGCCTTCCCAAATCTCAACCATTAAAATGCTTTGGTATAATTTTTTATCTTAAAGCGATGTGACATTTATTAGATTCTTTAGCGTAGTAGTCTCAATGTAGTGCAATGGATTCTATGTGCCAACAACTTACCTGTAAATAATCAATGTGAGACACATTTCTAGTCCCATGCCCCAAAAGGTTACATTTTAAACCCTATTAGTTTAAATAAAGCTGTTTAAATCTATCATTAATTGATGAGGCTTACGTATGTCAGAAACGTATAGGTTTACATACAGAAGTCATTAGTGCTAAGCATCTACTCCGAATCTTTCCCTAAGTGTCAAAATAGTGTAAGTACACTACACTTTCTGATATGCTTTATGCCTTCCATTAAGATGTTCTGTTTACCATAAAGACAGTGACGCTTATGTAATCCAGCTAATTATTTCAAAGCCTTGTAACGCCATCTTGGGTCTATAATTTATGTTCTTTAATTACTTTTTTTTAATTCCATATTTTACAAAATAATATAATATATCACAGTATGTTAAATTAGAAAACCGCTGTGATTTGTATTTATGTTACCAGTATTGTGTAGGAGTGTGACAAAAGCATATAAAAGTCGTTTTTTTTTAAATTTAGAGTTTATGTTGCTTAGTGTTAAACTATCTAATATCTGTTTGGATAAAATGGTGTTTTTCAGAGTCTGTCTGTCAGTCTGTCTTATGACTTATTAATTTTAAATTGGAAACACATGGATTATTTTAATGTAGCCGTAATATTTAGTCAATGTAGAATCCAAATATGATAAAAAGTAGATTTAGGATTTTTTTCAATTCCGACCATTGTTTTACGATCATGACGAAATATACGGACGGCTCAGACTAGGAATCGAACCCAGATCGTTTCGTTACGCGCCAAGAGCTCTACCAGTTGAGCTATCCGAGACTCGTGAAAAACCTGTTGTTTAGTTGGATTATAGATTTATAACCTAGATACTGAATGCAGCGCTATATGCCGGCTGATTTGTAAATCTAAACCATCAACGCGCCATCTACACGCATACAAAAAATCATTCAATCGGAAAACATATAAGAGTAGTTCAGTGATATTAACTCGTAAAGTATATATTTAAAGAGTAACACTTTGTTGCATGAATAGTACATATATAACATATATTATTAAGGACCAGCAGCTGCATCGCATACAAGCGATCTCTACCAGACAACCCTGGTGAGGAAGTGAACACCTAAATTTAATAAAAATATAAAATGTAGTCTTATAGAAATACAAAACTAACATTTTAAATGAAATAAAATAGATACCTACAACTGTCAGCCTTTTGAGAATTGCTCCCTTCTTGAAGGAAGCATCGAAATTTTTTTTTTTATTTTATTTATTTATTGTATACAAAATCTTAGATAGAAGGAGTTGGTGTGGTGGAAACACAAACTGGACACAGTTTTTCTGTCCACCAGGACGTCGAAAATATTTAGATGTTTAACTTATATACATACAGTGACATAATATAAATAAAACATTTTTACCATCAAAAATTGCACAAACAACGTAGTAAACCGGTTGAAACATTGCCGCTTCATAGGTAGCCGGTGCAAGAAACCTGTTCTTGACGAGAATTCTCAATCGACTACAGGATGTGTTCTAATATTCAAATATGAATTAAATGACGATGTCTGATTTTTGTTATGCGTAATTTATAATTGTTTGCTTTATGTAATAATTTTTTAATTTAAATTTAATATTGTTTCTAGTTATATTAGTAAATAGTGTAGCTGGTAGCGAGTTTATTAATTTGGAATAATATAGTCTAATGTTTTTTTCCCATATAAATTATTGTATTTGGGTAATAGAAATGCATTTTTTAATTTTCTACGTGTTGAATATTGATGGTGAGTACCAACTGTTTCAAGATAATTTTCTGTGAAGTAGTTTTCGTTTAATAATACTAGCTGCACTGTCTCTGGTATAGGTATAATTACAGTTCTCATACTAACTAAAATAATTATTAATGCCTCGTATATATCTAAGTGTATGCATTTCTTGTTATATATATTCACGTATATCAGCCTAAACCTCGTAAACTCTTTACTACGAGCAATATTGCGAATTTATATTTGTACGTACGTATACATTCTTTGAAACTTTTTAAAAACCAGTAAAATTTCTCCGTTGCGTAAACGTCCGTCTATCAATAAATCTTGCCCTTTTAGGGACTTGTCCTTTATGTAATCGAATGAGAAAGTTAAAGTAAGTGTAAATTTTTTACTTAAAAGGTGCAATCAAGTTTTTCGGATAAATTGGCGTATCAATTAAACTGTATATTTATCTGTACTGATATTATAAAGAGGAAAGTTTTGTATGTTTTTTTTTTTTTTTTATTGATAAAGATTGCCAACGCTCGGCACACTGATACATTGGTAAAAACAAACACTAAATACAATTTTGAATGTGATAAGCAATTAGAGGCAAACATGACATTCATTTAGAGCACATACAAATATCAATCGAAACAATTTTTAAACAAAACAAACATTACAAAAAAGAAACAATTACAAAAAACTAAACTAAAATCGATTTTAAAGAGTGAGGGGAGCAACTCTGGATATCCAGACCTAGCTTGTTTATCAGAATGCTTAATCTGGACACCGGAGAGCTTTGACCAAAACGCGTCCTACGGAAAGGAGGGACAAATGAAATAACGGGATGCCATGTTTGTAACGAATTGTCTCAAAAAGTATTGGACCGATTTTAAAAATTCTTTCGTCATTTGAATACTACGTTATCACACTGATTAATGTCGTCTAAGAAAGATAAGGATCCCTACTAAAATTAAAATAAGTGTAAAAAATGCCTATAAAATATCTTTCATCGCATGCGTTTCATGCATTTATTGACGATAGAACAAAAAAATGTTCCACGATATATAAGAACTAAGCTAGCTAAAATTAAAAAAAAAGGTCCCCCCGTACAAAGCTGGGACGGGCTGCTGATAATTATAAACTAAGTGGTTTAATAAAGACTTCACAGATATTAAGGTGAATTATTCATGGGTGATCTTCGGCAAACCAATTTTTGGCGTGCACCACCACCATGTGGAACCAACAATTAAAATAAGGGTCCTTCACGAAAAGAGTACCTTCTGGCAGTATCCAGGTAATATCACTTTACACTGATGAGCGTACTGACTATGACAGTCAAATATGTAACAATCTTGGTCAGCGATGACCTGTTTGTAAAGATTAATGCGAACCTCGAAAATAAGTTAATTGCTTCAATGAAGATATTGGCGTATTGTATCTTTTATAAACGGGTAGCTAAGCACATGCAGCTCTCGCTGCCAGAAAAATATACTGAAGGCTTCTTCCTTTCGCGTGAATTTGATATTCAAAGCGACGAGCAATAGCAGCGCGATGGGCAGTTCCTACTTACCTACAGCGACCTATTTTCATACGCTGCCCAATCCCTAGCCAACTGGGCTATGTGTAAATATGGCGTAAATTATATCTTTACTACACGCAGAAGTTAACTTGGCTCCTCGTTGTAATGACATCGCTGTAGTGATGTACTAAGTACATAAAAAATTCAACTGATCTTTAAGGCCCCTTGATACTCGCCATAGCAGGTATCTATTGATTAGTTATAATCAACATTTATCAATAAGGGATAAATGAAGGTATATTTTTTAGTAACAGTTCTATATCCATAGGTTAATAAAACAAATATGGTTTTAATTTATTTTTTTAATAAAATGACTAATTTATTGATAGGGCGATAGATATAGCGGTAGGCGGTGAGGTGTGGTGGGAGGCGAAGCACATTCCACGCAGGTGCCAAGTTGATTTGTGCGTGTAGTAGAATGTTTTCAGTAGTTTACGCACGCAGTCTTATCGAGAAATCAAAATCGTATTGCAGCAAGTCTCACGTTTAAGAAACATGTTTTAATACACGTCAAGAACCATACTCGTTATAAAAACCACACAAAGCATTTAAAAATAGGCCTACATTTGCAAAAAAGCCTTCGTATTATATTACATTGCAGCGGTTCACCGCTTTCCTGTCGAGCATTCTTTCTTTTATAATCTTAATGTCGTATGTCTGAAGCTTCTTCGTAATTGATCATAAAATGAAATGAAATACGTTTCTTTGGAACATAAGATCATCATGGTATCACTTATTCTTATTCATTAAATTCGAACCTGTAGGCATCCCTACTCATCGGCAAAGAAGATAGAGGGTGTTGGCCGTGAGAAAAAGCCGGCGTAAAAAACTCTCGGTATTCTTTTAAAAAAAAGCAAATCATCAAACAATTCTACAATATTTAAAACAAATATAGCAAATTAATTAGAAGTAGCCTGCCCAGCACCAGTCCCAGACCCTGTTATCAACTAGATAATCACTAACTTTATAGTAAGCCTTTTTACACAGCTTTTCTTTTATACGTTTCTTAAATTTAATAAGTCAGAGATAAAAGAGCCTCTGGGATTTTATTAAAGAAGATTATGCCTTTTCCGAAAAAAGAATTACTAACTTTAGACAGTCTAGTACGGGGAAATTTCAGCCTGCGTTTGTTCCGAGTATTGACATTGTGCGTATGTTCTATTCTAGTACATATACTTATCACTATTTTTGTATACATACATAATATTTTCATAAATATATTGCGAGGGAAAGGTAAGTATATTAATTTCCTTAAATTTATCTCTCAGAGATTCCCTACTTTTTAAATTATAGATTGTACGAATAGCTCTCTTCTGTAGAATGAAAATAGATTCGACATCAGCAGCATGACCCCATAATAATAAGTCATACGTTATTAAGCTGTGAAAGTAACTGAAATAAACAAGTCTAGCTGTATCGACATCAGTCAGTGAGCGAATTTTTTTACCGCGTAAGCTGCAGAACTAAGTAACAACAAGCCGTGGATATGAGGGGTACTGAAGTTTTGAATCCACTGAAGTTTTGAATCCATGCTGATTCTAAAAAATACTTTAATTAATTCATTTTGTTGAGTCATGTTTTATCGTGCATGCAGTCGGCGTTGTCACGTAAAAAAAAAGATATAAACGTTCGTCTTCTGACTAATTTTTTATTACATAAACAAACATTACAATTAAATAATTGCAAGATCCCGTACTTGGATGCGATCAAAGACAATACCTTGCCACACAACATGGCGAAGCTGCGGGTGACTTACAAATTGCTCCACAATACATTTGCTGAGCGATGTGAATTGTGAGCCATGCGAAACTTTCCCTTTTGTGGTAGATTAATTTACCTTTGTAAATGCGATCTGCAATAAAAAGCAAATAGTCGAGGATCTTGTAACGCGTGACTTTCACGTAATAAAATACGACTGGGAGACAATTCTCGAAAGGTTACACTCTCACGATAGATTTGCACAACTAATTGCTTGTACAATGACAATATTATTAACGATCCGGTACAATCCTTTATGGCCTCCGGATCAGCGCCGGCATGTTGCGTTTAATAGATATCCCGAAGAACCATAGTATTGGAGTCAGAATCGCTGTCTTGATACTGATCTGATACGGAGACAATTTAAAAAAATGTATATATTTACTCAACAAAACTCTCCGATATATAGTTTTTAATCCGCCCAAATATTATTTATCTTAACATTTATTCTTATTTAATTTACCATACACTTTTACACAAGACTTCATTACACACACGCATTACATACTAAAATACATAATAATAAAGTAAACAAAACTAGCAAACAAGAAGCCCAATATTACAGCGGGAACAAAATACGTCAAACTTTGTTGCACTCTCCTTCGTAGTGAGTCATCGGTGCCGTATCGATTTCGTTGGATCTAATTACTTTTCCTTCTACGATGTATATATATATATATATATATACATCATCAATATACACTGATTATATTATATACGAAAACCACGTGATACGAATCTTGCGTTCTCTTGTGCAGCGAAATATGTGCGGAGTATACCTGTGATTGAATTTATTGAGATTTTTATGATACCAATAATGTGCTTGAATTTAATATTTGCGATGATTAAAATTATATTTATTTCCAACGCACAAATATACAGTAAGATTCAATAATAAATGATACAGTAAAATTTAAACAAATTTAAAAAGTATAGGCAGCATGTCCTTGCTTTGCGATACTTAATCGTTGAGCTAGAAAAGCACCAGCTCTGAGGTCACCTATTCTATCTACCAAGGGCCTGTGTAACTTCCCGTAAGGAACAAAAGTATTATGTTTTCGAAATTGGGATCAGTTTAATTTTTAAGTTGAATTAATATTAAATGTATAATTATTGAGTATAAAATTATTTCGCCGGTAACCCGATTCGAATAAAAAGATTTTCAGTTAATTTGTATTTTCAGTCCACTCTCGTATGTGTATGTGCAAAATTTCCTCGCTGTATTGCGATACTCAATGTTGAGATTATTCGTTGAGCGAGGAAGGTCTCCGGGTTCACATTACCAATCACCAATTTAAATCCTTTGTGCCTGTTCACTTGAACCCCAAGGCCCTTCTCCAAAGAGAACATAATCAATGAATAAAAAAAATGCTAATTGCGCCATCTATGCATAGCTAATACATCGTATATGTTTTACACCCAAGAATGTCAATTGTCAGGCAAAGAAGGACCATCTAGTCTTAAGACCTTTTGAAATTAAGAAATAAACGAGTATACGTATGGCCAAGACCCAATAGTTGTGGTACCAATGAAATATTATCAATAATTTTATGTTATACATCGGTGAAATTGTTGTGGCTCAATTTGTGTCCGAAACTTTTGTATCGTAAAAGGTTTTATTATGATCGCACGATATCTGCACTACTGGTGTGACCATAAAAATTATTGACACCGCTTCGGCGCCGATTACGCCAAATTTAGAGTGATGTATTCAGAACAAATCGGGGGTTAGGTTAAAATATAAAAAAAAAACATACTTCTCCCTCACGGGTTGGGTGCACCTACAAAATCGGTGTCCATGAGATGCCATAACAGACATTTTTCGACGTCCCGTAGGTCCCCCATCCTAAAAATGTAACAAATCAATTTCTATGATGACCTCATCCTACTGATTAGTACAGTATTAATAGCTATCAATGCTGGATTGAAGAGTTGAAGCTGATACAACTTTACTGTTGACGTTCTAGATTTATTCCGAAAGATTTTGTCCGCGAAATAAAGCCAGTGTGGTCAACATAGTCACGGAGACTCGCCGTGACTGCGTTCACGACAATTTGTCCAACCGTCTGAAAGTCACTTTGTACATCTCTAACTGCTTGTACTGTTTTATTGGAACAAAAGCTCTTGTGTACGATGAATGGCAAACTCGTTGAGGTAATTTCGTCTCGTTGAGATTGTAATGGCGGAGATTGTCTGATAAATAAAGCAATGAATCTAAGTTCCGTGGTCTAATATAAATCAGAAAAATTGCACACAAAATACAGTATTTACAATATTCTTAACCTACATAGTAATAATAATAATGAGAATAAATAAATAAAAAGAAAATTACAACAGATTTAAAAAGTGTGGTATGTGGCAGTTTAAGTACCTTAAAGTTAGAAGCATTTCCTCGCTGAATTGCGATACTTATTTGTTGAGCGAGGAACGCACCAGCTCTAGGGTCACCGGTAGTATCTACCAGGCGCCAACTTAAATATTTAATTAGCGCCTGCGCACTTGAACCCCAAGGCCCAAGAGTCTCTACTCCAAAGGTAACGAAATAGAAGTTGGAGGAAAGACTCCTTATATTTTCTCGTCCGAGGGAAGTGAGACGTGTCTACACAAGTAGCACCCTATACCAAAGCCCGTCCCATCTTCCAAGGTATTACCGACATCCCATCTGGCCGCTTGCCATCGTCTCTTGTGATGGCATACATTGATGGATTTAAATATTATATTATTATGTAATCAGATTTATATAACAAGTCTCTCTATGACAATAATATGTAAAGATCGCATAAGATGTTTAAATCCGTTGAAGAAGTACTACAAAAACTTAAAAAGTATAGCTTTAGTAAACTCGAGTGTTGTCTATAATAAAAAATTAAATATGGGTGTTGCCTTAATTAAAAAATACAGGAAAAAGAAAATGTTATTAGATGACTATGTATAAGCGGTGTTCTAAAGGACTAAAGTGCTATAAAGTGCTTTAACTAAATTAAAAGTGGAATCTATTAAAAAATAAATTATTTTATTTTAATATACGGCTGATTTTTTTTTTATAGAACCGGGGGTAAACGGGCAGGAGGCTTACCTGATGTTGATAGTGTAGTGATACCGCCGCCGATGGACACTCTCGATGCCATCGAGGGCTAGCGAGTGCGTTGCCGGCCTTTTAAGAATTGGTACGCTCTTTTCTTGACAGACCCTCTCAAAAGACGCAGTTGTGGAACGGCGAACGATATGTGCTTTTATATACAATTGAGAAAACATTAAATGATAGAAAGAGATTATTATAACGTATAATTGAGAAAACTATCTTTTATTTATAGCACCCGGAATTAATGATAAAACTTTCTCTATAATGCATTGTTTCATTGTTCTTTACAAATCACACAAAAACTTGGATTCATACGTCATCTTCATTTTCTATAGATTTCATGTCAACAGTGGTATAGCTATTAATAATGCATTTAAAAAGTTTACCAAAATATAATATTGTACAAATCCTTATCCAAAGACTTATCCTACCTTATCTAAAGACATCGCAATAGGAACAAAATACTGTAACATTGGATAATAAAAATACAGATACTGCCAGAATACCAAAACAGTGAGATGAAAAGCTAAAGTAGAAAATAAACCGAAATATCTAGAAACGAACAGCGGAAAATCTTGTATAAGGAAACGAAAGAAAACAATAAGAAATAATATGTTTTATTATATCTATAGTCGAAGATCGAATATTTAATATACAATTTACAATAACCTTGATATAACCATTAATATACATTTAAGTAATACCTAATTCGGCTGTGTTTTGTGAAAGTGAGGGTATGTACTTTATGATTGAAAAGTAATCTGAATTACCCTTGCGGGAACAGAATTTCTGTGTCATGTTAAAATATGAATATTCAAATTTAACAGTCAAATTAACCGAACTTAAATCTGTTGCGTTTAAATACCACGACTTGTGAAAATGTGCAATAACTCATCTCTAGGTTATAGGTCTTGGGAGTGCAACAAATGCAATGGCTATCCTAGATATGAGAGAAAGTTCTGCATAATATTACTGCTTACTGAGCGTAAGTAGTTATTATAAGATGCATCTACAACCTCCAGTAATGACTGTAATCAATAGTATCCTATACCGGCTTTCTATACTATTACTTTTTATCACGAAAATGGAATTTCTAGATCAAGTACGATGCTTCTTGTGATTATGAAGCCACTTTAATTCCAAACTATAACATTTACATAAATAGATGTTTGTTTTAGTAATTACTTAATAATAATAATACATTTCAGATACATTTTATACTCAATTTAAACAAATTTCCATTTTAATCCTCTCCTAGTGTATCTGTGTGCTCTTTTTTGGTAAATGCATTCTCCAATACCCGCCATTCCTCTCAGCACCGTGCCACTCTCAGCCATGTACCACCTGCTGTTTCTTTAATGTGGTCTATCCACCTTTTTAATTGTCTCTCTCTTTTGCGTTTGCTGTACGTTGGGCACCAGTTAAGTAATTGTTTGCTCCACTTTTCTGGACCTCTTTCCATGTGCCTATTTCCACTTTAGTTTATTGATTGTTATTGTAACATCTGTTACCTTAGTTATTTTCCTTCTTAACGTTGTATTATTTATTTTGTCTCTTCTTTTTTTCGCTATCATACATCGTTCCATCGCTGTTTGACACATCTGTAGCTTTATATACTGCGATTTAGTAGGCGCCCAAGTTTGTGATCCATATGTTAGTACAGGTAGTATACAAGTATTGTAGACCTTTCTTTTAATTACCATGCATGTTTTCTCATTTATCATGGCTTCTTTAATTATTTAGTTTTAGTTATTGTTATTTCCATTACTTCGTGTACTGTAGAATGGTAATTTTTATTTAATTTTCAATATTAAAAAACAATGGTTCACTAAAGAAACCTAATGGGCTTTAGCAAAGAATTACTAGGAAATTGTTTACGTTCAATTTTACTTTTTCATCAAAACATATTGCCACAGTGGTCTATACCATTAATTGTTATATATATGACCGACTTACCAAGCTTTAGACAAAATGTTGAATACAGTTCACACTTGGATGCTCTTAATGAATGTAACACAAACGCATTAATATCATTAATTATCCCATGTCATGACCGATGCTTGCATCATTCGAAACTATATAAATCATTAGCGGTGCTATAGATGTGTACATCGTTGTGTTATCGAGCTTAATAATATTATTAATGTTACATTCGCAAAACATGGCAAACGGGCAGTATGGACCTGATGTAAAGTATTCCGCCGCCTATGGGCCCTCTCGCCTAAAGACTCGCATTTCTACAAATCAGCAAATACGCGCGCATCAGCTTATTAAGCTGCTAGTGTGTTTAATAATAATAATAATGATATATAAAAATAACTATTTGGCTTTAAACGTGGAAATTATAAAAATAAAGATTTAGATGTGAATTAATACGCAAAATGTTGGGACGAAATTTCATTCCACTACGCTTTTTAAGGCAATCCAGCTAAAGTATTTCCGAACCAATTTGACTTAGGGTCAAATTCAAGAAAATAGCGTACCATTTCTTAAAATGCCAGCAATGCACCGGCGAACCCTCTGGCATTAGGAGTGTCCCTGGGCGACGGTTTCACTTATCATGAGGTGAACCTGCCCGTCCCAGACGCTTCCATTCTGCTCATACTCGCCCCACTTTTGACCAAAGCTTGCCTGCAACCAGTTTTATTTCATCCTCCCTTATCTTGTATTGTGTGTAATTAATATATTAAGAAACCACGAATCACAAGTGAAACAAGAAGTAATAAAAAAAGTGCGTGAGTACAAAGTACACATGTCAGAAATGAATCATCCTTTTAAATTAATTATTACTAATCCGCAAAAACGCTGCACATCATGACATTTCATCCGTAAAAATTTTACTCTCATGCGTCTAAAGAAGTTTCACTTAAAAAATCACACTTGTTACCTAAGCGGCTTTCCTCTCATCTTTTCCGCTAGGTGATTGAGTTACAATTGCAGCCACAGTCTAATGCCTTTGATTTTAATTGAAACAGTTATGTTACCCTTAATTACATTGCAATTACGTAAAACTTCGTAAGACTATATGGGTACGTTGAGTAATTACAATTTTTGGAAGGAAATTTCTTTAGTTGTATTAGAACTAAAATCAAATAAGCTCGAATAAAGAAAAGTGTTAGATAAAAGAATCCATTACGACGCTTTATTGTGATAAATCAAAAGCTAAACAATCGTAATACCGCTGTTTTTTTCTAAGAAAAAAATACTTCGCTACTCGAAACATACTCGCTTGTTTTACCACATATTTTACCTTTACAGGTTTATACTAATTCGACAGAAATTTACACTTAATTAAAAATATGTAAGTACTTATAACTGATACAAGCAACTCTTGTTAGCGAGAATACAAAACCACTGAAAGTTGTAGTCATGATTTTCTTTATGAATTAACAAATTAAAATATTAAAGCTGTCATGGAAATGCATTCGACTACTTAGTATAGCTACGGGTAACATACTATTGTGCTTCTTAAATATAACTCTGTTTTTCCCTAAAATCCCCAATAAGGCGTGGGTCAAAAACACTTTTAAAAAAGTAATTGATCAGACAGATTTCGTGTTTTGCAGTTCCTTTGTAGCCTTTTTACTGAGCCCCAGTAAATTTTATGGCATTTTATGTAATTATGAATTCTTTTAGTAGCAAGAAGATCAAGCTTCTGTGCCTAACATACCGTTGACTTTGGGTCCAAGCCGATTCCTCACGATGTTACATTCCGGTGCAGGAGCGAGGGGTAAATACGCACATAGACAGTAAAGTCTATTGGTGCACAGCCGGAGCTCGACCCTCTGACACCAGGGACAGGTAGCACGTTGATACCACTAGGCCAACACAGCTCTACCGCCGTGACATTACAATAAAATAAATTGGCAAAATCGGATGGATTGAAATTATTTATAATGTGCGCTTAAAAGCCTTGAATGAAATTTCAAAATACCAGTGAACACGTAAAAGATTTGGAACTGATAAAGTATTAAGTAAACATATTTAACGTGACCGTAAAAACGTTACTTCATTGTTGCGTAATATTACGATTTAAAGTTTAATAAAAGCCAAGAGGGTATATATTTACAAAAATTATATATAATAAAAAACAATTGCACACACACAGATAGAATACATATTATCTACCTACACAAAGATATAGAAATTAACAGAAGGGAACAAACAATAAAAATTATTCAATACATTGACCTAAGTAATACCAAATTTGCCTGTGTTGTTTGATGGTGTAAACGTAAGTATAGGAAATGTTTCGTTGTAAAGATTTCAAAAATTTCCCCATTAGAAATTTTTTCCAGCTAATAAAATTTGTGTTGATTACATATGCAATTTTAATATATTTGAACATCTAATACCCTATATTGAAAATAGCAACTCTCCAAGGAATAATTTTCCTATATAAACAATTAAATGCTTACTATAATATAGTAAGTATATATTATCTTAATATATATAAATCTCGTGTCATAATGTTTGTCCTCAATGGACTCCTAAACCACTTAACCGATTACAATAAAATTCGCACACCATGTGCAGTGCGATCCAACTTGAGAGATAGGTAAGATCTTTAATTATAGTCGCAATTTTATTTTATTGCAAATTATTTGTTTATTATTTGATACAATTCTAACAGATGGCGCTAAGTTAAAGGTAGTTTAGTTTAGATCCGTGTCGTGGTACCAACGTTTCACATAAGTTCTTCTACGGTTTCCCTTGATTAATTTACTACTATGTAATATAACAAAAACCTTAGCCACAGCAACGCTTGGCCGAGTCTGCTAGTATACTTATATACATATATAACAATAAACTATTTTCTCGTAAACCGCTTCGGTGATTTGTCTTTTAATTATTATCAGCACGTACTAAATGCGTAACAATATAAAATAATTTCAAATCTCAAAGAAAATTATTTGTAATATTTTCTCATTCTCTCTTGAAGTTTGTCAAAGTGTTTGAATACCTGCCAAATAATTTCACATTGCAATGCCGCATAATAGCCTTAAAATTCTTTCATATTTAACAAAAACTGGTTTATTATTACTATTAATACTAAATAAACAACTTCCAGATATTGGTCCAAATACATTTTTTGATTGCCGATCGTGTTGGTGACCTTTTCAAAATTATCTTTCTTTTGCGTACCCTTAGTAATATTAAATGAAAGATAATAAAACATGTATTTCATTGAGTCAGCTTTAAATAATTCATAAGCACAACTTTACCCAATTAATAAACCAGCAACACATCGGTAAACTTAACTAAACAGCCGATTAAACGTAGTGATAGTCTCGGAAAATATCTCTTAAATTAGAAAGTTTATTAATAGATATATAACATTTACAAATTTGCCTTTTCACAATAATTATACGTTTACATTCGGCAGGTATTGAACTGCTATTGCCGGTTATTGCCTATAAATAAATATTATTATTATTATTTATTGCCTATAAAGGGACTTTATTTTCATCTACTAGGAGGCAAACGGGCAGGAGTCTCTGTCTGATTTGGTGTTAGATACTGCCTAACATACTCACTCTCTCACTCATACTCACATTATATCGAGATTCAGAGAAGCATTCTTGACTGCAGACGTACATCCTGGTTGAAAAACTTAAGAAGGTTTGGTCAAAGCACCTAGTCATAGTTTAAAAGCGAAAAAAAAATTAAACTAGCCATTATGATCGCCAATCTTCGCAAGGAGATGGCACTATAAAAAGAAGATAATACTCACATTGCCACGCAAGTGCGTTGCCGGCCTTTTAAGAAATGATCTCTTCTTGAAAGGACCCTAAGTCGGATTGATTCGGAAATACTTTTGTGGGCAGCTGTGCACATTGTGGTGGTGCACAGCAGTAAGTAAAGTTCAGATGTGGAACGATGGACGTCGAGGTGATTCGAATGGTATTTTGGATTGCCTTGACGATGATAAAACTCAGTTGCAGGTCAACCTTCCAGCGCGGACAGAATATGAATATTTTTATTTTTTTTATAGAACAGGGGGCAAACGGGCAGGATATACCAAGATATGATTACGTAATATAGCTAAACGACTAAAAGAATATGATTTTAAGTTTTAATCTCAAGAACATGATCATGTATAAATTGTAAGTGATTTCTAAAGTGTACAGTGGTTAAACCCTACAGCGATATAGCGATAAAACCAGTGTTTATAATCGTACAGTAGCCAAGTGATTGATGTAGCCTCGCGGTCCCGAAGGAATGTTGCTACACAACGGGGAATGACCGCACGTACCATGACATTGCTCTTTTTTCCATGTTGCGGGCAATGTTGTGATTATTAAATCGTTCGTAAACTTTGAAGAAAAAATATTTGGTATAAAAAGTCAAGTACTACGTCATATTTGTATTTTTAGCAGCTAGTTTTAGACCTAAGTAGTTTTGTAATGTAGTTTTTTATGTCAAAGATGGTCAACAAAAGGTTAAATATGTCTGTCGCATTTAAAGAAAAACACTTTTTTAACGGATTGAAGATATGTATTATTGTCAACTTATAATGATATAAACATAATTTTAAATGTATCCGACGTTTCGCGTGCTTTACATCGTGCGTAGTCACAGTGAATGAAGACAGAAAGTGTTGAATGTCAAAATAGGTCTGTAGGGTTTCTGCAGAAATTGCTCAATAAAAGACAATACTTTGTCTTTCGCAGCTTAGTTAGCCGTCCTATCAACTGCCTGGTCTTAATTTAACCTTAATTAAATATAATTCAAATAAGAAATTATTATATAGAGTATTTTCATGGAGTGGGTTATGTACAGTGTAAACTCTTTATAACAAATTTCAAGTAACCAAGCCATGTTTTGTTATAGAGAGTTTCTTTATAGGGAAGAGAAAAAATCAAATTTAATAAATTACAATTATTTTTAATTTATTACTATCGATAGGTAAATTATTCTAAACACATATATAATTTTGTCTGACATGTTTTGCTATGCCAGTACATATTTTTTAAAGTTATTTATAACACTTTGAAACTACCTATACTTAAGCATACACAAATTTTTCCACTCGATATTAGTATTGATACCTACTCAAAGCACAAGTGTACATTATATGTGTCTTGTAATTTTAAATTGGTGAATGGTCATGTCCTGAGTGCCTTGACATGCATCGTTTGTTTTTGTCTACAGCCCCAAAACTTTTACGCCATCTACGATAGTCAATTGTTTTTTATTCCTGATCTTGTCTGTCTGCGATGGTCAATTGTTTTTTACTCTTGATCTCGTCTATAGTTCATAAACGTGCTTAAAAAGCTTTTATAGAAACATCGTTCATACAAATTTTTCTTGCATGTACTGCCGTCTTTCCAATCGTGTCTATTATAAATAAAAAATGTTTTGTAAACTCTTTCCTATAAATGACGGCTGTTATTTAATTTTGATCCTGTTGAAAATTCCCGGAAAAATCTCGTGTACCAAATTTTTTTTTTCGCTGAGTTATGTAACCTAACATTAGTTATGTTACATACATATTTCAATATATATTTTAGTTAATAATTAGAAGCGCAAATGTTAACAACAATCATACACTTGTAGCCAATAAATTGTATTAAGTCTGTTTTGGTAGTGATAAATGAGCCCTATGAGCAGTGTTGGCCTAGTGGCTCCAGCGTGCGACTCTCATACCTGAGGTCGTGGGTTCGATCCTGATCTGTGCACCAATGGAATTTCTTTCTATGTGCGTGTTTAACATTTGCTTAAACGGTGAAGGAAAATATCGTGAGGAAACCGACATGTCTTAGACCCAAAAAGTCGACGACGTGTGTCAGGCACTGGAAGCTGATCACCTTCTTGAAACAGATTCAGAAATCTGAGGCCAAGACCTAAAGAGGTTGTAGTGCCACTGATTATTATTTGTTAAATGAGCCCTTTAGTTTTTCCCACACTCATAAATTGTAATATGACTTTCTCGTTTCCGATCATTTCCAATAGATCGACTACACTTATATTCTCTGTAGGTGACAAAAGTGTCACTTAGAATTAAGAACCCTTAAGTCAAGGGTTTTGTTAGTCTAGCGTCGCAACCCCTAATTGTTTGTTAGTTATAAGCTCTTAACGAAAGCCAGTTGATAGCTAGCTTCAAACTAATAAGTGTTTCATTCATTTGAACATCCCTGAAACAACCGCCACCGACTGTTGTTATAAAATATTTCTTATTACCTTCTGAATTCTGCCAATAACAGTACAGCAAAAACATCCCACTGCAAGTGTCGATTCATATGTTTTTAATATGTAGATATCTAGTTTTTAATACTTAAATAGGCTGTTTAATATCTATCTATCACCGTCTAAAACCTAAAAACCCGAATAAAGGACTGGCTTATGCAGTGTTAGAGCTGCTTTTGAGATCTAATATGTAAATACACACTTTATTCATTTACTCATTGACTCACTCACACATTTATACCCACAGACTTACTCATGCACTCAGGCGTGATGATAACGGTTGGAAAAAGATAAATAAAATAAGGTTAAATAATGTAATTATTTATAGTAATTAAGAATTATGTTTGTTTATGGAAGAGCTGGGAACCCTGACATAGGTATTTTTTTCTTAAAAGGGTTTCCAAATCTCACACCTAGGAATGAAAATGTACCTACTTTAAATGAATAAACACTTTTTTTATACATTTCCATCCGGAATTAGGCTGAGATTATTGTTTCCAGTTAAGGGTTGCCAAGCATTAAAGCCAGACGTGACCTAAAGTGCGGCAAAATACACATAAATTATGTATTATTTTACATTGAGTAAACAGCTGCATTTACATAACCTTTCTTTCGTGGCATTGAAATTCTAAGGCTTTAAGCTAACAAGTTGAATGTTTAGACACTTTTGGAAGTCGCCACTTGTGCCACTTGTGTCAACATACATAAACAGGTTCCTAAACAGGTTAATGATCTAACAGCCCTTGATATTAAAGTGTTTAATAAAACTGTGATACATCACTGTGCTTTATTGTCAATGGTTTCCGCATGTGATATTTGGTTGTATTATAGAAGTTTTAAAAGAAACTAAAAGGCAAGGTAAAAAACATATGATACGAAGCCAAACAAAAATAAAAGACGTTGTAATATTAGGTCCTTACATATGAAATTGGCGTTTTGTATGGGAGGAACAAAAAGTCGAATATTTTTAAATATAATATATTTAATTAATCAAAGTATGAACCATTGTTTTCTATGCACTTTTGCCATCTCATAGGTAGTTAATTAATCCCTTTACTAAAAAAAAACAGTCGGACGGGAATCAATAAAATCTGTGAAGGCGATTTGGACTGCCCCATCAGAGCTAAATTTTTTCCCTTGCAAGAAGTTGTCCAAATTTCGAAAAAAATTGTAATCTGTTGGAGCAAGGTCCGGGGAGTACGGAGTTACTTCTAATTTGGTAGCCGTCTGTTGTGCAGGGTGTGGTCTAGCGTTGTCGTGAAGTAGCAGTGGCGTGGAGCGATTGACCAGCCTAGGTTGTTTAGCCGCTAGCTTTTCCATCATGGTTTGCAATTGCTGACAATAGATATCAGCCGTAATAGTCTGGCCAGATTTGAGAAAACTGCAATGAACAATACCGGCACTAGTCCACCAAACGCTTACAAGTCACTTTTTTGGGGTTAATTTTCGCTTGGGGCAAGGATTTGGTTGGCTGGCCAGGATCCAACCATTGCGCTGAGCGCTTCCGATTATCGTAAAGAATCCATTTTTCATCACAAGTAATGATTCGGTTTAAAACACCTTCATTATTGTGCCGGTTCAGTAATGTAACGCAGCAGTCGACGCGCGTTTACCGGTTTGCTTCAGTCAATTTGTGAGGTACCCATCTTTCAAGCTTTTTAATCTTCCCAATTTTCTTCAAGTGAATTAAAACAGTTTTATCACTAACACCGCAGCCTGCAGCTAACTCGGACGTGGTTTGCGATGGATCCGCTTCCACAATAGCCTTCAATACTTCATTATCAACTTGGGTCTCAGGCCGTCCACGGGGCTTGTTCTGCAGGTCGAAATTTCCAGAACGAAAACGTTGGAACCAAAAACGAACTGTGTTTTCTTTTGCAACATGACCGTCATACACATCATTCACCCTTCGAGTCGTTTCCGCAGCACTAGTGCCACGGCGGAACTCGTACTCGTAAATAATGCGATACTTTAAGTTTTCCTTTTTGTAAAATGAGTGACGCAAACAGAAGAAAAAAACAAATGAATGACGGTCATCGAAGCACAAATACATGAGTAAATAGCTGTACAAATTTGAATTTGTAATTCCTTACCAAAGAGGAGAACATCGTGATTCAAGTGGCCAGTACGAAATACGCCAATATGTAAGGACCTAATATATATATATACAAAAAAGTTAAAATGGGAAATTCTTGCAAGGAATAGGGACAAATGGAAAATTTTGGAGGAGGCCGTCACTCCGTCGGAGTTCGAGTACTAGTGAAAACCTAAATGACTGTAACTCAACTCGAATAAATGCAATTTTATTTATTTATTAAAGAAGTTATGTGGTTTATGAAAATATCCTCTAGTCTATATGTGGCCTTCTAATGGTGAGAGTATTATCTGTGTTAATTTTGAAACCTATTCAAGCAAACAATATCTTTATAAGACTAGGTTATTCTAAACGGTTTTGTTTATATGAAAATATAGTTTAAAAACGATTATCGTCTCCCTATGAGTAGTACTGCAAGGAACGTTTGGAGTTGACTGAACGGCTTAAATAGCACTTATATATGGAGTGTGAAAGCAATACGCTCACATCTCTAGTTTGCGAAAATGAATGCTTTTATGACTTCAAATACTGGATGAATGTTCTATTCGGAGGTATTTTTTAAATTCTTACATATTTGCCTTATAGGATACGTACACTTGTAAATAAATAAAGTAAAAAAAAAAATGTGTTTGTTCATTCGACAGTTATTCATTATAATGTGTATGATTTGGGTTAAGTAAAAAAATGTGTGTGTGTGATGTGCAGCGTTTTTGTCGAAAAAAGGGAGGGAGCGATTGAGAGTGATTGATAGAGAGTGAAATGGGAGCTCAAGAAAAAATACACGCTATTGGTTGATTTATTTGTTTCGTGGTGAAATATGAGGACGTTAGATAAAAATTATGATAAATACATGGTGGAATAATTAATTCACAAAGAAGTTTCACTTCTGACATGTGTATTCATTAATTTTATTCCACCCTTAAACGAAATTATAGAGAATTAAAAAAAAACATTCGTTTTTCCTCACATATTTCAAGTGGAAAATGCGTTCAAAGAAAAAGCTTTTTAGGTGCAAAGCAAATTGACGTTGACGAGAGGTTTGCGAAGCTTATATTTATATTTTATTTGAAAAACGTCAAAAGAACAAGTTATTATTATACACCTTAATATGACCTTCTGGAATGACCTAGTATGATGACGGTGAGATTTTATAGGGTATAAATCTGAGTTGAGTTGCGAGAGAGAGAGCAGTGTTGGCCTAGTGGCTTCAGCGTCTCTCATACCTGAGGTCGTAGGTTAGATCCCCGGCTGTGCACCAATGAACTTTCTTTCTAAGTGCGCATTTAACATTTGCTCGAACGGTGAAGGAAAACAATGTGAGGAAACCGACATGTCTTAGACCCAAAAAGTCGACGACGTGTGTCAGGCACTGGAGGCTGCCTACCTTCTATTGCTTATTAGATTTAAAAATTATCACGAAACAGATTCAGAAATCTGAGGCCAAGACCTAAAGAGATTGTAGCGCCACTGATTTATTTAAATCTGAGTTAAAAATAAACACTTATAAGACTAATTCCTGAATGCCAAAATCCTTCATTTAATTGGATTTTTGGTTTAACGTTGGTTGTAATCATTGTAACACGAATGTCAGCTCCATTTTTATTTGCGTGAACATCAATTCTAAATATAATTATCAATTTACGAAACCTAAGTTTAAAAAAAATTAAAGTACATAACTTAAGTTAATATAATATAACATAAAGGTACGTTAAAGTTTGTCTGTATGCATACAGGCTTTTATCATCCATTATTACGAAACATATCTACGTCGAAGTATGATCTTCTGACTACTGAGAACATTTAAGTCAATATCTATTGAAATTGTAGTACGACCAGTTCATTCAGTATATATTGATACTGGTATCGTGATATTGGATCGCGATATTTATTGACCCTCTGACCCCTGCATATGAAACTAAAAAGCTTTGAATGTTAACTGATATTCACTCTTAATATTAATTAACATACATAAATTGTGGTGTAGCTCAAATACCTAACGATTAAATGGATTGCCATGCTTAAACAGAGAAGAATGGAAAAAAGAAAATCTTCAAAATCCAGCTAATCCGTTAGTGTACCACGTATAACTAAAATAAATATACTTATCTATTCATATTTTCTAGTTAATTATATACTTTCAGAATATATATTTAATAATTTTTAAGTGTATAAGCTACTCCTTTGCACTATCGGGATTAAGGGGTGGCATGCGCAAAGGGACAGATCGATGTTCTGCGCGCGCCACCCCATGACTAACTACGCAGTTCGCAAACATCTGTGAAACCCAGTTATCGCGTTTGAAATTCGCCAATTCGCGTGTTTTCTGGTTGGTTGTAATGCTGGCCCCTCGGCTGTGATGTGCCAAGACCCTGCGTGACCTGCAGGATGGATGACTGTAGCTACTACGAGGAAGGCGACGATCAGGATATGGTATGAGCCTTTTATAGAGTAGACCACATTTAGTTTGGGACTTAAACCGGTTTATATAGGCATATTTTTGAAATTTGAAATTTAATATACAGTTTGTATTATGTGAAGTACGTTTGTGTTGGAGAAAGCCCCCGTTAAATTGATTGATATCTAAAAATTATGTGTGGTGTTACACAAGTTCATATTCGCGGCCAAGACTTTTCCTAGTTCACATTTGCTTATGTAAGTGTACGTCGGGACCTTTCTATAATAAACTGGAAACTTGTATAATAATAATTTATATTCCATTTCTAATTTTGGCAGTTTATACGAACGAAAAAACGCGTCGAATCGTCCACTGTTATAAATATGTTTTCTACGCTGTTTATAATAAAATATTACTAGATTAGAGAAAACTAATAATATACAGATAAGGATTTATTTATTGGTTAATAGAAATTATATTTTTATTATGACTAACACAATGAAACTTGAACCTCGTTTCTTAATATTATGAAATCTTTATTGTTTTGGTAAAACACTTACAAATGCAGACATTGGCATTGTGAAGCAGACAATGGTATTGATCAAGGCTTAACGCGTTGAGTAAGACTTCTTTCAGCGGATAAATTCGTCTACGTAATCTTGAATTTGGTGCATTAGGTTAGATATCAATAAGATGTGATGGCATACCTACGCATTATTTCGCGGCAAATGACATAATCGGACCCATTATAAAATAAAGTAATTTTTATAAAAGTACCAGAAAACTTTTTCTAATCCAACTCTAAGTACATTCAATCACAATATATTACATGTACGTATAATAAGTGAAATCCTCCTTCCATGGACACCGAGATACGAGATGTTGCCGGCCTATGAGGGAGTGGTACCCATTTTCTTAAAGGCCATAAAATCGTTTTCATTCGTAATTAGGTCTACTGATTGCTGCACTAAGGTGCTCTGTTGTAGATGCGAATTGCGTACTAGTGAAATAATTATGTAAGAGATTTTTAGGTGATGATGATGGTTTTGTAATTGTATTAAGTACATTAGGAAGAAGCTAGTTCTCCTGAATACTGGATTCAGCTTCTTCCTAATTTATAATAATATAATTCTATACATTTAAACTTTACTTTAGAAGATTTACTGACATACTTGGATATCTTTATACATAACGTGTGTATATGTTACTGAACTCCTCTTAAACGGCTGGAGCGATTTCAATGAATTTTTTGTATTCTTTTGGTTGGCGCTTGGATGGTTTAGATTCACAAATCAGCCCAGCAGATGGCGCTGCAGACCGTATCTAGGTTATTTATCTATACAGCCAATAAACAGCTGGTATATAAATATATAAATCTTCTGTGCACGTGTGCGTAATTTAACTCCTAAACGGCTAGACAAATTTTGATGATTTTTTTTTGTGTGTTCGAGTCGAAAATGATTTTCATTATTAGATATTTATTTTGCATATAAGACGTGTGTACAGGACAACATCTGTCAGAGCCGCTAGTTTACATATATTTATTTTAATTTATTATTATTTTTGTTATTAGTAAATTTAACGATTTGACAAACCTGATCATGATTTTATTAAAATAAAAAGTTTATTTTGATAAAATTATGATTTCTACGTTTTTTATAGTTTACTTCTTTGCGAAAGTTTTCTTCATTTAATTTACAGACAATAACACATATGCATGAAGTGTAGTGAACTATAGTTGTCCGGTTTCTTATTTACACCTGGGAACAGCTCTAAGTGATGAACTGATTGTTATTTAAACTATGGGAATAAGATTGAGAAAGCTTTAAGACCAACAATGGTTATAATTGATCGAATCGCTCTGGGAATGTAAAAACCTTGCTGAGGAATTAATGCAAATAAATATACCATAGTGTTAAACGCGTAGGTTATCCGATGTAATACAAGGTTAAATTTGAACGCAAGTGAAGGAGTTTTTATGCAAATACTACGCAATTTAATTTTTATTAACTCGAACGACGTATTAAGTCGATGTTTTGCGTTCGGAGCCTGTGAAAAAACCTGTTTGTTTAAATCTGAAAGACCCAATAATCGATCTCGGATCCGAATATTCGTTTAAAGTGTACTCCTGCCTCAAAGGCCGACAAATGGGTGTCAATGGGATGACTGGCTAAGGGCCAGTCATCCCATTGCGTCCAGGGCGTCCCGTAGGTTCGATCGCCCACCACTATCTAAATCTTCTTTCCCTATCGAGAAAAGAAGATGATGGCGATACTTCTCATACAATTATTTCGCGGGCAGTTTCGAACAATACCGTAGTGTGAAGTCGAGTCTCTGCCACGTGGATTCTCGGCCTGGACTCGACTTAACTAAAAACACTCAGCAGCTTTTCGAAGACACTTCTTTAAACCACATCTAGCATTAGAATATGTATATATATAGCTTCTCTCCTTTTAAGAAAAAAATCCGTTACAGAATATGCCAAGCTTAGATTTTACCACCATAACTTACAAATAAATAATTATGGGTAAAACTGTGTAATATGTTTTATTTTGTGAAACTGAAAGTTAATTGCTATATAAATTAAATGCCCGCATCCAGAGTTAACACGCTCTCAATATATTTGTAACATAATACCTCTGGTATAGTTCAAGAAACGTGTCATTTACATAGCAGCCTGACCTATTTGCGACAATTGTTCTACATTCCTTGTATGTTTATCTCTACACAACACACAAACGTAACGAAGTAATTTTTACAGGAAATGCTGATATCTCTTATCATGTCTTCGTATACGTATATAATTATAGAGGCATTACAGTAACCCTGTTTATTTATTTACTTATATGTGTAGTATACGTATGTCTTGAGAAATTTCATCAAGTCACAGGGTAGAGGAACTGCTAACTAAACTAATATAGTTCAATACAACGAATAATTAGATTTTCACTCCAAAGGAAGTGAGAGAAAATAATTGTATAGATATCTATGTAACCATGAAGTTGCGAACTAGATGATCCGGTGAACTTTGAAACATATTTTTGTTACTTAATGCAACATTTCTAAAACAGACCAAATATATCACACATACTACAGCTATGAAACACTAATTTCTGAAGGCATAAATGTATGACAACAATGTTTTAAAAGACAAAATATATTAAATATTTCCCAGCCAGGAATGTTTTATAGGAAAATTCAATAGCCGTTTTCTGTATTTTTCTTAATTTATTATTAATATTTTCCTCTGTTTATTTCAAGATCACAAATAGCCAAATCGTAACAGATCAGATAATTTAAACAGATCGTTATAAATATATATTTTTATATATATCCTACAACATGAAATTAATTTATCAAAATATTTGAAATTTGTTGGTACAGAATTATCATAATATAATATACTGTTTTCAATCTTTACACTATACAATTTAACACACTTAAATTCAAAATCTTTTATTCATACAGCAATATAATATACTTTTAACTTATGAATGTTAAAAAAGAAATATTTGAAATGTTTCTTATTTTATATTTACTCCCAGGTCTCAAATTAAGGTCGTAGAACGGAACTGACAATAAACTCTCCGCAAGATAAGAGATCTTTACTAATACTATAAAGAGGTTAGATTGGATTGTCGGTTTGCATTGAATCCGAAACTACTGATCCTGAATCTGGATGGTTATGCCTGTTAAACACAGACTAAAGCATATTTTATAAAAAGTTCGGGTTCTTTATGAAGTTATGAAGTGAATCCCAATGTGTGAAAAATACCAATTTAAATTCCGCGTACGGCAAGGTGATGTACTAGATTTTATAGAAGACCATTTTAAAATAATATATATTTTTGCATTTAAAAGTTTATTTACCGGGAGAAGCAGACCACAGCTAGAGTGTTCAATATTGCAGCTATCCACCGTAATACAGGCATTACTGTCATTACCGATTTCACACGACAATATGTCACTGAACGGTTTAAAATTATATGTTTCTTGCGATAAGTGTTTTATAATGTAAACCCTTTATATAAGTTCGAAATAATGAAAGCGAGTGTCACCTTAAATAGCGGATAAAATGTCGTTAACATAGTTTGAAGTTTTACTGTTTAGCAATCTGTGTTCTGTCTTATGTTAGTTTGATTATTATGACTAGAGACTAAATGTTGACATTTTAAGGGCGAAGTTAATTTAAGTTATTACATTCAATATTACGCTGACTATTTACGATATTAACACGTGTCCACTGTTTTTTTTAGAATAACTCAATGGAGTACTTAAATAACGATTGCAACATGAATATTATGTATCTTAGAAAAAACGCAATATACTGATGATAATACCATTACACTTTTAAAATATTATTTTTACGCAACATAAGCGTTTGTCTCTCTCATAGTAGCTACAGTAACTCGCGCAGGCAAATTAATGGGGGAGAGGACATCCATAATCTTCTCTTCATTGGGCCATAACTTCGCGAATTTAATCTCGCACCAAATCTTTTCGGTTCTCTTACTCCATCTGCACATCGCCCGATCTTGTCTCTTCTGAGGCTGCGGCCTATACAGTTCCACTTGCGATGTTTGTGATGTTTTTGATGTTTATTACCACTTTCCACTGTCTGCCATTCTTGTACTTTGGGAAACTAGTCTTACTTAGGTTATTAAATTTTCATAAATGCCTGTCATATTCTGCAAAATTATTTCGATATAATTATAATACTTTTCTAAACTGGTTAGTAGGTAACGAGTTTCCTAAGCGTGCTGTAACATGACACTGTTGAGCTATTACTGCGACCACAAAACCACAGGTATTTTCTATTCATAGATCGTTTGCGTATAAAAAATAGGAATTAAGAACCTTATGTTATGAGCCAGTGACAAAAACTTTATTTAAAATTATGTTTACAAAAACTAGCGTTCAAGTGGGAATATGGAGTAGAAGTGTCTTTCAATTTTTTTTTGTATGGAATCTCGCTGTTGGCCTTTACAGCTCAGCACGGGCTATTTGGCGAGCTTAGCTCAGCAGTCATTCAAAGGATCGGGACTTGATACTTAAAGGTTTGGGTTTTGTGGTTTAAGAGTAGGGATACATTATGTGGAACAAACTAATTAATCACAACTTATTACTACGTAAACAAATGGTTAGGTAAACAGAAATATTAATAATACAGTGGGGACCACATAACACTTACTTAAGTGATGGGTAATAAACAATTAAACGACAGATACGACAATTCCTTTATTAAAAAATTAAATACAGTTTTAAATAAATTTTGCAATTTGTAAAGGTTTTATTAGAAGCTTTTAGTTATTCGCTGAACTAATAATATTAGCCAACTGTGTTTGAAGACAAGAATAAAGCATAATTACATTAGCATCTCTTTAAGAAGAATTATTTTTATTTTATATGGGCATAATATCTACGATTTGTATTATATGGTAGTTTGCTTGAATTTAATTTTATAGCGATTATAATTTATATAATTTATCATTTACAAGAAAATAAGAATGTATACAGTTTGATAATTAAATCGCGTTGAGGATTATTTAACAGAACCTGAGTTTACAAAATATAAACGTTAGTGTTCGCTGGGGTACCAATAGTAACAGCGGTCGATGTCGCCTCCTAATGTCAGTAAAATTAGGACACATCGACCAGGCATCCTGGGGTCTAGCCACTTGAGCACTACCGGATTGTATTCCTTTCCACGTAACAACTTTATCAGAGCGATAGCGCTAATTCTCGGCGCAATTCGTTGTAGCCCACAGGACCTATTATTAATAAATTTGAAATATATTACATGTATTCTTAGATTCTTACGTATAGAATTATTATATTATATTGGCGTTTATGTCTGGGAATGATATAGTCGGGGAACGACAATAATAACAAAGTCATAGATTTTTTTAATGTTCTGTCTCGTTAGACAGTTCCACACTAATCTATCAACAACAAATTATACACTGCACTGATGATACAAACAGCATCAATTTATTACAGCTATCTGAGGAAATACCGTTATAGGGCTCGCATGGTTGTCAGTCATTTGATAAGGTTTATATCAAAAACGGTATCGCTTCGACCGTGAATATCAGCCTTATGTCAATTTAAAATATAGAATATAAACTCATTTGACTAATTTACTAACGTTTAGGTCTGTGTTTTACCACAGAACATAGTAACTCTGCTTAGTTTTTTAAAACCGAACACGCCTGTTCAGGACATGTCTATTTTACGACCGCTTTTAGTTTAGTTTAAGTGGTTTTAAAAAATAGCGTACCTATTTTTAAAAGCACGCTTGCTAGCCTTCTCGCAGTGCGAATGTCCATGGATGGCATTAGCATGAGGTGAGCCTCATGCCCATGCCTCTGTAACATAAAAAAAATAGTTTACAGACATTTTGTATCATTAAGACCTTTCTACTCCGTACATAATAAAAAAACGTATATACAGTTATTTTAGGTATTTGTAGGTAATTATAAAGAAAATACATTTTTAATAGTGACAGCCCTGATGACGTGACCTTGGCACTGACAGGTTTGGAAGTGATAGGTGCAATTTGCTGAAGAAATTACCTCTTTAATATTTCATAACTGTGTTTTACGATTACATGGCATATTGGCGTATGAGATAAATTACAAACAGGAATGTTGTAATGATCATTATGTGATTGACATATTAATTTGACATAAATCATTTTATTTGAATTTGCGTGACAAACGTGATTTTCAAGTTGATCCAGGCAGTAAAAATGTTGCCTGCCTGATTGCTTTACAATTGTGTTTGTTCAGAATCCCTCATGAAATGCGCAGTACGGGGTACTTTTCGGTAGCGGATTTTTTTTGTAAACAAAGTTTTTTGTTGATTTCGGAATTATTTTCATTAAAGAAAAGCACAAATAACACAATATACAAACATTTAATATTTTATTCAATAAAGGATGCAACGGGCGGTCTTATCGCTAAGAAGCGATCTCTTCCAGGCAACCCTAGTAAGGGAAAACCTAAAAACAAAAATGTGGAAAAATATAGAACCTTAATCTTTCGTAATACAAAAAAAATCTGTACCAATATAATGGATATTATGAAAAAGATATAGAATGTAGATATTTTCGAATTTTAATAAGAATTAGTAAAAGAAGTCACCTTTCTTATAAAAATGCAAAATAAATGATAAGTGCAGGGGTTGAGTTTAAGAACCTCCCGTAGAACAAGTTTTTGCAGCTCTTCCATCCCCTAGTTGCGTTTGATCCAAGACTCGTTGGCAACTCTGTATATAAATAGTATATTTAATATGCAGCCGAAACCAAAAAAATATTAACCGTGAAGTGCCGTTAAGAAGTTACAAGTCGATAATTATTAAAACATTAGTTCCAATGTTAAACGTAAACACTGCTAAATAAAGATGTCATGCAAAGTATTAAGTCTAATTTAGGAAGCATGTGTTCTTAATATACCTAGTCGTATAGCCGTTTCCAGTTCGAAGGGCCATAACAGACATTATCACATGCCGAGAGCAATTCAATTGAGCTTGTTAGTGGTATGTCCACTTACATCCGCTCTACCGTTAGGGTATGGGAATTGTCCGTTGTTATGTAGAAATAACTATCGAGATGAAGACTTCAACTTGGCACCATAACAGCCATTGTTTCTCTTGTTCTGTTATGACAACATGTTTCTTATTCAAATAATTTAAACGAATGTCAGCAGTTTTTCGTTTAAATTATTTGATTTATTTTTTGTTATACTGAAATACAAGATTAGTAGAAATGTGGAATAGATTAAACAGCTTAGATGTTTTATAATAATACTATCTCAAAATTTCATCTGATTCACCTTGATGGCAGTTTTCCACGGTCCGCTTTAGAAAGAAGACTCCCGGTCTTCCCTTGGGAGCTACGACCTCCATCTGTAAAAAAAAGAAAAATCCTCAACCGACAACGCACCCACTAAAATGGGTCAATGGGCTACGATGTCTTCCCTACATCCTAATTCTTATAAAAAATAAAATTTTTATAATTTTTTGCATACAAAGGTCGGATTTGTTACAGTGTCGATGTTAAGAATGGCGAATTAAAAATTCAATTAATTGTTGCACGCTTGCGGTGCCTACACATAATCTTATTACAAAACTATCTCTCTTAAATCGGCAGCTCATGTCTGACCATCGTGGTTAGCAAAGAAACTTCTGGAGCGGACATGCTGTTTCCATCAGTTTCTGTCCAGTGTCTCACATATTATGACAGTGTATAGTTTTAAGAACGATGAGTCTTTCACTTGAATTGGTGAATCGATCACAATCAGTCGTCTAACTTCTCATCGCCTCTGCGCATTTTATGGCCGAAATAAAGTACATTCGCTGACGGCATATAGACAGGTAGACAGTCTGTGAATCCGTAAACGAAAAGTATTCTTAATAGATAGATATAAAAAAATAGAAAAGGTTTTATTAAATGCTCACTTACGACTTCTTAGTATAAAAATTTAATAATCGCAATTAAAACTTCCGGTAATTCTAGACTTAACGGAAGTTAAAGCTTGTAGAAAGTAACAGTAGCAATTATTTCATATTTGATACGGCTCATATGAATAGAGAAATTAGTATTTAGTGCGTATATTTTTTTATAGGTGCCTTATAAATATTCTTAGTGACTAGGGATTCTGCATTATCATTCTTATGATTAAAAAAACTTAAGCCCAGTAGTTTATTCGTTTATATGTTCAAGTATTATTGTATTTCAAGAGCGTTCGGTGTAAAAGACCGACAACGCACTTGCGAGCCCTCTGGCAATGTGAATGTGAGTATGTAAGTGCGTGCTCGTATTTCTCCATGCCTCCGCCTGATAGAGGACAAATCTTTGTTTTTAATTTATTTTATTACTCTTGATAACTCAAGATTTCATGGAACATGGTGATGGTTGCAGCTCCTTACAAACGTTGTGTATAAAAACTTGGCGATTAAAAAGGGTGGCAGAGAGTTCATTGCCAGTTCTGTTCTCCCGTTCTACGACCTTGATTTGAGAACTGGCAGTAAATGTAAATTAATTTGACGTTCATAAGTGTACTTGTTTACCTATATGAATAAAGATATTTTTGTTTGTTTGAATGTGTCTATGGGCCGCCCACACGTAAAGTCAGGTGCCTGTTTCATCCTTGTTACAAAAAAAAGTACTTAATGCATTTGGAAGGGTTTATGTCTTGCGACACAAAAATTTACTTTTAGGTAAAAATGATCTTGGTGGTAGCCAAGGTAACGTTATACGTAAAAACTAAATTTTTCGTCTTTGTAATATTAGTATAATTTTGTTTATCCAGATATTTTAATGATTCATACCTTCAGTAACATGCCAGAGATTGTATCATTACTTTCACAAATCTTCATTAATGAATTATGGAATAAAGTTCTGGTGCATTTGTAAATTTAATATTGAATAAAAATAGTAATATGTACTGAGTATATCAATAGTATAAATTTGATGGTAATCGGAGTGTTTCTGTGAACTGATGTCTTTGATAATTAATACTACGTGCAAATTTAAAAAATATCCTTTAAGCCTACCTAGTATCCATTATCAACATTACTGTCTGCAAAACTCGTTTTAAGTAATTTCTCTTTAGTTTTTACATCATGAGGTCTATTAAGCAACTCGATCACGTCTAGACTGGAGACGAATGAACTTTAATTCTTAAAACAATCATATTCACGAAACAGTTCTATTTTATTATTGTCTCTTTCTGTCAAATTGAATTTATGCTGTCATGGAAAGGGAGTTATTATTACTGTGTCTTTTTTGATGATAGAAGTTTCATAATGACATGGAGACGACTGTCGCTGGTCGTAGGTAGTTCACCTCCACTATCACCACTGTAGGCTATTTAATAATAATTAAAAAATAATCATTTTTCATGTGTTGTAGGCTTTTCGATTATTTAAAGTAAATCAGTGGCGCTACAACTTTTTAAGGGCCTCAGATTTCTGAATCTGTTTCATGATCATTTGTCAATCTAATTAGCAAGTAAGCGATCAGCCTCCTTTGCCTGATACTAGCTGTCCTATCGATGTTTTCCTTCATCGTTCGAGGGAATGTTAAATACGCGCATGGAATGAAAGTCAATTATTGCTGGGATTTGACCTCAGGGATGAGTGTCGTACGCGAAAGCCCTCTGGATCATATTGTTAGCTAATAAAAAGGATTGATGGATTCTTATAATGTATTTGAACTAAATTAAATGATTGGGTGATATAGATCATACGTTTTTGTGTCTATTATATTAATTAATTTAATTAAGTCGCACGCTGAAGCCCAACCCGGCTCCTTTTTCAGTAACGTAAGTAGATATGCATTACAGTGTGTATGATTTGGGACCCATTTAAGTCAGAATACGTGGGTGAGAATTCTCAGCTCTTCCATAGCAAACTTAATTATAAATTCCTTAAAATATATTTATATAGAATTTAATTAGAAATTTTATTTTATTTATTTTTGGTTTATCAACTTTTATAAACACGCCTGTGTGAATGTGTGTGAGTGAGATTTTTATTTTATTTGTATATAATTATATTGATTACTTAATATTTATTATTAAAAACCCTAATATAAAGCGTATAGATGACTCAATTCACTTCCTCTATTCATTTCCTTTCTCTGTGACGCAAATTTGAAAACAAATGAATCATTTGTCTTCAAATCAAAACATTGTATGAGCACGCACAATGAACGTAATCTATCGAATAAATTGTACACAGCTTTTCCTCTATTGTATTGTAATGCAACTTAGATAACAGATCGCCATCGATTTAATAATAGTTTGATAGACGTAATATTTATTGGGTAAGAGCAAAATTACTAAATGTTATTTCGATATTTAAGATATTTTCGTATCTTCTAGTTATTTAAAAAAAACTATCGAAATATGGATTGTGAGATACTACACTTCGTCTAATATTTATAATTTTAATCGTTTAAAGGCCGACAACCCACTAGCGAGCCCTTTGGTTTACAACAAGTTTTTCTGTTTTCAATATTATGTCTGTTATGTTTTAAATGTCATATATCTGAATGTTAATGTATCTTTGTTGCAATTGATTTAAAATTACAGTTATCCAACTCCAGGGTTGACTGAAAAAATACCGTACAATAAAATAAAATAAAAATATAAAATATAAAATATGTATATAAAACAATATTTAGAACTATAAAATACAGGTATCACTTACTCCACGTCATTAAATTTGTCACAAAATCTCTACTCATTCGCTAAGAAGACAGCACCTGTAGGCCGAGAAAAAAAGCCGGCGAAAAAAACTCTCGATGGTATTGTCTTTCTATGTGCCCAATGAGCAATTGCTCCCACTGTTCAGGTAACCATCGCGAGGAAATCGGCATGTCTTAAACCCAATTGATTATATTTGCCTGGCACAGAAGGCTTATAAATTGTCTATGAAAATGATATCAAACACGAATTACCTGCATGATTCGTCAATCGTTGCCTCAGAAACTATATCTTGAAATAATAAAATTGTCGTTTGTCTAAATATCAGTTTTCTTTAATTTTTTGTATATTAATGTATGTACTTTTGTTTTCTGTTTCACTTATATTGCTTATCAAAGTAATCTGTTTTGTTTTATAATATGTTACCCGTAAGAATACTCTTATAATTATTTTTATTTTATATTTATTGTATAGATAATCTTAAAAGAAAGAAGTTGGTGTGGTGGAAACACAAACTGGCCACAGTTTTTCTGTCCACCAGGACGTCGAATATATTTAAATAATTATCTTATATACATACTAAGGCCAGTGACATATATATACACTATAACATTTTTATCATTAAACCATCAAAATTGCACGAACAACGTAATAAACCCATTGAAATATTGTCCCTCCATAGATAGCCTGTTCTTGACGAGAAATCTCATTCGAATACAGGTGTGTTCCAATATGCATTCATTTTATAATTTAATTTATTATATATGGATGCTATTCTGAGGCACTGTGTTGTATCACTACTGTATTATTATACTAAGCTACGAAACAGTATTTCTATCTAAAGATCTGCTATAGATCGCAAAATACGCGCTTCACTGGGCTCAATTCAAATTTCATACAATTTGAATTGGCATCATTTTACGTACGTGCCTCAAATGGCTTCGTAAATTCGATAAAATACAAAAAATGTTCTGAGAGGTTTTAGTGTAAATTAATTATTTATGGAAATACAACGTTAACAGTTAAGTTCATCCACCCCACTTCCGGTTACGACTCTATAGCTGTAGAATACAAAATAATTGTATTATTCCTAATCCATCTCTGGAATGAAATTAAAAAGTATCGCAAGTGTGTTTTTGTGTGTGTATAAATATTTTTCCTGTAAATATTTAGCATATGATTTTAAGCTATGATTCAGAGATACATGTAGGCTTAAATATCATCATCAACCTCTCTTGTCTATTGCTAGAAGTAGGCCTCAAGTTTTCTACAGTACGCCCTGATTCGCCTCTCTGTACAAACATATTGTCAAAGTCCTAGGACTTGACAGATATTAGTGTTAGTTCACAATAAAGCTTCTCACTTGACCTTGAATCACCGTTCATATAATCCAATACGATGTAATATAAACTACACTTTCAAAACATAAAGCCGTCGCATAGCGGGTTATTAAAAATCCTAATGTGATACTGTCATTATCATTGAATCGTTCGTTCGTGTTTCAATTCTGACATTTCGAATTATTCCGAAGAGATTTGAATCACAGATTATAATAACCTTTACACAATCACGCCTCTTTCTATTATCTTTGAATGTATGGGTGGCAAGATTGACATCGCAGGTTGTCAAGGAAAATATAATTGGTCCCTACGTGCCTCAACCGTTATTTAGCCATTTATATATATATATATATGTACATATAAATCTATAATTTAGGGTTGCCTGAGAGAGATAGCTTATTTGCGATAAGGCCGTCCGTTGCAACGCTTATAATTTGTATGTTTTTTTTTACTTTTTTCTATCATAAATTTGTTTTGCGGGATCTAATCGAATACGATCTTATAACGCATGCGGTGTGAACTCATAAAAAACAAATATACATACATACATATAAACCAACCAACCAACGGATGGTTAATACGGTAAACATTTAATAAAGCTGATTTTGTGTTGGAACTCTCTGGCACCGAATACATTTGTTTATATCATCTGCTATTTACCTATTTACCTATATAAACCTATGAAGATCTATCTGTACAGTCAAATACGCTATGAACTAATTGCTGACTTCAAAAAACTTTACGACGATGTATTACAATCATATTGCGCCGTTATGTAAATAATGTAATAACTTCGTGAAAAAAGTTTAAACGGATAAGTCGATTTAGTTTTTGTCCATTCCGTGAATCATTATTCCTACATTTTACATAGTATTATTCGTTCTAAACATTCACGATTCCCAGCACTGAATAACGTAACAATACAAACCAATTAAATTTAAGTAAATACCTATGTTTATATTCCTTCCCCGTTCTCAGGTGAATGTACCATTACTGGCAGTACTTTCGCACGGCTCAGCCTATTGTGAACTTCAATTTATTATAAACTACGATGTTATGAAAGAGTTTTTTGTGGCAACGTTCGCTGTTTGTTAGTGTCAAGAATTTTGAGAGCGACTCCCATCCCAGACGTCGGTAGGTTCGATCCCCGGCTGCACCAATGGACTTTCTTTCTATGTGCGCATTTAATACTAACTCGAACGGCGCAGGTAAACATCGTGAGGAAACCCGTTTGCTTTAAACTTTGACAGCGTGTGTCAAGGACAGGCTGATCACCTACTTGCCTATTAGATTGACAATCATGAAGCAGAGATGTGAGGCTCAAACCTGTAGCGCCAATCTAATTTATTTTATTTATCAAGAATTGTGAGCAAAGTATATCGTATATTTATAAACGTAAGAATTTTATACATTTTTACTTTTATTAATTCTATACAAAATAAAGAAACACAAAGAGATTGGCGGTTTCAATGTTTTATTAATGGAAAAAAATACGATAAATATATCTTTCCTTAACTCCGGGGAAACCGTTGTGAACCAGTCCGTTATAAGATAACATTTAGAGAGAAGCTCAAAGTATGACTCCAATGGAAATACGGAAACAATACTAAGTTTTGTTTTGAATCTAAATCGCCGTCGTAAAATTACTTCGTCGCTCTAACACACTCGTCCTGCCCACTTCCCTGCTCACTACTGCTGAATGTAAATGCGGTATTGTAAATTGGCGATGCTTATCGGGATATTGCATGCATGTAATATAATGTCCCAAATAAATACAGTACTGCGTGGAGGCTAATTAACCCCTATGGATTTTTTCTAATCGGGTTATCTAATATCTAAAGTCTACGCCAATAAGCCGACTTCTCTGGCGCAATTGAAAGAAAATATCCGTCACGAAATGTCAGCCATCTGTGTCCACCTGCCGAATAAATAATTTTATTGTTCGATAAAATGAGTGCCGCGAACGCGAGGGTCTACATTTAGACGATATTATTTTTAAGAAATAAATTTGCAAAATGCTTACTTTAATAATAAATAAACACTTTTTTGATGCACGACTTAATTTTTGTTTAATCGATCAACTAAATATGACCTTTCTTTTGAGACCATTAAGCATTTGATTCCATAACCGTGATATGTTCAAAGGCTTGAAACAAAAGACGTCATTACTAGTTAGTAGGCCGCACACAGATCGAGGTGCCAAATATGTCAAGCCGGCATGAGAGGCTATTGTTAATGTGCCATATCTGTCGAAGACTTCCGAGGGATATTTTTATACTAACATAAAGCATATGATATGCGTGTTAGCCTGGAGGTTATTCTCAACTCTGTAGCTACTTATTCAGCTCTTCGGAGTGGAGTAGAATCCACCAAAAGAGAGATAACCAACGTCGGTCCAGCCGATCTTGAGTTATAAGGTGTAACTAATACGACTTTGGTTAATCTATTTAGATGCATAATCTCAATAATGTATTTTAAAAATTTGACGATTACTTAAATGATCCTTATCCTTGGGAATGATTTGCTCCAGTTCAAACAAATCTTGTCACTCAAAACTTGGCGATTAAAAAGAGTAGCGGAGTACGCCACTCTTATACGCCCTTGATTTGCGAACTTGCGTAACTGTAAATTTAGAATCAATTTATCATAGTTTCTGTTGACGTTTCCTATATAAATAAAGTTATTTTGAGTTAACTAATAATAACTTATATAAAATAATAATAATAAAGACTTTATTATAAGTAAATTGTAACTTATATAAGTAGCTAAATTTGCTTAAATTTGATCATAGATTATAATAACTATTCGAAACGAAACAATTTTACAAAAGGTCAGTTCTCGAATAGTATAATTAAGTTCGACATTATTACAAAGGAATCCATGGGAAAATAGGCGATCAAATTGTGAGCTGTTAATAAAATGATTGATGAATCCTTATAATGTATCTGTACCAATTTAATTGACCTTTTTAGACTTCTAAAGAAAATGAGATCTGGGTGGTACAGATCATGTGATGTGTCCAAATTATTAATTAATTTTCGAGTTCTTCCGTGGATGGAAACAAGGATAATGTTGGTATAATTCAAAGCCAAAAGAAAGAAGAAAGGCTCTTAATTAAGAAACAAACAGGCACGATTTTAGATACGTCGAATTTAGAAAAATAGCAGAAAGACCTGGTTGTATATATCTAAGGACATTGAACACGCTTAACGTTCAAACCCAATAACCTATCTCAATCCCTTTTTGATACATCTTAATTGAGATATTGATAAAAGTATGCCAATAACCAATCGACGGAATTTAATAGCCATCTGTCGATACAAGCTACATGATACATGGTCGGTCGGGTATATATGGATATACCTTTTTAAGAAATTGACCGTTCAGGTTTTCCAATATCCTAAGATTTTAACTTACACCAGTTTTTTAAATAATTAAAAAGCTATTTGATGTTTGAAACATAGACATGTATATTTTGATATGATTTGTGCGGTTTTATTTACTTTATGTATTTGGTTTATATTGATTATCAAATATGAGTGTAAAGAGCGAAGAGATTGCATTATATACGTCGCCAATAATTGATTATTTTCTTCAAGAAAAGAGTGTAAACCAATTATTAAAAGGCCGACAACGCTCTCGCGAGCCCTCTGGCATTGAGAGTGTCCATGGGCGGCGGTATCAGTTAACATCAGGTGAGCCTCCTGCCCGTTTGGCCCTTGTTCTATAAAAAAAAATACTTCGTAGTGTTAGTTTATTGGGATGCAGATAGGAGATCGAACGACTGTCACGGTCTGATCTCAGATTGTTTTCAATCTAAGTTTGTGGATTAGGTAGAAAGGGATGAAAGTAATGTAACGCATATTTTTATTTGCGCCCGCGAACTTAATATGATTATTTTACTGAGCCTACCTGTTTAGTAGCTACATACTAACATATAGAACATTATGATATACTATCCCATGGATTCTATAAAATAAAAACTGATTTTTAGGTTTATCCGTGCAATTTCCGTTCATCAAACCTTCAAGTTTATAAAAGTTCAAGAAATAATTAATGCTCCGTATTTAAGGTTTGCGCTTAGTGGTATACTTATCGATTTATTTTTATTTATATAGAAATAAAAAAAAAATTATTTAACACTATAACAGGATATGTAGGTAAAATAAATGGCACTGAACACACACTAGGAATCTCTGTGTTGTGGGCAGTCGCTTCCTTTTCGCATGGCAATACACAGATTTATGATTTCTACATAACCCGAATTATAATTAAACTTTATTGCATAATAAGAATATTTTCTGTGTCAGCATAGGACAGGTTAACAAAATGTTGTTTGTGATTTTTAATGAATGTATGTTATGTGACTTATGTAATGTTAGTGAAAATATATAAAAGAAATGTGGCTTTTTTTATAGAACAGGGGGCAAACGGGCAGGAGGCTCACCTGATGTTAAGTGATACCGCCGCCCATGGACACTCTCAATGTGCGAGTGCGTTGCCGGATTACATACCAGATTTTAAATATCGCGGTCAACGGGTCTCTATGGTATAAACCATTATTGGTATTTTGTCATTATGGTTCTAGATTAGTTAAGATCTGTAAGGATTAAACTCAATGACGTAATACTAGTAGTAAGATTACGTTGACAATCTCTTGGCGGAACTTAGACAGGAACAGCTAAATAAGGAAGTAACATGTGCTACATATTAATCGGTGCAAGTATTTTCCAAGTATATGTCACATCCAAACGTTTATATTTATTGATTTCCACATTATTATAATGTCTTAACAGTTACTAGGTTCAGTTCTAATGCGATAGAACTACCCAATAATACCTACACCGAAAATCCTACTATTATAAAAACATTATAAATTATAACTGGATAATAATATCAGCTATATGAACAGTCAGTGTACAAATAAGTCTAATCAAAACTACTACCAGAAAGGAACATTAAATTAGAAGATTTGAGTTTTAAATTATTACATTTATAGAACTTTCGAGTGCTTTTATTGTGATCAGCAAAAGACTGAAAACGTCTAATGATAGATTTAAATAACTTTATTTTAATGTGTAGTTTCCGTATAATCATCATCATCAATGGCTGGACTGCACCAAGTATCGTTATTGCAATCTAACTCGTGCTTTTTATTTAATTAATAAATTATTTTAAAAAAAGTTTCTTGCTTCCTTAAAAAGGTCTTGGAAACCTCGGATCTCTTGCCACCAGGTTGTGAGTTCAGTGATCATTGGGATCCTGTCGTCTGCAATTCGGTGCACATGACATGTTATTAATTGGACGTATTTCACGACATCGAGGATGTTACAAAGTTCTTTATTAAAGCGAATATCAAACACAGTGGTCGCAAACAGCCACCCATTTTTTGAAAAAACTTTATCCTCGAAAAAAATGAGTCTTCTTTCTTTACCCAGGTTTCATAACCATGCGCTAGCAACAAAGTTTTCTACAGAACAAGCTTGGTATCTTTATGAGAAGTCGTGGTCAGAAGTATTCTTACCTTAAGTATATATTTTTGATATACAGGTCTTGATGTTAATACTTGATTGTAATTTATCGCCCACAATATTTTTAAATGCCTTTACGTATGGTATATGCCCCTGGCATTGAGTGTCTTTGGGCGGCGGAATCACTTAACATAAGGAGAGCCTCCTGCCGTATAAAAAATGCATTCAGAATTTTACGTGGTTTCAATTGATTTATAGAATATATTTAATAGATACCTGACCTAATCTCAACTAGAACTAAAAGTAGATCGTGCATGTCAAACGTCACTTCCAATCCATCACGTTTTTAATCCTGTTAGTTAAACGAGCGTAGTTAAGAAGATTAAAATAACTTTACCTATGACATAACAGCTTTTGACATCAATAAAATTAATTGTTAATCTGTTAAGTTCATTAACATAGGGACATTGGCTTTCGTTATCATTATAAGTAACTATATAGTATATTTATACATTACAAACTAATAAAATACAGAAAGTGTATAGGCAATTATTAGTGCTAATAGAAACATCATACAAAGTGATTATTGGTATTCAATGTCAAATACAAAATTCAATTTATTATAAATATACATCTAATAAGAGCAGTGTTGGCCTAGGGGCTTCAGCGTGCGACTCTCATACCTGAGGTCGTAGGTTCGATGCCCGGCTGTGCACTAATGGACTTGCTTTCTATGTGCGCTTTTAACATTTGCTCGAACGGTGAAGGAAAACATCGTGAGGAAATCGTCATGTCTTAGACCCAAAAAGTCGACGACGTGCGTCAGACACTGGAGGCTGATCACCTACTTGCCTATTAGATTTGTAAATGACATGAAACAGATTCAAAAATCTGAAGATCTAAAGAGGTTGTAGCGCCACTGATTTATTTATACATCTAATTAAAACTAGACTATTATAAAATATACTATAAAAGTCTATGATGCTTATGGGGCTTCTAAACGGGCCATGTTTTGCTGCAATGATGGCTGCAATACAGTTGCCCGGCAACATTGCAAACAATAGCAGCCACACTATGCAATATAGCAGTAATGTCCCGGCCATATAGCCAAACATGTTTTGTATAGCCACTTATGGCCGGTATTGCTCCAATGGGTTGCCGGACGATCGCTAGGCTATCGAATTCAACTGCAATATTGCACAGCCAGTTTTATTGTTGTTTCAGTCACTCTCTTTGTTATGGCACAGTGTATCCTTTTCTACGCGATATGTTGCTCTATTCTGTGCTTTACGATCAGCTGCATTTTGACAACTACGTAAAAATAATAATAGTAATTCTTGAATAATTTATTATCAAGGCTTATTTCTAGACTCAAATTGTCTACAGTTTCACGCCTATTTAACTAAGGTCTAATCCACTATCTCTTCTTTTTCTGTTTGTTTTTTAAAACAATATAAGCTGCTGCGACAAGTGTGATTTCGTCAGCCATTGTTGCCGGTATCTGTAGCCCGTTTAGGAGTCTGCATCATGGGCCATACAATTGCTGTCATATTGCAACACATGGCTCGGCCATAGATTGCTCGGCCATCAGCTGCATTAAAACATTTTGTGATGGCCGGGCAATTATTTGCCAATAGTGCAGCCATCAATTGCAGCAAAATATGGCCCGTTTAGAAGCCCCATTATAAAAAGGCATCTAAATAGATAGTTCTAACTACTTTTTCTTAAATTTAATTATTTCACTATTGTATAAATAAATAAAATATTTATTATAACATATATTGTTTATATAACAGTATGTGTTACACAAAAATTATGGTAAACATAAATGATACGACAAATTTATAAGCAAAAATATTACACTCCCAATTTTAGGTTTCACTAGTAATTTTTTGCTTATTGTGCTTAAGTTTTAAATGTGAACCAAAATAGGTTTTTCAATATTCACAAGTACATCTTAACACATTAGGTGCTCTTTTCTCGGATCCGAGTGGAGCGGGATTACAGTAGTGGTGCCGCCCTCGGATCATTGCGAGCGTCCCGTTTTTTTTAAACCATTGCCATCCCTAGCTCTCGGATCCGAGTATTCGGCACCCAATGTGCTGTAAGCCGACCACTCTATCTGAAAAATGATTTTAATAAAAACAATAATATACATTTATTCATATTTACCATAAAAAGTTTTGGTTTCCGGCCATTGTAATGAATTGAATGCTTAATCCATTGTTAAAGCATTCAATGTGTTAACAGTATAACTGTAGTAGTTGGTATTTCCGGGTACTGCCTCAAAGGCAGAACCCGGAAATATTTTGTCCCGCCCAAGGGACAAACCTAAAAATCATGGCTGACCAAAACTAAAAAAAAAAAAAAAAAAAAAAAAAGTTTGTACTGTATTCCCACTAAACAGGGCGTGCGGAGCCGAAAGCACTCACAGCCGAACTGATATCTCTAACCGTTTAAAAGTTAGCTTTCGCAAAACCGTAGCTCATTAACTTATCACCACCTTATCAGCTCCTATTTCCTGTACGAAATTCCCAGTCATTATCTAATGAATGCCTCAGTACTAATGCATCGCGTTATCTACTTTCCTACATTCACTAACCCAACCTATGGCTTTAAATGAAAAATAATAAATATATATTTAAAGTAACCTAACGTACGGGTCTAAACAAATTATAATAAATATACCTAACCTTTAACACCACTACCTATAAATATAATTAGATCTAAGGGTTACATGGTAAAATAAAACATTTTTATTCCAGGTATTATTTTTTATTTATATGTTCATTATATTTTTATACAAATTTACTAGCACCATATCATTATTCACTGAGTCACATGTGAAATTTCTAAGGAAGTCTTCTAATCTCATCCCCCTGAACTTGTAATATAAATATACCAAACAGTACTCTCCACACACCGCTGATAGATAATCTTGAACCGTAACGCTATTGTACCTCCACATGCAAGAATTCCTCCTTAAAAACCCTTCTATTGCCTCAATAGGTTTACGTCCAAATGAATCAAAATATTCACCAACTCTTTCGACGCTTATATGTATAGCCACCCAATGAGACCCCGGCTGTGAATCAGGGTCAAGATTGCATATGATAAATGCTGGCACCTGAGCATAAATTGGCAATCGATTTGAAGGATATACGTTGCTTTGGAGGCTGGGATGTATCATACGAAGACTCATTTGCACTTCTAGTGTGTTCATACTTTAATACGCGTTTACTCCGCTACTCTTTTTCTCTTTAACTGACTACATTTCTAACTATCAATTCATATTTGTACCAATGAATTCATTTAAACCCACATAATATGATCTCAACAGAAGTAATGAGTCTTTTTATTAAACAAGTAATGAGGTAAATAAAAACCATGTCATATTCGTTTAGGTTATATTTTATTATTCTTAATATCATAATTACATAAGTGATTGCTTAACTACTATAATCCACACATACATTTCTGTTCTTATCTATTTCTATAATATTTGAAAACTCTGCGTAAACTACACAGTTAATAGTTTCAGTCAATGCGCTCTCGAATCTTACTTCCATTCTTACACTACCATGGCGAACAAGATTCCAATGCACATTAGAGTTAGCCGACAAGTCAGGTGTTAAATCAAAAGCTAGTAAACAGTATCCATTTGAATATTGCTCCCTCGATATTCCATTACCTTCGTTAAGAAAATGTATACCGGTGCCTGAGTACAGGGTGTGGTATGCGCTCGTAAATACATCGTTTGGAAATGATGGTTGTAACGATTTTGAAGGTATCTGTTGACCATCTATATATAGGCTAAATGAGCAAATACCAAAATTTTCAAAGTTGAAAGGATTTTTAACATAACTACCGTTGAATGCTGTATTATTCACAAAACATATTCTATAAAATACTTCAAAAAGTAATGCAGCTAAATAAAAACCGTGTCATATTTGCATATATATATTTTATTGTTCCTAACAATTACATGACGTGATTGCTTAACTACTACACATTTCTGTTCCTATCTATTTCAAAAATGTTTTAAAGAATGCATTGTCCATTAAGATTGCATAGGGTTTTAGAGTGCCCTTTGTATTTCTTACGCACATTTTACTGATAGGCATGGATACAAGTGGTATATTTTACCAAACAAAATCGATAAGTTACCTATAGGTCATTACACATTTTTTTGTATGTAATTAAGTTAATCATTAATAAATTCATAATCAATAAATTTTTATTTTACATGTATTATGTATATGCGTATACAATATTGTGATATTACACTTACATTTTTCTGTATACACCATATAAATATCAACCATTTTTAAAATATCAACTTAGTTTTACTCCTTTCCCTGATGAAGACAGAAGTCAAAAAATAATGATTCATTTTATTCATCCCTTTGCTGCCATCGTAGCAGGACCGAGTGGGTGTGGAAAATCTAACTTTGTTGCAAATTTCATTAAACATAAAAATAGTATATGTAATGAGATTTTTTTGGAAATTACATGGTGTTATGATGAAATGCAACCGCTATATAATATACCCGGTGTAAATTACCACCAAGGACTACCGGAATATCATATGTTTGATGGTAAAAATCCACATTTGATTATAATAGATGACTTAATGAGGGAATCTGATGGACGAGTTGTTGATATATTTACAAAAGGCAGTCATCATAGAAATTTGAGTGTTTTTTACATAACCCAAAACTTATTTCATCAAGGAAGAGGACAGCGCGACATTTCACTTAATTCAAGTTATATTATTTATTTTAAAAATCCCCGTGACAAAACACAAATACGATTTCTAGCTAGACAAGTTTCCCCGGAAGACACGAAGTTTATCGAAGATTCATATACCGATGCTACTAAAGAAGCTCATGGTTATTTAATGATTGATTTGAAACAAAACACTGATGATGCTCGCCGCATAAAATCTAAAATATTTGAATCCCGTAATTTTTGTACAATATATGTTCCTATGAAAAGGTATAAATATCTTTGTAATCAGCCACTCTAAGTCAGTAATGAACCATGTATCAACGAATAACAACGCATAAGGAATTGTTATCAGCTTTACATAAATTAAAACCCAAACATCGTAGAATATTATTGAAGTCTTGTAATAATCAAGAAATTAACTGTATTTGTGAATGTATTCACAATGTTTTACAAGGAAAAGTACCTTTAAAAGAGAATACAAAAACCAAATTAAAAAAAATTAAAAATATCTTACGTAATCTGATCAGTAAAGGTAAAAGTTTTGAATACAGGAAAAATATATTAATACAAAAAGGAGGGTCCTTTCTTCCAATAATTTTGGGTACAATTCTAAGCACCCTTGTAAGTTGTTTTAATAAATCACAATGAACACAAAAAAAATGCTTCTCGTTGAGCAAGACTTTATTGATAAACTGAAACATCAGAATGAAAATAAAGCAACACCGCAAAGTAGATTGGATTTAGAAATGGAAAAAATTATATCAAGCAAATTGGATGATCGCGAAAAATGGGCGCTTTATCTACAAATTTTACAAAGATACTTACATTACTCCAAGGAAGAACGTCAACCTCAAGAAATAACAATAACTGAAAAGGTAATAAATGATAATACTAACGAAAACCGTAACATCAATAATATAACTACTAGTGAAAATGAAAAAATGCTAAATGTTAAACAACCCTCAACGGGTGAAGACATCGCATATGGGTTACCACCTAAAGAAATATTAAAATTAATTCCTAAAACTTATATGAGGAGGGGTGAATTATTGATGGATACAATATTAAATAAAACAGATCAATTGCAATGGAATAATAATGGAACCGTTGTCATTAGTGGACAAGAGATACCAGGAAGTAATATTATAGATTTAGTGAATGACATCTTAAGACCCTCGAAGAGATCCGATCCAATCGGTTGGGAAATATTCGCCAAGTTTTTAAATGATATAAATACCCCATTAACATACATTGGTAATCTGAAAAGAATCAAATATATATCTAACCTTAAAAGTATAGATAAAACATTGATTCAAGAACCACAAACTGAGGTTTCTTCAACGCCAACTCAATCTAAATACATCAATAAATTGAGAAACAAAAGTGATTGGGAGAAATGGACCCCGTATTAGAGTTACATCGCATCTATTATGATATTTCACATCCAGCCGGTTACAGCAGTGTCAATAAGTTAACAAAGGCAATGAATGGAAAAATCTCAAAAAGTGATGTTTTGAAATGGTTGCAGTCTCAAGAAACATATACATTACATAAACCGGTTATAAAAAAATTCCCGCGTAATAAATATATTTTATCAAATATTAATGAATTGTGGCAAGCTGATTTAAGTGATTTAAGAACTTACATGCAATATAATGATGGATATAAATATATTTTGTGTGTTATTGACGCCTTTAGTAAGTATGCTTATGTTAGAGCAATGAAAAAGAAGGATTCATACACAATAAAAACGTGTTTTACTAGCATCTTTGATGAAGCTAAAACTGTTCCTAGACATATTCAATCAGATAAGGGCACGGAATTTGTATCTAAGGATGTCAAAACTTATTTAAAAAGTAAAAATATAAATTATTACACTACAAATAATCCAGATATAAAAGCAAGTATAGTAGAACGATTTCAGAGAACATTGAAAATGAAAATGTGGCGTTATTTTACATGTATACTTATCGCTATACAGATATTTTACAAGATTTGGTTAGTTCTTATAATCACAGTGTACACTCTAGTATCAAGATGAGACCATGTGATGTTAAAATGGAAAACATAATGGAAGTTTGGCGGAATTTATATTATGATGAAAAGACTTATATTTCAAGTTTAAACAAAGTACCTAAGTTTAACGTTGGTGACTATGTAAGAATTACAAAATACAAACATGTATTTCAAAAAGGTTATGAAAGTAATTGGAGTAATGAAATTTTTATCATTACTTCGATTATAGATCGTTCCCCGTGGGTTGTATACACTTTAAACGATTTAGACAATGAATCAATAACAGGAACTTTTTATGAGAAAGAACTACAAAAAATAACTTTTTCCCCCACTTCCGAATTTAAAATTGATAAAATCATCAGATCACGTAAAAGCGGTATTAGAAAGGAAGTATTAGTTAAATGGAAAGGATATCCTAACAAGTTTAATTCTTGGGTCTTACTATCGAATATTAAAAACCTGCAATGAAGGAAATTTTTTATTTAACTTTACTCAGCAATAGTTCTACACAATATTTTCCGGGAAATATGACATCAAATTTTTCTACAAAACTACCTAAAGCCATTACATTAGAAGGAGAATGGATGGTAGGTATAGTTGAGTTTCAATATCCTTCTACTATGTTTTCCGTGCAAGAACATGAAAATATTATGTACATAAGTAAAAAAACTACCATCAATAACGAAGAGACCACACTGATGTATAAGAACCATATACCAGCCACCAACTATGATAATATACAAAATATTCTTCTAGCTTTAAATTCGAAAGAGAAAGTTAGTTTTCGCCAGGACACCGTGTCAAAGTTTGTCTCTGCTACAGTAAAGGATCCATCAATAATTTCATTATCTCTTTCACCTAATTTGAGCTTTCAACTTGGATTTGAGCCAGATACCAATTTAGTAAATCATAATATCGGTAAACGCCCTGCTAATCTACATTTGGGGTTACCATCACAATTATTTGTGTATTGTGATATTATAGAACCACAAATTGTTGGTGATGTAATGACACCCCTATTGAGAATTATACCCTTAGATCCTGCTAAATACATATATGGTTCAAATAAAATGCATATATTTTCACCACCACATTATTTGCCGGTAATGAGAAGAGAATTTGATGTTATTGAGATAGATATAAGAACAACCACGGGAAATGCGGTACCATTTCAATACGGAACATCGTGTGTGAAACTTCATTTAAAAAAAATATAAACTATATTTCCTTTTTAAAATGTATACACCTCAAGATACATTTATATGTCCTTATGAACATTATTATTCGAAACAAGCTGGGTCTGGTATAAATGTAATCTACAAAGGAGCCTTACATCAACGTGGTCATGGTATCGGCAGTTTTCTTGGGGGGTTATTTCGAAGTGTGCTACCTTTACTCACTAGTGGTGCTAAAGTAATTGGAAAAGAAGCACTTAACGGCGGAATTGGGCTTTTGTCAGATGTTGTGGCTAGTCGTCCTATCAAAGAATCTATTAAAAATCGATTGAAAGAGGCTAGTTCTAACCTTAAACGCAAAGTTGATACCAAAATTGATAATCTTATGACTGGATCGGGTGTTAATAAAAGACGAAAATATTGTAATGAGCTCATTCGAGTTTCACCCCTCAACGTGAAAGGCGCTCTGAAGAAAACAAGGAACAAAAATATTAATAATTCCAAGGATATATTTTCAAACTAATCATAATGTCATTTATTCATAATCATTCATGTGAGTGCGTTAAATCTGAATTGGATCTGTTTGCTCTTCCTTCCACACAAACAAGTATCGAATATGGACACTGGATACACTATAAACCAATTTCTTCATTAAGTGATGATGGACCCGTCGAATTTCAAGTACCTGGTACTGGAGATGACTACATAGACCTTTCGCATACACTACTCCATCTCAAGGCTCAAATTAAAAATCAAGACGGTTCTGTAGTTAATGCAGCTAATGTAGTGGCACCAGTCAATAATTGGTTACATTCTTTATTTAACCAATGGGATGTTTACCTAAACCAAAAACTTGTGTCACCCCCAAATAATACTTATGCATATCGTGCTTTCATAGAAACTCTATTAAATTATTCATCATCCGCCAAAAAATCACATTTGACATGTGGTTTATGGTACGAGGATACAGCTGGAAAAATGAATGAAACTAATGAGGCAAACAAGGGCTTTTACAGAAGACAACAACTTTCAAAGGATGGTAAGGATGTTGAAATGATTGGACATTTACATGGTGATATATTCAATCAAGATAAATTCCTCATTAACGGGGTCGAATTATCTATAAAATTAGTGAGATCGAGAGAAACATTTAACCTCATGTCACAGAATGCAGATAATAAGTACAAAGTCTGTATCACAGATGCAACTTTAATAATACGCAGAGCAAAAATTAATCCATCAATACTAATAGCCCATCAAAAGGTTCTTGCCACTACTACAGCTAAATATCCTATAACAAGAGGTGAAGTGAAAGTCCTGACCATACCGTCTGGTGTGCAGGGTAAAACACTGGATAATATATTTTTAGGACAGGTTCCTAAGAGATGTATTATAGGTTTTGTGAATAATACAGCATTCAACGGTAGTTATGTTAAAAATCCTTTCAACTTTGAAAATTTTGGTATTTGCTCATTTAGCCTATATATAGATGGTCAACAGATACCTTCAAAATCGTTGCAACCATCATTTCCAAACGATGTATTTACGAGCGCATACCACACCCTGTACTCAGGCACCGGTATACATTTTCTTAACGAAGGTAATGGAATATCGAGGGAGCAATATTCAAATGGATACTGTTTACTAGCTTTTGATTTAACACCTGACTTGTCGGCTAACTCTAATGTGCATTGGAATCTTGTTCGCCATGGTAGTGTAAGAATGGAAGTAAGATTCGAGAGCGCATTGACTGAAACTATTAACTGTGTAGTTTACGCAGAGTTTTCAAATATTATAGAAATAGATAAGAACAGAAATGTATGTGTGGATTATAGTAGTTAAGCAATCACTTATGTAATTATGATATTAAGAATAATAAAATATAACCTAAACGAATATGACATGGTTTTTATTTACCTCATTACTTGTTTAATAAAAAGACTCATTACTTCTGTTGAGATCATATTATGTGGGTTTAAATGAATTCATTGGTACAAATATGAATTGATAGTTAGAAATGTAGTCAGTTAAAGAGCAAAAGAGTAGCGGAGTAAACGCGTATTAAAGTATGAACACACTAGAAGTGCAAATGAGTCTTCGTATGATACATCCCAGCCTCCAAAGCAACGTATATCCTTCAAATCGATTGCCAATTTATGCTCAGGTGCCAGCATTTATAATATGCAATCTTGACCCTGATTCACAGCCGGGGTCTCATTGGGTGGCTGTACATATAAGCGTCGAAAGAGTTGGTGAATATTTTGATTCATTTGGACGTAAACCTATTGAGGCAATAGAAGGGTTTTTAAGGAGGAATTCTTGCATGTGGAGGTACAATAGCGTTACGGTTCAAGATTATCTATCAGCGGTGTGTGGAGAGTACTGTTTGGTATATTTATATTACAAGTTCAGGGGGATGAGATTAGAAGACTTCCTTAGAAATTTCACATGTGACTCAGTGAATAATGATATGGTGCTAGTAAATTTGTATAAAAATATAATGAACATATAAATAAAAAATAATACCTGGAATAAAAATGTTTTATTTTACCATGTAACCCTTAGATCTAATTATATTTATAGGTAGTGGTGTTAAAGGTTAGGTATATTTATTATAATTTGTTTAGACCCGTACGTTAGGTTACTTTAAATATATATTTATTATTTTTCATTTAAAGCCATAGGTTGGGTTAGTGAATGTAGGAAAGTAGATAACGCGATGCATTAGTACTGAGGCATTCATTAGATAATGACTGGGAATTTCGTACAGGAAATAGGAGCTGATAAGGTGGTGATAAGTTAATGAGCTACGGTTTTGCGAAAGCTAACTTTTAAACGGTTAGAGATATCAGTTCGGCTGTGAGTGCTTTCGGCTCCGCACGCCCTGTTTAGTGGGAATACAGTACAAACTTTTTTTTTTTTTTTTTTTAGTTTTGGTCAGCCATGATTTTTAGGTTTGTCCCTTGGGCGGGACAAAATATTTCCGCCTTTGAGGCAGTACCCGGAAATACCAACTACTAATTGTTTAGTAAAAATAATGTTTTTTTTAAACATTTCTCTATTGATATATTTGTATCAGACATATCAGTACTTATTCATCTGCCATGTTATCTTGATAAATATAATATAAATAATTATTCTTCTTCAGGGTCACTCCGAGTCGAAAGGGGCTAAGAAGCGAGACAAGAGTGTGAGCAATGGCAACAAACAAACAAGAGGTGTCGCCACTTCTTTTGGTTTTAGGCGACGTCCGGCTAGCACATCAAGAGCTGACGATAACGCTAGAAAGAAGAAGTCACACGACAGAAATGGGAATGGAGGTATGTATGTTCCTAGTTGTATTAGCCTCCTCAAGCTTATATATTAAAACACATGACAAAACACCAAATTGACGTCACCTAAAGAGAAACTTTCACTAAAGATCTTACAAATAGTTGAGGTGGTTTAAAGGCCAGCAACGCATTCGCGAGCCCTCTGACATTGAGTGTCCATCGTTTGCCTCTTGTTTTATAGGAACCAGAATCTATCAGAGATGTTAAATGCCTGCAGCATGTGAACCTATAATTATTAATAATTAAATTTAATATTATTAAATATATATCTCTATGAATAAAACTAGTGTTTTAGAGTCATTTTCTGCGATCATCACTACAGCAAAGCCGCGTTGAGCCCATTTATTCGTTAAACATGGGTTTCTAATTATTTTATACTGCTTTAATCACATGGATATTTTATTAGTTCTTATTATTTGATATCACGTGGTGTATTCAAAGAAAATATGATTTTAAATAAAAGGTTGTAATCTTATTGTTGCTAGTTTTGAACCTCCACCTCTGTCATACAAATAACGTAATTAAAAGGTTCTATTAAGGATAACATAAGTTTATCTAAAAGGCAAAAATAACCCCAAACGTACCCTTGGACACACATGCTAAATTTCCTGTAACGACAGGTGTATGCCACCCCTTTGTATAGCTTCCATACCCAACACCATTTTCAAGAATTAATGTATTTTTTTAAAGTTATTTTCCCAAGACGATACGATTTCAACCAGCCGTGTAAAAGTAAAGAAACTTAGGTTTAAAATAGTGAATATTGTATTATCTTCAATGGGATTATTATAACACCTCTTACAAAACAGGCTTCTACGCAAGAACATATTTTTAGCTTAGCCTACGTAAATATTACGCAATAATTCAATAAAAAATTAAATGATTAAAGTAAGTGTTTCAAGAGCTACGCAATCTGATTCTGTCATCTCTCTAAAATAGGCTCGTAGAAGAATCCTGGAGATTCACTCCGTTACTGACATCTCCAAGTGCCTCACTACAATCAACAAAGTAGTGGTCCCTTTGCCAACTTCAGTATTTCCTAAAGAGGCATACTAGACAACTAGAAAGCCATGCCTTTTCTTATCTTTTTAATTATTAGTAATCTTACAACTAACATACAGAACATAAAATAAAACCCTTAGACAATATAACCAACACAGATTACATAGATAAACAAAATGAAACAGAACACAAATAAGACAGACAGAGTTACATAAAAATACCTAAGAAAACTGAAATGTTACAATTGAAGCAACAAATAATACTTAATATTTCAAATTACTACTTAAACAAAATCAGAGTCTTCTCGACCTTTCAAATACAGCATCACAATATATTTTGGTGACGTTGTAACGTCAGGAAATGCTGTTACACATATCCCTGCGGCATTTTACTCCAGCAATAAAGTTTTATACCAGTTTTCTTCTTTATTTTGTCTCGCCAGTATTCGGCAATCGAGCGAAATTTCTTGCTGGCCATAGTTTCTTGTACCAGTGCTTTTCACTCGACCCACTAGATAAAATAAATAAAATACGTTTATTTTGGAACGTAAGATCATCATGGTATCACTTATTCCACGTTATTAAATTCGAACCTGTTGGCATCCCTACTCGTCGGCAAAGAAGACAGAGGGTGTTGGCCGAGAGAAAAAGCCGGCGTAAAAAACTCTCGGTACTGTTTTTAAAAAAAGGCAAATCATCAAACAATTGTACAATATTTAAAACAAATATAGCAAAGTAATTAGAAGTAGCCTGCCCAGCACTAGTCCCAGGCCCTTTTATCAACTAGATTTAGAACTTTATAGTAAGCCTTTTTACACAGCTTTCACATTTCTTAAATTTAATAAAAGGCAGAGATAAAAGAGCCTCTGGGATTTTATTAAAGAAGAGTATCCCTAGTAAACAATGTATTCAATTCTAGATTATAGCCTTTTCATAAGCTTAAAACTTTGTCTAGGTTCTACAGAAGAGCTGCGAGCCGAAGAAGTCCTGTCCGGTCGTTCGACGCCCCTCGCTCGGCCGCGGAAGGAGGCAGCGGGGCAACCACTCAGAACTAATCGGTACTGTATTACTCAAAACAATAATGCACAAAATTACATAACGACTAATTAAAATATTTACTCAGTGACGTTTGTGCCTTAAAATTAATATCGTTTATAAAGAACGATATTAGATATTATTTCTTTTTAGATTGAAACATGAAATTCTTTCTTTACCTTGGCACAATAATAATAATAACAATAGTAAAACTTTATTCGTGTCACAAATATGGTTGAGATACAATTCGCTAGGCACTATGTTGTGGGTAACTAGATAAGAAATTGTTCCGTGGTATATGTATAGGCGCGTGCGTATGGTTTTGAGAGTGTAGTAGTGAGTTGTTATATGTGTGCGCTGTCTGTGTTAGCTTTTGAGTTGAGAGTCGTGCCGAAATATATATAAATCGTATTTGTTTCTTACTTCAAAGTATAGTCTAATAATATCCGAATGGATCAATAGCTTGAAAAGTTCATGGCCATTTAAATGTTGTATAAACGTGATATTCTTATTCTATTGCGCTTCCATTGATTCCTAAAGCAACTGGCGTTTGCAATTATTTATAACTTTATTGTACCTTTTTCATTCATATCTACCTTTCATTCATAATTCACATTTCATTTCTGCCAAATATATTATAACCTTTTTCGAAGATTCAAGCACTTTCTCAGTATTTGATAGTATTAGTAATTTATTTAAAGATAATAAAAATTATAGTTTTTTAATTCAGATACTTTTACATTTCTATTTCCGTCTTCGTTTAGGTATCTAAGTCGTTGTCAAATCTCGCCACTCTCTACCATGTATAGACGAATTTAGTAAACCATTAGTACAAAAGCCTTTTTTGTACTCCATTACATGGAATATGAATTTAAATATTCATCATCTGCGCCACTATCAAAGCGAGATTGAATAAAGAAGATCGCTTTTAGTAACGAATGAATGACAGACCCCTTACTCTGTAACTTTAATTCCTTCTGTAAGGTCGATATAGTTCTCTCAATATCTGTAGCGCTGACGCAACCTTGGAATCGCACGGCACAAAAACTACTAATCGATGTTGGTAATGAAAATTGTAGGGTAAGGTGCTAAATGTTAAAATTCTATTAGTGGACTCATCACGGCTTTTGACATTTTTTATTTATATAGGCTGTAATGAAGCATTCTACACGCTGAAGAATTGGAATCAGTTTTGTAGCACGAGTAATTAACTATACGTATTGATGTTGATTATGATGATTACAGGACTGTATTTGTTCCATTCAAGTTGTTTTGTTTTTTGGCATTTAATTTGCCTCCAAATATAATAAACCCGGAATTAGACTATGACATTACGAAATCATTTTAATAAAGTTTGCATAATTGGCACGGAAAATGAAATGCTGTATGGCGAATTTCGTTTTAAGAAAACAATCTGCCAAATCTGTAACATAACCGAAAGTGATAGCGATTGTAATCGAATCGTTTCTGAATATTCAACGAAGAGTGGTTTGAATCGTCGACAAGATAAAGGTACCTTTCCGATCCGATCCGATTCCGATCCTTTGGGGTTGCGTAGAGATGTCGGATAACTCTGCATCATCTACAACATTTACCACTGAGTGTTCAGAGGAGTTGTTCAGATACCTGCTGCTGAGTTTTATCATCTGCTTTAAAAACGCTCATTTGAGCACGTCAGTTTCTTTCGCGCACCACCTGTAATTGGATCCAGCTGCTCACAGAATTATTTTTGAAACAATTGGACTTAGGATCCTTCAAGATCATATCTTGAAAGGCCGGCAACGCACTCGCGATCCCTCCCACTGAGAGCGGTGGTATCACTCCAGTCCGGTCTTTAAAAAAAAAGAAAAAAAAATGCGCGGTTTTTTTTAGAAAACTCAACAGCTATTTTCGAGTTACAGATTAACAACGCTGATTTGAACAGTGAAATAATATTTTCTATGGTGAAAGTTATATAGAACTTCCTATTTTGCAATGTAATTTATATGCGCAAAAGAAAGTGAGAATTATAGATAAAAATGAAATCAAGTATCCGATACCATTAATTTCCGCTATAGTAAAACAACTATTTCGGTAGTTACATAATTTTTATAACTAGTTTTATGTTTTATGGGTTCATGTATTATAATTCTTAAATTTGAATTGTGAAAGGCATACATTTTTTATCAACATCTTATTCATATATAACATTTTACTTTTTATTTTGACTTTTTTGCCAAATGCTTATTAGATTGAAAAATGATCATAAAATTCAGAAACTTAGAAAGCTGAGTTTAGAAATAGTCATCCAATTTTCATCCAAAAAAGCATCAGATACTCGTCAAAAATCCAAGTTATATTTTTTATATATAAATAAAATAGGCGTTCATATGCCATTTCCTTAAGATGGTAAAAAAGGGTTATATTATTTTTTTTAACTAAATATCCTTGTTATTATGTACAATAATGTTTTTCTTCCTATCTATCTATTGCTAATTGATTTATATCTACACTTATATTATACAGAGAATTAGGCTTAGATTATTTTCTTTGATTAGGCTTTTAAACTAGACGACTGATTTGAAAAATGTTCACGATAAAAATCCAATGTTAATTGCCCCGGCTCGCCTATGAATATTGTAAATAAAAATATTTATGACCTATGTAGTCGGAGCGTATTTCCCGACGCGTAACACGTCATTTGTGAAATTGAGATAGAAAAAGTCCCTGCACACGATGGCCCCTTGCCATAGAGTAAATAAATAATAAAAAAAAAATCCATATAGGACATCGTGTTAAAGAATATTCTCGTAAAACCGTTTTTTTAACAATTCAATAACTAGGACAATCACTACATAGTATAAGACAAAGTCGCTTTCTCTGTCCCTATGTCCCTTTGTATGCTTAAATCTTTGAAACGGATTTTGATGCGTTTTTTTAAATTAATTAATTTATTTATTTATTCACTTCGTTGCTAGAAAGAAACACAAACAACACAATACATATAAATTACAAGGGATGCAACGGCCTTATCGCTAACAAGCGATCTCTTCCAGGCAACCCTAATAAGAAAGAAAACAATAAATAAAAAATGATGAGTGCAAGAAGTGCATAACCAGAAGTTATATAAAAACAAAATATATATATTAATCTGTAAAACCTTAAACTAGAGAAAATAAAAAAAAAACAAAATTTATAACTAAATAAAACTAAAAAGCTAATCTTACAGATTCATGAACAGCAAATAGTGAATTACATAATATACAAAAAGAAGAGGAGATACAAGAATTACACAGGTCACGATTGATCAGGATATGATAAGGTTAGGAAATATTTATATAGAAGAGTTTTAAAAGACAATAGGGAGGAAGCCAATCGTATAGACTCAGGCAGCTTATTCCACAGCCTAATGGCGGAAATCCTAAATGAATTGCCTATGAAGGATGAGCTGTGGGATGGAATTTCCAATAGACATCTATTGGAAGAGCGTAGCGTATAGTTAGAAGAACCTAAGAATTTGAAATGATTTTTGAGATAAGAAGGGGTTTTGGGATTGAAAAGAATTGAATATAGAAGTTGAAGAATATGAGCGTCACGTCTGAGTCGAATAGGTAGCCACCCCAGCTGCCTGCGGAACTTAGACACATGGTCATACTTCCTAAGACCAAATTTAAAACGTATGCAGAAGTTCTGCAGGCGTTCGATCTTGTTGAGTAGCTCTTCATTCATATCGGAGGTGCACGAGTCCGCATAGTCGAGAATAGGAAGCAGAAGAGATTGCGCTAACATAGTTTTAGTGCGGATAGGAAGGAAATTAGAAAGACGTCTCAGAGAATTTGACGCGGCGTATAGTTTACGGCTCATTTCCTTTACGTGATGACCCCAGGATAGCGTTTGGTCGAAGATGACCCCAAGATTTTTAACATTTTACAAGGTTTTTAATAGATAGAGTGATTCAATAGGAAGGTTTATATGTATAATAACATCCATTAAATAGTGGAGAAGTACTGTTATTTTTGATGTTTCTAATGTGATGTCGTAAATAATTACATTTTTTCTGCTTACATTGCAAACGCAGGCTGAACCCTACGAGTTTTATCAAAATAATGTACTAAGTATTGTACACATTGAAAAGGTCTACAGAAAAGTCCGTGATGGTATATGTCAATCTCTTATGGATAACCCACAATAACTTTTTTGTCATTTACTTTTTACGACAAATAATGGCTAATTTTCGAACACAATTGTAACAGTGCAATACGCAAAACTAATTAAATTTCGAACTACAGACTATAACTTGAGAAATCGTTGCATAGGGGGAAAATATCGCGATACATGGGAAAGGAAAATCGCTTTATAGGGGGCATTACACAGTTTTATAGAAAACTTTTTTATTTACAAAATATCAATAATATAATAAGTACAAATATTATATAAAAGCGAAGCCTGTACTGAACGTTACTTCATTAAAAGAGATTTTTTAACTTCTTCTTAAAAGTGAAATTACTCGAGTATGTTAAAAGCATGAATTATAACGAAACCGAAAGCAATGAGAAAATACGCAAGAGTGAAACTTTTGCGGCATTAAAATTGCAGGCGTTTTATTTTACTGTTTTCATTTGTAATCTTTATTGCCTTTTTAATTTTGTGAATGATGCATCAGAAATTACTTACGTTTTATTATTAGTATAACAAATATAAAGATGTGAACTCTGTATGTTTAATTTTAACCAAAATCTTAAAATTCTTATCGGCAAAATCAATAATATCATTATATTTTTCTGACTTATCTATACATGTATAAAAATAAACATATATTTGCCTTGATTAGCTAAATCTGTTTTTGGGTTTATTAGTGTCAGGAGAAGGTTCTTACCAAAGAAATTAAAAGAATGTAGGTTGGAACCTAAATTTAAGAAAACTAAACGACAATATTAATTGTAATTATAGACAGGCAGTGTCAGTTGTTTAAAATACCTAACTGTCACCAAAAATATTTTAGTTTATTTAACACAAAGCATAAAATTAATTATTTAGTAGTATTAGCTGTAAGTGCACATTTGTGTGTTAGCACCCTCTTTACACACACATTTCATTCCCTAGGTTCGGTTTCAGGCAACAGCACAACAAGACAGCTAAGGTTTCCGACATGAGTGTGGCCGCGGAGCAAGCATTTGCCCCACCTAAAGATAAGGAAACCGCTAATAATAATAATACATTAGGTAAGTTTTATATACTTAAAGTAAGTTTATTATTGACTTCATATACAGATACATAATAACAATTAAATTATCGTTTAAAAGTAATTAGTCTAGACTTTCTTTATTTCAGTTATATCTATTGGTGATTACTTTACAAATAGAAAAATATTATTGTTAGAAAATACGATTAACTAAGATTTATATTTTAAACTATAACAATCGTTCCCTAAAAGTGCAATATTGAAATTGAATAATACTATAACATTTTCTATAATAACACAGTCTTGTATTGTTTATATATAAGTATTATTTTTGTCCAAGAAGGTTTGTTAATACTAGAAGGCATAGACAAGGAACAATATTTTTCTGTGACAACTGACATGTTTGATTTTCTGACCCAGCTTTAGCGCCCGCCGCCCGCGTATTTATAGTTGATTTTGGCGCCATCAAAAGATTTTTGTGTATAAAATATTATGTTGTTTTTGAATTATGTAATCGTAATATATTTTTGCTTGACACTTATTAAATAAAGTATTTTATCTTTTTAGATAAGAAAAGTACAAATCTATCATACAACAATCCTCTTCTCTCCACTCAAGTTACTGGAAATTGTGTGACTAACATAGTTGGTGCAGCCGGCCTGCCTAAACCTGTCACAAAACAAACTGTCATATTGACTTACCAAGCACAACAGTATCCACAAGTAAGTATTGAAAAATAGTACATTTATAGTAGAAAAATAGAAATATAGTAGTATAGTAGAATTGTTTTCATTTGGCGTCAATGAAAATTGTACTTTATTAAAACATATTAGGCCTTACTAGACTGACTAGAAAATGTATTGTATAAACATTTTAGATAGAGGCAGTGTTTAAATCAAGGGCGTAAAACGGAAGAGAAGAACTGGCAATAAACTCCACCACTCTTTTTAGTTGCCAAGTTTTTTGTTTTATAAATAAAGGGTTGTCCCTTGGTAGCGAAAGTTTTTATTAGGTAATTCATCATCTTTACGAAATAAAACACAACATTTCTTTACAATATCTGTAAAGAATTGAAATCTTTACAGATAATGTGTGTATTTCTTGAATAAATAAATTAATTAATTTATCGTATTTTTTAATAAGTTAATGTTATCGTCACTTTAAACAATTTACCAATTCTTAAAAGGCCGGCAACGCACTGACGAGCACTCTGGCTATGTGTGTATATGGGCGGCGGTATCACTTTACATCACGTGAAACTCCAGCGTGTTTGCCCCCTCTTACATAAAAAGCATGCTTAACACCTGTGATATATGAAAAGTTAATGTTTGTCTAATTATCCCCGTAAAAATATGCTTAAAACGTTGACCAGGATGGCAGAAAACCACCGAAAATGGAAGCACCAAGTATCCGCAGCGCACCCGCGGCGCGGCAGCCTGCCTTCGACGCTCAGAAACCTCCCGGAAAATACACTTTCCAAACAAACCAACTACCACGGCCTCAGTTTCCCGCAGTGAAAACCATAGACGCTAAAACTACTAAACAGGTGAGGTCACAAAAATTTATGTAATTAAATAAAACCAGTGGTGCTACAACCTTTTGAGTTCTGACGCTCAGATTTCTATATCTGTTTCTATTAATATTAATTTTTATTTAAGATAAATTTTCTCCATCAATAGTTTTCGCAACGCATGCGATATTTTATCGACATTTTACACCTATAGGAAACATTATTGTAGTTGGAGTAGTACCTTATTGTTTCTTGCAATCATAGCCATATTAATCAGTGATAATGTAGCGTTCAAATGTTCAAGAATGATTAAAATCGGTTGAGTACTTTTTGAGCTAATTCGTTACAAACAAACTTACATACAAATCTCTCCTCTTTATAATATAAGTATAGTTGTCGTGTTGGTGTCCTATATTTTCCAGCATTGCAATCTTATTTGATTGTCTTCGGGAATCATGTAAGGGCATTATAATAATAATATACGTTATCTTCAAGTTTTAAACACTGATATTTTGATGCATTTCCAAAGATAATCTTCTAAATTGGCTACGCACTTGTGGGCCCTCCTGCCAATTGGGTAGCCCCACAGGGCAAATTTGCCCGTTTCACTAAAACAAATCTGCACCAGCTAAAAATATTAATGAATAATTTGTTCATTTAGAATCGCTTAGACTTAACGATCACTTTCATTGACGCGATTGGATTCCTTTACGTCACGATTTTGTGTTGAGGAAAAATGCACTTTATATTTATGCATCAAAGTCCATTTTTGTTTAGACTAGGAAGTAGGTCATCCTTAACCTATTTCAGGGCTGGTGGTTTTGTAACCCGGTGTCGTTTGCTGAAAATATCACTGCAGTGTGCATTTGTATGGTACACACGTAGTTTTTAAGACGCGATTATATTTAATATTTAGAAGCAGAAAATAGTATATGAAATTGTCGTTTTGTATGGAACAAAATGTAATTTTTTAAAATAGATTATTAAATTTATCAAAGTATGTACAAATGCTGTCTATCTACTTTTGCCATCTTATAGTTCATTGATATCTAACTATCTTTACCAAAAAAAATCAGATAAAAAATCTTTAAGGCAGTTGACTTGTAATTTGTTGAAGCAGGGTCTGGGGAGTACAGTGGATGTCTTAGACTATGCAATTGAATCTCCTCTAATTTTTCAGCAGTCTGTTGTTCAGCGTCTGGTCTAGCGTTGTCGTGAAGCAGTAGCCTAGAGCGATATAATTGCTTAGATTATCTAAAATGTTTAAGCTATTGCATAGATTTTATCGTGGGCTTTTTTACGGAACCAAGAAATTCCGTAACAAAAATAAACCTAACACTCAGTGACGTAATATAGGTGCGGTCAATGCGCGTTAGAGCGGGACAACTCTCTGACGAGATTTCTAAGCGCGGCCGGTACAGCCGATACGCGTTAGAGCGAGACTGACCATATAGGCGTGTTAGTCTGAGTCTGGTAGAGTGGTAGATTTAATTATTATCAAAGAAAAAATTACTGCATAAATAAATAATTATTATTTCCTGAATTGATAAGAATGCTTTACCGCGGCGGTTTGCCACTTTGTTTTTTAATTGTGTCTAGTAACTTTGAAGTTTTTTACGAGCATTCAGTAATCATTCATTTATATGGTTCGGTTTCCATTTTCGGCAGCAAATTATTATCTTATGTAACAGTTTTATTACGTGTCTGCATTTAATCTATAATTTAGAATGTATTATGTAATTTCAAAACAACTTTTTATATAATATTTTCTATTTTTATTTGAATAGCAACGCACCTCTTCAATTAAGATTGTGTTTGGAACGGTGATTAAAATTGAATATGTAATCCTGTATAAGACGTTTGATTCCCACTGAACTCCATTAGATCAAAGACTGAATATCAGAGAAGGTTTATCTAGGTCCCTTAGAATGCCTTGAGTGACCCTTGAGTGCCTTTCGAGAAGCCTGTTGTTATTTAGCCTTTGAAGTCATGGCTCACAAAATTTCTTACGGAGTTTTGCTAACATCTTAAAAACTTATAGACGATTATCTAACTAGATTTGCCAACATTATTGTAGGAAAATCTGCTGTTTAAAAAAATACAGATTTCTTAAAGTATCTGATTAGCCTTTTGTACCTGACAACAAGCAGGACTTTTAAGGCAAGCCAGTTTCCTCACGATGACTTCCTTCACCGTTTGAGGTTATGTTAAATGCGCACATACACAGAATGGTGGTTCACAGCCAGAAGTCGAACCTGCGACCTCAAAGATGACAGTCGTACGCTAAAGCTACCAGGCCATCACTGCTCAGTTGCTCACTAATATAAAAATAGCATTTTATAAATTAAAACTTTTACTGAAATAATGATTGCACTATTCCACATAGAAATTAAGAATACATTGCTCAAATGTGAATGTAAAGCGAAATTTTGTAACGCGCGCATAATTAATTCTTTGAAAACTACTCTTTACGAGTGCACGTCAAGAAATCGTAAGTCTTGAGATCTGTCGCTCGTTGTTTTACCGTTTATATCCGGAACCTTTATAGTATTCAGTTAGTTCTGTTTAGTGAAATGGTTGTGTTCTAATACTAAAAATGTTGGTATTTGGTTTCCAGGTCGTTAATAACAATAGGAAGACAAATTCGGATGGATGGCGAGAAGGTAAGAAATTTATTAATTAACCTACTTAATTTGCTTGCGTTTATGAATTTTAGTCATCGTTTAATATACATAACTTTAAAACGAAAGAATTTATATTAATTATTTTTTCCATTTTTTCGGAATGTCCAAAGTAACTATGAACAAATTATGCTGTTTATTTTTTATTTTTATGGAATAGGATTCCCGAAATTTAAATTATATTTTTACTTCCTTCAGACACTTATTAAATATAGAGAATGTCAGCGGTAAGGCCATTCTGTTGTCGGCTCCAATTCTCTTTCAGTGGTCCGCTAATTAATTCTAAACGAAATTATATAATCATTTTTATAATATTACAATATTGTTATCTTTTTAATTTATTCGTTAAGTTTTTTAGCAGAAATAATTTATTGCATTTATATATACAGTACATATTTACAATACCTACATAGTAATTATAGTTATTAACAATTAAAACAAATTTTAAACGTTTGGTCCCTAGAGCAGTGTATCTTTAAATCTAGCAGCATTTTTTCGCTGTATTGCGATACCCATTCGTTGAGAAAGAAAAACACCAGCTTTGGGGTCACCGGTACTATCTACCAGGCACCAACTTAAATCTTCCATTAGTGTCTGTGAACCCTTCGCTCCAAAAGTCTCTACTCCAAAAGGATTTTTTTTAAATTTATATACATACTACTGACTAAACTAGGCACGTAGAATAATTAATCGATTATTATTTAATATGAAATTATTATTTTTCCGGGAGCTCTATTCGAATATTATTAATTAAATTGTATTTCCCTGTTCACTCGTTCCAATAACTTGGTGCAAACTGCAAACCAAGTGTGTTTCACTCATTTGAACCACAGAGTTGACTTATATAAAAAAAGATAAAAGACACCGCCGCCAATGGACACTCAATGCCAGTGGCCTCGCGACTGTACATTATATATATAACATAGTGGTTCGCATGAAACTTTTCTGGCCATATTATAGAAGAAATTTTCTAGCAGATGCCTACTCCAAAATATATGTATTAACACTATCAGGCGCAGGTTCCGCAGTATCCAGTGACTCCGGTGTGTGGACAGGGTGTGAGGAAGGGGAATTGTCTCCCCGATCACGCCGCAGACCGCGCAACTTGGAGATGGTGATGAGAGGGTCGCATAACTTTCACCTCAGAGAGCTTCAAGTCGCCGATCTGGATATTATGGGTAATTAAGACATGACAAATATTTTTAACGTAAATTTTGAAAATGTATTTAAATAGTTTTTAACAAACATTTCCTGTTTATTTCTAAAATGCGCTCGCATTTGATGAGTTCAGAGGAATTGTTCGGTCTACTTGCTGAGTTTCATCACCGGATGTCAAGGCAGAATACAAAATTCCACCCGTATGACCTTGACGTCCGTGGTTCCATTATGTGGAACTGCCCACAAAGTATCTTCCGAAACGATTCAATTTAGGGACACACGAAACAAATATAAACATTTACATAGAACATACAAAATACAAGTGCATAAATGACAAGTGTACACATTTCAAGAGACAAATTACAACTATAAAAAAGAAAAGAAATAATACAAACATAAGAAACAAAAATATTAATCAAATCAATATACAGTCAAACCTGGATAAACGAGAGTTCAAGGGAGCACAATCTCATTCTCGCTTATAGAGGTTTCTCACTAACCCGAGTTTCTCGCTAATGCAGGTACATGTGTAGCGTTTCTCTCTTATAGAGGTACGCAGCAATAACAAGACATATTCATGCACTATGTAATTTTATTTTATTTAGAACTTATTTACACTTAAAAAATCCGTCCATTTCGTTTGGGTTTCTGTTTTTTGTATTTTGAATGTTTTTCTCTAACTCATAAATTTTGTCGAATATTGCTTGATCAACAACCGCCGCGTATTCAAAGTACTGATGGACCGTCTCCAACGCATTTAAAGCTAGATTCATTGGAATTTTCTTAACAATGGTAAGAAGTTCCACGAAAGTTAAGAATTAGTCATAAAATAGCAGATGTTAAATTTGTCATTTGTTCCTCCTAAATAATATACATAAATAAATGCTCGACTGTCGCTTATAGAGGTATAGATAAGTAGCAGTCTCACTTACGGAGGTCCATGAGGGAAAAACGACTCTCTCTTACAGAGGTTTCTGTTTCTCGCTAATAGAGGTTTTGGGAGCTTAAAATGACGGGTTCTGGCTATTACTCTCACTTATAGAGTTTTCTCACTTATCCAGTTCTCACTTACCCAGGTTTGACTGTATTTCATTTTTTTAATTTTTGAAATTTACTAGGTATTTATTAATTAGATTAAGAAAATTGTAAATACTCTACAGTATATTACGAATATTTATGGCTATCTGTCTTACAAAACAATTCGTCAAAACTTGCCGAGAGTGTTTCTTTGACCGGTCTACGTTCTGCGATCTGGTAGTAAATGTAAATAAAGAATCTATTTTACATCTTTTCTGATGATGTCCATAAGCACACTTGGTTACTTATATGAATAAAGTTATTTAGAATTTGAGTTATTTGTGTTAAATGAAGTTTAATATAGTCTTTGTTTTATTTCTTCTTTGCAATTGTTATTGGTGACGGAACAATATACATACATGTTATACTGTTCAATTTGTATTTGATTAATACATGTACTTTACGATGAAAAACAACCGCTTTTTGGATATTAAGTATTTATTTTATTAAAGTATTCCTACAGATAATCATTAAACAATATTCAAATAATTATTTTAAACACAAAAGCCAAAACGGAATACACATTGAAACAGAAACGTAAAGCACAGTTTTACAAAGCACAGTTCTAAGATTGATAGATTATAATATTAATATGAAGGAACAAACAAAGCCATTATTTCATTTATTAGTCATTGTTATCTGAGTTTTTTTTAATATTTTTTTAAAGTTTTTTAATCACATTAAATATATCGATTTGCTGGTAATTTATGTTGTAATCTGTAGGAATTTTTAGGAAGTAATTTGTTTAAAATTCCAGATGACGCAGTTGTCACCGGTCACGCAGTGATACCCTTACCAAAACTTCCCAGTTCCTTCACAGAATCTCCAGAAGTAGAACCCGTCCCTTTCATCCCATCCCCACCATCCCCACAAGCCCCGAAACCCACTCCAGTTAACGAGCCCCAGAGCTCTCCCATGTCCACCCTAGATAGATATAGAACAAGAACTAGGCCTTCCAGAATCCAGATGGACTCCAAGAGTGAGGAGAAGTTTGTCTTGGACAGGACACAGCCAGAAATGTTGAACAAGCAGGTTAGTTGAAGACTAAAAAAAACTTATACATTATACAAACATTGTTCTTCTCATTCTCTTCTTTGGTATATTTTATCTTTCAACATTAGGTTATTTTTCTGACACAAAAACTTCTTCATAAGATACCTACTCTTATAATTTAAATCGCTTTTTGTTTTCAAAGTCACAGGAATCACTTTAAAAGTAATTAACATAACAATTTTTCTTTAACAATTCATGGCTATATAATTAATAAATATAAAAGATTTAATTATAAAAGAAACATTTAATACATAAACTGAAAAATATCTTGTAAACTATAGGAACATTGTTCTGTTCTCTTATTACATTTCTAACATTTACCAACGGTCTTTTATTTCAAATAAAACCAGAAATTACTTTTCAACTTCACTTTGATCTTTAATCAATAACATATTGATATAATGCTATTAAGTAGGTAATAAACGTATAAACACACATTATTTGTAATCACAATCAATGTATACATATTTCATTTACTAATTACTCGAATAAAAATATTATTTATATGTAAATTTAAGCGCCAGAAATTATCGTATCGAGATTCCATTAAAGCTGTCAGTAAATTGTTGAAGATAATGACGTCAGCAATACTGGCGTCATAGATTACTTTGTCCATCAAAGTAATCTATGACACCAATCAGTTCCTGTATTTATAACAACCAGAATTTGTAATGAACAAGTTTCGTGACATTTCGGGTACTCGTTCCACAACCGAACCCGAATAGACCACAGAGTCAAACGGCAGTCATAAGAACAGTGTCAAAGATTACTTTAATATTTATTGTCATTAAGTCTCTAATATTTAAAATTATGATAAATAACTTTCCATAATAATAATAATGACTATGGAGTCATAATTATTATCGACCATTGAATAGTCATTAATTATAAGATCTAGCAACATTGACAAGTTAATTGACTAGTCATATTAACGGTTTTAAACTGATTTGACTTCGATGTCATTAAATGATAATGACAGTGGCAGCTGACACTAACACCATTGCTGTAACATAAAAGACTGAATTACTAATTACTATCATATAAAAAATGAAGCATAAACATTATTAATATTTTTGTAACAATATATAAATTTGAGCCGATATATACATACAATAATACCTACAACATATGTTCAAAACTCAACAACAAAATTTGATCCGAACAAGAAATACAATAATATTTATATACCAGTAGCGGTATATAAATAGTATTGTATTGTATTGTACCAACCTTGTAAGTCTAGGCCTTAATAATAATAATAAATCATTTATTTTCAAGAAAGTGGTACATTTATAACGACCAATTATAGAAATCCACACAAAAATATTCATGCAAATTGATATATTAGTTTTCATAAAGTCATATAATAAGAACATCAGTCATAATAATAAGTAAAGCTATTTACAATCAATTGTTGTCAAACTTATAGGCCAAATATTCAAACTCAAACACAAAAATGTCTTTATTAATATAGGTAAACATGTACACTTATGAACGTCAAAAAAACAAATTAAATTAATTGTAAATTTACATTTACAACCAGTTCGCAAGTCAAGGGCGTAGAGCGGGTAAGAAGAACTGGCAAGAAACTTTCCGCCACTCTTTTCAATCGCCAAATTTTTAATATAAATTGTTTGAACTGGAGCAAATCAATCCCAAGGATTAGGATCATTTAAGTATTCTTCACATTTATAAAAGGCTTTATTAATGAATTTACTTTAACAAGGGCTTTGAATTTATTTAGTGACAGCTCTCTAATTTCGCTTGGGAGTTTGTTGTAAAAACGAATACAATCTCCATATAAGGAGTGGTTTATCTTCTGAAGCCTGGTTGGTACGCGTATTATACTGGTAAAGGCACCATTTGTTTTAAAATCGCCCAATCGCTATAAAAACACCTTGACTTTGAAAACCTAAACCTTTGATTTCTGTATCTGTTCTGTGATCATTCCTAATAAGCAAGATGATCAATTTTCTGCTTCACACATCGTCGCCTTTTTGGTCTTAGGCATGCCGGTTTCCCACGATCTAATCCTTCACCAACAAGGGAGTGATGCACACATAGACAGAAAATCTATTGGTACACGGCCGGGGAACGAATCTACGACCCCGGGGACGGGAGTCACACTGGAGCTAGTTCAAATTAATAAGAAAGATATAATATTTGTTTCCAGACATCATTCATAAAGCCATCAAGCGGTGTGGCGTCACCAACAGCAGATTCATCCAAAGAGTCAAGTCCATCGTGCAAGAGTGAAGAGAGTCACTTCGGCAACAGCAGCGCATGGCAGAGCCACGCTGCTGGTGAAGCTATGGCTAATAGGTAGTTTGAAAGTTGTATTGGTTACCGTGGATACCATTCCTATATATCGTCATTACACTAACTGACTTTAACCTACATTATAAAGGCTGCTTATTTTGATTATAGTCCAAAGAAGTCACTCAGCAGGACTCAATAACTCACGGCAATAGATAATTGTATTTTCTGTTATGTATGAAGCTATTGCATAGATTTTATCGCGAGCTTTGAGCGCGGCGACCGAATCAATAAATTCCGTAACGAAAATAAACCTAACACGATGACGTAATATAGGTGCGTCCAATACGCGTTAGATTGGAACAGAACGCATACTGCGTATTCACATCTCTCTGACGAGATCAGAGACGTAGCGTAAGTGCGGCTGGTGCAACTGGTACGCGATAGAGTGTGACAGACTATATAGGCGTGTTAGTCTGAGTCTGGTAGAGTAGTAGATTGAATATCAAAGAAACACTTTAATTAGTATCAAAGAAAAAAAATTAAAAAAAAGAGTGTGTGTACTTATGTACACGCGTTAGAAGCTATACTATATTATATAAAAAACTAAAATGCAGTAGTGATTAACGATAAATATTAAAATTAATCAAAAAGATTTTATTTAAATAAAAAAGGTTTTATTAACTTAAAAATATGACAACACAGTAAAATATACAATCATTTATCATTAAGGCAATGAATCAAATATATTAAAAGTATTTTTTGTACGAAAGTTATCACGCTGGCGCCGGAACCGAGCGAAACACAACATATCCCTACCGTAGCTTGACACAGTCTGACGTCAAATTCTTTTTAAACCAGCCGGGCGCCGAGCGTGTGTGAGCGAGATGGGAATAAGACAATCTACAAGTAAAAAGAAATAGAATATGCGTGAAGTTAGCTGTTATCTAGAACTAACTTCATGCTGTAGGTGTCGGTGTGCGCGCGCATCGTAAAAATTCACTCTCATCATTTTTCTCCATCGCGCCAAAAGAAGTATAACTTCAAAAATGTTATGCAATGCCTTTACCGAAGCCGTCTCAGAGTACTTAGCAGTAACTTAACATCTGCCCTTCATACTACATAATAAAATCCCAGTAAATTTACAAAATAAATATTTTTCAGATCTCAAGACGACGTGTCCCTTGCTCTCAGTGTGTCGAGTTGTGAAGATGATAAGTCCAAATTCGACTTGAAGGAGCCGAAGCTCGAACCGGAGCCAGAGGTGCCAAAGAAGACAATCGTCATCATGGATGAGCCCCCTCATCCGTTGCTCATGAAGTCACTTACGTTAAGCCAACACGAGGCACTGCGGACTTCTATGATGGGTGAGTTCTACTTAGGAAAGAACTAAAAAAAAATTATTGTAAAGTGCAAAAATATTGGAAATACTGAAAAATAATAATTATCAAATTTAATCTAAAATAAAGATAGGGCTGGCCTAGTGGCTTAAGCGTACAATTCTCTCTCACATCTGATGCTGCATACTCCTGGCTGTGCACCAGACTGTTTATGCACTCATTTAACTCTCTCAAATGGTGAAATTAAGTCGTTTATTTGCTAAAATAGTAGTTCAATTTGAAAGATTAATTATACAAATCCGCGCAATCAGCCATATATAAATAGGCATGCAAATGTCATATTAATTTTTATACTGTCATATAATACAAACATTAACATAATGTCATAATAATAGGTAAGTTAAGTTATTCAGAATTGGTGTCAAACTTCTTAGACTAACTTATACTAACTTATAGATACTCCCTCACGCTGTAAACGCACTTTACCTTCAAAAATTTAATCACCTTCCTCTTGCAACTTCTAGGAAGGTGATTAAAAGAAAACCTCATTAGGAAACCGGCCTTACACCCGAGAAGTTAACTATGTCACGCACAGAAGGCATATGACCTGAATGAATGTTTTTTGTCCAGGTTCAATGACAAGTTCAAACTACAGTACAACAAGCACATGCACAAACCAAAGCAACCACAACACGTTGACCCTCACCCTCGAAGAGGCCAAGTTCGACATGTCCGCCTTAGAAGCCTCAACTCAAAGCCTTCTGGACGACGAGACGTCACCGGCCGATTCTCTCATCTCCTCCACCAGCACCAGTGACTCGAATAACGATCTGCACTGCACAGAGGCGCCGTCTATATCCAGTGCCTATCAAACGGCGAATACCAAGACGAAATCGGAACAAATTGTGGAAGACGATCTTGATGGTGAAGTTTTGACTGCTGTTAAGGAATTGAGGTATGTCTTTTAATGCAATTTTTTCTATTTGAGTCACCAAAACTTGTTTTATGTACTTATAACAGCATATAATTTATACTTAAACTACATTTAAAGTTAGCTGTTTGACATGACAACGTCTAACAAATCGATGAACGCCGGCTGCACGTACGAAAACGCATGACTCATTGTCCCGTTACGCGCATTGTACGCTTTCGCCGCATCTATCTCTCTTACACTCGATTGGTCTATGCGTCCGAGGATGCACTCCTTTGTATGCATACAAAATAGTGATAATTGAATAAATATGATTCATTTTTATTCATAAAAGTATACAATAATTTCACCAATGTTATGACGTCACGTTAAACTGTCGTCCGTAAACCGACTTTAAAGTCAACCATTTTTTAGTATTCTAAGAAGTAAAACAATTTAATCTAGTTGAACTATTAAACTATTTTCTGCATATAATTTAGAAAGAGAAAGATAACCGTTGTGAGGTTTTAAGTCGAAACATTACTATTGGAAAAATATCAGACCAGTTCATAGAGACATCTGTCAATTAGGTAAACTAACTGAGATTTTCAACTGTCCTTATATTCGTTATTTTAATGAGGCTTCTAAACGGGCCAGGTTTTGCTGCCATTGATGGCTGCAACATATGGCCCGGCAACATTGCAAACAATATCAGCCACACTATGCAAACTAACTAAATGATTAGTCGTTACCACGCAACGTGTTTTACTTGTAATTGAAAAAATACTTCTCTCGTATATCTTTCAAGTTTCAATACTTCAAAGAACAACGAAAAGCGAGCCTTCTGGTGATGTGAGTGTCCATGGGCGCCGTTATCACATCAGATAAGGCTCTTGCCCATTTGTCTGTTATTACATAAAAAAATTTACCTGTTTTGCTATTACGTCATTAGAGTTGCACCGTTTTAATATTACCATGAAGAAATTAAATTGCCATGCCGTTTCTCTTTCAATACAGTCATTTAGATTCATTTAAATGTATCGTAAGATGCTTATTTCAACATTTTTATTGAGCCTTCCAAATGTACAATTGACTTTGAAATTTTCTCTGCAGAAACAGAATTTTCTCTAAAAGTTTATCTCTGTTTGTTTAGTGAAGGTAGTTCGTCGGATAGTAAGGACGAGACTCCCCCCTCCCCTGGAACTCCCACGCACGCGTCGGGGTCTCTATCTCTGTCTGACGGCAGGGACTTCTTTGATGATGAAATTGCTGACCAACCTGGTCTGCTTTTTAGAAGTGAGTAGCTCACGAAACTTAAAGAATTATCTTAGACTTTTTCGGACAAACATACATTAGTATACAGGTTGTAGTAAAATAATTTTTAGTACATAATTTTGCATATTTTTAACGATTACATTGAATTGTTTTATACATTATTCTAGAAAATAATTACGGCAGCCCATCAGTTAAGAGATCGGATTCAGACGTTGGCAAACAGTTCAGAAGATCGAGAGATCACATAACATCAAGTCCTCTCACACGAAGAAGTCAAAAGGGTAATTGATTTCTGTTTAATCAACTTTATGCTTTGACAAAACTTTGACGTTTTAAAAGTGCGCAATAAAGCACATACCAACATTCATATTTGCACCGTCTATCAACAGTTACACAACACAATAATATATTATATAAATTAAAAATAATACAGTCAAATTCTATCATGACATCGAACGGAATACTCAACATTTGGTCGTAAAAACCGGTAGTCGTTAAAACGGGTAGTTGTAAAAATCGGTAGTCGTTAAAACGGGTAGTTGTAAAAATCGGTAGTCGTAACACCCTATAGCGTTGTTATTAAGAACCAATACCTGCAATAGAATTCAGTCGAGACCTTTGATTTTGGTCAATATTACCGGTATGTTGTTCTTAACCATGTCGTAAACGGTTTTGAATAATCAAAAAATATAAATAATAAAAAATATAAAAAATTATAAAAATATAAATAATTTAACAAATAACACATAAATCTGCGCGCTGATTTAGTACTTGTAATCGACCCAAGTAGTGTATTCAATAGTTCTATATTATATTTATATTGTCTTCATTATGTTATAGTTAATGGAATCCGAAACCCCAACGAGCGCACAGCATCTCTGGACACGTTATCCAGCCTCGCATCCGATGATCTGATGATGGACAATGATCTTGCGCAATCCATCACGAGTCTTCAAAGTGTGGATGATTATATTGAGAGGTAAACTATCTGTCTGTTTTCGATTTGTAGATCTCCATAGGAAGCGTTCAAAGAACGTACGTTCGTAGAAACCCCCCCCCCCCCCATGTAACGCGCCGTAATGATTTTCCGTACCCATTATTAATAGTTGAACGCTCTCTTCGTAGGAACTCTAAAATGGTTATAGAATGATGTTCGCGTGTACGTATGTATGCACGTCAATGAGTTACCCCCTTATTCATATTAACTAATTTAGTAATTTGTCTCTTTTCATCACGACGTAAACCTAATTTGATTGAAAAAGAGAAAATTTAACTAAGTCACTGATAACTCAAACGTTCCATATATTCTACGAATTATATTAATACGGGCAGATTTTATGTGATACCGCCGTCCATGAACACTCTTAGTGAGTGTGAGGTCACTTGAGTGCGTTACTTTTAGGAATTTATAATATGCTCTTTATTTGAGGGACAAAAAAAATTTACAAAATTACCCTAAAAAATATGTGTATGCAAGTTCTCTAAAAAAGTAATGTGTTTAATTTCCCTTAAAAAATATGTGTAAAAATTTCCCAAAAAAAAAATGTGTTTAACATTTTTCTAAAAAAAAAATGTGTTTTTTAAATTTTCCTAAAAAAATGTGTCCGCCAAATTATTGAGTCCATCATCATTGTAGGTTGGACAGTTCTCTTCGTAGCGGTCTCAACTCTTTAGACGAGAAACAGCTGAGACAGGAGTTGTCATCTTCCAAGAACGCAATACGTCAGTGGAGCCAACTGCTGGAGAAAAATAACATCCTGGATCGACAGTTGGCAGCCATGGCGCAAGGGAAGTCCACGGAATCGCTCGTTGGCAGCACAAGCAGTCTCACTAATATTGGGTAAGTTTGCATGTTTTGTAGAACATGGAGTCAAATTGGCAGGAGGCTGATGGACACTCAATGCTAGAGGGCTCGCGAGAGCGTTGCTGGCCCTTTTGAGAATAGGTACGCCCTTTAAATAAATAATATTATTTGTATATGACTACCTATACCTATATGCACCGGCTACCTATCATCCGTTAACTTTGACAAAGTATTTAATAATAATAATTTGTTTGCAAGAATCGTGGTACAATTTAAGTTCGCATATTCTGCCACACATAATGGTGTGGTACAATTACATTATAGTCAATTATTATATTATTTTATCATATTAATAACCTATATTATGACGTTATTAAATTAATATTAAATAAAATGTTTCACGCAAATAATCATCATTACATTTTTTCCGAAAGTAGTACTTTAGGTGATTTTTACAAATCCTAGTAGGAAGATCTTTACGAAAATACCTAAACCTTCCTATCTATTGTAATCTGAATACAGATTAAATGAAAATGCGTGTAAAGTGAACAGGAAGAAGTAGAGAAGATTTTGTTATAGAAACATCAAAAATAAAATCCGAAAGGCCTTTCTGTAAAATCTGTTTATGTGTAAATCCACCTTGTAAAAAGTTGGATTTGCGAGTTCAGTTATAAACGCATATGTATATTGTCCTCTATCTATCCTTCATACTTTTAAAATAATAACGATTATTAGAAATAACAACTATCTTAATGTTCATAAAAATTAATAAAAATATTTAAACAAATTAAAATACTTTGGCCCTAGTGGCAGCACCTTTAACACTAACAGCATTTTAGTTTTAAATAGATATAAATTTTATATTATTATTATTAAACATGTTACTCAGTTGTAGAAGGCATAAAACAATCGTATGTTATTGATTATATCTTTGTTCATATCTGTCATTTTTACGATAGTGTGAGTCAACAGATTGATAAAGGTACTTTATAGAATCCGCAATATTCGATACTTCATACTAGATACACCTTAATATAAATAGTAAATACCCAGGCGATAATAAAAAAATAGGTACTATATTTTGGTATATAATATATGTGTGTATACTCCCCCTGGCAACGAATTGTTTTCGAAATAAAATGTTTTTTTTTTGTCAGTTGAGTTATTCAATCAATTATTTATTTTGAAACCGTATACATTCTTTTAGTATTTAACAAACATAAAAATATCAAAACTAAAGTTGTTTGGTAGTCGGAAATTACAACATTTTCTAAGTCTCTCTCTACAGCCCCAGTTAAAAAAATCTTTTAAAAAATAGCCAATACCAGGGAGAGTGTTCTTAGGAGTTGTTCGAATGAATACCACTAGCAACCAATTTCCGAACCAATTCGTCCTTGAAGAGTGTACTACCTCAAAGGACGACAACGCACCAACTAAAAATGTGTGTCGATGAAAGCCCTTTTTGGGCGTCCTGCAGGCTCGTTTGCCCCTATTATATAAAAAAATGCCGGCAACCTTCTGGCGATGTGACTGGCGATGGTCATTGCGGGATTACTGAACTTGCGGTAAGCTTGCAGCCCGTTTGCCCCCATACATAAAGAAATGTTGTATATTTCCATGTGTATAGGAGTGATTTGATAAGAAATTGATAAACAGCATAATTAATAATCTACCAAGCCATTTAGACAATGTACTGAGATAATTTGTTTACAAACAAAACGATTGTTATTAAGAACAATGTCTACATTCCATTTATAAGAAAGGAAACATTTTGGTACACAAAATACTGCGAGAATTTACATTTATACATTTGTATTTTTTGGTTTTAGGTGATAAATATCTTCTATTATGTGTGGTTAATATGTAAATATTGTGTAAGAAATTAATTTACTAATAATTATTGTAAGATTGTGAGAGGTCTTTGCCACTTTAGCGGAAGCGACCTCACAACCAAAATTTACATTGACAGTACTTTTAAAGAAAACACTTTCTTACCGGATTGAAGCTATGTATTATTGTAAACTTATAATTATTTAACATAATTTTAAATTTATCCGACGTTTCGCGTGCTGACACACGACTACTATTGACAGTACTTGTATTGTCCAGAAAGAAAGCTGTTATTTAATATCTGAATTTAAAGTACTATTTATTTATTTTTCCGCACCATTACTATGTGGAACCAGCTGCCAACTAAAGTATTTTCGAACCATTTCGACATAGGGTCCTTTAGAAAACGAGCGTACCATTTAATAGACCGGCAACGCACTTGTGAGCCTCCTGGCAATGTCCATGGCGGGGGTCGGGGGTGTCACTTAAATCAAGAAATATTAATTTTTTATGTAACAGAAAACGGCAAACGGGCCTTCTTTTACATCAAAAAAATTACCTTTATCCCTAATCGATTTCGATTCATTATTAAACAATTTTAAAAAAATGTACTTCAAATAACTTTTTAATCTTACGAGAACTCAATGTCTCTCTCGATTGAATTATAAGAACAGGTCGAGGTTTTGTTATTTAAGGGCTTCATTATACGGAATTTATGTTAAATTCCTTCGTATAATTAGTACCTTTTCTTCGAACAGGTATCGTAAATACTTCCTTTAGGCAGATTCTTTTAATTGCCTAGTTGGTCTTGCCAACGAAACAGTTTACTTATCAAATTACGAAACGATTTTAAATGTTTGTTGTCGGTGAGACGTTTTTCTCAATCGAATTATTAGCATTGCACATTACATACGTAAAACACACGATTGCTTACACTGTATCCAAGCCAGATGTTTTTTTTCATAGAAAAAGGTTTTAACTAAAATCCAACACATTACACTGTTCACGTTGCAGATTTTTTTTCATTGGAATCTCGCTGTTGGCCTTAAGCGCCTTTACAGCTCAGCACGGGCTGTTCTGGCGAGCTTAGCTCAGCCTGAAAGGGTGGGGTTCCCGCGACTCGCGCAAGGGCGTCTCCTGTGAGACTCGAACCTCGGCTTCGGCCGTCCCGGGGAGTCAATCGCCTGAAGGGCAGGACGGAACACGTTTCAGAGAAGCTTTTGTAGGTTAATATACAACTTGCTTAAAGAAAAAAATCACTATTAGTGCAGAAATACTATCCGTTTCACGTAGACACAGTGCTGGCAATCCTTATTATGAAAATTTACAGGTGTGTTTATAGTGTAGCCCAGATTTAAAACTTTATAGATTTTGTAAAATAATATTTGCGATGATAGAAGATTAAACTGAATTTTAATAACAGTAATTTAGTTACCATAATAATGTATCCGTATTTACCATAATAATGTATCCGTTATTGCGTATAAATGGTTGGTAAAGAGCCCAGCCCTTTAAATTTATGACTTAGACATTCAAATAGACTAAACGACAGAGCGTTCTTTTCGATTGTCAGTTGTCAACAGCATTGACGCGACATATGTCATATTAAATCCTTTGGACCAATCACAAACGCACGATTTCGTCTTGCGTGTTTCACCGAGTCATATATCATGCAAGCTAAAATGGTTAAAAACTTTTGTGATATCAGAGAGTGGGTGTTTCTTTTGGATATTTCTCTTAGCCTTGGCCTAGTGCGTGGGTTCTCTTATACGATTAGAATCCGATACTTTAGAAATCCTTGGCTCAATCCGTAAAAGTGTATTGCGTATATATAATTATTTATACCTTCATCTTGATGTGGGCTTAATTATTTTTATATAGGTATCGCATAAAATATAAACAAACCAATTAAATAATAAAAATAAAAGCCTTTATTGCTGTATTTATATATTAGGTACATAAAATAATGAAATACTAAAAAAAAATTAACACTTAAAAAAAAAACTTCTCTAAGGACTTCTACTCTTCTCTGTTTCGGTCTTTACGCATCCAATGAATTTATAATTATCTATCAGGTTATCCCATAGATAACATGACGTTCAGCTGTCAGTTGCGTTTTGTATACTTACCTATGTTCTTCTGATTCTTACCTACCTCCCCGCGAATTTTAACCCAAATCAGTGCGGTCGTTCTTTAGTTATAACTTGTGTAACTAACACGACTTTCTTTCATATACATATATATATATAACAGCGAAAAGTTTTTATTCCAAAGGCATATATAAATTATTATTTCTGGCACTGTTTATGTCATTTATAGTTTCATATCTTTCGCAAGAGAGTTATTGTTACGCCAATGATTATTAACAGAAGCCGTAAACTATTCAATGTAATATTAAACATAAACGTTCACGGCAAATCAAAGTTTCGATAAAAAACAATTAGTTTCAAAATCTAACAGCGAAAGAGAAATTTTCGAATCGCGTTTCAAGGCTTATTTTACGGTGATTCCGAAAGGTCCTTGCACCAAGCAGCTGGTTTAATAAAGAGTTTTTACACCGCACGATTTATCGTGTCGAATACTTGCACTTCAGCAGCTTCACAGAACTTCTAGAATAAAAACAGGTTTTATTTATTTATTTCTTGAAACGTTCTTCAAAATATCTATGTTTATTCATAAACACTCCGTTGCCCTATACAATGACATACATATAAACAAAATGTGGTTATATAAGTTATTAGGCAACGGGCGGGCTTATCGCTAACAAGCGATTATATTAATAAAATATCTTATTACGACATCAAATCAACGTTTATTATAATATTTCACTCAAATAATAATTAATAAAATAACATATATTTTTTTTGGTTAAGTAAATTTTTAAACGAACATCTCTATTTTTGGTAAATTATTATAGATCTTGATTGCCATACAAAAAGTTTACTAAATCGACGTGCCTAACATTACATGGCAGTTTTAAGTTATCAGACACGACATCGTATAACGTAAAAAACGTTTAAGCTTGATGCGCATACGATAAACGATTGTTGATTGTTGAACCCGCAGTTGGAACTTAAAAGTTTTTAATTCAGTTTGCGAACTGAGGCGCGCGCGATCGAACGTCCATCCACGATCGAACGGAAACTAGTGACAGTGCACGTGCTTACGTAAATATTGCATTTAATCGGATTAATCATTACTCCATTTTTAGTTCAATGACTTAATAAGAATACTGAGTTATTCAACGGATATTAATTCTAATCGCAAATTTAACTAGAGTTCTATAAGTAGTTAAAGATGGTAAACTTTTGCCTGTTTACGATGTTTTAGTGTTTGCGAAGAATGTTAACAGCTGCAGGTAAAAGATTGTAAACACGTGCAAACTTTACAATAGCGTTTTACAGATGCTCCCTTTGACCTTTTTAATTCATTCGCTTGAGTGATTCAACGGTTTGTGTACCTGCATTCCTACCCGCCGATTGCAAAGACGAAATCCTGGACTATTTATCTTTAATGCTTTATCATTTGAGACTCCCCTGCTGCCTAAATTATATGCCACAGATCTGCCTCATCGCATTCCTGATACACTAATATTTAAAAATAGATATTTATCACGCAATTGTTCTTTTTTTAAATATATTGTCATTAAAAGCTCAAAGTCAAGCCAACTTTAAGTCCCTTCGTGAAAGTCCTGTTGTCAAATTAAGGTCACCATGGCAACATTGAATTTCGTGTAAATCCTTTCTACATACTAAAGCACAAATCTGTTTTTAATGCAATGGAGTGAACTTTTTGTAGACGTAATTATCTTCGGTTAAGGCTTGTTAATTCGGTGATGATGAAACAGTTTCTTACTTTTTGAAGACCTATCATTTTGGCTAATACCGTATCGATTATCTCCGATCGGGAACTCATTAGATAGTCGAATTGAAATTAGTTTCGCGGTCATTGACTCCAAGTTTATGTGGGATCTTCAAAATAATTGAGCGAGATACGTCTTCGGCTGCTTAACATAATTATTATGTTAATGATTCATGAGTTTAGAATAAAAATCGCGATATAGGTTACTTATTATTATTAAGCCTCATTTATTGCTTGAAATAATCATCCATCTTTACAAAAGATACACACTTAAAATTTCATACAATTTTTTTTTAAGAACCTCTCACAGAGTACAGGACTCCAGCCACTGGCTCTCTTCTCTATTTAGAGCAATTTTCTTCCAATCATACCCACCAACCTCTTTAAGCTCGTCAACCACCGTGCAAGAGGACCAGTCTTTCTTTTCCGTGGTGGCCCTTTCCACCCGGAAAGATAAGAAATACGCATATGTGTCAATCATAAAACCAATATGATAAATTGAAATTCATTAGATTTTGCGATAAGGCGATATTGAAATGTTAATGGAAAACAAACAAATTTTAAATACATATTTGTTTATCATTGAGATAAAGAAATATTTAAGAAGTTTTCTTTTAATTACAAAACTGTATGATGTTCTTCACATTTACTAAGTAGAATTATTTTTAAATATACATTATGTACTCTGGAATTCTTCCTTAATAGTTTTTTTACATTTGGTTTCCTCGCATTTCTTAAAATCTCGTTTTATTATATGAAAGTTTCTTATGTATAACATGAGGTTTTGAAAGTACATTAATGAAAAGATCTAATGACCATTTTCTAACATCTTAAGAATTTCACTTTTTGGAATTGAATTCAGTTTTTAATCTCAAATCGAAACAAACATTTCTCCGGTATTAAAAATATATTTTAACAACTACAAGTGTTGCAATGATAGCCCTTTTAGTAATAAGTAAACTGTTAATTTGAATATATAAGTAAACTCTAAAGACCTTTAAACTTAGATAAATTGTAATATTATTCGTGTAGGAATTATGGCTTCAGCGTGGGACTCTCATACCTGAGGTCGTAAGTTCGATCCCCGGCTGTGCACCAATAGACTTTCTATGTGCGTATTTAATATTCGCTGGAACGGTGATGAAATTGTGAGGAAACCGGCTTGCGTTAGACCCAAAAAGTCAATGCCGTGTGTCAGACACAGGAGGGTGATACTTGAAACAACTACAATAGGTTCCAGACCTAAGAAGGTTGTAGTGCCACTGTTATATTAGTTTAGTCGTTCGTACTTCCCAAATAAATACAAATAACTTTACTTAACACTTTAGCTTACAGTTTATACAATACATACTGGCAATTAATAATAAAACTAAATATATTTCGGACTCGGAAATCTGTAAACTATAGAGAAGTACTTAGATAAGATCAGAGTTCTGTATTTACCTATTTTATTACTTACGAATCCACCTTCATTCAGTGCTGTCATATTTAATAATTAAATTGTATTTATTTTTCCTTGCATTTGTCAAGATACTAGATTATTTAAGCAGTATTATTTTATTAACACAATCTTTTCAATGGTATCCAATAAAAATATATATGACTTCTAAAAGATTTGTCTTATAATAACTTGAAACCTTGCAATTATAGATGAAAAATACTTAATTTATAACTTTACAAACTCGTAGATTGTATATGTAAAAAAATAATAATGCAATAGGTTTTCAAGAATTCAAATTACTAGTATAATAATAATTAAGAAATGCATTGTGACATAGTTAATATACATTTCATTACATTCGATTTATTTATCCAAGTTGTGCTGGTATTTGTTTTACCTTATAAATATTTTGTAATTTAATAATTGGAAATAATTTATCATTAATTTCTACGAGTTTATTAAACTGCACTTTAAATACTGGATTTTAATAAAGAAAATCACATGATCATTTTATGTTAGACTATGTTAGAATAACATAATAAAGGGTAAATTGTATTAAAAAACATTGATATTTTTTAAAACCTCGTTCTATACGTGTAAAGTTCTGTAATAGGAAATACAGTATATAACGGAGCACTTATAAATAGGTCTGTCTAATGACTATTCATACACAGTTTTTGTGCAATAGTACTTCAACTGTACTGTTAGATAAATACATCGCTTTGATTGACATTATCGTGTTTTTTATCGGATCATACTACGAAGTTAACAAAATATCAAATACTATACATAAGTATATTTTTGATGAGGTGAAAATGCGCTTACGCAGGCCTTCGGATTTCAGAGCTTGACCTAGGGACTGTGAGGCTGTGTCCACACTCAATGTCCTCTGCTAATCAGAGGGGTAGCGAGACCTCACCCACTACAACACCTCAGCTCTTCACGAGCCAAGATGGGCCCTCGGGGTTCGCCAGGCATTCTACCCATGAGACCTGAGCTCAATCACGACCTGCCCCAGCCTCCATTGAACCACTAGCCATTCTACTGTCAACCCCAGTCACTCAGCAGCCTCCATTTCTGAGCATGTTGTGCTGTAGTCCAGGCCTTCTCAATTCCTAGCAAAGCCAGTATAATATAAACAGGTCATGACGCTCCCTTGTGCATATGACACACTCAGCCACAGTGTGCTCCGCCGTGTCATTCAATCATGAAGTAACGTAGTCGTGGCACAATAGATGCACCTCTCTTCTAGTCACACTTTGTTCAGATACCCCTCAAAGCATCCATGCTTTGACAATACCTGCGAAAGCCGAATCGTCACGGCAACTTTAAATAAGTAGATCCATACCCTTATCTAATCTAACATTGGTTTACGCAATTACTTTAACTAGGTATCTATCTGTCTCTGTAGATTTAAATATAATCAGTCTATCATTGACTAAGATTGATAAAAACCTGAACGCGAGATTCACAAATAATGAATATTCGTCTGTATATCCGCGGTAAAAACTAAGGTGTTTGCTGTGTTAAAATCAAATCTCAAACAATGTTAAATTAGTTGTCCGAACAACGGTCGAATATTTTATACGTTTCAAGGCAAGTATGGTTTGGCATATGATAGATTCCTACGCATTGTAAATTGTACGGTTCAAATACATAATACATATTACAGTCCGAGTCACTTGAATAGCCTCACCCCTAAATTTTGTAATTTCTGTATAAATATGATCGAATATTATTTTCATAATAGTATTAATTTGACTTCACGCGCAGTGCATTATGATACAAAACAAAACACGTACGAACCTGCACTGGTATACCGTGCCCCGCGTCGGTGCGACATTTCGTCCGCGTCACATGATTAGCCTCAGTGCTATTCGAACATTACTCGCGTGCGTTTGTTTTGGTTTTTTGGTAGCAATTCTTTATTTAAGCGTCGAATATTACGTATATATTTTTTTCGAAGTCTTATTCAATTGTTTAGCTATCATGGGTCGTGGTCGAAAATTAACTGAATTCGAAAGAGAAAAAGTGAATTTTTATTTGGATCAAAAACTATCTCACCGTGAAATTGCAATAAAAATTGGTCGCAGTCCTAAAGTAATTAAAAATTATGTGAAAAATAAAGAAAACTATGGAAAAAACTATAAAGGTCGTACAAAATTGGCTACTTCGTCAAGTGAACGTCGGCTTATTTTACGTGCAGCATCTAATTCTTCCAAGACAGCGCGACAAATTGCGAATGAAGTAAACACCAGCGCATCACTGTCTACCGTGCGACGCATTATAAAGTCATCACCATACCTTAAACGGCAGAAAATCAAGACGAAACCTCATTTGCGCGATCAACATCAAAAAGCCCGATTGTTATTTGCTAAAATACATATGTCTTGGACAAATCAATGGCATAATGTTGTTGTTAGTGATGAAAAAAAATTCAATTTAGATGGTCCAGATGGCTATTCATATTATTTTCACGATCTAAGAAAAGAAGAGCTGGTGTTATCACGTCGTCATTCGGGAGGTGGCTCAGTAATGGTATGGGGGCGGTTTCTTATAAGGGGTCTATTCCAATTTCAATTCTCCGAGGCAAACAAAATTCAGCATTGTATACTAATCTATTAGAAGAAAAGAAAAAAAATATTTGTAAAATTTTAAAACACCGGAACTGGATTTTCCAACACGATAATGCCTCTATACATGCGTCACAGGAAACAAAAGCTTGGTTTCAAAAAAGTAAAATTGAAGTTTTAGATTGGCCATCGAACTCTCCGGACTTGAATATTATGGAAAATATTTGGGGCTATCTATCTCGCCAGATATTTGCCGGTCGACGCCAGTTTAATAGCAGCGCAGATCTTGAACAAGACATTCATAAAAATTGGAATAATTTGGATCAAAATTACATTCATTCATTATATAAGTCTATTTCCGAACGTATTTTTGAAGTTATTAAAAGTAATGGAAAGTATACAAAGTATTAAAAACAAATTATAGCCTTATTTATTTGTGTTTTATTTCACTGATGCTATTCAAGTGACGCACCATTTTCACTACTTTAGTGTACAGTTAGTACTATTTATTTATCTTATTTTTACTTTTTATGATTAAGCTATAGTACGGCGCTAATGAAGTTTACTTATGAAGTAAAACAGGCAATATTGAATATACAACAGAATTTATATTAATTTTGGGGGTGAGGTTATTCAAGTGACTCGGACTGTATATGAATTCAGAATTCTTATTAAGTTATTAATCAAATAAAACAGTGTTTTAGTACTTATAAACGGACATTACACTATGGAACTAAAATAAATGATTTGTTAAATTCCTTTTGGAGTGAAGTTTTAAAGTGAAGTGATATAAATGAATGCTGTCATGACAATGGAGAAGGGCGTGTTAGAAAAAGAGGCTCCCATGAAGGGAATCGTCGCCCAAGTGGTCACAATGCTCAATGGCCAGGCACAGAGGTATGTATAGTGGCAATATAACCCTAAAGTGTAATAACGAACGAGAATTCGACGCCAGACTTTCTTACGCTATAGACAGACAAGGAAATAGACAACTAATCGATTCAAACGAGTATTTAGTACACTATTTACTTGACGAATTGCCAATTCATTGGCAACAAGTTGTTAAAAGTTTGTCATGATTTTGCGTGGTAGTCAATTTGTAATTTATTTTAAAACTTTTAGATTATTAGTTGTAAAAATTTATATATGACTATTGTATAAAATATTTTCGTTTAATTCATGATAATGTCCATTTCATTCATATATTTGGTTATAGCTTAATCAAAGAATATTCTAAATATAAATCTATTATATAATTTGGAGCTACCAAATTCGCCCACAGAGTGGGCCTTCATTCAAAAATATATTCTTTTTCCTACCACTAATCCTACTGATCAGTAAATCAGTAAATTATTTTCAAATGGTCGTGTGCGTTATGATCATCATGAATTCGGGCGTTTAAACAATGTTAAGTAAATTAAGTATTGAGCGTAAATATGAAATCATATCTGATTATGTCTGAAATTAATTTTTATTTGCCGCTGATTTAAATAAAAAATATTTAAATATTAAATTGTTCTTCAAAGACAGTTCGCACCTATTAGCAAAGATATCGTATCATTCAGTCTAAACTTAGGACTACGAATGACTCACTTTTCAAAAGCCATTACGTTTTCAATATATTCTGCTGTTTTTTTCATTGTTGGTCATAAAAATATCTATTTTATAAATAGAAAGCGCTCAGTGTCGACTCTAAAATCTAAATTACCCATAGTTTACGCTAAATGAAAATGGCACATTATGGCCGCAAATCACCCATGTCAAATTATCGTTTATGAAACTGCAAATAAGTGCAAAAACTAAAATGTTTTCAGAAAAAATCCAGTTAAAAAGTGGGTTATGCGTGTTCTTATAGGCTTAGCGTTGTACTTCTTGCTTTTATAAGGCTTCTCTTTAACTCGTGTAGTCCAACGATTTATTGAATTCCGAATATTTACCATATTAATGGCTTTTATGGTATCCAACTTCACTTAGACTCATAATTATTGTCGTATTATTGGTTCGAAATTCTAGTAGGAACTATTCAAAGTTTAGGTACACTTGAGGCAATCAGGCTTTGTAGTGTCTTACATAATATGGTAAAGAGCTTTTTAACCAATTTTATTTGTTGATTGCTTATCTGTTCTCTGCGCAGCAAATGAGATACTAAGTTGAATCTTTTAAAAATTGGACAGTTATTAGATGGCGTAACACTTATATTTCTATTTCTTTATGTCATAAACATTTTTTGTATGTTCTATTTACGATTGGTCGTAAACCTAAATCTTGTTATGTTTCCTAAATACATTTTTAAACGTTAAAAAATCTAGAGTAATCTTACGAAGTTTATTATGTTTTGTGTAAATTCAATTTTCGTGCTATAAAAATATTTGTTCGCATCATTACGACTTGATTAGTGCGTTTTATTAAAATAATCGCCCTATTGGGCTATCAACTAATTTGTATTCATGATCTTCAATATTATTCACCTTTACTGAAAATCTCTAAAAATCTGTTCAGTTACCGACTTTAAACTCTTTAATATCTTAACCCGAAAATTATTTTTAAACACTCTTTTACATAACGTCCATTAAAATTGCTAGATGTCAAAAAGTCATTGGGTAACTTTTTATTTATATTGCTTGAAGAATCGGACATTCTTATCTAACCCGTTTTCAAATCTGTAAAACGATTGACTGGTCATCTCGGATTATATAATTGAACACGGCTTTTATATAATTTCTATTCCTAAAATCTAGCTGTTAGTTCTGTAATTATAGTTGTTTTTATGTCGCTGTTGTATCATTATTCCTATTTTTTATTTATTGAGTACAGAGATAAGAGTGGCGGTAAGTTTCTTCCCAGTTCTTCTTGCCTACTCTACACCGATCTGGTAGCAATTGTAAATTAACAATTAATTTAACCTCTTTTTTGACGTTCATAAGTATACTTGCTTACTTATATTAATAAAGATATTTGAGTTTGTGTTTAGTTATTAGTAATCTTACAGATAACATACATACCAAAAAAATACTTCGAGAATATACAAAGCCAAAACGGACTACATCGATAAACAATATCTATGAAGTAGAAAATATAAGTGAGTACATTAATAGACAATAAAAGAAAACTGAAATTTAAATTTTACCTAATATTTCAAAGAAAAAACTAAGTTGTTACTGCCTCTTTAAATATTTCCTCACATCCTCTTTGGTGAGATGGAAAATATCAACATCCTCATAATTTGTGTCATTGTTAGATAAAAACCGAAACATTGGCGAATTATGCAGATAATTCGTATTTGTACAAGGCTCATGAAACAATTGTAAGTATCTTGTCGCATACGGTGATGGGATTCTAAGAAAAAGTAATTTATATGTTTATAGTGGAAAAGTAAAGCGTAACAAATATTTTGTATTACTTTTCTTGCCCTCCTGACTACAGGGACATGACTAAATCAGATCGCTATTTATCATTTTGTACAGGTTTTCTGATAAAAAATCGGTTGTTTGTAAAGTCGGTTTACTGACGATAATTGAACGTGACAATGTCATTAGAAAATACTGATAGAATGGTTTCATTTTTCAAAAGAAAATTTTAATTTTATTTATTTGTTAGATATTTTGTATGGATATGGAGAAGGAGGTAAATGGAAACAAAATTGAATGGATCAAGTTTCATTTTTTTATATGCATAAATACGCTTGCACTTCAAGCTTTAAATGGAACGCATCAGAGGTAACGCCGCGCCGCGAGGTAACGCTGCATGTTTTTTCGTGCGTACAGCCGGCTCTGTCGAATTAAAAGACGTTGTCACGTCAATAATTAAATGTAAAAAATAATAATAATATTTGCGACAAACAGTATAGGCGAGAGGTGTTCAACACTGAACAGTCCAAGTTTCATTAGAATAGATAAATAATTTAAAAAAAAAACCAGAAATCAACGCTCTGACATTACGAATAACAATTTCATTCCCACAGATTTTTATTCTTATAAATACTTCACCGTACGATAACGCAAATTCCTATGTTCATACCGTCAGTTGAAATGTTTCGGTCACGATCGCAGTACTTTTTTAGTCGACGACGCTGCCTTGAATCCATCTAAAGCTAAGTAACACTTGCCATAGAATTTCGAATGGATTCAAGGTGCCTTCCATTCTTTCAAAGTTCGATCTTGTACCTATTTTGCATACCTTGTAAAGCATAGATTGTGCGTTAAAATGTCTACCGTTACTAACTTCAGAGTGCATATTATTTTACAAAAAACTAAAATTATTCTATGATTTTCTTAGTACGTGTTTAGTTTAAAGTGTACATAAAACACTGTATGATATAAATATTAATAATGTACCTTAAGGAACCATTTGAACAAAACTTGAGCTATTAAAGACAGTCATTACTCGTAATGATAATTATGTATCCTCTGAAATGTGTTCAAAACTACTCAGAAATGTTTTTATGTATACTAAAATTACAAACGTACAACATTAATGCAGTATTTCTTGAACGTATTTTTTACTAGAAATCCACAGTTTTGTTGATAAATTTCATTGTTTTTAAATTATTTGAAATAATAGTCGCTTACTCCAGTTTTTTAAAGACTTGATATATTTTGAACGACTGTTTCAATACGCATTACATGTTTAAAGAAAACACCTTTTTTTTAAAAGAGTACCGAGAGTTTTTTACGCCGGCTTTTTCTCTCGGCCAACAAACCCCTGTCTTCTTTGCCGATGAGTAGGAATGCCAACAGGTTCGAATTTAATGACGTGGAATAAGTGATACCATGATGATTATGTTCCAAAATAAACGTATTTTTTTTACCGGATTGAAGCTTTATATTATAATAAAATTATAATTATTTAACATAGTTTTTAATTTTTCCGACGTTTATTGTGTTATCAACTCCGGAGGAAAAAATACAGATAATATAACTTTTTCTATAATTGTGATACTTTTTGATATTCAACAACTTTTGTCTTCGTCAGCCACCGTGACCACGGACGCAGTAAAGCACGCGAAACGTCAAAAAAAATTTAAAATTATGTTAAAAAATTATAATTTTATAATAATATAAAGCTTCAATCCGGTAAAAAAAGTGTTTTCTTTAAATGTGTTAAAGCTATGTTAATAAAAGACTATGCAGATTACATGTGTTTAGAGATTAATGGTACATTTTATGATCTCCTTTTTATAAACTTATTGGTGTAAATCTAGAAGAATTCAGTTTTTAATGTTTCTCGTGTCTTATGGAAATATATACACGCACTGGAGTATGCACATACAAAAATATGAGCACACAAAGCTGTTGAATGGAACAAGTGACAATGTTACAGTTACTTTAACAATGGCATCTCCACGTTTCGCCTCGATGCGTGTAGACTTATCAGGTGTAGGCTGGTATTCAGTTGATGTCTTTTATTTAGTACTTGAAAGGGAATCTCATTTCTCTGGATTACAACTCATTATACTTACGTTTGTGTGATTAATAGCAAGCCATATTCTAACTCATAATTTTACATTCTAAATATTATCTTTAAAAAAGTAATAAACGCCACGTACTCGTAGATATACATAATACCAAATCATAAGAACGTTTAGGAGATATTAAACATAGTACATTTATACTGCAGTATTTTTTCCGATGTGTTTATGAGCAATTTTTCTATGTTTATAGCTCAAACATTCATCTACATATAAAGCAAATGACACAGATAAGCCAATAATGTCTATGCGTTTGACATAATAAAGTGAAATGTCTCGTTTTGGCATTATCCTTCTGTGAGTCAGCTGTGGTATGAGTATTGAGCGACTCCACGCATGCGCTCTAACTGTTCCAAGGTCCAATACCGGCATTCGGCCTTTCACAAAATAAACAAACCTCGGCTGGCAATGACCGACGTTCCTCATGCTTTATAACCGCAAAACAACTTAACGTAACATTGCTAGTGATATTTTTACAGGCGTTTAGTTTTTTAATTTGTATCATATTTTGTATGAAGTATCAGTGAATATTCTGCATTGACTTTTAATATGTGTGTACATTTATATATAATAGTTAGTTCATTTATTATCAAACTATAAATTTATAGCAGTGGTATTAACTATAGTGTAATTGATCTAATAATGAGTGGTTTCAGCAGACCCAAAGTGAAATGTACTTCAAAATATGAAAAAAAAGATAAAATCGACTGTAAAAGAAATCACGTTGAATTCGTTCAGCGTGAATAGGTAGGGTCGCGAGATTGAGTGCGCTCAGTTGAGTGAATGCGTGCGCGCAGTGTAGTAGTTATGCGTGCCTCGTCTACCCCTGCATTAGGGGCGAGGAGACAGAAGACGGATTTGCACGTGGCTGAACCCTCAAGGTCCGCGAGTCCGGCTTCCAGTTTGCGAAGCCAACGCGCCAAACAATACAGGTTATTTTTTACATAGCTCTTTATTACTGTATTTTAAATTTGGTGTCACTGCACTATTATTATACAATATTGTACTGAACGACTTATACTATTAATGTGCAAACACATGGATAAGTTTCTAAAAGTGTTCGTTTGATTGTATATCTATTACGATGTAGAAGTTATACTTCCGGTTATATAAAATCTATATTGTGAAACAAATCGAATTTTATCGAAATAATAAGATTACTATAACTGTTACTCGGATAAATGAGAAGGTCAAACTGTCCTATTACAATTAATTGGCTAAAAGTCAAGGCTCAACTACAATTTCATTGTTTTTGTTCTTTTGTTTATTGTTTACTAAAACGGACTTAACCAGCATTAGTATTTTTCGGTTCCGTCTGACAGTTCGAACGCATTTTTATACAGTTTGTAAAATAAATGGTTCTCGTTTTGAGAAAGGTAAAAATTGTCCTAGAAATTATACGAAGCCTGGTTTTCATGATTGAGTGAGCGTGTCGAGTTTAGAGAGAAGTGACTACTTTTATTTTTTCGTTAATAATTCAACTGTTGCATTGTTTTGTACGCGCTATAGCCCAATGTCATAATCGGATGTGTTTTTACTTGCTCGAGTTAGGTTTGTATGTTTAGAAATCAGTTTAATCTATTAATAACAAAATATGGTTGTGACAAAATTGATCTGTTGTGGGTTGCCTTTCGTTTGTGCTTAAAACTTATCGCTTTGTTTGTATAAAGGATTTTTTTCCGGCATTAATTAAACATTGGAATTATATGCAACCACGACATCGTCTACTTGGAATTACACAATGATTCATCATAAACTAAATTTATTACTTTACTCAGTTACGGAACGCGCTATATTTGATTTAAAATAACTTCCTTTCTTTTCATCTCATCTTTCCGATTAATCGTTACGATTATTAAAAAACACTAATTGTGCTAAAATGCCAATAAATACGCAAACAGAAATATTTTATACATTTTTATATAATACTTAATAAAATTATTTTCTACTAAAGTGCTTTTTGCTGACCCTCTTGGGAAATTATTGGTGGTTTCCCGTTGACGTCAGCTAGCAGACATTGTTCAAGTTATATGGACTTTAATGCCGCTGCTGCCACGATAGTCAGCTGATAGTTGCCCAGCCCAGATATGGATATATCACGTGGCCGTTCACCAATCAGATGAATTGATCAAGTTAAAGACTCATTGTTCCTAAAACTGTACACTGTAAAGAGACACGTTGAAAACAGATGGAAACAGATAGTCCAGATGTTTCCTTGTTGACCACGATTCTCAGACATAAGACACCGACTGAAGAGTCTTAAGTCAATGATGATAGGCTACATAGCAAATACGTTCGTAGTGCGAGTTCACAGCGATGTTGTGTATCTTATGTATAATGTCCAACACACATTATACAGTATTTACGATACTCTGAACCTACACAGTAAAAAATTAAATTGTATTGTTGGCACCTGGTAGATAGTACCGGTGACCCCAGAGTGCTTCCCCCCCGAAATATAAAATATATACCATATATATATATATATATATATATATATATATATTATTATATTTTATATATATATATATACAAGAATTGCTCGTTTAAAGATATAATACATATATTTTAAAAAAATCGACTGAATGTATAAAATTTGCGAATAAATAAGTTCAAACCTCACAAAAAATACAATCTAAGACATTTCTGTGTCTAAAATAGTATTATATACAGGCACGATTTATTAATTGATTATCTATTTTTCAATTTTCACATTCATTGTTCGTGGAACGTGCGTTCATGCAAAAATGTGCGATTCTTTACATTGTTTGAAAACAGCTGACATTTTTTACATGAATTCAAGCTAAGACTGTTTTGTTTGAGAGTGTTAACGGGTTTACGATAAGTCTTATTTACTTTTATTATTGACTTTGTTTACAGTTATTGTATTGTGTTTCTTGCCTATATAGAAATTGTTGTTTTTAATTTATTTTATTATTCTTTATTACTCAAGATGTCATATGAAACATACTGTAATCGTTGCAGCTCCTTACCATTGTGTAAAAAAAACTTGGCGATTAAAAAGAGTGGCGGAGAGTTTATTGCCAGTTCTTCTCTACCGTTCTACGCCCTTGATTTGAGAACTGGCAGTAAATGTAAAATTAGATTCATTTAATGTATATTTCTCTTTTTTTTGACGTTCTTAAGTGTACATTATGTTACCTATATGAATAAATGATTTATGACTCTGACTTTGTTATAGGCTAAAACATATACCTGTTGACCAAGACGTAGCACCAATATATGTATCTTTCGAAGAAATATAGTATTGTGGCTTCTATTTACAGAATAAACTAATGTTTTTTCTATTTTATAAAGTAAATAACGAAATACTGCCGTAATGTATTTGTTCGTGTACATGTGTATTATTATTACACTATACAAGCTTATATGGTTGTTACAAAATTCATTTCAAAAGTTTCGTTAAAGTTTCGAACACAGATTACGAGAGAACTTTTTAAACTTCGAATATATACACGACCTTCATCATTGTCTTCGAATAGTTTATAGATTAAAAACACGTAGATAACTTTAAACGAATAAATGTAAATCCACGTGTAAGATTGTTTCATAATATAAAAATAATAATATTTATGTAATTAACAATGCAAAATTCAGTAAGACTGAAAGAAGGCAACAATAAAAGTGCCTTTTTGACGACTTTGTAACTATAACACTTATGATATTTGTATATATTACTTTAATAATTCTAATATATATAATAACTAACCTTAAAATGTAATAACCAAAATATATTATTAAAAGGAATCCCTTTATCTTCGGAACCTTGCCTAAAGGGACTCCTTTTAATAATATATTTTAGTTATTAAACTTATAATTGCATTTAACTGTAAGAAGTATATTCGATGTAATCTGTATACAACAATTAGAATTTGTAATTAATCATTAATATATCGTAAATTAATTTTATACGTCACGTGACACAAAACGATCATAGCTTGTAAATAATATACTGCCTAATCCAAATACTTTCGCAGACTTCAATCCCAGACCGTTTTGATCGAAATTTATTTTTGTGAATTATTAATAACACATAAAAGATCAATTTGCTTTTGTGTTTGCAAGCACGTTATAGGGACGACTCAAAATAAGAAATAGGATCCATAGTCACTAATAAATAATCCGAAATGGGTTTTAAAACTTGTAATATACAGGCTTTTTGGGCCAATTTTTGGCGTTCTATAATATTAGCCGAATTATTGAACACCTGTTTGTGATAAGAGCCGGGTGGATGGATATAGAGACAGATGACTTGGAAAATATAGCTTCAGAGACAGTAAAGCATTATTATTATTATGTATATAAACACAGTATATATATATATATATTATTATATTTTATATATATATATATACAAGAATTGCTCGTTTAAAGATATAATACATATATTTTAAAAAAATCGACTGAATGTATAAAATTTGCGAATAAATAAGTTCAAACCTCACAAAAAATACAATCTAAGACATTTCTGTGTCTAAAATAGTATTATATACAGGCACGATTTATTAATTGATTATCTATTTTTCAATTTTCACATTCATTGTTCGTGGAACGTGCGTTCATGCAAAAATGTGCGATTCTTTACATTGTTTGAAAACAGCTGACATTTTTTACATGAATTCAAGCTAAGACTGTTTTGTTTGAGAGTGTTAACGGGTTTACGATAAGTCTTATTTACTTTTATTATTGACTTTGTTTACAGTTATTGTGTTAAAAAAATTAGTGCTATTAATTTGCCTGTCCCTTACTGTGCCTGTCCAACGAAAAAATATAATATAACGTATGTTATAAAACGAAATATGTTTTTAATTGACAAAACTCAAAAATACAGTCGTTTTCAAAAATAATTTCAACATGCCTAGGTAATTATTTTCATAGAACTGAACTCTTAAAAATAGATTGAATATTTTCTCCAAATCCCAAAATACGCACGCATCACCTTATTTTGCTACTGTGTTTATATACATAATAATAATAATGCTTTACTGTCTCTGAAGCTATATTTTCCAAGTCATCTGTCTCTATATCCATCCACCCGGCTCTTATCACAAACAGGTGTTCAATAATTCGGCTAATATTATAGAACGCCAAAAATTGGCCCAAAAAGCCTGTATATTACAAGTTTTAAAACCCATTTCGGATTATTTATTAGTGACTATGGATCCTATTTCTTATTTTGAGTCGTCCCTATAACGTGCTTGCAAACACAAAAGCAAATTGATCTTTTATGTGTTATTAATAATTCACAAAAATAAATTTCGATCAAAACGGTCTGGGATTGAAGTCTGCGAAAGTATTTGGATTAGGCAGTATATTATTTACAAGCTATGATCGTTTTGTGTCACGTGACGTATAAAATTAATTTACGATATATTAATGATTAATTACAAATTCTAATTGTTGTATACAGATTACATCGAATATACTTCTTACAGTTAAATGCAATTATAAGTTTAATAACTAAAATATATTATTAAAAGGAGTCCCTTTAGGCAAGGTTCCGAAGATAAAGGGATTCCTTTTAATAATATATTTTGGTTATTACATTTTAAGGTTAGTTATTATATATATTAGAATTATTAAAGTAATATATACAAATATCATAAGTGTTATAGTTACAAAGTCGTCAAAAAGGCACTTTTATTGTTGCCTTCTTTCAGTCTTACTGAATTTTGCATTGTTAATTACATAAATATTATTATTTTTATATTATGAAACAATCTTACACGTGGATTTACATTTATTCGTTTAAAGTTATCTACGTGTTTTTAATCTATAAACTATTCGAAGACAATGATGAAGGTCGTGTATATATTCGAAGTTTAAAAAGTTCTCTCGTAATCTGTGTTCGAAACTTTAACGAAACTTTTGAAATGAATTTTGTAACAACCATATAAGCTTGTATAGTGTAATAATAATACACATGTACACGAACAAATACATTACGGCAGTATTTCGTTATTTACTTTATAAAATAGAAAAAACATTAGTTTATTCTGTAAATAGAAGCCACAATACTATATTTCTTCGAAAGATACATATATTGGTGCTACGTCTTGGTCAACAGGTATATGTTTTAGCCTATAACAAAGTCAGAGTCATAAATCATTTATTCATATAGGTAACATAATGTACACTTAAGAACGTCAAAAAAAAGAGAAATATACATTAAATGAATCTAATTTTACATTTACTGCCAGTTCTCAAATCAAGGGCGTAGAACGGTAGAGAAGAACTGGCAATAAACTCTCCGCCACTCTTTTTAATCGCCAAGTTTTTTTTACACAATGGTAAGGAGCTGCAACGATTACAGTATGTTTCATATGACATCTTGAGTAATAAAGAATAATAAAATAAATTAAAAACAACAATTTCTATATAGGCAAGAACATGAGCCTTCTTTGCCTATTTTAGGACTCTTAGACATGCCAATCATCTCACCTTCCTTACACATACGAGCAAGCCATGTCTTTTTATACATAGAAAAGTACAGCGAGGTTAGAACTACCCTTCATACCCCGTAGGTGGTGGGTTCGTGTAATTTTATGTAACGAAATTAAATATATGGATTAGATTATATCTAGCTTATTAATTTTAATTTTGCTAATTAGTTTTGTGTTGACACACCTAATAAAACTAATTTTCCTAAAACTAATAGGTGTGTTTCGGTATAACGTTAATCTTTTCTATATTTTAACAACATGTTCTTATTCAGAATTTATAAATATATGTTTATATTAATAAACAATTAATATAAACATATATTTATACTTTTATAAAGAAACATTAGAGACCAAAATATATGAATTTAATAAAATGTTTTATTTAAATGGGGACGTTCATAATTCGATAATATCTTATCGTATAGTTATATTTGATAAAACAACGTCTACCTAGTGTGTTTATATACAGCAATCCACTTAATGGCATATGTATTATCCACATAAGAAGGACATTTCTTAATATATTTCCGTGATCTATCTCATGTAGACACATATATTGGTTCACCGGGAATACCCAGTAGGGGCGTACCAAATGGGCAACCATGTAAATAGTATCCGTATTACCTTGACGTCCGTCGTTCCACAACAGAGCGTTTCTTGGGGCAATTTCTGCCGCGCACCACCACTATGCCCATTGAAGTATTCGGATTCGACTTAGGGTCCTTCAAGCAAAGAGCGCACAAATTGTGAAAAGGCCGGCAGCGCGCTTGCGCCACCCTTCTGACAGTGCGAGTGCTGGCGGCGGTATCACTTAAGATCCGGTCTTCCTCCTGTAACATAAAAGAAAATCTATCAGCGACATTTATAGCTTAGTCAGAAAATAGTAGGTCAAAAATGTATTGGATTTTGACATTCGAGTCGGTCTCAAACAGTATGTACTAACAAGAAATAAAGGTATTTTAAGTATTTGTATTTGTTTAAGGTCGATCTCGAACGGAATGTAAGGGTCAGATGTGTAAGTTTCAAGGCATCAACATCCTTTCCAGTTACTATAGTCTCTAACTAGTTTTTTTTTAATAAATTGTAAATAGTTAACTAATACGGTTAGTTTCTCTTTTAAAATGATTGTATAAAAACGATAATGTGGTGTTAATGTTCCAATACGTTGGACATTATAAATGTATCTATTGTAATACGATTCCATCGAATCTCATTACATATATGACAAAGTGTAACCGAGTATTTACTGGAAAGTTAATCTGAGTTCTATAAACTTTACAGCGTTTAGATTTCATAAAATTCTTAGTATTATACAGACATTATTTTTCACAATTTTATACTAATCATAAAATGATATCATCATAATCATAATCATTAGTATATGATTGTAAAAAATAATGTAAATAATTAGTATATAATTGTGAAAAACATGTATTTTGACTTTTTTTTTACTATTTAACTATTTTTTTATATAATCAGTTTATGGCAATTAATTATTTAGAATAATAGTTTAAAAAATAAAAATAATTTATCCAAATTTATGCAGTCGCACTTAATCGATGTGCATAGGAATTATATATATAATTAATGAGCAGGAGAAAATAAAAAATTATAAGTTTGTAAAAGTTAATGTCAATTCTTCATTAATGTTAATTATGCCCCAGTTTAAGAGTTGAGCATGGGGCAGACATATTTCTGCCTTATACATATTGAATTTATAAGCATAAAACAGTACTGCGCTAATGAGCCACGTCAACAAATTCCATGTTAAGGCTTAAAAAATTGTTTTACAGTAAGCAGTAAAACTACGTATGAACACAGCAGTGCGACTGTTACTCATCAGCCGTATCTAATTCCAGGGCCAGTCTACCAGTCAGAAGCGCGCGTCTTCTCCAACGCTCACGAACGCAAACACCATCAGATGGCGCCAGCGATGGCAGCACTTCACCAGCACCAGCGCCATCAACGCTTCTTCAAGACGTCGTCGACATCAAGACGCTGCTTCTGCAGCTCAAACGGGTCTTACAGGAGGTCAGTATCTGAAGTTCAAAATGGTTCGTTGCCATGGTTACGTTTTTATTTAGTGTATTAGTATTTAGTGCGCATGAGATGTTTCCTAGTTTGATTTTTACAAGTTTTATTTAGTTTTTCTTACAATTAATAATAGGAATGAAATATAGTACGAGACGATTGCTACCGTTATGTATTAAGTATGAAGCTTATTAGCAAGTAAAGAAAGCGTTGCCATAGCAACGTTTTTTTACGACTATGCATAAATTAAATTTTTTATTTATTTTTCTAAAGCATTGTGATTTATGTAAATTAATTCCTGGTCTTCTTTTTTTCTTTAAAACTAACGGTCCATAAGCAAACTTTTATTGAAAAACTACAAAACATAGAACGTAATAAATAATGGCCTTAGAAAGTCCACATAAAGGTAATAATAACCTAATTAATAGCAATGCGCATAGTAACGATGCTAATGAATTGTTTGTATCACGCGCTTAATCAAATATGAATTTAAATTTGTTAAAAGGTAACCGAGGGCAGAGTAACAAAACATAACTAGTAAACTTAAAATTAATTATGAAAATCTTATTGCTACATTAAAAATTAATAGAGAATAACGAAGTTATAATTATAAATAATAGAAACATTACAAAGAATCCACAGTCGAGGAATTTTACGTAAGATTGTATATTTATACCTAGAACCAATCTTGCTAAATTAAGACCGGATTCGGAAGAATCTTTATCTTCCATTTACGACATATGTGAAATTAAAAACACAAGTAAATAAAATTTCTGATATAATTTCCATTTCATCAAGAATCATTGAACACATGTGTTATTTCGACTGTCAGTAAGTTTTTGAATGTAAAACTATAAACTGGTATTTATTTATTAATCACAAATATCTACAGTATACGTTACAATCTATATTTTTTAAATGGCAACTATGGCGATATTACAAAAAATGATCGAGTAAAAATATGACTTATCAATTATATAATTTGAGTTTATAATATTGTTCTTAATACAGGTATAAATACTATAGTTGTATAAAAAGCTCATTATAAATAACTATGAGAAAATGAGCTTTATAATCGAGTTCCTAAGCATTGTGTTGCGGTTACAAAGATGACCGACTCGATAAACTATGCTCAGCCGTTGTTTGTTATCTTAGTTAGATATACAAAGCATTTTACATTGAAAGAGACTTTACTAATTATCTTATTATTTCCCGGATTTAAACGCGACCTTTTTGTTTAGTTAATTTAACTTAATGACAAAAAATATCAAGTAACGCAATGGTTGTAGCCATGAGGTCGCAAGTTGTTTAAGAAAACAGATGAAAAGTGAAGAAAAATTTATAAATATAAAAATTCTGATAAATGCAAAAACTCATTACGGCTTACTTATTTTTATGTTTTATATGTTTTGACAAATATGAGTTATACTGAACTCTAACGCTTAAACCCAATAACCTATCTCAATCAACTTTTGATCATCTGAGATAGACGTTTCAATCCAAATATTATTGCCAATAACCATTCGACGGATTGTAATAGCCATCTGTCGATACAAGCTATTCATGGTAGGTTGCATTGGTGTATGTGGATAGACCTTTGTATGAAAATGACAGTTCAACTGTGCCAATATCCTATCTTAAGATTTGAACTTACATCACTTTTTAAAATAATTAAAAAGCTATTTGATATGTTTCAAACATAGACATGTATTTTGTTATATTATTTGTACGGTTTTATTTAATTGGTGTATACTAATTATCAAATATGTCAATATGTGTTAAAAGCGAAGAGATTGCATTCTATCCGTCGCCAAAAATTTATTGTCTTCGTAGGGTTGGTTATTGGGATGCAGATAGGAGATCGATCGACAGTCACGGTTTGAACACAGATTGTGAATTAATTATTGGGTCTTAAAACTCAAGAACAACTTGTAATTAATGTGACCGTTAGTGCAGTTAATGTTGCTTGTTCGCACATGATTTTCGTGTCGTAATTTTTATGTTTTGGTTGCATCGTTTCGCTGCACGCAATTCCAGCCGGGGGAGGAGCATCATACGATGAGTGTAAGTATTTGCTTGTGTGGGGAATTTGATTGCACGAACTTATGGTATTGTAAACACATTTCGTTCTGTACATAGGTAACATTCAGAAAATAAATCACTTATATGAAAATTGTATTCGTTTTTACAACTAACTCCCAAACGAAATTAGAGAATTATCACTAAATAAATTAAACGTAAATTAATCAATAAAGCTTTTTAAAAATTTGACGAATGATTTGCTCCAATTCAAACTATTTGTATGAATCAATACTTAGCGATTAAAAAGAGTGGCGGAGAGTTCTTGCCAGTCCTTCTCTCCCTTGACTTGCGAACTGATAGTAAATGTAAATTTAGAAATTATTTAAGTTCCTAACTGACGTTCATAAGTGTACTTGTTTATCATGAATCAAGTTATCTTGAATTTAACTTTGACATACACTTATTAAAGCTACTTAAGGATATTTTTAATATCCCATCTCTTTGGGAACCCTCGCTTAACATAGCCAAATAGAAGCTGTTCTATAGTAATTTACTATATATTTTCTGTTAACTCATATATAATCGTTATAAGTAGGATTTCTGATATAATCAGAATCACCTTAAGACTTGTCCAGATAACTGGAAGCACATATTAGGAAGTGGAATGAAATGTGTTTAGAAATTGGAAACTAACCGGCTACAGCTTTTTAATTTTATGCTACTGATGCTAACATTGGGTTTGGTAATGTATACACGTAGATCTCTAATACTTATACAAACCTGAAGATTCTAACTCCATATAACCATGAGTTTTTGTACCGCGATATCCCAATTTAAGAAGGCCAAAACGTCGGGTCCAATTGCAAGTTCTAATAATAATAAGCCTTTATCTATCCAAATCTTATTGGCATATATTATACAAAAATAAATATACAGTCAAAACCGTTTACGACGACATCGTTTAGAACAACATACCAGTTATATTGAATTGATCAAAGGTCCCGGGTGAATTCTATTGTATTAGGTACATAATAACAACATCGGCTGTTTCGACTATCGGTTTTTAAGACCATATTTGAGTAGGCCCTTCGATGTCGATAACAGATTTAGACTGTATATAAAATTTTATTATTCTAACCGGCCTCTGTCCGAGAGAAGGCTCCTCCCACTTTTTCTAAGCTATTTAATTTTTTGCCTCACTCGCTCCATTCTTAGCCCCTGTTTCTTGTCCTTCTGGCTCAGTCCATGCGTCGCTTCGGGCTACTTTACCTACCTATCCATTTTAGTCGTTTCTAGTTACAGTATCACTATTTAAAATGCTCCTGCTGTATTTTATACTTAATATAAATCACTATTTCAATATTCTGTACAGTTAAATTTATTTTAAGCTTGACATCAACGCTCTATATTTCGCAGTAAAGTAGTTCAGAGAGTTAATTGAATCTTTATACACTCACTCACACAACAAACCAACGTTTGCCAAAAGTAAGCAGCTGTTGTGTTGACCGCTATTTTGTTTTAAATTATTAATCAACACGCTAGCTTTCGGTCGGGCAGATAGTTAAACTTTTTCGACGAGGCTTTTTTTAAATCAAAATGCTAGCGACTTGATTGAATATTGATCTTTAATTGACTGTCTAGAGATTCAATTTGCTGTCTGATTTAACTATGTACTTTACTACATGTATTTGATCTCTTCTCGTCCTTAATATTGTAAACCAGGCTTATATGCTATGTTTATGAATATGACTTAGCTTCAAAGTTAACACTTAGTGGTATCATTTTTGGTCAAAGATATATATTAAAAATTTCCTTCATAGTTTACTTATTTGTTTTGTACTTTAAATTTATTTATACACAAGGCCCAAAAGGATTTTTGTTGAACTTAAAAACACATTTTTCACCCTTCACATTTTTTCCCAGTCTCTTCACATGTTTTGAGACAGTACTTACACCCAAGAGTACTACAAGACAAGTTGCGAGCGACGAATGTTATCAAATAATTAGTAAACTATGATTCATTGAAGGAATTAAAAACTTTAACATTAACAATATTAGAGTTAATACAACTTAATGAAACCGTATTGTAACAACAAAAGCTTTTTAAACTTAAAAGGCAAAGCAGACATATTTCTGCGTCTGATTTATTATATAATAGTAGATTATACGACTCGAATCCAATGAAATCTTTTATAAACTTTCACTAATTACTTTTAAACCATTGGATTGATTTCTAACCAAGCCCAAAACAATTATTGTTTTCTATAAAAAGTTTGTCCGAATTTAGCCACGGAAGTAACCATAACTGTTCTAGTAAATCAGAAAATTTTCTCTCACAATCAACACAATTAGCAGCAGTTAGCAAAGATTAAACGAATTAACAAAAAAACATTTGAGATATTTAAAATACGAAAATATTAAACATTACAACGTATTATCGTCATTTAATTTCAAAATTAATTTTGAAGAGGTCGTGAAATTTATCATGTATTTAAAGAAAGCTTTAACTTCTAGATGCTTCTAAAAAATACATAATTCCTTGTCTATGTATATATATTAATGACTGGAATTGATAGGTCAGGGATGAATTTATTAATGCAGAAATTTTTCAACATCGTAACATACAACGTGCCATAGAAACTGACACGATATTATGTACATAATATCCACGCTTTGTATTAAGGCCTTTTATATTGTAATTTGCCGTTTGAGGTTAAATATTATACAGCTTAATTCGTACTGTAAATGGTTTGCTTCATGCTTTTGCTGTAAAATAAATGTTAATTGCTATCTTCTCCGGAAGTTAATACAGCACGTGTTGTCATTCGATATAAAGTAATTCGACGCTTGTGTTTCAGAGCGAAACTCTCGACCCGTTGCTGGCGGCGTGCGCGGAGAGCCCCGCGCGCGCCAACGGGCGCCGCCCCCCCGCCTCGCCGCTACACCCCGACGCCTGCGCAGAGATGCGGCGACAGATCGTCTATCTGCAGGTGTGCTTTTAGTTTTACTGTATTTTTCGTTCGTTAATAACTTTAATTAAAAAAAATACTTTACTAAAACTGAAACTTCCTCAGGTTGAACCATAATCAGAAAAAAATAAACATGTTGCATTAAATGTATGAAACTTATAGGAAGGCATTATAGTTCACCTTTCGTGTTTTACATTTTCGAATGAACAACGATTCTTACGTACCAAAAATTATATTACAGACAATTTAAATTTTAAATCAGTGCCATTTAAAATTTTAAATAAGTACGACATGCATTTAAAGAAAACACTTTTTACCGGATTGATACCAGGGATCCAATAATATCCAAATTAAAATCTCAAAACAAACAATACGTGAAAATGCAACAATGACGGTGTTAGCTATAGCTGTGATGCTTTTTTGACATTCAACACCTTTTGTCTTCAGTCACCGCGCCGTGACCACGCACGCTGTAAAGCACGCGAAACGTTGAAAAAAAATAATTATAAGTTTAATAATACGTAGCTTCGTATATAATGTTTTCTTCTAAAAAGGCTCAGTTCTTCTTGTCTGTTTTAAACTTAACGCTAATATTAGTTTTTACAAGATGCTTGAAATGCCATATGCTCCACATGACATGAAATGGGTCATAAGATAAGATATAAATTTGCTTCTATCAGCTGTGGATGGAGAAATAGCGCGCTTACATTGCACATAATTTGCAGAGTCAGTTAGAGGAGCGTGACCGCCTGGTGCGCGTGCTGCAGCAGCAGATGCTGCGGATGGCTGAGAGCCATGATGCACGTCCAGACGACACGTGCAATGTTGCTACGCAGACTGACAGGGTAAGGCAGGAAAATATAGAACGTTAGATAGAACACTAAAGTTACAAAAATATTCATTAATATATATCGATGTCATAAGTATTTAACAATAGAATTGATTGCCCCAACCTTTTAACTAAATTTAAATTCCGTGTACCTACCCTCTCGATACCGCATCATCCCACTTGTCCGTCCTTTCAGAAGGACATTTTGGTTACTTCGCACTTTAAAATCGATTTTCGTTAAATTTTTGAAGTTATACTTCTAACGCGTTAGGGAAAAATGAAGAGTAAATTTTAACGATGCGCGCACACCGTCACAAAAAAACCGACACCCTGAAAATTTCAGGGTGTAAACTAAAATGATCACCTAGAATGATAGCTAACCAGCTATAGTGATCATTTCAGTTTTTTCTATCGTTAGTGTTGAGATTTTTATCTTGTAACGCCAAAGAAGTATCACTTCTATCGCGTGTACATAAATACACGTATTTTTGTTTAATATGTTTTATCTCTTCGTGTATGTTATGGTTGCCTACAAGTGTTCCCTCGCAATATATTTATGAAAATATTATGTATATATACAAAAATAGTGATAAGTATACTAGAATAGAACATACGCACAATGTCAATACTCGGAACAAACGCAGGCTGCAATTTCCCCGTACTAGACTGTGTAAAGTTAGTAATTCTTTTTTGGGAAAAGGGATAGTATTCTTTAATAAACAAATCAAATCAAAATTTATTTATTCAGTTTAGATGCGACTTAACGCATGCTTATGAATGTCAAAAACGTTTACAAAATTCGCGAAAGAGCAAAACTACGCCATCCGTTCGCAAGACTACCAGGAGGTCTTGTTCTGAGAAGAACGGGCAAGAAACTCAGCAAGTTTTATCCTCCCTTTACATACAATAATTCAAAAGAAAATGTCATAAACCACAACGTCATTTAAGTTACATAAGTAAAAATAAAATAAAATCTGTTCTGTGATTTACCACATTCACCATTACATTACATTACATTACAATAAAATCCCAGAGGCTCTCTTATCTCTGCCTTTAGGCTACTTTTAATTAATATGCTATATTTGTTTTAAATATTGTAGAATTGTTTGATGATTTGCTTTTTTTTAAAAGAGTACCGAGAGTTTTTTACGCCGGCTTTTTCTCTCGGCCAACACCTTCTGTCTTCTTTGCCGATGAGTAGGGATGCCAACAGGCTCGAATATAATGACGTGGAATAAGTGATACTCTTATGATCCTATGTTCCAAAATAAACGTATTTTATTTTTTATTTTATCATGCAACATTGTGCCGAGCGTTAGCAAGATTTGTAAATAAAATTGAAATTTTTAATTTCAGTTGCGGCCGCCAATGAGTACAACGCTAACCAGTTCTGAAAATTCCGGATTAGTGAGGTAATTGTTTGCATTTAATAACATCACCTATATTCAACACTTATTTTCCCGATATCAAAGCAAAATCTTCAAATTCATTCACGATTTTTTTATCTTACAGCACTTATTTGTTTTAGGTTGATTACAACGTTACACTCATTAAAATCTCAATTGTATAGTTGTTTCTCATCCGTCTCTCTATTTATTCCGACCGTCCCATCTTTACACCTCTCGCCCTACACGGCGAATTTATATCAAACTACCAAAGCTACTTTATCGACGACTTATGAACTGGCCGGTGTCGGTAAATCCAAATGGATCGTAACATTTAGGGAATACATGAATAAAAAAATTATGTTCTCAAATATCTGCAGAATCACCCTGACCATGACGCCGTATTTTACTGGTGTCTTCATTTGATAATTTGCTATTCTATTAAATTACGTATAAATTTATTTATTTAAAGACTTTTTAGTTTAGCAAAAGTAAGATGCGACTGATTTAATCATTGATTTCACATTAAACGCTCAATTAGTTTCACAATCCATCTCGCCATCGACAATCACGTCAAGTCTTAGTTTAAATCTGTCATTTTTCTCACATGCTGCTTTAATCTCTTTGGGATGTATTCGAAATGATGTGTAACGACAGTTTCCACTTGGGCGGTGCGAGGGTTCGGCCGTCAGATCAGGTAGAATGGTTGGACTGCTTGCTTGCTGTGTGCCTGTTGTGCTCGATCAATGTTTTTTGCTTGTTGCATCTGTTTTACAGGAGCTCCGATAACTTTTACGATGTCGATTGTTGCAACAAAGTTTTTAAATAGGCCTTTTATATCCTCCACTCTTATTGTATCTGCTGCCTCTTTATAACTGGGAGAACAATACTGACCAAAACCAACTCAGACTGAAACTGTTGATTGTTTTATAAAGGATTTTACATAACAGTCCAGAGTACACAAGTGCCTTGATTTTAGCGTTTCATCTGTTATAATATTTGTATCGTACGTTTTGAGCAGTTTTTATTTTTGTATAATGCTTTTAGTTTATAGACTCGTTGCACAAGATAGTAAAGGTGTCTCAATCTATCAATTATTAGTTTCAATATCGTCTATATAAAAGTCAGTCTAGTTAGTAATACTCAAATTCTTGAAACAGATATGCTTTGTTGCTAAATGTTCTGTGACTAAATGCCTCCAATTCAAAAGACTGAATTTCTTTTTTGTGTTTGGGTTGAACTTTTTTGTCATTGACATTTAATTGTGACTTGATTATGAAACTGTTTTCTGTGTTACACGCTGCCTCGTCAGAATTTAAAGGTGAGGTTTGTTCAGTGTGCTTTTCATGTATTGTAGTGTTATTGTCAATGAATGAACCTTCCACTATGACGCCTAAAGGCTGTTTGATAATTTTTTTCACTGCTTATTTGTGCATTACATATTGTCTATGTTTCATCACAAATATATTAACTACAAATTCAAAGAAACTGTTATTGGCTCGTATGATGTCTTTTATAGATGTAAAATTTCTAAACAGATGAAGGTTGTCATTAACATTAATTTAATTGATTGCAGTTGGAATGAACAAGGGAACGGGAGGAAGCTGCCGTCTTATAGTGAAGCACAAAAGACAAAGAGACCTGTTACCAACGGGGTAGTGAAATGTCAGTGCGGTGCGAGAAAAGTGAACGGACTTGACGACACACAGACAGACAGACTTGACACGGTACACCTAAAACCTAACAGCCGCGTCGGTACCAAGTACCTCCAAGCCGTGACCAACACGGAGAACAGACGGTACATCAAAAGAGACTCATCTCTCAACGAAAAGTCCGACCGTAAAAACCTATACACGAACAGATCTAGGTCCATAGAAAATTTCCAAAATCAAAACTTTTCCACAGTTGAACTAAAACCGACGGTGATCGAAGAGACGGGTATCAAACATCATACGTCATATAGCGATCTCTATAACGGCAGAATTAGTAGTAGGGAAAGCGTTAACAGACACAGTCCAAGTCTCAACGGTCAGTCCACAGACACGGACTACAGCTCCGATGGTGGATACAAGTCTCTTCCTTCATCGATTAACTACGGTTCGCCTAAGAAAGTTAGCGGCATACCCCGGAGATCGCTCGAGCAAAAGTTTATATCGACAAAGCAGGTTAGAGCCAGCGCCGTTTGATTCGCTTCCGGTCTATTTTTTGCAGCTTTTTGTTTGACTGTTAAAATGGCCGTTGTCACTGTCAGTTTTGGCACATTGAAATTATAGATACGGTATTTTGACAATAAATGTGTTACTATCAATTTTAAATTTGAAACTATGAATTTCGTTTTGGTTAACTTTCTGGAAAAGTTTGAGCAGTGGCAACTCAGGGAATGCATATCAAGGATCGCTGTCACAATTAAGTGCTCATGCGCATTTACAATTCCTCGCGGCGCTAATATTAGTTACTTGGATGCCAAATACTTTAATCTGCTTATGCAATTATCGGGGTTATTTTAAAAATTTGTTTCTACAAATTCGTAAAACAAAAATATTAGTATTATTACAAAGTTTGGTTAAGTTGTGAAAATGATTGCTGTAATCTGTGACCGCATTTGACACGTCCTCTAATCAATAGATTTAATGACAGTTGACGTTATATTTCGTTGCGTTTATGATGTTTAAAAGTGATTAATCAACATTTAATAAATGCAGCTAAATTAACGATTCAATAGTTTATGTAAAAAAACATTTCAATTAAAATAACAGAACAATATTCGGATTTTTAAAATAACCCAAATGACATGAAATGCGTTGTTTCAAGCAATTTTATCATTGACACCTGTATATTATAGGATAGTACTGGAAACTATTTTTCGTAGTTATTAATTTATGCGATAGATATCATCTTAGATTTTCTATGATAGACAAAGTAGTAATAAAGCTATGTGATAAGAGTGGCTGTATTTTTCTGTATCCCTTGTATGAAGTTATTTTTAGTTATCAGGTATCAAAGGGGCTGAGTTTTGTTAAATCAATAACTGCATTATTTTTGTTTCAAATTCCCATAGACAAGACATTTAAATTCTTGTGCCTCTCTGATTTAAAAACTATTGTTATCTTGCCTTCACACAGACGCGAACATATTACATTATCTAACTTGACGTTTCGAGATTCTCAATTGTCACTGACAGATTGCCATATCAGGTGACAGGTTTGAAATGTCAAATGTCAAGTTAATGTTAGTTTGCGTTTCATTAAAGTTTAAAAGGCGATCTAGACTCGAAGTATGTATAATATCAATGAATTTGTTTTTTGTGAGTCACATGAGTATTTTACAATTATTTACATAACTAAGTCATATATTCTAATACATATGCTGTTTATGTATATATGTGTATTTATAAACATAAATATGTTCGATATATACAGATATTTGCGACACGATTGCCACATTATTAAGTTATGTATGGATGTATAAATTTACAAAATCGATGAACTAATTAGCCTTTGCCTCCGTGGTTTTTGTTTATAATTTCTAAATCCATCCTAAAACCTATTGATACCTAATGTATACCTATGTACAAGCTCCGTTTATTAATTGCTCTCAGAAATAGCTTTAGTGAAATTATATAACATTTAATTTAAATATCAAATTGTTTCAATAAATAACTTTAATTTTGTATGAATTTTTTTTTCACCTCACCAACCCTTTACTTGCATAGAAAGTGTTAAGGAATAAATACAGTCACGTCAATCAGCACTGTTCTTTTAAAAAAAACTCAAAATTAATGAGGAATATCCAAAATTAAAATAAATTTTAAAAGTTTGGTCCGTGTCAGTTTACCGTTAATTCTTACATTTTCTGTCTATGTAACGATAATTATTTTTTCAACGCAAGAAGCCACAGCTCTGGGGTCACCAGTATTATCTCCCAGGCACCAACTTAAATCTTCAATTAGCCCTTGTGTTGTTGAATGCTCTACTAACAACATAGAATTCGGAGCAGTCTCGTAAATTTGTGTCGTTTATTAGATAGACCTACATAGATACGACATAAACCCCGCCAGATTTTGAATCCATGGGAGATGAGATGAGATGATTATCGGGATGAAAAACCAACATGTAAACTTTTTGTATGATACACGAATAATACAACTGGACATCCGAAAATATTTTTTTTTAATTTGTAGTCCATTATGACAATACTTTGAAACTGAATATCCAATATCTGAATTAAAAAGCCACTATTATTAATATAATAACAATGGTCATATGACATCGATTGAAAGCAGACACGCCATAATTTTCACATGACTTTTGAAGCCCTACGCAATGTTGTGATTACCAATTTTTTTATTTATACACAACAAAACACTCATTTCAAACGTATTTTAATGCATGAAGTACGTCTTGCATGATAGAAACGTATATTTTATAAGAATATTTTAAATATATTTTAATTAATAAACATATATTACCAAAGAAAATTTAGACAACAACAAAACAAAAATCTGTAGAAAAAAAAAGTGTGAATAATAATATTCACAACATTAGAATGGCGGAGACGGCCAGTTCTTCTCGTCCGTTCTACGCCCTTTTAAGAGCTGGCAGTGAATATGAAATTGAAGTATTTCTTTATTGACATACAGTTACATAAAATAATAATTTATTTTGAATTTGAAGTGTAATATTAGCGTTAAAATTAACTTTACCCACAGGTATTTTAATCTCGATAATTAAATAAAACTTCAAAATAAATTGATCCTCCATGCTATAGCTGGTTGATTTCTGCCCCCACTTTCTATGGTAACATATCTGTCATGCACCGTTCTTGAACCTTGGACAAAGCTGTGATAAGCGTGTATACTATCACTTACTAATAACAGCTGTATTGCCACAGCCTGCTGTCATATAGTGGTGAAACTGTATTAGTACGTTTCTTTAGAGTTTAGATAATAATTTTTTTGTAAATAATTTATTATCTACAGATAACCTAATATTTCAAACTTAGTAAACACATAAACTGATATAAAAATGTAAATCAAAAACTAAATATATAATTTTTATAATAATATATAGTCTATTTTTTTATTCCTACAAATTAAGTATTTAGTGTATTGTTTTGTATTGTGTGCGGGCTACTCGATTGTGAGCTGCATGGATCTGTATGTGTTTGACACATCTTTACAAACACATATTGGTAAGTATCTGAATGTACACCTTGTAACTTTTGTGATTTTTGAAGAGAAAAATAAATAAAATACTATAAAGTGAAAAAGAAAAATATTATTAATAAATTTTTTTTTGTTAGAACTAGAAATTATGATCTTGTAAGGAATCGGCATTATGTGTTTACGTTAGGTATGTATGGTATTTATATCGTGTATTATCACAAAAAATATCCATATTTCTGATTGGAATAATATAATGAAGGCATAACAATCAATTTTATTTCATACAAAAAAATGTCCAATTTCCCCACTACAAATGCACACTGTGGCCGCAATATAGGATATGTGGGGTAATTCTTACCAGACACCAGTTTCACTCCACACTCGGTCTGCCTTACACAACTGCGCTTGCGTTCAATTCCGCTCCAAATACCCGCGATTTCTATTGTGAGCATTTGTGAGTACATTTTTTAATCAATTTGTTTACAAATAAAATGGTGAACGATCTTTAACCGGATGAACTTTTTAGACATAACATATTACTATTTTCTTTAATGAGGTTATCGTTAAAAGGGTACATATTAATTAGGAATTCGAACTATTTTGTGTTAAATTGTGTCAGTTATTAGACCTTTCGACGAGTGAAAATATGACAAAGAACTGAAGAACTCGAATATAATACATACTTTTAGTTCCGGTACATAAATTTAAACTAATAGGTTGGTATTGTTCTACTGTGACTTTTATCGTGCAGTATTTACTTTTTAATACAAATTATATACCATTAAATTCATTTGTACATTTAAATTTTACAGAACCATTGGCATAAGTATTTTCCCGCGATTTTGAAAAGCAACCTTTTGCAGGTATTCTACGTATTTTAAGTCCAATTTAACACATTTATAAAGGCATTTCTAATTCCTGGCAGTGACATACATTTTAGCATGATTGGTTGAATTTTTTGCTAGATAAAATTAACTTTTTTTTTTATAGAACGGGGCAAACGGACAGGAGGCTCACCTGATGTTAAGTGATACCGCCGCCCATGGACACTCTCGATGCTAGAGGGCTCGCGAGTGCGTTGATTATTATAACTTAATGAAAATTTTCTTTAATCGTCCTTAACCCATATCAATAATCAGTATATGAAATGTAGTATTTATAGTTTTGTATGACGTATTGATTCCACTATTAGTTACGGTATTAGAGGTCGGCATTTGGCCTTTTTATCATCATTGACGATACGATGTAATCAATATTAAATAGGACATGATAACTGTGCATAGATTTAACTTTGACTGAACAGTGTTAGTCAAAAACATTCGAGAAATTCATACAAATTTTAAATTATTAATATGTTTAATTAGTGGTTTCTTAGACATTTTTTTTGTGTTGGAAATACCGTTTATTTAGGAAATTCATGGCAGTTCCTATAATTTAAGAAATATTTGTAAATATTTTAACTATTAATTGTGTTTTGTATGTAAATGTTACCGTACTAAAGTGATCTGCAATGGTAGATAATTTTTGAAGTGAAACATTTTTAGGCGCTGAGGATAGTTTTTGTAACTCCGTTTTTGCCGAAGCATATCTTCTTCCGTTTTTGGCGAAGAATAGGGAGACAGCGATTGAGACAAATTGAGTGAGAAAAGCAGTTCAAAAAAAATACACGCTATTGGTTGATGTATTCGTTTAGTACTTACACATTAGAACATCAGATGGCAATTACCGAATTGAGATCTGACAGCGCATATCGTCTTGTGCAGTAAACACAGATTTTTTATTTATTTATACTATTATCATTACCACGTATACAGTGTGTAAAGAGAGTCAAGGCAGTTTTTGCCGCGCACCACCACTTTGTGGAACCAGCTGCTGATTTATTAAGAAATATTTAAAATCTCTTCTCGTATCGATTACTTTTGTTATGTAAAGATAAATCTAAGTTCAATAAACTTTCCAATCGAATATTTATTAATCAGAATATTGATAAAAATCGTATGCAAATTTCTAATAAATTATAAACACGAGTAAATGATAAATAATTGAATAGAGATTTTGTGAAAGTCGCCGAGATTTGCAAGTCCAAGAGTTGGTATACAATGTATCTAGTATATCTATCAGCGTATTTATATGGCGCAGTGACCCATAATAAGGCTCGGCTTCCGATAGAAGAAAATAACCTTGATCTTTGCTTGATCTTGAGCGCTGATGCTTGCCAAGCTTGGATCTTTCCAGCAGTATCTGCAGATTATGTCCTACAAATATTTTGTTGAAACTTTCTACTATTTTTAAAAACCAAAAGCAAAGTGATTTTATCTCACCGGGGACTATTATAAATAGTTTAGAAAATGGACTTTCATAACAATCATCTGTATTTACAGCATACAGGCGAAAAATAACATGAGGAGGGAACCGCAGAGCTTACGATCTAGGTTGAGGGAGGAATTTTACACATACTGTGCCTTCTGGATAGCCGTGTCTGCTTTACCAGCTCTGGCCCTGTCTTATGTCGGTAAGCCTAGTTAGTCGTTAGCCATAGATTTTTTTCAAGACACTTTTACGTCTGTTTCAATAATTAGGCGAGTAAGAGAATAAAGTTTCAATTATTTGGAGTAATTCTTTTATGAACTTATATTACTTTTATAACTTGCTATAGTCAAAGTAAAAATCATTTATTCATGTGGGTAACACAATGTACACGTATGAACGTCAATAAGAAAAGAAATATACATTGCTTCTATTTTTACATTTACTGCCAGTTCTCAAATCATGGGCGTAGAACGGTAGAGAAGAACTGGCATAAACTCTCCGCCACTCTTTTTAATCGCCAAGTTTTTTCTTTTACACCAAGTTCCACATCACATCTTAAGTAATATAATTAAAATAAAATAAAAACAAAGATATTTTGTCCTGTATTGGTTTGTTTTAAAACTTGTGAATTTTTAAAAAGTGAATTTTATTAATGATCATTATTTTAATCGTTTTTTATGCGCCATGTTGTCAATTTTATTATTATTTTCTACAAAGTATACAATTAATATGTTATATTAAAATGTAGTTTTTATAACCTAACCAAAACTTTGAAGCATGATAAATTCAGGAATAATGATGTGGATTGGTCATCAGCTATCTGTGGCTTACAACAAAAGTAAAATTTAATATTCTATACATTGAGCTAAAATTATTTAAATTATAATCCTCCATTATTTTCGTAAGTAACACGAAAGTGAAAAAACAGTTTTCTAGTAAGTAAGTAATTAAAAATTATTAAATGTTGATATCTTTCGATTAAGGTCGATGATCTGATACAAATGCCTATATTGTGTAAAAATGTACTAATTTTGTATCATAATTATGATAATAATTGTTGCTTTCGCAATATAAAAGGAATTTTCCAATATTATTACTAAGAGCCGGAAAATGGTCCCAATATCAATCTGAGTACAATATGCTGGTGGATAAAAAAGGCCGGCAACGCAGTCGTCATCAGGCAATTTTTGGGCTGCAGTATCATGAGTCATTGCGCTAGATCTCAACTCTGATTCCTTAGCCTTTGCTCCTAATCTATAAGAATATTTTTATAACCACAACCTTTAAAATTATTTTATACATTTTGTGTTAGCGTATAGTAAATACATTTCATTGACTTAACACATAACATTGGATACAAAGTAATAGCCGCAAACCAAAACATTATATGGCTAATTTTGATTAATCAAATATGAATGTTTGAAAATAAATGTTTATTATTAATTTTTTATAAAAAATATTTTTCGAATCCGATTGGTCGGCGTACAGCGTTTCGAGTTTTCGAGTGCCGAATACTCGAATCCGAGTGGGCTGCACCGCTGCTATGGACTCGCTCCACGCGGATCCGAGAGAAGAGCACATAATGTGTCAATTACAACGAGTAATAAAAACACGCTTATCTATTCCAGCTGTAAGAATAAGCAACCATTTATGGCTCAAACTACTGTCGAGCCGGTATCCGAGTGTGGAGTTCATAAGAAATGCTACAATTCGTTCCTTACTGGACACAAACAGGAATCAGGGAATCATTAATGTTTTGTTATGTATAAAAGGTATGTACTAATAATACATGCATCTGTAAACCAATTTTAATAAAACGATTGAATACTAAACTACTATATTTGAAGAGGTCGACCTTCATTTCTCGAAACAGATTTTTTTTTAACTTCCTTGCTGAACTGCGACGCCAAAGTAATTGTAGCAAATTTGGGAGTTTTAAACTTTTGTATAGCTCCTGAAGCATCATATGTACACAAAATTATAGTCGCATTAAAACTTTTAGTTTAAAAGGCCAGCAACGCACTCGTTATCCCTCAGTATTTGAGTGTTACTTAGCATGAGGTGAGCCTCTTGCCCCCTATTCCATAAAAACAGATGGACTGGATACTCTTTCTGACCATAGTGAACTTTTGTACAGCTCCTGAAGCATCATATGTACACAAAATTATAGTTGCATTAAAACTTTTAGTTTAAAAGGCCAGCAACGCACTCGTGATCCCTCAGTATTTGAGTGTTACTTAGCATCAGGTGAGCCTCTTGCCCCCTATTCTATAAAAACAGATGGACTGGATACTCTTTCTGACCATAGTGAACTTTTGTACAGCTCCTGAAGCATCATATGTACACAAAATTATAGTTGCATTGAAACTTTTAGTTTAAAAGGCCAGCAACGCACTCGTGATCCCTCAGTATTTGAGTGTTACTTAGCATCAGGTGAGCCTACTGCCCCCTGTTCTATAAAAACAGGCCTGGATACTCTTTCTGACCATAGTTAACGAATGTAAAAAAGGCAATAATATTATAAGATTGACATAAAGATGTTTTTTACAGGCACACTAAATGCAGAGGATATCAAACGTGAACTGACACAACTTGTAATTGATCGAAGAGATCATAATGGAGAGCTAGCGTTCCCAAGATTAAGACAGCTTCTTGTGTCGTACTGGGGGAATTACGCCTGGGATGGAAACGTTCCATTTAGACCAGAAAATCATGTTTTTGTTGCCAACGCTGTTTATAGAGGACGCCCAGTCAGTGACGCAAATATACAAGTAAGAATACTTACGCTCAAACTCAATAACCTCTCTCAATCCAATTTTTACCATCTGAGTTAGACATTTTAATCCAAATATTGGTAAAAGTGTGCCAATAGCCATCTGTCGATACAAGCTATCCATGGTAGGTCGGATCGGTGTATATGTTTAAACGAGCATTATGTATTTATATATGTAATTGGATTCTCGGAATCGGCTCCAACGATTTTAATGAAATTTAGTATACGGGGGGTTTCGGGGGCGATAAATCGATCTAGCTAGGAATCATTTCATGTTATTCGTGTTCTATCACACTCATGATTTTTTCTTTAAATTAATAACTTAAAAAAAAACAGTTCTATTTTTTATTATTATTCTGTCGGTAACATCGAAAAATATTATTCATATTTCATCATTTTATTAGTATGTAATTCGTACTTAAATATAATTTACAAAAAACACGATTTATAAAAAAAAAATACCGGTCATCCAGGTACTTAAAATAAAAAAATACTAGAAATTAACTAACTACTATGGGCACTAAAAAATAATAGGACTTTTGCCAGTTCCCTCAACGGACAATGAAAAAGTTCCGTTAACGTATGTATTTCGTGAATTCAGAAGTTCATTTAGAACTTACCTAATATATTATGTGTACATAAATCGTAGTGTATTTTGCAATCGAAACAAATCCGATTTATTTAGGAGACATGATTGTTTTATTGACGTATATAGATTTTATGAATGTTTCTGTGTAATGCAAGAGAAGCCAAACAAGTGCGTTGTCGGCCGCTAGTCTTCCATTTTCAAAAACTAGACTTACTACTACTTTTTTTACACCGCAGTTTGAAAAGTTCAGCATATTCGGCATTATTATTATTCAGATACCTTTCGAACTTTGAACATGCTCCACTAGCCAATTTAGGCCAAAATAGCTACAAAATGAAATGTTTCAGGATTACATAAGCGACGTGATATCAAAATACTTTCCCAGTGATCACCCTCCATGGCAGTATATAATCATCCCGTGCGTGTCCACCGAAACAAAGTATTACATACTAATACGAGTTCATCACTTACTTCTCAGCGGGAAGAAGTCTCTAAACATCGGCGACTTTCTTCTCATGGAACAGTTCCCACATCGCTGTCTTGATAGAATTGAATTATGCCATAACAGTCCACTATCAAAATTATTCCCCACACCATCAGCCCTTCCAGAGTTGTGGTCCAAGATTAACGAAAGCTTATCAAATATTTGGAACGAATTCATATGTGAATATGACCCTGTTGAAAGTCCAAGGGCACTTAAAACGCTTCCTGGAGCATTCCATGTAGCTGGATTAGTATTCATATCAACAGCGAGTGCGTTAAGAGAATTTTCAAAGAAGAGGATGCAAGACCGAGAAACGCCTGCAGCAATGACAGCGGCAAAATTTATTTTAGCCATACAAAGAGAATGTAAGAGGCGGAACTTAAACGTACCAAAGGTATGTAAAATGTATGAATATTATCTAATTGTATTTTTAGAAACATCTTCGTTCCAGTCATTAATATAAGGCACGTAGCTACCTGTAGCTAAGAAGACCAAGAGGGAAGCGCGTCTTAGGAATATTTATATAGTTTATCATTTCAGATTTTAATTTCTCCTCTAGTAACCGTGGATCCACGAAAATGGCCCCGGAGGATGTTTGAAACTGCGTTTACGACGGCAAAAACTATGCTAACACTACCCTTCAAAATACGAGACGAAATAACCGCTATTAATGAATTAAGAACGATTGGCTTAGTTCGGCAAACTGACACGTTTACTTGGAAGTATGGGGATATCGCTCAATTGCTTGTGAAAGCCACTGGCGAGACATTAAGAGGTATGAAGGAAGCCTACCGAGCACCTTGGAAATTGTGGACTGATACTATTGGTGCTGATGATGGGAAGCGACATCTCTTGCAAACTATTTCTTTGTGTGGGAGGAAGGTAATTTGCTACTTATTGAAGCCGCACTAATGGGAAATAGAAAGTTTTTAAATGCTTTTACTGTTGTAGGAATTACTTTACAGATTACATTTTTTTTTAAATTCCAGGTGGCATCATTTTCTCGCCCTATACCACGTGTTGACATTGACAGGGCTGCCCGTGCTTTGGGCGTGTCTTCCACCGACATCGCACTGTTTGCTGCCACAGAATCTTTGCGTGCTTTCTTTGAAAACGCTCAAAGTGAAACACCTGATTCGATATTAGTCTCGGCTAGAGCAGCCTGCGAGGACTTTCTCTACACTTTTGCTGAAGGCAATGGCAAGAATTATAAGAAATCGCAAACTGGAGGTATGACAAAAAACGTTGACCTCGTAAATTTTATAACGAATTCTGAATTGCGAGTAGAAAAGAAGTAGTGTTTAAAACGTTTACAATTATTTCACAATTATAATAAAACATGTTAATAACTAAATAATACGAGTTTATCTATAAGAAGGGTAGCTGTCATGAAACCATCTCGTTATTCGATGAATATGATATGTCACTAGTCTTGCATGTCTTACGATTAATTAAATTGACTAACATGAAAAAACGATTCCAGGAATGGTGTGTCTATCTATTCCCGTTGGTGCTACACCGCGTCGTATAGCTTCCGTCGTCGATGAAGCCTGCAGTCGCCAAGTTGCCTTGGCAGGGGCCTGGGCAGCCCAGGCCAGATGTGGAGCCCTAACCAGATCGGTGCCTTCGCCCTTCGCAAGACTGACACTTAATGCACTATCCAGACGATACGCTGTTTCATATGCGGAAATAAATGCACCAACTGATGCTCAACGAAGAAAAACATTGTGGGGACAGGAGGTTGATGGCGTCGTGTATTGGAGGCCACCGCAGGCTAACATAAGTAAGTTATATTCCTTACGTTTATTTGAAAAGAAACTGGTACTTTCAGATGTTTTATTATAAAAAACCGCACAATCAAAAAAAAAAAGAAAGCATTACACTGCAGCGATCTATAACGTCTAGGAATGTGATGAAATAGTTTGATACCCATGGCGTAATTTTTTTTTAATATATCATGGTGCAACATGCAGACATCCACAGTTGTGTTGGATCCCTCGATAAATACAGCCACGTTTCTTTAAGTTTCATATTTCCTCCTTAATGGACTGGTTTCAGGTTTATCCCTAACCGTGATTCAGTACGCAGATACCGTCCGACTTACTGTTATGGCTGATGCGAGACTAACGCCCTTACACACAGTACCTTCCACAAGATGGCCGACAGCTATCGAGCAATTAGTCAACAGGATTGACCAACAAATCGCCAGGATTACCGGACGTCCGATAGAAATTCCATTAACTCAGAGAGTAACAGATATTCTAGAAACTGTCCGGGAACCAGTGAGTGAAGACGATTCAGAAACATCAAGACAGGCAGAGACAATCCAAACTCTACCACAAATTACGGAGCCAGAAAATACAGAAAGAGACGAGTCGCAGATAATAGATACTAGTCAAGTGTTAATTCCGCCTACAATAAGTAACCCAAGACGACATAGTTTTACAAATAAATAGTGAGGCTAAAAGCAGCTTTAATATGGTTTGGTGATGAAATTCCAAGAGAGCTCGAAATATTGTGTTTTTGTGAAATATTATTTAAAGGAGCAGTACTGAGAAATTTACTAATTAAGACTTAAATAAAATAAAAATATACAAATAAACATATTTTTAACGTTTGCTATTTTTTGACTGCCATAATTTTCCCAGAGTTTATTTAATAAAGAAAAATCACTTAACATTGCAAGATTAAAAACATAACATTTCAACTAAATATATTTTTTTAAACTAGTCTTCCTGCTCTTTTTTTCTTGGTTCATCTTAGATGTAATTCATATCTATACCCATTTTGGCTGTTCTACAATGTGCTAATAATCTTTCTTCTGTCTCTATTTCGTTATCGTGATATTCATGATCAAGGGATCTCAATAATGAAAGTACGGAGTTAATCGTCTCATCTATACCTGAGTTAATTGTCTCATTTTCTTAGTTATACTGAGGCAGTCACAGAGTACACTTTGATACAGCATGTGTCGTAGCCACCACTCCGCCTAGTCACTTGGAAGCGTTGGCTTTGGGAGACATTGTTTAGAGAAGGGCTGAAGCCAGGAGTGCTGGTTTTGACCCACCTCTGGAGGTAGTCTAGGTCTGGAAGGTGGAGTATCACCGCTTAATTTTGCAAAAATTAGGGAATGCGTTAGGAGAAGTTCAGTTTGGTAAAAAAACAATGCTGATAGTATTATTGGTATTCTGTAGCTTCCACTAATTATTCAGGGAGTGATGACGGTCCAAGGAATGTCTTCAAGACTTTTTGTGAGGCCGTCATGACTCAGAAAGAATGCGGAGCGTCAGCGTGAAAATGATTCAGATGCTCCGCCGCAAAGGAAAAGACGACCGGGGCAGCGACGACGTGCTTTCGCACGTCTTGTCTAAGATAAAGTTTTGTTTTTTTTCTAATTTGGCTGGTTTTACAGATTTGGCCATTTCAGTCTTTGATTTTACGACGTTTCTCATTTCCTGTAGTTCTTTTGCTACTACCCAGCCTCTGTTGCACTTCGAATTCGCTTCTCGTGGCTTTATTACATGTTTACACTACATGTTGTTTTATTACATGTATGAATGTATACATGAACATCGAAAAAAACTTGTCTTCGCAAACATTTATATATGTTTTGGAAATATTTTATATAAGTTTGACCTTTGACTGCTGGGCCTGTAGTTATCAGCTTAATAATACCTAATGTCTATTGTTTTGGTATTTGTTCCGCTTCTATAATCTCGTTATATATTTCTGTTGTTATTGGTAATATTTTTGGCAGAGTTCCCTTAGTTATTTAGGTAATTATGTTATCTTCCCTGGTGCTTTAGAGTCATTTAGGGTTGTAATAGCTGTCTTCGCTTCACTTTGAAGAATATATAATGTGACTAATAAAGTAAAAACTTTATAATTTTTATATTTCGGATAATGAAGAGTTTTCTTTTGGGGTAACTTTGAGTTTATAAAATGTGATTTTGAACATATAATTATTATTTTATTTATTATTGCCTTACTATAACCATTTTAATATCTAGCGACATCTCGCGTTCTAGAAATTTGATTTAAATTGTCGGTGTGTAGATAAAAGAAAACTGCAGTTTCTAAATATTTATTTTATTTTATACCAGTTAATAACATTTTTATACCTTTTTTTTAAATAATATATACAAGTGATAGTACCAAAAATAATTACGAATATATCCAAAATTATGGATGACGTATATTTCTGTCATATCCGAAAATTAGTTCAATAAATTATTAGGAATTAACGTTTTAATCAGACTTATACTGAACCCGTGTACCGTCACCCGTTCTTTGAGCCCTGCCCTCTATTACAGATTCAGACGCAGTTTTTAGATCGTATGCCCATCCAATCTTAGCAAACAATTCGATAAACCAAGTACTCGGATTAAAAAACAAAGTACCCAATTCTGCAGATCTATAATCCCAGGGGAATGCATGATGAAAGTTGTGGAATCCTTCCCCCATGACGAAAAAGTTAACTGATCTATTATTGGTGGGTAGTATGTGCTTGTCATATGGCCTAGTTCCTACGAAATGTGCATAACTATTAACCAGAAATGTTTGGTGGAGAGATGCAACGTATCTAAGGAAACTGAGATGCCACGCCATGTTTAGTCCCTCGTTCCAGAAGTAGACGGGTATCAAAGTTGGTATTATAAAACATATACTACCAATGAACGGTACGGCCCACCTGAAAATAATTATACAATTATTTTTATACAAGCGATCAAGTACTGTATTTTTGTTTTGTCATAATTATACAATTATTTTTAGACAAGCGATCAGGCAAAGATAGAAGATATCAAGTTGAACCAAACATATCGTATCACTTTTAGAAAAAAAAATAAAAAAGGATGTTGTGATGAGTGAAATGAGAATTTGGTATCCTTATTAGCTGCTATGCTGCTACTTAATATTATGCGCATAATATTTCAAAAGTATAACAGAACTGATGTCTTACTTGTGTTGAAACCTCAAAACCGGATTTGCTTTGACGTCCCTTATGTCTATAAACTTTCCGCGTCTTTTTACTTCCGGGTGCTTCTTGACGAGCAACCATCCTATGTGTGAAAAGAAAAGCCCTCTAGCGGCATTTTGTGGATCTGCATCTGTATCGGTATACCTGTCAAAAGACGAATTGATAATACTTAGGGTAAAATTCAGACTAACCGCAAAGTATTTAACGTTCATAAGGTCCGGTTGTCAGTGCTGTCTCGACACTTAAAACATAGAATGCTTAATCAATGTAAACAAAGTAATAGTCGGAAACCAAAACTTGTCATGGCGAATTTTGATTGAGTAATTATGAGTGTTTGAAAATATGTATATTATTTTTATTAATAAAATACATTTTCGGATCCGAGTGGTCGGCATACAGTACATTGGGTGGCAATGGTTTAAAAAAATGAACAAGCTGCACAGATCCGAGTGGGCGGCGCCGCACCGCCCCGCTCCACTCGGATCCGAGCAAAGAGCACTTAATGTGTTAATCTTGGTCTGAATATTTTAGAAACAAGTTTAACAAACATATTGTTTGGCAGCAAGAAATCTATATGATCTTGCTTTCTGCTAGTCGTTTATGTGTATTAAGTATTAATATAACTTACTTGTGATGTAATCGGTGATCTCTGACCCAATTTAAAGCACTATACTGGAATAAAGAAGACAGAAATATCATAAAAAATTCCAGGGGAAGTTTGACCTTAAATGCATTGTGGGACCAGAAACGATGAAGCCCGCAGTATACACCAATGGATGATAAAAAAAATACAACGCAGTCTGTAAAAAAAATATAATATGTCCTAAAATGCTTCATGAAATACGGAGTTACCTAATATTGTTTAAAAAAAGTACCTAATATTTATTATTTTGAGTAACAATCCAAGTTCGACGTTTAAATTTAGTTCTTTTGATTATATTCATTGCGTTCAATGAAATAAACTTTGAAATAAAGCATTTGATTCTTAAAATTATTACTATGGGAGTTAGGTAGTGAGCGAAGGCGAAAGGGTTTTTAAAAAACAAGTTGTAGGTGTTTTCTGCTTGAAGAGCAAAGCAAGACTGATCTTTATTTATTATTTAAACTTACATCAAGACTTATCTTCTATACTTAACTAAACAAAGGGTTCTATCTTAATCATAATGGCTTCCTGACAAATACCAGGAAGTCATGTGTACAGTAACCTTATTGCCTAATTATTCTAAGTAACAAGTGGTCCTTATGTAGTGACTTTGTTATGAGGACATAACTCCTCCCCCCTTAAGATGGAGGCGTAATGATGGCTGCGACCGAAGCTGGACTTCTTCAGGTTCAGGTTGGTGTTGAGCCGCGATTTTCGCCGATCTAGGTTTCCACCAGAACTTGTAAACTGCTATTCCAATTCCAGTGAGGAATACTTAGGCATACATCGTTATAGATGGCCAGCTAGGTATTGTAGGTATGGTTATTATGTCTTCTTCCGGGGTGTTGATTTCTTCCGAATTTTTTATAGCATCCTTTAGGTTGTCTAGCTTTATGTTATCTAGTTTTAATTTAATTGGTGCCACGTATGGTGTTTGGTATGCTCGGGGTAATGGTATGATTTCTCTAAGGTTGATGTATCTCTGATGAGTTGCTAAGATTCTGTCTTGAATCTGAATTTTGCAGTTACTGTCGGTTGTTATTAGGAAAACACCTTTATTTCGTTGGTATTGAATATCCTTGTTGCAGATGGTTTTTATAACTTCTTCTTGTTTCATTATTACTATCCAGCTGTTATCTTTAATTTGTTGAATATTTTCATAACTTGCTGTTGCATAAGTGCAGTTATGCGGTTCCTGATGTTGTATTAGTTGAGCGATGCAATCGTTAGAGTGTAATAAGGTTTCCCATTCAAGATGCTTGCAGATTACTTCGTTTTCTGTTATTCTGCTACAGGGTTCGTGGGGGTAAGCAAACTCGTTATTTCCCAAGATAAGGTAAGGGTTTTTGGGTATGAGGATAGTGTTGTTATTATTAGGGATAGAATATAGGTGTAGGAGGTTTTATGACTGTTCCGCTACTATAGGTATGTCCAGAATAAAGTTCAGTGTTTCGTTAGTGCTATATGCTTTTACTTTGATGGCTTTTTCCCACAAATGAATATTGTTAATATTTGGGGCGAACGCTAAATTATCGTTTATTTCATTTTGTATTTGATTGAGTTCTTCGATTAAATACGAAACATCGATTATACTAGGGTGCATTTTTTCTAGGTGCGAGAATGTTATGGCATTTTCTAGGGTTTCTAGTCTATCGTAAAGTTGCTGAAGTGAGCTTTCAATTTGATTGAATATAGTTACTGTTAAGAAATTGGTTTCGAATTCCGTCCTTTGTGCAGAGTATCTATCTATTGACCTGTAGATTTTCTTTTGATTACTTTTAATTATGTTTAGATTATTTTCGTAATCTTTCATGAAATTTTGCATTATATTTATGCTCTTGCGCTGATTTATTTTATTATTATTTAGTGACGATTTTATTAGTCTTATTTCGTTATCGAGTTTGATAGCATCTTCTTGGTCAAGGTTTCCTGTGATAGATTTTATAACTGAACCTAAGCCGTTTATTAAGCCACGTCTCTGGCGATAACTTGACTTGAAACCTAAGGTATTAAATCCTAAATAATGTAACTTATTTTCTATGTTGTCTATAAGGTAATCTATTTGTTTAAAAGTATTGTTTAAGTCTACTGAACTATTTTGTTTCAACTTTAGTGTATAATAATTGCTACATATCTCTACGTATATATCTCTAATTTTTGTTGTGTTATAAATGACTGCTAAGTGATAGGTGTCGATCTGATATTGAGCTTTTGCTTCTGTTAATACCAGAATACCATTATGGTTATCTATTGGCTGTATGGTTGCTGTTGTTGTGGCGAGCTGGAGTACTGCGAGGCAGGCGATGGCGTTCCTGAAACATTTTCCGGGCGCCTTAATAAGCGGAAGTGGACTCTAATTGATTTAGCGTTTACATGTTTTCCTATGATTTCCGCGATTTGCTCTGGGTGTATACGTACAATCGTATAGGGTCCTAAGTACTTTGGTTCGAGCTTGTTGTTTCTAGCCGTTTTTGCTACTTGTTTATAAACTATGTCGCCTACTTTAAATTGTGCTGTTTCTTTATTTTTGTTGATTTTTTCTATTACTTGTTGTTTTTTGGTTAATAACTTGTTGCGTATTTTCCATGATTTGTTTATGTTTGGTGACATATTCTTGGTAGAATTCTTTGGGGCAGTGAAGTTCTAATGGATTTCTACTGTCTGTGTGTCCGTATAGTAGTTCAAAGGGCGTAAACCCTGTGGCTGAATGAATCGTGTTGTTATAGGCTATTATCGCGTATTTCATTAAATTAGTAGATTCATCTTTCTGTTTATAGACTATCTATATATATATATATATCTATATATCTGTAGACTATAGATTCATCTTTGTCTGTTAAACGTTGTATTCTAATGATTTCTGCTAGTGTGGAGTGTAACCTTTCTATAGGCGAATTAGAATTGGGGTTGTATGGTGTGGTAAAATGTATATGTATATTGTGTATTGCACATATGTCTGTTACTATTTAATTGTCAAATTTCGAATCGGAATCTGTTGTAATCTTTTTGGCTACTCCTATTACTGAGAATAAACTCAATAGGGCCTCAGCTATATGAATGCTGGTTGAAGCGGTTAGAGGTATTGCTTGGGCGTATTTTGTGAAGTTATCTTTGATAGTTAAAAGCGCATGCCCCTCTCGGCAGCATCCGCATCTAGCACACTTTGATTTTTTTTCAAACAAATTTGAGTATAATATACCACATTAATCGATCTCAAAATTGTATTCACGATACTAGCCGAAGCGAGGTCGCAGGGCTTCTGCGTGTGGTGTGGTGTGTGAGGCGCGTGTGCGGGGCGGGCGCAGAGTAGGCGCGAGAAGGGCGCGTGACGTGAATAAATACTGGTGGACTTGAATAAATGAAATTTTGCGAACTATTGATGTATATTATACTCAAATTTGTTTGAAAAAAATTCAAAGCGTGCTAGACGCGTGTGCAGACGAGCGGGGCGTGCCCTTAGCGGGCGCGTGTCGTCTGAACATGGCCCCATAAGTTGTCCAAATGATTGCTTAGTTTCGTAAATGTATGTCGTAAAAGTCAAAGGAAACAAAATAATATGCAATAGACAGACAGTAATTCGTTCTTACCTGCGAATATTAAAATCAACATAATTTTAGAAATCACGTGTTATTTGATTTTCATGGTCGCATTTGCGTAAATTGTTGAAGATTTAATTGTAAAATCTAGTTAGGTAGCTAGGAAAACTTAATTTGAATAAAATCATCATCAGATTCAGATTCTAAATTTTACTAAAATTAAGACTGCGCCAAAAAGAGCCAATTTGAGGAGGCCTATACTACACAAGAGGTCCTTAAAAAATATAAACATTTCATTTTAGTGTGTGTTTATTTTGTAAATTAGTTTTCTAAGTGTCTGTTTCACAATGTCCGGATAAGTTCCAAATAAGCTCTTTATTACTTATTTGTAAGATAAACAGTATTTTTTGCATTTCACGACTGTCAGATAGCGGTATTTGTCATGAAATGCGAAGTATCTTATTCGGAACATTTATCTTTCGAATAATTTATGTGATGCATAGCTATTTTAGTAGTTTCCATCTAGTTTCCATACATTGTGAAACAGGCCCTTAGTATAAATCAGGTTTGATTATTTTTATTATAATGTTTTTGACAAGTCAATAATATTATTTTTATTACGGTTTCAATAGTGATATCAAATTATCACTTTATGGTGTCAGAAGTAGGTACATTAAAGAAAACTGCAGTGTTAACTATATTTTGTATACTTTAATACGTTACTAATGCAAATCAGTTATTATAGAAAATAACACAATCACAATAAGGTACATAATCTTAAAGATTCTTTTTTAAATTTACAGATATGTATGTTGATACAAAAAAACTTACCGAACCACATAAATTTTTCACATGCGTAAATTAGATCAATAAATGATTAGGAATTAACGTTTAAATCAGACTTATTTTGAACCCGGGTACCATCACCCGTTCTTTGAGCCCTGCCCTCTATTACAGATTCAGACGCAGTTTTTAGATCGTATGCCCATCCAATTTTAGCAAATAATTCGATAAACCAAGCAGTCGGATTAAAAAACAAAGTCCCTAATTCTGCAGATCTATAATCCCATGGAAATGCATGATGAAAGTTATGGAATCCTTCCCCCATTATTATATAATTGAGTGATCTGTTATCAGTGGGTAGTATGCGCTTGTCATATGGCCTAGTTCCTACGAAATGTGCATAACTATTACCTAGAAGTGTTTGGTGGAGCGATACAACGTATCTGAGAATACTCAGATGCCACGCCACGTTAAGTCCCTCGTTCCAGAAGTAGACGGGTATCAAAGTTGGTATTATAAAACATATACTACCAATGAAAGGTACGGCCCACCTGAAAATAATATTTTTTTTTATTCCACTACATTTTTCTATCTTAACAGTTACTACTAATTCGATAGAATTTCAAAATAATTCCCACACCAATTATCCTACATAAAAACATTAAAATTATCCGGTTTACATAACAACTTATATTCACATTCTGGTACCCCAATAATGAATGATGCGTAATCCTTTTTTTTTATGATTAATTTTTTCGACTCTTATAGACACCTAACGTACTGTATATTTTTGATTAATTAAAACAATATATATTTGAAATGCATGGTCATTGGTCGGTAGAACTGCGGTGTTTATTAAAAAACCCTGCAAACGACCGCAGTATGGTCTAACACCATCGTAACGATGATTTTTATATTAAGAGCTTCAAAAGTGGCGAGAAAAAAGTGTGCTGTATCTGCCTCTTTGACTGTTTTATGATGCTTATAAAAACACGAATGTGGCACATATCCAGACCAACAATATTGCATTTGAATTTTTTGAACGTTATTACTTAAGTTTTTAACATGTTGATGTTTTTTATTAATTTTTAATTAATTTAGCAGTATTTAGACAAAATACTCGCTGTTCATCAGATTCGCAACTTCATCGAATTGTAACGGTTAAAGCCTTCTCATTCTTAATTCTAGATTCTAATAAATTAAAGCTTGGAGCAGATACATTTGTTGAGCTTTTTTTATTGATTGATTATGATTGTAATTTACCCATGTAATTTAAGAACGCAGCAACCTTTATTCATCGGGAGGGTATGTCGTATTCATCAGAACTTTTTTCATGTCACGAGAAATTCATATAATATAATATTTTTAAAATTATAATCATGTCTTACTTCTTTTGAAACCTCAAAACTGGATTTGCGTTGACATCTCTCATATCAGTAAACATTCCGCGTCTTTTTACTTCCGGATGCCTCTTGACGAGTAACCACCCTAAGTGTGAAAAGAAAAGCCCTCTAGCGGCATTGTGTGGATCTGCATCTGTATCGGTATATCTGCCAAAATACCACTTGATAAAACTTAATAAAATTCAGACTTAGCGCAAAGTATACGTTATTAACGAACGGGAGAAAGTGACGTCACGACGCGACGCCTAATCTTGCCCTGAATATTTTACAAATAAGTTTAACAAATACATTGTTTGGCAGCAAAAAATCTGAGCGATTTTGTTTTCTGCCTGTAGTGTATTTACATCAACTAATAAGTAATTTTGTAATTTACCTGTGATGTAATCGGTGATCTCTGACCCAATGTATAACACTATACTCGAATGTTAAAGAAGTGCAAATGATCAGTATAATTTGCAAGGGAAGTTTTGCCTTAAATGCATTGTGTGTCCAGAGACGATGAAGTCCAGCAGATATACCGAAGCCGGAGATAAAAAATATAACGCAATCTGTAAAAATAACAACATATATTTAGTAAGTCCTATAATTCATACTGTTACTGAAACAATGTAAAATACTTGGTATTTATTTATTAACGCTGTGATACATTATGAGTAATATAATCACAGACCAGATTACCTGGTTTGTGTGAAGATCCCCACCGAGAGTAAATTCCACAGTTCGCTAATTCACAATCGAACACTTTCTTGTGGAGCGGACTGTGGAAGACTTCCAGTCATCAAAGTGATGCTGATCAATTTTGCAAACAAGTTTGTTACGATTATCAACGACTTCAGATCGAGACAAGCTCGTATGGCCAGAATATAATATATTGTTGGTGCTGTCGTCTGCATAGTAATAAATATTGTCTATATTCGATAGGGTATTGATATGCAGATCGAACAGGGTGGGCGAGAGAACACAACCTTGAGGAACGCCTGCATTGATCGGTCTAGGATTGGAGTACGCCCCGACAATTAGGGTTTTAATGCTACGGCCTACAAGAAAATTTGCCAGCCATCGGTAAAATTCATCGGGCAAACCGTATAACGGTAGTTTCGATAGAAGTGTCGAATGCCAAACTCTATCAAAGGCTTTAGCTATATCCAATGTCTCTCCCTCGCTATCCACTGTTTCAGCCCGCCTATGAGTCAGATAGGCAACAATAGCTACGCCACGCCCTCTTATTTTTAAAATTATATAATGACCGAATGATTGCTAAATATTATTTGCAAGTTTTATAGATCAGTTTCTGACTAAAACACACTATGTGTGAGGCTATCTTAAAATGTATTCTGAAAATTATTCGATTAATTTAGACTTTTCAGTGTTCCTTGTGTGCGAAACATGAAATATAAAAATACGTACGAAAAATAATCGTAGACCATACTGGACCAGCAGTCCAAGCGAGGTAGAGTCCATACAAAGCCGCAAGGTGAAAATAAACAACACCAACTACATTTCTATATAATATCTCATATTTCCACGGCCCAGCCTGCGGAGCCACCAATTTCTCCAATTTTGATTCTTCCGCCTCTCCAACGTCGATATCGATGAGATCTTTGCTAGTATTGGGTGCCATAATTCTAAAGCAAAAATTAAAAATCAAGTAAACAAAACGTGTAAAATAATTTTATAAACCTAAAAATTATTATATGTAAATACCTTATTATTTTCTATTAGTAATATAAAAGTATTGCAATGCACCAGTTTCGTTTCAATAAAACTTTATTATCAACCAAATTTTACATTAAAAAAAAACAAATGTAGGTTTGTACCTTAATAAACTCGAATTGTAAGTACATTTTGTCCTACACGTGTATTATATATATAAAAGTATTGTTTGTTTATTTTTATTAGGTATTGGTAAAGAATAATAAACTAGGAAAGCCCGCGACTTGCGTATTTTTGCTTCTTACACTAAAAAACTTGAACTCCGTAGAGCATCCATCAGCAAACTGATTAATCATTCAAATTTTAGAACTCTCTTGTAACCTTATTAGGTTTTAGTATTTTGCATTCATTTGTCATTGGTTTTGTGAATTGGCGGCAAATCTTATGATTTATTATGACTTTTGTTGCGGGCTTACTCGACAACAAAGCTATGATAGGCTGCAATTGGTTTAACGAGTTTAAGCGTGGACGTAGCGATCTCAATCATGATCCGCTGATGGACGTCCTTTTACAGCGACTACTGAAGATATCACCAGTGCTGTGCGATTGATGATAGGGGAAGATAAGAGAGTGACCTATCAGCAGATACGGGCAAGCCTAGACATTAGTTTGACTCAAGTTCAAAAAATATTACACGAACATTTAGGCATTAGGAAGCTCTCCAAATGGATTCCTCAAACTTTAACCGACGATCAGAAACACTTTCGCATGAACTGATGTCACCAGATTCTTTGAAAATCGGTTCCCTTAACTTACAGTGATTTTTTTTATTTATTACATATTTTTATATTTGTTTAAAGTATTTTTTTTATTGTGTCATCGGTGTCCAAATTCTTAGCATGGAGATTTGTTTTACATTTATCAAAATTTAAAGTTAACCGAATTGAATATTGAATTAAAAACTTTTAAAATCTGAAAGTAGAACATTTTATTTAAAGAAATTAATTTTGTTCGAGCTTCTAATATCTGCTTGCGTTATAAACAGTCCAAATTGCTACTTAGTTCCGGAAAATAATTCATAGGATAACATACATTCAATAGACAGACACTTCGTACCATTTCCCATTCGTACAACTCATTATTATTCGTTGCTTATTTACCTGATAATTAAAGTCAACAAAATTTTGGAACTCACGTGTTATTTAAAAGCATTTGCATAAATTTAAGTAAACAAAATTATCATTAATCTCGGAAAATTTGAAATTCTACCCAAATCTTGGTCGAAATTAAGTTTAAAATCAAGCACAAAAGCTGGCGCGGCTTATGTAAGTATTTCCTCCAACTTTGATTTGGTTCCCTTTCAAAAAAATACTAGTTGAAATGCACAGGGGCTAATTGAAGATTTAAGTTGCCGCCTGGTAGTACCAGTGGTCACAGAGCATTAAAGGTACTACAGGCAGAAGTAGACACCTCGCCAAATGACATTATCGCCAAATCAGGTGTCAAGTTGATTTGTACGTGTGGTACCGTAATAACGTGTAATCCGTTAATTACAATTATTGTAGTTTCTCATTTGTTTCATTCTGTAAATAATTGTTTACGCTGCGATGAAAACGGACAAATTAATATTTCAGTTGTAATAAAGTGTAAGCAGATTATGTAATTTAAAATTCATAACCAATGCGAAAAGAATATTATATACAACGTGGAACATTTATCACGCCGACGACGTACGGTCCCATAGCGACATATTGGGAATGGGTGGTATTAAAATTAAATTGAATGTTTTGGCCATTGAATATTTTTAAACAAAAATACTAAGTTAAGCAAGTGTCAATGTCAAGTTTGTCAGTGAGCACAAGAGTAGGACAATGGACAATGATTTTAATTTATTTATTTTAGGTTTAGTATCAAAAAATAATTAAATCTAATAAAAAATATCTTTATTCATATAGCTAAACATGTCCACTTATGAACGTAAAAAAAACGAATTAAATTAATTGTAAATTTACATTTACAACCAGTTCGCGAGTCAAGGGCGTAGAGCGGGTAAGAAGAACTGACAAGAAACTTTCCGCCACTCTTTTCAATCGCCAAGTTTTTAATACAAATTGTTTGAACTGGAACAAACCAATCCCAAGGATTAGGATCATTTAAGAATTAATTAATTTACTTTTAACAAGGGCTTTGAATTTATTTACTGATAGTTCTCTAATTTCGCTTGGGACTTGGGAGAAAAACGAATACAATTTCCATATAAGGAGTGGTTTATCTTCTGGAGCCTGATTGGTCGCACAATCAAATTAGTTCTATTACGCGTATTATACTGGTGAAAGCCACCAATTGTTTTAAAATCGTTTAAGTTTTTTTGTACATACAACAAGGCTTCAAGAATATATTGACCGGATAATGTCATAATATTTAGTTCCCGAAGTAAATGTGTTTGAAGTCGATTTAATATTTCTAAATTTATTCCATTATCATCATGTTATGATGGACAAATATTTGAGGAGTGAGTCTAAAATATGTTTATTTATTATAATTATACATTACTTATATAGTCATTAGCAGTTAAGTGCTATGTTGAGCCGGAATGTTCGCGAGAATATAGTGTGGTGGGTACACATATAAATCTTTGGGATCCCAGGAGCTTTTGTTATTATATTAATATTTTTTTTAAGTAGAGACTTGTAGCGACTCGCCATATTGCTTGCCCCGGAAAACATAAAAAAAAAATTGACACTTGTTTTGTCGGTGGTAAAATCCGTGCAAATATCATAGTATAAAGTCATTTCCCATTGGGAAATTGGGATAAATTAATATCATCATCATATTATAAGGACCTGAATTATGTATAACCTTAAATTTTATTACATTACGACATTACGACGAAATTAGAGAACTGTCACTTAATAAATTCAAAGCCCTTGTTAAAAGTAAATTAATTAATAAAGCCTTTTATAAATGTGACGAATACTTAAATGACCCTAATCCTTGGGATTGACTTGCTCCAGTTCAAACAATTTGTATTAAAAACTTAGCGATTGAAAAGAGTGGTGGAAAGTTTCTTGCCAGTTCTTCTTACCCGCTGTACGCCCTTGACTTGCGAACTGGTTGTAAATGTAAATTTACAGTTAATTTAATTTGTTTTTCTTGACGTTCATAAGTGTACATGTTTACCTAAATGAATAAAGATATTTTGATTTGATTTGACTATTAGAAGTTCCATTAAGTCAGAGAGTACAAGATATTCTAGAAACTGTCCGGGAACCAGTGAGACGATTCAGAAACAAGACAGGCAGAGACAACACAAACTGTACCATAGATTACGGAGTCAGAGGGTATAAAATAAACAGTGCCGCTCAAAGCAGCTTTAATAAGATTTAGTGATAAAATTCAAAGAAAGCTCGAAATATTGTTTTTGTGAAATATTATTTGAAGGAGCAGTACTGAGAAATTTACTTATTAAGACTCAATAAAAATAATTTTATACAAATAACAAACATATTTTTATCATTTGTTATTACAAAATGTTCCCAAAATGTATCGTATAAGAAAAATCATGATACCACTTTGACTTACTACTAAGACTTTCTAGGAGATAAAAAACAAAACATTTCAAACAAAATATATTTTCCTTAACTACTTTTTCCCTTTCTTCTTCTTGCTTTTTGTTTCTGGTTTCTTCCTAGACGTAATGTCTACAACCACTTGTGGTTGTTCTACAATTTGCACGTCATCTGTCTTCTGTCTCTTTTTTGTCCTCGTCACATCCACGATCTCAATTTCTGGTTGGTCTACGACCTCCACGTCCATTTCTTCATAGCTGAATCCTGGTATGACAGGTTTTACCAGGTGGAAGACCAGTTTTCGGTGCTGTAAGTTTGTGCTGTCTAAACTGAGTCTTACAACAATTTCATCAAAAGTTCGTAAGACTACACCGTTGCATATTTGCACGTGTTCCTGAAACACGAAATTTTAATATAACATAGAAAGTCTATAAAAAATTCGGCGGAAAAATTCAAAACTGAAATAACTATAAATAAATTACAAAATTTAAATTTTTAAAATGGTCCCATGTAAACTCATAATTAACTGCACGGATTTTCATAAGGTTTTGACAAAACAAGTGTTTCTTAAGGTTCTAGGTTTAATTGGTGTGAATATAACTATGTTTATTGGAAGTATTAGAAATATGACAGCCGAACAGAATTTTATTTGGACTTTGTCTAACACAGATAAAACTTAACTTAATCAATAATATTACAAAAAATTTAATAATAAGCACAATATCCGTAAATAAAAAAAACCCTTGAGTTGTGAAACATTACATTACATAAATATAACTATAGAATTTAGTCTATTAGTTAAATATGTATATATATTAAACTCAATAATTAAAAGCGTTTGGTATACAAAAAGAGCCCTTAAGTTTTTTCCACACTTATAAAATCTAGCTTCCGTTAATGTCCAAATAGGTCGACTATACTTTTAATGTAGTGCCACTTAGTGATTTTAAAACCGTTAAGCCAAGTTAGCATTGCATTGTTAGCAATTTTATATTTGTTATAAGCTTAAAAAAATTAAAGCCACTAGACGAACTTCATACGGTTTCATTTAATATATATTTGAATATATCTACAACATCTAACACTGAACTTAACTCCTGTTAAACAAAAATATAAATTTCGATAATAGCCTAGTGAATTTTGAAAGTCAACCATTTCATTAAAATGAAGAGTATATTCACCTCTTCATTGTAGATGAATTTGTCTGAGGGTAGATACAATGGTCCTTCGAGGCCGTACTTGGGTATTAACACTTGAAGCGCGTTCCGTTTAACAGCCAGCACTACCGCCGACTCGACTTCTACGCGATCTTTGAATAAGATCTAAAAATACACGAAAATATTACAAGTCAGTCTTAAGTCTCTTAAGTCTCGACTCTAAGGGCTTGTTTCACAATGTATGGATATAGTACCAAATAGCTATGCAACACATAAATTATTCGAAAGATAAAAGTTCCAAATAAGACACTTCGCGTTTCATGGCGAATAGCGCTATCTGACAGTCGTGCAACGCAAAAATACTGTTTATGTAGGATAAAAATATAATAATACAATAAGTAATAAATAGCTGATTTGGAACTTATCCGGACATTGTGAAACGGGCCATAAGTCTTAACAGTAAGGAGGTTGACTTAAATTAAGCAACATACATTTATATTTTAGAAGAGGGTTCCACTACAAAATATTATTTTTAATAAAATTGATTTATAAAATAACATCGTTAGGGGCCAAAGAAATAACAATAATATTAACCTAATTCAAATAAGCAGTAAGTATTGGATAGGAATGAAACAGCTAATCGTAAATAAGACAATGTGGATTTGAACTTTAACTTGAAGATGATATAATAAATAAATATTATTAGCTTTGTTTTCTCTGAGCTGTGTTTGTTTCTGAAAATGTTATAATATCGAAATTGAATCCATGATATTTTTTCAAGCATAGTGATTATTAAACTAATTTAAATTATGGTTAATGTTGAAGTTTGTTGCCTTTTACGATAAAAATAAATTGTTGATAAAAAATCTATATAATCCAACTCCTCTATTTTCATACACATTTTTTATTTAATTTAACATAATGCAATTTGCGTCCTTAAATCTCTTAAGCCATATCTTCTAGGCAACCGTGTATAATATATCTTAAAAACATTCATATATATATATATATATATATATATACTTACATGGGTATTAAGAGCGACGGACGCTCTTCCTGCGTACTGAGCTTGCCTATGGCGGTAATTAAGATTCTCGCATAAGGATACGGCATATTTCGTGTCTAATATACTGGCGTGTGTCGCATCAGCGCCTATGCATGATGCGAGAAGTCTATGTACTACCACATCGGCGTATCTGTAATATTTTCATTTAAATACATGTTTTTACCGTATACTTTTTACAAAGAAATTGCTTTGACAACCAAAGTTAATCCCTCACTGGGTCTTGCCATTTCGGTACTATTTTATTTTGTATATTTAAGCAATTATAAAAATTTAAATTGCTTAAGACATTTTTGTTTCATTTAAATGACCACTGAACACCTAAATACATATATACTGGTAGCAGTATATGGTTAAGTTGTCGATTTGTCTCAAAATAATTAATATAAATAAAAAAAAATTACGTATACACACTAAAATATAGTGCATATACGTAAAACGCGTACTCACCGACGTATAGGTGACGTAAAGTGCGTATAAATCGGACACGCAAGCCCGTAATGGTAGTACTCCTCCTGCGCAAGAGTTCCACTCGAAAAGTAGACCGCTTGTTGCATACAACGCGTCGCCATAATTCGCAATAAAGTATTGAAAAATGGTCTCGACGGAATCACTGCTTCGTTAAGTGACTTCGAAAATGCTTTATTCGTAGATACGTCCAGTTCGAAACCCTAAAATTAATTTAAATATTAAATATATACATATACTAGCGGAACCGACAGACGTTGTCTTGTCTACACGTCTTTAATTTGAAAGTTTCAAACTTTTTTTAATAAGCTAAAACATTCTGGACCATTTTGATGAAAATTATTATTCAAATGTTATGACAATATCTAACGATCCAGCACATAGTCTACAATAACACAATGATAACAAAACTTTTTTTTAATTTGATCGCAGCGCTAACTGTCGGGATAGACTAAAATTAAAATTCGAATATTATTTAAAATTTGACACTGCGATGGTAGCGCCGTCTGTCGGATCCAATGTAAAACATTCCAAAATCAACAACTACTAATAAATTAAAAATTAACTAAAAAAACATTGTCCAGCGGACAAAATTGTGAATCTAAACCATTCCCAGATCCCCTTGAACACACACAAAAAATTTCGTCAAAATTGGTCCAGTCGTTTAGGAGGAGTTCAGTCACATACACACGCACACAAGAAATATATATATTAAGATGTAATATAATATTATTTTCTAAGGACTTAATAATATCACTAAGGGGTTATGTTTTACTGAACCCATTTCGATAAATGATGAAGAGTATCGTAAGAATCGTAATCATGTGAATACTTAGGTAAATAGCAAATTACATATGTTTATCTTTTTTGTTCAAGTGTTAGTTATATAATAAAATTATGAAAAAAATCCTTTATGTTACTTTTTTATAGAATAGGGGGCAAACGGGCAGGAGGTTACGTTAAGTGTTGTTATACACCTGACGTTAAGTGATACTGCCGCCCATGGGCACTCAATACCAGAGGGCTCGCGAGTGCGTTGCCGGCCTTTTAATAATTGGTACGCTCTTTTCTTGAACGACCCTAAGTCGAATTGGTTCGGAAATACTTTAGTGGTTCTACAAAGTAGTGGGACGCCGTTGAGGAAAAGCGGACGTCGAGGTGATACGGGTGGAATTTCGTGTTTTGCCTGACGTCCGATGATGAAACTCAGCTGCAGGTATTAAACTTCTGAACTTCAAAAAATTACAAAAGCTAATGGTTCCTTTTTGAATTAAAAAAACTGTTTACATTCAAAAGAAACAGACAATTGACAGAGATAAAACTATATATGTATACCTGTTGAGCAGCGGCCTTTAGGAAAGTGTTAAAGTTGGCTGGCGGTGGAGCGGGATGCCTTCTTAATAACGCACTCTGCGGAAATTCACTCGCAATGTGTTCGGCCACACTGACATTGGCTAGCAACATGAACTCTTCGACCATGGAATTTGTATCCAGTATACGTTTAGCTTGTACTTCCATTGGCTCGTGGGTTTCAGAATCCACCTAAAAAAAGCAAGAATAATGTAAGAAGTATTTTGTTTCTGCTGGATTATTAATTGGGTCGCGCCAAACTTTGCAAGCAAATCACTATTTTTATTTAAAATATGAGACTTTAGTTTAAATTTTTTAACTTTGAATGTTTTAAGCAGCACGTTCCATGCAGGTGCCAAGTTGATTTGTGCGTGTAGTACTCACCTCGAATCGTATCTCAGGCGAAGCCAACAGCAATGCCCCATTATCCAATCGCTTCTGTTTCAATTTCTTAGCGAGCGCGTTCAACGTACGAAGCGAAGCGGCTACTTCATCCTGTCTCGAGCCATCGTCTATCGCTATCTGGGCCTGCTCATACGTCATTGCGGCACGGGACTACAAACAAGGTAATTAATTTAATTTAGGTAAAAATGATAGTAATTACGAGGATGTTAATATTCATCACTTCAACAAAAACTTGAGGAAATATTCGAAGAGTGCATAGTATTGTCTTTTATTAACATAACTTTTACACATTTAAAGAAAAACACTTTTTTACGGATTATAGTTATGTATTATTGTATTTAAACTTATAATTATTTAGACATAATTTTAAATTTAAACCGACGTTTCGCGTGCTTTACAGCGTGCGTGCGTGGTGTTTTAAATTTAAAATTATGTCTAAATAATTATAAGTTTAAATACAATAATACATAACTATAATCCGTAAAAAAGTGTTTTTCTTTAAATTCGAAGAGTGACTTTCTTTAGCAGTAACAAATTATTTTTTTTTTAATATTACATACAATTAATACTTATCAATTGTTTAATGTTAAAATTCAGTTTTCTTTCATTTTTGTACTAAAGTTTTCTATTTCATACATAAACAATGTGTTTCGTATAAGTATGTTAGCAGTAAGATTCCTAAGATACCTATACTCCAATTTTAAATCCGAGGAATTCTGACAGCTATCATTTTTTGACATGTCAGAGATGGCACATTTTCCAATTTGAATACGAGTCTGAACATCTGAGTCTATACATACATTTTATTTGTTAGTGAATGTATCCATTTTATTTTCAGGAGCTTAATGGCGAGTGAAAATAACGGCCCTTTTTATTTTTTGTTTTACATACAAAACAAAAATTATACCTTGATAACACTCTTGTGAAACTTCGTATTGAGGACATTTGCATTTTCATCTATTTCCCAGACACAAGAAAACGCCAGTCTCTCTTCGCCACCGCGAAGTGAGCACAGGTTTGAACTCAGCAGGTCTGAAAATGCCAACGATTACTACTCCATATACATGTGTGGTGGTTAAGAGTTTCTTGAACGTTCTCAAAGACAGCCTATCAGTTGTATGAGGTTTATCATCAATTACTTAAATATATTTTATTCCACATACTATAAAGTCCTTAAAAAAATGGTATTAGATAACAATATTTCTTATTGGTATTGCTCTTGTTAGCAGCAGTATGTTGGTCTTTAGCGTTCTCATTCTCTCATCCCTGAGATCGTAGGTTCGATCTCCATCTGTGCACCTATGGAATGTCTATGTGCGTATTTAACATTCGCTCGAACGGTCAAGAAAAACCTCGTGACAAAACCAGCTTAGACCCAATTTTTTTGTAATTTGTGTAATTTTTTTCTTTGAACCTATTTGACTTCCTCACGTTTTAAATTCTAGGCTAACAATGTAAAAACAGTCTCAATATACCCTTGTCAATATCAATCTACCAATTAAATATAAGAATAAACTTTACACACACACTTTACACCATTACACAACACAACCAATTTAGGCTTAATTAATTAAATTTAATCAGTTAGTTAATTGTATTAAATACTTTGTTTGTTTGTTCCCTTTTGTAAATCTTTTTGTTATATAATTTATCATGTATTCCATCTGTGGCTATGTTCTCGGTGTATTTGTTTGCTATTATATGTATTTTGTGTTAGCTGTAGGAGTACAAAATAAATAAATAAATAAATAAAGACCGGAAACACACTTGCCAGGTCTCTGGCAATGTGAATGCCTATGGGCGGCGGTATAACTTAACATCAGATGAGCCTCCCGCCCGTTTATATAAAGCGGACGACTGAATTGTCTCAATTATATACTTATCATTACACATTATAAAATGAAAATAAATCTTTATCCATATAATGCATGCGGTTAGATAAACTCACCGGGTACCATATCAATCCTCTTCCCCACCAGATACACAGTGGTAGATCTGGAAGCAGCTTCCTTATCCAACGCGGTGTTCGGTCTTACGAAGTGCGTCACATCCGCGATGTGGACTCCAACCTCGTACTTCTTTAGACCATTTGTGGTGCCGGGGATCGGACGCGCATGTAACGCGTCATCAATATCTGTACAGCCTGGCGGATCCACTGAACATACGCAGATGGATCTGAGGTCTACGCGTTTTTTAATCTCCTACAATATAAAGTGTATTATGTTGAAAAAGATTGATTTTCAAAACGCACGTTTGTATTTGACAACTGCCTTACTATTTGTTTGTTTCACTTGTGTTTGTTTAAAAAAATTGGTCAAAAGAAATTTCGTGTGTTAAATCTAAATTATTAACACTAAAAATGTGTTTATTATAAGATTTGGGAACCGTTTTATATATATAATACACTAATCAAACGTTTTTCAGCAAGAAAACAATATGCAAACTTCTATAATTTGCCAGCATGCAATGCAAAGAGGAATTCAAAACAAAACATACAGATGCACCTGATCCAACTTGTACCTGATCTAAGATTTGATGGTGATTGTAACGAACAGAAAGCACACTGATTTTTTTTTAAAAGCTGATATTTTGACGGGTGAATTTTCGATTGAAAATTAGGGTGCCTTTCCGAAAATAATTCGAAATCAGGTGAAAAAATAAATATTTCAAATCTTATAAATTACTACGTATTTAGAATACAAGATTGTAAGTTTTTACAAAATTTCGTGAGATTTTTTTTATAAAAGATAAAAATATAAAGCCAAAAACTTGTTTTTTTTTTATTTTTCACATAAATTTTGAGTTTATGTGAAAAAAGTTTTAGATCTTTTCACTATCTACAACTTTGCTATTTGTAATTTCGAGATAAACCGTTTTTTACCCTTAAAAACCCTCCCCCTTCCCCTTCCGGACCTCAAAATCGCCCGAAAATTATTTTTCCTTTCATTATTTATTATTTTTAAAGGCTTCTACCCTGGTCTATTATAACATACGCCTATTTTTTAATATAGTACTACAAATAGGCGTATGGTATACCTTTTCTATAGTATTCTAAGTACATGGTTTACACATTATTATCAAATCAATGTATACAAATGATTTTAAAAACTATTTTAAAAGTACGGAGTTTCGTGCCAATTCTCCTTCATATATAAACCTTAATATTTTTTTTATAATTTTAACTTGTAATTTTTTCAAAATTAATTAATTTGACTATTAAAATATTTATTTAAATTGTTAAATCTTTATCTAGAACAAGGAAGTAAATTATACACTAGTAAGATTTAAATTTAACATAATAACTAACTGTTAAAACCATTAATCTTTAAATAAATAGACGAGGAATACCTCTTCTGTAATGGTCCAGTCATCTGGAGGTAGACAAGCCAACACAGCCTCACTAAACCTGGCATGGGGTACATCATGTTCTAGTAGTATCACTTCGTTCTCGGCATCTTTATCACCTGAAAATCGACATCAAAATTTAATACACAGTGTGAACAGCCCTTCAGGGGTGGAAGATGGCCAAAAGTGCTTCAAGAAAAGGATGCTAGCATCGGCGCTTTTTGCTCGGCTTGGCGGGCGCACTGCCGAAAGCCACTACACAGACACACGCAATACAGAAAAAAGGGTCAAAGGTCAAAATCTTTCGGAAATGTGTAAAACTATCCACGGCTGTACTACACGCATAAATCAACTTGGCACCTGCATGAAATATGCTTACCCTCCCACCACACCCCTCCCCTACCGCTGTCGCCCTTGACACGACAGTACGATCAGTAAATTTGTCATGTTATGAAAAAATAAATTAAAACCATATTTGTTTTATTAACCTATGGATAGATAGCACTGTAACCAAAAATATGCCCACATTTAACCCCTTTATTGATAAACGTTGATATTATAAATAATCAATAGTTACCCACTACCGCGAGTGTTGAGAGGCCTTAAAAATAACTCGATTCTTTTTTGCAGTTAGTACATCACTATGACGTCATTACAGCGAGATGCCTAGTTAACTTCTGCGTACATGTATTGAAACCAAAAAAATAGTGCATGCATTTATTTTACTCGAGTATTTAGGTACTTACCAATCGGTCCCAGTGCTCTAACGAAATGTCCTAGTGGATAACGGCTATTTCTCGGCCAAGAATCGAGAGCTACTAAAATCCTTTGCGTCGCTAATAGATCACTCTGCCGTGTCTCAATGCGCACGCGCGGTATCCTCTTTTCAGCTGGCGCGAACAGGTGGCGAGTGGCTCCTAATAAAAAAATCAGTAAACTCCATGCACCATCACAAGATCCTACGTTAAACTTCCTAAAACGTGGAAGTTACTAGACGTAGATTTGACTTCTGCATCCAACATAAAATTTATTTCCTTTTTTTTTATAGAACACCTATGGACACTCTCGAGTGTGCCAGAGGGTTCGCGAGTGCGTTACCGGCTTTTACATTCAGTTAAGCTTCAGTGTTGCCATTTGGAGATTACACTGCATATAAATTTACACTTGTAACTATCACAGAATACCACAGCTAAAAATAAAATGAGCGACGTGATTTTTAAATTAATCCAACCAATCAGGCTTAAAAAAAATGACCAATTCCACAGAATGAATCAAATCTAATGGCAGATTCCAACTAACTTTGCTGGTAAAAAAATTTTGGAATATTGATTTCCATTAAATTTAGACTTAAAATAATTAGTCTAATTAAAAAATTAGGCAGTAATAACATTGTTTAATTACCTGGAAATTTGCTTTGCATCAATATCCCACAATATTGCCTCCATTTCCTCCTTATTATTCCCACAACCTTTCCTGTGGGAGATATATCAGCACTTGCAGCCGACTTGGCAGTGTTTAGAAGAATAGATTCTTCTTCCAATAAGTCTCCGGGATCCTCAGCTTTATCTTCTAGAACAATGTCACTCGGTTTCCTCCATTCCTCTTCTGGGAAAATTTCGATTGCCACTATGTCCCCATCAATAGCTCTGTTGATACCAATATGGCCTTGAAGTAATATCTGTAAGCATTGAATAAATTTTATGTATATCTTATAATTTTTTTTTTCAACTTTTCTTACAACATAAAATCATCAATCTTTTTAATACATTATAAACTCAGTCAATGGAAAGAAGAAAAATCTGTATTATAAAACGTAAAAGTTTATTTCAGACTATTGTTAGTATTAACATAGTCTGTTATTTTCGCCTGATGCTGCAACCAAAATTATGTATGATTTTATTCATATCTTATATAAAGGCATCTTCGCGATAAAGCAAGTTCCAGCATTCCCAATTTGTAATCAAAAGAATAAATTTCTTAAAAAGTAAGGTACATGATGCCTAAGTGATTCCAACTCGAGAGACATTATATGGAGTTTACACTGCATTGTCTTGTGCTTATACCAAGAAGAAAATATTTAATAATTGTTTCGACCAATCCCGAAGACGACAACAAATTGAAATCCCAATGTCTGCATTCAATACGACGACGACGACGACGGCTTCCACCAGCTCGGACGACGAAGAAGAAAACACCCAACAAAATTCCTCAAAAAGTTCACGCCAACTGAAGCAACCTTTATTTTAAGGGGGGAGGTGTTATGTGGTCCTCACTGTATTATTAATATTTCTATTTATCTATTTACTATTTCTTTACCTTGTATAACTTAACCATCTGTTAACGTAGTTATAAGTTAAGATTAATTAGTTTGTTCCACTTAATGTATCCCTACTCTTAAAACACAAAACCCAAACCTTTAAGTATCGAGTCCCGATCCCTTGAAACACACTTCCATTCCATATTCCCACTTGAACGCTAGTTTTTGTAAGCATAATTTTAAATAAAGTTTTTGTTAGTTTTAAAAACAAGTTTTTGTCACTGCCTCATAACAATATGGATATGGTTTATAAATAGGACATAGAATAAAATCATTTGTCATAAAAAATTCTGTGGTAAGTTTGTATGGTTAAGCCTTTGGTATATTTTAAGACAGATAAAGGAATAAACCTACAGATATACTTTAACTCTAATAATCTCTTGCCATAATATGTAGAATGTCTAATTAGATATTAATCTTAAATGGAGATAGTTTAAATATAATAATTACCTGCTTTTCAAAGCCATTGACAGTAGCAGTTCCTTCTAAAAAATTATCCCGTGATGCATAGAAAGTACCCTGGTGTAATTTCCCATTCCTTATGCCAGCATGAATCTGAGAAGGTGTCAAATGAGCCGGGTACAATGCATCTTTAGTAGAATTCTCGGGCATAACATTTTTAGACAATTTGTCAAGTAAACCTGGATATCCATTAACATTCTCAATGTAGTCTTTAACTGAAAAAGACAGGACACCAATTATGAATAAATCTACAAAATTAAAATAAATGCCAGCTCTTATTGGCCATTTTACACTATTGGTTTGAGAACTGTTGTAATGGAACATAAATTTTTTTAAAAATGGTTTTAAATTTACTTAGTAACCTATGAAATATTATTTTAATTAAAGTAAACTTACCTGAGCAGCACACTATGCCCTCATCTTGTGCAAATTTTCTATTATTCTCATCATCAGTAAGCAAGACTATTTTCGGGAAATCACCAGTAAGACTTTTAATTGACAAGTGCTCTAAATACCACCCAGCAGCTTTACGTATAGCCCTATCATTTCTGTCATTTGGTTTTTCTCCTGGTTTTCTCTCAATATAGGTGTCCCTGTAAATATTCAATGTGAATAAAAGAAAAAGTTATGTTGTAAAATCTAATATGATCTTTTACAAATAAAAATTCGTCATATAGAGAAATCCTGAATTATATCTATAGAATAGGCTCTTCTCGTCTAATTGCCTACTAGGTTTCTAATTGTGATGACATAAGAACTCTGTAAAATATTAGGAACTACAACTTACTTATGATGTTCATTTACAAAAGAGTAAAATTTCCGTCTCTTGTTTCCAATAATTTCTAGTAGTCTCTGAAAAATTGCTGTATTCTGATGCTTTACTTCTTCAAGAACAGTTTGCAATATGATGACATTTTTTAAAGCATCATCTTCTAAAATATCTATTTGGTGCAGAACAACATTCGTATCTATTAGAAGGTAGTGATTGTAGTCGAATAAAGCACAAATTGATTCAGGTTGTACGTCCAAAATACACTCATCGTCCTTATGAGGGCATACTTTACATGCCGCTGAGCCACAAAGTAAATCATCTCTGAGATAATGTTCTCTTACAATCTATAAAACAATATAAAGTATTTTTTTTAATCTACATTTTATTTCAATCTATATTTATTATAAGTATCTTGAAAATAACCTCACTTTTAAAATGTTTCCCCGTTTTGTTTTGGTTAAAAATGTTTTTGTAGTCCACATGGCGGTAAGCTAGTATAAGACATATAAATTATCAAATTATACTTCTATGCTCTTTATATATTTTTCTTTATTGAATAGAAATTCAATATATTACAAGAAAATGCTTTCATTAAATTTTTAAATAAACAAATAGCATTTCAGGTTGTTGAGTGTTGACCATAGAGTAACTTCTTATATAGGAAATAGAGAGCCATCTTCAGGCATTTTTTTGTACTACCGGGTTTGATGAGCGCCCTCCTTACGCGCAAGTTGGAACTACTTTTCGAGGAAGCGGGAAAATCAAATTTTTAGTTTTTAGTAAATTGTTATATTTTTTAGATACTGATTACTGATTAAAACAAATGCTGCTTCGTATAAAAATGGCAGCATTTGTTTTAAACAGTATCTAAATTTAAAATATTATTGGAAATTGGAGTAGAAATAAAACATTTATGTTTACAGGATTTATTAGTCAAAGTATATGAACATTGCAAATTCCTTTCTATACACTGTTTATTTACATACCACCGGACTCAAAACACCCAGGTACACAACACTTTTTATCCGACGACATATCGGAAGTAAATGGAGTCCTGTCTCACAATAAATAACTTAAAGTCTTATAAAACCGGAGGAGCGAACTCAACTCAACGGATGAACGTGCTGAAAAGAGCACGAATTTAAGGCAAAAAACACTTAAAAACGCAAAAGCACAGTATACACAGCACGGCGACCATGACACTGTAACTTTTTTACAATGTTGCAAAACACTTTAAAAAAATCTACTACTATTTTTGTTGATACTTATTAAAACATTTCTTTTTTAGTTTCTGCATCGAGAGTTATGATAAAACTAAGTAAAATTGAGTTTCTTATGCCAACAAGTTAAATAAACTAAAGTAAACTAATTATTCTTGTATAAGAACCAGTATGGCATTTGTGTTGCTCATTGATTAAAAACTACCAAATAATACATGTGTAAAAATGGTCACTTCTACCAATTTATAGCCTGGCTAAATTAAGAAGGTTACTGTTGAAGATGCATACTATTAATACTTGGAACAATCGTATTTAGACGTATTATGGTAGTTTAGTGCCATCTGTATGCGCAAGTTAGTAAACTTTTCCTTAATACGTGGCCAAATTAAACAAACATATCACTGGTTAGAGAAGTATATCAAAAGATGACCATCTTTAAAAGTTTTCTTTATATCATCGCAATTCCAAACTTTTTCTACTAAGATTGTAGCCCCTGGTGTTGACTAAAGTCATATGTGAATACGGAAGAATTGGAATTACTCTACACTATATTATATTTTGATGTAATCTGTGAAATAATTTCATATAGTATATACTAGTTCTGTGTTGGAACGAGGACGTTTCCACAGTTCACTAATCACTTTCCAATTTTGAGGGGACTGAGCTATGGACGAGAGGGGCTATTTTAAAACACTTTTTTCCTGTTTAATATATGAACTTCTTGCATGGCTTTAGATTACTAAATTTTGTTGAATGTAAACAATATATTTCATATTTAAGTTACCACAAGCCACTAAACAAAAATATATAACTATTAAAGTAATAATTCTAATACAATTAATGAAATTCCATAACAATATTAGAAGTAATAAGGTAAAATGAAACAATTGTATTCATATTGTCTATCATAATAAAAGCCTTTTGTTAAAGTTTATCTTTTTTTTTACTTGGAGAAATACATTGTGCATACCCTGCCACGACTCATGTCAGAACATATTATCAATTATTATCTCATAGGTTAGGTCATTAGTTCCATGGTATAAATTTTGTCTGACATGTGACAAATATTCACCTACAAGTTTTGGTACAAAGCTTTGAATAAATCAATGCAGTGGAAAGAAGTAAAAATAATTGTAACAAACAAATTATATATTACAATCTGTGACTAGACATTAACTCCTATATTATCCTTATACATATTTCATACATTTGTGCACTTTTTTAGTCAATACTGTGACCCCTTATGTTCAGGTAACAAAAAATATATGGTCACAGGCCCTTTTTCCGTGTAAACAATTTCCTTATGCCGAATAAGCTGAGTTGCTGCAAGCCCATATAGCAGGCATGGTATACCTAAAACAAACAATCAAACAAGGTTATAGAACACTGCCATGAAATGCTTTAAAGGGCAAGGTGGTAAGATTTTTAAAGGCACAGTACTTTTATAATGAGAGTTCTAAGATTATAGGTTTTAAGACATACATTTACATCGAATATGACAATATATCATTTGCAAAAGCAACTGATTTATTTATAATTTGGTATTTGCAGGCTAGTTTTAAATTGCTGATTGTGCAGTTATTTAATTCATCCATTGTACCACTTTTAAGCAAATTAAGGTTTGATTTGTTAAACTAAAAAATGAAATCTGCTAGTGTCCAAATTCCAATATTATTTTTTTGTGTTTAAATATGATTTTATCCAATTTCCAAAAATAATATAACATAAACAAAACCTTTTTTATTTTATCATTTAAATTCAAATTATTTCAGCACACACTAACATGGTGAAGAGAGCCCCTAGGAATGAAATCCTGGGCCTAGAATCCACAGAATGGTTGTATGTACAGTGCAGACAACATATTTATGGCAAAGCTAAATATAATATTATAAATTATGGAAAACTTAAATATTTTTTTAATATATGTTTTTTAAAATGACAAGAAGTTTAGTAGTGAAATTAAATGGTTTTACTACATACCAAAGTTAGCAACTTTGATCAATCTCATAAACTTGTCTGAAAAATTTAAGTCTTCTTCTATTTTCTTAGAGCAATGATATTTAATATATGGAAAACAGCCTGTTCTTAGAATTTGATAATTTGAGCTATTAACTTTCCAGTTGAAGTTAGACATCCCAAATTGATCATCTTTTACACTACTGTACTGGAACAAACAAAAAAATTAAGATTGCGTTTTAATGATTGTGATTCATTCATATAAAGAAAGGTGTAAGTTGTATGTATAATTTCTGTTTAGAACTAAAAAAGCTTCCTATGTTTCAAGAACGGCAGCTACTCAATACTCATTCTACATTTTACCTTAACAAAGTAAGACGTCCAAGGAGGTTCTTTACATTGCAGTAAATATGCAGTTAGAACTTCTGAAGCCTTAGGTCTAGAAAAAAATTTCCGACGAAAAGTGGAAGGCCATATAAAGTTTATAGAAACTATTGCAGTTTGAGAAAACATGATTTCACCGTGTCCTACAAAATCATATTTAGTCGGGAAAAAGCAAATTACAGTTGGGAAACTCCCAAACAATTACCTAATTCAAAAATATATTTTATAAATTAAAAGTAAAGGTAAACGTTTTTTGTCAAGTTAATTGTTTTGAGATTTGAATTTGTCAAATGTCATATGTCAAAACTCTTTTCTTTTCCCTTTCTTGACCTGCACGGTTGGTACGTCAGCCATGCAAAAAAGTTAGGAAGTGCGTTATTCGATTGGATAGGGAATGGGTGCGGAATTTGGAAAAGGATGAGATAAATTTAGTATATAAGTACGTTTATACATATAACATAGATTATAATTTTATATTGTTAAGAAAAATTAAACTGGCTAAAATTCTATATATGTACTTACAACAATATTTATAGTAGTAAAAAGGACAGAAATTGAAGAAGGGAAAGGAATTCTAATGGATAAAAGGAAGGAAGTAAAAGCGGGACGGTCATGTCGAGTACAGGCTGTATAAAATCCCCAATGTTATTACCACACTCACATATTATTTCGTTATGCAAAAAGTTAAGCCTTGCCAAATGCAAGGGAAATCAAAACTCTTTAACAGCCGTCATTCATCTTTTTGCCAAGACTCCTTATATTGACACTTGTCACTACAGTCTACATCGCACCGTACAGGATTATTTTAAGTATGATTTTTGTAGTAAAAAATGATGAAAGAATTCTCATAGGAAATTGCAGACTCGTTTGAATTTATTAGCCTGCAATGGTGTCAAAACGAAACGATAAATATATAGTATACTAGCTGCCCCCGCGAACTTCGTTTCTCCTTAATGAGATTTTACTGAGCCTATCTGTTTAGTACATACAACCAACACGGAACATTTTGCTATGCTATCCCATAGACTGTTCGGGTTTCCGGAATGAAATCTTTTTAGGTTGTTCTGGGAATTTTTCTCTGTATAACCTCAGAGTGCACAACATAAGTTTTTAAAAATGAAATAAAAAATAGGGGTAGATTGTAAAGGCTTAAAAATTCAGGGTTATATGTATGCTGTATCATAAAAAAATATTTTTTTTATCTAAAATTGAAAAAAAAAATTAGGGGTGGATTACCCTGAACATTTAGGGGGATGAAAAATAGATGTTGACCGATTCTCAGACCTACCCAATATACACACAAAATTTCATGAGAATCGGGAAAGCCGTTTCGGAGGAACGAGAATTTTATATATATAAGATTTAAGGAGCTAACCCGGTGAAATTCGTACTGCCTAAAAGACAATTGTCAGACTTCGCCCACATGTCATGCATCTCATATATAGAAAAGAATGTCTAAGTATTTGGACCCTCTAGACCGGCAGCAACAAATCAATATAATAGTAAATATGATGCTTCAGATCGCAACTGGCACAAACTCTACTTTGCCATACTTGACGCAGGCTAATGTACAAACCGTGTTAGAGCCAAAAGAGGAGAAAAACTCTACTTTGTTTTGTATATGAAGAAGCAATCAAATTTTAAGATTGTCAACTTTCTTGAATGATTTATGGAACCTTTATATCGCTTATCCCGGGGAAAACGCGTAAAGCCATATTAAGGTTATTATAAAGTAAGAATTCTTATTTTTGACTTCCTTAGATGGACTATAACTGTGATTTTTTATTAATTTTCACAAATATTTAATTTAAGAAAAACACAAGGATTTCTTTTTTCTACGGATATAATTTTGTACACAATGTACCTAAACTTAATTTAACTATCCTGAAATAAAAATCAATAACCAAAGATAGATTTAGTTTAGATTGTCTCTGTTTCACCAAGGTCATAAAATTTGTGTGAAAATAGTGGGAAGTAATAAATTATTACGTTCTAAAGTATCTAAACATTCGCCAAAATTACCGTCGTGTAACGTCCGTAATTATGTTGCAATAGTGAAAAAAATCGTAAAACGCTTTTGCCCTTAGGTCTAATTAGATAAATTACTGTTAGTTATTTTTAAATATTTACATTAAATATCTACAACAATGTTTAAATCTTCGAATAGAAAATTAAATTAGCTTTCATTTGATATATATATATATATATATGTATATATCCTAGCAATGATAGTGTGACCTTTTTTATTTTTTCTGACAATCAAGTAGGTTTTGCTTTTACGACTTTACTTCCCGGGGCAAGCGATATGTGTAGTCGCTACCCCAATTCAAAAAATTTAAAATCTCAATCTTCAATTTAAAAAAGCAATAACACAATATCTAATACTAACAAAAAAAATACACTGACATGATTAAAACAAATACCTATCCTCTCATATGGATTCCACATGTTTATATGTGTATACCCCACTACATTCTCGTGGACATTCCGTTCCCAAAATAGCAGTCAACTGCCAATGACTATGCAAGGTGAAGGATGAACACGGTGAATTTTTTATAAAATGTTTTAATTATAATAAATAAACAAATTTTAGAATAACAAAGCCTCTACTGACGTAATTGCGACGCATCATTAAACATTAGTTCATCATAAGATGAAGTAATATTTAATGATATAATGAGTGTTATATTATCATGATGCCAGTGGTAATAATTTATAAATTTTCAAACCGACTTTAAACACATTAACATATTTTAGGTGTCCAGTTAGTTAGTAATGCTCTCCAAAACGAATGAAACGGTAAAACGCGGACTGTGGACCTACCTTAATTTAAAACAATCCAGTTGAGATGCTGATGAGATTTCTAAATTGAATAGCATTGTTTCGTACCATCTTCTATATACTAAAACATATTGGAATCGCAAGCCCGAACGAATAACGATAATAATTTTGTTTGTGGTTTCTAATTGTAAGTAAGTTTTGTAATTTACCAGTCTAACTTGCTTCGATATATATTTCTATAATAATAAATACAATCTTAAATTATTTTTAATATCCATAAATTACTGTAAGCTTAGTGTTTTAAGTATATACCTAAACTAATTTATTAAAATGCTGTTTTTTATATATTTTAAACGTACCTAAAGTTTTTTGGTGTTATGAATGTTGACAACATTCACAGCCCGTTACATTGCTATAGGTTTCAAATTTCAAAAGGATCTTTCAACGTTTTGATGTTTACGATATTTCAGGTTTGTAATTATAGTTTTACAAATTGTTTAATTTATAAATATGATGGGGTAAGTATGGTTCACAAATTTGTATTCTTAACTTTAATATAAAAATAAATTCTTTTAATTGTACTATTTTAGTTTATACATTAACGTTAGTTAATGTAGTATCATATATTATAAATATTTATATTTTATTTACAACTTGCTTCACCTAATTGAACATATTAACCCACACATATTTTTCTTTCTTGATAGCGTCATTCTAAGTAAATAAATATTGTTATTAGCATTTTTTCCAATGGCTTATTTATTATGTAGATATTATCCATTTCAATAATACCTATATTTATTTTAAGAAATAAAAAATCACAGAGGTGAATATTACAATTCATGATCATAATGAGAAGAATTGCAATTATATAAAATAGAAGTGATATAGAAATATTGTTTATTGTTAAATAAAGAACCAGATGGGGTGTGGTCTCTTGTAGTTTTATACATATACAACACTAATTCCTTAAATTGTAATTGATTATCCTAAATTTTAAAGCAATTATAGTTGTAGAAGTCGCAAGAAAGACACTTTGGTAAAAGATACGAAATCAACGCGAACGCAAGCTGGTTTATAATATATATGGTATTTTAAGTAATAATGTTTTATTGTTTTTGTTATATCATCTACATACCTAATTTATTGATTAATACGGCTTCAACCCTCAAAGTATACGGCGCGTAGTAGCACACCAGGGAGACTTGGTGGATGAGAGGTCAACAGAAGGTCCAACAAAAATCTTTTGTGACTATCCCCATCTGGTATTCGCGTAAGGTAATATGTTATTGCAAAGTCATGAAAATTTCTACCCGTGGTGGTATCAGAGCCAATCGGCAAGGCCAATTTTCACGATTTCCGCGGACGAGCCCTTTTCGAGCAGGAATCTGTACCCGAGCAATAAACTGCAATAATAATTATTAAAAACTGATAAATAAAAACAAAACAAATTTAAAAAGTATTGTTCCTCGGGCAGTTTAATGTTCTTGTTATGTTCCTCTGCCTCGTATCTACGAGGCGCCAACTTAAATCTTCACCGACCTAAGAGTATTTTCTTCAAAGGAAATAAAATCAAAGTTCGAGCAAAGACTCTTATATCATTGCCGTTTATTATATTCCGTCTGCTCTGCAGCTGCGCCAGCATTTGTGGTTGTCCGAAGTGAGATAAGGCTAACGTGTCCACACAAAAATTATTACCTGCTAGTAGATTGGTTTAGTCTAATACGATAGAGAATTAGTTGCTATAGCCTAGATTAAGTAGGTATGCGATTGTATAGCGATACTATCGGCGTTCACGGTCGCAACTAACTAAACTAATATTTCAACTACTTAAATTTTGGGTAGAATTTAAAAATGAACAGATAAACATAAGACTTACCGCTATTTTTCCATTTAGATTAATATGAATCTTAGGAATGATGCTTTTCTAAATTTATTTTGTTAACTTCTTGTTAAGCAAATGCGATTATAGAATCAATAATATTCTGAATAATAATTAGTGGTACGAATGATAATGGTAGGAACTACGAAGTGTCTGTCCATTTAATATTGTTTTATGTTTCCATTGAATTTTTTATGGCACGGTTTGTGCATTGAGTCCTAGGGTACAAAAAGGGAAACAGGTAAAAAATATAATTATCGCATATATATCAAGTATTTTTTTATAGCACAGGGGGCAAACGGACAGGAGGCTCACCTGATGGTAGGTGATACCGCCGCCCATGGACACTCTCACTGAAAGAGAGCACACTCGCGAGTGCATTGCCGGCCTTTTAAGAATTGGTACGCTCTTTTCTTGAATTTAAAATAAAAGATCAAATTTTTATGAAGATAGATAAAAAAGAAGTGTAAGAAACGATATTTTATATACACGTTCAAATTGTCAAAATTTTTATAGCATAACTTATCTGATGGTAGTGTTGCGTGCTGTTGGGTATTAACAGTTGTACTATCTGCAGGGTCTATTTTTTTCTGAAAACTATCAAGAGCGTTAGCGCTCTTAATCTCAATATATATTAAGGGAAATTCAATTTCCGCTATTTGGCACGAACAATCAGTGTCCTTTTGTTTGTTCCAACGCGTCGGATCGAATCTTCTTTTTGTTTGCAAAATTTTCCTAGTCGCATTATTTTTCGGTCACTACGTTGATCCACATCTGTATAGCTCCACTGGACTCGTCCAGTTTATAATTTTCTATTAAAATATTACACGCTACCTCAGGGGGTGAGCCCCCCGATTATATAAACTGATCTTTTACACAAGCTGAATTACCAAAAAATTAAAAATATTCCTACACTCCCGCCACGCCCGGGCTTTTTCCCGCACTTTTTCATAAGCCCTATTGAAGTTTTACATTCACTTCACCACTCTTTGGACAGCTAACAACCAAGTCAGGTAAGTCTTCTAAACTCTGTGGGTATCTAAATTGAAAATGCCGACCAAAGTTTTTTGAAATAAGTAGTCAACCGTTTTGATCTCTCCGTTGGCCGAATTAATATGTAAGTTTTAAATTGTACTCATCTGGCAATACGTCACTGGGTCTTGAATATTTAAATGAAACAAGCTCAATCGGCTTAGATGTCAAAAATGTCTATTAAATTGGCTCTACTACGGAGTTGAGATATTTTCTAGTGTGAGACACAAACACCGGATTTCATAGTGTGAAGTCGCGGGATTACCTAGTTTATCAAAATACACAACATTATTATTAGAGTAAACTCTAACAACACCTTATTAAAAGTAAACAAACGATATCTTTATATATATCGTGGGACAAAAAAGATGAGGTTTTAATCTGTTTAGTAATAAGAAACGTATACGAACGCGTGGACTTCATTGGGGGTTTGAACTGTTTGTTTTTTTTAATGTAAAATTTTATTGATGATAAAGTTATTTGTTAAAACGAAGTTGCTGCAATGAACTTTTATATTAAACCTATTAGAAAACAATGACAAATATCACATATTATAATTTTTTAATTTTTGTTTTGTTTTATTATTTTTAATATCTCTATTTTTTTATTTATTTTTTGTTTGATTTTTAAATCTTTGTTTTAGAATTATGGCACCCTATTCGGGCAAAGATGTCACCGATATCGAGTTTGTGGCAACAGAAGAATCAAAATTGGAGAAATTGGTGGGTCCGCAGGCCGGGCCGTGGAAATATGAGATAATATATGGAAATTTAGCAGTATTTGGATATTTTCACCTTGCGGCTCTGTATGGACTTTACCTCGCTTTGACCGCTGGTCCAGCATGGTCTACGATTATTTTTCGTACGTATTTTTATTTCATAGTTGCTACATAAAGACCGCTGAAAGAGTGTAAAATAATTAGAAGTATAGGTTTTAAAATAAATCAAAAACCCATCTATAAAACTTGCGGCTAATATTAAGCTATTATTCAGCCGTTATGCCTATTTTTAAAAGCCTACTATTATCACGTATTCAAAAGCCCGAACGACTTTTAAAATAAGAAAGTTTTTACCTCCAACTTGTTAAAAATCTATAAAAGAAACTTTATGACTTCAAGCTATTAACACATAGTAATTATAAAAATCAAATCATTCTTTTAGAACGGAAATAAATGAACGATTAAAAATTGTAGTTTAAGACGGCAAGCTACCTGGTTTGCTACTATTAATGTAACGAAGTGTAAATATAAATAGTATTATACTCTTTTGTAGTAGGTAACAGTATTAAATACGAAACGCATCTCCCATAATATATAAAGCATTCATGAAGCATTATTGGACCTTGTAGATTTTTTTTTCAGATTGTGCCACATTTATTTTTGCACTTTTTGGTGTTGCTGCTGGGAACCATCGTCTCTGGTCACACAATGCATTTAAGGCCAAACTTCCCTTGCAAATTATACTGATCATAGCAAGTTCTTTAACATTCCAGTATAGTGTTTTAAATTGGGTCAGAGATCACCGATTACATCACAGGTAAGTTTTATCTTAGTTGGCACAAATAAATGTGTCGCAGAAAATAAAATCGAACCGATTTTTTGCTGCCAAACAATATGTTTTTAAAAAGTGGTTTCTAAAATATTCAAGGCCATATTAAGTGTCGAGACAGCACTGACTCCCGTACGTTAAAAACGTTTAATACTTTGTTCTAAGTCTGAATTTTAACCTAAGTTTAATCTAGTGGTTTTTGGCAGGTATACAGATACAGATGCAGATCCACACAATGCGTCTAGAGGTATTTTCTTTTCACACATAGGATGGTTGCTCGTCAAGAAGCATCCGGAAGTAAAAAGACGAGGACAGTTTACAGACTTAAGGGACGTCCAAGCAAATCCAGTTTTGAGGTTTCAAAAGAAGTAAGACATCAGTTCTGTTTTACTTTTTAAATATTATGCACATAATATTAAGTAGCAGCATTGCTATGCTGCTACTGCTAATTAGCTGCTGCTAATAAGAATACCAAATTCCCATTTCACTCATCACAACATCCTTTTTTATTTATTTTTCTAAAAGTGATACGATATGTTTGGTTCAACTTGATATCATCTATCTTTGCCTGATCGCTTGTCTGAAAATAATTGTATGACAAAACAAAAATACAGTACTTTTACAAATATTATTTTCAGGTGGGCCGTACCGTTCATTGGTAGTATATGTTTTATAATACCAACTTTGATACCCGTCTATTTCTGGAACGAGGGACTAAACATGGCGTGGCATCTCAGTTTCCTTAGATACGTTGCATCTCTCCACCAAACATTTCTGGTTAATAGTTATGCACATTTCGTAGGAACTAGGCCCTATGACAAGCGCATACTACCCACTAATAATAGATCAATTAATTTTGTGGTCCTGGGGGAAGGATTCCATAACTTTCATCATGCATTTCCCTGGGATTATAGATCTGCAGAATTGGGGACTTTGTTTTTTAATCCGGCTACTTGGTTTATCGAATTATTTGCTAAGATTGGATGGGCATACGATCTGAAGACTGCGTCAAAATCTGTAATAGAAGGCAGGGCTCAAAGAACGGGTGACGGTACACGGCTTCAAAGTAAGTCTGTAAGTTGATAGGAATAAAACGTTTATCCTTAACAATTCATATAAAAATAAAATGAAAAATATAGTTAAAACTGTAGTTTTCTTTAATCTACCCACTTTATGACTATTAAAATTCAAGAACACGAGACCTCAGTCTGATATCATAAAGCGACAATATGATATGACTATTCAAAACTGGAATACAATTATAGTAGATAATTCTAAAAATTGTTGTGGCACGTTCTACTTTGCCTATATTGTGTAGTCTGTGATTCGTTTATACTCTATACTAAGTTATTTTCTTAATTGATTATTTTGATACGGAACCAAAAAAGAAAAAACGCGGGAAACACATGGCAGGAGTGTTTTTTCTAGTGAAATTTTTAATTTAATTTAAGTTGTGTAGAACATCAGTTTGCATAAAATTGTATTAACATTTGATATATTCTACTGTATCTGGTAAGTTTATATACTATTTCCTCAAGGATAACGGGGGCTCGCATTCCGAGGTAGCATATAATATTATAATGAAAATAGATTAACTAAACTGGAAGATTTCAGTGTAGCTATACAGATGTGGATCCACGGAGTCACCGAAAAAGAATGCGACTAGGAAACATTTGCAAACACTGCAACAAAAACAAAAGAATATTCCAACCGACGACGCGTCGGAACAAACAAAAGGACACCGATTGTTCGTGCCAAATACCGGAAATTGGATTCCCTCAATAAATATTGAGATTAAGAATGCTAAGGCTCTTGATAGTTTTGAGAACTAAGTAGACCCTACAATTGTTATTGCAGACACTACAATCGTTAATACCCAACAGCACCCAGCACCTCCCACTCCACCTCCCCTCATCATTACCGACCCAGAGGACTGCTTACGGTCTCTTAAAGTCTCGTGTTGGACACAATTAAATGCTTTGGATAAGTCGTAGAAAACACCTAAAGCGTCAAGCGACTCCTCAATAGTCAGAAGTAATAAATTTACGGCCAGAAAACCACGTATTTATTCTGACACACCTGAAAAACTGAACTGGTTATTCGCACCAAAAATATAAAAAATGTGATTCTGAATCTAAGATAACTAATTAAATTTTCTTTTACATGTAATTTTTGTTTGACTTTAAAAAATTTCTTTAATGGAAGTTAAATCTTTGTTTTTGTTTTTAATTTCATACCTAATAATTTTTTTTTATTAAATATGTGTCGTTTAAATCGCACGTACTGAACTACCCCACAGCGTGCGAAGGTACCCCGTTGTTTGTTGATGTTGTTGAACACATTTGTTATATACAAATCTGTACCAACAACGGGGATTCCAGATTTAGTTTAAATCATATTTATGGTTGAAACATCGGATGAAATCATTTGTCATTTTACTATATGACAGACTATAAATTTAAGCTATCATGTATCATGATTAATGGAATTAAAAAAAATGTGAAAACCGTATGAACGTTTCCCCCCCCCCTCCCACATAGTTATATTTTAATATACAATTTACCGGTATATACAAGTTGCCGGAGGATTTTCACTTTCATTTAGCAGCCTTTTTCTATGAAATTGACACTCTCGGAAGTTCTGCATCGGTCTCGATAAAATTACACTGAACATTGTTGATAAATGACAGGAAGCGTTGTTCATTGTATTGGGACAGCAGCAGAAGCTCATCCATGGCCAATATTTGCTCCTCTATTTGTTGCTGGGCAGAACTGTATTTGTGTGTCCTCTCTTCAAGAGGATTATAAAGAATTGTAATTTTGGAATTCAATGTAAGAATGTCAATTTCATATTTATTTATTTTCAACCTAAAAGCACTGACAGTGAATGACCTCCCGTGTGTTTGTGCCTTGCGCGGGGAAATAGATTTGGAATGTGCAGTTTTTTGTTCCTACCTAATTTTATAGTAGGCACAAAAACTTCTCCTGAACAGTCTTGTAATAAATAGCACACATTCCGAACGCTATACGTCCCAGCAATACGTCACTTTTTCTATTGTAAAGTTGGTTAGTGAGAGTACGAGTTATACACTCACTCTTAACATTGACTTAAACATTTTCACCCATTCCGAAAACACCGCTATAGTTGTTAGATGGATTTCTTTCACGCAACGAATAGCGTACGCGTACTAGCTGCTCCCGCGAACTTCGTTTCTCCTTAATGCCTAGCCTACATATAATAACATGGAACATTTTGCTTACCCCAGAAATGGTTTTAGTTTTTTGATCTGTGATTTCTCTATATTAACCTCAGAGTTCGCGTTATATGTTCTTAACTAACAAATAAAAAATAGGGGTAGATCGTATATTTGTAAGTTGTATCATAAAAAATAATAACAAAAAAATTTTTTAATAGATAGATAGTAGCCGATTCTCAGACCTACTCATGTGACATGGGTTATTCATTTTTTAATTACATAATCTGCTTAACCATAGATAGCGCTTGATAGAACCTTAAAAGAATTACATCTTTTTTATTTCAACTAAAATATTTATCTGTCTGTTCAACGCAGCGTAAACATTTTTTTACAGAAAGAAACGAATGTTAAACTGCAGAAGCAATATAAAAAACTGATAAATAGAAAAAAAAATTCAAAAAGTGTGGATTCGTCTGGCGGTGTTTTTTTTTTATAGAACAGAGGGCAAACGGGCAGGAGGCTCACCTGATGTTAAGTGATACCGCCCATGGACACTCTCAATGCCAGAGGGCTCGCTAGTGCGTTGCCGGCCTTTTAATAATTGGTACGCTCTTTTCTTGAAGGACTCGAAGTCGAATTGGTTCGGAAATACTTCAGTCGGCAGCTGGTTCCACCAGTACTACCAGGCGCCAACTTAAAACTTTAATTAGCGCCTGCGCACTTGAACCCCACGGCCTTTCTTTTCTTCAAAGGAAATAAAATCAAAGTTCGAGCAAAGACTCTTATATCATTGCCGTTTATTATATTCCGTCTGCTCTGCGGCTGCGCCATTTGTGCTTGTCCGAGGTGAGATGAGGCTAGCATGTCCACACAAAAATTATTTCCTGCAAGTAGATTGGTTTAGTCTAATACGATATAGAATTATTAGTTGCTAAAGCCGTTAGGTAGGTAAGCGATTGTATAGCGATACTATCTACGTTCATGGTGGGTAGAATTTATGATATGAACAGATCAATATGACACTTACCGCTATAGTTCCTTTCTGGAAAGATTTAAAATATGCGTCTTATTATGTACTATTGTTATTTAGAATGGCTTTTCCGATTTTATAATTTTGTTTACTTCAATTTACGCAAATGTGATCATGGAAATCTTTAATGTTCTGTTTAGATAACACGTGATCTCTAAAATTGTTGTTGACTTTAAAATACGCAGGTAGTAAAGAATAATAATTAGTGGTACGAACGATAAATAGTACGAAGTGTCTGTCTATTGACTATTTGTTTTCTTTTGAAATTTTACACTCAATTCCAAAACTAACGTGTGAACAGCTTATAACCTAGTCAGGTTAGTCTGCAGTGGGTGTCTAAATTCAAAATGGCGACCAAATTTTTGAGAGAGTTGAGATTGTCATATTTTCTAGTGTGAGACTCAGACTATGGATTTCAGAGAGCAAAATCGCGGGCTAACATTGTTTATGTTTCTTTACCAACACCTGATAAAAATAAACAAACAATACCTTTTTTTATATATAATAAACTTGTAGAACAAAATAGAGAATGATTCAAGTTATTTAGTAATGAACGTATACCAGTGGACTTCATTGAGGGTTGTTTTTTAAATGTAAAATGTAATTGATGATAAAGTTTATATTACTAAATAAAATAATAAGGAATATTCCATATGATATTTTTTAGATTTCTTTGTTTTAGAATTATGGCACCGAATACTAGCAAAGATGCCATCGATATCGATTGTGTGGATACGGAAGAATCAAAATTGGAGAAATTGGTGGGTCCGCCGAGCCGTGGAAATATGAGATAATATATGGAAACTTAGCAGTATTTGGATATTTTCACCTTGCGGCTTTGTATGGACTTTACCTCGCTTTGACCTCTGGTCCAGCATGGTCTACGATTGTTTTTCGTACGTATTTTTATAATTTATAGATGCTATACAAAGAGCGTATAAAACTTGCAAATACGTGGGTATTTTTTGGCTACTTGAAAACGCATTTACCGCATAAACAAATAGCCGAACAAGTACACCTTCACGTACATACCCTTACTTTTACACCATCACACAACAGCCAAATTAGGTACCACTTACTTAAATGTATTGAATAAATTTGTTTGTTTCTTTCTTTTGTTAATTTTTATAATAAAATGTATGATGTATTCCATCTCTCGCTTTATTTTCAGTTATTATTATTATTTTCATTGATAGTTATTATATATAATTTATGTAAGCTCTAGGTTTACGAAATAAATAAATAAACTATATTTAAAAATAAGAAGACAATACTCATTCTAGGAAAGGCTCTTGCCTCACTTGGGGCTCCAACTAGTTAAAAATCAGTAACTTTATCAACCGAATAGTAAATCAGAAAATCTAATCCTTTTTCAAACAAATGATACAGCGAGCTACCTTATTTGTGATTATAATACTATTAAAGATTATAGTACAAATAATGCAACGAAGAACTGTTTTTGTTACAGTATGAATTATAGGATGTAGTAAAAATATATTTATTTTTTACAGATTGCGTTATATTTTTTTTTGCGAGCTTCGGTGTATCTGCTGGACTTCATCGTCTCTGGTCCCACAATGCGTTTAAGGCAAAACTTCCCTTGCAAATTATACTGATCATTTGCACTTCTTTAACATTCCAGTATAGTGTTTTAAATTGGGTCAGAGATCACCGATTACATCACAGGTAAGTTTTATCTTAGTTGACACAAATAAATGTCTCGCAGAAAACTAAACCGAAAAATCGAACCGAACGCTGCCAAACAATATATTTTTTAAACTTCTTAAGTTTCTGAAATATTCAACAGGTACTGACACTGAGTACGGTATAAACGTTAAATACTTTGTGCTAAGTCTGAATTTTACCCTAAGTATTATCAAGTGGTCTTTTGACAGGTATACCGATACAGATGCAGATCCTCACAATGCGGCTAGAGGGGTTTTCTTTTCACACATAGGTTGGTTGCTCGTCAAGAAGCACCCGGAAGTAAAAAGACGAGGACAGTTTACAGACTTAAGGGACGTCAAAGCAAATCCAGTTTTGAGGTTTCAAAAGAAGTAAGACATCAGTTCTGTTTTACTTTTTAAATATTATGCGCATAATATTAAGTAGCAGCATACCAGCTAATAAGGATACCAAATTCTCATTTCACTCATCACAACATCCTTTTTTATTTTTTTTTCTAAAAGTGCTACGATATGTTTGGTTCAACTTGATATCTTCTATCTTTGCCTGATCGCTTGTCTAAAAATAATTGTATAATTATTTTCAGGTGGGCCGTACCGTTCATTGGTAGTATATGTTTTATAATACCAACTTTGATACCCGTCTACTTCTGGAACGAGGGACTAAACATGGCGTGGCATCTCAGTTTCCTTAGATACGTTGCATCTCTCCACCAAACATTTCTGGTTAATAGTTATGCACATTTCGTAGGAACTAGGCCATATGACAAGCACATACTACCCACCAATAATAGATCAGTTAACTTTTTCGTCATGGGGGAAGGATTCCACAACTTTCATCATGCATTCCCCTGGGATTATAGATCTGCAGAATTGGGTACTTTGTTTTTTAATCCGAGTACTTGGTTTATCGAATTGTTTGCTAAGATTGGATGGGCATACGATCTAAAAACTGCGTCTGAATCTGTAATAGAGGGCAGGGCTCAAAGAACGGGTGATGGTACCCGGTTTCAAAATAAGTCTGATTTAAACGTTAATTCCTAATCATTTATTTAACTAATTTAATATTTATTTGACGGATATAATATAGGTCTATATTGTCCATATTCTTGCGTATCCGTAATTTTTGTGATATTATTATTTGTCTATGATAACTGATTTGAAATGGTATTATTTTTTTTAATGTTATCAACTCGACTAGAAATAAAATTAAAGATATTGTAAAAACTGCAGTTTTCTTTTATCTACGTCATAACGACTATTTATAACTGCAACTATTACACCACGTTCCACATGGTATGTTAAGTACTTAATAAAAATAAAATAAATTAAAAACGAAGATTTGTCCTCTATCAGCAGGAGGCGTTTTGAAATAGGAGCACGCACTTACATTCTCGTGGGAACAATACGCAAATACATAGTCGAACTTACATCACCGAATAGTACTTACACGAATTCAAGTCCGACCTGTAACCCCACGGTATTTTAGTTACTCATACAAAAGTGTCGTATTTAATTTTGTTAAATAATATGATTTGTGGGTAATATAATATAAAGAGCAGTGTTGGCCTAGTGGCTCCAGCGTGCGACTCTCATACCTGAGGTCGTATGTTCGATCCCGGGCTATGTACGAATGGCGTAGTTTTGCTCTTTCGCGAATTTTGTAAACGTTTTTGACATTCATAAGCATGTCTTAAGTCGCATCTAAATTGAATAAATTTGATTTGTTCTTTCTATGTGCGCGTGTGTCAGGCACTGGAGGCTGATCACCTACTTGCAAATCAAATCAAATCAAAATATCTTTATTCATATAGGTAAACATGTACTCTTATGAACGTCAAATTAGTTCTATTACGCGTATTATACTCGTGAAAGTCACCACTTGTTTTAAAATCGTTTAAGTTTTTTTTGTACATTCGCTTCAAGAATATATTGACCGGATAATGTCATAATATTTAGTTCCTTAAATCTATTCCGTACCGACTCCCTCGGGGAAACACAACAAATACCCCGAAGTATATTATAGGTATATTCTAGATATATCTATTTCAATCAAATCAAATCTATTTTAGACGTGTTCTATTTTTATATTTAGAAAGTGTGGATAAATAAATATTATTTTGGTGTTTTTAAATCAATTTCAATACGACGGTGATAGTATTTACTAATTATTTATTTATTTAAATACAATCTTTTTGAATAATTTTAATATTAATCCTCAATCACTACTGCATTTTAGTTATTTTTTTTCCATACGCCAAACTATATGTATATATAACTTACTAGTGACCCGCCCCAGCTTCGCACGGATGCAATGCTGATGAAAAGCAGGTTTTTATTATGTATTGTTATTTCTGTCACTGGAAAGCTCCAATAATATACGCGACATATACCATATAGACATATACCATCACGGACTTTTCTGTAGACCTTTTCAATGTGTACAATACTAATTAGTACATTATTTTGATAAAACTCGTAGGGTTCAGCCTGCGTTTGCAATGTAAGCGGAAAAAATGTAATTATTTACGACATCACATTAGAAACCTCAAAAATAACAGTACTTCTCCACTATTTAATGGATGTTATTAATTTAAACATATAAACCTTCCTCTAGAATCACTCTATCTATTAAAAAAAAACCGCATCAAAATCCGTTGCGTAGTTTCAAAGATTTAAGCATACAAAGGGACATAGGGACAGAGAAAGCGACTTTGTTTTATACTATGTAGTGATATAACTTATAACGCGTGTACATAAGTACACACATTCGTTTTTTTATCAACTATTTTTTTTATAAGTTTGTTACCAAGGCAAATTCTTGTATGTCTGTATATACATACTTAACACTCTCTTCAGTTTATAGAGAATATAATTATGTATGCATTATTTAAACCCAATTGTGAGCCATGTCCTTTTAACTAGGGCCTTACAATGGTTTGGTAAGCATATCGTCTAACTGTAGCTCTGTGAAAACATTTTTTTGTGTAAAAGGTTTAGCCTGAGCTTTGCAGTTGATTCATTGTCTAACTTCAATAGTAGACTAGGCTTTCGGGTTCTGTAAGTTGGCGGATTAGACAATTTAAGCACAAAATTTAAAAACTTCACTCAGCAAGAAAATAATGTAAGGCACATTTTAAATCAGACAATGCTGCATACATTTGCAATGTATAATAAAAACTTTACACTAATTGATACCAATAGGTACATTAGTTGTAATAATTACTTTTTGACAAAGGATAGATATAATCTATCTACATATTTGAAAAGACAGATAGCTGATTCGCTATCATATTTATTGTTTATAACAGCCAAGAATTTGGCTAGACAACCTGCTTCTATTGAGCAGGTTTTAGTTAGCAAGACCTTGGAAGATATACCAAAACATAGTATTTGTAATTTAAATTAGATACTAAGACAACAGAGAGTCTCTCTGGCCAAGAATTAGTAAGTAAGATAAGTAAATTTAAGGACAATACTATCAATCTGGTTCACCAAAATATACAAGGCATGAAAAGTAAATTACTAGAAATTGAGTTGTTTTTGAGCAGTGAAAATATTGACATATTGTGTATTACAGAACACTAGTTAAAGACATGTGAACTTATGTTCAATTTTTGTAATCATCAGATTGGTAGTTCGTTCTGCAGAGGAAATGCAATACGCGATGGCTCATTAATATTGCTTCATAAAATTACATTTAAGCAATTATATTTTTGGTGTTAACATGTGAATAAACATTTCAATATAAAATGTTTCAAGCTACTCGACAACGAATATTACATATGTACAAAAAAACTGTTGTTCTGATAAAGGACAGGTCTATTATTAAGGGAAAACCTTATCTATTATTAGGGTTTTAAAAAACTTTTCCCCAGCCAAGATAGTATAGATAACGTTGTTTTTATTGAAAGTCATTGTTACATCGCAGTAAATTGTTGAACAAAATAAACTTATTCCTGATAAATTTAACACGGTCTATACCCTATTAAAATAGAAACGAATTATGCATTAACATATAACATTGAATGCTCACAATTGATAAGAAATAAATGATTGTTAATCACACTGATTTAAGCAAAACACTACCCTGATCTATTAATTCGTAATTGTCAGGAATAAGTACTTATGTTTTAGCAAAGACTATTCAAATAAATTATAGATAGTGTACCAAGACTGATTTCGTTTTTTCTCGGTTAGACTATTTTCGTCCGGAAAACAATAAAAATAACGCCTAATATTTATTATTACTTAAGCAAAGAAAGCAGACCAGTTCATTTTATCTATTTATATGTATATATTTGTTTATCTCGAGGGCGCAAGCTACAGTTGAACAATCGGCGTCTGACCGAGAGGTTACCTTAATTATATTTTAAATAGCTAAGTCATTATGACTTTCATGATTACATAACATACATACATATAAATGGTGTGCATTTTCCTTATCAGTATCAACTATAGGGTGTAACTTAAGAAAAATATGAAATAACGGTCAAAATAAGAATATAATTTATTTGTTTATTCATTTATTTTAAACTAAGATAATTTTTTTATAAACTTATTATTATATTACATATATATATTACTTGTTTTGATAAAGATAATAACCCTTATCAGTCATAATAATGCTAAACTACGCGCGTACTAGTGACCTGCAAGGCGTAAGCGAACAACGTTAAATATTAAAAAGTGCCAAAAAATCGCGATATCACCAAATATTCAATTCAAATATTTTATTCTCATTTTATCATTAAGTACGTTATGAAATAAATTTAACTTGTTTATAGATATAGTTCTTATGTTTACTGAATAAATAGTTTTCATTATTCTATAATAAATCATAAATATGTATTTAAGTAATAATATTCAATAAGTAATTCATTTTTCTTCAGGAACCTTTGTACCAGATGGATTCCCCTTAGTTTAAACGATGACCGGAAACAAATTCGCATGGACTAGTGTCGCTAAATATTAGATAAGTTCAACAGCGGTGACTCAAATGTTGTATTTGGCATCGTCACAGGTGATGAAAGCTAAACAAACCCGAAAACAAAAGACAATCAGCGGGTGTTTCCTTTCGAGGATCGGCCAACTAAGGTAAAAGGAAGAAGTCAAGGAAAAAAGATAATTGCCTTATTCTTTAGTGATAAAGGTCACGGCAGTTGTGCTAGAATATGAAAGGACAGTTGCTGCAGACTGGTGTGTCAGTCGCTGTTTGCCTGTTGTCTTGAAAAAATGCGACGGCAGCGCCTTAGAAGTAGGATGACGAACAGCACGACAATGCTTCGCACTCCGCAAAGCGGACTGTTGAATATTTGACTAGGGCAGGTGTCGAGATAATGAGTCATCCGCCATACAGTCCTGGCGCCTTGCGACTTTCATTTATTCCCAAGAACTAAAGATAAAATTCGTAATATTCGCTTTACGAGCTCTGTAGAAAATTCGATGAAGAGACCGCTATGGAAGAGTGGGCCCACAGCTTCTGTCAGTGGTTCCATCGAAAGCGCTGTGTAGCGAGGAACGAAGATTACTTCGAAAAACAATAAAAGTATTGACAACTTTCTACATTAAGCTGTTTTTCATTTCCTAGTCTCAGTGTTACCTAGGCATAAAATATAACATGTAGATACTTAACAAGGCTGTTAATTTATAATTTGTTACAAAGTGATGTCAGTCTTAGTACACTACCTATTTACAATTTCTTTGAATAGTCTTTGCTAAAACATAAGTGGTTATTCCTGACAATTACGATAAAATAGATCAGGGTAGTGCTTTGATTAGATCAGTGTGATTAACAATAATTTATTTCTAATCAATTGTGTGCATTCAATGTTTAAATGTCAATGCGTAATTCTTTTGCATTTTTAAGAGGGTATGGACCGTGTAAAATTTATTGGTAATAAATAATTTTGTTTAACAATTTACTGCGATGTAACAATGACTATCAATAAAAACAACGTTATCTATACTATCTTGGCTAAGATTTTTTTTAAACATTAATACGAAACAAGCCAAACATTTGTCAGTTTTTTCTGAACGATGAAAACATTCTTGTTCTTTATTAGAACAGTAGTATTTTTTTTATATGTATAATAGTCGCACTAGAGAAACTTGAAAGGATTAGCAATATTAATTAATTTTATTTATAGTAAAATATATAGTATAGTAGTATTCACATATTACACACACTAGTATAATAAGGTACTCAATGAAGATGATCACTGCACTAAATCATGTGAAACACTGCCATTCTCAAACAATAGCAAGGAGTATAACTTATATTATCTGGTAATTAATAATTAGTACAGATAAAATATTACATTAAGATTTGGGACTTTCGACTCGTATAAACCCAACACAAAACAACATTTTTAGTAATTTTACTGTAAATATCCTGTCACTAAAATCATATTTTAACTAATTTACGCCCTAACCCAATAATATATCCACAATCTCGGATTGAAAATAATCTGAGATTAGACCTTGACACGAAGACAATTCATTTTTGGCGACGGTTAGAATGCAATCTCTTCACTTTTTACACTCATATTTGATAGTCATTGTAAACCAAATAAAGTAAATTAAACCGTACAAATAATATTAAAATCTATTAGATAATATTAAAATTACATAGAGAAAAGATTAATATTAAAATATAAATGTTTAAAACATATCAAATAGCTTTTGAAAAACTGATGTAAGTTAAAATCTTAAGATTTTCATACAAAGGTCTATCCACATACACCATCCGACCTACTATGGATAGCTTGTATCGACAGATGGCTATTGCAATCTATCGATTGGTTATTGGCACACTTCTATAAATATATTGGATTAAGATGTCTATCTCATATGGTCAACAATGGATTGAGATAGTTTATGGGGTTTGGGCGTTAGACAGTGGCGTAACTTTACCATTTGTGGCCCGTGGCAAATTCTTATGATGGAATGATTCTATCATTCAAAATCATCACGTTTTACTCAGTTTTACTCTAACAATTCTTGGGCACTTTTAAAGCAAAAACGACATCGAATATCCTGGCCATCTAGAAAGGTTTAATGCTAATTTAAGTTGAAGACTCACTTTTATTATTAGATATACAACTTGATAAAATATTCCATGTGTAGATACAATGCTTAATATCACTACATAGTATAAAACAAAGTCGCTTTCTCTGTTCCTGTCCCTTTGTATGCTTAAATCTTTGAAACTACGCAACGGATTTTGATGCGGTTTTTTTTAATAGATAGAGTGATTCAAGAGGAAGGTTTGAGGTTTCTAATGTGATGTCGTAAATAATTACATTTTTTCCGCTTACATTGCAAACGCAGGCTGAACCCTACGAGTTTTATCAAAATAATGTACTAAGTATTGTACACATTGAAAAGGTCTACAGAAAAGTGCGTGATGGTATATGTCGCGTATATTATCGGAGCTTTCCAGCAACGGAAATAACAATACATAATAAAAACCTGCTTTTCATCAGCATTGCACCCGTGCGAAGCTGGGGTGGGTCACTAGTATATTATAAATTTGTTGAACTGTTTAAAAATATGCTGTGTTTTTGACAATTCCTAAAATTACTCGTCGCTCGTAACGTGTACAACTTTAAAAATCAACATCTTTTTGTTTAAGTTGGTTGAAATGATTAACTTGACATATAATTATGTTCTTCAGTTGTCTCACTTTGGATTTCTAGCAGAATTTATAAAAATATAACTTTTAAATAAAATACAATAGTCAGGTAGAAAATATTTTTGAGTTCGCGGCATCCTGGGCGGGGGCCCTCTTGGATCGGGCCCTGGCATTTGCCAACCCTATTTTTACGCCACTGCATTTAGTAAGAATATAACACATCTAAATGATTGTTGAAATAGAGTAAAAGTTATATTTTCCCTTATTTAAAACCTTTACTAAAACAGTGGTACTACAGACGAAAAACTGATATCGAATTTGACATTGGTTAAGTATTAAATTATTACTAGATACATTATTGTTATTTTGTGTGTTTATGTGTCTGTGTTTCTGTTTGTAATAAATGATATATCTGTGTCTATGTCTGTACCTAGTTTCAGATTGGACAAGTAGATTTTAGTTTAGACATACCTTTTTCACGATGTTTATGTTTAGTGATGGCGCTCATCTGGATTTGAACGCACGGCCTCAGCTTACGTTTAGGCCAACAGTTTGCTATTTAAGATATTTTTATACCATAAAACAAATTGAATTTGTTTTACTAATATTCTTAGACGAATTATGTTCGGTGGCGGATGTTGTATCGATGTGTGATCTTACAACTGACTTTGACTAAGTATTACTTGAGTTTATAACTTAGACATAATAAAGGGATTGCGCCGATAACAAACACTAACTTGGCTTTTCTAAGTGTATCATATCATATCAAATCAAATGGTAAAATACAATATAATGGGCTGATCGAGAGAAATCATTGTTGGGTGCCTTTATCGAACCTAATTCCCTGTTTTGCTGATGATTTTTTCTCTGCTTTAAGTGCCAAAAATTCTTGTTAATCTTCTTTAATTGTGTGTCATACATTTTAGATTGATTTTATTTTTATACTTATACTTTTTAATACATATATATCATCATCCGTTAAATTACTAAAACCAAATTGTGGGGAAAAATAAACTTAAGGATTTCAGGATATCTTCTCCGTTTTCCAGTAACCCTTTTGCCAATCCCTTACATAGAACGGTCAGTCTAATACTAATATTTCTAAGGATAATTAAATTAATAAATTTTTCCCTGAAATTGACCTCCACCTCTCTTACACACAGCTTCGAAGACTTTTTAAAATACGCTGGAATTCTGTTTGATGTGACTAGCTTTTATTGTTATTTTTATAATCCCTGATTATTTATTACTGACGTAACCTTTCTGTGAAAGACAATATTGTTTATTTTTTTGGCATAAGGCGTGAACTCGTGGAAAGTAAACTTACGATATACGAACCAATAGCGTATGCGCACGATAATACTGGGCAGAGCATTTCCCCTCCCCGCCCCTTCCTGCCTCCAATTTCATGGATAAATCGATCACTAGTTCAATTCAACGTTTCCATACCAACTCACAGCCATATCACCTAAAATCCAACATCGACATCCATATTGTCAATGGTGGTAAATAATATTATTATCCGTCTCGCTCGCACTTACAGAATAGGTGCGATCGATATGCTAAATTATGTTAAGTGTTAATAGAAATTAGTTTTCGCTATCTAAAAATAAAAGTTTTTAATTGGTTAGATAAAATGTTTGTTTCGACGTAACGTTTCACCTCTAACCGGGAACTCCCCACTCGTACCAGCTCCTTCCTCTTGACCGTATTCAAAGAATGATTCGATTCGAAACGATTCGGAAAGTTCCGTGTGACCATGGGGAGTGTTCTGAGGAGTTTCTTGGATTAATGAAAATGGATGGACAGCTGAAAATTCTTAAAAGGCTGGCAGCGCGCTTGCGAGCCTTTAGTGCAAGTGTCCATGGCCGGTATCACTTAACATCAGATGAGTCTCTACCCGTCTGCCTCCTGTAACTTTAAAGAAAGACGTAATCATAGCGAAACTGTAGGTATAGATCGTAATGTGGCCCTGAAAAGTACCATTTATCGTTCCTTCGGATATTTCTTTGTTCTTCGAAAATTCCCATCTTTATCTTCCTCATTTGTGTCATCTTCCTGTAGGTAATTAAAAGATGCTTGTTCTAATTGTTTGAAATAATCATCATTTTGAGACATGCCGTTTGCTCATCATGTTTTCCTTCACCGTACGAGCCAGTGTTAGACGAAAGTCAAAGGTGCACAGCCGACCTACCGTCCTCAGCGATTTACGTAGCATACTAAAGCCTCCAGGCCATTTTTTTCTTAATTCTTGTTATTACTGACTCAATAATGCCTCACGGTCAAATACAAATCATATTTGTCAACTTTTAAAGGAAAAGATCTTATGCGACTTTAGATTGACTACACGAAAAACGGTCTAAACAATACTTCCTTATTTTATGTAAATAATAAAGACGCAGAAATTTGTTTGCCCATATCTCATTTGTCGACGACGGGACGGCCTATGACCCCCTTCATAACAGCAATAGACTGAATAATAATGTGATTATTAAAACAATATTATCATTTTATAATTAAGTTTTTATATTATTATATGCTATTATAGCGATTACGTTATTAATGTTATTTCCGTAACTATTGTCATAATTTGTGTTTATTAAATAGTAGGTGAATATTTCGCTTACAATTAATCTAACTAAAGTTGATACATAAAAAAAAAATAAAATACGTTTATTTTGGAACATAGGATCATAAGAGTATCACTTATTCCACGTCATATATATGATATGCAGTTTTTTTGAGCATTCGAATAAGTGCGTAAATATCGTTAATATGTTAACGAATTTCCTTTAACCGGGTCATAGTCACTGCGATGTAACATATTAAATATTATTTAAAAACCATGCAGGCTAGGCATATGAAAAATGGAAATCAAATTGGGAAAATTCGAACCGCAAACGTAATATGTACAAATATTTATATTTATTTGGATTAAAGTGTTACAAGTCAAAATAATATTAAACCTATATGAACCGTCTTGACCCCAGATTGCATCTGTTTTTTAATATTTTTTATCCACGCATACACTGTAGAGTGAAAGAGGAGAAGGCTGAAGTGCTGAACTCTCGCCTGACATCGCTAATTTGCTATATAATCCAAGGCAGATGTGATTATCTTTCTTTTACGATCTCTGGGTAAAGATTCAGAAACAAGACTTACGGTGGTTCGACTCCCATCATAGATCGCGTTAAGTTTTATTTTTGAATCACACATGGCTGTTTGTAAAGAATCAAAAAAATGAAGACATGTCAATAAAAGAAAATGCAGATATAATTTGGGGGTTGTAGCGGCACTGAATGTATGTTACTATGCCATTTTTAAGTACAAAAATACGTTATAATTTTAATATGTTAAATTTGTATTAATTATGTTTTCTTAGCGCTTTTTTCAATAATTTTGAGATTTATATGGTTTATTTTATTCAACACTTTAAAATTATAGTTTAAATAAGAACATTAATATGTATTTATCAATTTAAATCAAATAATAATATTAAAAACATTTTACAAATATTGCACAGTCATGATGTACATTAAGATTTTTTAGAGTTCCGCAAATAAACCGACAGGGCAGGAACAGGGCCAAAAGTCATATAAATATATCAATATATTTAGACGTAGGTACCAAACACCTACCGGAATATACGGAATATTTCTTCTAGAACAGCTGTAAATAGTTTGGGCGATAGAGGATCACCCTGTATCACTCGTCTCAGGATGTCGCAGTCTTCCTTTTTCATCTTGATTTTTATTTCTAGAAAAAATATTGCGAAGAAGCAACACCTACCACCTGCGCTTATAATCATTGCGATGACCTCATATAGGTACTCTAAAACGCGACACAAGTTCCGTCCGCTAATTATATATACATCTTCACGTTCCCACCCTGGGGGATGATCGGCATATACTTCCGTATGTTACATAGCCGCCGTTCGTAAGATGGCCTCTTTTCTCTCACCTGAATTCTTTCTGAATTCGTTATCCTTTTGTGTGAATTCTGATTCACATGTCCCTTAGACACAAAGTACACTGTGCATGGCTTGCATCCGACTTGGCATGGCTTGCATGCATGACCTACTCTATATTAGTCTTCGCGGATTGTGCCACCTTCCACAGGCTACAGGTGCACCCTTCTACGTGAGGAATGACGACGAAAACGAATTTCCATCACGATCTGGAGCTTCCTACTATAGCCCAATAGATGAACTTGGCATCCCAACCCGTTATTGCGTAAAATTATAAATTATTCCCCCTTTTCGACAAAACAAGCTGAAGGAGGGCCCAACTTCTCCTAACGGATCCGGATCATCCAATAACAAGAGCTAACGACAAACTAAAAACCCCCCGCGCGTCAGCAAAATCATAATTAGACTTGGGTAAAAAACCTCCTTAACCGGGGAAGGCCTGTGCCAGAGCTGAGCCTGTTAAGGCCGACGGCGAGATTCCATTCAAAAGTAATCAAAGCGAACTCTGGGGCCGCCCAGGCAGTGGTTAGACTGGTCCGGGTTCTCTTCTAGATTGGAGGAACAGTATACGTTCCGTCCTCCACATCATGCTTTTAAATCATTCTCACTTTTTAGATAACAGGAATCTTTCAGGTGAGATTTATTGAGAACTTGCAGAAATGTCGGTACATTTCGTTTAACATGTTAATAATGACTATTAATGGCGTAATTTTAAATTGATATTGTAAAATTATTCAAAATCATTTATGCATATAGATATCAAAATGTATACTTATGAACGTCAAAGAAATACATATTACACGCTAAATGCTTCTAATTCAACATTTACTGCCAGTTCTCAAATCAAGAGGTCAGAATGGACGAGAAGAAGCAATAAACTATCCGCTACACTTTTTAATCGCCAAGTTTTTTGTTTTTCACAATGTTTTTAAGGAGCTGCAACCATTACACCACGTTCCACATGGTATCTTCAGTACTTAATATAAATTAAAAACAAGGATTTGTCCTCTATAAGCAGGAGGCATTTTGAAATAGGAGCATGCACTTACATTCTCGGGGGAACAACACGCAAATATATTGTCGAAATAACTAACTTCACCGAATGCTTACACGAATTCAAGTCCGACCAGTAACCACACAGTATTATAGTTACTCATACAAAAGTGTCGTATTTAATTTTGTTAAATAATATGATTTGTGGGTAATATAAAGAGCAGTGTTGGCCTAGTGGCTCCAGCGTGCGACTCTCATCACTCATGCCTGAGGTCGTAGGTTCGATCGCCGGCTGTGCACCAATGGAGTTTCTTTCTATGTGCGCATTTAACATTTGCTCGAACGGTGAAGGAAGGCTCGACGACGCGTGTCAGGCACTGGAGGCTGATCACCTACTTGCCTATTAGATTTAAAAATTGATCATGAAACAGATTCAGAAATCTGAGGCCAAGACCTAAAGAGGTTGTGGTGAAACTGATTTATTTTTTTAATATAATATATGTAATGCGTAATATTGAAACTAGTTTTACAATTAATTATTAATGAAATTGTAAAACCGTGTCGTTCTTCCCTGTCCTGTTTTTGCTGTGTGTGTAGAAGTATATACATTTTTAATTTAAGAAGAAATAGCTATTAACAAATTGATTACCTTGGAAAGTCATAGTTGTAACACAACTAGGAATGCTGTATATTTTTTCGTAGAAATTGAACGAATCGTTTAACTTTTGAGGCGAGTTTTCAGGAAAACTGTATTCTACCGCTTCATATATTATTTTCTAAACAACAATACAAAGAAATATCCTGCGCCCTCAAAGACATCACTAATATCCATGTTACCTCTAAAGCAGACATGCGGGCTCATTTGTCAAAATATTAAATCAAAAAATAACTGTGTAGCCTTAAAAAAAACGTTCACACATTCTAGTAGGTATGTGTAGCCAATTATGCCCAATTTCGCAGGTTCTGCGTCTGTCGTGTCAGACATCCGTGCTATCTGATTTATGGAATAGTTAATTTGTCACCATGCGAGAATGCACAGTACTTGTTAAGTAGGAGAGAAAGCAGACCTGTGGGCTAATTTGTCACAATATTTAATCAAAAAATATTGTACATAAATTGTGTAGTCTTAAAAAAATCCGTTCACACATTCTAGTAGATATGGGTAGGACATTTTGCCCATTTTCGCAGGTTCTGCGCCTGTCGTGTCAGACATCCGTGCTATCTGATTTATGGAATAGTTAATTTGTCACCATGCGAGAATGCACAGTACTTGTTAAGTAGGAGAGAAAGCAGACCTGTGGGCTAATTTGTCACAATATTTAATCAAAAAATATTGTACATAAATTGTGTAGTCTTAAAAAAAATCGGTTCACACATTCTAGTAGATATGGGTAGGACATTTTGCCCATTTTCGCAGGTTCTGCGCCTGTCGTGTCAGACATCCGTGCTATCTGATTTATGGAATAGTTAATTTGTCACCATGCGAGAATGCACAGTACTTGTTAAGTAGGAGAGAAAGCAGACCTGTGGGCTAATTTGTCACAATATTTAATCAAAAAATATTGTACATAAATTGTGTAGTCTTAAAAAAAATCCGTTCACACATTCTAGTAGATATGGGTAGGACATTTTGCCCATTTTCGCAGGTTCTGCGCCTGTCGTGTTAGACATCCGTGCTATCTGATTTATGGAATAGTTAATTTGTCACCATGCGAGAATGCACAGTACTTGTTAAGTAGGAGAGAGAGCAGACCTGTGGGCTAATTTGTCACAATATTTAATCAAAAAATATTGTACATAAACTGTGTAGTCTTAAAAAAGCCGTTTACACATTCTAGTAGATATGGGTAGGACATTTTGCCCATTTTCGCAGGTTCTGCGTCTGTCGTGTCAGACATCCGTGCTATCTGATTTATGGAATAGTTAATTTGTCACCATGCGAGAATGCACAGTACTTGTTAAGTAGGAGAGAAAGCAGACCTGTGGGCTAATTTGTCACAATATTTAATCAAAAAATATTGTACATAAATTGTGTAGTCTTAAAAAAATCCGTTCACACATTCTAGTAGATATGGGTAGGACATTTTGCCCATTTTCGCAGGTTCTGCGCCAGTCGTGTCAGACATCCGTGCTATCTGATTTATGGAATAGTAAATTTGTCACCATGCGAGAATGCACAGTACTTGTTAAGTAGGAGAGAAAGCAGACCTGTGGGATAATTTGTCACAATATTTAATAAAAAAATATTGTACATAAATTGTGTAGTCTTAAAAAAATCCGTTCACACATTCTAGTAGATACGGGTAGGTCATTTTGCCCATTTTCGCAGGTTCTGCGCCTGTCGTGTCAGACATCCGTGCTATCTGATTTATGGAATAGTTAATTTGTCACCATGCGAGAATGCACAGTACTTGTTATGTAGGAGAGAAAGCAGACCTGTGGGCTAATTTGTCACAATATTTAATCAAAAAATATTGTACATAAATTGTGTAGTCTTAAAAAAATCCGTTCACACATTCTAGTAGATATGGGTAGGACATTTTGCCCATTTTCGCAGGTTCTGCGCCTGTCGTGTCAGACATCCGTGCTATCTGATTTATGGAATAGTTAATTTGTCACCATGCGAGAATGCACAGTACTTGTTATGTAGGAGAGAAAGCAGACCTGTGGGCTAATTTGTCACAATATTTAATCAAAAAATATTGTACATAAACTGTGTAGTCTTATAAAGTCGTTTACACATTCTAGTAGATATGGGTAGGACATTTTGCCCATTTTCGCAGGTTCTGCGCCTGTCGAGTCAGACATCCGTGCTATCTGATTTATGGAATCGTTAATTTGAGTCTCTGCACACACAAATTTTTTGTACTAGGAAACTGCAATTGTCACCATGCGGGAATGCACAAGTGTTAAGTAGGAGAGGAATTCAGGACTTTTGCCAAAACGGTATTATCAAATATTTAACAATCCAGGAAAGCAAACATGGCTACTTATGACGTGAATAAAGACTGCATTCCGGATTGAAAATGGTTTTTAAATGAATAAATCACGTTTAAATATTAGAATAATTATATATGTTAGAAATATTAAGCATTTTGAGTCTACACTAAGAGATTGATTATTATTTAATTATAATTTGAAAAAATATTTATAAAAACTGTAAATTTTGGAATTGTTATAATTGGAATAAGTTAGTTTACGCGATCGAAAGGAGAAATAAACTGAGAATTTTTGTAACAGTGTTGAATGTTTCAAAAAATATTTTTGTTGCAGGACTATGGGAGGTTGAAGAATTAACCAAAAAACACAACGAAAACATATTTGAATCAAAAAGTATATCTATTATATAATTTTAATAAACTCCAAATATCGGGAATCACAAGTCATGTTGATAGGCAACCCAAGGGCGATTTGATGTTTTTAACTCAGCTCCTAAAAAGGCATATAAGCAACGGAGTTGTGTCGCATTGCACAGTTATTACTTGACCACTCAAGCACCATGTTCGGTGTTCTCGTTGCACTTGTTATTTTGTTATATTTCATCAAACATTTTTATGATGAAGCTTATAAGAGACACGAAAATTTCCCTCCAGGTGAGAAAGATTGAGGCAACATAATTTCTATAATTAATTTTTTTTTTCTCTGCGGTAATTTGCAATCAGCCCTAAGGCTATGTGCGAATTTGTTCTGTGGTGCTGTCATGTGGAGTGACTTCCCATTGGAAGCATCTACTCATCTTCTGCCTAGAGCTACTGCCGGTCTTCTAGCTCTAGAATATGGTGACGTTTTAGTCACATACTGTCTAATGGCGAGTTGGCGTGCAAGTTCGTTCGGATGACAGCTTAACCGCTCTTTGTATTTAGCTGCCAGTCTCCGGATTACCTCTTCGATATCTCTCATTTGCAGGTGTTCGTGAACTTCGTTGTTGGTTATGTACCATGGTACTTTTGCAACTGCTCTTAGGATGTTGTTCTGTTGTCGCTGGAGTATGTTGATATTGGTATAAAATTAAAAACTAAACTTCTTCTAAAAATTAAATTAATTTTCATTTACAATTTCACAGACGAATTTTAACTTTAGTAAAATAAGGCTAAAGGTGATATAGTTAAGATGTTTACATGGGTAATACTTTATCGGCGTCGAATTTTGGTTCTCATTTGGTTCTCTCTTTCATTATCGCAGGAGTATTAATTGTGCCCTGCTAAATACATTGACTTCAATCTTTCATAATGTTAATGCATTTTTACAGGACCCGTGAAGTTGCCAGTGTACGGTGGTTACTGGATTATTTTGCTAAAGGCTTATAATGATTTAGCCCTTGCGACCATGAGGCTAGCCAAGGAGTTCAATACAAAAGTAGTAGGCCTTTATTTGGGCGAGTGTCCACAAGTTATCGTGAATGATCCGGCGCTGGTCAAGGAAGTTCTGCTTCGGGAGGACTTTGATGGGCGCATGGACACCATTCTGGGGAGGGCTAGATCTGATTGGAAAAAATTGGGTAAGCATTTTTTTTAAATTTTGGTACAGAAACAGATTGATTTTAATAACACACATTAAACAACATTTGAAAACCTGAAATCCAATTACATCTATACACGGCATTTTACACTAAATAACAACCATTCAATATACACATATTAAACTTAATGACAATAAAAATTAAAATAAGTATTTTAGGTTGCAAGTCTTCACCGCGAATAATCTTTTTAAATTCACAAATAAGAGATATTAGAATAATATAATTTGTGAAAAATTATATTATTATAAACATTAGAACACAGAGAATTATAATATTTGCACATTCTAGCGAGCGGGATACATAGTTGTTATTTATAGGTATCATAAATAGTTCCGGGATGCGCACAGAACGCGTCGGTACCTTGTTTCAAGTTTAAAATTGATAAATAATAGGGTTTCCGGTTTCCTTGCGATTTTCATTCGCCGTACGAACAGTCGTCAGACTATAGGTTTATTTACGTCTATAAGGATTCAGATTCCGTGAATACTTGCCAAATATGTTATCGAAGTCTAAATCACGGTTATAAAGTATTTTTTCCTATTTGCTATATATATATATCTATATTTATAAGTTTTGAAAACAAAATCAAATAAGTTTCTAAATTCGTTCAGTGGTACAGTTTATAGTTAGGTAAACATTTATATAAATTAATCTTTACACTCGGATACTATCGCATAATTTGTGGTTTTTATATCCAAGAGGTCAATCGACTGATAATATTTAATAAAAATATTATATATTTCTAGTTACATATCCGTTTAAAGACGTAGTTGAAGAATGAAAATGGAATTTAAAATAAAATAGAAAATAGAAAAACATTAGAAGTATGAAAATAATATAGGAATAAATGGAAAAGTTTTATTAATTTAATTTAATTGATAGTCAATACGTGCTTTAAATAAGCAATGTTATAAATTAATCCAATAAAACCGAAGCAACCAATTTATTTTCGTGAATTGAGATTCCAGGAGCTATGCTATGCATCACAAAGCCCAATGCTCAAAGCTCATTTACTAACTAATGGGTTGTTAAATCCAGGTTTGTTCTTTACGGATGGATTCTTCTGGCACACGCAAAGGAGATTTTCATTACGATACATGAGAGATGCCGGATTCGGTCGTCGTTGTGAACACCTTGAAGAAGCAATGACACAGGATTTTAAGGAGCTCTTGGACATGGTGAAAAATGGGCCGAAAAATGAAGAGGAAAGGGTATAGTAAAAATAATATTTTTGGTTTATGTAATTAAATTAACTTACAAGTTAATTAAGCTTCGTGTTTTTTTCTTATGAATTATTTCTTAACTGAGACACCATTTGTCATTTACATTAGCCTAATTTACTAATAAGAATAATTAACATATTATGTTTCCAACAAAACTCCATACGGATTCATTGTTCTATTTGTGCCAGGCATTAGGTAAATTCAAAATCATTTACTAATTTAGGTAACACAATGTACACTTATGATCATCAATAAAGAAATACATATTAAATGCCAAATGCTTCTAATTTTACATTTACTGCTAGTTCTCAAATCAAGGGTGTAGAACGGACGAGAAGAATTAACTATAAACTATCTGCCACACTTTTTAATCGCCAAGTTGTTTTTTGTTTTACGAAATGTTTGTAAGGAGCTGTTATTGCATCATGTTCTACATGACATCTTTAAGTAATTAATAATACAAAACAAAGATTTGTCCTCTATCAGCAGTAGGCATGGTGAAGTAGGACCACACACTAACATTCTCGTGAGAACAACACGCAATGCATGTATATATTATATAGTTGATTGATTAGGTATATGTAAATATATTGCATGTAATCTGAAAGTTAACTTAGGGTAGTCTTAAAGTTATTTATTTACACTTCGTTACCATAATATACAAAATCATACATATATAAAAAAACACGGGCAGCCCTATCGCTAACAAGCGATTTCTTCCAGGCAACCCTAATATGTAACAATAAAAAAAGGAACACCTACAGAGTGTAAAGTACAAGAAGTGCATAATTAATTAACAAAAAGGAACTCAAAATAACATTAAACTAAAATTAAATTGAATAAAACCTAAAGGAAAAACAAAAATAATTATATGTTTTAACAAAATTGTAAACGCTTGTCCAAAAAATGTCTAATTAATTATTTGCTTTTTTAAAAGAGAACCGAGAGTTGTTTACGCCGGCTTTTTCTCTCGGCCAACACCTTCTGTCTTCTTTGCCAATGAGTAGGGATGCTAACATGTTCAAATTTAATGACGGGGTATAAGTGATACCTGTCTATCTTATGTTCCACAAAAATCGTATTTAATTTAATTTTTATTTTATGAGGCAGAAGAAAAATTATCAAAAAGAAGATTTTTAAATAAATTTAAAGTTATTTATTATATTATTCATGGTGATAATTGTAGCACCTAATCCGCAATGCTGGCGTATATTCTATTGCTAGAAGTCGCTTGTAAGTGATAAGGTCCTTATTTAAATGGGCTGATTTAAGCTTCCTGATAAATCTGTGTTATAATTTAAATGTTAATGTGTCCGATCTTTTCAGAAAATCGTCAACGGTGACCTCATCTATCTGCCGCATTTCTTTGACATTACGTTTCTCAATGGAATGATATATGTATTCACTAAAAGCGTACTGCCACGTGAAAAGTACCCAATATTATGGGAGATTGGAAGAAGTTCCGTACGGTTTCAAAGATCTTCAAATGACCTGGGTGGCGCCCTGGTCATAACACCGTGGCTGAAAAATATCCTCCCTAAGTGGTGTGGCTATCACGATGCCGTCGAAGGGACAAACACTATAAGGGGAATCTTTAGGGTAAGTATAAAAGTGGAATGAAAAAGATAAAATAAACCAAAGAATTAATTTGGGTTAAACAACGTTTTAGACTAAATTAACAAACCATCACGATATCGCTTTATACTTATAGTATTAGACTTGTGAGAGCAGTGTTGGCCTTGTGGCTTCAGCGTGCGACTCTCATATCTGAGGTCGTAGGTTCGATCCCGGGCTGTGCGCTAATGGACTTTCTTTCTATGTGCGCATTTAACACCAAAACCACTAAAGTGATTTAAAGTGTAAACTAATTTTGTTAATTGCTATGTAACGAATGAATTCAATGTAACAGTTGAAGAGAGTGCCTAAGTTTGGCTTTACTCTCTCTCTCTTACTCTTAAGATAACTAAAAACCCTGAGTTAGCAAAATGTTTCGTACATGAACTTAATAAATTGTATAATAATGTTGTTATTTTACTTTTTAAGACCCCTTCATCACCCAATACAAGGCAAATCCAATTTTTCGAAATTCCTTGTTCTAAGACTAACTATTTACGAAACTTGGTTATGTATCGCATACCTACAGATTACAACATAAATTACCAGCAAATCGATATATTTAATGTGTCTAAAAAATTCTTATGTTTCTGTTTATATGTGTATTCCGTATTGGTTTTTGTGTGTAATGTAATTGTTTGGATATTGTTTAGTGGTTAGCTGTAGGAATACTTAAATAAATAAAATAAAATTTCCTTTTCAGGAGATCATTCGAGACGCCATCGAGACGTACGACGAATCACACGAACGTCATTTTATTGATTCATACATAAAAAGAATGAGGCAGGAACTCAAGGAAAAAAACCGCTCTACATATTCAAGTACAAAACAATTTTATTTGCCAAATAAAAAAACAGATAATGAATATTTCTATACTTTATTAATTATTTTCTTTGATAATTATTTTATTTGCTTACTTATTTTTGTTCTTAGCTGAACTTAAATTGAACAATCGGTCTTTGATATAACTAGCATTACATCCCAGATAAATTATGTACACATATAAGAGAAATGGGTCTACGCACATTTCTGGGCGAGAAGTGGATAACTTAATTATTAAGTTATCCACTGCTCGTCGTAAATGTTGTGGACAGCTGGTATAACTTGTATTATATTTTATTCCGAAACTTACAGTCGAACAACTAGAAATGATGTGCACCGACTACTCCTTCCCCTCTGGCAGCGGTACTGAAATGGTTTTGACTTTCCTCGTCGAACGATTGCTGATTCAGGGAGAAATCCAAGACAAAATACACGAAGAGATTGATAGAGTAGTTGGACCTCACCGTTTGCCCACCCTTGATGATAGATGCAAGTAAGTATTAATAAAAATATCACGAAAAGGAGCGGTCGCTTTTGCTGTATTGAAAGTTTTCGCTGAAAAGATAACTTTGGCTCGGTTTGAGGATGTTTTCTTATATGAATGTGTGGTTGAAGGATGGTGTACTGTTCCTTCGACTTAAAGGGATGATTCTAGATTAGATCTTACAGTGGGCGAGTACAAGAAGTTATTTATATCCTTTGCGACCGAAATTTCAAGGTCATTATCGGTGGTCATTCCGTCTTAATTAATACGTATTACATATTTAATAAATTCTCTTACATACTTAGTATATATTATACCTATTTTAATTATATAAACACACTTATTACTTACTTTGTCTCTTTGTGTGTATTAAAAAGCTAACGTCGCCAGTCGCTACTAAGTGATTGGAACAAATATTATCAATATGGCACACCTCTTCCTCCGCCATATTGTCTTGTGGTTGTATCGTGTGATATTTGTTGAAGACTCGACGCCGAATATATAAAATATAATTAAATTAAATATAATTATTATTTAATTATTATTTTAAGGTTAGTTATTAGGTATATTTTTATGTATTATGTTATTTCTTAGGTTTTGTAATATTATTTATATTTCAATACATTATATAGAGTGTACATTATGTTACCTAAATGAATATAATTAAATACAGTTTACGTTCTACGTTAATCAGTAATAATTAATTAGCTAGACAGGTATTTGGTTTTCTTTTTGTTCTGGGATACTGTTATTTATTCATTTGGCGATTAAAAATTGTACTACTTAAATATCACCACAAACTTCCTTTAATTTACAGCCTTTGGCCTCAAATTGATGAACGCGTTGTGTTTATTTTTTTTATTGGGCAAAAGGAATCGCATCAGCCTTCTGTGCCTGTCACATGAAGGTTTCCACATGTTTTCCATCCCCGTGTTAGGGTTAAATATGGGCGGTTTCGAACCTGCGACCTTAAGGAGGCGAATTGCGTGATCAAGCCACTAGATGTTTGTTCATCTAAATTTATTTTACAACGCCTGATGCAGGCTTGAACTTTTATGAGATGCATTTTTGTGATGGGACAAATTCAAAAAAAGATTTGGTTTTATAGAACAAATGGGCAGGAGGCTCACCTGATGTTAAGTGATACCGCCACCCATGGACACTCTCAATGTCAAAGGGATCGCGAGTGCGTTGCCGGCCTTTTAAGAATTGGTACGCTCCTGATTGCCATAATTAATAAAATGATAAATTGCTTTCCAGTCTGCCGTATACTGAAGCTTGCCTGCGAGAGATAATGAGAACTGATACTCTAGTCCCTCTCGGAATTGGTCATCGTAGCTTAACTGAAACTAAATTAGATGGATACACCATACCAGAGGTAAGATTTCTCTTGTCTACTTTAATAAATATCCTTACGGAATAGTTGAGTGCCAGCTTTGGCACCAGAAAGTGTTACGTAAAAAAAACTTTTTCCGACGATTTTTTCGATCGATTAAAACGATTTTATTCCGATAGGGAATGTGTATTAGTATTATATCTTTCAATCCGCTAACCTAGGAACATTACCTATGGTACTTTTTTGTATAGAAGCGTTGATGCTGATATGAACTAACCTACATCGTTTTAACTAAAATCATCTTTCAATCACAATGTAAACACCATTTTTCGAAAAGAAATGTAAGAGTACTGTAATTAAAAGAATCTTTTTATAAAGACCTTTTTATATATTTCAGAATACATCGGTTTCTGTGAGCCTGATGAGCTTAAACGCGGATAAGAAAATTTGGGGCGACCCGGAAAACTTTAGGCCCGAGAGGTTTATTAAAGATGGAAAATTGGATGTCTCTCTAGATAAAAGCCTGCCATTTGGAGCCGGTAAGACTTTATTTTATCTACTCTAAGGCTGTGTTATAAAACCCATTCGGGCATGTGATAGAGATATTTGTAAGGGCTTGTTAACACATTGAATGCTTAAACAATGGATACAAAGTAATAGCCGGAAACGAAAACTTTTAATAGCGAATTTCTATTAAGTAAATGTGAATGTTTGTAAATATGTATGGAAGTATATTATTATTTTTATTTAAAAAAACATTTTTCGGAGTGCTTAGCATTTGCTGTTGGCTGCCTAATACTCAGATGCAAGAGCTAGCGTTGGTTTAAAAAAATGAACGAGACGCTAGCAGGGATCCGAGTGGGCCGCACCGCTACTATGGCCCCGCTCTACTCGGATCCGAGAAAAGAGCACTTAATGTCTTAATATTTGCATTTACCCCCCAAACTACTTTACTAATCAATTATTAACACTACTCATAACTGCTTTGGAACGTAGCACTCATAGTTTAGAGATTTGAGTTCATAAAGAACAGAAATTAGCTCACATTCTTTATTATAAAAGAGGCTTTTAGATATTTAAGCAAAAGTATTCCACAGGTCGAAGATTGTGTGCTGGTGAAACTTTCGCGCGGCAAGGTATGTTCCTGACTATGGCAATGTTCATGCACTCTTTCCACGTCTCCACTGTCGACGGGAAACCACTGAAAGGTCGCTCGGAAAGGATACAGGGACTCATTACTACCAGGCCAGAGTTTTGGGTTCGCGTGAAGCTAAGGAATCAGCTAATTTCATAGTTTAGATATAAGTTCCAAAGGAAATTACACTCTGTATAAATTCTGGGAAATTAAAAATTCACATTCATATACAATTTACTTGTATGTGTGTACAGTTTAGTTTAGGGTGCTTTATTTAATTTTCTAGTACACTTAAGCCATATTCTTAAGAATTTTTTGTTTTTTTTAATATATGTATAATTAGTATTTTTATACCCTAAGTGATAAGGGTGGAAATGTTCTGTAGTTAACGAAATATACGGTTATATCAGATTTTTTTTGTTTTCTTTAATTATTATTTATTATATAGCTTTCGAGCAATCTCTTCCAGGCAGCCACTGTAAGTGAAGATAAAAAAATTTATTAAATTACATAAGGTAGGCCAGTGCTTATACATATTACATATAGTTATTAAGAAGAAACTAAACAGGAACAAAAAAAATACTATATCGGATACATAAAAACTATGTCTGTGTAATTCCCCAATCGAGTACCACGTTTACGAGTAGCGAACAATCTCCCTTACGCTGTGTCAAGACAAAAGTTTTGATGAGAAAGAAAGAGTATGTTTATATAAACCAGCCTTAAAAGTAAAATACTTGAATTATTTCAAGAAGTATTTCCACTGAAGTATTTCCGAACTAATTGGACTTAGGGTCCGTCAAGAAAAGAGCGTACCAATTCTTAAAAGGCCGGCAACACACTCGCGAGCCCTCTGGCATTGAAAGTGTCCATGGGCGGCGGCATCACTTAACATCAGGTGAGCCTCCTCCCTGTTCCATAGAAAAAAATATATATTGTTCATGGGTCGTGTGTCATAAGCCGTATACATAGCGGTTTAAAATATTGCATCGGGCACTTTAATTCAAAAACGCGATTGAGCGTGAAGCATAGGTACATTGTTATATATGGGAGTCAGAAAATGTATGGGGAGTAAACAGAGTATTTCCAGCACAGAACTAATACAGAGTAGCGTCAATTGCTTTGCCTAAAATTACAATAGATTTAGATAGAGATAGAAACCCAAAAGTATTTTTTTATCTATTCCAATATGAATGTAAAAATTGCCAATTTTCATCAAACATTCCTGCTTCAGAGGAAGGGGAGCGTTCTGACCTAGGCGTTTCATGTTTTGCCTAGGTACGCAATAATTGAAATAGAAACCGCGGAGTTCTCATGTCTAGACTATTTCAATACTTTTTCGAATTGTTAACAAAAATTTTGCCAATTTTCATTAAATAGTTATGCTCTGCTGGGAAGAGTTCTGACCTAGGATTTATTTGTTTTACTCTGTACAAAATTAATTAAAAATATATTTATATATTGTAAAAAAATAATCTTTTTATGCATATGCATAAAAAATATAGGCAACTACGAAAACTGTATGTATTGTTTGAATGAATCCTTAGTTTTCGAAACACACAAGAATCCGCTGTGATCAAAACGCTGGTGTTTTCTTAAAGATACAAAAGCCATTTAACAAATATTCAAATCAACTAAAATCGAAAGCAATAAAAGTAAGAACACTCCACTTGCTTCAAACTCTACAAACTAATTAGAAATCAAATATTAGCTGTGTTGAAGATAATTTGATTTCGACGCCTTTGATTACAAAAATAAATATTGGATGTAGCTATATGCCTAGTATTGTTTACATTTCAATTATCCAATTTATTTGCGCACTCGCCCAGAAGCCTGTTGAAAGTTGAATTGAGTTTGAGCCAAATTCCTACTGAATTCAGTAGCAAAATACCTTACCTTATTATTTATTGATATGTCAAAATTGCAAATCTCATCTAAAGATTGCATAGTCCCAGTTTACCTCATTATGAATTAAACTTCGAAATATTATATATAACTTTAGTTTTTATCCGTTTTGTCTTATAAGTTTTTAAAAAAAGTAATACGGCTTTTAAAAAAACGTGTTTAGTTATAAGTTTGTTACATTCCAGGAATTAATGTACACTGGACATGTAGCACTTTTAATTGTTATTGAACATTAAATAAAGAATTTTTGAAATTGAATTGATTATTTATTACCATGTAGTCTCTGGAATGAATCATATTTTTAACATTGGACATACAAGTATTATTTTCTCGAATACTTTGAGGCAAAGACAATTGGCTACACTAGTCATAATTATATATTTAAGGAACGTATATGTTCATGTATCTTATTTTGCATTGCGCTTCAATCATGATCGGACTTATTGTGTTGGTTGTGCTGCTAGCTTTGTATGTGATATGTGAATGGAAAAAAGCTTATGAACGACATGAGAATTTTCCGCCTGGTAAGAGCTTTTTAAATACATAATTTATTTATAAATAGCCTGCCCGTTTGCCTCGTGTACATAAATACAAATTAAATTTTTATAGGTATTTTTCTCTTATAGAGATAATTGCGTTGTATTATACGATTTGTAAATGCAGTTTTACACTAAAATCGAAGGTTATTAGTAATTATAATTTTGTTGGCGATCTGGGCACATACTATGAATAATTTTTACTAAAACCGTAAATTCATTGTAAATTTCCTTACCTATATAAATATTATTAACAAAATATTTCATTGATTAATTTCCGTAGTTATTAAGTTCTCGTTTATGACCGCTATTTTCTAATTTCACTACAATTATTTTTGAATAAGAACTCGTAAATGTATATGCGTAAAATAGGTTCTATTATATATTTAAAAAAATATTGAAAGTTATTATACTTTCATCACTTAGATTTCATTGCTCATAATTCATTGGTCATTTTTAAAAGAAGTGCAGCTCCAAGCATTCAAGTACATCCAATAATATAATGAATTCTACACATTATTCATTAGTTTGTTATAATTATTAAGATAAGAGCATATTTGTTATTCTTACAAGACATTACAATATTTAACGAACTGATTTAACTTTGATTGATTTGCGAGAATTTAAATTGTTATTTATGCATCCCATATAGAGTCTGTAGTCGTTGCTAACTTTTTCATGTACATATTTAAAAATCGTCGTTAATTATGAAAAATAGATGGAATTTTTCCGATCGTATTTGCAAATCATACATTCTCAAATAAAATCGTAATACTTGGGATAAGAATCAAAGCTCTCCAAGTTTACTTGAGATAAAATCGATATAAAGTATTGAATTTAATTAAAAACAATACTTAATTCGCGTTTTATGGAGCTATGTGATATTTCGCGTACATTGACATGTTTTTATTTGTAAAATTTCCTGTTTATCTTATCGGTTTAGGACCTCCAAGTCTGCCAATTTACGGGGCCTATTGGATAATTGTCGCAAAAGCCTACAACAACCTTGCACTGGCCACAATACGATTAGCTAAAGAATACAATACGAAATTGGTGGGTCTCTATTTAGGGCCTATTCCTCAAGTTCTGGTGAATGACTCTACGTTGATTAAAGAAGTACTCATCAGGGAAGAGTTTGATGGTCGATTGGATACAGTCATCTCTAGAGCAAGAGGTTTCTGGAAGAAATTAGGTAAGTAACAAAAATACCTGGTTGAATGTTAAGATAACGCTCTTGAACGTAGAAGATTTTGTTTACCAATGATTATATTCTATTATTACATTGATTTGCGTGTGTGCATAAAGCTATATACATGCAAGAAACAGCAACGTGATAATATCATAATCGACTCGAAAACAATGTTTAATTCGAAGTGTTCTTTAAATTTACATTGATTCTATCGCTTATATTTTTAATAATCTTTAGATATTTATCAAAAGTCAGACACATTATATATCCTAGCGACACACTTTAAGCATATAACAAAACCTAAGGGAATTCAACGCTTGCGTCTATGATCATAAAATTTGCCAGGCGCTCTCTTCTGTAATAATGCCTTGCGCGTTTATTTTTAATAGTCAAGTAGTTTTCATTGTCAAAGTAATACCCGTGACAATCATCTATCTCTTGCTTTCTTCATCCATGTGGCTCATGCCACCTTTTTAATATCACCTTCCCATCTACGATGTTGTCTACCAGACAGATCAGACCAGAATTACTTAGTTAATATTCAATACTTTTTTCCTTTCTAAATATCGTAAAAGTTAGAAATTTTTTATGTATGCTGTTGGCGTACGAAATAAATAATTAAATCTTTTGTTCTGTGCGATTCGCCCAAACTCAATTGGGACTTGCCATGTAGCTAAGTAATACTGAACGTGTACGTTTTTTAGAACACGAAATCTTGGGTTAAAGGTGGGCAGGAAACTGTGAACTATATTTAATAGCTGTAACTTACGAATTTTGCGATGTTTAATCATTTTTATCTCGGCGGTTGACGCGACCTCGATTAGATTCCCGAGTGTGCATCAACAATGCGTTGTTCATAACACGATAATTGTTAAAACAAAGCTTGAGAATATGTGTATAATATTATTTATTGATTAATAAATATATTATTTATATGGATATATAATAATAAAAGTTGTACAGTTCTTGTGCACTAAGATGTTTCGTGTGTGGGCAAAGCGTAGTTTTCCCGCCGCAGCCAAGTCGTTCTGGAAAAATCTTCACGAAATTAAACGCCGCCGAATTAACTATCTGAGTATAATATTCCGATCTATTTAAATTATTTATTTAAAAGCTTGAGAAGATAATGACGTAAATAACAGTTATCAATTTGGTTCAGTGTCAATAACCGCCATTTGCTCATTACGTATAGCAACGGGACGATTATAATACAATTATTTACTAACACACATGATTTTCGCCAAACAGTTCCATTACATACAATAAATGTGCTTGCGTACAAATTGCGAACGCAGAGGTGTAGTTCTTTGTAAATTAATTGTTACTAAGGTAAAAGGCCCAATAGATGAACATGTACCATGTATATGACCACTCCATGTATTTCTATATCTAAATTCACACTGTAACCGTGCTAAGGATAATATATATATATTTTTTTTTATTAATCATACTATCAGTCTTTGCGACTAGAAGTAGATACGTTGAGTGCTTCTTGACGTGTTAGGCGCTACTCCCAGCGGAGCCGGGTTATTTTTATTTAAACTCAGTCTGTTGGATTGTCCTGGTCAAAAATGTCTCGCCGCTTTTTAAGTCGTCGAGTAGTTTCTGGTGTAGTTAGCTGTCCTGCTTTTGAAGTCTTAGTTTGTACTTATACTGTCTGATTATATCCTCTTTTACCATGGGCATATTAATAAATTCATGGACTTCTGTTGCTTTGATAAACCATGGGGTAAAAAAATAAAAAATCTGCGTTTACTGCACAAGGCGTTATTCATTATATGAGCGAAATTGCCATATAAAGTTCTGATATGTACCTACTAAACGAATACATCAACCAATAGCGTGTATTTTTTATCGATCTCCCTTCTTAGAAAAATAGTATAATAATAATAATTGTGGAGATTATTGATAGAAAATAAGTATTATTTTATGGTTACAAGACCAATGTGTTGTTTACTATAATACCACAAATAATAAAATTAGTTATTTTGAAATTAATAAAATAAAGAAATTCAACAGGTAGCGAATAAACTTCCTGGAACATAATGAATGGTCGTCACCGTAATTTTCCCTTGGGTTTTTAGATAAAGTTCTCGCAGAAACAAAAATAGATTTATCGCACCATCACAAACATTTCATTGAACTTCTTAACATAAACGTATTTAAGACTTGCACGTTACAATCAACTTGACAACCAACGCCGTCTAATTTTCACAGTTAACAATACTAATGCTAATAGACCATTTCTGTATCTATAAATATTTTTTTAATATTTGTAAATATTGTGGAACATGTTTTCATTATCAACATTTTCTTCAGCGCATGCGATGAAAGATATAGTCCTTTTTTTCACGCCTAGGGTAATATTGCAGTTTTAGTAGTGATTCTTATTGTTTTCTTGCAATTAAAATAGCTTATGTTAATCAGTGTTCAGTAATACTATAGCATTAAAATGGTGAAAGAATGTTAAAAATTGGTCCAGTACTTTTTGGGTCAATCTGTTGTAAACACACTTACATACAAATCTTTTCTCTTTCTAATACATATTAGTATAGATGACGGCTCCAAAAACAATATTTAGTTTACAAATATAATCTTATTAAAGAAGTTATTTCATGCCTGCATTGTTATATTTAGCAATATATATTTTGCTATATTAAAAGGATACTAATTAATGCGGCTTCTAAAAATTGTAAGGCACTATTAATATCTATTTTTTTTCTACTATTTAAAAATAAGTCGGGTTTTCGTTCCTGACGCTATAACTCCAGAACGCACGAACCGATTTCCACGGTTTTGCATTCGTTGGAAAGGTCGGGGCATAAAAATTTCAACAGAAAAGCGGGAAATTTTTTCCATGCGCCATCTCTGATACATAGCATTTACTACAAACCAATATTTTAAGTACATAGTTACATATATAATAAAAAGAAAAAAAACTTAACAGGAACAAAAAAAACAAAAAGTAAAAAGTGCACATGAATCATGATAATTTCATATTATGTTCTATAAAAAGTCTATAAAAGATATTACGATGAAACGAAGTTCGTGGCAGCAGCTAGTAATATATAATAAGGTTCAGTGACGAACTTCAGGCATCTTATTAAGGTTCTGGACTGTGGTTATGGACTTCTTGCACTCATAATTTATATTTTATTAGTTTTTTCAAACTAGGGTTATATTATATTAGGGTTATTAGCGATAAGGCCGCCCGTTGCATACCTTGTAATTTGTATTGTTTTATTTGTGTTTCTTTTATTAGTATTCTTTTTTTTTATATCAGAAATACTGCTACGAAGTGTGAATAAGTAAATACATTATTGACATAATTCCGTATTCCTCGGCAATCGTGGGCAAAGATAGACAGTTTATTAATCATGTGGCAGTTGATCGATGATTTCTGAAAAGCAATTAATTAGATTTGTCTATTCTAGGTATCTTCTTCACTGATGGCTTCTTCTGGCATACACAAAGGCGATTCTCACTCCGTTACATGCGAGATTGGGGCTTCGGGCGCCGATGTAAATCTCTCGAACAAACGATTATCCATGACTCCAAGGAGATGATAGAAATGGTACTGAATGGAACTACTACTGACGAAGAAAAGGTAACCGTGGTCATTTAAGTGAAATAAAACCTTAAAGCTTTATGCTTCATTTTATAACCATTCATTTATACTAAAGCCTTTTATGGACTTCTGGCCTTATAAATTTTAAGTTATGCCCAAGATGGAGGTTTACTACCTTTGATATTCGCAGAGGACGCTCTTAGTAATGCAAAATTAATATGCAAATTGAGAGTATTTTGTTATTGGCTGGATAAAGCGACGGGGTTTTAATTAAACTATTTTTGTTACGGGACTGTGGTTGAATAAGGTGTTATTTGCTCGGATCGAAAGAGGACATTTTAATATTCTTGGAAGTTAGCCTTCGGCGTTAATTTGTTGATTTCCATGTATTCGAATCGGCGATAAGGCTAACACTGCTCCGAGCTGGCTATATACCACTGTATCCTATGTTGGGAAAGTTCGCACAATTGGCGCAATAACACAAGTAATAAATTAGTATCATTTTAATTAGCTATAACCTTAAAAAAGGCATGTGTAAAATATAACAACTGTCGTACATTGTGTGATATATAGTAATTTTAATTGGATTATTTTTAATGGATTAAAAGGAATTTCTTGTCTTAATAAAATATTGCTTTTTTGCCTACAAAAGTAATATTGAAGCCACTGCTTGCATCGATAAACTCTCTTCAAGCGGGTGCAGCGCGACCTCACATTCGACCATATCCAACAAGGAATCGATAGTTCTGGGTAGTGTTTGAAGTTGTACAATCGTAATTTCAACAGATTCAAAACACATTAAAAAACCGTTAATGTTACTACACAGTTAATGACTACCTAGAAGATAAAAACGCTTGGCAATAGTTCTAATTATATTGTTATAATTTTGTGAATATGTATGTAATGGTTATTTTTATTATATTTTTTACTTATGTAACTTAAATGACGTTGTGGTTTATGACATTTTCCTTTGAATTATTGTATGTAGAGGGAGGGTAAAACTTCCTGAGTTTCTTGCCCGTTCTTCTCAGAACAAGGCCTCCTGGTAGTTTTGCGAACGGATGGCGTGGTTTTGCTCTTTCGCGAATTTTGTAAACGTTTTTGACATTCATAAGCATGCCTTAAGTCTCATCTAAATTGAATAAATAAATTTTGATTTGAATTAATCCAAATTTTTGCGTCGATATATGATAGTTTATGAAACATGGGTCCGTCATTTTCACTCCCAGTTCCAATTGACAGTCCATGTTTTGAGAAGAAATAGGTATCAGAGGTCGTAAAGTATAACCTCTTTGCTTTGAGTTCGGCTCGCACTGTCCAGCGTCAACAAGCTCCCATTCCTCGATTTCTCTCGACTTAATGGGTTTCTCGACTCTTCACCGGAGACTGACCTATTTGGTGAGCGTATGGGGTTAGTATACTTTGATTTGAGGGTATACTAGGAGGGTGTTAGAGGTTATCTACTGTGTTATATGTTATTTTATAAAAATATTGTATACTTATATATTTTAGTTTATTTTTAGCATACTAAAGTTTGCTATGGTATATAAGTGAATAAATAAATGAATATATCAAATCGCTTTAGTTTTAAATGCAAACAAAATATAGAATTAAGAACTTATGTTGAAATATTTATTGTACTGATTATGTATACAGTAAGTAAGTAAGTAATATATTCATTTTATCACGTATACATATTACACGTATACGTATACATATAGAGGGTTATTTCATTTTTTTTATTATTTGTACATATTAGGCGCAGGGAACTATGAGAAGAGAAGAAGAGAAGAAGTTCTCGTGGGGACTCTGAACTAAGTTAATACATAGTTTCTTTCTTGGCATATCTTAATATAAACTTTATAAACAAGGTTTTTGTTGGTCATGAGAGTTTAGACCTAATAATCTATATTTTTTATTATATATCCATAGTAACGTTTTTGTATGTATGTTTGTGCCGTTTTCACATAAAACTACTGGACTGATTTCAAAAATTATTTCACCATTAGAAAGCTGCGTCTTCACTCTAGCTCCATCTAAAGTTCGCGTGTATTTTTCTCAATCTCCCTTTCTCACTCTCTCTCAATCGGTCTCAATCGCTCTCTCCCTTTTCTGTGACAAAAACGCTGCACATCTTCGTGACGTTCCGTAAAAATTGTACCCTCATGCGCCAAAACAAGTTTCACGTCAAAAAATGATTATAGACTACAGAGCTAAACCAAGAAAGTCTATGAAAAAGAACATAATATCTGTCCCCAACTTCGGGGTATTTATTTAATTATAGAATTTTGGGTGATTAGTTTGAACTAAAGCTTATTACAGAAACATATTCTGAACTTGTGTTGATAACAGTTTCGTTTAATATTTCAGAAATTCGTCAACGGCGATCTCGTATACCTGCCTCACTTCTTCGACGTTCCATTCGTGAATGGATTGCTACAAGTATTTGTTCAAAAGACTTTTGCCCGTAACGAATATTCGCGGATTTGGGGTTTGGGAAAGTCCGCTTTAAAGTTCCAGAGAAGCATGAATGATCTGGGTGGAGCGGTGGTTATTACGCCCTGGATAAAAAACATCCTTCCAAACATGAGTGGCTTTAACGATCTGACTAACGGAACAAAAGGCATATCCGACTTTTACGGAGTAAGAAATTTATTTATATAATATATATATATATATATATATATATATATATATATATATATATATATATATATTTGCATACATTTTCCATGCAACCCTTTTCGAATGCTATCATATTATTATACCTTTAGATCCTTTTATATGTTCTCTAGCTGCCCGTTCCGGCCTTATACAACGGACATTTTGAAGTATTTTGGAAATATGCCTATAGACATATAATATCCTGGAGAATATATTATCCTTCTAATTTAAGAATGTATAAATTTATGACTCTTTTTTTTATAGAACAGGGGGCAAACGGGCAGGAGGCTCATCTGATGTTAAGTGAAACCGCCGCCCATGGACACTCTCAATGCCAGAGGGCTCTCCAGAGCATTAAAGAAATGGATTACTACGAAGTTGGAATTCTTGATTCCAAGTATCAGTAACAGGATTTTTTTTAAGTTGTTTATAATTTTATACAAAGTTTTTTAGTCTTCTATAAGCTGAAGTCAGTGTTTTTCTAAACCAGCACGATTTGATATTGGAACATCAGCGGACATTGAGAGATCTGCTTAGAAATTGCATGCAAAAAAGTTGGGTTCGCTACAGAGTACAAAGCAGTTGTGTAATGGATATTATACTTTTGTGTTTCATTACTATTTAAAACTCGTTTGATTAAAACCTACTTCCTTTTCAGGAGCTTATAAAAGACGCTATAGAAACATATGAAGACACCCACGAACGCCACTTTTTTGATGCGTATATAAAGAAAATGAAACAGGAAATTGAGGAAAATCAGCGTACTACATACTCAGGTATTGAAGCAAGCTATTTGATTTCCTTAAAAACTTTCTTTTAAATGTTCCGCTTTGTTGTTGGTCAGTCATTACTTCCTAGCTTAGTGAGAACTAATCCAACTTAATATTTAAATTACTTACCTTAACCGCTCTACGCCCTTGACTTGACGTTCATAAGTGTACAAGTTTACCTATATGAATAAAGATATTTTGATTTGATTTGACTTAAACTACCTTATTTTAACAAATAATATTACTTACCTAATTATTAAATTGTAGTCAGTCCGGTTTGGAGGTGGTATTAATTTAAAGGTGGGATTTGTTTAAACTTTTAGTAGGTTGGATGCGTTAAGACGGAAATTAATCAATCCTTTGTTTTTAATTATCATGAACTACCGAAGAAGATAATCCTCCCCTCTCTCCTTACCTCTATCTTATTGTATCGTACCATACCCAAAACAAGCAGTTGAATACATAACTGGCTAAAATGGGTAACACCCCATACAACCTCATGTAAATGTATCTCGTAAATTTTTTTAATAGAGTAGATTCAACCTTAAACTATTATTTGTTTTTGTTGCGATTTATACAATCGTCATTCATCATTCATATCACAGAGTCCTGTAATTTTAGCCGAGCAACTGCAATTAATCTGCACAGACTACACATTCCCTACTGCAAGTGCGACAGAAATGACGCTGACGCTGCTGCTGGAGAGGATACTACTTCAACCGGAACTCCAAGATAAGATTCACGAAGAACTTGACAGTGTGGTGGGGAGAGATCGAATGCCCACTTTGGATGATAGACAGAAGTGAGTTGGGAAAATGTGTTCATTGAGAATTTACTAAAGCCATATTGAGGCGTTTCGTTTGTTTTGCTCAATGGAGAGTTTCGCTTGGGGACGTATACTGTGTCACCCTCTGATTTCAAAGCTAGTAAATTTCGTGAGAAATATACTCGGAATCTAATATAAAATAAAATTCTATTGTTCCGAGACTACTGCGAAACGGCTCGGCCGGTTCTTATGAATTTTTTTTTGCAAATCCAGTAAGACCTAAAAAATCAACAACATCAATAAATTTTTATGTACCCTGAAAGATCAACCGCTTTTTTTATTTGATAGTTATGAACTTATATTTTGAAGGACTTATATCTTGAGGTTTATATAGAGAAAACTCACAGAAACACATAAAAAGTTTTTATTCCGGACAACCGAACAGTCTCTTGGGTAGCATAGCAAAATGTTCCATGTGGGTATGTACTAAAAATGTAGGCTAGGCATCAAGGACAAACGAAATTAGCGGGTGCAGCTAGTAATTATATATAACTGCACCAATAAACATAATTGTAGACGTCAGACTCATGTCGTAGTGTAATTATTTACATTTAGCCTTGGGTGGAAATGTGCACAATTATCTTTGTGTTTCGTTTTTAATTTTCAGAAATTCTTAAAATTTAGTTTATCTAGAAATACCAAATTAATTATTTCAAATCAAGAAAATCTTCAACGAGGTTATTCTTTATCTAATTAAATGTTGATAAAATGGCCTTGTTTAATTAATTAATTTTAAATCTATTTAGATCAGTTATTGCAACAAAGTTTATTATCATACAATTGGGGCTTTTTAGACATATGGAGTTCATAGCATCAGCCTTCTATGTCAGACTCACGCTGACCAAAAAAGTCTATTACAGCAGCAAAACAGCTTTTTTCCGAAATCCTCAGAGATGAAATATATATATGTATTACATTAAATACCCCGCTAGCTGTCTACCCTCCATCCATGTTACGAATTTTTACGAATGTGTCTTGGAGCGAATTTAATTTTTTACCCATTAAAAAAAAGGGTATAACCACGAGGCTACCCCTACTAATTGTCTGAATTACTATTATAAATTCTGGAATTACCTGAGTAAGGAGCAAACCTTTTAAGAATAAAAGGAAAAATATACATTTCATATCGAAAAATATGTGCTTTTAAAACATTTAATCATCTATTATTAGTTCAATATTGTACCTTGATCTTATTATCAAGTGTTAGTATAATCCTTCAAAAGAGGCCAAACAATTAGTAGCTAATTAAATGATAAGTGATTTTATCTAACACAGCGATTAGCTTCTAAAGTTTCTGGGTTAAGTTTACTAAAGGGCCTAAGCGCCGTCCTAACAAGCAATTTTAAGAAATATAAAGAATTTCTTCCGGTATAATAGCAAAGAATGCCAGCAGTCATTAGGTGCTCACAAGTAATTCCAATTCCATTTTATTACATTTATTATGTAGCTTTGGCACCTTCGTCTGCATTGGGCATCTTATTTTTTACCTGTGCCCATGACTAACATAAACCCCTATTAATTATATAAAGCTAGGTATATACTATTGTCAAAACTGTTACGATTTAAATTGTGCTTACGTCAATCCAGCGTTTATCGGTAAAATGGATAAAGATAACCGGATTAAGACTCCAAATCCAACAAACATGGAAACAAGTGCTAAATCTCATGAAGGAAAAAACAACGCCTCAGAGCTCAACTATAACAAAACGCAAACTTTTTTATAACAACGATTCAATTAACTCTAAACATTTATGAAGCCACTGGAAGTGAAAAGGATCAGAATAAATTAGTATTGGAAACCTAAATGAAACGTCAGATACTTTATGGCGAGCAATGTTGGCCTAGTGGCTTCAGTTTGCGACTCTCATACCTTAGGTCATAGGTTCGATCCCCGGCTGTGCAGCATTTTATTTGATTTTTATTTTAAAACAAAGAATTTTATTTTTATGTACCCACGCATTTAGTATTGTCTCGAATGGTGAAGGAAAACATCGTAAGGCATCCGGTTTGTCTTAGCCCCAAAAAAATGACGCGTGCGTCAGGCTCAGAAAGCTGATCCTACTTGCCTATTAAATTGAAAAATGTTCATGAAACACCTTCAGAAATAATTTAAAAAAGATTTAGCGCCACTTTTATAAATTCTAAGGTATGATAAAGTAGCAATCGGAGTTACTTTCGCGTTTATAATGTAGTTGCAGATGACATTACAAAAAATTAAATTACCAAATTTGGAAATTGAAAGAAGTGACAGAGTTCATTGCCAAGTCTTCCTTGGTTTGAGAAGTGACATTAAATATAGAATCATAACTAACTAATAAAAAATACTATATGAATAAATTATATTTTACCTTGAATACATAGCAACCGTGAAAAAATTGTTAATAAGTATGAATATACGTTTCAGTTTGCCGTTCACAGAGGCTTGCATTCGTGAGATGTTAAGATTCGAGACACTTGTGCCGTTAGGCGTCCCTCATCGCGCTATGAAGGACACAACACTTGGAGGGTACAATATTCCCGAGGTAAGATTAAACAACATCTGAGAAAAAAAACTAAACAAAACAAATTCCCTTTGTGACCTTCAACTCTGTTACTTCTGCAACGATTCAAGTAACCATGTGTGTTTGTATATGTAAATGCATTTTTTATTCAAAACCTTGCCAGTTATAACTTAGACAACCGCAATATCAAAAATCATTTATTCATGATCACAATGTACACTTATGAACTTCAAAAAAGAAATAAACAACGATCGAGGTCCTAGTCTTTCTATAGGTAATAAAAATACAACACCACAACCACAACTTCTGTGCCTATCTTCGAAATGTAACTGACTTTTGAATTGTAACAGCCTCTTAACAGCGTTGTATTGGTTAGCAAACCAAAAAGAATCCTTCTGAACTCCGTGTGTAAGGCAGCCAATTGTTAGGCCAAGTATGACTTTGGCAAAACAATTGCTTTGGAATAAATTGGAAAAAGATTGTTGTATGACCTAAAGGGGCAGCATGATTGTCTAATCATGCTGCCCCGGGTGTCTACCCGCTATAAAAAACATCAGGTATTGGAAATAAGAATTAAAAGGAGATAATATGCAGGGTACCTCGGTGGCAGTTAATCTAGTGACTCTCCATATGGATGAGAAGATCTGGGGTGATCCGCAGAACTTCAGGCCTGAGCGTTTCATTGTTGATGGAAAGCTTCAAGTTAGTCTGGACAAATCCCTGCCTTTTGGAGCTGGTAACTTTTTAATTATATACCATCAAGTATGATTTACATAACAGAAACTAAACAACAAGAAGGGGACGTAATTCGTTATATTTCTTGTATACATTGAAATGTTGCATAAATTCGATATAGTAAATATGGAATACATACACAGATTATTCAGATCACTTATGCCAAAAGGCCGGCTGCGTACTTGCGATCCTTCTGGCAACGTGTGTGTCCCTGGATATTACTTAATATCAGACGAGCCTCCTGCCCAATCCTAATACAAAAGAAGTGTCTAAACTAAACTAAATCTGCCGAATTATATCCGATTAAGTCTTGAAATATTTCTTTGATTTATCCGCATTGGTATTATCACTACTATATATTCCTGTATATTGTGTGTGTCTAATAAATTAAGTGTCTTATAAATAAAAAATAAATAAATAAATATAAATACATACAATATTATTCATTCTATCAAACATAGTTATATAGACAAAACAGATTAGGCCCTATTGAACTACATTGCAGCCATTCCTTTGTTTACTAGGTCTTAATGACGTAATCTATCACTCATCACCGAAGCCATTGATAACCCACAGTCTAAGTAAACATTGAATAGTAATTAGCTCGGTTATGATGTCCTCTATGTAGAACAAACGAGCCTAGGTAGTAGGCCCTAACCGGGAGGACCAAATTGGCTCTAAATAAACTCGGTAACCGAATTATACCAGATACAGCTAGTTTTTTAGTGTTCTTATATACCTGTCGAACGAGTTATAACAATAATAGTTCAATATTGTCGCTATAAACACAGCGGGGTTTAATATCCTGCCCTTGAATTGATTTCATAAATATTAATGTCTAACATTGACTTTAAGGTTATTATTAAATCTTAAATATTTACTTTAAGAATGGTTTAAAATAATAAACGCCAAGTCGGCAGTATTGGTCCAGTGGCTTGCGACTCACATCCCTTAGGTAGGTTCGATCTCCGGCTGTGTAACAATAGAGTTTCGGTCACCGTGCGCGTTTAACACTTGGTCGTAGGAAGATTTAGGAAACCTAAGACCCAAACAGTCAAGCATGAGGACTGAAAGAAAGAACAAATGTACACGAAGAGCCATTGATTGGTTACGGTTAGTTACTGTTCATCATCATCATCATCGTCATCTCTAGCCCGGTACTTTCAAACTGATGTCTCAAAGGTAATATAACGTCTCTGACTTCTGTTTCTGTTTCAAGTAGCTTGCCACTCACATAGTATAATTTATTACAGCACAGGCATTCAAAGGCACAAACTCATGCCCTACTTACACGAGGCCCGTTTTTCAAGCTAGTACTGTCCTGGCTTGGAACATGCTAGTTCTGTTTACATGAGGCCAGGATTATTTTAAGCTAGTACTATTGCAGTGACTGAGTAAACGAAAGAAACTTGCGAAACTGCTGACTAGAAACTGAAACTAGGCAATATAAAACGGAACCAAATAAACGACACAAAAAAATACCCTTTGATTTTTAAATTAACAATAATCGAGGGTAGAGTTGAGATGTATTTATATCTTCATTTAAATATAGGAGCATTGACCCAGTCATGTTTACTTGTTCGAATTTTACATTAGGTCGATTAATTAAATTAAGATACCGAAACAACATTCAAAAAGGGAAACGATAAAATTTAAATTGAATTCAAACAAATTTTAACACCACATATGACTCAGTCATGAAGTAAGAACTTAAAAATTCTTAATTTTTTTGATGTAATTTGAATACTATTGGGATTTACTGGTCCCGCTACGTCTCACATCTGAATTCATTTTTACTGGGAGTGGGACAAAACTCATCAGCCTGTGTAAAAGGCTCACGAGGTCCAAATTTGTTCAGATGCTTCTCATACGTATCAATTACAGGACGCAGACTTTGCGCAGGGGAGACCTACGCTCGTCACAGCATGTTTCTGATATTCGCGGCCTTTATGCAGGCCTTCCAGGTGTCCACAGCCGATGGCAAGCCTTTAACCCGACCCGCGAAGAGGATACAGGGTATTATAACCACGATTCCAGAATTCTGGGTTCGCGTTACGCCAAGAATAGGTTAAAATCAAATGTAAAATTCTATCATAAGTTTATTGAAGTAATAATTAGAAATATCTTTTGCGTAAAATGTTTTATGAGAAATGGTTATTGGAAGGAGAGCTTACTCCGATGGCGGGAATTAAGTTGCGATTGTAGTATGGATATTTTAAAAAGTAGAAGCATAAACAAAATCTGTAATATATTAGCTGCCCAGTGAAATATTTCCGAAACAATTCTCCTTTTCCTTTTAGAAAAGAGCGTACTAATTCTTAAAAGGCCGGCAACGCACTCGCGAGCCCTCTAATATTGACAGTGTCCATGGGCGGCGGTTTCACTTAACATCAGGCAGGCGCGTTTGCCCTCTGTTCCATAAAAAAAAAATTAAACACTCTGTTTGGAGGTGGATAACAACTAACATTAAAGGTGATCAATTGAGAAAAACGAACTTGGCTTATCTATTGGATCACAAATTTAAATGACACTTATGTTATTGGACGTTATCGGAAACGAGAATATTAAAATACGATTCATGATTTTGGAAAAAACTTAAGGGCTTTAAGTGTGCGATGATTGTTTACATTTAGTTAACGCTTATTATTAACTATGTATATGGATTTAACTATATTTATGTTAGTTACATAATTCGTGTTAAAATAATTTTCTTTCTCGTGTTCGTTATCGTATACAACATAAAACTATTTATTGTTTGTACGGGACATTGTCATTAATCACTTAATTTTAAAAAACATAAATCTATCGATAAGTTATAAATTGTAATAGGATAATTTAGTGTAAATTATAATATTTAAAAAATGTCTAATTGTTTATTTTCGACCCCTATTTGACGATTGATTCTAAACTATATATTTATCATTAATAAATACATTGTTTTTTAAAAAACTTAATGCCCGATCATTTTAGATTCTCCCGATTAAACCTATAAAACAGTATTTTATGAAGTGAAAATGGCCACTCCATTTTCACTTCATAAAAATTCATCGTCATTCGTCATTTGGGTAGTGAATGAGCTCCTAAAGTCTTCGTGGTTCTACAGAAGCATTCAATTCATGGCAACCTGGACAAATCTGATATATGTTTGTAGTTTTTTCGCCAGAGGTACTAAGACAAAAAACAAACAAAGCAAAATAAACTTAAAGTTTAGCTTGTTGAGGGACACGTCCTTAGACATTCATCGTCACCAAATGGCAGTGACGAGGCGCCGGCTTACAGGTACTTAGAACTAGTCAGTCCAATTAAAATTATAAGTTTGGTGGTGAAATTTTAAAAACGAACTTTGATAAGCTTACTGCTTGTACCAAGAAGTTTCTTCAATATTTGCGAATTTGATTGTATAATACATTCCAATGCTACAACTTTTTGGGTGTGGACCTTAGATTTTTGTATCTGTTCTGCCATCATTCCAATAGGCAAGTAGGTGATCAAACTTCTGTGCACGACGTCTATTGCGTCTTATGCATGCCGGTTTCCTCACTTTGTTTTCTTCACCGTTTGAGCAAGCGTTAAATGCGCACATAGAAATATGTCCATTGGTGCATAGCCAGGGCTGGAACGTACGACCACCGGGTTGAGAGTCGCTCCTTGAAACCACTTGGTCAACACTGCTCTTGTAAAAAAGCTGTAAATCTGTAATCGTAAATCTATTCAACCTAATAGAATTCTTATTGTATTCTTTAAATAACTGTTATTATTATTTTCTAAGCTGTTACAACAATGCGTTAACATACAGTGGGACCCTGGTAATCCGGCCCTGTGTATTGAATATTTTTTGACAACCTTATTTATATATTTATTTATTTATTGAGTCTACGACATCATACATAATTCTACGTCCACTGAATATTTTACTAAATCTTACATCTAAAATGGTAACAAGAATGGTAAACAGCAGTTTTGCAAAAAAATAAAAAATACAATTAAAACATATGTAAGATAAGATAAACACACAAAAAATGTAAGCACTCTATTGTATTGTTTAATTTACTAAATAAGACATACATAATATTGGTCATTGGCGGCGTCCATACGTCGGGTTGTCTCTCTCCCTAAAATATGGCGAGGGGGCCGATGGCTGGCCATGCGTCATACTCATGAACGGGTGCTACTTGTGGTGAATGGTCGTACTTGAATTCGTGTATGCGTGTATGCGGTGAAACAACTAATAAGTTGTTTTTACTACGTATTTGCGTGTTGTTCTCACGAGTATGTAAGTGCGTGCTCCTATTTCACCATGCCTCCTGCTGATAGAGGACAAATCTTTGTTTTTAATTTATTTTATTATTCTTTATTACTCAATATGTCATAAGGAACATGATGTAATGGTTGCAGCTCCTTACAAACATTGTGTAAAAAAAACTTGGCGATTAAAAAGAGTGGCGGAGAGTTTATTGCCAGTTCTTCTCTTCCGTTCTACGCCCTTGATTTGAGAACTGGCAGTAAATGTAAAATTAGAATCATTTAAAGTATATTTTAACGTTCATAAGTGTACATTATGTTACCTATATGAATTAATGATTTTTTGATTTGATTTGATTTGGTCATAGTATAAATTGACATTTTAAAAGCATTGTTTCCGGATTATCAATATTATGAAGCATGATAGGTACTTCAGAGCTCATACATATAACATATAGGACTTAACATTGGGTCTGTAATTTGTCGGATAACAAGCTGCTCTTTTTTAAAAGTCAGGTCTGTAGGGTGTCTTAGGCAGGCCTATAATGCGACAAATTTGATAGATGATGACACTGCCCTTCAAAATATTTGTTGGACTACCGGGGCTCTACTGTAATAAATAATTTTGTAAACAGATAAAAAGCTGTTGTGATGTTTCACGTGATTTTCATGGTCTACGTTAGTCCATGTTCATGGACTCCCAGTTCATGAAAAGAAAGCCTGGAGTTTTAATTGTGATTTACTTAATTTGAACACGTTTTATTCTTGTGTAGTTAAATATATTCTTTGAACATAAACACAAGGCACAATGTGCTTGGTTATCTAAATTATTTTTATAGTGGTTCAAAATCCAGTTCTAATTCCATCCCAAATGAAGTTTTAAATATTTCTAGGTATTAAAAATTCTGAGGTAAGAATATCTCATTAGCATAGCTTGATTTGATGGGTTTATTATGCGAATCAAACCGAGGACCCCCGTTTATAAGACATGTACGTGTAACTACACCATGGAAGCGTACTTTGTAACTCCGAATAGCGCTATGCGAAAAGCCTGTCATTGCAAAGAGTTCCGACGAATGTCTGTCTACCCGAGCCGAGGCGCAGCCGAAAGTGATGGTTGACAGTCGGAACAAGTCCGCACGAGTACTGAACAACTATTTTTAATACAGTTGGGAAAAAATTAAGCAATTTAATGAAATTATTTGCTTTTTTTCTCTTCTCTCAATTTTATGTATAACGCGACCGATTTTAATTAATTGCTATAGATAGGCTGATTACGAAGAAAGTACTTATTTATATCTCAGACCTTTTATAAGGAACTTTCAAAGATTTTTATTTGTGTTTTTCTTCCCTGAAAAAAGCAGTAAAAAGTATCGGATAGGTACATACATATAAAGAAACATGAATTAAAATGTATTGCTCCATATAACAAAAATTATATACGACATTTTCCCAACGTTATGGAGAAGAATTACTTTGTAGGAGCTTTTCGCAAAAATGTTTATGAAAGTTATAAAACTTTATGGCAGTGTTCTATCTTGTAATAGATCACAACCCATTTTTATTTTTGTTAGGCTTATAGTCAAAGTTTTTGGTAAGTCGACTTGAGGTTAAGCTAAGCCAACACTCCGAGAGATTCGCAGTTTGCTCTATAAATACCAATTATGACTTATCTCGAACGTTAAGTCTGAGCAAAGTGTAAGTGCGCTCTATAGATCTTAGCATTTGTGTCCTGTATTTATGTTGCCACATACATCAAAATCTTATAGAAAATACCACACAATATAGTATGTACACTTGTACATTTTGAGTCCGTATCTACGATACGCTATATAACTTTATAACTATTGTCAAAGCAAATAAGATACACGATAGTAAGTGAGCTTTTTTTATTCATAAATCTGTGCTTATTTGCAACAAATAAAATAAGGCTAAACCGCATTAATAAATCTTTATTGCTCACAACTACGTGATTTTGTATCTCGTAAGTCGTAATTAATTTATATAAACACAGTTGTTAATCTGAAAAAAATTTACTAAAAAATTAGTATCTTCTAAAAGTATTAATTTACACGTGTAATCATACTCCAACTGATAAAATTATTAAAGTAATTAACAGATATGTTTGTATGTTATCGTAAACCGGATGCTATTTTGATTTATTCTGAGTTCCGCGAGAAACATATAAAAGTAATAGATATGACTGCTTGGACACGACAGACGTTTTATAGATCATCTATATCATCATCATCTATGGATCGGTTTTCAAAATACCCTTCTGATAGCCAAGAATAAATTAAAATACATGTATTGTGATCAAGATAATATATTACGTTACCTTAAATAGGGTTTTTCACCTTGACACTTGATATAAACGCTTAGTGTAAAATTGATATAATACTAAGTTGACAGTAACAGTTTGCGACAAACAACTGGTTATAAACGATAATTTACTATAATTAAGGGTCACATCGGTCGTTATAAAATGCAAAACAAGAAATGTATAATTTGTATACACCAAAATTATTAATCTGTTACTGAGATAATTCAATATATTAAATGTTCATTAGATAGTAAGGGATAAAAGGAAAATGTTATATAAGTTGTTATTAATATGGATAACAGAGTGGGTTATTAACATATTAAGTGCTGTTTTCGGATTTGAGTGGAGCGGGGCCATGTGAGGCACCCCAAAAAGGGTGACACCCGGTGCGGACCGTCCCCGCCGACGCCCTTTGCTGCGCCACTGTATTGAACTATATTATCTATATATTCAATTCTGACATTAGAAAAGTAATGAAATAGTTTGATCTTATTATGATGAAACCAGAAAGTTTGCTTTGTCAATTTGTGTCATATTATATTATAATATGTTAACTACAAGCAAAACAAATAATGGAGAATTACGAACGAAAATTGAGCCTTAATAACAAATAATACGAGTGTCGTAAATACTGACCGTATTATTTGTTTAAAGAAAAACACTTTTTTACGGATTATAGTTATGTATTATTGTATTTAAACTTATAATTATTTAGACGTAATTTTAAATTTAACCGACGTTTCGCGTGCTTTACAGCGTGCGTGGTCACGATGACTGAAGACAAAGGTGTTAAATGTCAAAAAGTATCACAGCTGTAGAAAATGTTGTATTATCTGTATTTATTTCCCCGGAGTTGGTATCGACTAAAAGATGTAGGGTTTCTGCAGAAATTGCTCACGGTGTCTTCCATTTTCGCGGATTGTTTGTATTGAGATTTTAATTGGATCCCAGGTGTTTGATAATTTTAGGCCGTCCTCTCTATTGAAATTGGCGTGTTTTTTGATTTCAATGGCTACGCGTACCAATCTTGGGAAGAATCTTTTTTCTTTCGCAAGTACTTTCGGTTGGTCAAAGCGTATGTAGTGATTAGGCCTATCTAGTGTGTGTTCACAGACTGCTGATTTTGTGTGTCGTCTATGTCTTATGTCCGCAATGTGTTCCTTGAGTCTGCTGGACATATTGCGTTTAATTTACCCTATGTAAGACAAAAAACTTTAAATACAATAATACATAACTATAATCCGTAAAAAAGTGTTTTTCTTTAAATGTGTAAAAGTTATGTAAATAAAAGATGGTATTACTTGTTACCAACAGCAACATCGCGAAATAATATACATTATAAAATAGCAAAACAAAATATTCAATTAAATCGTGAATCATACAATTAATTGGTACACTCATAATTACTAATTGTTGTTGTAATTTAAGCGATTTTTTTTCACATATATAATTTTTAATTGACGCTTACGAGTTTATTGGATTGAGAAGTTAATCAAGTCTTTAATAATAATCGAACATTTATATTATCCTTTAAATATTAAATTCCATAAGCCTTAATGATAAGATATTAAAAACGTTATCTGAAAAGTAAATTGCATCGTGATTTCACATAATAATAATTATAATGATAAATTCGATTCTATGGACTCATATATTATTGTATTATTGTAAGTGTCTCATACATTATTGTAAGTGCTTTATGTTTCTCAACTATTTTTATATAAATGGGCATTTAATATACACATAATGAAATAACCCCTCTAGATAACAGCATTCATATGGTTATATTTGGAAGTATTTATTTACCATTCATATATTTTGTTTACAAAAAACGATAGTGCATGAAGAACGTTAAGCCTACACGCCTAAAATGAAGACGATTTCTTGTTAAAATTATTTGTTTTATTTGCTCTATTGTTGACTCGCTCCTTATATGGAAATTGTTTTCATTTTGATAGGCAACCCAAGGGAAATTAAGGAATTATCACTGATTAAATTACAAACTTCTCATTAAAAGTTAATTAATTAATAAAGCTTTTAATATATTTTACTATTTTTAAAATTAACCTAACCCTTAACTGAATTGCTCCAGTTCAAATAATTATTGCTGTTCTGGGTTACAATTAGTGGTGAAAAAATGGTAACAATTAGTATGACTCAAAACTTGGCGATTAAAAAGAATGGTGTTTCTTGCAAATTCTTCTTGCCCGTTTTACGCCCTTATCTTGCGAACTGGTAGTAGGTATATTTAAATTAAGAATACATTTTTCACATTTTTTGTTGACGTTCATAAGTGTTAGTCGATTACTATGTACGAATATAGTATATTTCATTACAAGTGCGAAAAGCCTGTCATTGCAAAGAGTTCCGACGAATGTCTGTCTACCCGAGCCGAGGCGCAGCCGAAAGTGATGGTTGACAGTCGGAACAAGTCCGCACGAGTACTGAACAACTATTTTTAATACAGTTGCGAAAAAATTAAGCAATTTAATGAAATTATTTGCTTTTTTTCTCTTCTCTCCACCCAATAAATTCTTTGTACGACTTTTACGTTTCCGGTAAAATGTTCTCCAAAGCATTTTGGGCAATTATACTGAGTTCGAGTGGTGTTAAGTCAAATATATTTTATTTGACTTAACGTCGTCGTCGAAAGCACTCATTTTGTGCAATAAACCAAAATGATATGAGCATATATATTTTTTTTCTTTTCCTCGTCCATTCTGGGTAGGCAAAGGGAACTACGCTCATACAGCCGAGTCTTCAGTAGAATATTTTTATTGTTATGAAATAAGAAACCAAACCTCTAACTCATTGAATCCAATCATTAAATCTGATATTGAAACAAATTAGTAGCTCCATTTTAAAATATTTGCATGAATCATAAAACTTCTGTTATTTTTTTAGTAAAAATGTTTTGACAGTTGGGAAAGAGAACGCACGAGTGCAGAAATGGTAAAGAAAAAGCACGAGTGTATAAAGCCTTCATCGCGAACGCTATACGTTCCTGCGGTGCAAATGCGTTAAAAAAAACTTTCAATGTATTAAATAGATTTTTTTTCTATTGTTGTGTCGTTTTTTCTACAAACGTAGAATAATTTTTTTTTAAAGATTGTTTATCTTGTTACACCAAAGGGGTGAACTTCTCACGTGTGTAAATAAGTACACACAAGATTTATTCCAATCCACGTTGAAGGTTTCACTTGATTTATACTTTACTGGCTGGTGCCCTTTCCCAGTTGTCAATGGAGGACAATATAAGTGACGTATCTATAATATCGTAAAGCGATAATAATTTCTGTAATTCTGACCTCAATACAGCTTAGCATCGTATTATCTAATCAGGCGCCCTTGAGAATATACTATCTTTGCGATTGAGCCGTAGGTACACCAATATTGTTAAAGAAAGTTACGTTTGTATAGATAATAAATAGAAATAAAGACAAGGATATTTTTTTTAATAAAGTAAGGAAAATACCCAAAATATTTCATATTTTAATTGATAAGCCACTGTATTATCGCCGTATATTAAATTCGAACTATCCAGATGCAAACAAAGTCACAAATCACATAAAAATTCGTAAACTGAATTGGATTTCGAATCTACAGAAGTTTTACTGACTTACTTACTACTTTATACACAGCTCACGCTTATAACAACTCTTAGATACAATCACAATATGCACACACACCCATTCACACATTCACATATACTTAATGTCTTTTAAGACTTGTCTTAGATTAGTTGTAATTCTAAACCTACTTTTATACCACTTACTAATTGTTATCTAGTTACGCAACACACACACAACACATGGACTCTAGTGTGGGGTACGCTTTTTACACAGTAATGGGTACAAGTCAGACCCGTAGTTAAAATCTTGAGTTAGAAACTAAACTGTCGCTAATCCCCAACAGGAAAATAACTCTGTATTCGATTAACTTTTTGTGATAGGCCAGTAGAATATCTGCAAATCAACACCTGACAGTGATAATAAATTAATAAACAGTGATTTAATTCGTTCAACCGTTCAACGTCAAAAATGAATTAAATTACCGAACAGTAATAGACCGTGGTAATTCGCTTCTCTGAATCCTAGGGTTCTCGATAAAAATACATACATATCATACTGAACATGTAAAATATAGTGCTAAGTAAAAATTAAGGGTCCATTGGTTAGCGTGGACCTAAATTATTGATGATTAAATATAGAATGATCAAAACACTTTAGAAGCCAAAAAGATTTAGGTTAGTTAATACGTAAGTACCAATGCATTAAATTTTAAAACAGCGTTCAATGAAAACATGTTGAGGTCAAGAAGACCTTCATCAATACATAAATAGAGGTCCATCCCTGCCTCGAAGAAAACTCGGTGACCCCGTGCTCGATTTTATTCCATTAACTGCTGTACGTCAAAAGTTACCAAGTGTTCTGCCTCGCTCTGTTTTTTGCCATAATTTGTTAATTCTTGACTAACTCAATACTACACGTTTCAGGCTGCAATTTCCCCGTACTAGACTGTCTAAAGTTAGTAAGTAATTCTTTTTTGGGAAAAGGGATACTCTTCTTTAATTAAATCCCAGAGGCTTTTTTATATCTGCCTTTTATTAAATTTAAGAAATGTTTTAAAGAAAACCTGTGTAAAAAGGCTTACTATAAAGTTAGTGATTATGTAGTTTATAAAACGGCCTGGGACTAGTGCTGGGCAGGCTACTTCTAATAAATTTGCTATATTTGTTTTAAATATTGTAGAATTGTTTGATGATTTGCTTTCTTTTAAAAAGAGTACCAAGAGTTTTTTTACGCCGGCTTTATCTCTCGGCAAACACCCTCTGTCTTCTTTGCCGATGAGTAGGGATGCCAACAGGTTCGAATTTAATGACGTGGAATAAGTAATACCGTGAAGATCTTATGTTCCAACATAAGCGATAAAGCAGCCCGTTGCATCCCTTGTAATTTTTATCTATTGTGTTATTTGTATTTCTTTGCAACGAAGTGTGAATAAATAAATAAAGTTTAAGTCTCAAATTATTTTTGTTTGACAGTTTTTAAATGCAGTACTCGAAACGTAATGAATGAAATTAAGAATTTTTTAATTAACAATTTTTACGTAACTCCGGCTATTTTATGTTAAGTGTTTATAAAATTATCAAGTCCATGGTCAGATCAGAACAATCTGTTTTACACATATGAATATTTCATAGGTAAATAATTTATGCCACGTGGTTTTACACACAGAACTGATATGATGTCTGCATATACACATTTTTTCCCTGGCCATTACTTTCAGATTATTTATTTTAAAATTATATGAACAATATTCTTTATATGCCTGTAAGTGGTTGTCACATAAAACTTCTGTGTTTTTCTTTATGTACCGATCTTTGAAAGCTTTTGTAAATAAAATTAAAACTTATCACACACAAAACCAATAAATTTGAACCAGCTCCGGAAATGAGTGATATAAAAAACAAAACCGCATATATATATCGCGGAGATTAACCCTTTATCAGAGTAAACGTTCAATGACCGAGTAAAATAAACTTTAAAAAATACATTTAATCATCGTGTGTTATCTCGTACACGCAAAGCATCGCGTAATAAAACTATACTTATATTAATATTTAATAGTTTAACCATTTTCATTTTATGTAGTGGTTTTTAAATGCGTAATTACGTTTATGTTTAATTAAAAAAAGAAATATGGGCGACAATACCTAATTAGGTGTGGTCCTCAGATTTCTATATTATCTAATAGTTGTACAGAATCCTGAGCCTGACATACGCCATTGTTGTGAGGCAAACATGCTTCTTCAGATAGTTTTCCTTCACCATTCGATCGAATGTTAACATACATAGAATGACAGTCAATTGCTACTCAGGGTATCGAACCTACGACTGCAGGGATTAGAGACGCACGATGACGCCAATTAGCCAGCACTGGACTGCAACAACTGGATTGAGTTTTAATCGCTAAAGCTACAACATTTTTGCTACATTCTTAGACAAATTTTTTTAAACAAGTTTTGCGTAGATGCATGTTTCAAAAACAAAATTTGTGTATTGTGTGTATGCCCTTTGTGTAATTTCATAAATCCATATTAAATTCCATTTTTTTCCGAATCCTTGGCTCCGTTTTTACCTTATGAATTATTTAATTACTACGAACATTTTTCAAAGCGCAGAGGCGATGAAAACTTGGAGAAACTCATTGTGGTTGGTAATACAGAAGGCAGAATCACGAGGCCCTTAGGTTTAAAGACATTTAATCTCATAAAAGACATTAGTCACTTACATGAGAACACTTATATGCTAACGTTACAATTGGTAAGTTGAGAAAAAAAAAAGAGAAACATGGTAGAACTTGGATGAACTTTCATTTCCGTAGATTTGCATCACTCAATAGATGGTCTTTTAATCTTGATTTAAATATTGCTAGGCTACCTGCACTTTTTATATTTTGTGGGAGTTTATTATACCGCACTACTCCCCCAACGCTCAATGTTTTTTTGCCGTAATTGGTTCTATACTTAGGTATAATTACATTTTGAGGGCGTCGTGAACTGCGCTTTTGAATTTGATTTATTTTAGTGAATGTAATGTTAGTGTGTATGCAGTAATTTAAAATTTTGTAGATTAATAAGCTGGTATTGTATTGAAATAATAGTTTTATATTCATAAGTTTTGTTTCTGTGTAGATTTTTTGTGTGTAAGTTAAGTATGGGTAATGGAAAAGCAATTTAATTACTTTATTTTGAGCAATTTGAAGATTTGATATTATGTTAGTTTTAGTCGCAGCTCCCCAAATTTCAATCAGGTAAAGAAGGTGTGATTTAGCCAAAGAATTATAAATAAGAAGACGGACTTTATGAGGAGGGCTCCGAACTGTGTGTCTAAGAGAACCTCTTAGAGAAGATAATTTAGTTATTAAATGATTTATGTGCGTTGTCCATGTTAAGTTATTGTCAATGTATAATCCAAGATATTTTTCGCTTTTCTTTTCAATTAGAGGTTCATTATTTATTGTTAAAGGCAAATGTGGTGGAATTTTAAAATTTTTAGGTTTAAAAATTAAGTACGAAGCAATGTTAATAGTTAGCAATCTTGACTGAAACCACAAATATAGATGGTCAAGGTCTTTTTGTACTTTAGAAATTATTACATGCACAGAGGAACCAGCGTAAAGAAGACAGGTATTATCCGCATACAAGGTTATCAGTTCATGCAAGTTAAGGTGTTGAATGTCATTTAAGTAAATTAAAAACACAAATGGGCCCAAAATTGATCCCTGGGGTACTCCACAATTGATAGGTAAAAGTTTACTTTGAAAATCATTAATTTTAACTACTTGGAATCTATTGTTTAAATATGATTTGAACATCTTTAAGGCATTGCCGGTTATTCCTATTGCTTCTTACTTTTCTACGAGAAGCGAGTGGGAAACTGTGTCAAAAGCTTTCATTATATCAATGAATACTACAAGAACAATTTTCTTTTGGTCTAAATTAGTTTTAATTTTTGTAATGAGATTTATTGTAGCTGATAATGTATTAGATTTTGATCTAAATCCATACTGATGTTCATATAAAAAGTTTATATTATTTAGGTGGTCTAATAGGCGCGTGTATAGAACTCTTTCTAATATTTTGGACATTACTGGCAATACCGAGATGGGTCTGTAGTTACCCGGACCATCTCTAGGCCCAGATTTGTATATTGGACTGACCTTGGCTATCTTTAAGTTATCAGGGAAATTGCCTTCCCTGAGTAATTCATTAAGACAGGACGTTAAATTATCAATAATCTGGTTTTTAATACATTTAACGGTTTTCGTTGTAATGCCATCTATTCCTGAACTACAGTTCGGGTCAAGATTGTTAATAACATTGCTAATTTCTTGGGTAGAACACGGTCTAAGAGTATTTAAAAAAATGTTTATGTTGTTATTAGGTAAGGTGAGGTTGAAAGTGTTTTGATTATTACGTAGAAGATTAGCAAGATTTAACCCAATAGTGGAGAAAAAGTTATTAAAAGTTTCACAAATCAGAATTGGATCAGTTATTATAGATGAATTAACTTTCAGCTTAGGGGGAGCAATGCTATCTTTCTTCTTGTTTGCGGCAAGTTCTTTCAATAAACTCCACATTTTTTTTGGATTTGTATTGCACTTTAGAAATTGGCTGTAATAATAACTATCCTTAGTTTCCTTAATAAGTTTCGATACTGATTCCTTTTTTTTATGAAATTCATTTTCTATACTACAGTTATCTCTGTTATTTTTGTGCTTCTTCCACAGCTCATTCCTTTCATTTATAATATCAATTATTTCCTTACTAATCCAATCATTTCGTGGAGTATTTAAAATTTTTGTCTTTGTTACTGTGTTGTTCTTAACGTTTCGCTTTATTAAGTCATCAAGAACTGTGTATTCAAAATCTGGATTCTTATTATTGACATCTGCTAAACTTTTGAACAAATTTTCATAATTTATAGCGTCATATTGAATTCGCTGCTTCGGAATTGGTTTAATCTTTTTTAATTGCAAATATATTTGTTTGTGGTCAGCCATAGGCAAGTCCAATATTGACAAGTGAAAGTTATCATTTAGCAAATCTGTACTAACATGATCAATCATTGTCCTTGTTGCATGGGTTTCTCTAGTACAATACATTGGGTCAATTTTATTCAATAACTTGTGACCTTGTCCCTTAAGTAGATTTTTGTATATTGTGGTATTTCTGTTTCTGGTAAGTAAATCGATATTAAAATCACCAAAAACGATGATACGGTTCCGTTTCTGTAACTGAGATTCATATGTATCTAAAAAATATTTATAATTAGTATTACCAGGGTTATAAATAAGTCCAATTTCAAGCGAATAGTTCACAAGTACCCACAAGTAATTATTTCCATCTATGAATGTGGATTCACTTAGGATATGTTTTAGATCATTGTGTATGAAAATGGAAACACCTCCACCTGTTTTATCAGTTCTAAGGTTGTAATAGTGTGTATAATTATGAAGTTGAAAGGAACGAGCATGCTCTTCACTATTAATCCAGGTCTCGGTTAATAATATAATATGTGTCTTGGATTTAATGCACTTCAGCAGGCATTTTAACTCATCAAATTTACCCGCACGACATATACTGCGAACATTAGCATAGAAAAAATTCATACGTGAGCTTGCAATTTGTAGATCGTCATATTTATATAGCAGGTCATGTGTTACAAGTTTTTTTTTGACACAACTTATTGTTTGGCGTTTTTTGAAGTTGGATTTTTTTTAATAATCGTTGGTATCCCTCTTATATATTTTATAGTTAAGTCGGACTCCCCACTTGTTTGTCTACGAATCAGTTCATCCTTTATGCAATTTAAATATTTCTGCTGAGATGGAGTCTGATCTGAGTAAATTTTAATTCCGGTAGGTAACTTACTTTTATTGCGTAATAGTAATTTAGGTGTATCACAATCATTAAAGCAAATTTTTATACCACGATTTCTTTTCGACTCCTGTTTTCCGATACGAAAAATTTTGGCTGGCTTGCACAGGTCCTTAGATATAGTAGATATTATTTTCCAAACTTCTGATTCGTCTGAGTGACACTGATGATCAGTAGTTGGTAATGGTCGTTCAGGCAATCCAACCAAAACAATATTCTTATGTCGGTAATTGCGTTCAGTTAATTCCTTTAAAATATTTTCTCGTTCTAATATCATCGATTGTGTCCATACCGACAAATTTGCAGGTGTTTTTAACGAAATGATCTCGGATTCCAAGGACCCAATTTTTGTTTCCACTTGAGCCACTCTTTCCTCCCATGTGTTCATACGATTTTCAAGAGCAATAATATCGTTCCTAAATGTTCGCGAAACCTCCAAGATAGCAGCGTTGAGATCATCACGCCACTGTTGACTCAAGTTCGCAAATTTTAAGTCCATGTATCTAGTTAAAACCTCCGTGTCCACGTTCAAAGGCGAAGTCAAAGTTTGTGTAGGTGAAGTGGTCGTCGAAGGCGTGGCTTTCTTTTTATTCTTACATGCTAAACACTTCCATTTTATTCTGTCCATAGGTAAAATTTTCTTAAAGTCTGATTCCGTCAATTCAGCACAATAGAAATGCAACCATGCTAGGCAGGAGGCACATTTAATGCTGTCCGCATCAGATGCAATTTTTAAACACTTACGGCAATCCATTATTATAGTTTCTACTCAAAAACGTATGTAGGAATAATCAAAAGAGTATGTTATGATATTTAGGTCAAAAATCCTTGTATCCAGCCGACAGGTCCTCTAAGATGGCAATAGTGCTGATGTCAGATGTCAAACGCCAATAATAAAATTAACGAATGACGTTGACTGACGTGTTTGGATATTTCTATTTTTGTGAACAAAACAATAGAGGGTATTTTAAAAAATGACTCATGGAATGTGTCGCAAAGATGTTTTCAGTTAATCAGCAATTCAGGATGCGTCAGAAGAATCTCCAATATATGGGGTTCACAGTACCTTTATAAAGTATCGGATGCACTTTTTGTTGGGATTCACTCGGTGTTTACAAGGTAACTTAATAAAACTGTACACATGATGACACTGCTGTCACGTCACGTAGTACTATAAGTCCAGTTGGCCCTTCACCAACCAGATGGACCAATCAAGTGTACTTAAGAGTACGTAAGTACCTACCTACCTTTTTGCCGCGCACCACCACTTTGTGGAACCAGCTACCGACTGAAGTATTTCCGAACCAATTCGACTTAGGGTCCTTCAAAAAAAGAGCGTACAAATTCTTAAAAGGCCGGCAACGAACTCGCGAGCCCTCTGGCATTGAGATTTTTTGCCCATTGGTCCATGGGCGGCGGTATCACTTAACATCAGGTGAGCCTCCTGCCCGTTTGCCCCCGGTTCTATAAAAAAAAAAACAAAGGCATCCTCCTTAAAACTGTAACACAAGTCGCGCTGGACAGAAACCGGTGGAAACAGATTGCCAAATGCTTTGCTGTTATGTCTAGTAAAAATATTCAAGAAAGAATGCGATTTCCAAACTCGAAGTTTCGATGATTTTCAGCTACACTGTCTGTGGCTGATAAAACCAAAGGGGATTTATATATTTTAATTAGACTTGCCAATTGTAACTGAAGTATTTGATAACTATTCAGATAAGGCAAGGATACAAAATAAGAAAACTAAGAGACATATTCCCGTATTAATATCACCAACGGCAGTCATAAGGTTGTAGTCGGAGGGCCTTGAATGTTGCACCACTATGTATTTAAACAGTTTTTACGTCATGGCTAAATATATTTTATCACCTTCCCAGAAGTTGTAGATCACCGCCGTGTTATGCTTTCTACAGGAAGGTGATACATTTTTAAAATCAAGGTGCCTTACAGTTTGGAAGAGTTTCGTACCATAACTTTTGACAATAATTATGAATGATGACTGAATCTTTGTAACTAAATGATGTATTTATTTTTTTGGATATTGTTGCACCTTTAAATGTTGGAACATGTTCACTTTGACCCTAAAAGCATTGTCGTTGTAACCTCTTATAGTTTTTTGGTTCATTGCGTGATGCGTCACATTACAGCATTTGAGACAGTCACGTTTTTAGTGTGTGTAAACAAAAAAATGTCTATAAGTAAATGTTACCATTTACGTCACAATCTTCCTGTTTTGAATGTTATCGTTTTGTTTTAAATTAATTTACACACTCGTCCAATACCATAAATCTATATTTTTTTCTCTATTTGTCTGTTATATTTGAAAAACTAATGGAATTATTTACATTTTTTTTTCTCGCTTTTATAAATGTAATAGTTTGAGCCTAGAACCCAAAGGTTGCAGCAGCTATGGATTTCCTTCTAATTATATTAACATGTGTTCGGACAGTAAATAATCAACATGAGAAATTCGATATTACGGCTGACACTTACATATATAATATATAAATATATATATATATATATATATTCTCTTGGCAATTTTTGGGCTTGCAATGTATTTCTGTATATTAGAATAAAATTGTGTGGGTATTAGTGAAAAAATCAGCTGGATTATAAAATAATGATCTTAGAAAAAATACATTAAAAAATAAGTCACGAACGCATGCTAGATTTTATCATTTTTTTTTATTTTCTTAAGCGAGTACAACATTTAAATAAAAATTGTTATATCTGATTGTTAATGCTTTTATGGGTCGTATTGTCGTGTAAAGAAATATCTACATATTTAGTATTTTTATATACGCTGCTGCGTAATAAAACATATAGATACTATACTATATTATAATACCACGTAATAATAATTTACGATTTACGTAAAAATTTTCTACAAACATTTTTTTATCCATGGCCTACAACACGTATTTGGGTGTTGTAACGGTTGCCAGTTCTCTGATGTTTTTTATGTCGGTTGCAAGCTAATAGCAATTATTATGGCCTTATGCTATTTGTCTAAAATTGGTAACCACGATAACATAGACAATCTATCTATATTACATCCCCCAGTTCCCGTTCGGAGGACATGCTAAAAGTAAGGTAAAAAACGGACGGCGACTTCACGATTTTTACGGACCCGGCAGATAATTTACTATTTAAAGATTACTGCATTTTGTAATTCAATGGGAGTAGAAGTAATATATGTATTTTATTTTTATTTTTTTTTGAAACCAAAAAAAATCGTGACGTCACTTTCATAATAGTTTCTCTATTCTGGTGTATTCTTATACGTTCCGAGTTTGGAATTTACTAAAAGCCGTTTCGGAGGAATTACACGAGAATTTTCTTTAACATATTTCTGTATATTTTACTGAGAATAATGTATTCGTATTTAATTAGCAAATACTACGGTGTCGAGTGTTTAATTTGCCGTTCTTCGTAAATATTATTTCTGCTAAGGATTTTGTTTAAACGAAGAAAATATTTGTTTGTAAGTATTTTTTAATATTGTGTTGCTTTTGTTGTAACCGAAATGGCGTAGTTGTTAGCGTTTTTTTTGAAATGACATTTTAAAAAGCTTTTTGTTTGCACCAATATATATTATATATAATTTAAAATGTGTAATCAAAATTTACGGGCACGTCTTCAGAAAATCGATAACACCAAATTGGTTAATTCTTATTTTTGCTACATTTAATACCTGAATACTACATTATAATATATAAGAAGGTAATCTGCAATAAAACTTCGATGTGTAATTCTAGCTTTGAAAAAAATACCAAAAAAATACCTACGCGTAAGCTCCGGAAATTATAAACGTTTAGGCAATAGAGCAATTTACCTATTTCTATTTTATCCAATACATCAAAATCTACTTACGATACCGTCTGTCTAAAACGTATTACATGTTGATTAAAATAAACATTCAGCCGGCCGAAGCCGGGACTAAATGCTACTTAAGTATCAAATAGTCGTATATTTTTTTAAAAAACATTATATGTTACACGTAATATTTGTTAGTCATAAAAGAATCCTTCCTACATAAAAACCGTTATCTTAAGGTTATTTAGAACAAAGATATATTTAGTCACAACAAAATTCACCTGTTATTTTTTTAGATCTCTGCTAAACATAAGTTTAGTCAAAGTCAATTGTCAATTTTGGAACATAATATCCAAGTTTACTAATAGATGGCAGCACACGGTGAAATAGACTCGAAGGTAAATATTTTTGTTTAATACTTGTTGAATACAGTTACCATACTGGGTATGAGCGGCGAGAATCATTCTAGATCGCATTATACTTCACTTTAGTCATACATAATTTTTATCACGTAGCTCCTTTAAGAGAATACCTGACTTAATCAACATCTTTATGGTAACAATAAGATATTATCAAACTAACATTTGACGTTTAAATACTTTATATTTTTATACCATTCAAAAAAGCATATATGCGAGCCCCGGGTATGTCCAAGCGTTCCGGTTTGCTGTTTTAGTTGCTGTTTTATTTAAAATAATATTTATAATAGCTTGCAAACACAATTTTTAATACGACAATAGGCAAACATAACACACACTAAGAGTTAATACAAATATTACAAATACTAAAGGAAAGTGTAAGGGGAACATTTATGAAATTAAATTTACGTCATCGATATTGAATCATAAAGTTATATTTTTTATGTTACAAATTCCAGCAAGACCCGAGAATTCCTGTGAACTGAAAGCCATTTTAATTATTGTTTTAACACGAGGCAACTGGTCTGATAAATCTTGAAATACTGTATATGGTAAACACAGAACACATTGCAATACCAATTATCTATTTACTTACACATAATAGCGCGAGACAAGAGAACAATTACACACTAATTGTAAAGGCATGCTATGATTTAATCTTCTATGATTGAGGAAAAAATAATACAATATGGTTACGAATTTAAATTCATTAGGTTCTAGAATTAACGTTGTTTTTAGGCCACCTCGGCTATTATTATTGGAATCGCTAAAAACTATTTTTTTTTGTAACGTGATACTTATAAAGCTGTCCGCATATGTCGCCTTGTATTAGAGAAAGCATTTTAAAAATCAATTCTATAATTCTAAAATCAGAAACAAAAAATAAATCCTTTTTAAATAAAAATATATTCGTTTCTTAAATAACTTAATTCCTATTTCATAATATCTGCTGCATTTTTTTTAAATTCCAACGCAGTAACAAGAAACCAACCAGTAATAGCATTGACGTGCAATGGAGCTCCGAACCGGATAAATCATTTACGTATTTAATTACTTAATTTATAAATACTTGTTTACGTAATATAGTAATAACGATTTAATGGACACAAATAAAACTAGCGAACTGTCGAATAAAAGCCCCGTGGGGGTCTTTCCTGATAGATACGACCTATAATTGTTCAAGGAATATATTCCTCTCTCTCAAAGGCACTAAAAAGGGAGTTCATGGACTGCGATGACTGTCGACGAGTCGACTGTCGAAAAAAGATGTCAAGAAGTACTTGAAGAATCGGGAAGACTCTGATTTTGTTTAATTAGTAGTTTTATTTATTTATTTATTTATTTAGTACTCCTACAGCTAACATAAATTATATATAATTATAAACAAATACACTGAGAATATAGCCACAGATGGAATAGATGATACATTTTACAACAAAAAGATTTATAAAAGGGAACAAACAAACAAAGTATTTAATACAATTAAATAATTGTGATTTAATTAATTAAGCCTAAATTGGTTGTGTTGTGTAATGGTGTAAAAGTGTGGGTATGTACGTGATGGTGTGTATGTGGGGTGTGCTTATGATGTAGGTGATTTTGCTGTTTTGTTGATTTTAAATTCTAAGTATTACTTGTTGCTTTAAGTTGTCTATAGAACTATATTGTTATCTTTAGAGGAGGAAGATTGAACTTTTGGCGTTGCGTAGACATGTGCTTTTTCTACCGCATTTACCACGGGGGAGTTGTTCGGATAAATACCTGCAGTTTTGTTTCATAAGAAATTCCACTAAAAGCATTTATAAGGCAGTTTTTGCCGCTCACCACCACCATAATTATAGAACCAATTCAAGCCCGCGAATGAACTTGCGAACCAATTCGACTTTTCCTTTAAGAATAGAGTACCGATTCTTAATTCGCCGGCAACGCACTTGCGAGCCCTCTGATAATGTGTGTCTATAAGCGGCGGTATCACTTAACATCGAGGAAACCTCCCGTTTGTTATATAAATAAGGTGGTATTTAAAAAAAATCTAAATATTTTATTTAATGAAAGAATATGGTGTTCCATAATACTTACTAACATAACCAGTTTAACATTTATTAATAGAATATAATAAGCATCATGGTACACTTTTTGCCGATGAGTGGGGATGCCTACAGGTTCAAATTGATTGACGTAGAATAAGTGATACCTTGAAGATCTTATGTTTCAAAATTAACGTATTTTATTTAACTATTATTAGAAATAACACATTAGTTATTCAGACAGTATATATACAAATAACGACTAATTCAAGTGTATTAGTGCATTCAATGAATAATTAAATGAGTAAAAAAATATTAGTTGATGTTTATAATCAATACAAGGACCATTAAAAAAAACTGGTTTAATTGCTTTATGCATTTCATCAACACGTCATAAATGTCACAGTAAATTATGTAATCAATCACTTTATGAAAATGATTTTGTGTTAACAAAATTAAGCATGGCATTCACATAAATCTTTAGTCTCGAGGAGAAGTGGGACCAAAAATTTTTTTTTTAAATTAATATCGACCATTCGCTTATGTGACGGACAAGCGTTAGGTATTGAGCTCTGCCATCATTGTTAAAAATAATAAAACACCGTTAATTTACTTTTTGGCTAAAAAGTCTAGATTGCCAAGGAGATTATTGCCGCAACTAACAGTGAAGCCGCAACAATTTTACGTAATTGGATAAATGAGCCGGCCGTTGTCTTTTGTCAATTGCTAAAATAGGATATTATCGGTCAGGTTTCACCGTTTCCTTCGATACATTTACTGCCATATCAGTGATGTTTTCCTTTTTTTTTTATTTGGACCACAAAACTAGGACATGTCAAAATTAACATACATACGATAATATAAAAAGCGGCGTCGTCACTAAAACATGTGGATGCGACCAGCGAAATCAGGTAGATACAACAAACAGTGTTAATACAAAAACAACCATAAATTTAAAAATAAAAACTGTAAAGAATTAAACTACTTGAAATTTTTACTACTTTAAATTTATAATAATAATAAAAGCCTTTTATTTCAGGTACTATTATAAAATAAAATATGATTATGGAACATAAGATAGACAGACAGGTATCACTTATTCCACGTCATTAAATTTGAATCCGTAGTAGGCATCTCTTCTAATCGGCAACGAAGACAGAGGGTGTAGGCCTAGAGAAAAAAGCCGGAAAAACCCTCGGTGCTCTTTTAAAAATATATTTAATTATAAATATTGTTATAATGCTCATTTTTCTAATAAAATATGTTTTTGTTTTAAACCTTGATATTAATGTGTGTTATCTGTGGGTGTAAAAAGGGTCTGATCACATTAAAACAAACTTAATTTAAAGGCGATATCAATTTTATTAATAATCAAGTCGCTAAAATCTGCATCTTTCTGAATACGTTACTTCACTCTGAGCCATCGCCTGCGCATGCAAAGCGCGAACACGGCCCCACTTGGAGCACTATTCTCACCTCTGGGTAGGAGCTCCCTAGGATCAGCTCCTTCAACTTGAACTAAGGATAAAAAGTGGTTCGAATTGTCGACAACCAATCTTCCGAGAAGCATTTCGCGTTGAGTTTAGGCTCCCGCTTCATCTTCTGACCTCTCTGATCTGAGAGTGTTCAGAGTAGTTGTTCGGATTAATTCAGTTGAGTTTCATCATCGGACGTCGAGGCAGAATACGAGATACTCGTATCACCTCTAATTCATATGTCTTCCTAATGACGGGATGTAATTATGATTATGAATAATAGAATAATGTTGATATAAAACATACGATTTCTGTTGTCTAGAACAAAGAAGCATTATTGTATTCTTCACAAAGGCTTTTGCCATATTTGAATTTATATGGGTTTTGCTTCATTATCATATTATAAGCAAAAAAAAGATAGCTGACTTGTATAATTACTTTTGTCACGGTCACAGGTCAACTGATAATATTTCAAAACGTTTTGTTAATAAGATTATGGAGAAAAATTGCTTCTTTTCATTGGGTAATTCGATATTTTAAATGTTTATTATAAATGTTTTTTTTAATGTGACAGGAGGCTTCTGATTCCGCCAGTCACATAGTCACACTGCCAAAAAGATCCGTTGCGACCTATGATAACCTCATTCGACTTTCAGTGGAATTAGTTCAAAAATACTTCTGTAGGCAGCTGGTTCCAAACAGCGGTGGTAGCTCGGGTAAAAATGCCTTAGGAAGCGCTCAATAGTGGAACGACGAACGTTAAGAATATACGGATATATTTTGTATTCTGCGTTGTTGTCCGATTTACGCCCAATAACCTATCTCAATCCATTGTTGACCATCTGTGATAGAATATTAGAATAGAACTAGCTGCCCCCGCGAACTTCGTTTCTCCTTAATGAGATTTTACTGAGCCTACTGTTTAGTACATACCAACATGAAACATTTTGCTATGCTAACCGAGAGACTGTTCGGTTTTCCGGAATGAAATCTTTTTAGATTGTTCTGTGAATTTTTCTGTTTAAAACTCAGAGTTCACAACATAAGTTTTTATAATGAAATAAAAAATAGGGGTTGATTGTAAAGGCTTGAAAATTCAGGGTTATATGTATTTACTAATTTTGTATCATATTTTTATTATTACCTAAAATTGAAAAAAAATTAGGGGTGGATTACGCTTAACATTGAGGGGGATGAAAAATAGATGTTGTCCGATTACCAGACCTAGCCAATATGCACACAAAATTTCATGAGAATCGGGAAAGCCGTTTTGGAGGAGTTTAACCACAAACACCGCGACACGAGAATTGTATATATATAAGAATTAGAATATCCTATCACAGATGTTCAGAATAACTCAAACAAATAATAGAGTGCAAATAACCAATCGACGGATTGTACTAGCCATCTGTCGATACAAGCTATCCATAGGAGGTCAGATCGGTGTAGTGTATAGACCTTTGTATAAAAATGACAGTTCAACTGTGCCAATAAACTTACACCAGTTTTTAATATTATTAAAAAGGTATTTGATATGTTTTAAACATAGACATGTATAGTTTAATATTATTTTTTTGGTTTTATTTACTTTATTTGGTTTATATTAATTATTAAATATGAGTGTAAAGAGCGAAGAGATTGCATTCAAAAGTCGCCAAAAATCGATTATCTTAGCTTTTTTTATGACAAGCGAGACAAGCTGCATTTTCGTTAAGTATGTCAAAAACATTAGATTTTCGACATATGGGTGTTGTAGCACTGTCCCCTAAATTTCGTCAACAACATAAATAAAAATATCCTTTTTCATTTATTCATATAAAACATTTCCTTTTTATAATATATAAGATTCTCTTACATTTAGATGCAAATAAGGTAAACTATGATTCAGTGTTCAAGAGATAAAATAATAAATAGTTCCTTTATCAAGGAACAGTTACGTTATATATAAATAAATAAATAAAAAGCCTTATATTTCTTGTATTCCACAGTATAGCTTCATTAACAGTGTGCATGCAAAATAAATTAGAATGAAAATTAAAATGTATGATGATTGATTATGATTAACACATTTATTCAAATCCATTTTATTTTTGTAGTTTCATTTAAAGATATAAATGAGATTAATTTGTTATTGAATTAATTTGAAGTTGACGTTGCAATTGACATAACATAGTAACAATATTTAATTTTATATATTGTAGCAAAAACCCTCTCCATGAAAGGTAAAGGCTTCCTCCAGAGAAGTCTAGTACCTACTCTGTATTCTCTGCCGGTTTTAACATTGTATGTTATGTATAGGCTATTTTGATGACTGTTATTTGTACTATGTTTTTGAAATATATAATATAGGGAATAATAATTATAATTATCAACAAAACCGGACTAGATTTTTTTACACGAAGTATGTTACCTAACTTAAGTTGCATATAAATATTTTAGTTAATATATAAATTGTATTTTAAAATTCTGGTTTCCGATAATACTCAATAACATAAGTGTCATTTAGATCTGTGATCCCTTATATAAGCCAGGTTATTGTTTGTCAGTTGACCACCATTAAAGTCAGTTGTTACCCAGCTTTAAACAAAGAGTTTTGTTTGTTTAAAGCCGGGTAAGCCATACAAAAACGCTATCAACCTTAATTCACTAAACCTATTATGAATATCTAACAAAATAACGTTAGAGAAACTACATTAAATTGTTTACTTAAACCTCTGCGAAAAGGTGTATTGTTTTAATATATGTAATTATCGTTGAGATATAAGGGCATAACATGCAAATTCAAATGTGAGTTGGCAGTTTTATCTGTGTTAAATATATTGCCGCGCGATATTGCCCGCGCTAAAACCCGAATGCAGTGGTTTCTTATTTCATCCTCAATATCTTTCAAACAAATGACACACGTCATATTTTTTTAAATATATTTTTAATTATATAAAGAAAATACCAATAAAATAATTACAAATTTATTATCGAGGTACCTGTTGCATTCTATAATCTACATTTATTATTATAACGAAATTTAATAACAATAATCATGCATTTCTAAGTTTGCACAAAGATACATAAGAATACTTAGATATATAACTATTATCACATTGCTAACAATCGATAATGCTTACGGGTATATGTATTTAAATGATGATAGATATTATTAACAAAATTATAAATACCAATTTCAAAGCCAAAAACTAATAAAGAAAATTTCCAGTAAATCATTTAAAAAATACATTTTCTAGTGTTTTTACGTCGATGAATATAATCGAGTAATTTCTACATATCAGAGAGCTAATAGCGAACAAAGAATATCGTCATAAAAACAACTACTTACATACTTTTAGTGATAACAATGTACTGATTTCAATTATACATATTATTTACTGCATTTAATATTTACACTTAAATACAATTAGGTATATACAGGTCTTATAATCGCTTTAACATTTCTGAGACCCTTGCCATAGCGGTTCAAAAATGAATTCAAAATTCCAAAACTCAATTTTGAAGCCGGGTTCACTATCCCATTTGAATGTGACAAAGCATCGACGCAGGTACTAAGGATGTTAACGAAAAAAACAAAACGATGGTGCACTTCGCTTGTGATTGGTTGAAAATGGTAGCTGCGATTGATCAGAGGGTGTTGATCGACCATAGGGAAGTGAAACAATAGCTTGTTTTTATTTTACATTCTTACGTACTGCTTCCTTTACAATGAACACGGAGTTTTATACATGCCATTAAATCTTTACAAAAGGCTTATGTCACCGAAGCTCATGGACAGTTTTTATGGTACTGATAAACTTTAATATACTATCGACCTCCAATACATTATGCAACAATATTTCGCTTTGTATTTACAAATTGAGGTTTAAAAATTCAATATCTTAAGTTTTCTTAGATACCGGTACCTAAATCACATTTTCTGATAACGCCTATCTTATCTGCACCCACAAAAACAGTAGTAAAACATAATTACCTTATAACACTCAACACAATGTCTTTTAATCACTGTATCACAATTTTTACTCATTATCCTCAAACATAACCTCAACTATCATCAATCGTCTTCTCTTTTTTATTAATTTTACCATTTAATTCTACTGCTTCTGGTATGCTATGAACTTCATCTTTCTTTACGTAACCTGCAGGGCCGACTAAAGACAATACAACTGGTAAAAACAAAAGCCCGCTATACAAACCGAAGAGTATTACTAAAAGGAAAATTTTAAAGAACGATTGGAACGTGTACGTTTTGGACATACTAAGGAGAGATAGAGAAAGTAAAGTGGAACCCCCTCCAAGTAAGACAGCAGTCCCTATCGAAGTGACCGTTTTGAAGGCTCTCTCATTGCGACTGCCTTGAGTGAATGTTAAGAATGAATGGCCGACGTGGGCCGCGTAGTCAACACACAATCCGATTGCAAGTTCAAGGCCAATACAACAAACTATGTCAACAGTCATGCCCCAACGTTGCATGCAACCCAGGACGTTTATAATAGTCAGCAACACGCAAATGAATATCCATAGACACATTTGAAGGTTTGTTATTAATATTACAGTGCATATCATCACACATATTAATGCTAATTCAATATTTCTTTCGACCTCAACAGCGATGATCTCATCTGTGACCCAATTAGCAAAAGCCTTTGACCAGACGGATCGATAACCATCTCCACTAGTTATATTTGTATTTTTCACAATTCTCTTAACCATATTCATAGCAGGTATATACTCTTCTGGGCCACCGAACTTTGTGAAACTGAATGACATTGAAGAAGCGCTTAAATCAGACACCGGATAGCCACAACGGAGTGGTTCTGAAAATTTAAAACTATACTGGAACTGGCCACCTACAGGGCTGAATAAAAATCTAGATAAATATTTATTAAATATCTCTGGTGGTAAAGAAGCCATTTTTTTTAAATCGTGACCGTAGTTTTGTAAGACATAGCCGTGGAAATGTTCCACCCATGCAACTGTGTCAGTGACATATGTTTGATTACGCAATTCTTGTACCATATTATAAATATTAACAAATTCAGAGCTATAATTCATTTTACCCATAAAAATCATAGCGGGGTGTCCTTCCTCTGGGTAGTAAATTTCATGCGCGTTGATAAAGTCTTTGTAATAAGTATCTTCGGGTATGAACCATCTGGGGTCAAACCTTTGTTCCAATTTCAGAATCGCTTCGATACTAATTCCGGACATGATAATTGTAAACAATATAACAATAGATTTCCCAGCTTTGGTAAATATTAAATTTTTGTAAAAACTCTCTAGACCCTTTTGAAAGATTGTTTTCTCGGTAGAAATAGTTATTTCATTTTTGTGTCTATAGCAAAAAAGAACACCGTTCCTTTTCGATTCAATTCTTTTAAGATCTAATGTAAAAACTGCTACATAAAACGTAACAGAATAACAAAATACAAAGAACACACCCATCGCAGCATACATGCAAAACGATTTAAGAGATGGCAATATGGTTATTGCTCCAATTAACAAAGCAACTATGTCAGTAAATGATGTAATTACAATAGACACGCCTGCGTGTTTTAACATAAGTCCTATTTTAACTGGCACACTTTTGTGCGAATCATGGGCCATAACGATTTTCCAACAGGCGTTCATTACAAACATATCGTCTACTCCGAGGCCCATTAGAAGGAAGGGTAAGGATGAATGAACAGGACCAAAAGAAATGCCTAGGATTGAGCACCAACCCACCGCACTGACATATGACATGCCCACACCCAATAAGCCCATGCTTCCTAAAGTTACTCTTACTTCTAACCAATTACACCGAGATACCGCTATCAATATATAAAAAAACATCATAATTATACCTAAGGCTAGTTTGTCCATCTCTTGAAACATTGCTTCGCCACTTACATCTGCAAAACTTCGCCCTGCTTCATAATACAAACGAATACCTTTACTTCCATAATCAACAGTTTTTATGTAGTTTAAAAAATGTTGTTCCCATAAAGCTAATTCCATAGACACCCAGTCCTCTGTGCCCATGAGATTACCGACTTCATCTAAATTCACAGCTGTCATGTTAACGTTCATATACCAACTAATTAACACAGATTTTGCAGACACAATCTTACCACTCTTATCACGTTTAACACCGCCCAACATTTTCACAAAGTCCGTTGGATGACCAGACACTGGGTTCAATTTTACTTTATTTATCTTATCAATAATATCATGCTCTGAAGCGTTTCTAATCAAGTCAGGGTCGTTTTCCCATAAATCTAAGATGTTATACTTCAAACATGTTAGTTGAAATGACTCTAAGAATCCACAATAAAACTCGTCGTCAACCCACAAAGTGTTATCCACGTAGTTTATCTTACTTGGCTCTTTTCTCTTTGAATCTTCGTCCTCAGATCTAGATTTTCCACTTGAATCAAAAATATTAACAATTGGTACTTTGAAGCACAGGTCCTGCACTGAATAAGTTTTATTGTTGTGTTGAATTGCAATCGAATTGACTTCATTTGTAATGTTTTTAATAATCATTAAGACTTCAGGAACGAGAACATTATCCGCCGTTACTAAAATTTTCTGTAGACGAAAGTTAGTACCAAAGTTATCTATATACCAGTTCGTGTCTTGATAAAAATCCGATTCGGGCGGGACCCATAACTTCATAGGATTCTTTTCTATGTAAAACGTTAATAGGCCCGTGCAGCTGACTAACACTAAGGTCCATGATATAACAATAGTCCGCCATGGATGCCTGCCAACTAGAACTCCCAAATTGAAGAATATAGTCTCGACGAAATTAACAAATACAGAAGATATACTTTCCCATAGTTGTTGCGGAGACTTAATTTTCTTCTTACTAGGCATATGTATATTTGTTTGTCACTTCCCGAATGAAATGAAAATGTCAGTCGATTATGTCACACGCTATTCGAAAGCGTGAAACAAGGATGATTTAAACACATTTACAGTTTGATACACGCGTGAAGAGATAAACAGTTCGCGATTCTGTAAGAGCATTACGATGAAACGATTAACTGCGAGACGTCCGATTACCAGCGCGACCCAGACAATACTGGCAGTCCAAGCGTGGCAAAGTGCCAGTATCTCTACGATTAAAACACTGTTGTAGCGTAATACGGATAATATTTCAAACATAAACTTTGTTTAACTGCAGCAATAATTTACGTTCTGACACTTCAACAATTACAATGCTTTTAAAGTATACGGAAATAACAATTGGGTCACTGTATCTGATCAGTTGCACCAACAAACAGTTTATGTGGTTTAGATAACCGATTTATAAATTATTCGACGTTCACAGATAAAATGGCATTGCGACATTATATCTAATAATGAATTTATTTCTCAGACAATTACAAGTCTATTGTTTAATTCTTTGAGAATTTAAGTGATATTTAATTGGTAAATATATTGATGCACCGTTCTTAATAGAGCTCGATCGAGTTCCCCTATTTATTTACCAAATTCCGAGGTGAGATTAATGAATGCAGTTCCGTCATTAATTTCCCACTTCAGATAACATATTATAAAACTAAGAATTTGTCAATCGATCATGAACCTTATATCAATAATTTCATATTGTTATAACTTGTTTATCAAATAAACACGTCTTATGGATTAGAAACGGATTCTTTGGGCACATTCACCTTTTAGGGTCTGCTATTCTCGCGAACTTATCATTTTGGGCATTATAACGTAGACTTTAATTAAATAAATGGTAATAAAGTGTATTATTATTATTACCGAAATCAACTCGCAGTTTCCTACTATATTCTATGATATATTGGCAATGTATTGTACCCTATTATTATAATTTGTATTAACATTGTGCGTACGAATTTATTGATTAATACACTAATTACTTAAATTATATTAATTTTACTCCAATAAAAAAAATCTTTATTCATATAGGTTATAGGGTTTATAATTATTAACATTGTGCGTACGAATTTAGTGATTTTTATACACAAATAACTTAAATTATATAAATTTTACTTCATATATATATCTTTATTCATATAGGTAACAGTACAAGTACTTATGAGCGTCAAAAAAATTAATTGAATTGTAAATTTACATTTACAACCAGTTCGCAAGTCAAGGGCGTAGAGCGGGTAAGAAGAACTGGCAAGAAACTTTCCGCCACTCTTCAATCGCCAAGTTTTTAATACAAATTGTTTAAACTGCAGCAAATCAATCCCAAGGATTAGGATCATTTAAGTATTCGTCACATTTATAAAAGGCTTTATTAATTTTAACAAGGGCTTTGAGTTTATTAAGTGATAGTTCTCTAATTTCGCTTGGGAGTTTGTTGTAAAAACGAATACAATTTCCATATGAGGAGTGGTTTATCTTCTGGAGCCTGGTTGGTCGCACACTCAAATTAGTTCTATTACGCGTATTATATTGGTGAAAGTCAACATTTGTTTTGAAATCGTTTAATTTTTTTTTTGTACATACAACAAGGCGTCAAGAATATATTGACCGTATAGTGTCTACTACTACTCTGTGCATCAAAGGCAGTTTCAAACGAGTAACAATAAAAAAAGAAACACAAAACACCAATAACGGTAACGAAAGGCAATAATAGACACCCTTAGTTAAATGCTTTCAAAGGAAAAGGGATTAAATTTTTAAAGGCAAGGTAAGGCCTTTATTTTGTGGGACAGAATTTAGTTCCGACAAGAATTACACATAACTTAAGTTCTTGTTATATTCGCCTATTTTATCTATGGCTGATTTTGCGTTTTTTTGTTTATAATTAATCCGAATTCGCCACTTTGCTTATTTATTTCTAAAGTCCATAGATATTAAAAAATAGGGAAAATCATATATTAAAAAGGCGGGCAATGCACATGAATACTTCATCCCGTGATTGAACAAAAAATTATAATTCAACTTACCCGACCCTGAACTTAATCACTAAAATAAAAACCAAAACTGTCTTAAACATTTATTTACCAAAAGTTCAACTTAACTATACGATTCATATAAAAATATGCTTCGATCTAGAACGAGTCAAGTCATAACTGTAAATCTTATAACTAAATAATTTTAAACGTAATGTTTTTGGCTATTTTAAAATTTGTTAATAACATAACATAGTTAATTAAAATTATCAAATCAGTCAAATGTCAAGTTATAAAAAAGTAATGTCAAAAAATCAAGCCAAAATCAGTTTAAAAAGTAATACGTATTTTTTAAAATATTTTTTCAATAAATCAGGTAGATAAAACTGCTTTTGTAAATGCGTAATACTAAATACAGTAGAACTCAATTACTAACATTTTAACATAAATAAATCGAAAAACAGAAAGGGGACTTAGCACCATCTCCCCGTATGTCAAATGTCAATAAAATTCAGATTTTTTTTAAATAAATAAATTTAGTAACAACCAACTTCGCATCAACAGATGTAATAAAAATCTTCAATATCTTATCTTCAAATAATTATATGTCAAGTGACTAAAACAGCATAAACCTAGGGCTAAATCCATCAATTAAATTTAAAAAAAAAACTTTTTTTCATAAATCTAAACGATTGTATTTCAAATTCGACACTTAATTATTTTATTGAAAGTTATTTATAAACACTATTCATAAAAGTCTAATCTCTCGTCTCTTTCTGTCAAAAGCGTTTACACTGTGATAAACAGAGAAATAAGTTATATAGTCTAAACCACGCAATTTGACGGAATTTTTTAATTAAAATGAAGAATAGTTTTGTCTAAAATAATTCAGTGGCACTTCTTGATTTCACAAGCAGCTTTTCAGCCGTACCTGACACCTCCATTTTGGGTCAAGCTTTCCTCACTTAATAAACCACGCAAATGTACATGCAAACCTAGAATTTTTTGGTGCACGCTGGGGTTCGACGCTAAACCTCACTGATTATAAGCGTAACTATGCTCTTTAAGTTAAATATAAACTTAAAATTGAAAAAAAAAACGAAAACAACGTTGTAAGAGACAAAATACACTAGACACTGTTTAACACAACAAAATAAGTAAATTGTCGAAATCGTTTATAAGAATAACTTAACTAACTTTTTTTTTAATTTAACCCGCTAAATAATAACACAAACTTACTTGATTTATTGTACCGATTTTAAAAATCTTATAATTACAAAATAGCATTTTAGCTGTCCGAATCTGGAATAATAATTATTTAATAATATTAATTACAACATAAACCGGAGTTGGTAAGAGAATAGAACAATAACAGTATCTATTCATAAGTAGAAATTTAAGTCAAAATTTAACTCGGTACGATCGTTACTTTAAATTGATATTTCGTTTGACTTGTGACAATATAGTTAATCCGATGAGTTAGTTGTAAATTGTCAATGTCATTTATTTGACTACTAAATAAATACTAAATTGAGTCTGTAACCGTCACCACCTCTAGCAGTGAATATGGCAAATTTCATATAAATGACACAATTGTATTTAATGGTTGCGTACTATGTCAGACTTATGTTAATGTTACAGGGACCTAAGCACGAATTTAACCAACGAGCTGAGAAATCGTATACGTATACGTCAAAGCGTTAATATTAGTTTCTGAAGGCATCTATTTTTTATATTAAAAATAAATTCTATTTAAGCCGAATGCTCTTTTATTTAGTGCAAATTTGCCCACAGAGCGCTGCACAAATTTCCCTCAAACAATACTCATATTAACAATCGCCTGAACACCTCATTAAAAGACATTCTTGTTTTTTCATGAAGAGTTCAGCCAACTCAATTGAGTAATTTACTCGATCATACGACTTTTGATAATGGCGGCTGCATCCTTCTCGCCCATGTCATCTAATAGAAGAGCCAATGATCGAGATGTGACGTCATCGTTCAGCTCCTGCCAGAAATAGATATCGAATAGAACGAGATACATAGCAGTTTCCATGCATTGAAAATGTAATTTTGGGCTATTTTTTGAGTATTTTATACTAAAGATAGCATCAAATCACCATATAAATCATTTCCATGGTAACATATTAATAATTCCAGCACTTTAAATTTAAATAAAGAGATCAAAACAATTAAAGTACACAAAGAAAATATACACACACACAAATCGAAAGTTAAAATGAAATTAAAAATATATATATAATTATTGCTCTAACAAAAACTTTGTTTAAATTAAAATTGTTTTGTTTAAAACGGCTTTAAGTTTAATTTGGGAAACATTATACATAATGCTTGTGTATGTTACAAGCTCTATAAATATAATGTTTTTAAACTTTTTTTTTTATAATATAAGACTATTTTGATAAACATAAAATATATATATAATAAAAAAGAAATACAAGTAATTGCATTTCGCATACTGTCAAGAAAAAAAATGCCAGCAAAAATTAAAACGATGCTTATTTTAAAACTTTAAAACATATCCAGCTATATCTATTTACGAGACAAGGAATTGCTATGGTCAAAACCAACATAAATATAAGGTTAAAATAATAACATTATAGATGTGATATTATTGAAATTCATTACCTTTATGTTATTAAGTAAAGTTGTGGTGGGACTTGGTGTCGACTCAAAGTACTTTATCATTGCGTCCCGATGCAGGCGTTTGGCCAACTCCCGCCAACCCCCGCTCCTATCCAATACAGCTGCCACTTCATGCACGTATAGCGAAAGGTCGGATAGCTCGCTTGCCTCCTGAAAATTATTGTAAAGTTAAACAAAAAAAAACAGTAACAACTTCTTCAACAGCAAAAACCCAGATCAGATTACTGAATGTTTCGTGAGCATTAGTTTTTCGATTCATTTGTTTCTCTATTCATTTGTTTAGCTATACATTTGTTATTCTATTCAAAGTACACATGTCACAAGTGAAACTTTTTTGTAAATTTATAATTACTAAGGTAAAAGCTCCAAGAGATGATCATGTACCAGTATATGGTCACTCTATGTATTTGTATATTCACAGTGTTTACACACTGTATACTTGCTAATGATAATATAAATAAATAAAAATCTGCGTTAACTGCAGAAGACGTTATGCGACAGAATTGTCATCTAAAGTTCTAAAATGTAACTACTAAACGAATACATCAACCAATAGCGTGAAGTTTTTCTCGCTTCGTTCCCTTTCTCACTCACTCTCAATCAGTCTCAATCGCTCCCTCCCTATTCTTCGATAAAAACGCTGCACATCTTCGTGACGCTCCGTTAAAATTTTACTCTCATCCGCCTAAAGAAGTTTCACTTCAAAAATCGAAAATTACTTATAGGTTACGATCGCAAGTAGGCAATCGACCTTCCAAAACCGAGTAATATCATAGTGGAAAACGTTACTTAATTCTAAAACAAGATACTTACGTCTTGCTGAACAAAGAATTCAGCCACAATTATCTCGCTGTCAACGGTGTCGAGTTATTGCAATCGAAATTATTGTGAATCTAGACAATGAATCTTGCCTACGTAGCTTAATACTTCTATTGGAAAACTGAAGATAAGTGTTTCTAAGGTAAAAACCTTAGAAACATTGCTAACTAAAGGTTGGGTCAAACAGCGGACAGGGCGGGACGGCGACGGGGCGCCGAGCGCGACGGCTCTGTGTGACATGTCCTAGTACGTTACACTACAAGTGCTCACGTCGCGCCACCGTCGCGTCTCCGTCCCGCCCGGCCCGCTGTCTGACCAAACCATAATCGTCTATCAGGTAATTTGGCCATGCTTACTCCTTCATCAGCTGATTCATAATCCTCCGGTTCCGATTTGATGTCATCCTCGGAACACATTGCATACTGACGTAACAACTCCATCAGCTCTGGCTTGTTCTTCGCCAGTTTGAAGGCCATGGCACCTGACGTATCGCATTTCTTGGGGTCCGCCTAGTAGAAAGATGTTTTATGGTATAGTTGAAATTGGCCTAACTCAATGTAGTAGTTTTCAGGCCTCAAAATCAAAGATGCTATTTTTTATTTAGTATTATATTACAAAGTAATAAGTAATTTAAGTATGTTACGTACGTACGTTAAGAACGTCAGCAGATTTACTGCATTTTATCCCCCCCCCCTTTCTCTTGAACTCTCAAAAATTTCTACATTAAAACGTATTAATTTTTTGTAGGAATGCTCGAAAATGCATTTCGTTTCATCATTATATAGCTCATTTATATAAGTTAATTATTACTGTTGACAAAATCAACAAATAAGATAGTGCTTACATAAGACTTGAACGCCTCCTTATCCTGATGAAATTCATATCTAGTTATTAGATTCTTAAGGAACAAAAATAGAGATACTTTTGTCTTAACATTAGACAATAAAGGCTTAATAAATGATTTCTAGTCAGCAAATGTGTTGTGAGAATGGTCTTAAAAAAATCGATTTTCGACCACCACTAATTAAAGACCTATAAGTCGAATTTTTTTACCTCATCATTGTTTAATCAAGGTATAAATTTAGCTGTCAGAACATTTTTTTTTATTCAGAACTTTATGAAGTTTGAAATATTGTACAGTTATCAAGATAATATTGTGACCATTTTTTGACATTGATTAAACTAATTAAACGTTTACCTTCTTATCCAACAAAGTTTTTGCTATCTGCAGCGAATGAGGTCCGAGAATCGAATCGCATACATCTTGAAGCGGTGTGTGACCACGCCCATCTACGGTGTCAATTTCGCTCTGAAAACACCAAGTACATTACATAAGTAACTTAAAATTATACCACCCAAAAATGGGATTGACCTCCGATTTCAAAGGGTTCCTATGGGTGCATTTTTCCTTATAAAACCATAAAGTAATAAGTAGATTGCTATTTTTTATAAAAAAGTTGCTTTTGTACCTGACATTGACGTCAAAATTTGTGTTTTGGACATGCTTGGTTTCCTAATGATGATTGAGTGTTACTTGAGCCCATAGAAAAATATGTATTGGCGCACACGTGCATTAATCTTATTTAGACGGAAATTACCAAAGTATTCAAAATTATAAACTAACACAATAAACAGTCTTAAGAAAATAACTACAAACGTGCGGCCACTATGGAACGCATTCAACACAATTTAAAACTAGTCTAGGAATGCAGCTCTCAACCAAAACTACTAAACAACTGGTTCGAATTGGAGCTTCCCATTGATAGGTTTTTAAAAGCCAATTTAAATAATTTCACGTACAAATGTAAGTGAAAAAAAAAACGGCTTGAGAAAACAGGCACGTCTTAGAAATATCGACTGCCTATGTCAGAGATAGACGGCTTGCATATAGAGAGAAAAATCATAGAGAAACTTGAAACAGAAATATGAGGCCAGCCAAGGGAGGAGCTTTGTCGATCTTGCATTACAAATTATGCCGAGATATCATGTGCAACATTTAGTAATACTACAATTTGAAGTCGGTTTTTAAATGATTCAAAATAAATTAAATATAATAAATTAATCAATTTCAATTCAAGAAAATTCTAGTTCATAAATATTTGGGAATTGCCATTGTCGAGGAAGACATTAAAAGATCAACCGCACAATACATACAATAGCGTGTATTTTTAATTGAATACATCTAACAATAACGTGTATTTATTCTCGATCTTCCTTTTTCGTTCTCTCAATCTTTCTCACTATAGCTCTCCCCCACCTCTCACTCTTGTCGGTCGCATGACACTGTGCGTGATGCGACCTTCGCTTTATCTAACTATCTCTCTGTCTCTTCGACAAAAAACGCTGCACATCTTCGTGACGCTAATATTATTATTATTGCTTTCCATTCGTTTCAATTTAAAAAATATAATTGAAAAGATTATTAAAAGAATTGTCATATGATAACTTACCGGTGTCATATAATCCACTAGGCACTTGACAACTTCCAGTCCACTGCTAGTATTGGACGCCGCTAAATGCAGCGGTGTACGTCCCTCGCTGTCCCGTACAGTGCTGAGGGCTCCCGCTTTAAGCAGCAATCTAGCGCTCTTCTCACAGCCGTATATAGCGCTTAAATGCAGCGCAGTTTGCTTATCTATAAATAACGTTCATGGTGACGTATAGCTAAAAATGTATACGAATGAATACAGGAATTATTGCAGTTTTACACAAAGATGTTTGTGTCTGTTGTCTTCTTTTTATTATACATTATACTATAATGTACGTAATATGATACGTATTATGTAAGTTACATTATAGATCTTGGAAATGGAAACGAAAGAGCTATGGGAGACGAGACGACCAACAAAATTGTTTATGATTTATCTTATTTGTTTTTTTAATATTAGGTAGTGATACCTGCCGCTCATGGACACTCACATTGCAAGAATACTCGCAACGGGAATTGTCTTAAGACTTTTTATTTATTGAGATAGAAAAATAATTTAAAAGAATAATTGTATTATTACTTATAAGAGTACTTTTATGGACTTTTTATTTATTCTTATATCATTTTTTACCTTTAATCTAAAAATTATAGTAATTCATATCAGAGATTTTGTGGTATTCATAGGTTGAATAATTACCTAACTTTATACACATTTATATACAGTAAGTTTTAAGAAAAACTTCCTTAAAACGCTCAGGTGTGTCGAGGTGTGTGTGTGTGTGTGTGTGTGTGTGTGTGTGATACGGGTTGAATTTCGTATTCTATTCGATGTCCAGTGACAAAGCGCAAGTGTCATGTTACTGTTATAGTTGGTTAACTGTAATTTGTGTTGCTCATTTATTGTCAACTTTGTGTGTGTATCAAAATGCCTATTGTATTATTACTTCGGTCAACTATCGGTCCAAGTTAAAAGTCCTTACCGTAATTAAATGCGTTAATATTAAAATCGACATTCGCGGTTTTGATTTCGTTAAGTAGTGGCTCAAGACAGGTGCGGCATATCACCGCGTAGTGAATCGCGTTGTTGCCTTCCTCGTCTTCCAACATCGGGTTGCAACCTGCAAATAAACATTAAGAATATCTATTACTCGCTTTGCTCTATGATCTAGTCTATACCTATAAGATTTTAAATAAAAATAGAAGTATTTGGTATCACGGACTAATTTGTAGATATTTATGTCTTCCATAAAACTGTAGTACATAACTTTGCTCTACTGTCGTTGCTCTTTGCTATATTAATGCAGCAGCGTACTGGTTAGGTTAGGTTATCATTTATAATTTTTTATCAGGGATAAGGCTTTTAATGGTGAAATATTTTTTTAATCGGTCTATTAGTTTCGAAGCCAAGTGCAAACAAACGGTGAAATATTTCCTCTATTATAATACTAGTTAGATTAAACTGACTAACAAAGGAAAAGCACTAACTATATCGACTAGTTTATGAAGAAAAATATTACGATACACGAAAACAGGATAACTACAGACTACAGGTAATATACAAGGGTTAATTTGAAGACGGGAATAGGGGAGAGCGGGCGGAGTGATTTAGTAAATTAAACACAAAGTGCGTGCGTACAAAGTACACGAGTCACAAGTGAAACTTTTTCGTATATTAATTATAAACAATGTAAAAGCCCCAATAGATGTTCTGTGTATACGTGCTAATGATGATATAAATAAATATAAAATCTGCGTTAACTGCAGAAGACGTTATGCGACAGGATTTCCATGTAAAGTTCTAATATGTAACTACTAAACGAATACATCAACCAATAGCGTGTATTCTTTATCGATCTCCCTTTCTCACTCTCTCTCGATCGACCTCAATTGCTCTCTCCCTTTTCTTCGAACGCTGCACATGTTCGTGACGTTCCGTAAAAATTACCCTCAAGCGCTCAAAGCAGTTTTACTAAATACACTGAAAATTCACAGCATGAGCATCAATGATTGTTTCCTAGTGTTATTATAGAACGAGTAGAAATTCCACTTACCATTTGAAATGAGCATCGGTATAAGACTTTCTCGACCATTGATGATTGCCAGGTGGAGTACTGTTTGCATCCGATCATTCTGAATGTTTAGCAAACCAGTAATTTTTAAATCGTGAATCAGTTTGACTATAAATTGCAAACTGGGCTGGTTACTGCATAGTGTCATATGTAAAAATCTGTAATCAATATAATTTATACTAAAGTGAACGAATTTTCACTATTTAGATTTTATAGAAAGCTACTTGGGGTCCAAGAAACAAAAGACCCCGTTGGAATAACCATCTAGAATGGATCACAGTGTCTGAGAATACCAGTGACTGGTCACCCAGATATAAGTTTTCAAGTAAGGATCGATGTGCCAGCGCAGAAAATAAGAAAATAATTCTTCATTAATTATTGTTACAACAAATAATATTTAGTTTAAGTTGTAAGATAAATGACAATAACAGATTTAAAGAATAATATAAAAATCAGTCAGAATCTATTATGACATCAAGGACTACTCATATTTGGTCGTACAAACCGATAGTAGTAAAAACCGATAGTCGTAGAAACCGGAAGTCGTAAAAACCGGTAGTCATAAAATCCGGTAGTTGTAAACAGCCGATAGTGTTGTTAAATAAATTGTACACTCTGTTTTTTCAATCCGTAGAATTCTGACATTTCATAAGTGTTGCTACTAAAAAAGTTCTCCAAAAAAATGGACAAATTTGACGGCAATAAAAAATAAAATGCTACGTATTCTTCATGCTTTGCCTACATAAAGGTGATTTTTAATATTTGCTTACTCAAGTGACCTCATACAACAATAAGAAAATCAGAGAAAATCAAGACAATATTTTATTATAGCTGGCATCACTGCCTACTAATTCCAGGTTTAGCAAAAAAACATGTTTTTTACTTGTTCATTTTTTAATGTATGTGGTGAAAAGAGACGTAATTATCGCTAAAACCATTTTTAATGTGAAGCACTGAACTTAACAGAATGCATACATTCACTAACAAATAAAATATATGTATAGACTCAGATTTTCCGATTCGTATTGAAATATGAAAAATGTGCCCGGCCAAAAAGATTTATCATCTCTGACATGTCAAAAAATGATAGCTGTCAGAATTCTACGGAATGAAAAATCATAGAATAAACTTTTCTCATGTTTACAATATACTTAAACTTTTAATTCGATTCCAGATTTGACAATTTCAGTGTTGTAACGTTATGAAAAGTACTAAATAGTGACGTTACGAAATTATTCGATACGGAAATGGAATATTTCCGGATCGATTCCTCTGGTGTATAGTAGTATATCTAAACAACTACTACTTTAATAAAAATTAAATATATCAGTAAATTAAATATTTCAATTTTTGATTTTATTAAGGATCATTACTTTTTCTGTAACAGTGAAAGATTTTCGTGGACGTGTTTTCTTGGGGCAAGAAAACATCCACGTCTTATTGTGATGTAGTTGGCTGAGGATCCATTTTGATGGAAAACCAAAGCAAATAGATTCACTCAAAGTTCACAAAAAACTATACTATAATAAAAAACAAAAATATAAACTTTTTAAAAGATAAAGCAGTGACTACTAATTCATAAATAATTACTATGAAAAATTATGTATTTATTTAAATAAAAATCAATAATTTAGTCTTTAATTGGCACACCAATATTATGATTACATAAACATAAATCGCGATTGTTTAGCAATTATTGTGTAGATACAAAACACTACACTATTATATGTGGTATCATTATTTTACAAAATGACAGTAGCTAATGTCAAATGTGGAATCGAAATATAAGTCGTGGTATAGTAAAACAAATTTAGTTATTTACATGGGATTTTTTAACCTATTTTTAATAAATACTTACGCATCTCCATTATCAAGTCTCAACTCGAAGAGTCTTTTTAGTTTGTCCTTCAAAATTTGGCGTTTTGTGGTAACTTTACTTTTTATTATTTCACAAAGTTCTCTTACCAACTGAAACGGAAAACCACAAATATATTTTATCACTCGTAAACGATGAAGAGCTAATGGGATGACGATAAATTTTGTTAAATGAAACTATGTTTGTTAGTTTGCGTGTGAATTGCGAAAGTCTTGCTGGCTGGGAACCGTTACATTTTTAGTTAGGAAAACACTGGATAACGGGTAAACATTGTGAGAAACCGCCTCGATAAAATCAACAGAGAAACACGTGCAATCTGAGTACATATAACAGTAGCCAATCGGGCAGTAGGCTCATCTGATCTTAATTAATATGGACGCCCATGGACTCACTTGCCAGAAGACTCCCAAGTGCGCTGACGGCCTTGAAAGAATTGGTACTCCTTCTTGAAGGACCCTAAGTCGAATTGGTTCAGTAATACTTCAGTGGGCTGGTTTTATATAGGTTTTAAAATTATATATATATAAATATATCGTAATTTTAAGTTGACAAAACAGTGTCTATAAAATCTTCACTCAACTCAATATTCAATACAATATTTACAAAACTGATGTTTCTAGTAACCACTAGAAATCAATCTTAATATTTCCCTCGATTTTATAGTAGGGGGGTATGAGAATATAAAACGAAAGAAACTGTTCCATTGTGATTGGACAACAGCATACCAAGTACAAAATGCCTTTTTTAACAAAATACGTCATTACATACATTTACGAAGATGAGCCATTTTTCACCCATATATCACTTAAACAAAAACTTTCAGTTATATTTCATTAACTATATATTTTTAAATTTGGGTTTACACGGCTAAAGTCGACCGTCTAAACGGTAATTCGGCTAAGTCGTAAGTGACTAAAGCGGCAAGCCCCAAAGTTGGGTAGCATCCGACTTTTGCGGTTCGGCGTATCGGGCGTATATTACACGGTCGATTTTTGCCATACGGCTAGTCGCTTTACAAATCGCTTCATCAAAACGCATCGCTTGCCCACTTACACAGGTGACTAAAATTGCATGTGACGCGACTAGCCACACGGCAAAAATCAACCCGTGTTAATCCTCTTTTATTTATCTTTCTTAAGACTCGGAACAGTGTGGTAACCCATAACACAGGACTAAGGTGGGGGACGTTCTAGTGGACTGTGTTAAATAATACATCTGCCATTTGGAAAGGGACAACTAGTCCATATCAACTCGAAATGTTGGCTTTCAAAGGTACCTTTTTATAGGCCTAATTGAAATAAATGATTTTACTTTGACTATTATTATTCAGCTTGTACAGACACAATCGAACATTTCGTCTTTCCATTTATATAATCACCCAGTTTACCCATAGCATTATAACAAACTACTGTATTCTATCGGTATCCCAAACCTTGTATTGACTTGGACTTGATGATAAAAATGGTAACACATTAAAAATATTTAAGCATGATGTGCAATCGCCCTTAGGAAATAACAACCATAAGTAGTATAAATTCCTAACTCTAGCAACAAATAAAAACCGATTCCTAATTTTAATAGATATTAAAAAGGAGAATCGGAGATTCTTTGTTCTAACGTTCTCAATTTGCTTACTGTGACAAAGGTCCGGCTTACTGCGCAATTACTGTTGATAACAATACAGGTCGCGAAACCACAGATATACGTTAGTCACGATCAGTATTACGTACCGTACGTATTTAGTACGGTGCAAAGTATACCCCGAAAGAACAATTTTTAAACTAATAAAAATATTTTTATTATTAGAATGCCTTAAGAATTATACTTTCTGAAACGATTAAAATTTGGACTGTAATATTTTAAAGACAATTATACGATGTTGTTGTTGTTTTTGGCAACATTAATTGTCTTTGATTTGATGATAGGACTCAATGGTCATGTTAATAAAAAAAATGTTATTTATTATCTGCAACAATGTAACTGTCAAAGTCAACCGTTTATTTGTACTATTCTGCATACCAATACGTAATTATTATTAATTATCAAATGGCCCTACAGATAATCACTACTATCATGATAAAATAAAAATCTAGAAAAATTTAAATGTCAACATTAACTTTTGTTAACATATAATATAATCTTATAAAACAAACATAACCTACTATCCGACCCAGCCATCATGTCACAATACGTCAAATAACACGAGTAAATAATAACTAAAATAGCTTCTAATAAACATAACTCCGTTTGCTGTACATATGGTCACGGATGACCGAAAGTGTCATACACATTCAGTCACCCGTGACCAAAAAATCTGCAAAACAAACGATGTGATAGACAAAAATTGGTATATACTTTACTAACCTAATTAAACTACTTATGGTTAATTCGTTAAGTTTAAAGGCACTCCATACCTAAATATATGAAATGCGATTTACCATTTTAACTTCCTTCCCGTCTTCAGTGCTGTACACCGCTGCATACTCAGTTTTCTTCCGAATACTTTCATGACTATTCTTTGCAGGATCATCTTTGCTTTCGGTTTTGCATCTGACAACCTGAAATAATGGCTTTATTAATTTATCAATCCTTAAAAATAAAATCCGTATTACTCGAACCAAAAACATTTTACAAGCTTTTTGCTTACACCCACTCTACGCTTTATTGTGGGAACTAGGAATGTAAGTCATCCAATTTTTTCAATATTGACGTTGATATACAAGTTAAGTATGAATACATAAAGTTTGATTCGATTGGACAGGGATAGATGTTAATGATTTCTAAATCTACTGAAAGTATAATAAAAAAATCTTAAGATGTGCATTCCAGGACCAACCAAAACTGGTCTAACGATGCCTCGCAATACATATTAACATTGTGATGAAACCGGTATGTCTTACAATCAAACGTGCATTAGACACAGAAGGTCTGTGCCAGTCAAACTCATATCTCATAAAAACTAATTAAACAGAAAGACATTTTTTTTATTATTATCACTTATTATTAAATAAATTATATTATTCTGGGATTAAAACGATCCGGACTCTAACTTAAAATTGTTATTTTGACAGTTGACAGCTGTCAGTTAAAATTTGATAGATGATTGTTTCGCCGTTCTTTCTCATTTATTGTGGCTTGTTTTGATTGTTTTTTCGATTTATACTTACATAAATACAATAGACACTTAATATTTCAAATTATTTTTAGTGTCTTGGATAACAATTTTTTTTTAATGATTTTATCGGAAAGCGACATCTTTTAATCTAGAAAGAATAGTCAACCTTATCTTAGAAGCATCAATGAGCGTTATTTACACTTTCTATTATTAGATATAGATTAAGGTGCTCACCGGTCGTCCGGAGTCAGCTACTAAGGAAGCGCTTCTGATAAATGACATCCCATGAATCTGAAGAAAAAAAGCGATTTCAATAAGCTTATCCCGAAAGTATCAGTTTCTATGCAACGTTGAAGCCATATTTATATGAATCCTATTTAATCCATCAATAAATAAAAAAAAAATAAAAAAAATGCTTTTTTTTTAAATTTTGCAGCATAATTTGTTTGTCTTAAATGAAATAAACTTAAACTCGACGTTTTGAGTAGTGATCTTACAGTCTGGTACATAATTAACATTTAGTTAAAAAAAAAGTAAAATCTACTTACATCGCCCGGCTGATTCAAGTGTTCTTCAAATGACCGGAAGTATTCTGGAACAGAGATAATACACATACAGTTTATTTTCTATATTAATATTGTTAATAGGAAAGTTGTTTGCGTGTTGTTTTCACGTAAGTGCGTGCTCCTATTTCACCATGCCTCATGCTGACGAATCTTTATATTTATTGTTAAAGTTATACTTCTTTTGGCGCGATGGAGAAAAATGATGAGAGTGAATTTTTAAGATGCGCGCGCACACCAACACCTAAATTCGACATCGTAAAGTTACGTCTAGGTGGCATGGCAATCGATAACTATGTTCAAGTTGCATATCTAGTATTTTTATATTAGAGTCTAATTTTAATATTAGACATTTGATTTTATATGGATTGGATCTAGAGTATCAACTGACAGATTCTGACAACTGTCAGCTTTAATGTGTAACAGTGTTCCGTGCATTGATACTTACACACAACGGGTTGAAGTTAGACAAGAATGACATTCGGAAGTTGCATTAATCTTTAACTTGTATGACTAACCACTCAAGTCCAAATCCAAGAATCGTTTGCGCTCTTCAGACGGTATGTGAGGACAGTCTTCAAGTAGGCGGTTCATTTCCGTCGAGTCGAGTTGTATGACTGGTGGAGGCGGCACATTCGGTTGGCCCAGCATAGGACTCTCATATTTCGACGCTGCTGGCTGAGACACGTTGTATAGGAGTGCATCTCCCATCATGACATCCAGGTTTGATGGAGGCGTGGCTGGTACCTGGGAATTTATTAGTATTCAATACAGGAAAGACATTTAATATATCGCACTCTCAGTTCTGGAAAATCGCGTTTAATGATTTTGAGTTGTTTCATTACGGTATTATCTCAAAATCGCAAACTAGCTGATGTGGTCTCTGGCAGAATGACCAGCGCTGTGGAACACTCTGCTCCTCAGCATAATGCTGACCTAGGGCCAATTACTGGCACAGCACACACACAATACATATTTGAAACGAGCCCAATGGGATTTTTTTTTATTATTCTTGATATCTCATTTTATTTTTTATTTTTTTATTATTGTTGTAATAATTGTCGGTTTGTATGTCATATAACTTTATAGATTTGTATTTGTTTTTGTCGCTATAAGAAGCTTTGAAAAATAATTTCAATAATAATAAATTATATAAAATGAATATATATAAATAATAAACCTTTTATTTCATGCAATATTTTCAGGTTACATGTGTAGTTTTAAGAAAGAAAGAAATAATAGTAAAGACATTAATTACACTTGTTTCCGATTAATTTAGAAAATAGTTTAAATGTATAACTAGGTTTGTTTTGCATGAACCCCTCCTCAAGTGAAGGTGAAGGCCTCCTCTAAAGAACTCCATGAGTCTCTATCTTGAGCTATTTGCGGCCAGCAGGTACCAGCTGTTTTTATCAGCTCGTCTGCCCATCTTGTGAGCGGTCTGCCTTTGGGACGTTTGCCGATTGGACCTTTCCACGTTGTTACCCTGTTAGTCCATCTCTCGTCATAATATGTAGAGCTGGTCTTTCTTCTTTTTAGTTGAGTTAAGTATTTCTAGGGATTTAGTTTCTTTCGTTGAAGAATGTTGAAGTTTTTTCTTTAGAGGGTTTTGGTCTTGATCTTCCACGGTGACCAGCCGGGTTGGAAGATGGTTTTCGTCGTTTAGTTGAAATTTATTAGATGTTGTATCTTTGAGGGAGGGGATTGTTAATTGCTATGAGTGTAAGCTACTGGCTGTTTTGTCGTTGATTTGTTTATTGGCGTTATTTTTCGCTAGGTAGCTTAGTATGCTTGGTTTTAGAATTCCTTCTGAGACACTGTTTGATCGAGGTAAAGATGGGTTGGATTGGTTTATTTTGTTTTTCTTGGTGGCTCTCGTGTTGTTACCAACTAGTCCTTGAGACTTGGGATCTGACTCTGGTGAATTCGCCAGTGATCTTTTGTTGTTTGATTTTAGTACAATGAGTTTATCGTATTTTATTGTGACTTTATTTCCTTTCTCACGCTCTTTATTCGCTTCTTCTTGTAATTCTTTCCTTTTTTCCAATATGTATTTAGGGTAGTCTTCGTTCAAATAGTATTGGGTATCTTTCAATAATCTTTTTTGCTTGAGAATACTGACCTTTAAACCAAGGGTAGAAAAAGTCACCTTTATTGGCCGGGGTTTATCACCTTTCTTTCCCAGTCTCTTTGTTTCCTGAATATCTCGGCAATTCAGTTTTAAGGACAGTTTTTCCTTTATAAAGTGCAATATATTGTTCTCCAAGCTATGGTACGACGTCTCGTCCTCTTCAATACCGAAGAAAATTATATTTCTTTGTCTTGCTTGTTTTTCCATAAATTGAATTCTTTTTTCTTGTTGTTCAACTTTTTCATTCAAGATCTGGTGTTTTCCTTCCAGAATTGTAAATTTTTCTTCTAGTTTGTTGGTTATGTTATGTGTTATTTGTTCTGTCACCCTTTCACCATTTTTCTGAATTTCAATTTTTTGTGCGTTCAGTTCTTTTTGGATATTTTCTAAAGCTTTCATAATTTCCTCCATGGTGACTATTTTTGTTTTGATACTCGTGGCGCCCTCTAGTAGGACTGGGTAGTATTATTTGATCTGTTGTACGCTCTGTAGCGAACAAGTCTAGTCGAAGGTAGTGCGTTTCTTTTCAAATAGATGGCGCTGTACTACAATTCTTTATTCTATGACAAGGGAAGTTGCAGATTCATTCAGGTGTGAGGTTATGTTTCTCAAAAAACGAGATAATTTTCACCATCCACTATTTATTTGCACTCCGGGTCTTCGGCACTTTCATAAGTTAGCACTGGTACAGTTTAAGTTCTTGGATTAGCGAGAGTAGACTTGAAGAGCTTCGAAATTGTTGTTTCTTTACACTTCAGATTTTTGTGGATTTTTCTGTATTATTCGTTAACTTAGAGTCTTGCCTTCACTATATAGACTTAATCACTAGTTTATAGTCATTTGTACGATTTTGTTATCACTAAATTCACTTTTATTATAATTTTTAGTAACTTTTTATACGGACTGTGTTGTTTACCGCGTCTCAGTAGCGCCCTCCCCAGATTAATTTAATATATATATTTTATAAAGATATACAGAATCCGTCATCAATAATTGTAACCCTCATATGAGAATCAAGTTAAAATACTTACATAACTGACTTTTGGCAAAACTGGAATTTCATTTATTTCCATGTCCTGGTTCGGCTGCTGAAATATTTATTTATTTCAAACATACACACATTATAAAATCATATATGAAAGAATATATTATGCAAAAACTGTGATTAACAACAATAGTACCTAGACTCATCCAAAAAACACTTTCAATACAATAAATCTATTTTAAAAATTATTTAATTAATACAAAAGTAAGTTATCACCGAGTAATATATTAAATAGAAGAATCGAGGAAAAATACGAAAACGCGAAATTTTATTTCCTTTTGGGGTTTGCGAAATCGAACTAATCCACGGGTTCGATTATATACAATCTATCTAAGGTTTAATAACTAGTAGTTTTAGGTTAGTAGCCTAGGTAGGTATAGGGAAACATCGTGAGTAAACCGCCTTAGACCCAAAAAGTCGTCAGTCAGAATGCACTACCTTGATTATTAGAAAAAACAAATGATCACCAAAAAAAATTAGAAATGTAAGCCCAAAGCTACCTGGTCCAGAGACATTAATCTGAAATTATACCTAACAGTGTAATATTTATTAATTAGCCGTTCAATTAACAGGCCGTTAGTTAAATGGCGCCGGCTGCGATATATACATATATTTATTAAACCATGTAAGGGTTGCGACCGAAACTTGACAATGTGTCGCCATTTTTGTGAAATGTCAAGGTCTTTTATTTGATCGGTAAAATCCTTGACTTCAAAACATTAAAACGGTTCGGGACTTTGCTTCGTAATAATTATATGATTTTTAATTTGTTGTGAAAATATTTTAGTCGTTTTGATAAAGAAGCAACGACAGTCGTTTAAAGTCCCAGTTCTAAGGGACTACAAATAACGATATTTGCAGATTTCCGAATGTATATTATCCACATTGGTTTGGAATGTACCCCCTTTTGGAAGGGATAACATACATAAATAATATTGATTGCAATTTTAGTTCGGTTCACAGTTAATCATACTTACGTTAGCAAAGTCGATTGTTAACGGTAAATCGCTGATGCTTTTAATTGAGCCACCTGAAAGATAAAAATGATATTGACAATTCTTTTATTGCCAGTTCTTCTCTTCCGTTCTACGCCCTTGATTTGAGAACAGGCAGTAAATGTAAAATTAGAATGATTTAATGTATATTTCTTTTTTTGACGTTCATAAGTGTATACTTAAAAAAAAAACTACATTATGTTACCTATATGAATAAATGATTTTTGATTTGATTTGATAAATCAATGATTGATCGTAGAGCTCGATCTTCGGTCGGATCAAATCTGCGACTTGATCTCTGCATCTAGTACACTATATTTGACAAGATTTTAAAAACTATTTCAGATTTTTTACTAGTGATCTACAAAATGTATTTTGTTGAGTATTTTAGGCTTTAAATTCCAAATAAACGTTCCTGAAAGATGGCGGTTATTTAAACAAGATGCGTCGCAACACAGTGACGTACCACGGCTGTTAACGTCAAGTTCTTTACGTGTAAATTATTTTATTAACAAGATCGCCCTTTCACTTATCTGTGACCGGTTAGTGTGACATGTGATACGTCAATATTTTTTCATTCCTAGTAATGAGTCAATACCTGAGCTAATAGATGAGTAAGAAGACTCGGCCTTTCTCTTCTTCTCTCTGCTGCAGAAGTCAGCTATGTAGCAGAACTCTTTGGGTTCGCTGGTACGACCATCGGATGGTCGCTGCAGCTCGAAAAATACCTTCACATTTTTCGTAGTTGGACGATACGCTGGCGTACTGAAAACATCAAGCATTCAAATGTGATAACGTATCTTACACATGTGAAATAAAGTCACATTGATAACGTCAAGTAAAATGTATCTTCTCTTGCACTTCGTAAAAAAAATTACATACCCAAATACATTTGAGCAATAAATTTAACTTCAATCCCACACGTAGCCATAACACTTATCATATATCTGCCGAAAATGGTCGCAAAAATATAACCTATTTTGGAACCGCCTCCTCAGATACGGGAAGTAGTAGCGGACGTTGCAATTTTTTTTTAATAAATTATATCCTTTCATGTCTCAACATTCACTGTTCCATATTAGGAACGGCACGCACGTGACGCGATTGGCACCGATCGATTTAATTGCTTTCGTATTACGATACTGTTCTTTGTTTTATCTCTTTAACACTACTACATATTTTTGATATAATTAGTACCCTAAAGTCGTTATATGATTACTAATGGGGGTAACGGCTAGATGTGGACTAAGACAATAATGTGCACCCGGAGAAACTCCATTGGCAAGTAGGATTCGGGGAGATAAGAAATTAAACAATTAGATGATACTAATAATACTGAATCTATATTTGAGTAAATGAGATTTGTAGACTCGAGTAATTAGTTTTATTTCAATCTCACGGTTTTAAATAAAATGTAATATGCTTTTCACTTACGTAAAGACGATGCCGTATTGGTGATGAACGTCGCACGTTCCAAAAGTGGCGTACGCCTCCCACACCCGCTCACCGTCTTCGTTCAACTCAAAGAAACGTATCATAATATTCTCTGCAACATTATTTCTTGATTAAACCAGAGAATCATTGGATAATATTAAAAAAAGTAATAAGTGGAATAGTCTGATTGCAGTACGTAAAAATTAGTAGGTTTCGAGGAGTAGTCGTGCTGTCAAGTATAGTATGACAGAAAAATTATTTACTTGAAGTTTTTTATTATATATTACTCTATGTTAAACGATGCATAAGAACTATTGTGAAACATTTTTATTTATTACACAGTGTTTTAACAGGTGACTCCTAATCGACAGGAATTCATAACGTTTAAAAAAATGTCACACTCGAAACAAAAACAAACGTAAGATATTACTTAGGATAAACATGCGACACCAAACTCTGATTTTTCATTCCATAGAATTCTGACATTTTATAAATTTTGCTACTAAAAACGTTCTCCATCGAAAAAAGGGAAAATTTGACCCATTTGAAGACAATCAAATATAAAACATGTACTATGCTCATAATTAATTACAGATTACGTACGCAAAACTACCAGGAGGCCTTGTTCTGAGAAGAACTGGCAAGAAACTCAGCAAGTTTTGCCTCCCTCTACATAACAATAATTCAAAGGAAAATGTCATAAACCACAACGTCATTTATTGACGCTCAATCTCAAAACAACTTTGTTCATATATATAACCAAGTACACTCATGTAAACAGAAAACATGTTAAATTAATACTAGATTTACTTTTGCTACCAGTTCGCAAGTCATAGGCGAAGAGCGGGCTAGACAACCGTTGACAACCGAGCGTTTTTTAAGGTTTTTGCCGCACATCAGTATGGGTAAAATGCTGCCCACTGAAGTATATAATTCACTAAGAATCCTTTAAACAAAATAGAGTAACAATTCTTAGTATACCGGCAATGCATTCGCTAGCCCTATGGCATGGTCAGTGTCCATGAGCGGGATTACTTAACATCAGGTCAGCCTCATTGCCTATTAAAAAAAACTTACTTTTGCTGACTTTTTCCACAAATATGAAAACCTGGTCTCCTCCCTTGGCCTTGCCATATCTCTTACTGACTCGGCATATCTTTGGATCATTGGTTGCTGCACTTTCTGTAACATAAACAGTATCTATAACCCATCTTTATGTATTGCATATTTTGAAGATATACCTTCATTTGAGCAAACCTTGCTAGTCTCTGCCCAAAGACATTATTTAATATTACGATCTAGCCTAACTGAATACTAATAAGTAATTAAAACTAACCTAATTTACTAAAAGATATATTCACAACAATCCAATACTAGTTACAATCTCTATTAACGAGAAGACACTTTGTTATTGTGTACTATTTTTATTGAAACTTATTTTTACTTGTAATTTTTGTTTAACAATGCGGATTATAAAAACCCACATTATTTGATAAGCCCATAACCGGATATATCAAGCCCTGGATAAGTAGTGTATGTTGTTATATTTCTGAAGAATTCGAATGAGAGGTGCCTGAACTCCTAGATTGGTTTTTACAGAATTTGGAAAATTCTGCTGATTTTGATCATAGACAAGGATTAAGGAAGTCAATGTAAATGTTACAGTTCTGTATTTGACCATTAACAATTTGTACAAGAACGTAACGCAACACGTAATTTTCATCATTTAGATTATTATTTTATTATTTAATTTTTTTTGACAGGACGAAATACTAAAAGTATTTTTTTTAAACTGGTGGCAGGCTTAGTTTTCTGAAATATGTCTAAAGGATCAGTCGCTGATTTTTGTAAAACAAACATACAAATAGCTGGATAATATACTTACTCATATTGTGAATGGGATCAGAAAAAATTGGAGGACAGAGCAGTTCACCAGAGTTAACATCGTGTGCAGTAAACTTGAGCCTCACAATATTCAGGTTAATACTTTTCGTTTCTGCCTCGCAGCGCATGCGCAACTAAAAATAAAAGAGGAAATACGTACTGAATTTGCCTTTCGTCACGTCTGCACTCTACGCGCACTCGACATTTATTATGAGGCAGTGACAAAAACTTGTTTTTAAACTAAGAAAAACTTTACTTAAAATTATGCTTACAAAAACTAGCGTTCAAGTGGAAATATGGAATGGAAGTGTCTTTTAAAGGATCGGGACTTGATACTTAAAGGATTGGGTTTTGTGGTTTAAGAGTAGGGATACATTAAGTGGAACAAACTAATTAATCTTAACTTATAACTACTTAAACAGATGGTTAACTTATACAAGGTAAAGAAATAGTAAGCAACTCGTACCATACTAATGAGTTAGTCAATTTTTAATGTAGGAATAAAATTGCTTCACTGTATGATAATCCCAGGCTACTGATGTTTTGAATGATACATTTTTATTTTTCTTTATTTTATATATAAACTTAAGTTCCTTAAAATTTATAAACAGTAAACGGTATTAATGGTTATTAATTATTTTGTATTGTCCAACAATTACGTGTTCTAGTAAAAATTGTTTACGTAAACACCTGAGGAATTTTACGATTTCTTTCGACTCTAAACGGAACATCAGTTTACAACTAGGATTTATATCGACTTTAATGCCTTAAATTTACATTGCAAAAAATTACATTTATTGGTAACACACACACAGAAACACAAAATAATAATAATATGAAACAAAAAGGTATAAGGTAAATTTTAAGTGTGTAATGCGTGTGTACAGGACACACGCATTACACTGAGTCACTGGTTGTGACTGACCCTGGCACGAACTGTTGTGGTTTCAAAACAACATGTGGTTACAAAAGTTTGAGCCTCAGACGCAAAAAACTAAAAAGAATGTAATAATAATAATAGTAAAAATAATCAGTGTAAAGAAGTCCTGGATGTTTGTGTAAAATTATATAGTTATAAATAATTGTTAGTAAAACTACTATAGGAAATCGATAAATAAATAATTTTTTGGGTGAATCTACGGACGGATAACTTTATAACTGCGACGAAAATTTGATTTTAGATTTATTAACTGAATAATATTGGGACAGTTTTCTATAGTATAATACTGCAAACCAGTTTTTAAGTCGTCATTGTTAGCGGATTTTATTGTTTTGTTATAGTCAAAGCATCAGGCTCGAGGCATTAAAACGTGACTGAGCTAACGCACTGAGTGTATTGGTATTTGGTACACTAAAATTAGCGTAGTGTTATCTATATTGCTTAGCACGACGTGTCAAATGAACCTTTAATTTATTTAATTATTAGTAATCTTACAGAAATATATACAGATTATAAAACAAAAGACTAAGACAATACAGAAAGCCAAAACAGATTGCATAGATACACAATATATGAGACGGACAAGTGAGTGCTTATACAAAATTACATTAAAAACAACTAAAGAAAACTGAAATTTACCATTTGAAACAATAAATAATAATACTTAGGGCCTGTTTTACAATGTATGGATAAAGTGCCAAATAGCTATGCAACACATAAATTATTCGAAGGATAAAAGTTCCGAATAAGATACTTGGCATAATGAAAAATAGCGCTATCTGACAGTCGTGAAACGCAAAAACACTGTTTATCCTACAAATAAGTAATAAATAGCTTATTTGGAACTTATCCGGACATTATGAAACAGGCCCTTAATATTTCAAATTACTACTTAAACAAAATCAGAGTATTCCCGCCTCTTCAAGCACTTCCTCACATCTTTTTATGTGTGAGGTGGAAAAGATTAATATCCTGATAATGGATGCCATAGTTCGATAAGACCCGAAACATTGGCGAATTATGCAGGTAATTCTAGTTCGTACGAGGCACAGGGAACAATTTTGTGTATCTTGTCGCATAATAATGGATTTTCAGAGAAATTTACTCACAATTTCAGTAACACTCAATATATCATAGACACACATAAAGTTCACAACACAAATATAGAGTTGAGACTTATATTAGTTAGACTCTTTAATGGCAAAAACATATTAAACTTCGGCACACGAAAATGTCTTGTGCAGGCTATTTTTTAGGGTTTGAAGATCAATAATCAGAGATACCACAGCATAGCTTTTATATCTAATGTATAAGAAAAGCTGTGTATTAAGGCTTACTATAAAGTTACGAATATCTAGTTGATAATAGGGCCAGGGACTAGTGCTGGACAGGCTTCTAATTAGTTTGCTATATTTTAAAAAAAAAAATTGCGATGTTATTTATAATAGTCATATTATACAATGAATTTTAAAAGAGTACCGAGAGTTTTTACGCCAACTTTTTCTCTCGGCCTCTGTTTTTGCCGATGAGGTATGCCTACAGACTCAAATTTAATGACGTGGAATAAGTGATACCTGTATAAATACATATTTAATTTTTATATATTAACCACCCGCTATAGATCGATTTAATTACCTAAATGAGCCAAAATGGAGTATAAGCAATAAAAATTCACCAAGTATACATTGATTATATTGACGTAAATTGAATGTTATCATTATCCAATACCGGACAAGCGCATCCGCTAATAGGCGTCAGTGATAACTAACTCGCTACTAATACTAAAACTTTGTTTACAGCTGTCATATCTATATCATAGTCCGGTCAATCTAGACCTAAAAATGAGAGCGGAGGTACATAAATTCCCATCGATCTGAAAATCAGTAAGATTGTTAAAAATTTGATAAAAAATAAAATTTGGAGGTGGGGAACCTCTTTTCCCTGTATGGGAAAAAAAATATTCAAGGTCAAAGGTTAAAAAAATATGTTTTTTAGAAATGAGGAACTTTCAAATTTTATTTTTAATCATCAATCAATCAGCTTGATGGGAATTTGTGTAGCTTCGAATGTTCAAATTGACCGGACTATTATTACTTTAATATTTTATTATTGGACATGGTATTAAACATACTCTCAAATGAGTATAACTTTCCATTATTCTGTGGTATATTTTTATCCTTTGGATATCTCTCATCCTTTCAGCACCAGCCTAAATGTACTCAAGAGCTGTACTCCCTATTATGTGCTAATGTATATCAAAATACCCGCTTCCAAGTAAGAATGTTCAACAAAGTAGTGAGTTACCAAGAAGTATCTAATCACATATCAAAATAGTCGGACATTGTAATATGATAAGCACTTCATAATATCCGTCGTAGTAAAACATAAACTAAAGTAGATATATGATACTGATACAAATATAAATAGAAAGATGAAAATCTATAATTGAAATGACTGTACGATCCAAGGACAATTATTAATGAATAATTTAAGGATTTTAGATGGAGAGTGTCGCGATCGAAATAATATAAAAAACTTTCTTCGTCTAAAGATCCACCTCTCGAAAATTTATTGTGTCCATGTAAACAGAATTTCAAAAGCAATAATCGTATTACGATTTGTGATATGAGTGCAGTGCGTGAGGGTTTAGTTATATCTGCTCTTCTAAGACAAGAATTAATTAAGGCACATAAATATTTTCAGCCCCAGTTCACTTTCCAAAGATGATTTTACTTTCTTTCTTTCTTGTAAATACTTCTCATATTACTAAACTCTAATCCTTTAAGGGCCATGTAGATGAAGAGTTGCTCGTCAATGAAACGCATGTGAAATTTCGGGGCAGAACTAGTGTATAATATACAAGTGACGCGCGGTTTGAAATCATGAAAAAATAATACCTAAACCTCCATTATGAATCATTCTAGATATTGGTGATGATCGCATTCAACCTTGCAGTTTTAGAGTTTATTTTTAGCAGTGGCGGGTTTACAAAATTTTCAAGAATAGGCTGTGAAGTATGTGCCACCATTGGCCTCTGCAATTGTCTGCTGGTAAATCCGCCACTCATCCCTAGAGGGTTTATTTTAACATAATATGAAAGTAAGACGGACACTTTTATGTAAAATTCAATCATATATTTATTAATATACAGAAACGTTTTTCATTTTCGGGTTAATATATGGCCTTTGACATTCACAAATATCGTGGCTTTGTATTGGCAAAAGAATTTACTAAATCGGTCCAGACAGACTCATATCAGGTTGACAGAAGTCATTTAGGATTTTCATACGAATCAGTACAAATTGGAGAGATGAGTAGACATTTCTAAAGGATATTTTTTCACTAATATCAATATAAATGCGAAGTTCGAAGTAAGTTTCACCCCCGGCAAAATTAAATGTAGTACAGATGACGCATGAATATTATATATATATATATGATGTGTTGTTGCGGATTAATAATGCCTAAAGAAATACTAGTAACTAATGATAATATATAAGAATATTTATTTCCCACTTCACAAATCTACACAATACAATGTGCAGATATTGACTATGACTTAAGAAGCCCGAAGAAGGGTTATCAGCTTATCCGCAGATATATAACTAATAGTTAAATAATCATGCTCTCAAACAGCAGATACTTCAAACGCAAACAAAAATTATGACATGGGATTTTACAAATTGCACCAAAATCTCAGAAACTTACCTTGCGTTCATTAAATTCAGATTGTTCCATATCTTGCGAATACTTCTTGTATAATAATGTAGGTATATCTTTCTTTGCAGAGTGTATTATACCCATACCATTGAATCTAAAAACAACATTTAAATATGAATATGGAAAACATTAATAAAACAAAACAAGTAGATGAGGTGAGGTATGTTGAGTTGAGTTCTCCGTTCAACTGGCATCTGTCAAAAGAGTAATGTATTACAAAATATAATTGTATTTAGTCAATATAATCTCAATGCACAAGTAATGTATAAAACATAAAAAAAGAAAGCACAATTATAGAAGCCAGGAAGTCAAACAATACATTAAATATATTATTGCTATATTCAATCAGTCAAATTCAGAATAGTGACTCACCCGACTTTATAAGAACCTTGTGTTGGAACATTACTGAACACTTCCCTATCCTGGTCTTCATCTGTTAGTTTATGTGGATGATCTGTGGTATCATTATGTCGGGCCAGATTACATCTTATTATTGCACTACCTGTATAGTTGCATAGCTGTTGAAAGTAAATACCTATAATATTATCCAATGCATTTTAATAATATTAGTATAGATAAAACACAAGACCAGAAAAATAAATGTCTTAGATCAGGCTTCTCTCATAAAAGGCAGCATAGTCCAACTACTATTATTAGTGCTTGAATTGCTTGTTAAATGTTTATAAAAAAAAATATTTATAAGTAGATACATCATGAAACAAACATATAATAATCATTAAAATAGTATCAGGTCCAGTTAGAGAAATATATTTTTTAGTTCTGTTATTTATCATAATTTTCACTATTCATAAATTCCTAACAAAGATTTTAGTAATACATTAACCTATAAAAATAATCATATTTGCTTAAGCCAAATTTTTTACTTGCATGGCTTAGATATTGTATGTAAGTGACCCTTTCTTGGAACTGATAACATTTGTATTTATCAAGTATAATATGTAGTAAGCAATGAGTCACCATTTGCACTTAAATTATGAATAAAAATAGTTTTTCATGGCCTACTTAAACTTAGTTTAACGGTTGACACACCTGGAGGTACTAGGATCAATACCAAGTAACAATTTGAATTGGTTGACACTCAATAATTTAAAGCTAATAAACAAAGAATGAATGTTAAAGTCTAAATCCATTCAAGTTCATTTACATAATCACTTACAAATCTTTAAAATGGTAGGTATATGGTAGAAAATATTTTGTATTTTATTAATGAACAAAAACATACTTAAATAATATTTACCTCAACAGTTGGATGAGTCTTCAATTTTCCTGAAACAGAGTTCCTTCCAAGCAAACAACCATGTGTTCCCAACATTTCACTTTTGTACCGGAATCTAAAGTAATCCATGGGCTGTTCAATAATTTTGAGAAATGGCTTATTATCTGTGAAATTGATTACTTTTAAATGATGATATAAACATAATAGTCAGGTTTGCAATGTTTGTAAAATATAATGCCAAAAATTGGATTTTTTAACTTTTACTACAAATTAATAAAAAAATTATTCACCTTTAGATCATTTCATGCAGTGTTTAATGAGAATTTACTAACACTATAAGTGTTATTAAGAAACTTTTTCTTTGTGTCTATTAAGGAGTAGCATCAAAATATTACCTTTATAACTATCGTCGCATCTCAGTTCCGTAAATCCATTGGCCAGGTTGGGAACCATACGGGATGGTGATGAATATGGTGAATACCCACGAGATGAAGAAGACTCCAAATTTGATACATCACTCATATCGTGTTCACTAGACATGTTTACAATACAATTTATTTAATAATTCGGATAAGATACTACATTCGCTATCACTTCAATGACCACCAGGGTTTTAAAAACAAGAAATAATTAAACTCAAATTTTTAAACTTTTGGGGTTTAACACTTGCAGAGTTCTCAGGATGCAATTTTGTTTTGGTCAAACTTAAGAGTACCTATTTGAAAGTTGTCAATATAGTTAACTGGCAACCGTGACAACACTGACTTTGTGTGAACGTTTTATATTTTTAATTACGTACAATCACCGTACAACTTTATAGCTATAAGAATATTTTCAATTAGGTTTTTTAATTGACTAATAATTATTTGTTTATAATCTGAATATTCTAACTAATTAATAGTAAAGAGACATTTTTACAGTTACTTATTGCTTTTTATCGCTAGCTATTACTTTTAATTAGTTTGTTTAGTAAGTGACGATATACAATAAGTACATAAAGCGATAAAATAAATTGTGAGATGGTACGATATTGGGAACTTTCCCAAATTGGTCACCCTCATTGGATCATCGGGAAAGAACCTATAAAGAATGAGTCACAAAAATCCCCGTTTCCGTGTAGGTATATACGTGGCTATCATTCACACGACTGGGCTATAGATATAAATAAGTATAGGTCGTAACATAATTTGCTGCTGATGAAGAGTCAAGAGAGCTATTCGTGCAATCTATAATTTAAAATGTAGGGAATCTCTGAGATAAATTTAAGGAAATTAATATACTTACCTTTCCCTCGCACTATATTTATGAAAATATTATGTATGTAAGTATACAAAAATAGTGATAAGTATACTAGAATAGAACATACGCACAATGTCAATACTCGGAACAAACGCAGGCTGCAATTTCCCCGTACTAGACTGTCTAAAGTTAGTAATTCTTTTTTGGGAAAAGGGATACTCTTCTTTATTAAATTTAAGAAATGTATTAAAGAAAAGCTGTGTAAAAAGGATTACTATATAGTAAGTGATTATCTAGTTGATAAAAGGCCTGGGACTAGTGGGGGGCAGGCTACGCTGATTTGCTTTTTTTTAAAAGAGAGTTTTTTATGCCGGCTTTTTCTCTCGGCCAACACCCTCTGTCTTCTTTGCCGATGAGTAGGGATGCCAACAGGTTCGAATTTAATGACGTGGAATAAGTGATACCATGATGATCTTATGTTCCAAAATAAACGTATTTATTTTATTTTATTTACCTAATCAATATTCAAAATATAATTATGTATAGCTATTACTTAGTATGGCAAAACCACGTAGCAAGGGCGGACGAAGTTTAAATTTCCGAAAATACGTATGGCTGGAAACCGGTATCGTTCTCTTTCGTTAAGTGCATTATTAAGGCGCGTTAGCAATTTGCGAGGATAGTACGTAGATGTCGAATTTTATCAGGCAAAATTCCTATAAGAAGCTGTTCTAGTATTACGTAAGCACTATAGGGGGAGAGACGGGTGGCTTTGATTTTCTTCTTTGGTCTTGCACGTAGATAAATAAAGGGCCCTCGCCTTCTTTTTCACGTACTTTGAACTTATATTTGCCATCGATATAATATATAGGAATACAACACATAGATTTGAACTTATCATCATCTACATCGATGATATTCTCATTGAGACGTCTATTAAGGGTAGAAATTAGGAAATGCAATCTCAATCTCTCGCGCGATCCCAATCAACATCAATCCCGAAGCGCATAATGACGAGAACACTAAGGATTGACAAGATTTAGTGGAAGTATCTGAAAAGTAAATCTATTCGATGAACTAGGGTTTCTCTGTGTGGCAAATAACCGCAACCACAGCGTTGATCGTAAACGTAACGATCCCGATTCGAGATAACCACGGTTGAATGTCTATATTTAATAAAATAAAATGATACTTGCCCAATACACAATCTCTTGCACGAATTTAATTAAAAAAAATTCTCAAACAACACTTAAATCCTATTTTACGCCATATTTTCTACTGTTAATCAATAAATGCGGAGGCTGTTTGGCTTTGTTTCTCTTCTTAAATATTTTGTTAAAATCTTCAATTAAACTGAGGGATTCTTCTACTGCCTAAGTAACAGGAAACGAAGGAAAGGAATCGGTCATCGGTATTATTTCTTTGTAAAGTTCGAAAATGGAGCGCGTCTCCTACAATTGAGGAAGGTCCACATGGTATGATACGATAAAGATATTGCAGCGAAAAATGAGTTCCATATTAGAATATTTCATCTTGAAACGAGCGTGATTTCATGAGAAGTGATATTTTGACAGTTATATGCTGTTTATAGTGAATTTTATAAATAGCATGTAAAACAAAAAAAAGTCCGTGCGTACAAGTACACATGTCAGCAGTGAAACTTCTTTGTAAATTAATTATTACAAACTAAAAAAACCAATACATGACCATGTACCAGTATATGATCACTCCATGTATTTGTATAGGTATCTATATTCACACTGTATAAGTGCTAATATTAATATACTTAAATAAAAATCTGCGTTTACTGTACAAGACGCTATGCGACAAAATTGCCATCTAAAATTCTAATATGTACCTAACTACTAAACGAATACGTCAACCAATAACGTGTATTATTTTTCGATCTCCCTTTTTCACTCTCTCTTTTCTTCGACAAAAACGCTGCACAAGACGTGACGCGACGTTTCATCCGTAAAAATTATACCCTTATGCGCCAAAAGAAGTTTCACTTCAAAAACGCGCATCTCCGTGATGGATTATTATGTCGAGTACCTACCTATCGTAGAAAGCTTATATCGATTAGAGAACAAAATTTATTTATTCATTGCTCGTAAAAGTAGTAAGGCGCCAAGATTCACACTTCAACCCTAGTAGATATTGGTACTTTATATAAAGACAAGCAAAGGCCTGTTGCGAAGCTCAGGGCGACAGATCTTTACGAGGCCCTTTGTCCATTTTTTGTTTGGTTTAGATATTTGTAATGTTAATTTTTCAATAATTATGCTTTAAGTGAATGAATTAGTTGACTAACTTTATTTTAATTTACCTTAATTGATAATTAACGATCAAATTCAAAAGATTTAACTTAAATACAATATGTAGTTAGATAATTCAATATTTTTAAATTTACTTGATTTGTTTCGCGAGGCCCCTGCAAAAGCGAGGCTCCGGCCTCGGCCGGACCTTAATCGCTCTAATGCCGTTGGACTCCGAGAATGAAATTCAGATGGAGACTGCGAGCCATTATGATAGAAACAATAAATGTTAAACGTAAGGGTCAGTCTTAGCGTTAGGTCTCGTTTCTGCACCCGTTTTACAGTTTTCGGCGACAATGAATACCTATCCCTAAAATAGATTGGTCATCCGACCGAGTTACCATAACATGGACGGTGAGAATGTTATACGAAAGACGGTCGTCATCGTTAGTTATCACATCGTTTCCTGGTCAACAATATTTTTTTAATATACGATTCAGTCCATTACTACATTTATACGTTAGTAACAATAATTTAACACCGTTGGTAGAATTTATTTGAAAACAAATGTAACTGTAACCCTTTATTAATCTCGCAAAAGAATCCTTCAGAATCTCCAAAAATTGCGTGACGTAATTCTTGAACGCTCCCTTACCACTGCGTCGAGTTCAGTAAGGCCTCGGGTTCTGTCAACCGCTATGGTGCACATGTACTAGCCACTTGAGCCTGTTGCACTTCATGAATTGGACGATGTTGATGTCAAGGATAAAAAACGTATACGAACAAGATTCGTAGAAGAGGAACCAAATCGAGGGAAATTGATTAAGTCTTTATATGCTTAAACTTTATTGCACTTAAAATTATACCCCTAAGGTTAAGATTCAGAAGAAAGAGACTTGAAGCGATGCATATTTTTTATATATTTTTACGTTTTTTAATAACGCCTCTTTTCTGAATATTACCCTAAAACGGAATGTTAGATAAAACTTAAATTTATATTTCGATATTGTTTGCAGAACTTAAACTAACTTGTTCTATAAAAAAAAAGATTTTTTTTTATAGAACTGCAAACGGGCAGGAGGCTCACCTGATGTTAAGTGATACCGCCGCCCATGGGCACTCTCGATGCTAGAAGGCTCGCGAGTGCGTTGCCGGCTTTTTAAGAATTTGTGTAAAATAAATATCATATGTGCAATTCACACGTGATAGAAGTGAAACCTTCAAAAATGTTTTTATAATTAATCATACATAAACTTTTTTCACTATCTAAATGTATTAAACAATTCTTTAAAAATAGTACATATATGTATTAGTATAAATCTTTAATTTAGCCAAAACTAAAACAACGAAAGTTTGAAATTCGATAAAATGAAAAAGCGGCAATAAAAAGAGGCTGTATAATGCCTGCTATCTCATTTTCCCCACGTTAAATCTTATGAAGTTATGTTTCTGTCTCTTTTTACTGTTGCTTTTTCCGTTTCATCCGGTTTCAAATCAAAACGATTCTAAAGAAGTTTCTCTATCTATCTCATTTTCTCCCACGTTAAACCTATGAATTTATGTTTCTGTCTCTTTTCCGTTGCATCTCCCTCTCCCATTAAAAAATAATGCTGAAAATTATCAAAAACACTCCTTAGAACGTATTGAACTGTATAACAAAATATTACAATGATTTCTTTAGTACGTATACAATATATTTATACGTGTGTCTTAAATTATTTCTATAGTAAATATAAACTAAAAACTACCAAAAATATAAATTTTCCTTCAGTTAAAGCAAAAGTATATAACATGTTAAATATCGATTTATACTGGATTCTTATATCTAACGAATCGTAAATTAGTGGTGGAATAGTCGTAGCGTAGTATGCGCAAGAGTGATTTTATGTTCGTCACAGGCCGTTATCACTTCTTGATCATTGTTGGAGCCAGCCGGGCTTCCGATGTATTCCACGCCAACCTAAAAGATTAATTGTTTTCAATTAATTAAATAATTCAATTGCAATTTTATTAAAGATATAGACGAATGTACACCGCTCGTTTCAAATGCTTTAGCAATTAACGATTAGCGCCTAACAAACGCCATCTACTGTCGAGAATCAGCAATGTTTCTGTAGATTTAATTGTATAATTCGCATCGAAATGCGAACATTAATTATTGATAATCTTATAGCTAACGTACACTTAGACAGTACAGAAAGCCAAAACAGATTACATGTGTAAACAATGTATATGAAACTGAAAACAAATAAGTACATTAATAGATAAAAATACAATAAAAAAACTCAATATTTCAATTTTCAAACTGCTTAAACAAAATCAGAGTCTTCCCGCCTCTTCATTGAACTTTCCATATATTATTGATGTGTGAAATGAAACGCTTGCTGATATGGTGGCAAATCATGAGGAACGATTGACAACAAGCTAAAAATCAGTGACATGTGCCACACACAGAATCAAATAATTGGCTATACAATAAGTAATCCATGTAGGGTTGTAGCGGCATTATTATTATTGTATAAGTAAGTAGAGAACTTATGTCATACACCGAGTATTAGTAGCACGTATCATTTTGTAAAGAGAATATATAAAATCCCGCATCGTAGTTCCTAATTTGATGAAGAGATGTCGCTATACACAAATAAATTTTTAATTCAGTTAGAAGTTTTGATCTTTTACCATTTTGTTTTGCCTTTGGTCTACAGATATAATGAACATCACATTTATATCCGTTAAAGAAGCATTTATTAAAAAAAATATTATATGTTTTAATACGTTAAATATTTTATTAGTTTTATAAAGAAAGCATTGTAATATATTATATTTGTATGTTATATTGTATGTTAACTGATAGAATCAGTTGTTTTAAGACTTCAAAGACGTGCTAAATTTCAGCTGTATGTTGTTCACAAATTTCTCAAAACCTTAATTCGAATCACAAATATTCCAAGCAGACAGTTGGACTATCTCCAGTCACGCATTTTTATTTTTTAGTTAACTTGTACTTCAAACCTGATTGACGACAAATGCAGAAACAAGAGTTCAACCAACCTGAGCAGCTCTATCGATATTATCTCTAAATGGGAAGAAGGCGTCAGATGCGAGGGCAACTTTGTCCATCTTCTTGACCCAGTCTTCGCGTTCCGCATCAGTTAGAAGAGCGGGTGGAGCGCCTTCGAACAGACTGTTCCATTGGTCGAAGGGCAGATCCGATCCTGGAAAATATTTATAGTTGTACTAGAACGATCATTTTGAGGATTATTTTTAATAATAATAATAAGTTATTGCAAGTATATGGTACAACAACGTGTAAAATACAATCGTAAGTTCTCACATTCTGCCACACCCAATGGCGCGCAAATTTGTCTTGTAAACGAATTTTACATTATTAGATATACGGATTGGTCAATTCTTATATTGCACATACCTACTTGCACTTATATTATACAGTACCTGAATGACCGAGCCTTGCTTAGTATTTTTTTTTATAAATTGTGTTTTTTGGAAATAATATTTAAGTACGACTTACATACTAATAAAATGATGAAATATTAATAATATTTTTCGATCTTACAAAAGAAATATGTCGATCTTATAAAATGAAAATCGTTGGAGCCGATACCGAGATTCCAATTATATATACATATACAAGAATTGCTCGTTTAAAGATATAAGATTATTAAATGTATTTCAACTACAGTGTCTCACGAAAATAATATTTTATTGAATAATAAATTTTTTCTAAAAGTAATACACCAAGTCGACTTTTAAAGACTCTAGTCGAAAGATCTTTTAATTCTTTTGGTAAATTATAGTAAACCCTGATTGCATACAAAACGTGTTTTTCTAACTAAACAAACAGTTCCGAATTGATTTTTGGCACAGCCAATTTCTCGCCATATCTACTTCTTACTTCGACTTCCACATTCGATCTAAAAATATATTTCTCTGCACGTATAAGGACATTTCTAAAATATAAATATAGGAAGAGATAAAATTTTGAGCTTCATAAAAAAGGTATGCTAAAGCTAACTATCAAGTACTCCACAAATTAGAGCTTTAAATACTTTATTTACTTCGACTGAATTTCCCCAAAATACAATGATGAAATCACATTTGTATGTGTGTTTCATTCAACACTATGGAAAAAGATCCTAGCAGGTTTTTTTTTATACCACGGTGGTACTTACTTTAACTTTGGCATTAGAATCCCCTAAGAGTAACTACGAGCTTTCTCTAAGGACTTTTACATATAAAATTTTCAAATTGTTTATAGAAATCCTTTGTTGATTCGTCGCTATAGCTAGCTGGACTTATAAGGGAATGTGCACCGAAGTCGATGATGCACTAAGATTTAAGGATACAATGATATATTAATTGGATTATAGCCAAGAATACAGATGTTCCACTGCTGAGCCACTGGCCACTATAGACAAAAGTTATAGTTTTCAACGAATTAAAATTGCAAAAATTGATGGAAATCCAAAACAGGATCTCCGAACAACCCAAATTGCTGTGATGCCAACTAAACCAGAAAGGTGGCAGTCAGAATACGAGCTTATTTCGCCTGATATTTATAAAAAATTAGCTTTTTTTAATAAAACAGAATGTTATGTAGAAAAATTAAAAAGAGTTTCACTCACCAACTGTACCACTAACATAATTGTCAATGGCATTCGCCTGAACCGCCCTCGTGACTCCAGCCTTAAAGCTCATGGCGAGAACACGTGGGTGGTGCCTCATCCACCACAGGGAAGCCTTGCCACCTGCTAGTCTGGTGCAGTGGATGCGAGATTGTTGACCGGCACCAATACCTATCACCTGTAAAAACATTCTAATGAGGCTCTTCGGCTCTTCGTAAGTCAGAAATCTCAAATCTAAGTCAATTCAGAGTCAGAGAAAAGTATATCTGCAGTCAAATTTAGCACATGGAAGTAATTTACGAAGAAACCATTGGGGTTCAGAAACGAGACTTGACTAGATCTGACGTAGACAATGTACTGGATGCTTTGATAGGGAAGTCATAGTTTCAGTTGGTCTTTGACTTTTACCTTTTGTCATAGGTTTGTTCACTTACATTTCTTACAATTTAAGGAAAACTAACAACCTTTAATAAATAATGTATCAGTTTAAAATTAATTAATTATATGTACATATTTACATTTTTAAAATCCACACATATATAAGTATGTCTATAAAAATCGTAAAACTTCAATATAAATTAATAGCCCAAATATGTATTTAAAAAACATAAAAAATTACTTCTACCATTTATATATGCGAACAAACGTCTAAAAAATTATTACTATTCATTAGTCACACAATGCGTATTGTAACATCGATGCGACCTACCTGCACTTTTGTAAAAAAAATGTACATATTCTAAAAAACTAATATTTTTATTTTATATAAGTAGCTTATTGATAAATAGTTAAATAGGAGCTTATTTTTAAAACGATGTACGTTACTAAACTAACAACTAATTTCTCACTAAGTGAATGTAATTCTTTGAGAAATAAAGCATCTTTGAACTGACCTTTAACAAAGACACTGCAGTGAAGGCTTCAATCGACTTCTAAATCGAAAAACACCGGATTCCTTTATTCCCGGATTATTTCACGGCTAGCATTTAAATTATGTTTACATTGATTTCCCACAGACTGGTCACGTGACCGTAAATGGACAATTACAAGATATTATTATAACAAAATAATATAAAAATCGAAAGCATTGTAACTTTTACTCAAACCTTATGGTAAAGTAATATAGTATCTGATGTATTTTAGGGATGCATCCAACACCGATCCCGATACCGATATCGGCGATACTTTGGGGTTTGCCGGCATCGGCGATATTTCTATTGTCGATATAACGATAACGATACTTTTCAAATTTGGCGCTATAAAAAAAGTAGTGTACATGTTTTATATACTTAGACAGACTTGCGGAATACTTTCTACACAAAACTTGAGAATGCTTTGTTTTTCAAACAAAAATCTTATCAATGTATATTTTAATTATTGACAGTTATTTTTTTTTTATTTTAATTTAATTAGTACTCTTAATTCTTAATTTTATATAAATAACCTTTCTTATTAAAAGTTTGTGACGGTTTATGTTTTTACCTAAAATGATAAACTAACCAAACTTAAATACTTTATATTAATTTTTTGTTAATTAACTAAGCGTTGGTCGGTATCGATGATATTTCTTTTACAGTATCGGCATCGGTATCGAATCGGCAAATAGGCGTATCGATGCATCCCTAACATATAGATACATATATCTTTATTTGTATAGTTATTCCTCTTATTAACAAGGACAGTAAACTAAACTTTGTTGACAAAACTGTTTTCCTAGGCATAACAATAGATAGTAAACTCCAGTGGGGCCCACACATAGAGACTCTTTCGAATAGGCTGAGCTCTGCAGCATATGCAGTAAAGAAAATCCGACAGCTTACTGATAAGGATACGGCTAAAATTGTGTACCATAGCTACTTTCACAGCGTTATGTCGTTCGGTATTCTACTGTGGGGTGCTGCTGCAGAGGTTCAATCCATATTTGTGTTGCAGAAGCGGGCTGTTCGGGGTATTTGTTGTGTTTCCCCGAGGGAGTCGGTACGGAATAGATTTAAGGAACTAAATATTATGACATTATCCGGTCAATATATTCTTAAAGCCTTGTTGTATGTACAAATAAACTTAAACGATTTCAAAACAAATGGTGACTTTCACCAGTATAATACGCGTAATAGAACTAATTTGAGTGTGCGACCAACCAGGCTCCAGAAGATAAACCACTCCTTATATGGAAATTTTATTCGTTTTTACAACAAACTCCCAAGCGAAATTAGAGAACTGTCACTAAATAAATTCAAAGCCCTTGTTAAAAGTAAATTAATTAATAAAGCCTTTTTTAAATGTGACGAATACTTAAATGACCCTAATCCTTGGGATTGATTTGCTCCAGTTCAAACAATTTGTATTAAAAACTTGGCGATTGAAAAGAGTGGCGGAAAGTTTCTTGCCAGTTCTTCTTACCCGCTCTACGCCCTTGACTTGCGAACTGGTTGTAAAATATGTAAATTTACAGTTAATTTAATTTGTTTTTCTTGACGTTCATAAGTGTACATGTTTACCTATATGAATAAAGATACATATTTTGATTTGATTTGATTTGAACATAAACTATACAAAATCTAACCGAGTTGTTATTTTGATCATCACAAAAATAAGACTAATGTTGCCAGGAATGTTTACAATATTTTGAAAAATTATTAATTATAAGTTATTATCTATATATTAAATATTCCTTACGTTACATCATACATAGTTCAAATTATTTCAATTATTTAATGACAACCGACAACAACTCCGGTGATAAAACTTAAACCAACAAAAATGGTTTTACATAGCTACAAACGTATACGATAAGGCAATCGAGAACTAGCCCTTACAATAACTGTACGATAGAGAGAGTGAAGCAAGGAAATACTCTGTGTTAGAAAGGGATAAAAAGTGGGCGGTACTTGCCACCCAGAGCGAAAAAAACGTCATAGCGACGCTTCTATACTTTGATTTGGGTATATGTGTATTAATAGTTCATATATAGCGCATAATATCCATTGTTGTGACCCGTTAATTTATATGTTTACCAACGCTTTACTTATAAATAAGATTTTATTAAAATGACAATCGTCACTAAAGAATTTTTTTCTTTTATCAATACAAACGATTTTTTGAATTATGATTTTTTTCCAAATTAAGATTTTCTGTTTCATAACAATTATTAGAATTCCGTCGTATATATTTTGTTAAAATCAAAAATTAACTAAATTCGTTGGTAAGATGCTTTTCTATTTTTCCAATAATTACAGAACGAAATCAGTTTAAAATAATATTTATAAAATCAAATATTTTTTAGGGACTAAACGCTAAGTCAAACTTCCGTACGTCAAAACGTCAACGATTTATGTTTACCTATGTCAACCATAAATGCCAATGTCCCGAAGATAGTTCTAGATTATAAAATGAAAATAAAAAATATGTTTAGTATGGAACATAATATAGACAGGTATCACTTATTCCACATTATTAAATTCCATTGAAGTCATTAAATTTGAATCTGTGTACCGTACCTACTCATCGGCTAAGAAGACATAGGGTGTAGGCTGAGAGAAAAAGCCGGCGTAAAAAACTCTCGGTACTCTTTAAAAAAAAATCATCCAACAACACTTATTTTAAAACAAATATAGCAAATTAATTAAAAGTAGCCTGCCCAGAACTAGTCCCAGGCCCTTTTATCAACTAGATCATCTCTAACTTTATAGTGAGCCTTTTTGCACAGCTTTTCTTTAATACATTTCTTAAATTTATTAAAAGACAGAGATAAAAGGGCCTCTGGGATTTTGTAAGAGTATCCCTTTTCCCAAAAAATAATTACTAACTTTAGATAGTCTAGTACGGGGAAAAATTATATATTAAAATGTCTAAATCTGATAGGTCGATACAGCAGGTAAAATCACGTTTTACCTAAAATTATATGGGCTACCTGTATTTCCCCAAAAGTAGGAGGAGTGAAAGGAAAACTATGGTCAAAATGAGACCCCTGCTATAGACCAATACGAATTAACAAAGAAAATAGCAGTTCGGCTGTTTATTGTTTACTGAAAAACAGTTTAGACGTGAATATTTACCATGTTCATAAAAACGGGTACATGAGGGAATTTGCGTTTTAACGTCGATTTAACTTAATAAATTTATATTATTTATTAATTTAATAATGAAATATTTACACGTGCAAACAATAATTTAATTAAATAAACTGAAATCGACTTTACAACGTAAATTACTGTAGATGCCTATTTTTTTTCCAAAAACATAAGGATGTGTATACAAACATTAATCCCAAGTGAAAATTTAAATTTAGAACTTTATAATAGTTTACGTATTTTTGCAAAAGAAAATGAACATGAGGGTGATATGTATACAAACTTTAATTCTTGTGAAATTTTAAATTTGGAACTTTTTAATATTCTACGGGTTTTTTTCAAAACATAAATGACCGTAATGGTGATAATATGTTGGTATACACAACTTTAATTTATGTTAAATTTTAAATTTGGAACTTTAAAATATTCTACTCGAGAACTATACGTGTCTCAAGGCTTAAGCGCAAAACAAAATATTCCACAGCACTGTAATAAAACAATTAAGCGTTACTAAGCTGTTATAAAGCTTAGTTCTATAAGTCCTATTGTTATGTGTAACAAAAAGAAATGACGTTAGAGAAAGCATATTTTTCATGGTAACACAAAATGCAATACTAAAAATTTCATTATTTAAACTTTACTTTTGTCTCAGTATAAATCGAGTATTTCAATGACTAGCACTAAGGTAAAATATACCAAGGTCAATTTTATTATAATTTTATTTTAAAATATGTAAATTTGTAGTAGTTTATATATTAACTAATAACACAGATTTTATTACCTACCAGAACAGAACTAGAATTGAAACCTATAAAAGTTCCTTCATAGAAGATGGCTTTCCACCGCTAGACACTAGAATATTCTTAAAATAAACATAACCTGTCTCAATAATGTAGCTTCCCATGAAATAAATTTATAAACCAGTTATTTTTAAGACTTCGATAGACACAGAAAAGAATGTTCTTACCCACTCTGAGTAAAATGTTTCTATGTTCTTTAATTAGTTAGGAATGTCAATGGCCTATATTTAAGAAGTATGATAAGGCAAACCCATACATGCGCATGAGTGCGACAGAAAATCATTTCAGCATTTTGCAACAATGTACGATGTACGGCAACGTCGCCTATGTAATGGGATTAGACAGTTTAAAAGTAATAATAATTTATTCATAATTAACTAATAAGGGTCATTAAAATAGGATAAATTAATTAATAACTATTTGTAATACGTTAAAAATATACTAAGAATTGTATTTATTATGTAGTATATTTATTTTGTGGTGGCGTGTAAACATAATGACTCTTTGACGCCAACTTTTGCTCTCACCTCGTTTGTATTACTTCATTTTACCATATTTCGATAAATTTAAGATTAGGTGTAAATTTTAACGTCAATGTTAACTCGGGTGGGCCTTTATCATATAGATGTATAATTTTTTTTGGATCTACATATACTAGAAGTTTGATAAAAACTATTTCAGAGGAGTTCTACTTATTTATTACAAAGATAACTTTATAAATAGTACATTGATACGTCTACGAGAATATCCTTTTTAATCTATTTACCTATAGACACCTAATTATAACGTACCATGCTTGTCATATTGTGTATTGCCAAATATGGGACACATACCAAGTGCATTCAAATGGGCTTTTCTTAAGTAGCTATAAACTTTGTATTATATATATCCACTGGATTTCTTTTTACTATCCTATAACTATTTGATTTTAGGTATTGTCGTGGAATAAGCACAATCTAAGTATTTTAAATCCTAAAAGCAGAACGAAACGCAGTCATTTTTTTTATAAAACTACCTGGCTTCACCGTAAGGGCATAGAAAGATAATTTGTAAGTAAATATTCATATCGATAAATGATTAATGAAATTTTGTTATACAAAGTTCAAACTAAGTTAAAATTAGGTTGTTTCTAAAGAAAAACACTTTTTTACGGATTATAGTTATGTATTATTGTATTTAAACTTATAATTATTTATACATAATTTTAAATTTAAACCGACGTTTCGCGTGCTTTTCAGCGTGCGTGGTCACGGTGACTGAAGACAAAGGTGTTAAATGTCAAAAAGTATTACAGCTGTAGAAAATGTTGTGTTATCTGTATTTATTTCCCCGGAGTTGGTATCGACTAAAAGATGTAGGGTAACTATAATCCGTAAAAAAGTGTTTTTCTTTAAATGTGTAAAAGTTATGTTAATAAAAGACAATACTAGGTTGTTTCTTTTTTAAATTGTCTCCATCTATTGATTTAATAAATTTTTAAGTATGTAACCTAATTCACTAGTCACGAAATATGGCCAAAGAAAAATCATATCTACACCGGTGACATTAGAACTCTTATTGCATGTACTTTAAACCATGAAATACAAAATATCTTTAAACCTTTTACCCTAATTCAATTAATATCTTATAATCGAATATTCATAATTACAAAAAAAAATATTGCATATACAGTATAACATTACTGTCATATAGTCCTGCGATAGATAATATAATTTTGGGATCACATAGCGTCCCAAATGTGTGAGCGAGACGGCAAACCATTCCAGAAAGAGACAAAAGCGAAGGGTCAAAATGCCCACGCACCCACGATCCCAAATCACCAATTTTGTTTTGGGTCCACGTGAACCCTTAAAAGGTTTAGGTTTTACATAAAAGGGACTAAAGCCTATTTCTATATAATAATTTGGACGTACATTGACCCAAACCCTCGGTAGAAATAAGGTATATTTAATATACAAAACAAACCCACCTCGGAGGTGCCTTCAGACTAACATAATATGATAGAGGGTTCCTTCGAGATATCACTCCAATTAAATCTGTAAGAGTATCAATAAATAAACTGCGAATATATTTTAATGCCACATGGTAATGTTCTATGCGTCTGTTTTCAAAGCCGTATTCGTCTAGCAAAAACAATTTTACAATAGTTGGGGCCTATTCCATTAATACAGGTGTACCAAAAAGCAATACAAAGTTCTGGTTATTGATTATTAATTCAATAATATCACCTATATGTATTTTAAGATCATTATACAAATACGAGAAATTCCACACATGTTACGTTTATTTCTTACATAAAAAGAATTCCCAAACAATTCAACAAGCTGTTAGATACCCCAAAAATAGCGCATGTTCTTACCCTTATCTAAGTGCAAGAGAGACAGAGATGTTATTACAATAGTGGAGTGCAAGTACCTTATCAACGCGAGTGAAAGAGATAGACAAAACTGGTTTGCTTTGCTCCCAGTAAATAGTTAAGCATTATACATATTACAAAATTAGTTGTCAACTATCTCTCGAAGAGACATAACGTGTGAACAGAAGAAATTATTACGTGGACGTTATTACTGGAAGTTTATCAGAAAATAACAGGTACAACTTAATATAATTTAATAATAAAATAGGATTTTATTGTTTTTGCTACAACGAATTGCCCACAATACAAATATGTAGCTAATATTTTTCTAGTATTAATAAAAAATGTTATAAATTTGTCTATTTGTGAATTGAAATTAATAATAACTTGCTTTTAATGTTCAAGAGTGCTATTATATTTGTACTTAATATGTATAGTGACTAGTTAAGCTTAGGCTGAACAGAATAAAGTGAACTTGTCAAAATGGCGCTGTAGACGCATTCGACGGACGCGCGGTACAACGGAACGATGCAAACAATTAACCAGCGCCATCTTGGCGCTTGGACATAATGGTTTATTCGTAGAAAGTAATTTACTGTAAATTAAAATAACTTCCCTACTTGGAAGCAAGCGCTGTTAATATATAGTTTTATTATAAATTATTATTATTTAAGACAAAAAGGAAGCAATTAGTATCTCAGTTACTGGTAGTGCTGAGCATAATTACGTCATAATATAATTAGTGGTTATATCATTGAGTTCGACAAATTAGTTCTTAATTAATGTTGACATGAGCGCCATCTACATGTATATATTACAACTAAATACAGCTGTTCGTTAGTAATTACAAAACAGTTTAGGTTTCCTTTTAAATTATGTTTTGCTAAAGACTCAATTTATAAGATGTTCGGAATTGTGTATATTTTTCATCGATAACATTTCTACGGCAGGAAATAACGATTAATTGATTTTTAAATGCAATATATTTATTTTAGTATCATTTCGATTTCAGATCTCAAATCAGACAAAATGACAGTTGGTCCTGAAACAGAAGACTCACTATTTGGTTTTGGAATGCCATCGTTGGAGGTAATTTTGTACATAATTCTTAATTATTTGTTTTATATTGTATTATTATTTTACATTATTACATATTTTTATGGATAAGGAATGATTAATTAACAGAGGTTTTATCAGTTTTACAATCACGTTATTCAATTGTTTTTATATCAATAAGATGATGAAACAAATACAAAGCTCAGAAAAAAACGTTCGTGTACTTAATGTATTAAAAGAAGAATTTATGCTTCTGTGGCGTAATAAGATAAAAATCTTATAAAAAAAAATCTGTTTGTAAAAATACAAAATAATTATATTACGTTTAATACATTGAAAGTTTTATTATAAGGCAATTGTCTAGTTAAATAAAGTTTATTTAAATATCACAAAAATTCGAAAATGTTGACTATAGTTAACTTCAGGGTGTCTGATTACATACACAAAAATGTACTCATAATTTTTACCAAACGCGCCAAAAGAAGTATAACTTCAAAAATGTCACCATAAAGTGTGGACATCAGTCCAGTCTTGTATCAACAAGCAGCACTTTTCTGTTCAGTTCGTCACAAACCATGACTAATAGATGGATCAAGTCAATTACTAAACAATTTAAGGTTAACCACATACAAATTGCATTAACATTAATACAAACCACTGAGGTTTTTAAATTAAATTATATTTTATCTAATTATATTACTACATATGTAAAAAAATAAACTAATATATTTTACAGGCGTTGGGAATCAAGAAATTAGAAAGCGAGAACCACGCCGCCCACCTACATCGACCTGACACTCCACCTGATTCACCAGAACCAGACGAGGTACTGCCAGACGAAAATGTTGCTAGAATGGATGAAATTATACAGAGAGGGAATGAACATATCGCCCATGCCGATGTTATAACTGAATTTTTCCGAAAATATCCCCAAGCAAACAATTCTTTTGCAAACATCATGGATCTATACAGTGACAGACATTTGGAGGAATTATTGCGGAGAATTGAAGAAGAAAACTTACACGAGGAAGATCCTATGAAAAGGTTCGTTTTGCTTTACAATTTCTATAAAGCTAGGGAAGAATTTGAAAGCGATAAAGATATTTTGATGAATGCATGCCTCGCTCGTATAGATGCAGGTGAACCGATATTATATTGATGAGAAAACGATAAACGTAGAGGAATTACTAAGACAGAGATAATGTCTTAAAAAGACAAACCAAAGCTTAACACGTGTTTCTTATAAAAATAAGAAATTGAACGCACTAAGTTTCGTTTTAGAAACAGAGTTCAGTGTTAAAAAGGTTTCAGTTTTTATATAATTTATTTTTTTATTTTTTTAATGATCGTAAATTTTGATTCTCTGACTGACTCCGATAAGATATAATTCAAAAATAACTACTAAAATTTAATCACTAATTTAAGCCGTTTTTTGAGCTTTATTGAGAAACTAGACAAAAAGTGTAAATGCACATATAAAAGAGTGGGAATTTAAAACGAACGATGGTCTATCAGCTAGTTTTGGGACAAGATCCGAATTTCCGAAGGACCAATCACATTCAAACGAAACTATCGTGTCGTCTTTTGTTTTTCATTCCTTCCTCCTGAAGTTAGCACAAGGATATTGAGGCGGTGACTTCGGTGTTACTGCATACTTGGACATTTACAGACTTGGGCAATGTGTCTAAGATAGGCTTGATTTAGATTGGTAACATATCATTAACAAAAAATTTAAATCATATAAATTAACATTTGTGCAACTTTTAGCTACCTCACAGTTCTTCGCCGTACATTTTAGATAGATTCTTTTCAATCACAAAAAAAGAGTCCCTTAGTTATATTAGGTAACCGTTCATAGTGAGCGGAATTTAGTGATATGTTGTAACTTTGTGATATTTTATCTAAGAGAGATAAGACTGAAAATACTGACGATAGTGAGGCTTTAGGTTAAGGTATTATAAGTTAGATGTAAACGCTACTTTTTGATATAAACCGATTTTATACAGATACAGTTAATAAAATAAAAAGACATACTTGTAAAAAAAAACAATAAATTAAACTAAATAATTTTTGAAACAAGTTTCTGCATTAATTCTAATTAATTTGGTAAAATATAAATAATTGTAAATAAATTATGAATCAATTACGAAAACTCTTGTGATTTTTATTTTGTTTCAAATTTATACGTAATATTAATAAAATGTATGTTATATTTATTGTGTACGTGCTGTGATTCGGTAATAAATGTTTTATAAGTAATTCCACCTTTTATTTCCACCACCAGTATACACACAACACACCGTTTAAGGACCTCTAACGAGCATTGCGATTCAAACGACTTGCGACTAAGCACTAACCAGGGGCGCTGTCAGATTTTCAACTAATTTCATAAAATCTGAAGGAGCCCATCAATTAAACGTGTATTTTTAGTACAAAGCGCCCTCTGTAGACCGATCTGGAAGATTAAGGTGTCAATTTTTTCGAGAACACATTAAAAAAAGAGTTGTGTATGACGTACAGATACGAGCGAAAACACAAGTTCAGCTCTGTACATCGAGAGCAAACGACGTATATGGCCCGAGAACGTTGCGGTATTTGCTACCGCGGCTGATAAATAGTCTACCCAAGCAGATATTAGATAGCCTAACACTAGCCAACATAAACTCTAAATTAAAAAAAACTACTTTTATTTGCATTTGTCGCGTTTCTTTCTAATTCAATTAATATCTTATAATCGAATATTCATAATTACAAAAAAAATTATTGCATATATAACATTACTGTCATATAGTACTGCGATAGATAATATAATTTTGGGATCACATAGCGTCTCAAATGTGTGAGCGAGACGGCAAACCATTCCAGAAAGAGACAAAAGCGAAGGGTCAAAATGCCCACGCACCCACATAACCCAAATCACCAATTTTGTTTTGGGTCCACGTGAACCCTTAAAAGGTTTAGGTTTTACATAAAAGGAACTAAAGCCTATTTCTATATAATAATTGGGACGTACATTGACCCAAACCCTCGGTAGGAATAAGGTATATTTAATATACAAAACAAACCCACCTCGGAGGTGCCTTCAGACTAACATAATATGATAGAGGGTTCATAAATAGTCTACCCAAGCAGATATTAGATAGCCTAACACTAGCCAACATAAACTCTAAATTAAAAAAACTACTTTTATTTGCATTTGTCGCGTTTCTTAATAAGACTACTATGCTTACATTCATCATACAAGCCACAGCGGTTTTATAATGTAACAGGTTATAATAAGAAATACACACAGTATTTCTCATTATACTTTTTATTGAATAGGGATTTCGGATTTTTTTTAACTAACTTATTTAACTATCTCGTATCTAAAGGAAAACTGCCTACTTAATAACCCCTATCAATTTCTTCAATTAACAAAACTGTCAGTTAAATACTTGACTTGAAACACGTTAATAAGTGAAGATCGAAAGACTGATCGAGTTAATATGAAATGAGACTGTATACATGTCACCGTAAGATTGTAAACATCGTTATATTACAATCTATCCAGTAAGATTGTAAACTATCGATAGATTGTGAACCGTATCATTATGATTGCAATTTAACGCATCATTTTTCGCTTGATTGTAATCTATCGATGGGAAGCGGTCAAATTATGAACCGGCGTAGGACGGAATGCAACTCGCGCTTTGATTGGTTGAACGGTATGTGCCCCCGCCGCCCCGGCCACACGTCATATTTGTTTGCTATTTCTATTTTTATAATTTGTGCTTAAAGACATAACAATTGTTGATTTTTTTGAAATTTTTAATAAGAATTTGTGTTTGTAGAATAAATATTTCGTTACAATTTGTTTCTAACATATGTCAGGATTTCTAATTTCCTATTAAATAATAAATTTATTTTATTTAAGTGACACGTCTATTTCATTTCTAAATGAAATGAGACCGACCAATCAGGAAGAACTTGCAGACAGTTGACAATTAGACGCGGGACAGATTGTAATTTAACGGTTTCACTTCGGTAGATTACAATATAGCGAAAAATGATGCGTTAAATTGCAATCATAATGATACGGTTCACAATCTATCGATAGTTTACAATCTTACTAGATAGATTGTAATATAACGATGTTAACAATCTTACGGTGACATACATAATTCTTAGCGTAAATTGTTTTTAACGTGCGATTCGTCAGATTTGAACGTGTCTACAAATTTAAACATTGCACCATATAATCTATTGCAAATATATCTTTTGGCGCTGCTTAAGACTGGTTTTGATGTCACCTGTCATTTGTTTTATTTTATTCACGTAGTTTTTAAAAAAGGTATAAGTAGTATGGTAGGTAGTGTACAAACTAGACATTGTTTTTTGTCCACCAGGACGTCAAAACAAATTTGCAGTGCCATATTCTTTTCTCGGCCGGTAAGAATGACGCTGTCATGGATAGTATTGCCAGTAAATAAGAATTAACCATTATAAGGAGAATAATTTGAAATCAAGCTGGCTAACTTAATAATTTATTTAAATAATAAAAAATAAATCAGTGGCGCTACAACCTCTTTAGGTCTTGCCCTCAGAATTCTGAATCTGTTTCATGTTTATTTTTAAATCTAAGAGTCAAGTAGGTGATCAGCCTCCAGTGCCTGACACACGCCGTCGACTTTTTGGGTCTAAGACATGTCGGTTTCCTCAGGATGTTTTCCTTCACCATTCAAATCGAGCAAATGTTAAATGCGCACATAGAAAGAAATTGGTCCACAGCCGGGGATCGAGCCTACGACCTCAGGTATGAGAGTAACACGCTGAAGCCACTAGGCCAACACTGCTCAACAATTTATTTAAATTTCTTAATTAAACAACGATACTAGTAACTAGAATACAGTTCTAGATAAATGTGACACAAACTTATGAACACCTGATATTATACATTTTGTTACCCGTACTATTAATATAAAATTCTTAAAAGGCCGGCAACGCACTCGCGAGCCCTCTGGCATTGAGAGTGTCCATGGGCGGCGGTATCACGTAATATCAGGTGAGCCTCCTGCCCGTTTGCCCCCTGTTCTATAAAAAAAACTATCTTTAAAGATACCCAGCAATTAGAAGTGTTCGATAATTACTTTGTCATTGTACTTAATAATTCAAGGAATAAAATAAATATTTTTTTTAGTTGGATTTTTATTCGATTTTGGTAAACTCAAACTCAAATAACTTTATTTATATAAGCAAACAAGAACACTTACGAACGTCAGAAAATAAATTATTTGTAAATTGACAGTTTACATTACTAGTTCGCAAGTTATGGGCGTAGAGCGGCCAAGAACTTTCACGATATCGATAGAAGAAAAATTATTTATGGTATGAAAATTACAGAAAATAAAGTTTAACACTTCAAAATGGCGACGGTAGTACCAATTGCAGCCGCCGGCCAAATGTGGCACTGTATATCTTATTTATCAAAAATAGATTAAGTTTCTCAATTCGACCGTATATTTTTTTGCACCGTCGTTTATGAACCAATTATCATGTTTTTTTGGTTTTGATGATAAGGATCCGAGGATGATATTACCTTCAAAAATCCGTTCTAAATAAAAAAAAATGAAACGATTCCTTCGTCGTTTTTTTGTATAATTATATACAAATTCACACAACACTAAAATTATTGGTATTACGTGTACAACCAAGTTCTTTGAAGATACAGTTTCTCTAGTGAAATGAACCTATTTAATTCAAAAATTAATCAGAGAATTTTGCACTAACCTGTCCATCCCTGGCGTAACAGACCGAATTACTTTGCGTATATTTGAGAGCGATCGTAGCCACGACAAGATCCCTCAAAGCATTTTCTGGTAACTTCGTATTCTTGGTCACAATGTTCTTGAACAAATCAGGCGTGATCTTAGCATCGTTCCTCCTCTGTTCCAGAGTGAGACCAAAGATCGTCTTCTGTTCCATTAGATCTGGAGTGAAGCTGGGGTCCATCTGCAAAATCCCACTTTAGTTGAAAGTTGTAGCAAGCTTAGTAATATAAGACCCCAACAGGATGCCTGATGGGACCAAGCGATAAGTTTTCGTTGCCTTTTATTTAATTATTAAAATAAGTCTAAAATTAATAAAATAATTATTATTTATATTTTTTTACATTTTGTGTGACAGAGCCTAAGGACTATGTTATTAACTGACATAAAAAAGAGGAACTTTTTTTTGTAAAAATTGTTTTGTGTGTTAACGTGATAGATTAAAATAATTGTTTTGTGTAGCTTAATTTGGCTTATGTATAAACAAACCTGTAAAACACAGTAGTTTCCGCCTTTCTTCTTGCTTAGTATGGCTAGAGCCTCGGGGGTGTATCCCGGAGCTACGATACCATCAGACACTTCCCGTGATATAATTTTCGCGGTGATTTCGTCACATACATCTGATATCGCTATGAAATCGCCGAATGAAGACATTCGATCGGCACCACGCGCTCGTGCGTACGCGCACGCTAGTGGCGTTAGTTTTGGAAGCAAATCACGCACCATACACACTGATGCCTGGAAAAAAGATTTGGAGAACTTAGGAAATCTTGTGTTGACAGCACATCACGTCATAATAGTTCGATAATCTTGATACTTAATAAGGAAAAAATATGTATATATTTTTAATTGTATTAGAATTTTAATTGTTACGTCTTTATTATTGACAGTTTGGAGTAGATGTTGTCGATTCAAGTCATTTCCCTAGCTGTTTCATTAAATGGCTGAATCATTCAGGCCGCTAGTTAAAGGGCGCTGTTTCGTAAAGAAACTAGGCGGTTGATTGAACGACTAATTAAATTTAGCTGCGACATATACATACTAAAAGATTTGTTGAACCTTTTTGTATTTATAATGAATTTCTCACCTCTTCCTCCGTAAGTGGGAACCCTACAGCAGCGCCAGCGGGCGACACATGCTTGAAGCTAGTCGCGGCTGGCAACCCCAAGGCTTCCTTCAGCTCGCTGACCAATTGCCATGCGTTCAGTGCGTCACAAAGGTTAATAAACCCGGGCGCACCGTTTAATGTTGTCAGAGGTAATTTATCGCGGGTTGTAAACACCTGTGCGGGTTTCTGGTGCGGGTTCATACCTAAAAATTAATAGTGACATCTTAATCCTATTTCACCATGCCCCCTGCTGATAGAGGATCTTTGACAATCTGATATATATGTTTTGTAAGGGCGTGTTGAGAATTAAACTCAATTGTCCTTAAGAAAGTAATTTATTGTTCTGCTTGACACAATATTGATTACATTACAGAAAGTAGATACATATAATTATAGGAACCTAGCGTTGAACCGTAGGGAGGACGCGGGGCATCGCAACCCTTGTGTGTTCACCTCGCTAATGCTTACTTAACGACGCCGGGCATCGGTCAAGATAAGCTACTGAAGATCCACGAGCAGACGACCCGGGGGGCTATCGTACTCGCAGACGTCTAGCTAGCGAATGCCACGAGCTTTTTTTTTTTTCGCCTTAAGCCTTTTTAGTCGGGAAGGGATGATAATTGATGCTTTTACGCACCAGTGGGTTGGGATGGTGTTTAGGCTTGTCGAAGTGGCGTTTGGACGCCAACTTCATCCATTGGGCTATGGTAGGGAGCTCCAGGTCATAGTGGAGATCGACGTTTCTCACGTAGAAGGGTGCGCGATTCTCATGAAACGCGACTGTAGCACCTGCAACCGGTGGATATACGAGGGGGCACAGTGCGCGAAGACTACGCTAGCGTAGGTCATGCACGGTCGGACGCAGGCCTTGTACAAGGTTACCTTGTGTCTAAGGGACATGTGACTCCTTTTATTTAGGAGGAAATGGAGACGAGAGAGGACAAAAGCGGCCTTCTTGCGAACGGCGGCTACATGCTTACGAAAATGCATGCCGCTGTCGAGCGTGACTCCTATATTTGACGGACTTTTGCCAGGGAATGGCTTGTCCGTAAAGGGTGACCTCTTTTTTGAGGAGAAATTTTTCCCGAGTATTAGCGTTAGCACCGGGGTTGCCCCTGGCAAAGAGAACTGCAACGCTTTTCTCGGGATTTAACTGAAAGCCCCATTTCCGGAACCATTCCCCTAGCGACGTGGTTGCGGTCTGGAGTCTGTCCACGATGACACCTCTGTCTTTATGAGTGGTACAGAGAGCGGTGTCGTCGGTATAGAGGGCTAGCTCCACATTCGGAGCCATAGGGATGTCGCCAGTATACAGCGTGAAGAGAAGGGGCGAAAGGACCGAGCCTTGAGGGACTCCGGCCCTGATTGGACGAGAGCCACGAGCTTGGTCGGACATCGCATTATATAGCCGCCGCGCGCTTCTATGTGTGCGTTGCGTGTGCGTCTTGGCCGTAGTGTGACATTGTTTACGCCAACGCGAGTCTGTCGCGTTACAGTTTTTATATATAATTATATATATTATATAATCATTCATTACTTAAGATGTCATGTGGAACATGGTGTAATGGTTGCCTTACAAACGTTGTGTAAAACAAAAATAAACTTGGCTTAAAAAGAGTGCCGGAGAGTATTGCCAGATCTTCTCTTCCGTTCTATTTGAGAACGGGCAGTAAATGTAAAATTCATTGCATTTAATATAAACATATTTATTTTTTTGATGTTCATAAGTGTACATTGTGTTACTTATATGAATAAATGATTTTTGAGTTTAAAAAAAGCAGGTTCAGAGATGTGTGTAGGTATGATTTAAAATTTAAAAAAAAATGCTTATTTTGGAATATAAGATACAGGTATCACTTATTCCACGCCAATAAATAGAATTGGGTTTGCTTTACGGTTTATTTTATGAGCGTAGGTGGTTAATGTGATGTCCATCGATACCGTGGACACTCTTATTGCCAGAGAGATCGCAAGTGCGTTAGGGGCCGTTCATAAAATACGTCACACTGAAATCAGCTTTTTTTGACCCCCTCCCCCCCATTGTCACGCTGTGTCACACTTTTTGTGACCCCCCCTAGAAATATTTCGTCACAAAAACTAAGACCCCCCCCTGCTGAGTATGATAAATTCTAAATGATTGTAGACAAATTCTGAAAATTAAAAACATTTATCATTTAGTTCACTGCTAAATGACGAATGAAGGAATAAAATAGCAATAAATACATGAAAAATAGTATTTTCATTTGTTATTGAATCGAGAGCGCAGGGTACGTGGAAACGTTACTCTCTCAAGTATTGGAAAAACAAAGAAACCCGTTGTGACGGATCGCAACGCCGCTAGAGTCGCGCCACAGAGCTAGCGCTCATGTCAAAAAATAATAAACGGCGAACGTCACGCTGCCCTATACCCCCCCTCCCCCCTTGTCACATCTTGCCACACTCAGCCAGACCCCCCCCCCCCCCTTGTATGCGAACGTATTTTATGAACGGCCCCTTACCGGTCTTTTAAAAATTAGTTTCGTTGCTTTAACGTTCTCGGAAATACTGTATTGGCAGCTGGTTCCACAATAACCATTCAATTTATAGAAAGACAAATTTAAACAAAAATATATACTTGCTATTTATCTAACAATTAAATATAAGAAATAAGTAAACAAATTCGCGGTGTAATCCTCAATTTGACTACGGCAAATAAAGCTTACCCAATCCATTATACTTAGGGCCTGTTTCACAATGGCCGGATAAGTTCCAAATAAGCTATTTATTACTTATTGGTAGAAAAACACTATTGCTGCGTTTCAGCGAATTTCTTCGGAACTTTTATCTTCCGAATAATTTATGTGTTGCATAGCTATTTGGTACTTTATCCATATATTGTGAAACAGACCTTTAATCTAATTATAAATTTTTAACACGAGTCCTGTGTCATTGAGTGTTTGCCCACTTCAATAAAAAAGGTATTTACTCACCATATCTAAGGGTTAACTGAGATTCTCCAGCGGAATACTGCTTTCGGAAGTAATCGGAAATAGCTGTATCATATTGTGACGTGTGTGTAAAAGCCTTTAATGCCAATCTTTGCCTGAAATTATGAAGCTTATATTACCAAAAACAGAAAAAGAAAGAACCACAAAAAGAAGAGTAACGCTGCAACGCTGGGTTCGATTCCAAGTCAAGAATTAAAGAAACTTGTACTACATCTCGATTACTTTTACCATAAATATAATTTATATTTATATATATAATTTCATATATGGAGTGATTTATCTTCCGAAGCCTGGTTGGTCATATGCTTAGATATGTTCTGTTACGAGTGTAATATTAGTCACCATTTGTTTTTAAATCGTTTATATTTATTTGAACACGGCTTCAAGAATATATTGACCAGACACTGTCTTAAACTTATTCCTACTATTTGATGTTATTGGACACTTAATGTAAAATACCCTCTTTGGAAATTAGGTCACACTTTAATTACTTATAATTAATAAGTCTTAAGTTAGGCTCGATCGTAATGTTCTATTATGTCTCAGTGAACAGAATATGTATTTAACAAAATATTCGGAATTATCAAAAACCACCACCAATATGACTCCCATATATTTTTCACATACTGTGTCAGACTTAGGCTTCATATACACTATGATATTACTATTATTCGTATATAATACAAGCGGACCCGACAGACGTTAATAAGCTAAAACATTCTGGACTATTTTGATGAAAATTATTATTCAAATGTTACGACAATATCTAACGATCCAGCACATGGTCTACAATAACACAATGATAACAAAACTTTTTTTTAATTTGATCGCAGCGCTAACTGTCGAGACAGACTAAAATTAAAATTCGAATATTATTTAAAATTTGACACTGCGTTGGTAGCGCCGTCTGTCGCATCCAATGTAAAACATTCCAAAATCAACAACTACTAATAAATTAAAAATTAATTAAAAAAACTTGTCCAGCGGACAAAATTGTGAATCTAAACCATTCCGAGATCCCCTTGAACACACACAAAAAATTTCGTCAAAATCGGTCCAGTCGTTTGAGAGAAGTTCAGTGACATACACACTCACAGAAGAATTATATATATAAAGATTACACTATTCATTCACGAACCGTGAACGAATAGTGTGGATCGAGCTTTAGGGCTAAGTTTCGTTTTTGGAAGCACGCCCTTGTGGTAGACATATCACTAAACTTATTTATTTATTTATTCTTTATTGCCTTATACAAAAACACGCATAACAATAACAAAAAAACAGTTACAAAAGATATAAGGCAAAGGGCGGCCTTATCACTTACAAGCGATTTCTTCCAGGCAACCCTAATGAGAAACAACGTTAAAGAAACACCATCAGAGGGTAGAGTACAAAAAAAAAACAATTAACAAAAGCAACAAAAAAACTAAAAACTTAAAACAAGCGTTACTATAACTAATTGAATATAATAAAACAAAATCAAAGAAAAAATAGCAATAATAATAAATAAAAATAATTATAGACAAAAATTTAAACTTCGCAATTTATATTAAAATCTACTTAGCAACAATACGATGTTTAAAAGTTCAAATGAGATAACTTATATCTTTCGTCACGTAAACAAAAATATTTCAATGTCCATTTACGTCATTGTCCTATTGTGTACACATGTTTCTCGATTGATTACAATTACTCAAAAAAAAAAAATTTTTTTTCCAGTGCTAAGTTTTTTTAGAAAAATGTATGATTTTTAGACCCTTATATATAAACTGAATTGTCAAATCACACGACGAAGATAAGAAATAACATATTAAATGAACGTTACGCGGTAGGTTTTTTTTTTCAGAGAGAATTTATGAAAGATGTTATTTGTATATTGGTATGAATATGGGTTGCCTAGTTTAGTTTAGTTCACCGATGGTCCTTTCATTTAAGCTTGTTTGTTAGCGACTCTATAAATAGTAGTTACGAGTTGTAAGTAAGAAATATGTACATAATTTAAGGAATATGGTTAATATTGTTAGCGAGTCTATAATTAGAATTATTTATGAGCTATAAATAAGAAATATGTACATAATTTAAGAATGGTTGAAATAAATGTATAGAATACTTCGCCAAATTATGTCGTGTAATCAAACCATACACATAAACGTATCCCGTGCAGGCCTAAGTCTCTGAGGTGTCGTGGGGGTTCGCAACAATATTGTTAATATTATTATCTAATTCTTGTGCACGAATAAATAAATATTTTTTGTTTTTTGAGTTTAATATGATAGCTTTTGATTTTGTATTTTTTGCCATAATTTTCTCTTGTCCTTGGTTGGGTTAGACATCAACCCTTACACCAGGGTATAAGGGTAGCATTAATACTATCTACTAAAACTAAGAAGTAAGAGCACGTTCGGTACGTAACCAGATTAACTGCAATTTATTCCCCCCCGCCCCCTCCCCCCTTACTCTTGTCAACACAAGCAAAGCTTTTAAAAATAATTGTACATAAACGTATTAATTTTTAGTAGGCACAGACTATGTGTGGGTGAAATGTGAAAAAAAAGTAAATAATTACTGTTGACCTAATCACTAAATAAGAAAATCAAGGACTCCCCCTCCCCTATAGTGCTTACGTACTTGAACGACAAGCAGTAATTTATAAAAAAAATCGCTTAGTTACCTAGTATCCAGCGACGTCTGGCGATACTTGCTGTTCTTCAACTCATTGATAACCTTGTCATAGTCTGTAGGGTCACAAATAACAGTTACTCTGTCGTGATTTTTTGCTGCCGCTCTCAATAACGTAACACCTCCAATGTCAATATTTTCCACAGCGTCCGCAATAGTTACGTTCGGCTTTGAGACCGTCTCAACGAATGGGTACAGATTGCATACAACAACGCTAATCATATCATACTTTTGACGTTTCAGATCAGCTTGGTCTGAGTCTGTCAACCTGAAAGGAGAGTGATTCGTGTGTATATTCCTTTAATGAAGAAAAAAGTGCGTGCGTACAAAATACACATGCCGGAAGTGAAACTTCTTTGTAAGTAAATTATTACTGAGGCAAAAGCTCCAATAGATGATCAGTATGTGATCACTTTATGTATTTGTATATCTATATACACACTGTATACGTGCTAATGATGATATAAATACATAAAAAATCTGCGTTTACTGCATTTTTCAAGACATTATAGGACAGATTTTTTTTTTAGAAATCCTACATCCATATTTCATCTACATCAACCAATAGCGTGTATTTTTCAATCAACCGCTCTCTTCCTTTTCTTTGAAAAAAACGCTGCACAACTTCGTGACGTTTCATCCGTAAAAATTTTACCCTCATGCGCCTAAAGAAGTTTCACTTCAAAAACAAAGAAACAGACACGTTTAAAGTGATGCGAACTAAGACTAACAAAATTCCAAATGTATAACATATTTATGCCGTGAGTAAATCGGCTTAACTTAGACCCAAAAAGTAGACGGCGATCAGGATGACTGAAGGCTGATTACCTACCCATTACTTGCCTATTAAATTGATAAATAATCAAGAACAGGCAGAAATCTAAGACTCATTTCTAAAAAATTGGTAGCGCCACTGATTTATTTCTTATATTTTTTTGTATTGTGATACGTAAATACGAATCGTAAAATAGTATAATAAATGAGCAACTATGTGCTCATAATTATAACTAACCTAATAAGCATACATTCTTTGAGAAGCACGTGTAGTTAGCTAAAGAAATTGAATACAATGCCGACTTGACAGCTGTCAAAACTGACATTATCGTATTCAAACTGAACATCAACAGAAAAGATGTTAAATTGATGACTACCTTCTTCGCCGTGGTTTTTTGAACATAAGTTTTTAAGCAAAAAGGTCACGTCTATAATCTGCCGTATAGGGCACGCTTGTACTCCCGTTCACTTAGCCAAAATTAAAATTAAAGACAGTCCTCTCTGTGAGTGTGGTATGGACGAAGTTAAATAAAATAAAGAATATAATAGATGACTACCAGTTGGAGTAAATGTAAATTTAGGATCAATACAACTGGTAGGAACTCCCAAGTCAAGTCTTTTTAGTCATAATGACGTTAAATTATCGTATTCATGGTATTACCCCCTTTAATGATCCTATATAGATAAAACATATCTATGTTATGTACAGACATAGATATGCCTATGTCCAACGTTGGACAAACCAATACCTAACTAAATGATAAAACATTCCTAAATTTTAAAGTTTTTGGAAATAAAGGCCATTATTATTATTATTATTTATGTGATGTACATACTTATGTTATACATTACCTGGACAAAATACCAGCATGGACGGCTGGATGGAGAGACTTGACTCTTCCACCCAGCATCTCAGGTGCACCGGTAATATCTGACACATCCAAAACCTTAAGACCAGCATTCCGAAGAGCTGATGCAGTGCCTCCACTTCCAACTAGGGTAAGTCCAATCTCTGAGAGATACTTTGCAAGTGGAAGTAGCCCGGTCTTATCGGAGACACTCAAGAGAGCTGAAATTAGAAATCGTTCTATTAGTTTAATATTAGTTCTATAGTTTGCCATTGGACGTTTATTTTTGATTATTTAACTAAATGGAGGTGGAATCAAACCAAAATTGTTGTAGTTAGATTGCAGTAAGTGTGAACTTCGACAAAATATTTTTATTTTAAATCTTGCGAATGAGAAACTTGGATAGGAGATGAATTTAGTATCATTGTTTAGTATGGACTAATATTTGTTATAAAGATTGTCTTTTTATATTAAATTTACAACAATATATTATTATTAAGTCTGAAGTAAGAAATTTACAAAGAAAAAAAATTAAAATCCTTTTTATAATTTTATTACTTTATATTAAGAAACAAGTCTTCCACTTCAGTATATTTTTGAGTTTTTAGCCATTCTTCTAGTTTTATTTTGCATTCATAGGTATTAAAGGGATAAATATTTAGGATTTTATTAAGCTTATTGTACAACATGGGGCCTGTATAACATTTCACAAGGTAGGTTCCAAGTTCCACGTTTAACCCACACGTAAAATAACCAGTAATTAAAATTGGAATCATATTCCTGCATTTCATATTTACAAAGTAGTTATTAAACCAAATGCCTTTATGACGTCAACCAACGACGAAATCAAACCATAGTAGTTCTTTGAATAACTCGTTACTCAACTACATGACAAAATGAGACATTGCTCAAAATGTTTAGTATCCAAATTGGGATAGATTGGAATAGCCTCTGAATTTACGTAATTAACTTGCTACACTGCTTGTGTAGCCCAATAATTACAATCGGACAAGGAAATTATTGTTAATGTGACTAAGTTCTATATTTTCTAAACCATACGAAAAGGCTTATATTATGAATATGTCGCAGCCAACTAGTTTAATTAGGTCAATTAACAGCCTTCCCTTTTAACTAAGCAGTGCCGTTTAACTAGTGGCCTGAAAGATGTTTCGCCAGTAGATCAAACAGCTAGGCAAAAGTCTTAGATCGATGATGTTTCCTTACTTCCTAGCCTGTTGACTGTAAATTTAATTTTAATTCCACTCTCTGCCATTTTTAAGCTCGAAGCGAAACTCTTCAAACTGTCTATATGGCGTCAGCAAACAACAACTTTGATGGTGTTTCCAAAGTTTCATGAAAAACAACAAGAGTGTAGTGACCATAATTATGTGAATTTGACTGAAGCAATTTAATTTAAAAAAATATTTCTTATGTGTAGTGTTAATGAAACCATATGTTTCATCTTTTTTATTCCTGCCAAATAATGACTCTATCGTATGAATGGCCTAAGCATTAGCTACCCATTAAATGTTTAAGAAACGCTATGGCTGAATACCTTTCAGGCCGCTAGTTAAACGGTCATTTAGTTCAGGTTAAGGCTAGGCTGTTAACTGAATGGCAAATTAAGCTAGTTGGCTGCCACATATACATAATATAAGCCCACTAAACTGGGTCGCCTTTTCGTATGGTCTAGAAAATATAGAACTCAGTTACAACGTGATACAACAAGACGAACTAGTTATTCGAGAAAATATAACCTACTTTCAATACATTAGTTACGCGACTGAATACACCGTATAAATGATTTTCCACGGTTCAGTGATAATTATATATTTAAGGAGTATATGACTAAATGATATATTTATCACGAAGGTTTCAACTGTTTAAAATTGTTGAAAATGAAATCGTTATAAGTAACAAATGCAAATCATATTCTCATTTCAAAACATTTTTTATGACAATAACAAAATATACTAGTTGCAATTGCAAGTATTACTTTAAAGACGTTAAACCGCGTTTATAGTAAGTTACACAACTTAAAACTAAGTAATTAAAATTTAAGTAAACTTGAGATCTAACTTGATAAAAAAAAACATGATAAAAGTGTTCAGAACTATAACACCAATAGTTACTACATTCTACATTAATTGTTATATGTATTCACTTTAAAACCTAATTGGTAGGTGCTAAAAATCATATTATTGTGAATTAGGTCAATAAATATTTTTTTTTCGAACTTGCATATATTATACTTTACAAACTTTTTATTAATGACATATATGTCATCTGTATAATTTTATAACTTACCAAACCTGTGTATGCATGTAAGATAAAACAATTAAAGTTAATGGCATGGTAGATGTGTATATGTAATATAGAAAAGAAGCTGTGTCTCAGTTACAACTGTATATAGCCTAAAACTCCCTCTCTCCATAAATTAACTAACACAAAAAACTTGATTAACTTGGTCAACTGAACAAAATGCCGCTTCAGTCTTATATTATTTGAACAGATATACATATAATATTGAATATTATTTATGAGTTACTTTACAGCTATCTATATTATTAAAAAAACAAGTAGACAATACACAAAGCCAAAACAGTTTATCAATGTAACCATTGATAAACAAATATATGAAACATAAGTATGTACATTAATAGACTAAGAGAAAACATCTAATTCAATTTTAAATGTTAGACAAACTAAAATGAATACCTTATATTTTAAAGAAAAAACTAAATTGATTTCTTAAAATATTTATTCATATCCTCACCTCATTGGCAAGGTGGAAAATATTAACAAAATTATTAACTTACCTAGTGTTCCATTGGAAGCCATGTTGATAGTTCAATGAATAATATGAAACTGATCTAGTAAGAAAACAGCTGGGTTCAATACCACTTGACCTTTCACAGGGGTCCTGATAACAAAATTGAGAGACTTAATAGGGTTGGTTGCATACATTTCTTACATAGTATATGGCAAAACAAACAAATAAATTCAGTAAAGGTAAAATATCAGAATTTATAAAGGTTCCTTAAAAGGTTTGTTTTCCTTCACAAGTTTGAGAATTTAAAGAATTACAATCTTAATTTGACATTAATGTGGAAAAAGCTTATTGATTTTACAATTTAACTTGATTAATCAACCATAACTATTATTCCATTGGACTTCTACATATACCTAAATAGTTTCATTAATAGCATTTATTTAATGTTTACTTGAATACATAACTGCTTGTGGCAACCCTGACATAATAATATGATGAAAACACTGATGTAATCATTCAGACATTATTTCAATAAGAAAAACAACAATATGATAATTTTAAATAATATTTAACCTATACATTTAAATAATACAAAACATTCTGTAGAGAACTTGTACATGGTTGTATCACATATTTTTTATCCTAATAACAAGATATTTAATAGATAGGTGGAATAATTTTTCTAGAAGTAATTTATATTTTAAGTAAATATACTAATGGTACTTATAAAACTAAAAGCAAAAATACTGTTTGTCAGTTTTTTATAAGCAGCAGAAATACTGCCAAAGGGTAAAATAACAATTAATACCACTAGAAAGAATCTGGTTAGAATTTCTCTGGTAAGAACAAGCTTAAATCCTTATTAAGCTTTAACTAAAAGCGGTCTTGATAAATGTAGATTAACTTTTTACTTTGTTGAATTTAACAGTCCATTGATATCCGTAAACGGCGATTTGATTGATATATTGATATTATATTTTATTGACAAATTAATAATAAATAATAGCAAATATACTTATACTATTAGGATAAGGTAAAGGGAGATAATCTAACTTAATTTAATGTCAATTAAATAATAAATGATTACTTAACAGATATTAATTTATCGATTCTAGATTGGACGTACTATAGTATAGTATCTGACTTTAAAATTAGAAACTCACGTAAATTGTTTAGGTTGTAATATATAATCCGCATGCGGTTCTCATAACATACACTTCGCAGTTCGCACTCGCAATCCGAACCCGAACTCGAAGGCTCGCACAGTTCAAAAAAATACTTTTGTAAACGCGCCACTTTATCCAACCACAGATCAAAAAAGATTTAGTTAACTTTAAGTGACATAGACGACTCTTCACGAAAACTCCCTTGCCAATTAATTTTAGCTGTCAAGTAACGTCAGTTCTTAATGTCTTCTATTTTAATAATCTGTGTCATGTGTAAACTTATAATAATAACCATGTGAAAATTAAATTACCTCCAGAATCATCGGTCTTTACCGGTGAATGTTTTGGACTACTAAAAGCTCTTGAATATGTGCTGTGTTTCAAACTCAAAAAAACCGTTGTATTTACCGATTCCTTAAGTGCATTACAGAGCTTAGCAAAATTTTCACTTAAACTAAACCCATTCTTTCATGTTATATTTGAATGTAGGAGAAAGCTGTTGCAATGCCAATTACACAACTATTTAGTATCATTTTGTTGGATACCTAGTCACTGTGGTATCTCTGGAAATGTGAAAGCTGACAGTTTGGCTAACAGTGCTACTGTGACCGGTGACATATACCCATACAAGAATTTTGGCCATGATCTTGCTGCTGTGCCCGGCATATATCTCCACAAATCGTGGAATATGTGTTGGGAAAAGAACGGCCGGATTAAGGGTCGTTTCTTGTATGCTATACAGTCTTCCGTTCCCAGGAAGCCGTGGTTTGCCAAATTGTCGCTTGGTAAAACTGCCACTTCTACTATAATCCGTATGCGTCTGGGACATAACAGCCTTCCAGTTCATTTGCACAAACTCGGTATCGTAACTAGTACTGCCTGTGAGTGTGGTGAGAGCTATTCTGACTTGAATCATGTTTTCTTCTCTTGTCCTAAGTATGACCATTCTTCCTTATATACTTCTTTAGTTTCTCTGTCCGTTCCCCTTCCTACCAATATTTATTTACTTCTTCAAGATTTAAATCCCCTTGTATATAGTATTATAAGTATATTTATTGTAAATAATAACATTAAACTATAATTTTGATTTTTTTATTCCATTATTAATTATTCTGATTTTTTGTAAATTTATGCGCTTTCAATTATTTATGTTATGTCGCGATTGGTTTCCTTAGTTTTTTTAATTATGCATAAACTGTAAATAATTAAAACAACGAATTATAAAAATCCCATACTTGACGTTGGCTAATGCACAAACAGTGTTAGAGCCAAAAAAAAAAAAAAAATAACCATGTGTTTTTGATATTTCACTTTATAAAATTGTTAAATGTTTTAAACATTTTTCAGCTTAAATGTATATTCGAACTAAAATATAATCATGTCATTACCGCAAGTAGCAACTAAACCACCAGGTAAAAGTTGGCGCGATATAAATCAAGAGAGAAAAGCCTTAAAACGGCAACGAAATGAAGAGAAAATTGTAAAACGTGAAAAAAAAATGTTAGTAGAGAAAGAACTTGAAGAGAAATTCAAAGAAGAATGTGAAAAGGAAAAGAAGTATGCTGAGATTTCTACGATCAGCATCGCCATACCCGGTTCAATTCTAGAGAATGCTCAATCAGCAGAACTACGAACGTATTTAGCAGGCCAAATTGCCCGAGCTGCCTGTGTTTTTTCTGTCGATGAGGTGATCGTATTCGATGATATAGGCGATAAGTTAAATACAAAAAAGTCAAAGTTAGAAGATGGTGATGGAGTTATAGTTGCGCGAAAAAGTTGTGTGCAGTTAGCTAGAATTTTACAGTACTTAGAATGTCCACAATATTTAAGAAAACATTTCTTTCCAATCCATAAAGATTTAGAGTTTGCTGGTCTTTTAAACCCTTTGGATGCCCCTCATCATTTACGAATGTCTAATGACTTCAAATTTAGGTAATAATAGTCACATAATGTATCTTTACTTATCCATAATTACAAACCTTTGAATGTGAATACCAAAAAACTATTATCTTAAATTACAGGGAAGGAATAACAATGAACAAAAAGGTTAAGCCAGGGAAAGGCTCCCAAGTCAATGTTGGACTGCTAAAAGATGTCTCAACTGATAAACTTTTAAACCCAGGTATTAGAGTAACAGTTAAAATGTTACCTACTGCTGAAGGTGGTAAGAAATTAAAAGGAAAAATTGTAAGTCTGGCTACACCTCGGGCGGAAACTGGTGTATACTGGGGCTATACTGTAAGGATAGCTAATAACCTCAGTCAAGTGTTTACACAGTGCCCATATAAAGATGGGTAAGAAATTTTTACATATTTTATTCCAATACAAGACTTATTATTTATAGATTTTTAATTAATTTGTAATTTGCCATATATCAGTTTATCTTTAACATTTAATTTAAAACAATTACCAAATTTAACAATTGTTGTTATGCCACATATTGGGTTATAAATATTATACACTTATTACAATTATTTTTTTTTAGATATGACCTTACTGTTGGAACTTCAGACAAAGGAAATCCTATAGACGAAATACCAGATAAGGCAGTCACTTTCAACCATGCCCTGATTGTTTTTGGGGGCTTACATGGCATAGAAGCAGCGCTTGAAAGTGATGAACAATTACAAGTTAATGATGCTAGCCTACTCTTTAATCATTATGTCAATGTGTTACCTAATCAAGGCTCTAGAACCATTCGAACAGAAGAAGCTATATTGATAGCACTAACTAGCCTTAAAGCCAAGTTAAAACCTAACAATGCTCCTATGGTTTTTAAAGAGGGTGGTATAGCAACTAGTTCAATTTATTCAATGCAGAAAAATTATAACTCTGCTGTTGCAGATAACAATGTAGATTTAAGCAAATTTGATTAAAACATATTTTTACAAAAATGTTTTATTGTCATTTAATGGAAGACAACTTGGGTACCTAATAGGAAATATAAGAATAAGTACCTAGAAATATAAACAATATTTAATTGAATGTCTTAGATTTTGCATACAAAATCCATGTACATATTTAATTTATATAAAAATATATTCTTGATACTTCTGCTTATATTTAGTTAAAAAATTTATTGTGAGATTGCTTGTTGTACTGTATCCCTAAGTTGTTTGATAGTGGTTGCTTGATCTTGAGCACCTATCACAGCTGTTCCAGAAACTATCATATTAGCTCCTGCCTGAAAACAATTCAGTTTCATAGTCTATAGTCTATACAAAATCAAGAACGGAAGAGATAAACTTAACAAATTTTTTCACTATCATAAGATAGTTTTTATTCATATCAATTACTACATAAATATATTTTGCCAACCTTAAATTGCTTTTAAGCACAAAATGAAGTAAGAAAATTTTAGACAAACTTACATTAGCACAGCACCCAATAGTGGCAAGACCTACACCACCATCAACTTCAATATTTAACAGTGGATAATGCTCCCTCAAATGTCGAACCTTTATCATCTGATCTTCCATGAACTTCTGTCCACCAAACCCTGGCTCTACAGTCATTATCAACACCATATCTGACATTGAAATGTATTTTTCAACATCTGACACAGGTGTACCAGGTTTAATTGCAAGGCCAACCTACATAATAGAACTTAATTTTAAATTAAATTATTTACAATAATCTATAATGAATAGCAGAGATGATATACCATCCTACCTTCATTCCACTTTCTTTTATTTTTCTACAGACTCTCTCGACATCATCCACTGGTTCAATGTGAAAGGTATACTGGTTGACACCAGCATCTGCCATTGGGGAAATCCACTGAAATTTTTTTTGCAAACCACTACATGACATAAGTCTTGTCACACATTTTTAGCCTGCTATCAGTACATAGCAAGGTAAAATAAAATAATTATTGTTTTATTGAAAAAAACACAGGATCTCTTAAGTTTTATGGTATGGTATGAATTAACTACTAAGATGTGGTGGAGGTCTTGTAAATTAAAATGTATTATATTTAGATGCTAAGTTATTTCTTGAAACATGAAATCTATTAAAACAGCTATGGCAATAGAGAACCATAGCTTCTTTATTTTTTCTGAATACTTACTAGTTACTATCTATATCTGGTCATATCAACTCGAAAGGTCTAAAAACTGAAGAAGTTTACAGTTTAAAATAAATACACATTAAATACAAATATTATTGTGTACCTGTTCAGGATTAGCCACCATCATATGGGTTTCAAAAAAGGCATCTTTAATTTTACTTCTAAGACACTTCACTACTGGGTGACCAAAGGTTAGGTTAGGAACAAAATGGCCATCCATTACATCCAAATGCAGGTAATCAGCTCCATTATCTAAAAGTTTCTGAGATTCTTCGTAGAGTCTTGATAAATCGGAATTAAGAATAGAGGGTCCAATTAAAGCTTTTAAATGTTTTGCCATATTTGCTATTAAATATTTATGCAGTTCTCAGGTTGTATGTAATTTTATTTGAAGTATACTATTGTATTAAAATGGTTAATAAAACTCGGTTCTTGGATGAAGTCTGTAGGATATTTTTCTACGTTATTGATAATTGATAAAACTTAAAAGTCATAATAAAGTTATCATTTGATATGAAATGTCAATTATAGTTAGGGTAATGTCACAAGACCTCTGACTGTATGGACTAAAGTATTTCCCATTATGGATAAAATATTAATATCATCATTTAAGGGTAATGTCAATTGTTATTGATTAAGTTCATGTTAAATTTTAAAATCGTTTTCAGTTCTGTAATGCTTTTAGCGTATGTTGTTATTACACTGATTGTAGAAGTTTAAAATACCTATACCTACTAAAATCAACACAATAACTTTGACCAAAATGATTGATGTTTGGTTTCTAAAATAGATACTATTTTAAATATTAATAATTGATGACAGTTTTCTCTACACTATAAATTTACGATTACTTATTTGAATAATTTTATATTGTAAGATATTTCGATTCAAAACTATTTATATCGGATAAATTTAATACTTATTATTTGAAAAATAATAACTACTGCATTTCTAGCAATCATTGCTATATTTCTTCTTATATTTTTTAAATTATAACCTTATATTCAAACATTTCTAGCAGCAGAGTACTTACAGTATTCGGATAGTACAAATCAGTGTAAAAATAACCATAGATGTCACTTAACATATTATTCATAGAAAAAACCAAGGCAACAGGACCTTTAATATCCAGGTCGCTATTCTAGAGATCATGTTATTGGGTTTTTAGTTTTTTTTTATAAAATGGCATTAGTTATAGCTTTATGCCAGTTTCAAGTAAAAGGGTTTTTAGTTATTGCAAGGAAGATATTTATCACAATAAAACTTCTCTAAACTATTTCTATAAAAATAAAAATAAAACTTCAGTGTAAACCATGACCACGTAATAGCATGCTTATTAATTTATTTGAATTATGTAACGCATAGGTTCAAGAACTACCAGACCTACATACGTAGGATTACCGACTAGGTACAATTTTTTTCGCAGAATGTTAAACATTGATTATTTCAAATTAATGTCCAGCCGTGCGAAGTCTCTAAAGCCGCTAGTTTGTGATATTTTATTACATATAAATATCGCAATCACTAGAAATAAAACACACAATAACTTTGACTAGGTTTATCTGTATGTCGCAAAGTATGTAAATTAATTATGTATATACAAGAGACAAGTCATCGAAAAACTGGTTTCCAATTGATTGTTGCTAATTGCTATGTTATCAGACATGTCATAATTAATTTGTTTTATTGTATAAATTCTGTAATTAATGTAATAGGTAAGGTGAGTTGAGGGAAGATTGAACGGTTTTTAAATGAGATGAGCAGAGTTGTGTTTGAACCTCTTGCAGAACAATATATACCTGTACTATTTAATGGCTTTGATTAGTAACGAGCAAAAACTGTACTTTCCTATCATATCAATAAAATAAGTTTAAATCTATTCTAAAACAGAGAAAATAATGAAATAAAAAATAAAGATACGACTACGAAACAGGGTAAAGATGAAACCGTGACGGGGAAAGATTGATTTTTTTTCTAAAATCGTCAAAACTAATGTAAGATGTCGTCAACGGTTTTAAGTACATAGCTTTTAGTGACTTGAAAACTCACCACCGTTGTTAATTAAGGTAACATAGCATTACACGAGAAAAATTACTTCTTTTGTAGATGGCCCAAACCCCCCATTCTTCTCAAACTTTAAGGCCATTTGCTAACCTCTCTTTTATATTTCATGAGCAGGCTTCGGTTTCGGCCACATTATGAGTGTAGGATTAACACGTAACGATTTCCGGATGTAATTACGAGGCATGATGGCTGAATAAAACAAATGCAATTATTAAATAATTAGGTACACGATATACCTACGTTCAACCATAATTCATTAAACAATACTTAGGTATGAATAAGTTCTAACGTCTGATATTAATAGATACTTTTATTTTACTTTAGTTTTGCGAATTAAATTACATGTACATATATGATTCGAACAAGAATCGAAATTTAATTTATTCACCTATCTTTGAATTTTCGGTAATGTATAAAATATAATCCTGTAGAAATATCAACTAGGTACGTTGCCAGTTTATTTCTTATGTTACCAGTTAAAGTTTGAGAATACCGACAACAAAAGATCGAAACTTCTGTAAATTTATCTTACTCTGTAATTTTTTTTTGGGTAAATACGGTAAGTTGAGATGTTTCCTAAATTAGGCACTAATAATAGCCGCATTTAAATTAGCCACGCAAGTAGTTGGTATTTCCGGGTACTGCCCGGAAATATTTTGTCCCGCCCAAGGGACAAACCTAAAAGTCATGGCTGACCAAAACTAAAAAAAAAAAAAAAAAAAAGTTTGTACTCTATTCCCACTAAACAGGGCGTGCGGAGCCGAAAGCACTCACAGCCGAACTGATATCTCTAACCGTTTAAAAGTTAGCTTTCGCAAAACCGTAGCTCATTAACTTATCACCACCTTATCAGCTCCTATTTCCTGCACGAAATTCCCAGTCATTATCTAATGAATGCCTCAGTACTAATGCATCGCGTTATCTACTTTCCTACATTCACTAACCCAACCTATGGCTTTAAATGAAAAATAATAAATATATATTTAAAGTAACCTAACGTACGATTCTAAACAAATTATAATAAATATACCTAACCTTTAACACCACTACCTATAAATATAATTAGATGTAAGGGTTACATGGTAAAATAAAACATTTTTATTCCAGGTATTATTTTTTATTTATATGTTCATTATATTTCTATACAAATTTACTAGCACCATATCATTATTCACTGAGTCACATGTGAAATTTCTAAGGAAGTCTTCTAATCTCATCCCCCTGAACTTGTAATATAAATATACCAAACAGTACTCTCCACACACCGCTGATAGATAATCTTGAACCGTAACGCTATTGTACCTCCACATGCAAGAATTCCTCCTTAAAAACCCTTCTATTGCCTCAATAGGTTTTCGTCCAAATGAATCAAAATATTCACCAACTCTTTCGACGCTTATATGTATAGCCACCCAATGAGACCCCGGCTGTGAATCAGGGTCAAGATTGCATATTATAAATGCTGGCACCTGAGCATAAATTGGCAATCGATTTGAAGGATATACGTTGCTTTGGAGGCTGGGATGTATCATACGAAGACTCATTTGCACTTCTAGTGTGTTCATACTTTAATACGCGTTTACTCCGCTACTCTTTTGCTCTTTAACTGACTACATTTCTAACTATCAATTCATATATGTACCAATGAATTCATTTAAACCCACATAATATGATCTCAACAGAAGTAATGAGTCTTTTTATTAAACAAGTAATGAGGTGAATAAAAACCATGTCATATTCGTTTAGGTTATATTTTATTATTCTTAATATCATAATTACATAAGTGATTGCTTAACTACTATAATCCACACATACATTTCTGTTCTTATCTATTTCTATAATATTTGAAAACTCTGCGTAAACTACACAGTTAATAGTTTCAGTCAATGCGCTCTCGAATCTTACTTCCATTCTTACACTACCATGGCGAACAAGATTCCAATGCACATTAGAGTTAGCCGACAAGTCAGGTGTTAAATCAAAAGCTAGTAAACAGTATCCATTTGAATATTGCTCCCTCGATATTCCATTACCTTCGTTAAGAAAATGTATACCGGTGCCTGAGTACAGGGTGTGGTATGCGCTCGTAAATACATCGTTTGGAAATGATGGTTGTAACGATTTTGAAGGTATCTGTTGACCATCTATATACAGGCTAAATGAGCAAATACCAAAATTTTCAAAGTTGAAAGGATTTTTAACATAACTACCGTTGAATGCTGTATTATTCACAAAACCTATAATACATCTCTTAGGAACCTGCCCTAAAAATATATTGTCCAGTGTTTTACCCTGCACACCAGATGGTATGGTCAGGACTTTCACTTCACCTCTTGTTATAGGATATTTAGCTGTAGTAGTGGCAAGAACCTTTTGATGGGCTATTAGTATTGATGGATTAATTTTTGCTCTGCGTATTATTAAAGTTGCATCTGTGATACAGACTTTGTACTTATTATCTGCATTCTGTGACATGAGGTTAAATGTTTCTCTCGATCTCACTAATTTTATAGATAATTCGACCCCGTTAATGAGGAATTTATCTTGATTGAATATATCCCCATGTAAATGCCCAATCATTTCAACATCCTTACCATCCTTTGAAAGTTGTTGTCTTTTGTAAAAGCCCTTGTTTGCCTCATTAGTTTCATTCATTTTTCCAGCTGTATCCTCGTACCATAAACCACATGTCAAATGTGATTTTTTGGCGGATGATGAATAATTTAATAGAGTTTCTATGAAAGCACGATATGCATAAGTATTATTTGGGGGTGACACAAGTTTTTGGTTTAGGTAAACATCCAATTGGTTAAATAAAGAATGTAACCAATTATTGACTGGTGCCACTACATTAGCTGCATTAACTACAGAACCGTCTTGATTTTTAATTTGAGCCTTGAGATGGAGTAGTGTATGCGAAAGGTCTATGTAGTCATCTCCAGTACCAGGTACTTGAAATTCGATGGGTCCATCATCACTTAATGAAGAAATTGGTTTGTAGTGTATCCAGTGTCCATATTCGATACTTGTTTGTGTGGAAGGAAGAGCAAACAGATCCAATTCAGATTTAACGCACTCACATGAATGATTATGAATAAATGACATTATGATTAGTTTGAAAATATATCCTTGGAATTATTAATATTTTTGTTCCTTGTTTTCTTCAGAGTGCCTTTCACGTTGAGGGGTGAAACTCGAATGAGCTCATTACAATATTTTCGTCTTTTATTAACACCCGATCCAGTCATAAGGTTATCAATTTTGGTATCAACTTTGCGTTTAAGGTTAGAACTAGCCTCTTTCAATCGATTTTTTATGGATTCTTTAATAGGACGACTAGCCACAACATCTGACAAAAGCCCGATTCCGCCGTTAAGTGCTTCTTTTCCAATCACCTTAGCACCACTAGTGAGTAAAGGTAGCACACTTCGAAATAACCCCCCAAGAAAACTGCCGATACCATGACCACGTTGATGTAAGGCTCCTTTGTAGATTACATTTATACCAGACCCAGCTTGTTTCGAATAATAATGTTCATAAGGACATATAAATGTATCTTGAGGTGTATACATTTTAAAAAGGAAATATAGTTTATATTTTTTTAAAATGAAGTTTCACACACGATGTTCCGTATTGAAATGGTACCGCATTTCCCGTGGTTGTTCTTATATCTATCTCAATAACATCAAATTCTCTTCTCATTACCGGCAAATAATGTGGTGGTGAAAATATATGCATTTTATTTGAACCATATATGTATTTAGCAGGATCTAAGGGTATAATTCTCAATAGGGGTGTCATTACATCACCAACAATTTGTGGTTCTATAATATCACAATACACAAATAATTGTGATGGTAACCCCAAATGTAGATTAGCAGGGCGTTTACCGATATTATGATTTACTAAATTGGTATCTGGCTCAAATCCAAGTTGAAAGCTCAAATTAGGTGATAGAGATAATGAAATTATTGATGGATCCTTTACTGCAGCAGAGACAAACTTTGTCACGGTGTCCTGGCGAAAACTAACTTTCTCTTTCGAATTTAAAGCTAGAAGAATATTTTGTATATTATCATAGTTGGTGGCTGGTATATGGTTCTTATACATCAGTGTGGTCTCTTCGTTATTGATGGTAGTTTTTTTACTTATGTACATAATATTTTCATGTTCTTGCACGGAAAACATAGTAGAAGGATATTGAAACTCAACTATACCTACCATCCATTCTCCTTCTAATGTAATGGCTTTAGGTAGTTTTGTAGAAAAATTTGATGTCATATTTCCCGGAAAATATTGTGTAGAACTATTGCTGAGTAAAGTTAAATAAAAACTTTCCTTCATTGCAGATTTTTAATATTCGATAGTAAGACCCAAGAATTAAACTTGTTAGGATATCCTTTCCATTTAACTAATACTTCCTTTCTAATACCGCTTTTACGTGATCTGATGATTTTATCAATTTTAAATTCGGAAGTGGGGGAAAAAGTTATTTTTTGTAGTTCTTTCTCATAAAAAGTTCCTGTTATTGATTCATTATCTAAATCGTTTAAAGTGTATACAACCCACGGGGAACGATCTATAATCGAAGTAATGATAAAAATTTCATTACTCCAATTACTTTCATAACCTTTTTGAAATACATGTTTGTATTTTGTAATTCTTACATAGTCACCAACGTTAAACTTAGGTACTTTGTTTAAACTTGAAATATAAGTCTTTTCATCATAATATAAATTCCGCCAAACTTCCATTATGTTTTCCATTTTAACATCACATGGTCTCATCTTGATACTAGAGTGTACACTGTGATTATAAGAACTAACCAAATCTTGTAAAATATCTGTATAGCGATAAGTATTCTTATGTGTAAAATAACGCCACATTTTCATTTTCAATGTTCTCTGAAATCGTTCTACTATACTTGCTTTTATATCTGGATTATTTGTAGTGTAATAATTTATATTTTTACTTTTTAAATAAGTTTTGACATCCTTAGATACAAATTCCGTGCCCTTATCTGATTGAATATGTCTAGGAACAGTTTTAGCTTCATCAAAGATGCTAGTAAAACACGTTTTTATTGTGTATGAATCCTTCTTTTTCATTGCTCTAACATAAGCATACTTACTAAAGGCGTCAATAACACACAAAATATATTTATATCCATCATTATATTGCATGTAAGTTCTTAAATCACTTAAATCAGCTTGCCACAATTCATTAATATTTGATAAAATATATTTATTACGCGGGAATTTTTTTATAACCGGTTTATGTAATGTATATGTTTCTTGAGACTGCAACCATTTCAAAACATCACTTTTTGAGATTTTTCCATTCATTGCCTTTGTTAACTTATTGACACTGCTGTAACCGGCTGGATGTGAAATATCATAATAGATGCGATGTAACTCTAATACGGGGTCCATTTCTCCCAATCACTTTTGTTTCTCAATTTATTGATGTATTTAGATTGAGTTGGCGTTGAAGAAACCTCAGTTTGTGGTTCTTGAATCAATGTTTTATCTATACTTTTAAGGTTAGATATATATTTGATTCTTTTCAGATTACCAATGTATGTTAGTGGGGTATTTATATCATTTAAAAACTTGGCGAATATTTCCCAACCGATTGGATCGGATCTCTTCGAGGGTCTTAAGATGTCATTCACTAAATCTATAATATTACTTCCTGGTATCTCTTGTCCACTAATGACAACTGTTCCATTATTATTCCATTGCAATTGATCTGTTTTATTTAATATTGTATCCATCAATAATTCACCCCTCCTCATATAAGTTTTAGGAATTAATTTTAATATTTCTTTAGGTGGTAACCCATATGCGATGTCTTCACCCGTTGAGGGTTGTTTAACATTTAGCATTTTTTCATTTTCACTAGTAGTTATATTATTGATGTTACGGTTTTCGTTAGTATTATCTTTTATTACCTTTTCAGTTATTGTTATTTCTTGAGGTTGACGTTCTTCCTTGGAGTAATGTAAGTATCTTTGTAAAATTTGTAGATAAAGCGCCCATTTTTCGCGATCATCCAATTTACTTGATATAATTTTTTCCATTTCTAAATCCAATCTACTTTGCGGTGTTGCTTTATTTTCATTGTGATGTTTCAGTTTATCAATAAAGTCTTGCTCAACGAGAAGCATTTTTTTTATGTTCATTGTGATTTATTAAAACAACTTACAAGGGTGCTTAGAATTGTACCCAAAATTATTGGAAGAAAGGACCCTCCTTTTTGTATTAATATATTTTTCCTGTATTCAAAACTTTTACCTTTACTGATCAGATTACGTAAGATATTTTTAATTTTTTTTAATTTGGTTTTTGTATTCTCTTTTAAAGGTACTTTTCCTTGTAAAACATTGTGAATACATTCACAAATACAGTTAATTTCTTGATTATTACAAGACTTCAATAATATCCTACGATGTTTGGGCTTTAATTTATGTAAAGCTGATAACAATTCCTTATGCGTTGTTATTCGTTGATACATGGTTCATTACTGACTTAGAGTGGCTGATTACAAAGATATTTATACCTTTTCATAGGAACATATATTGTACAAAAATTACGGGATTCAAATATTTTAGATTTTATGCGGCGAGCATCATCAGTGTTTTGTTTCAAATCAATCATTAAATAACCATGAGCTTCTTTAGTAGCATCTGTATATGAATCTTCGATAAACTTCGTGTCTTCCGGGGAAACTTGTCTAGCTAGAAATCGTATTTGTGTTTTGTCACGGGGATTTTTAAAATAAATAATATAACTTGAATTAAGTGAAATGTCGCGCTGTCCTCTTCCTTGATGAAATAAGTTTTGGGTTATGTAAAAAACACTCAAATTTCTATGATGACTGCCTTTTGTAAATATATCAACAACTCGCCCATCAGATTCCCTCATTAAGTCATCTATTATAATCAAATGTGGATTTTTACCATCAAACATATGATATTCCGGTAGTCCTTGGTGGTAATTTACACCGGGTATATTATATAGCGGTTGCATTTCATCATAACACCATGTAATTTCCCAAAAAATCTCATTACATATACTATTTTTATGCTTAATGAAATTTGCAACAAAATTAGATTTTCCACACCCACTCGGTCCTGCTACGATGGCAGCAAAGGGATGAATAAAATGAATCATTATTTTTTGACTTCTGTCTTCATCAGGGAAAGGAGTAAAACTAAGTTGATATTTTAAAAATGGTTGATATTTATATGGTGTATACAGAAAAATGTAAGTGTAATATCACAATATTAATGTATACGTATATACATAATACATGTAAAATAAAAATTTATTGATTATGAATTTATTAATGATTAACTTAATAACATACAAAAAAATGTGTAATGACCTATAGGTAACTTATCGATTTTGTTTGGTAAAATATACCACTTGTATCCATGCCTATCAGTAAAATGTGCGTAAGAAATACAAAGGGCACTCTAAAACCCTTTGTAATCTTAATGGACAATGCATTCTTTAAGACATTTTTGAAATAGATAAGAACAGAAATGTGTAGTAGTTAAGCAATCACGTCATGTAATTGTTAGGAACAATAAAATATATATGCGAATATGACACGGTTTTTATTTAGCTGCATTACTTTTTGAAGTATTTTATAGAATATGTTTTGTGAATAATACAGCATTCAACGGTAGTTATGTTAAAAATCCTTTCAACTTTGAAAATTTTGGTATTTGCTCATTTAGCCTATATATAGATGGTCAACAGATACCTTCAAAATCGTTACAACCATCATTTCCAAACGATGTATTTACGAGCGCATACCACACCCTGTACTCAGGCACCGGTATACATTTTCTTAACGAAGGTAATGGAATATCGAGGGAGCAATATTCAAATGGATACTGTTTACTAGCTTTTGATTTAACACCTGACTTGTCGGCTAACTCTAATGTGCATTGGAATCTTGTTCGCCATGGTAGTGTAAGAATGGAAGTAAGATTCGAGAGCGCATTGACTGAAACTATTAACTGTGTAGTTTACGCAGAGTTTTCAAATATTATAGAAATAGATAAGAACAGAAATGTATGTGTGGATTATAGTAGTTAAGCAATCACTTATGTAATTATGATATTAAGAATAATAAAATATAACCTAAACGAATATGACATGGTTTTTATTCACCTCATTACTTGTTTAATAAAAAGACTCATTACTTCTGTTGAGATCATATTATGTGGGTTTAAATGAATTCATTGGTACATATATGAATTGATAGTTAGAAATGTAGTCAGTTAAAGAGCAAAAGAGTAGCGGAGTAAACGCGTATTAAAGTATGAACACACTAGAAGTGCAAATGAGTCTTCGTATGATACATCCCAGCCTCCAAAGCAACGTATATCCTTCAAATCGATTGCCAATTTATGCTCAGGTGCCAGCATTTATAATATGCAATCTTGACCCTGATTCACAGCCGGGGTCTCATTGGGTGGCTATACATATAAGCGTCGAAAGAGTTGGTGAATATTTTGATTCATTTGGACGAAAACCTATTGAGGCAATAGAAGGGTTTTTAAGGAGGAATTCTTGCATGTGGAGGTACAATAGCGTTACGGTTCAAGATTATCTATCAGCGGTGTGTGGAGAGTACTGTTTGGTATATTTATATTACAAGTTCAGGGGGATGAGATTAGAAGACTTCCTTAGAAATTTCACATGTGACTCAGTGAATAATGATATGGTGCTAGTAAATTTGTATAGAAATATAATGAACATATAAATAAAAAATAATACCTGGAATAAAAATGTTTTATTTTACCATGTAACCCTTACATCTAATTATATTTATAGGTAGTGGTGTTAAAGGTTAGGTATATTTATTATAATTTGTTTAGAATCGTACGTTAGGTTACTTTAAATATATATTTATTATTTTTCATTTAAAGCCATAGGTTGGGTTAGTGAATGTAGGAAAGTAGATAACGCGATGCATTAGTACTGAGGCATTCATTAGATAATGACTGGGAATTTCGTGCAGGAAATAGGAGCTGATAAGGTGGTGATAAGTTAATGAGCTACGGTTTTGCGAAAGCTAACTTTTAAACGGTTAGAGATATCAGTTCGGCTGTGAGTGCTTTCGGCTCCGCACGCCCTGTTTAGTGGGAATAGAGTACAAACTTTTTTTTTTTTTTTTTTTTTTTTTAGTTTTGGTCAGCCATGACTTTTAGGTTTGTCCCTTGGGCGGGACAAAATATTTCCGGGTACTGCCTCAAAGGCAACTACTACTCACGCACTCTGGACGGCTAACTTCGAATGTGGTTTGGAACGTTGGGACGTTAGAACTGGCGGTTTTAACAAAAATACAAGCAGTCAAAAATTCGTGTTAAAATTGGCGCTATAGACGATTTGTTGTCTTACCCCATCTTTCATCTTGCCCCCACTTACCCTATATGAGATGCTTACGCGACTTCGCTCAATCAAATAAGTTCTTAATTTAATTTAATAATATTGTGAAATGTGATGTAACAAAGTTCTTAAATTTTAAATGTAAGCAATTTATTCTTAACATGTATATTGCGAATTGATGCACACTTTTTTTGAGGTATGAAGTTATAAACTGATCTAAAAACGTATCCTTTGCAGCGTAGTCTCCGAACCCAGCATTCAATCTCTGAATTCTTGCAAACATATTTACCACATTTACGATAGAGAATGTTCAGAGGAGTTGCTCAGATTAATAATATCTGCAGCTTCATCATCGAGGCAGAATACGAAATTCCATCCGTATCACCTCGACGTCCGCCGTTACACAACAGAGCGTTTTTCGCCGCTAAGGCAGTTTTCGCCCTGCACCATCACTTTGTAGAACCAGCTGCCCACTGAAATATTTCCAAACAAATTCCACTTAAAAAGGGCGTACCAATTCTTAAAAGGCCAGCAACTCACCTGCAAACCCTCTGGCATTGAGAGTGTCCACTTAAAAACAGGTAAGCCACCTGCCTTTTTGTCCCTGTTATATAAAAAATACTGGTAAAACAATTTTTTAAATCGATTCACAAACTTTCTCTTTCTGCATTTAGATAAGGATTATTTAATAACTTACTCGAATAAAACCTTGAGAAATATAAATTCTAAACATTTCAATTGCGCTTTTTGGATTTATTTTTATACTTTTATAGAAATTTCGTTTTATCCTTTTAAATCCTAAAACGAGTTTCTTTTTTCACAATCTAAAATGATTTTTGCTTTTATATTTTTGAAGGAATTTTTCAATCTACGTGGGTATTCTACGTTGCTATTGAAATATTTTCTTGAAATTCAATTTTAGAACTCTTTAGAAACCTAATGAAGTCATTTGTTGTTGCTAATTGGCGGCAAATCTAAAACTCTTGTTTCTGGTGAAAATAAGTATTTCGTTGTAGGCTTTCTCAACAACAAAGCTATGATAGGCTTAAATTGGCATTTCTTTTGGCAGTTAAAAAAACTTTGTGCCAGATGGATTTCCCATAGTTTAACCGACGGCCAGAAACACCTTCGTATGGACGCATGGTATCGCCAAAGGTAAGATAAGTTCAACGGCGTTGACTCTAATACTGTATTTGACAAAAGACAATCAGCTTAGTTAGTGTTTCCTTTCGAGGATCGAACAAGGTAAAAGGAAAGGATACAGTCAAGGAAAAAACATGACGATTCATTCTTTGGTTGGAAAGGTCATTTCGCGACGGTTGTGCTAGAAGATGGAAGGATAGTTACTGCAGACTAGTATGTCAATCGCTGTTCACCTGTCAGCGTACGAAAATGCCATACAAAAGACTCCTAAGGATACTGCTTCTCAGTGGTTCCATCGAATGCGACAATGCGTAGAGAGGGTCGGAGATTACTTCGAAAGACAATAAAAATATTGGAAACTTTCTACATTAAGCCGTTTTTCATTTTCTAAACATTTTCAGTATTACCTGGTATTAACAAATTTAGTCTGGATATTGTCGACTCATTGTGTGGTTTAATATAAGTAATCACATAAGTTGTAGGTAGATTTATTGTGGAGATTTTACTACCGTCAATAAAATCGGAAAAATCAAATAAACTGGCGACCATTTTACTTTACATGTGTTATGTATTAGATGAGTTCTTGTAGCTCCACAGTGTCCATCCATTGATTATCTTAAACTACGGACTTTTGACTCTGATACAGCAAAATTCACACGGAACAAAAGGTTACATTTACCTTGAAATGTAATAATATGCTTACATTTTCCGCTTACTCAAAAACCCATATGTCTAATAATTGCGATCTAAACGTGACTGAGTCCACACGTTTGTATTTCGTGTTTTATTTCATATTTAAACATGTAAGTAGCGTGGCAATTGTGTAACTATTTAATTTTTTATAATATTTCGTTGGCTTTATTTGATTTGTGAACTTTGGAAGTAAGTTATAATAGATACGAAAACGGAAGCAGAAAGCCGGATATTTCTGTTACCTTTGTGTATAATTATACAATGTGTTATATTCCAAGATCATCATTTGTCAGACGAGCATAGCGATAGGATAGGGTAGCTCCGATTATACTAAAATATTTATTATATATATTTGAAAAAAACACTTTCACAGTAAAATTTTCTTTTACAAGTAACCTTGGTTTTTCTTTGCCCTCATCTGACAAATGATGTTACGCGTTAAGTCTCTTACTCTATCTTAAATATTCATAATCTTTAACAGACTCTTATTTGCGACCAGATTTAATAAGGCAATCAGAAATGATAAGTAATAAAAAAAAAAAACTTCAAATTAATAAATGTGCGTTATGAACGTAAATGTATTGAAATCATACCTGTTTACACCTGGCTGCGACCAGGTGCGCAACAACAACCGTATTTTTAAAATCTTTATATAAATAGCCGTGATGTAGACGATATTTTATTTAAATACAAGTGATAGACTTTTTTTCCAAAAAACAATTAAAAATACGAGCGGCCAAATTTAGATAGGCAACTTAGTAGATATATTCTACTGATTATAAATAAACATAAAAATTGGGTCTTTAACAAATAATCGATGAACGCGCACTAGCAGCCGGATCTCGTACTATTACAACAATTTCTACTCTGGAATTTATACCACACTTAAGAACAACTTTATATAATGTTTTATCTCTGGTACTTATGTAAGAAGTATTTAAAAATTCTATAAAATAGATAAAATGAAACTAGTCATAAAAAGGAATCTATAAATAATTTATTAAAACAATTATGGCATTTAATTAAAGACAAATCGAATTACTGAATGAATCCGTTTTGTCAATGTCAAAGCCGATACACGTCCTAAGCCTTCTATATTGGTAAAAACGAGTACATTTATTCGGAGAAATACCAGCGATCTCGATAAAAAGGGTTGGAAAGATTGGGGAAAGATTTTTCCTGTTTGTGGGACGTTGTACGATAGTGCGTCATGTACGAGTATCACGCGATGGTACCTACGTAACAATATGCAATTGACTTTGATGATAATAAATATAATCAGAAAACTAAACGTAAGAGCCTAGACAAGATTTAAATAAGGAAAAAAAATGACGTCAATTCAAAAACGCAAAAATATAAGAATAACAAACAGAAGACTGATTTTTATCGCTGATGACAAAAAAACCACGCTTAGTTACGGAGAAATAAATTATGTATACGATGACGTCACTATAGTGAAATTTGTTACGATAAATTTACCATATTATTATTACAAATTAAAAAATAATGTTTTTGCACTGTTATATCGTTATGTGGCGTTAACATATTTGTGTAACGAAGTGAAACTACAATCAGTGAAATGAATAATGAATTTACGGGAAAAAATACATTTACATAACAAAAAAGTAAACTATCACATATTCAAGGCACTCTATTTTTTTATAATAATGTAAATCACACATAGATCATTAGACATTGATATAAAAAAGAATAGAGAAGATTAAACCAGTTTCTCTTTGTGTTCTAGAAGAACTTATTTAACCAAGTGCTCGTAAATAAGATTAAGATGTGAAATTTACTTCTCACGCTCTTGGACGTTCTCTTGTTGATGTCAAGTTTTAAAAATTCAAAATTCAAAATTTATTTATTCATGTAGGTAACAATGTAGACTTATGAACGTCAAAAAAAAGAAATATTAAATGAATTTAATTTTACATTTACTGCCAGTTCTCAAATCAAGGGCGTAGAACGGAAGAGAAGAACTGGCAATAAACTCTCCGCCACTCTTTTTAATCGCCAATAAAAAACAATATATCACAATAACAACTATTATATGGACTAAAAACGTACTAAAGTGAGAACAAATATTGAGGTATTCAATTGTAATATTTATTAAATATACATTCCCTAGCCATAATTGGAGTACTTATCTTACTTATTACTAATGAAATAGAAAATTTAATTTTTGTTATAGTACATTGCCTTGTAAAACCGTATTATTGATGATTGGGTTTTCCAAAAAGTATTCCTCAATTTTATTCAATGTGAATATATAGTTGAAATGTTCATTTATAAACCGGTAAACTTGAAAATTTTTATTACTTTTATCGAAGGTAATGGTAATTAAAAATACAATTAAGCATGACTTTCTAATTTACGTAAGTAACAGAGAAGTACTACACGTTACATATGAATAATAATATATAAATAATAAAAATAACAACCTTCGTTTAAGCTATGTCCATACCAAAATTCAATCAGAAATAGTTTAAGCAGAAAATAACAAATACATTGTGATATTTTTAAGTACATCAACTATTATAAAACCAATCAACCATTTGCTGTAACAATGCTAATTACTTCCTCCACGCGTCGTTTCTTCATTCGGTCAGACACTTTTCCTAGTATTACATATATAATTAGATATAGGTATAGTTATATTATTCAATTAAACAAAAAAACAACAACTAACTTTAAAATATAATAACTAAAATGTATTATTAAAAGGAGTCCCTTACAGATTTTATTTTTAACGAAATTCTAAATATACAACAGGAATTAAAGTCAATTCTGGACAGTTGAGCACATCGATTTTAATAAATCTGTTATAACGACATCGAAGGGAATACTCATATTTGGTCGTAAAAAGCGATAGTCGTAACAGCCGATGACGTTGTTATTAAGAACCTTGTTATTAATTATTTTTTTTAATTTTTAATTCTTTTGTATAAAAAGAGAATTAAAAATTGAAAAAAATAAAAAAAAATATTGTTGTTTCTCAAATTTTTACATCAATAAATGAGTATGAGACAACCCCCGTAAGTAGTCAAGAGACACTTGTGTTGGGGTTGACTCGCAACTTCCCTTATCTATACAAATTTTAAAAACAATAGCTTATTATAAACTTAATCTATGAATGCGTGTTTGTGTGTGTATGTGTACATGTGAGTGTGTGCTGTGTGACTTTGTGTGAGAGCGAGTGTGTGCACGCTGTCAAGTATAGGCCTGTCTTAAACTAGCGAATTCGCACCAAAATGTGGTCAGTTTCTTCATAATATGTTAGAGTTCTCAGCCAACCTACTACAACCTTCTTACAATCATACAACAATTCAGCCGGGACCTTTGATTTTCGTCAATATAACAAATATGTATAATGTTCTAAATGATGTTGTAAACGGTTTTTACCGTATATACAAATACTACTCAAACGATGCATTTTCGTTGTCTGTTTTGTTCGTATTGCAGCCGTAGAGCACTATTCATACAGAATGAAATGAGCTCTAGTTAAGAACTAACGTTGTTATTTCTTACATGAAGTACAGACGTTTATACATTAATCTGTTTATTAATTCACTAGCTATCAATATTTCTATCTTTCATGCAAGAAGACTGATTAACAAATAGGGCAGTCATTGGGGTATTCTGGCGGTTTTTATTTTTAATATTTTATGTTTTAATTTACTATATTAAAAAACATTTGAAAGGTACTTCTATCAGAAGAAACTTATGTGTAAATAACATGAAAAAATATTATTACATAAGTTATACTAAATATTTTTTCGTGAGCTCAAATAAATCGTTAAGAGAGACATTAATTGTTCCCAGGGAAGATTTTTTTAAATATATCGATTCCTTACATTTTATCGTAATTCCACAGTTCACGTTTAAACGCATATCGTAAGATATATGTTATCTTGCTGTTTATAAATAACGATGCCATTCGGTCTTTAGTCACACAATTGTCATCGCTAGGACTTATTTGAAGTTTTAAGTGTCGTGAAAAATGGCTCCCGAGGTTAAATACACCAAGGTTAGTTCTTTATAATTATTTTATAGTTTATAACCCAGTTGTGTAAACTGACGAAATTCAATAATATTTAATACATACATTTTTGAGTATCGAATTAATTGTGGTTTTCCCGGAATTCTATATAGAGATCGAGTGCGTTCACCTAAGCCATGGGGTAATGTATAAATATGTCTGAACTATTCTACTTTATCAAAATATTTGTTTTTATTACACAGATAATTGTCCTATCAGTGACAAGCCTGTTAAGAAATCTAAATTATGATACAATATTTATATAAGAACGACAATACAGATTATTTTCCAAAAGAAATCATTAACCGATCAAACTACTTATGTTGTCAATGTAACCGTCTTTCTAATGTGTAATAAAATATGCAGATTTCAGAACAGATGCAAAACACAATTTATTGGCGAAGTAAAGTTTTTATTGCTAGTATCGATAGTTATGTAACCTAAAATTATTTATGTTACATAGAAATATTTTAGTTAATAATTAAAAGCGCAAACCAGTTGTTGGCAATCATAGTATATTTAGCTAATTATTTATTTGGAAACAAAACAGATACATCTTTAGAATAAAAAACAAAATAAAACATAAATAAACACATTGGATGTATCCACAATAGGTTTCACTAATAAAGATATGATACAGAGCAAAGCAAAACAAAACTCTTGTTTTAAATAAAGCAGTAGAGGAGTGCGGAAAAGGGTCGATGTTTTTGACAGAATCTCAAATAAAGATAAAAAATAAAGAAAGCTATAATATAATTTATCCTTTTTTCCCACACTTATATTGTCCTTTCCGATAATAAGGTCAACTTCACTTACATTCGTTACAGGTGACATAAGAATCACTTAGATTTAAGAACCCTTATGTCAGTCAATATTGAAGTGAAACTTCTTTAGAATCGGATTTTACAGGAAGTGTAAATATTGCTAGTTTTTTATAGCTGTACTCTATTCTCTTTCCCTCAGTTCAGAATCAATGAAACTTATAATTTATAGTTTTGGAAATAAAGGCTATTACTATTATTACTATACTCTATGTCTAGCCTCCAGGGGTTGAAAGATAGAGAGACTTTGTAAATTTGTTCTCAGTGACGTCTAATTTAATATATTCCTCGGGGATTTGTTTCTTGGTCCTCTAAAAGCATGTCAATTATCTATTAACATTAATGTTGTTTTGTTTCGTAGGTAAATATAGATAAAACGGTATTTTTTGAGAACTTTTGCATTTTGTTTGAAGTGGTGGGGCTTTGTCTGGTGCATCCGTGAGAAAAAACAAACAAAAATCATTTATTCATATAGGTAACATAATGTACACTTATGAACGTCAAAAAAAGAAATGAAATATACATAAAATGATTCTAATTTTACATTTACTGCCAGTTCTCAAATCAAGGGCGTAGAAGGGAAGAGAAGAACTGGCAATTAACTCTCCGCCACTGTTTTTAATCGCCAAGTTTTTTTTACACAATGTTTGTAAGGAGCTGCAACCATTACACCATGTTCCATATGACATTTTGAGTAATAAAAATAATAAAATAAACAATAACCAAATCCCTGTTAACTTAGGGTTATATAATAATGGACTTTCTTTTTATGTGCGCATTTAAAATTCGTTCGAACGCTGAAGGCAAACGTCAAATCCCACTGGCTTGCTTTAGACCCGCAAAGTCGACGGCGTATATCAGGTACATCAGGCTCATCACCTTCTTGCCTATTCGATTGATAAGACATTTATCAAACAGATACAGAAATCTGTGACTCTGATTTATTTTTATTTATTATAATAGTGAGATATTAAACTCATTTTTTTTTATTACAAAGCCGAATAAAAATATTATTTCTTTGAAATGTCGCTTTTCCTTTTTTATGTACACAGTAAAAAAAGTTCAAAAACTGTAACCCATTTAACACAATTTGAAAAAAGAATGTGAAACAAAATTTCAGATACTACTATTCTTATAATAATATTATATCTTGTTTTGATATGGAAAACTAAATCCTACTTAAAAATTGATTTGATACTTCACAGTCATATAATTTTGGTCCAATAAAAAATCTCTACGCAGTTAATAAATTTTTTTTTTCACGTAAGTTCATAAGTGTTTTGGAGGCCGCATCTAAATTAGCCATGAATCTTATTCACATTAGTCATTTTCTGTGACTTTTTTCTTCACTTACATTTAAATATCTATTGTCATATTTCCCGGACTTATTCGTATAAGTATTGATATAACTATGTTGAATTAAATTGAAGATGAGGTGGTTGAATTGAATTCGTGTATGCGGTGATGTTTATTTTGACTATTATTTCCATGTTTATTTCACCAAGCCTCGTGGATAGAGGACAAATCATTGTTTTTAATTTATTTTATTATTAATAATTACTTAAGATGTCATGTGGACCATGGTGTAATAGCTGCAGCTCCTTACAAACGTTGTGTAACACCAGAAACTTGGCAACTAAAAATAATGGCGTAGAGTTTATTGTTAGTTCTTCTTTTCCGTTCTACGCCCTTCATTTGAGAACTTCATATGTATTTCTTTTTTTGATAAGTGTATATTGTGTTACCTATATAAATCAATGACTTTGAATTTCAATTGTTTTCGTTAGAAATATTGGTGAGATTATTTTAATGCATATTGGGTTTGGAACGGATTGTTCGTCCATTAAATGGATTGTTTCTAAAAAAAAGGAAACTTGTCACAAAAAAGCCTTTTTCTATATTTATAATCGATTTTGTAGTTGGTTATATTTTTCGTTTTAATATTCAATTATGGTTTACTGAATATTTTATATCCGCTGGACAAAATGTTAGAAAATCCCTTGGTGTACAGCAGGGTTATAACACAGAGCCTAAGAGTTTTAAATATCAGAAGGCTAACCTGTAGTTCAGACTACATACCTACCTTAGTTGGTTTGGTATTTAAAACAAAACAAAAACGCTTGGTTTTGCCTCACATTTCTGTATATTTCGAGAACAATTTATTTTTCTAATAGACAAGTAGGTGAGCATACTGCGCTGTGTACGAGTGTTAAATGGTATATTTTGTATAAATTAATGAAGCCTTTTTTTCTGACAACTAGGTTCGTATGCCTACTAACTAATCAATCTTCCTCGGGTTTGCATGTCTTCCAACATAGGCCTCCTCAAGAATTTTCCGTCAGCCCTTTTTCCTACTCCACATTTGGCCACCTTCTTTTTTAAGATCCTCCCATCAAATCAATGATCTTCCTCGGTTTTCTTTGCCTTGTCTTTGATGCCAGTCTACAATATCTTTAGTCCATTTGCCTGTATTATCTCTTATCCTATGGCATGAATATCGCTATTTTATAATGTTTCACTTTTCTATGTTTTCTAGTTTCGTCTTTCGTATGGTATATTTTTATTATTACGACAATTTGTGACCTTTGTTCACTTCTTGTTCAGTACCTCTCTAGGTGTGGTCAGTGGTATGTATTCAGTAACGATAATAATTACTCTTGATGAGCCTTTACGAGCTTAATTACGTACATTATAAATGCAATATGTACGAGTCAAGTCATTTCAAGACAAGACTTTATTAGTTTTATACATGTCGTCGGGGCTGTCAAAATTAAAGCTCAACGGGATTTATTGGAAGGCAGTCTACGAAATCGTTTATATTAATTTTACATTTGACATTTATATTTATTTTTATTAATGTTGTTCATTGGCATCAAGAGTAAAACTGTGTTTTATAAATATACTGAGTATCTGTAATTTATATATTTAATATGGCAATTTAATCTCTGGTATGGTTAGTAAGAATGATATGAAATTTGAATATGGAATGTCTTTATATAACTACTTAGCTTTGAACTAACGGCCTTGATAATTTCCGGGTTGGATTTGATGACCGAACCTCAGTAGTTAGCAGATTCCTTTATAAAGTGCGTCTCCTGTGAGACAGAATCGAGAACCTATAATTTCCAACACTTAAAAGAAGAAAATAAAAAAGTGCGTTCGTACTAGTACACATGTCAGAAGTGTAACTTCTTTGTAAATTAATTATTACTAAGGTTAAAGCCCCAATAGATGATCATGTATTTATATATCTATATTATATGCCTATGTAACGCTACAAAACCTGCACCAAAAATCTTTAACACTGAAGACATCACTGTATATATTCGTACCTACCAAAATTCGATCAAACAAATGAAATATTAAAAGACCTTGATAATTTTACCGTAGCTTATTCCTCAAATTGCGAAATAGAAGACTTCCAGACATTAATTAAACATCCTGAAAATTCCTTGAAAATAATACACCAAAATATTCGAAGTATATATCGGAACCTCCCAGACTTATTAACATTATTAGATAGATCCAAAACAGAATGGGACCTAATTGTGCTCACTGAGTGCTGGCTACGCCACTCAAATATTATTCCCCATATTGACGGATATTATCATGCCGTAACTGAAAACAACCAGACTCAAAATGAAGGCGTTACAGTTTACTATAAAAATTGCCTGAATGTCACAATATTTGAACCAAAGGTACTCGAGTCTGTCTTATTATAAAAATAAATGACAATACTGCCATCATTGCCATTTACAGACCGCCAGGATATAAAGACGTCTCCCAATTTATAGAGTCACTTAACGAAATTCTTACCAATCTAAGATTCTCTTCAGTTATAATTATTGGTGATATCAATATCGATATTATACCAGACACTAAGGATGTGAATTCTCAATTTTATTTAAATCTACTAGCTTCTCATGGTCTGTTACCCGCACATACAATATCCACTCACAACAAGACGTGCCTTGATCATGTTATTATAAAAAGTACTTTTTCTTCCGCTTGTTATGTAGTTGAATCATCTGTAATCGATCATGACAGCGTAGTTCTCGTACTTGAAAACCAGCAATCTCACAAACAAAATAAAGACTTCATTCATAATAAAATTGATTATGTAGGCCTAGATAATGATATGAAAAATCTTTGCTTTGAACGGATCTATCAGTTTTCAGATGCAAATGTTGCTACTTCTTTTCTAATCTCGGAGGTTAGTACTAAAATAAATTCTCATACACAAACTCATACCGTACCTAATCGAAAGAGGCTAAAGAAGCCCTGGATGACTGCTGGTCTTCTAAGATGTGTACGAAATCGGGATAAACTTCATAAAAGATATAAAAAAGACCCGAATAATGAAATTAAGAAAATAACCTACAAAAGGTACAGAAATTTTTGCAACTGGCTTCTTAAGAAAATTAAAAGGGAATATGAGGAGAAAGAGTTGAAAGCGGCGGCGAACACAAATAATAAAGCACTCTGGGACACTATTAGGAAATTATCGCATTCATTAAAACTCAGTAGGCCTGCTGAGCAACTTATTTCTCCTGATAACCCCTCTGAATCGGTCAATTGTATTAATAAATTCTTTGTTTCTATTGGTAAAGATCTGGCTAAAAAGGCATATTCCTCTGGAAAGGGTTGTATATCCGAAATGGACAAGCCATTTTCATCCTTTGTTTTGGATAGTACCGATGAAAGTGAAGTTCGCAACTCTATTCTTAACTTAAAAAAAGACAAATGTAGTGGACGGCATAATATTTCAGATGCTATATTAAAACGGTATCATCAAATAATAGTCCCACCATTGACATATATTATAAATTTGATATTTTCCACAGGCGTTTTTCCGGATCAGCTTAAGCTGGCGGATATTGTTTCAATTTTCAAGAGTGGTGACAGAGGATGTGTCAATAACTATAGACCAATATCTAAACTACCCACGATTTCTAAAGTAATAGAGAAACTTATAAATAAACGCCTTGTTAACTATCTTGAGACCAAGAATCTCATTTCTAGTTCCCAATTTGGTTTTCGTTCCGGTAGTTCAACAAACGACGCCGTTCACGAACTTACCGACCATATTGTAGCCAAACTTGACGGAAAGCAAAAAGTTATAGCAATATTTTTGGACCTTGCTAAGGCATTTGATACAGTCTCTGTCCCACTTCTCTTAAACAAACTTGAATCTCTGGGTATTCGTGGTTCTCAATTGAGTCTTTTCCAAAGTTACCTTAAAAATAGATTCCAAAGGGTAATGGTCGGTGACTGTGTAAGTAATGACTTGCCAATAACTTACGGTGTCCCTGAGGGAAGCGTACTTGGCCCAACATTGTTTCTTACATTCATTAATGACTTATGTAACCTCCAGTTGCTAAATGGGAAGATAATATCTTTTGCAGATGATACTGCCCTTGTCTTCTCTGCTAACAATTGGAATGAGGTATATAATTCTGCTCAGTCGGGTTTTAGCCTTGTTAATGAATGGTGGAGAGACAACGGCCTTACGCTTAATGTTGATAAAACAAAATTTATGCCCTTCTCTATTAAAAATATTCCCTCACATATCCATGATAATTTTTCTATCACAGCCCATACTTGCTCTTCAAATCAGCTTTGCCATTGCAAAAGAATTTCCCTCGCCTATAGTATATATAAGTATATAAGTAGTTGGGTGTAGTTATCGATAGTAACTTGAGTTTTAATTGTCACGTGGATCTTCTCTCATGCAGAACTCGTAAACTCATTTACATCTTTAAAACTGTAAGACTTATAGCAGACAATACAATTATCAAAGTAGTATATCAGGCTTTATGTCAGTCAATTTTAAGCTATTGTATCACTGTGTGGGGAGGTACTTTCAAAACCAATCTACTAAAACTTGAAAGATCCCAACGAGCAGTGTTAAAAGTAAGTCACTCCTTACCGTTTCTTTTCCCCACTATGCCTTAGCCGATGTGTTAACAATTCGTCAATTATTTATTCCCAACACAGTTTTAAAACAACATTATAAAACTAGTTACGACCCCGAATTAAATATAAACAAGCGGATTAAACATAACGTTTGCTGTCCTATTTCACAATGGACAACTTCTTTCTCGCAGAGATTCTTTGGTTTCCTAGGCTGTTACCTATATAATAAATTAAATGGAAAAATTAACATTTACCCTCTATCAAAATATGAATGTAAAAAACGGTTACTACTTGGCTGAAGACGTTGAGTTATGATGAAACAGAAGATTTATTAACTGTTACTCTGTAAAACACCAAATTTCCCACACATACACACACACACGCACACACATACACATAGAGACACACACAAGCGCATGCGCACTCACACACCTAATTTAATTTTACATCTCTGCTTGCAGTGTTTTTCTTTTAGCGTTTACTTTTTTTTCTTCTATTGTATATATACAATGACCTATTGTACGTGTCCCGGTCCGGTGGTTGAGAGGCTGGCTATCTGTCACTCAGGTCTCCTGTTACAGAGACCAGTCTCTCACATACACTTTCAAATGTTATCATCTTAGTTTTAATCATTGTAACCTTGTATGTATATGTGAGAGAAGAAGTAAAGATTATTATTATTATTATTATTCACTTTTAACACACTGTATACGTGCTAATGATAATATAAATAAATAAAAATCTGCACAAGACGTCATGTGACAGAATTGCCATCTAAAGTTATAATATGTAACTACTAAACAAATACATCAACCAATAGCGTGTATTTTTTTTCTCGATCTCCCTTTCTCACTCTTACCATTTAAATGTACCAAAAACCTTTCGTGGGATTGCCTGTTTATTGGCTTCCACTGTTAAATATACAAAAGTATGTTTTAGATTTTTTAACGCAAATATAAATTCAATTAAGATATTGCACAATTTTAACATGTAATGAGTAATAACGATAAGTATTTGACGTTTTGTATGGGTGAAACAAAAAGCACATTTTTTAAATTGAATAAATTTAATGAATCAAAGTATCTATGCACTTTTGTCATCACATATGTAGTTCAGTGATCCCTTAAATAAATCACCATTCGGATGGGAATCAATCAAATCTTTCAAGGCAATTTCGACTGCCTCGTCTGAGTTAAATTGTTTACCATGCAACGAGTTATTCAAATTAAAAAATAATGGGAATCTGAAGTAAAATTTGGGGAGTACGGTGGATGTCTTAGACATTCCAATTGAAACTCCACTAATTTTGTAGCAGTCTGTTGTGCAGTATAGGACCTAAAATACCCAACTTACGCATGGCATAATATTTTTGTTCGTTATGTCCAAATATATTTTTTCCCATATAGAAATAGATTGTGTAAGGAACGAATTTCCAATCATGATGATAAAGCATATTAATCCTATTCGAAGATACTATCTGAACTGATAAAGAATTTGATAACATCGATATTTACGTAGCAGTAAGTATCTTTGTTTTTTCAAGTTTACCTCATCATACATATCGTATCAGCGATAATATATACGTGTATATATATATATATATATATATATATATATATATATGTACTATAATTATCTTTGGTTTACACCGTACGCATAATTATTCTAAAATTACGGATTTTAATCAACATATAGCATATATGCTGTATGGGGCTTTCATTAAATAACGACTTAATAAAAATATACATACATTACTTTTAACATAATGATTTGCTATTTTAAAAGAGTACCGAGATTTTTTTACGCCGGCTTTTCTCTCGGCCTTACTACACCCTCTGTCTTCCCTCTATGATACAAATTTAAGGACTTGGAATAAATTATACCCGTATCTTGTATTCCATAATAAACATATTTTATTTCAACAATTAAACAGGCCGGCAACGCACTTGCGAGTCTTTTGGCAATGTGTCTGACTTCTGGTATTAACTTGTTGTGTCGTTCTTCTTTACCGTAATTGTTTTATAACATTTTTTGTTTGTTTATGATTTTTTTTGACGTATACAGTGAATAAATAAACTGTCCCTTCTTGCGCGTGGCTGTGATAGCCACAAGGGACGCATTTGTTAATGCTAGCATACAGTATTGGAACTACGTACATTAGACGCGACTTTCAGCTAGCTACTAGTAGATACTACGGTGTTATTGCAGGCTTCTAGGATACATTTTCATCGTTTCTCAGTTAATTCAGTAATAATTAATTATTCTAGCAATGTTCACCAACCTACCAAAATAATCGATAAAATGTAACATGAATTATTTTGGCAGATGTCATGAAAACCAGATTTTTATTTTTATTTTTTATAAACCTATAAATATTGCATTGTGTATTTACAGATCTTCATCAACAACAAGTGGGTGGACTCTAAGAGTGGAAAAACGTTTCCCACATACAGTCCTCATGATGGCAGCGTTATAGCTCAAATTGCTGAAGGAGATAAGGTAATATGGATACTTTACTTTTTTTATTTGGCAGGCTGAATTATTTTCTACACTATTAAGTATATAGATAGTAATTAAGCATATAGATGCAAGGTTACGAATTTGACCCTAATATATGCCGTCGTAGTTAGATAAAGAGATGAGGTGATTTTTTTCAAGAGTATGTATAAAAATTTGGCAGATTGTCATGTAAAGTCTTTTATACATTACGTCAATGACGTAATGTATATTACGTCATTGACGTAATGTATAAAAGTTTAGATTTTATTAAAGTATTAGAGTGATATCAAAATGAATGAATCATACTGAGGCAACTTTGATTATTAATTGTATATAGGTCACATACCTATAAAGGGTGTTATGACATAAAAAATCAGTTACTAAAATGTCAACCGAGTGCCTTGAATTGTATAGAGCCTTTATTAACGAGTAAAGTAACTTTTAGTTAACACTGCATCTACCAAGCTATGGATCTTTAAAAATTGTTTATCTTTATTGGGTCTGCGATTCGAGGGACTCATAAATATTGATGGTCACTGCGAATTTCAGTTAAGTGCATCGTATCCCACGTTGTGGGCTAAAATTTGATAGTGAAATCATATATAAAATCATGTAAAACCTTCAAAATTATGATAATATGGGCAAGAAAGGATCGTGGATTCCACCACTTTCATGGTCCAAGTACAGATACCGGCAAACATCTTGAACAAATGCCTGCGCAGAAGCACACAATTGATATTATATAGAAATTTCTAAATACCGCGGATGTGTAAAATAAGGCGAGAGAAATGTAAATATTTATAGCCTGGAATTTATAATTATAATAATAAAATAGGCCATGAGTTCTTGAGAGTCTCACGACGGGGCACGATGTACGGGTTGTATACCGTTCAGGATTTAATCAACCTTCCTTACCTTATATAATAAGAATCATTTTATTCCATACAGTGTTATAAAGATATTTTTCGTTCCAGGCGGACATAGATCTAGCTGTGAGTGCGGCAAAAGCCGCATTTCACCGTAATTCCGAATGGCGTCTTCTGGATGCATCTCAACGTGGAAGGATCCTCAGCAAGTTTGCCGATCTTGTGGAAAGGGATGCCAAGTACCTGGCTGAGCTCGAAGGCTACGACAATGGCATGGTATGTGCCTTCAGCCGAAAAATGTTGACTAATGTGCCAAATCAAATAAGATACATTGCAAGTTTGGCGGACAAAGTTGAAGGATCGACAATCCCTCTGGGTAATAATTTTTTTTTAATTCATATAAGTAACATAATGTACACTTATGAACGTCAAAAAAAAAGAGAAATATACAATAAATGAATTTTACATTTACTGCCAGTTCTCAAATCAAGGGCGTAGAACGGAAGAGAAGAACTGGCAATAAACTCTCCTCCACTCTTTTTAATCGCCAAGTTTTTTTTACACAATGTTTGTAAAGAGCTGCAACCATTACACATGTTCCATGTGACATCTTGAGTAATAAAGAATAATAAAATAAATTAAAAACAAAGATTTGTCCTCTATCAGCAGGAGGCATGGTGAAATAGGAGTACGCACTTACATACTCGTGAGAACAACACGTAAATACGTTTATTTTATTGATAATCGTTAGTTCCTTGAAGTGTGATTTATGCCTGTTTGTAAAGTTTATGTTAAGACTGATTATACAAAGAGATTTGTAAACAACATATTTGTTAAATTTCAAACACATGTTTCGAGCCTTTTCTATAAGAGGGTTTGACATAATTTAATGTTCGTATTAGTTTGAGAAAAGATCACAAATAAAAATAATCAATTGTGTTGCCACCACACTATATTTTTTTCTATTTAATATTACAATGACATCATCATTTCAGTTTCCATTTCATTTCAGTTGTGTATATGTATGAGTGTTCTACTAAAAATTATTTATCTTTTTGAGATTTTTGTTTTAATTTAAAACGTTTTTATATTTAGATGTTTAAAATATTAATTTTAGATGGAGATGTATTTTCATACACACTGAAGCAACCAGTCGGAGTTTGTGCATTGATCCTTCCGTGGAACGTCCCAATTTTGATGTTTGTTAACAAAGTTGTCACAGCACTAGCTGCAGGTATTATATTATATAAGCTTTGGTAATTAAATCAAAAAGGTTTTAGTGACATACTTAAGAGGATTAAAAACCGATAGCGATAAAGGAAAATAACAGACACAAAAATTGTTAAAAATATAAACTTAACAGTTTATATTTAATAGTTCTAAATGTACGTCTAATGGAAGATTAATATTTTTTCCAGAGCGTGATATATTTTGTAGGGGATTGATCAATTAAAAAAAAAGCCTTTCTGGCCGCCAATAATAATAATTTTAACTTCTTTATGTATAGGTTGAGCTTTCAATTTCATTAACCACTGATTCAAGGAACTGTAGAATATATGCTTAAATCCTTATAACGTGATAAAAGTAATCATACACTCTGAATGTGTCTCATATGAAAATGTAATTACAATTACTCTAATGAGTCATAACATTAATAAGTAACTTAAATGTAGTTCCTGTCTAAGAGCTAGTTATGAAGATTGAAGATAAGAGGGTTACCAGTTAATTACAACATATTGAATCAGTTCATAACTTATAGAGGAACTTGACATTTCAGTGAATTATATGTATGCAGATTTAATTAAACACTCTGGTAAATTTTTGAATAAGACGTCTTCCCAGTTTGCTGTCGGTCATCGAATACAATTTATTTTATAGGATGCACAGCTGTTGTGAAACCGGCAGAACAGACCCCTTTAACGGCATTGGCACTGACAGCGCTACTTAAAGAGGCTGGGTTGCCAGCAGGTGTGTTGAATGTGGTGCCAGGATTTGGAGAAACTGCCGGTGTGGCCCTAACGCACCACGTCGATGTTGCGAAAGTTTCCTTCACTGGTTCATTGGAGGTAAATTATGAAATTCCTCAAGTACATCTATTATTGTAAAATATTTGTAAACGACAAAACATTCAATTATTAACCATGTAAATAATTTAATTGCTAACATTTATTATTGTATCAGACATAGCACTTATACATTTTGACAAAACACACATAAGCACAGACACAAAGAGCCTGACACAATTTTTATTAGGTTTAATTTTCTACTTTTCCCGAGAAAAGGACTTTATTAAAGTTAATTTGGTTTTAATGTAATGGTAATTTATTAAAATAAAAAAGCCCCTTTCTCCGATAAAGTAGAAAATGAAAACTTAAGTACGCTAGATCGGGCTTGACCGCTCCCGCGGAGCCCGGGCGACGACTGCTCCGGAAATATCGGGAGAATTGGAAACCTCTGACCAGAGATACCCGTGTCTCGTCTTGTGCCATACAACTTAGTCAAATTGATATTTCTGTCACATATTTTTTCCTATATATATATATATATTCTTAGACATAGATAATGGTACATTATATATGATGTCAACGTTTATTTTTTAGGTAGGAAAGTTAATCCAAAAAGCAGCTGGCACCAATAATTTGAAACGCGTGACGCTGGAATTGGGAGGAAAGAGCCCATTGGTCATCATGAACGATGCTAACTGTAAGTAAACCTATTGATAACTAAACTCAAAATTATTTCCAGATAAATGCATTCAATTAAATTTTGTAAACATATTTTTCACATATAAGATAGATATTATTTTAATACTCGAAAAAATTGACAAAATAATGCATTCTAATTCATATAAACTCGTATTCTGTTTTATGAACTTAATTGAAGGAAATTTAACGTAGTCGATATTTGTAAATCAAACGTTTTATCAAAGATTCAACCTGGACTAAAACTGCTATTTATATTGTATATGGTGTGAAAAGTATTAAAACATCAGATAATGACTCCTGCAAATTGAAGTAAAATGAGAATTCTGAACTTTCCAAAAGCCTTTAGAAATATGTACGGATGCACGATAAGACTTCGTAATTATAAGACAGTCTTAAGACGCACTTGTCGGTGACGGCTTAACTGAGTTTGCGTAATCGCATTCACAAATATTGTCCTTGTCAAACTTACGCTAAGTCTCTGGTTTCTACTGTTTATGGTAAATTTTACAAGTAACTTTTTACTAATCTGTACAAATGTATGTAGTCTGTGCGAAAAGAGAACCGTCTTTGAGGTCGGAGCAATGCTACATTACCCGTTTCGTATTGTCGAAAAGACTGATCATCTCGATAACTAAATAACGAAAAGTAAATTATTTTTGGAAATAAATAAATTACACACGTAATATAGATATTTGAAATTAACGAATATGTTCGCATCACCGCAATACAATATTCAAATATACTAGGCGATTGAAAAAGTACATACTTACTTTTAAATCTAATATATTTTACTTTAATTTTCATTTATAATTTATAAAACCCAAATAATGTTTTTCGCATAACGTCATCTAATACATATATGAAATAAAGAATTGGATTTTAGCATACTTTGTACAATCTCGATTCCAAATCACAGGTCCACAGCCAAGTATTCTTTAACAAATCTTCAAATTGCTCAAAATAAAGTAATTAAATTGCTTTTCCATTACCCATACTTAACTTCCACACAAAAAATCTACACAGAAACAAAACTTATGAATATAAAACAATTATTTCAATATAATACCAGCTTATTAATCTACAAAATTTTAAATGACTGCATACACACTAACATTACATTCACTAAAATAAATCAAATTCAAAAGCGCAGTTCACGACGCCCTCAAAATTTAATTATACCTAAGTATAGAACCAATTACGGCAAAAAAACATTGAGCGTTGGGGGAGTAGTGCGGTATAATAGACTCCCACAAAATATAAAAAGTGCAGGTAGCCTAGCAATATTTAAATCAAGATTAAAAGACCATCTATTGAGTGATGCAAATCTACGGAAATGAAAGTTCATCCAAGTTCTACCAAGTTTCTCTTTTTTTTTTTTTAATTCTCAACTTACCAATTGTAACGTTAGCATAATATAAGTGTCTCATGTAAGTGACTAATGTCTTTTTATGAGATTAAATGTCTTTAAACCTAACTATCTTTCAAGATAGTAAAGGATTTAAGTCTTTGAAAGGAAAAGGAAAGAACAGATAACTGGAAATACAAATAAATATATTAGAATAGAAATTGAAAGCATAATTTTTTATTATAACCCTTAGTATAAAGTGTTTTTCATCCCAAGGATCGGTGATTGATTTGAGAGGCTAACTTAAATTATTATTACAAATGTTGGCCATCATTTTGACAGACGATATTGCTGACCATAAATATATCTATTATATACTAGTTAGCGGTATCCGTAGATCAGCGCGTAGTATATAATTTCTGTTTAACACATTTAATGCTTAAACATTGGATACAAAGTAGTAGCCGAAAACCAAAACTTTTTATAGCTAAATTTATTTGGTAAATACACACAAATTTGAAAATATGTACAAATGTGTCTTATTATTTTTATTTAAAACTTCATTTTTCGGATCCGAGTGGTCGGCATACAACACATTGGGTGCCGAATACTGGGGATACAAAATGGTTTAAAAAAAAATAACGGGACGCCGAGTGGCCGGCACCGCTACTATGGCCCCACTCCACTCAGATCCGAGAAAAGAGCACTTAAGGTGTTAATAGATGACACAAAATTTTGTTTGTATCACACTCAAAAATTGTGAAGGGCAGCAGGTCCTTCGATCTAACGAAAAAAATGAATTTTGTGTCTGCATATGTCACCAGCTGTGTGACAACAAGTAGAATTAAACACAATATGTGTGTATTAAACTTAGACGTGTCATTGTAGTGGAAGCGGCAGTTCAGTACGCAGCAATGGGTGTGTTTTCAAATCAAGGTCAGATGTGTATCGCAGCATCCCGTCTATTTGTACAATCGGGAATATACGACCAATTCGTTCAAGCTGCTGCAGCTGTAGCAAAATCTCTGAAGATTGGCAACCCTGCTGATGCATCTACCCAACATGGTCCACAGGTTAATGATAATTAGTTTTTTTTTAAATGTAAAAAAAAAAAAATTACTTACAAATCGACCTATCCGTAGAACAGAGTCCTATCTGCAGGATTGATAGTTTTCAGTAGAGGCAAGAGAAGTTTTTGACTTGTGTAATTCTTAAACAGTGAGACTTGAGATTTTGATTTTTTGGTATGATATGACAACACCCCAGCCTAGTTAAATGCTATGTAGTGTATATTTCTTATCCTTTTATTTCACGAGATAGTGAGTTCCATATAAACATAGGACGTTTTATGGCGGAAGAGCGGGTGCCCGTAGTGAACATTGTACGTTTTTTTACGGAGATGTATGAATTAAGTGACGTTCTATATTAACATGGGTAATTTTTTGTTGGAATTACCCATCCCTTGTGAGTCCTATGTAAATAAATATCTAAAAATTTTTAAACATAATGTTCGCCATATGATGACTTCCCTCCCATGTAACTAAATAAAAAATAAAAATATTATTTAAAATAGTTTATTAGTTATAAAATCTTAAAATAGATATGTAAACTATTAGAAGGCATCACTTTGAACGGCATCACATCACAGGTACGGTAGGTACTTAATAGTCTAAAACTACAGATAGGTACAGATCTATGTACCTATAAGAAAATTACAGGAGACGCGTATGGAGAAATTTTAACTTCGCATTAGTTATATAATCAACAATATGTTTAAACAAACATACTTAATAGAGAGTATTAATAACAATAAAATTTTACGTAAGAAACTAATTTTAAGTAAGATTTTTGTGGCGCAAAATTTAAAACTTAAATGGCATTTCGTATCACAGACACTGTCCCCTTCATTTTGGGTGTGTCCTTTCTGTAAGAAGCAGTGTATTATGCATATATTGAACTTTTCTGCTGCGTACATTGAAAATACAAAGCGGTTACGATTTTGGCCAGCACAATTGTCTGACCAATAGCGAAACTCTTTGACCCCACGGTCAACATTAGCCTGAATAAAATCTAAGAGACAACTCCTGACCTCATTTGCGCCACGATTTGCCACAGATTTATCCCAAATATAGCAAACGGCCTTCCTTTTACCCATGTCAAAAACTGTGTAGTTAAATGAAAAAAACTTAATTAAAAATATGTTATATATTGCCATGAGGCCGCTGCAATACATTTTAAAAATCAAACACAGCAGCAACCATGTTTCCATTTGACTCCTCAGCGTCTTTCCTATCTTAGCCTTTTAAGTTCCTTGCGACCTTCTTATTAGTCTGGTGTTGTTAAAGAGTTTCTTTTTCTTGGTCTGTTGGATTATTTTTTCAATCGAAAAACGTGACATTCGTCGCACTAATCCTTTTTGGGAATATGAAAAGCTAGATTGAAGTTTAAGTTGACAATGTCACGATATTGGCGTTTCTTTGTAGCCTTAGAGATGTTTTCTCGGGGTCGAACCATTCAAGATACAATTTGAACATTTTGGCGATACTTGTCTCCTTGTTGGTAGAGCTTTTGGCTATTCTTGCGTATATAATGCGATTTAACTGCGACAAATGTCCTTGGAAATGAAATGAACAGGGTCACAAACACTGTGTCATTGCGTCATCTATAACAATCTTATGATTATGGTGGCGACTCCGTCTTTCCTCTTCTAAAATAGCACTTCCATCGTACTTCTTCCATGCATTTTTAAGATACGAGTTGAAACGGCAAGAGTATTAATAGACAATGTTTGGCATACTTCGGTTTTCTCGCAGTAAGATTCGCTAGAACCTGTGATCAGCGCCATATAATAGTTAAAAGCATGCTTTCTATTATGATGTGTCTTGAATCAGGTATCTTTACTTCTTCATTTTATCGGAATATTTGATGATGAAATTCCACTGCTTGATATCCCAGTTGCCAAAATTTTGTGAAGCATTCCAACCGCTGTTGGTGAGATATTTTATTAGGACATTTGTAACGGTATACCTGACGGCCACATCGTTTTTTCGTCTACGGCTTTTCCTTTTATCGTGACATATTTCTTACCTAAGTTCTTAAGGCATTTGCGTTTAAGGTCTGTCCATTCTTTTGGGCACCTCTTACGTTTTCTAGTCGTTTTAGGATTTACGGTGGGATCGCTTATGTGCGAAGAAGAAGGTGAATTCGTGGTGCTAAAAGACGACGCAGAAATATCTGTGATAATAAGTCTGCATGATTAGGGCAGAATGAGCTATCGCAAATCGAATGAATATAAGTAGGAGATGGCATAGGAGTTGGCAGTGACAATTCTCGAAACTAGAAGGCACTTGCATAGAAAATGTGCTAGGTTGATTTCTGTAAACACCATTGGCAGACGGATCAGACACATTTGGTATGAAGCTATCACAAGTAATTTCTTCGGTCAGGTAATATCTTCATGCAGAAATTCTTCCCATATATCAGCTAGTTCTTGACTGATTTTTTTTCCACCGGAGGGCAAAGGTGAGCTTTGTTGTCTAATGTCGTTGTCAACAGCGTTCAGAGCTGAAAAAATACTGTATAGTATTATTATAGCTATTCATAAAACATTATTAAGAAATGAAGTTAACAAACCTTAAATAAAAAATCGTTATAATATTGTTATTTAACGATATTTTTAAATGAACAACGTCCTAACTGTTGTCATTATTCCAGTAACAACGTCTTATCTTAATATCAAACCAAGAAATCATATTACAGATTACGTAGAAAAAGGTCCTATATTCATATGACTCGCTTAAAATACCAAAAATGTTCGTATAAAATCGTCCTTATGTTTCATAAGACTTCTACTTTTTACTATTTATCATTACAGAAAGAATGAATACTCTGTGACTTAGCATTATGCCAATTGCTTTTTCGCATGATTTTCTCACTACAGATGCTTTTCTAAACCTCTCCGGCAAGAAACGTCCTATATTAAAATCAATCACCCACAACGCTTTACTGAGTCAAAAATGCAATATTAAAGCAATACAGATATGATGTTTGTTAATATAAGAATTTATTAGTGTTTATCGCGAAATAATACAGCTGAAATCGTCAATATACCAAAATACACTTTTTTTTCGTATAATCAGCAGGAAAATTTGAAAATGGTGCACTAAGTTCCGGCCTTTCTGCATCAGTTTTTTGTAGCATATCTAATATTTTCTTTGAACGTGACATCTTTAAAAATATGTTTTTACATGCAAAGCAGTTAATTTATTTTGTATATCAAACCAAAAAAAAATCTGAGCGCAAACACAAATACACCCTCTCTCCACCGAACAGCGGCCGGAGTGACAAGCTGACGGGGCGTCGGCGCAGCCGTCGCTTTCCGCGTGCCGTCGCTTGATCACTTCGTGCGTTTTTATACGGAATTAATGTCAGATAGTACGTTATTCGATTCTATATCTCCGAAACTAAACAAGATACGAAAATTCTAAAAACATACGTCTGTAGAGTTCGTATTCCTTATCTCGTTTAGCTATTAAACACATTTTTGCTCCATGATCACATCGGACTCTGTTCTACGGATAGGTCGAAATAATTCGGTGAAATTTCGGTGACTTAACCTTACGTCAAAATATACAAATGCAAAGTTCAACATACAATTAGTTTACAATACTAGTTGATATATGATTTTAGCTTTTGTTTTCACTACAAATACGCCCAAGTAATTGTTGAAGTTTTGACTTTTAAAACTTGCCTAGCCAGGCTGCTTACCTTTTTAAAACCTACATTTCCAATAATAATTTCAATAAATGTCTAAAACTGAAACTCTAAAATGAGTAAATCAATAGATTATCTGAAAACACTGGAGTGTTTGAATGTCCCTGGAAGCGAAATACAGTTACGACATTTCAGCCAGGTTAATCGAAAATAATTGAATCTCAAAGTTAATCCTTCAATTATTTCCGCATTAATCTGAACCTTTAGTACTAATTATTATTATTATTATTATTATAATTGGAAAACTTCGTGCAGTTGCACAAGTATTACGATAACAATGTTCATCAAACAACTTCTAATTAAACATTTAAATTATTTTAGGTTGACGAAGAGATGATGAACAAAGTGTTGGGGTTAATTGAGAAGGGCAAGGCTGAGGGAGCGACGTTGGTGACAGGAGGAAAACGCGTCGGTAATACTGGGTACTACGTCGAACCGACCGTGTTCGCTAACGTCAAGGACGAAATGACAATAGCAAGGGAAGAGGTATATTATATGTATTCATACTTTACTGTAAAATGTATAAGAGATAGGGAATGCATTCCCATAGTATGTCGTGCTAGTTTTTGAAATCAACACGTAGCGTATCTCAAAGCGCTGAATAAATGAAACCACAGCGTTGTTATTTTTAATCCATTTTGTTATAAAGATGACTTAGAACAATTGAAAGGCGACGAAATTTTCCAAGTATGGTATGGAAAAAATATAATAAAGAAAGTTTAAGGATGAAGATAAGATAATACAAATGATTTCCACTATAAACCCAAATCTACCTAAACCCCTTAAGGTCTTTCGTATAGGAAAGTTTAATCCAGGCAAAAACCGTAGAATCAAAGTTTGTTACGAAACAAATACTACGGCTAAATTCTTATTACGTAACAAGTCTAAATTTCCAGAAGCCATTAAAATTTATTCAGACTTAACTCCAGCTCAGCAAAAATATCTGCAAAATTTAAACGATGAACTAGTGCGACGTCAGGCTGCGGGAGATACTGACATCACTATTAAATACAGATCTGGAATACCCACTATTACCAAAATGTTTTCAAAAAACTCGAAGTAATAAACACAATCAAACATCTCAACACAGATACGAATACCTATGAAGTCTTAGAAAACCATAATCAGCTACAGCCGCACAAGTCACGCTTATCATTCTTATACCTTAATGCTAGGAGTATCCGAGTGAAAGGCAAATTTGATGAACTCAAATGCATTTTAAAAACAATTTCTAAAACTGTTCATATCGTACTCATAACAGAAACATGGATCACTAATGAAACTCAGGCCCAAGAGATGAATCTACCAAACTACACTCATTATTTCAATTATAGATCGGATTTTAGAGGTGGTGGAGTCTCAACTTATGTCCATAACAGTATAAGACATAGTTTGTCTGAGTCAACATATAAAGACGGCAACAACTACCTGTGGGTCAAATTAGACAGATATGCCACCGAAATTGGACTTGTATATAATCCTGGAGATACAAACTTCCTAAAGTTTTTAGAAGATCTTCGATCGCAACTAGGACAAAGAAAGAGGGCTGTAGTTTTCGGGGATTTTAATATAGATTTAGTGAAAAAGAGTGATAAACAAACTAAGCAATATATGGATGTAATGGATGAGGCTGGATATAGCATCATAAACAAAATTCAGAAAAAATATTGTACACGTGACTCGAAAACACGAAAATCAATAATCGACCACATATGTACAAATCTAAGAGATGACTGTTTTCATATGGCATTTATCGAGACTGGAATGTCTGACCATAGGCAACTTTATATTGAATTAAAAAAATCCAAAGCCCCACAATTTATATATTCTGAATATGAAGCCATTGATTATTCAAGATTTTACAAATTATTCAAGACCTACAATTTAGATATAGCAACACTTGATTATTCTCTACTAGAAGAGACCATTAAGGACTGTGTAAGGAAATGTAAACAAGTGAAGAAAAAGATACTTAATCCACCTCAGAAAGATTGGATAAATGGAGAAGCTATTAATGCAATTAATTATAGAAACCAATTATGGGCTGAACTGAAAAAAGATCCTACAAATATAGTTGTTCAAGCACAATATACTACTGCAAGAGACGAGGTCAAAAGAAAGATAAAGGAAACTAAAGATAATTACTTCTCCAACGAATTTGTTAAACACGCTAATAACCCAAAAAAAATGTGGAGTCTAATAAATAAATTGGCTAGTAACAAATTAAACAAAGATTGCACACCTTCAAAACTTATAATAGACACCAAAGAGTTAACTCAAACAACCGATATTTGTGCAGCATTTAATACATACTTTTCTACCATAGGGCTGAAACTAGCTAATGAAATACCAACACAATTTCACACTAATTTTACACTAGCACTTCTTCAAAGTCTTAATGCTGAATTATCTAACTTCAGTCCATGCACAACACTTGAAATAACAAATATAATAAAAACACTAGACACAAATTGCAGTACTGGAATAGATGGAATCAATACTAAAACCATAAAATGCATTATCAATGATCTCTCTGAATATCTCTCGGTCTGCTTTAATAAGCTGCTGCATAAAGGTGAATTTCCGGATTCTCTAAAGAAAGCCAAAGTTACTCCTATTTATAAATCAGGCAGTAAAACTGACCCCGGCAATTACAGACCAATATCCATTCTACCTTCAATCTCAAAAATATTAGAAAAAATTATTTATTCAAGACTTGATACTTACTTACAAACTAACAATTTTATTTTTAAACGCCAATATGGTTTTAGATCAAAAAGCAGCACTTTATCAGCCACAGCCGATCTTATCAGTCATATAAAGGAAAACATTGACTCTAAAAAAATGGCGCTGGGTGTCTTTATAGATTTGAAAAAAGCGTTTGATACCGTAAGCCACAATCTATTGCTTAAAAAATTAGATCGTATAGGAATAAAAGGTTGTGCGCTAAAATTATTCAAATCTTATCTATCAAACAGAACCCAGATAGTCAAAATAGGTAATGCTCAAAGCTCAGAAATACCAGTAACATGCGTCGTCCCACAAGGGTCTATACTAGGTCCACTGTTATTTTTAATATATATTAATAACATTCACGAGCTCGGTTTACATGGCCAAATCACTCTCTACGCTGATGACACCTGCTTATTTTATTTCGGTATAAATATCCAGACTATGGTTGCTCGAGCTCAGTCAGACCTAAATTCTCTATATTCTTGGTTTCAACAAAATCTGCTAAGCATAAATATCTCAGAAACATCTTATGTGATATTCAGAGCAAAAAATAAAATCATTCCTATCTTTCAACCGTTAAAAGTTTAAGACGTTGAAATCACTAACAAAAAATGGGAAAAATATCTGGGTCTTAGAATAGATACATATTTAAAGTGGAACTTTCATATATCACACATAATTACCAAACTAAAATCACTTATAGGCAGATTTTGGTCAATATCAAAATGTATTCCTCAATCTGTACGTCATTTAATTTATAATTGTTTAGTCAAGCCACATTTCATATATCTAATTGAAATATGGGGTACGGCATGTAAAAACATAATTTCTAACTTACAAACACTACAAAATAAAATAATAAAATCATTATTTAGATACAATTTTTAAACACCGACTAATAAAATCTACCAAGAAACCAAAATTATGACAATTAAACAACTGTATGTATATAGCACCTGTATCTTGATAAAAAAATTCTAAATAACACTATCCATAGTTGCTTGTCGTTTAAAAAAATCAAATACACAACGACACGCAATACTCGTCGAGCGAGTTTGCTTATCTTGCCGAAGCCGCGTACAAATTATTTGAAGAAATCTATTAGGTATGAGGGTGTGCAATTATTTAATCAATTACCATCTCAAATTCGCAATATTGGAGTGTTTGACAAATTCAAAAAGGCATTAAAGATGCATGTTAGAATGAACATAGCTGACTAAAATTGTTACGGCTAATGGCGACGTGTATCTCGCTCGTATATAATATATACATATTAATATTAAGTTTCTCATGTAAATAAAAATATTTCTGTTTTTGTAATGAGAAATAAAGTTCTTTAAACATTATAATCAAACTATAATATCGCCAGATGAACTTTTTTCCGTTTGAGAGCTGTTGCAACTGAATAGAGATAGACAAGCTGATAAAAATTACATTCACCTTTCTACCATATGTTTTTTCACAAGTTTACATAAGGTATTGGACAACTTTAGACGCAGACGCAGACAGTATTAAAGAACTGATATTTTATCGAAAATCCGCAAAGTCTGCGTTAACTAAGTGGAACGTCTCATCGGGGCGACGCCACGACATCGCATAATTTACGGAAAATTACATTTACCACCTCCAGCAGTCTGATATTCTGCTTTTAGACTTATAAGCGAAATTATTAAACTTTAACCAGGAAGATATTTAATACTAAAAACAAAAGCGACACAATTAAAATTTTAGGTAAAAGTCCAGTGGAATATGGCAACATTTTTTGTATAAATCAAATCCCGACATGAAAAACATAATGTAGCGAACATTATGTTTCTTATGTCGGCAATCACATTGTTATTCCGACTTCAGCCACTGGGCCTTCGGGCAGAAGATACTTTGTTTAGACGCACCATCCTTTCTCTCTTATTATTATGAACTTCACACTTATTAAATAGTCGTTATATATACGATATATCGTCTATACTCTGATTTTTCAATGCGTAGAATTATGACATTTCATTAGTGTTGCCACAAATAAAATTATTCACCGAAAAGAGACAAATTTTACCCACTTGAGCGTAATAAAAAATAGATTACTACGTATTTACTATGTTTACCTACAAAAAGGTACATCTTATTAAAAATATTTACTTACTCAAGTAACCTAACCCAAAAATAACATATATTTCAATATCATGAACAATATATCGGATTAACATTAATTATATTATTTTATTCTTTAGCTGGCATCACTGCCTACTAATTCCAGGTTTAGTCAACCTTTTTAATACAATAAGATGTTATCTTTACTTGTGCGTTTTGTACTGTTCGTGATGAAAAGGGACGTAATTATCACTAGCCGTAAAACCTTTAATATGGAGCACCGCACTTAATAAAATGGATACATTCACTAATAAATAAAATGTATGTATAGACTATGTTCGAACTCGTTTTGAAATTGAAAAATCTGCCCGGCCGAAAAGTTTGATCATCTCTGACATCAAAAAATTATACATTCCACGGTATTATTACCAGAGTTTAGCTTGTCATCGTGTGGAAATGCTTTTTTTCTCTCTTACAAAAACTATACGTGAACCATGAACCGTTTTCTTTTAAACATGTATAAATTTCAGATCTTCGGGCCTGTGCAGAACATTTTAAAATTTGAAACACTCGAAGAAGTCCTTGACCGCGCGAACGATACAAACTATGGTCTCGCCGCTGGAATCTTCACTAGCAATGTCAACACAGCGCTACAGTTCAGCAAACACGTGGAATCTGGCAATGTTTGGTATGAACACTTTTATATGAACCTTTTTTTAGGCCTAAGGTTGTCTTAATAGTAGTAGTAGTAGTCGTAGGTTCGACTCCAGCTGTGCACCAATGGATGTTCCTTGTGCGCAGTTAACATTCGCTCGAACGGTGAAAGAAAAATCGTGAAGAAACTGGGTTGCTTTAGACCCAAGACGTCGACGGCGTGTGTCAGGAGCACAGGAGGCTCACTTACTTGAATATTAGATTGACAAATGACCATAAAACTGATACAGAAATCGGAGACCCAGACATAATTAGGGTTGTAGCGCCACTGATTTATTTATTTTATTTTCTAATTTCATACATTATGTATGAGTTTACACTATGATTAAACCTCCTTTCTGATAATACTTGTTGAGCAACTTTGGTTATCTTGCCGAAGCGGCGTACAAATTATTTGAAGAACTCTATTAAGGATGAGGGTGTGCGATTATTTAATCAATTACCGCCGAAAATTCGCAATATTAGCGTGTTTAACAAATTTAAAAGGGCATTAAATGTCAGAGTGATCCTAGTAGACTAAAATTGGGATGGCTAATGGCGACATGTATTATGTAAATTAAATATATTTTTGTAATGAGAAATAAAGCTCTTTAAACATCAACATTAATATTAACTGTTTGACGACTCGTCGCGAATAAAGATTTTATTCGGCCTTATGTATGTGAGATCCATTAAAATATTTTTTAAAACAAATACTTTACCATCCGTGTGTCCTTGACGATTATCAATTTTTGGATTTACCACGTTTGTCTTACGGTGTGAGAAAGTGGAAATTGCAGATATAAAGAAACCTCCATTGGTTGGGTTTGTACGCTAGACCTCATCATCAAATTGATAGCCATTCAATATGATTAATGAGAAAAATCCAACTTCCGAGGTCAGCACAATTGGGGCATTTTAAAATTGAAGTCCTTATTCACATAGCGGGTTATGTGTAATTTAAATTAATCGTTTGCCTTGTCCTGTCAAACGCATGCATCCCACGGCATCGCTTCATTACACTTCTGCAAATTGTTTTTCAAGAGATGAATCCATGTCAGTTTTTTTCTGTAATGTGCTGTTTCTTAAAGATTCTCAAGCAACAATTTCCTTACAGGGTGAACACCTACCTTGCCATCGGCCCTCAAGCACCATTTGGAGGTTTTAAGGACTCTGGAATTGGGCGTGAATTGTTAGTATTATTATCTATTTATTTTAAAGTTTTCTTACAGCTATCCGTATTATCGGTGCATAACATTTTTTTATCAACTATTGCAATTATTTATTTATGCGGTTTTTTTTCTTAGATATTAATTCAATCTACCACTCTACCAGGCACGCCTATGTGGTCTGTATCACTGTAACGCGTATTGGCTGCACAGTATGCGTTCTATCCCACTCTAACGCGAATTGGCCGCACCTTTCTTGCGTCATCGTGTGTGGGTTTTTATTTTCGTTACGGGATATCTTGATTCGGTTGCTGCACTAAAAGCCCGCAATAAAATCAATATACGAAACAGAAAACATAAGTATATTTATAAATTAAAGACAGAGATTTATTTAAAAGAAAACTGAATTTACTGCTTATTAAATTTATCGACTTCGTGCTTCTTATAATATTTCCTCACATCCTATTTAGTAAGGTAAAAAATTTCAACATCTTTATAATATGTGTTATAGTCAGCTAAAATCCAAATCATTGGCGAATTAAGCACATAATTCGTGATTGTACGAGGCTCATGGAACAATTGTAAATATCACATGCGGGGTAGCGGGTCTTACAGAAATTAACGACAGCAAATAGGGGCTATCTATCCGCTGATTAGGAATAGCGTAATAATAAGTCTAAGGAATTTCACAAACCCTTTTTTTATATATTTTGACCAGATGAAACTTGCATACTAGTAACGAAACTATGTATTTAATTAAAATTCTTTTGGCCTTTAATTAAGTAACTTTTAATTTTACCAATTTTCCACTCAAACATTTCATTAAAATAAAGTTAATTTGCTTCATATTAGTATTCTATCATTATTATTCTTTTAGTCCTTTTAAACTTCTTATTGTCTGAAGGAAATTTACAAATGTGTTTTAGTTAAGTGTAGCTGCACAGTCATTTGTTAATGTCATATCTGCGGGGAATTAGATATCTTAAATTGATTTGCCTAGTTTTAAATATTGTATGTAATATTTTTTCTTTTCTCAGAGGATCTGACAGTCTGCATGAATACTTGGAGGTGAAAACTGTTACCATGGCGCTACCCAAGAAAATCTAAATGATAAATCGTTATGCAATTAAATATATATCACTCAAAAACGTTGTTTGATTGACAACTCTAATGAAATCAACATTCGTTTCATAATTTAAATTGTACGTGGAAAGAATATTAATTTATTCCTATTTTCGTTTCTTCCTATTTGAAATATTAAATAAGTTAACGAAGTGTATTTGTTGTGAGATGGAAAAAATGCTATAATTTAAAGGACGGCAACGCACTCGCGACTCCGACTTTTCTACTTTTATATTGAATTTTGAAACCCGCTTGTAGAAGTTATTTCAACAGTGAACAATTTTATCTCTACGGCGTCTTTTTAGCATAAGCATATGGGACTGCCATCATTCTAGCAAAGCCAAGAGTTAGATTGTCACCTAGGGACGTTTATACTATCTTATAAATCTCAACCAACTAAAGATAACAGGAGTGTCAACTAATAAATGTAACATACGGGTGCTTAGCCACTGTAGCCATATTGCCAGAAGAGAAACGAATACTCTCGAATAGCTGGTAATAAATAGTAGGAGAGATGACAGAAGAAGTTATGTTCGATGGCCTACCCATTGTCCAGACCAAATTAAGACAATTATGACTCTCAACATCCCTAGTGCACTAAGACGCACTGATGATAGAGTGGTGACGAGGCAGCTACTATTAGCAGCGACGTATCATTTGGGTATTTCAAGTCAGGCATTGCCTTCAGTAATGAATACTGCGAAGAAGAATATATTATTATTTATTGTTACAAACTTTTATGGCCTTAAACTTCTGAATTATTGATTAATAATTTATTTATAAAGTATCCAGTTGCTCATCTTCCTGACGTCATTACTTGATACTTAGTATCAGCTAGTTTCCTTACTGTATATATTTCAGACCGCTAATTGACCGTTAATTGAACGGCTAATTAAGCTAGTAGGCCGCGATATATACCTCGTCGTCTGCAGTTCCACAACTGAGCGTTTCTTGTGGAACCTACTGCCTACTGAAGAATTTACGAATAAATTTGACTTAGGGTCCTTCAAGAAAAGGGCCTACCAATTCATAAAAAGTTAATGTTCTTGCTAGCCTGCTGGAAATGTGGTGACGATGGACGGCGGTATTACTTAACATCAGGTGAGTAGTTGGTATTTCCGGGAATATTTTGTCACCGGACTGATATCTCTAACCGTTTAAAAGTTAGCTTTCGCAAAACCGTAGCTCATTAACTTATCACCACCTTATCAGCTCCTATTTCCTGCACGAAATTCCCGGTCATTATCTAATGAATGCCTCAGTACTAATGCATCGCGTTATCTACTTTCCTACATTCACTAACCCAACCTATGGCTTTAAATGAAAAATAATAAATATATATTTAAAGTAACCTAACGTACGATTCTAAACAAATTATAATAAATATACCTAACCTTTAACACCACTACCTATAAATATAATTAGATGTAAGGGTTACATGGTAAAATAAAACATTTTTATTCCAGGTATTATTTTTTATTTATATGTTCATTATATTTCTATACAAATTTACTAGCACCATATCATTATTCACTGAGTCACATGTGAAATTTCTAAGCAAGTCTTCTAATGTCATCCCCCTGAACTTGTAATATAAATATACCAAACAGTACTCTCCACACACCGCTGATAGATAATCTTGAACCGTAACGCTATTGTACCTCCACATGCAAGAATTCCTCCTTAAAAACCCTTCTATTGCCTCAATAGGTTTACGTCCAAATGAATCAAAATATTCACCAACTCTTTCGACGCTTATATGTACAGCCACCCAATGAGACCCCGGCTGTGAATCAGGGTCAAGATTGCATATTATAAATGCTGGCACCTGAGCATAAATTGGCAATCGATTTGAAGGATATACGTTGCTTTGGAGGCTGGGATGTATCATACGAAGACTCATTTGCACTTCTAGTGTGTTCATACTTTAATACGCGTTTACTCCGCTACTCTTTTGCTCTTTAACTGACTACATTTCTAACTATCAATTCATATTTGTACCAATGAATTCATTTAAACCCACATAATATGATCTCAACAGAAGTAATGAGTCTTTTTATTAAACAAGTAATGAGGTAAATAAAAACCATGTCATATTCGTTTAGGTTATATTTTATTATTCTTAATATCATAATTACATAAGTGATTGCTTAACTACTATAATCCACACATACATTTCTGTTCTTATCTATTTCTATAATATTTGAAAACTCTGCGTAAACTACACAGTTAATAGTTTCAGTCAATGCGCTCTCGAATCTTACTTCCATTCTTACACTACCATGGTGAACAAGATTCCAATGCACATTAGAGTTAGCCGACAAGTCAGGTGTTAAATCAAAAGCTAGTAAACAGTATCCATTTGAATATTGCTCCCTCGATATTCCATTACCTTCGTTAAGAAAATGTATACCGGTGCCTGAGTACAGGGTGTAGTATGCGCTCGTAAATACATCGTTTGAAAATGATGGTTGTAACGATTTTGAAGGTATCTGTTGACCATCTATATATAGGCTAAATGAGCAAATACCAAAATTTTCAAAGTTGAAAGGGTTTTTAACATAACTACCGTTGAATGCTGTATTATTCACAAAACCTATAATACATCTCTTAGGAACCTGCCCTAAAAATATATTGTCCAGTGTTTTACCCTGCACACCAGACGGTATGGTCAGGACTTTCACTTCACCTCTTGTTATAGGATATTTAGCTGTAGTAGTGGCAAGAACCTTTTGATGGGCTATTAGTATTGATGGATTAATTTTTGCTCTGCGTATTATTAAAGTTGCATCTGTGATACAGACTTTGTACTTATTATCCGCATTCTGTGACATGAGGTTAAATGTTTCTCTCGATCTCACTAATTTTATAGATAATTCGACCCCGTTAATGAGGAATTTATCTTGATTGAATATATCCCCATGTAAATGCCCAATCATTTCAACATCCTTACCATCCTTTGAAAGTTGTTGTCTTTTGTAAAAGCCCTTGTTTGCCTCATTAGTTTCATTCATTTTTCCAGCTGTATCCTCGTACCATAAACCACATGTCAAATGTGTTTTTTTGGCGGATGATGAATAATTTAATAGAGTTTCTATGAAAGCACGATATGCATAAGTATTATTTGGGGGTGACACAAGTTTTTGGTTTAGGTAAACATCCAATTGGTTAAATAAAGAATGTAACCAATTATTGACTGGTGCCACTACATTAGCTGCATTAACTACAGAACCGTCTTGATTTTTAATTTGAGCCTTGAGATGGAGTAGTGTATGCGAAAGGTCTATGTAGTCATCTCCAGTACCAGGTACTTGAAATTCGATGGGTCCATCATCACTTAATGAAGAAATTGGTTTGTAGTGTATCCAGTGTCCATATTCGATACTTGTTTGTGAGGAAGGAAGAGCAAACAGATCCAATTCAGATTTAACGCAATCACATGAATGATTATGAATAAATGACATTATGATTAGTTTGAAAATATATCCTTGGAATTATTAATATTTTTGTTCCTTGTTTTCTTCAGAGTGCCTTTCACGTTGAGGGGTGAAACTCGAATGAGCTCATTACAATATTTTCGTCTTTTATTAACACCCGATCCAGTCATAAGGTTATCAATTTTGGTATCAACTTTGCGTTTAAGGTTAGAACTAGCCTCTTTCAATCGATTTTTAATGGATTCTTAAATAGGACGACTGCCACAACATCTGACAAAAGCCCAATTCCGCCGTTAAGTGCTTCTTTTCCAATCACCTTAGCACCACTAGTGAGTAAAGGTAGCACACTTCGAAATAACCCCCCAAGAAAACTGCCGATACCATGACCACGTTGATGTAAGGCTCCTTTGTAGATTACATTTATACCAGACCCAGCTTGTTTCGAATAATAATGTTCATAAGGACATATAAATGTATCTTGAGGTGTATACATTTTAAAAAGGGAATATAGTTTATATTTTTTTTAAATGAAGTTTCACACACGATGTTCCGTATTGAAATGGTACCGCATTTCCCGTGGTTGTTCTTATATCTATCTCAATAACATCAAATTCTCTTCTCATTACCGGCAAATAATGTGGTGGTGAAAATATATGCATTTTATTTGAACCATATATGTATTTAGCAGGATCTAAGGGTATAATTCTCAATAGGGGTGTCATTACATCACCAACAATTTGTGGTTCTATAATATCACAATACACAAATAATTGTGATGGTAACCCCAAATGTAGCTTAGCAGGGCGTTTACCGATATTATGATTTACTAAATTGGTATCTGGCTCAAATCCAAGTTGAAAGCTCAAATTAGGTGATAGAGATAATGAAATTATTGATGGATCCTTTACTGCAGCAGAGACAAACTTTGTCACGGTGTCCTGGCGAAAACTAACTTTCTCTTTCGAATTTAAAGCTAGAAGAATATTTTGTATATTATCATAGTTGGTGGCTGGTATATGGTTCTTATACATCAGTGTGGTCTCTTCGTTATTGATGGTAGTTTTTTTACTTATGTACATAATATTTTCATGTTCTTGCACGGAAAACATAGTAGAAGGATATTGAAACTCAACTATACCTACCATCCATTCTCCTTCTAATGTAATGGCTTTAGGTAGTTTTGTAGAAAAATTTGATGTCATATTTCCCGGAAAATATTGTGTAGAACTATTGCTGAGTAAAGTTAAATAAAAACTTTCCTTCATTGCAGATTTTTAATATTCGATATTAAGACCCAAGAATTAAACTTGTTAGGATATCCTTTCCATTTAACTAATACTTCCTTTCTAATACCGCTTTTACGTGATCTGATGATTTTATCAATTTTAAATTCGGAAGTGGGGGAAAAAGTTATTTTTTGTAGTTCTTTCTCATAAAAAGTTCCTGTTATTGATTCATTGTCTAAATCGTTTAAAGTGTATACAACCCACGGGGAACGATCTATAATCGAAGTAATGATAAAAATTTCATTACTCCAATTACTTTCATAACCTTTTTGAAATACATGTTTGTATTTTGTAATTCTTACATAGTCACCAACGTTAAACTTAGGTAGGTACTTTGTTTAAACTTGAAATATAAGTCTTTTCATCATAATATAAATTCCGCCAAACTTCCATTATGTTTTCCATTTTAACATCACATGGTCTCATCTTGATACTAGAGTGTACACTGTGATTATAAGAACTAACCAAATCTTGTAAAATATCTGTATAGCGATAAGTATTCTTATGTGTAAAATAACGCCACATTTTCATTTTCAATGTTCTCTGAAATCGTTCTACTATACTTGCTTTTATATCTGGATTATTTGTAGTGTAATAATTTATATTTTTACTTTTTAAATAAGTTTTGACATCCTTAGATACAAATTCCGTGCCCTTATCTGATTGAATATGTCTAGGAACAGTTTTAGCTTCATCAAAGATGCTAGTAAAACACGTTTTTATTGTGTATGAATCCTTCTTTTTCATTGCTCTAACATAAGCATACTTACTAAAGGCGTCAATAACACACAAAATATATTTATATCCATCATTATATTGCATGTAAGTTCTTAAATCACTTAAATCAGCTTGCCACAATTCATTAATATTTGATAAAATATATTTATTACGCGGGAATTTTTTTATAACCGATGAATTTGTAGATGAATTGATAGTTAGAAATGTAGTCAGTTAAAGAGCAAAAGAGTAGCGGAGTAAACGCGTATTAAAGTATGAACACACTAGAAGTGCAAATGAGTCTTCGTATGATACATCCCAGCCTCCAAAGCAACGTATATCCTTCAAATCGATTGCCAATTTATGCTCAGGTGCCAGCATTTATAATATGCAATCTTGACCCTGATTCACAGCCGGGGTCTCATTGGGTGGCTGTACATATAAGCGTCGAAAGAGTTGGTGAATATTTTGATTCATTTGGACGTAAACCTATTGAGGCAATAGAAGGGTTTTTAAGGAGGAATTCTTGCATGTGGAGGTACAATAGCGTTACGGTTCAAGATTATCTATCAGCGGTGTGTGGAGAGTACTGTTTGGTATATTTATATTACAAGTTCAGGGGGATGACATTAGAAGACTTGCTTAGAAATTTCACATGTGACTCAGTGAATAATGATATGGTGCTAGTAAATTTGTATAGAAATATAATGAACATATAAATAAAAAATAATACCTGGAATAAAAATGTTTTATTTTACCATGTAACCCTTACATCTAATTATATTTATAGGTAGTGGTGTTAAAGGTTAGGTATATTTATTATAATTTGTTTAGAATCGTACGTTAGGTTACTTTAAATATATATTTATTATTTTTCATTTAAAGCCATAGGTTGGGTTAGTGAATGTAGGAAAGTAGATAACGCGATGCATTAGTACTGAGGCATTCATTAGATAATGACTGGGAATTTCGTGCAGGAAATAGGAGCTGATAAGGTGGTGATAAGTTAATGAGCTACGGTTTTGCGAAAGCTAACTTTTAAACGGTTAGAGATATCAGTTCGGCTGTGAGTGCTTTCGGCTCTTTTTTTTTTTTTTTTTTAGTTTTGGTCAGCCATGATTTTTAGGTTTGTCCCTTGGGCGGGACAGTTTGACCAGTTATATCAAAATAAAAAGAAAGGCAACTTGAATGATGAAGAAGTATAATTTAAAATTGAGTCATTGGGTATATTGGAACATGTCAATTGTTTAAAGATTTATCGACTCGGGAAAACTGAAGAACTTCTACTAAATACTAAATAGCTAACTCAAATATTGCAGTACTTTTGTATTCATTCATTCATAAACATTTTTAAACTTAACAAATGTAAGATTTATTATCTTATATTAGTATCAACAGCATATTATGTGTTATAAGTTAAATTAAAGATATTGCAAGTTTATAAAGAACAGTAAAATACAATAAAAAACGGTTAAAAGACTGGCTTTCGAGACATAACATGTTTTCACACATTCATACACATTACACTCACCTATGCATCCATCTCAATCACTCATACACTCTGTATTACGCGTCGCGTATTACATTTATAAAAAATGCTAGATTAAACAGATTAATAAAAATTTAAAGTTGTACTTCAAAAACTCAATTAACTGTCAATTAAGTATTCAATTAAACTCTCGGTATTCATTCAAACCGGGATAAAGCATTTTGATAATGAATATACAGACTTAATCATTTTATTTATTATTTACAATTATTCAAATTGAAATCAAATCTATGAAGATTTATCGTATTTCAGTCAAATTTGAAATGAATTGGAAAATCATATCATCAAATGGATTTCGCTGTTATGTCAACATCCCTTTACACGAGTACAAATAAAACTTTCGAAATACCAAATTCAATGACATATAAGAACCTTTCATCAGAACATATTAAACAAACATATTAACAATTAATCCGTTATCTGAATAAAAATTGCTCATCTGATGTTAAGTAATCCTATGAGCTATGAACCCCCTAAATTCCAGAGGTCTCGCGAATGTGTGGCTGGCCTTTTTCGGAATTTGTAACATTTAACGTACTCGACGCCAGTTGGTATTGCTTGTTTGGAAGCACCATGATTTTCTTGATACATAATGTTTTAAATTATAATACGAAAGATGTATGTTATTAAAAATAATAATATTAGTATATACATATTATACGTATATGTAACAATAAATAAATTATCTGCCACGGCATCCTTCCATATGCCTGTTGTTTCCACAGTACTGTAAGTTTATATGTCACCTTGCCATCGACTACGTAAAAGCTATTACTGAAATGAGGTTACAATTAAATAAAAACTCTTTACGATTAAAAAAAAGTACAAAGCGATTGTCAGTTTGGAGAACTCCTACGACTTTTGGTCAGTGCAAATACATGTTAAAGCATTTCCTTTGTTTAGTTAGTCTTCGTATGTAGTGTACATTGCTGCCATGTCACTACATGGTTAATGGTATACATATTTGATTTTCCTCGCCTTACAAACGCATGGTGTTATAAAAAATACAAGGGCAGATTACTCTATTATATTGTAGATACATGGTTCTCTCATATTAACTTTTAACTGATTACATTATAATAGTTTTTCATATTCGCATATTATGAACGTACGGAGAAACGGAGCATGCGCTTTGCATATCTGAGAAATTCAGACTCTGTAGAATGTATCATCGCGACGGATGTCCTACTCGTATGTCCGTTGACAACTTTGTAACTTTAAAAGTTAAACATTGTGATTAATTCATGATAATTATATAAGTAGTTTTTATGGACATAATAAAGTGGCTGTGTTGGTGATACATAATATGTAAAGGTAAGTTCAATTCTGTATATATTTATTATATTAAAAAACTTTTTAAATTCCGCTCGATTTTTATTTAATAATTTAACACAAAAAGCAATATATAGAATATTGTATTGTTTAGGGCTATGTACTTATTGTATTGAATTTTACATTACATTTTAACTTATTACAAACAAAATACTATGAACTTATTTCATGCCTTGTTTACGACATAAATTTATTAATTAAATTTATTACGAGAAGATTTATACTACGTATTTGCGTGTTGTTCTCACGAGTATGTAAGTGCGTGCTCCTATTTCACCATGCCTCCTGCTGATAGAGGACAAATCTTTGTTTTTAATTTATTTTATTATTCTTTATTACTCAATATGTCATAAGGAACATGATGTAATGGTTGCAGCTCCGTACAAAAGTGTCGGAGAGTTTATTGCCAGTTCTTCTCTTCCGTTCTACGCCCTTGATTTGAGAACTGGCAGTAAATGTTATATTAGAATCATTTAAAGTATATTTTGACATTCATAAGTGTACATTATGTTACCTATATAAATAAATGATTTTTGATTTGATTTGATTTCATATTTTTTTATGTTCTAACAATATATATGTTATAACTGTGGCAGACATGACGATACAATTGATACTGTGTACAAAGTTCAACATCAGCTATAAACGAGTAAAGGCATAAGGCATAAGAATCCTTAATTCTCATAATTTCTGAGACATAATAGATTTTAAAATACAAAAACAAATTGAAGGTCGTACTTGAATTCGTGTATGCGGCGATATTAGTTATTTCTACTATGTATTTGCATGTTATTCCCGCGAGAATGTAAGTGCGTGCACCTGTTTCACCATGCCTCCTGCTGATAGAGGACAAATCTTTGTTTTTAATTTATTTTATTATGCCTAATTAAATGAAAAAGTCACGCCAATAATTTCTCATAATTTTAAATAATTTCTTTAATATAACATTATCTATAAACATTGATGATGATGAGAACAATGGAAATATAACAATACATTTAAAACTTCTGCGGACTGGAAGAGATTCTAACAAATCCTTTAAGCGCCAAGCAAAATCTCTCAACTTTTGTTTTATCAGGGAGTTGAAATCTTAGGCGTTGTTACGTATGCTATACAGACATCTCATCATAGAATTTTATGGGCCTATTTGCATTGTTTAGCAGCTCGTAGAAACAAGGTACGAGTTGAGGTGGAATTTCAGAGAATTATATGAGTGCCATCTTGCAAACAAACTAAAGCAATGAAAAAGTAAATCTTCTAGTCATTTTTCGTGATGATAAAAAAACGAGTGGAGCACGACGCAGAGACTCGAGCGGTAACGCAAGTTCGGCTTTGTATATCGAAAGCAATAACGTATATGCCGAGAACGTTGCGGTACCGCAGCTAATAAATAGTCTACCTAATCAGATAATAGATAGCCTAACACTAGCCAACATTTGTCGCGGTCCTAAACAAGACAGTGGTTCTCTAATGTAACATACTGTTATTAAAAAAAAAATAACAAAACGATTTTATGCAACGCCCGGTACAAGAAAAAGCAATTAAAAACATGATCCCCTTAAATAAAAAACTCGCATTTCTAGGTATTTGCTTGTATTTGTATCAAAGGCGAAGTGCAATTTGCTACATTGTAAGCATTATTTGAGAAATTGGTTTCGCCATTTCTTATTTCAAACTGTATTCCTATATGTTGGTTTGGAAAATAAACTTTTCCATATTTGCCACAGCGATGAGAACGTTAGACGAAATATACGATGCGTGTTCTGTTCGATTCTGATTGGTCAATAACATGTTGAGGTCCAAAACGCCCAGCTACGCGACATGCTACGTCATGATATTACATCGGTTGGTGCCAATCACACGGTATCTCTCAACTAGACCTGTTAGTAAATATAAAAAAATATAGCATGTCTAACATTGGATTACACATTCTGTTGACAAATGTCAATAAAATGACAAGTGACATCTTGAATTTCGTTTTTTATTTTGAAAGCAGCGCTTTTTCAATGCATGCCTCTATTTAAATTAACAATCATTTTTTTATTTATTTATAAAATACACACGACTTTAAATCGACAAGGTTGCACAAAAAAATACACACCTAACAAAAATCAAACATAAGAACAATGTAATACCAAATTACATAATACAAAAGCACATTGACGCTAAGGCCTGTCTATGCAATGTGACAATTTTATTAAAGCACGAGTTCTTGGCATACTCTAAGTTGGTTGTAACCTGCAGAACAAAGAATAAATGGGTATACTATATAGCCTAAGATGTAAATAACTTTACTTAAAATATTTGAGTAGATTTTCATTGTTTTGACTATTCATCCAACGCATATTTTACATTATCAATTTGATTTCGACATATTCCAAATTCGAGCGTTAATTATAGCTGTAAAAAATAGGACATTAAATTGGAATTTATGGTGTGAAAAAAAAGGTTTTATTACGCTCGTAATACGTGCGCCAGATTCAACTCGTAATGCTTGCTTCATTTGCTTTATCAATGCTTTATAACTACAATGCTTGGACGTTGTTAAATGGCTAACAAAATTACGTTACAATTTTATCTAATACTTTTGTTTACTTCCTTATAGATTATTAGATACACACTTACATTCACAATCTAATCAATAAGTTGTACTTTACAACGAAAATATATATCTAATACATAATATATTCGTAAAATCATTTACGTAGAATCTCCGAAATTAGTAAATTTAAAGAAAAAATCCTGATATCAAATAGGTAATGAAAGAATCGGGCTGGGCCAACATACAAATACCCATGGGTAAAACATTTTTTTTGTTCTCTAATCAATATTATCCGCCGTACCGCAAGGTACGCTCTTCCCTAAGTCGTTTGTTAAATCTCTATTTAAGAAAAACATGATAATGTCTAAAAGAGCAGTGTTTACTTCACCGTGACACTCTCAATACTGTAATATTGTAGGTTCAAGCCGCGGCTGTGCACCAATAGACTTTCTATCTGTCTTTCGGTGAAGGAAAACATCGTTGGGAAAGCGGCTAGCCTAAGTCTAGTCGGCGTGTGCCAGGCACAGGAGGTTGATCACCTCCTTGCATATTAGATTGACAATTGATAATGAAACAGATACAGAAATCTAAACTAATAATGAAGGTCTAGCCTTCATTATTTTTTTTAATATAAGCTATGTCTGTTAGTGAAGATGCAGCTTACTAATGGGGAATGAAAGAATGAAAGAATTTTTGAAATCGGTACCTCTATTTTAAACATGTTTATTACTAACAAGAAATCACATACTTTGTTGCTCATAATGAAACGGCTGTGAAAAAGATATAGATAAAGCACTTGTAAACAAATGGCTTCCAGTAATGTAATAGTTATATTAACAATATTTGAATACCATACAATTTGTTAATTAAATGATGAGATAAGAATACAATAAATTTAAATAGGATATTTATCTTTATGAGCGATCTTTCTTACTCTAGCTGTCTTTCTTACATATGGATAAAGTCATACATAAATAACAGACAGCAAGCAATAGTAATAGGCCTTCATTACCATTACATCACGGGTACTCCAAGGATCAAAACTTAGCTCAATATTATTTAATACTTATAAGACTTGAAACGAATATTCGGTTACTATTCGGTATTCTGCCTATTTGGCTGCGTTTATTATATCTGACCGAATACCGAGTATCCACATATTATTCGGTCGAATGCCGAGTAACTAAATAATATATTTTGTCACAGAAAAGTAATTGGTAAAATGAAAAATTTAAATCGATTGTTTACGTATGTATTAATATTATCATTTCTGTTATAATCATTTAAGTAATCATTGGTACATAATCATGTTCTGAATTGGAAAAATGGAGGATTCTTTGTATTTGAATTATTGTGGTAATCAAATATTTAGGAGGGTAAGGTTTTCATATATTTTATAATCATTCATTAAGTAGCCTTCGACCACACCCCGATTACAATAACAAGTAAAACTAGTAAAGCCTTGGAATATTCTTAGATGAAGAAATGGGCCTATAAAAAATAGCAAAACAGAGAGTTAAAAATGAAATAAACAAATTAAAAGATAAAAACTATTATAATAAATAGACAGCATTACATAATAAATAAGTATAAACATGGTAGATTGTAATAAATAACTTAAATTAATCCTGGAAGGTGAGAAAAATCGTCAATAGATTTCGAAAAATACGCGTTTTATTTTACCAAAGTCAATTTTCATATAAATCAAACGGGAATTCTATTTATGAACATAAAAACTTTGTATTAATCAAAATAGAGTGGACTTTTTTATTCAGATTTACGCAGACAAAGGACATAGAAGAGAATATGAGTAAAATAATTATTTGAATTGTTGAAGCATTTTGGATAACATTTTTGGAAAATTGAAATTGGAGTTGGAAAAATATTTTTGTGTTATTAGGTCAAGGACATTCTAATATTCTGATATAAATAAACTATACAGCAATTGTTTGTGTTTAAACTTAAATTCTATTTAATATTATATTTCTCTCACGTATCGTGGTACGTGTAAATACTTTGCTTCTCAATATAAAGAACCCTGTTTATAAAAATTGTCAGTTTTTAAAACTTATGTAATGCGAAATCGCAATTGTTGTTTGTTTCTCATGTTCAAATACAAGTTTTTCATATAAAAACTATTCTATCAATTATTCAGAATATAATAATGTAAGCGGAGAGTAGACGTCTAATTAAAACTTAATTAAAAAAATATCCTTATACATGGAGCATTTTGGGAAAAACCAACCAATTAACTTTCCAACTCGACTAATTTAACTCTAGTTTACCGTATGGTTCATTAAATCATCTCCATAATAATAAATACACCTACAAAATGCATATTGGAAGTTACAGAAAGAGTTTCTCTCTACAAAATATCACTGACATTCCCGACCGAATGACATTTTCAGCTTAAATACATATTATACTTCAAGAAAAGAGCGTACCAATTCTTTAAAGGCCGGCAACGCACTCGCGAGCCCTCTGGCATTGAGAGTGTCCATGGGCGGCGGTATCACTTAACATCAGATGAGCCTCATGCCCGTTTGCCCCCTGTTTTATAAAAAAAAATACTACAACTTGTGTTTTTTCTTTAAATATTATAATCCCGATGGCGTCTGAAAACCGAACAAGTAATCTGGTAATTGATTTACTTTCAGGTACTACGGGGGGCGAAACGCGACAATGTCCATGTTCTATGTGGGCGAGAATACAACACTTAGCTATGTGATATTGTGCGGGACTGAATATTTCCATAATGATACCCTTAATGACACATTTGGGAATCACACCGGAACATCTCCACATTCCTGCGCTTCGATCAAAAAATCTGAAACGTTTTTCACGTCATTCACATTTCACTTATGCGTTTATATCATGTACAGTATCATCTTTGCTACCTCTCTGTTCGGGAATGGCCTTGTATGTTTCGTCGTAAATAGTTCGACGCAAATGAAGACAGTAACTAACCTATTTATAGTAAATTTAGCCGTTGGTGATATAATGATGACAATTTTTTGTGTTCCATTTTCCTTCGTGTCGACGTTAGTACTACAACATTGGCCATTTGGTCCTGTTATGTGCAAAATTGTGAATTTCTCTCAAGCAGTTTCCGTTCTTGTCAGTGCGTATACGCTGCTAGCAATATCTGTAGATAGATATATAGTTATAACACAGCCATTGAAGCCAAGATTAGGAAAGAATATAGCAAAGCTGATCATTGTGGCCGTGTGGATTGGGGCTATGATTACAGCAGTGCCTATTTTAGTAGTTTCGAGATTACAGCGTCCCACAATATGGCACGAAGTTTGTGAATTGTAAGTAATAGTCAAAAAGATTAACGCCTGAACCCAATAATTAATCTACAATCTCAGATTGAAAACTATCTGAGATCAGACTGTGACTGTCGATCGATCTCCTCTGCATTGCAATAACCAAACCCTATGAAGACAATTCATTTTTAGCGACGGATAGAATGCAATCTCTTCGCTCTTTACACCCATATTTAATAATCAATATAAACCAAATTAAGTAAATAAAACCGTACAAATAATATTAAAATGTACATGTCTATGTTTAAAACATATCAAGTAGCTTTTTATTATTTTAAAAACTATTACTATATATATTTTAAAAACTGGTTTAAGTTAAAATCTCAAATTAGGATATTGGCACAGTTGAACTGTCATTTTCATACAAAGGTCAATCCACATACACCGATTGGACCTACCATGGATAGCTTATATCGACAGATAGCTATTATAATCCGTCAATTGGTTATTGGCACACTTTTATCAACATTTGGACTAAGATGTCTATCTCAGATGTTCAAAAAAGAATTTAGATATTTTATTGGGTTTGGGTGTTAATAACAGTTATTTCTAGATTTAAATTGATAGCGCTTATATCTAAGTATGTATCTACGCTTCTAAGAGAAAATTCTGAGAAAACAGTAACGTTAAGCTTTCTCTGAAAATACATGTTGCAGTGACCATTCCATTATTCTATATATTCGTAAATAAATATTTTTAGGGATATATGTTCAGAGATGTGGCCAGAACCAAAACAAATGACACAATACACGTGGGCCCTATTAACACTGCAATTTTTGCTTCCACTAATAGTGTTGATCAGTACATATACAAAGATCGCCTGTATGGTGTGGGGTGAACAGCCTCCTGGTGAGGCAGATATGAACAGAGATTCTCGCATCCAGCATTCTAAAAGAAAGGTAAGCACTTCTCATGTGTAGATTTGTATCGTACAAAATAAACTTTTATATAAAGGATTAACCTTTGATTTATTTGTGGACCACAGTTAGAAGTAGTCAAACTCAACTCTTCATAAGCGTATTATTTGTACAATTAAGCAAATTACGTGAGGCATCGGCGTAACCCAAAAAGTTGACGGCATGTGTTCGGCGGCCGAATGCTGATTTTTCAAGGCAGTTTTTGCCGCGCACCACCCCTTTGTGGAACCAGCTGCCCATTGAAGTATTTCCGAACCAATTCGACTTAGGGTCCTTCAAGAAAAGAGCGGACAAATTCTTATAAGGCCGGCAACACCCTCGCGTGTCTGGCACCGATAGTGTCGATGGGCGGCGGTATCACTTAACATCAGGTGAGCCTCCTGCACGTTTACCTCCTGTTCTAAAAAAAAAACACACAAAAATAGTCTGGTACATATGGGACTGTGACGTAATCTTGTCCAAGCTTTATCGATCTTTATGGGATTCAAAAGGGCAGAAATTTTCTATTATAAAGATTTATCAAGGTGCTGACAGAATAGGTATACATTTATTGCCTGGTATGGGTCAAATAAAAATTTTTATCACGTAAACTTGATTGACGGATCATTATTAGATCTGACGTTTTAGAAATAACGGAACTCGCAAAAAATACCTTCGTTGCTTATACATATATAATGGGACAGAGTAAGCTGACAGTAATAAATTTACCTTACAGTCGTTATTACCTAACATTGGTTAAGTTACATCAATATTTTTTAGCTAATAAAAAGAAGCGTAAACAAAATGAAACCAATCGTCGCACACTTGAAGCCAAAATGAGTCCTATATTAGTTTTTACCACATTTATAAATTGTAAATTAACATTCTCGTTTCCGATAATGTCCTATCACATAAGCCTAGATTATTCTTATTATTATTCTATATTAAAGAACTCTTCAATTAGTCAAGTTAGTTTTTTGTTAAGTCAGCGTCTTAACCTCTAATGTTATCTTAGTCATAAGCTCATGATTTGACCTTGACCCAGCTTTAAATAAAGTGTTTCATTTAACATGTGTCTGAACATATCTACAACAACAGCAACCGAACTTAACTTAAATTAAATAATAAAATATTAAAATGATTATTTCTATTTTTGTTTATACATATTTTTATTTATTATTATTGCTATATTTTCATTAGATTTTACTTTATTTTATTTATAGTAACGTGTTATTTTGACTTTTTTTTGTTAATTATTTTGCATTTATTGTACTATAGCCTCTGTAGCTGTATCTTTTCGTTGTTCCACATTAGGGTCGCCTGGAAGTAATCGCTTGTTAGCGATAAAGGTGTCTGCCCACTATCCCGTAGCATACCATGACCGTGCTAGGAACGTATCCAGCACGGAAAGTAATCCGGTACGCTCTATTTCGCCCACTGAAGCGGGCCGACAGCGTTCTGAACCCGTTTACAACCCGTATGTAACCCGTATTTAATCTGTATGAAGCCCGTATGTGACACGGCAGAAATCTCTTCAATACACTCGTAAAGCATCGAATCATTCTCGTTCAAATATCTGTGTTGCGTAGACGCGTTAATGTGGTGAAATATTGAAATAGATATGGCATTTTGGATGAAGAGGAAGAGAAATGGGTTTGTAACGGTCATACTCCCCGCTCAGTCACCATTTAGCCGCCTGCGCGCAGCGGTCTGACAACGGCGCGTGCCATGCACGTAGCGAGTCCGCACCGGCAAAATATTCCGTCCGATGAATAGTTGACGGCCCGGTCGGCCGGAACGGTCTAGTGGGCATAGTCTCATACTTTTCAATACAAAGAAAAGTTTTTTGTCAGAAACGGTCCTAGTACGGTCATGGTAAGCTACGGGATAGTGGGCAGACACCTTAAGGCCGCCCGTTGCCTTATAACGTTTTTAACCTGTTTTTTTATTTTTGTTATGTGTATGTTTTTGAATAAAGTATAAATAAATAAATATTTCAGTAAATACTGTTTCTTAGCGGCATTTATATCGTGTCTAAAATAATACATATTACTAATACGATTGGGTGTATTTACAAAAGCCTTCAAGGTTTTAGGTTACAAACTGCTTTTAGTTGACTCATTTTATTCTTGAATTATGAATGTTTACTTATACCGCTCCTATTCTAAACGGACAAAATTTGAGTCTAGTTCCGGAAAATGGGTCCATCTGCCTACTTATAGCGCTCCCTGTTTATAAATAGGGGTTTTAAGAAATTTAATTTATCATATACATATATTGTCTACAGATGATCAAAATGATGGTGGCAGTGGTCACAGTTTTTACGATATGCTGGTTGCCGCTCAACGTGTTTTTGGTAAGTTAATGAAACTGTTAATAGATCATAATCTTTAAATTTATTTTTTCATAGTCAAGTTCAAAGAGAAAAAAAATTGTTCTATCATTACTTACTGAAAAGTTAAAAACTTTATCTCGCTTAGGTATTTACTTTCTTAAATTCAAAATTTGTACTTTAATTTTTTATTCCTTTTTTATTTATATTTCTGTTGTTCCAAAAAGTTTAAAAAAGCCTTCGGAACTTGGATAGTTTGAGATGGGCATTCATTTTTCATTCGGGGACAAATCTATCTTGTAAATAATTTTAATAGGAAACGAGAAAGCCAAATATTACGCGGTACTTTTATTATTAGTAAGAATTGTTTGGATAGACCTGGTCGTACATAGCAAGACGAAATTCAGGACAAGCAAGAGAAGTACCCATAACCGATGACCCTTGTCATGAAAGTGGATGAAGCGAGAGAGGTATGTCAGGACCATAGCAAATTCGGGAATAATATATAAAAAATTTTTACCCTCACTCAATAGTCATATTATGTATAATTGCGCCATCTATGATGTTCAACTTGATACATTCTTCCATAATGTAAAAAGTAATATTTGGCGAAATTACATTCTGTAAATTAAGTTTATCATTGGAACCTTATTTTTGATAGACCAATTAGGATGATTCGTCTAAATCAAGACAATCAAGATGTTTGTTACATTCGTATAAACAGACTCATTAAAAACTTCAAATAATTTTAATGAACTAATTTCAAAACTGTTCACGGACGAAACAACGGAGCGGTGGAAATATTTTTCCAAAAGAAAATTAAGATGCCGCGCGCTTATGAATTAGTTGGATAATTTTTTATCGCCATAACTCCCGCCAAAATTATTTTTATTCTTTTTTTGTGTTAAGGAACTCAATTTAAATAATTAAATTTTTTTATTGTTAATCTCTTTTAACTGGATCACGCTACTTTGCTCGCTGCTTCTGCGAAATGTGGTCGGTATAAAGATTTATGCTTTATACAGACACCGTCAAACTTCTTGAGCATTAAACAAGGGAGTGGGGGGAAAGTTTGCGTCACGTGAACACAAACGTCAACTGATTTACCAATCACGTCATCGACATGTCACTTTTCCGCCCCCAAGTGACAGCTAAAAATCGCTTCTGCGCAGGCAAGTACATTGTTCAAGATGTTTGCTGGGATCTGTATTTACGAAAACATGTTTCGCTTATTAAATTATACAAGCATTATCCAGTTATTCATATGACTTTCCTGCCTGAGGTCCTTTAATGGAGACTTGCTTACAGCGTAAAGAGGTTTTGAAAATGTAAAATAAAAAAGAGTTTGTGTACTTATGTACAAGCGTTAGAAGTTATACTTTGGCGTATGGAAAAAATAAGTAAAATGCAGTAATGATTAACGATAAATATTAAAATTAATCAGAATGATTTTATTTGAATAAATAAATTATTAGTAAATACTATCACAGTCGTATATGAAATTGATTTAAAAACAGCAAAATAATATTTATTTATTCAAACTGTTTTATTGTACTTTAACGAAACACATGTTCTAAATATAAAAATACATACAACATAGTTATCGAGTTCCGTGCCACCTAGACCTAACTTTACGATGTCAAATTTAGGTGTTGGTGTGCGCGCGCATCGTAAAAATTCACTCTCATCATTAATATTAAGTATAACGCCTGCATCGCTTTTAAGGCAAGAAACCCTTTGGGCCTAATAAAAAATTGTGTTTCATTGAAATATACATTATTTTTCATGGCAAAAGTTTTGACATTATGCCAGTTTCATGTTAAAGTTAGGGAAACAATACGCAAGAAAAATAAAAATATATAAAGGAAACAAATGTTATTAATAAAACAAGTATTTTTAGTTTTCAGTGAATAAAAAATAACACATTCTTGCCATCACATAAAAACATGTGTAATCAAGTGAAAACTATTTTATTAGCATGTTATTCTTTATATGTGGCAATATAACAGTAAATACAAGTTCATTTACCGTGAGATATAAATGACATGTTTAGATGTTCTGGAGTGCCCACGAGAATGATGAAGAATGGATTACATGGCCAGGGATGCCATACGTCTGGTTCCTTTGTCACTGGCTGGCGATGTCGCACTGCTGCTACAACCCTGTCATCTACTGTTACATGAATTCTAGGTATCGCCGAGGGTTTCAAGAGGTATTCAATTTTATCCTTCCTTTCTTTGTAATCCTAGAGTTACTAGACTGCTAACTAACTACATACTTCTCGCTTAAGTACTATTTGTAATCGTCCACTGCTTCGTTTTATGGGCTATCTTGCTCTTACACTACAAAGTATTACATTAATAATATTTAAAAAGTATATTCATACCTTTGTGTAGTTACACGCTCTTAATGAGGTTTAAATTTAAATTAATTGTATTTTTTATTTTGTGGTTGCATATGTATTATTTTCCTGACAGTTTGAAATATGTATGATCTGTGATTGATGTGTATGCGTATGTGTGTGAAATTTGTGATGTCATATTTTCTTGCAAAACATAATAAACATGTTGTTGCAGGAATAATGCCTTCTTTCATCAAATTTTACAAATTCTAGTTGCGGCCTCTTTTGAAGTTTGGTATTATTAAAAATATCTGTCACGCAAAATAATTTCTGGCGATTAAATACTTCTCCGTCTCTATCGCCTTGGTAACTTTAAAAAAAAATTTATTATGGAACATAAGACTGACAGGCAAACTAGGTGACATAACTTATAATACAGAATTGATTAATTTAATAAGTCGTTGATTTTCCATAAGAATAAACAGCAACGTATTTACCAGTATGTCAGCCATCAAAAAATCATTGTTAGGACAAAGTATTTAAAACATTAAATAAATAAAACATAAATTCATGGTAAAACCCATCGAGCAGGCAATGATGTATTTTAACGAATAATTGAAAAATCATTCAAAAATAAAAACAGTTAACATTAATATTTTTTGTACAAATAGGCTATAAAAGGTGCTTTTGAAGCCTGAATTTTATGATTATAATTCAATTCTTAGATTTTATTGACTGGCGCGTCAACGTCGTGGTCAAAAACGTACAAACGTTTAATAATAATAATAATTTATTTTTCTCCCCATATAACATTTACAACAACAAATAATATTACTGTTGAGACGGTATTGGGAGACTAGTTTCCAAACTAAAACCTGTGATATGGATTTCCAGACTATTATTCCATAGCAAAGTCATATTGAGTAGTAACAAAAGGTACATAGATAAAATGGGTAGGCAAATTTAATTGTTTAAATGGGCAATTAAACTCAGGGATTTAATCCTTTTTCCATCGCAACGGCTTACCGACCTACCGATTTTTTAAATGAGTGCTTTGGTGAAGAATTTGCTGTTGTCTATGAGCAATCAATTTCTTTAATTTTAAGCCCGGGTGAATTGAAAAAAAGCCATTTTGTCGAGTTGTTCGAGCCATTGAGTCAAACTAAATAAATCCTTAACTTTGATTATTACGTAATATTAAATAGTCGAATTAAAAGAAAGACATTTATCACAAAAATTACTGAACTTAAAAATTGGTCGTCGTGTTACTTATTCCAATATGACATTACAGTTTATTTATTTATAACTAGTGATAATTTTTTACAGTGTCACATATACATATTAAAAAGATAAAAATAATAAGTCTTTATTCTTCCACATCCTATTTACATAAGTTAAATAAAATAGATATCAATACAATTTTAACTTAGATGCGGCCCCTGTCCGGGAGAAGACCTCCTCCAAATTTTTCCACCCTAATTTATTTTGTGCCATCGTCATCCAATTTCTTCCAGCTCAGCTAAAAAGAAAAAATACTGATACGAAATAGGTACATTGTTAAACAAAAACTTCAAAACCGAAAGCATTAGTCAATAAATATATGTCATTTATATAAATGGTATGACACCCCATTTAAAACTCTTTTTACAGGCCCTAAAAAGACTCATTTGCCGACACAAGAATGCCACAAGCTGTTCAAGCCATCGATTCAGTGTATGCGAAGCCATTCCATTGTCTGGTAAGTTATGAGTCACGAGCTGACATATTTTGTTAAAGTCCAAATAAGAATAAGTTCACAATGAGTTTAGTTAATATTAAAAAAACACCTCACGAAAGTAAAACACATATATTTATACATGTATATATATATCTACAACACGACGTTTCAAGAGCTTTTAAGTAGTACCCATGAATAATATTGTAAAAATTTCCAGTTTTCATACGAATTAATTTACGAATATCGAAATTGTGACATAACAAGACCTATTAAAAGTCATCTACAATACGTCTATTACATTATTAAGTTTTCTTCATGTACTTTCTGTCACCGTTTAAATATTTTCATTAATAAACTATTCTTTTAATAAGTTTTTATATGACAAATTCCAGAAAGATACCTCTTACCCTATTCTTATTATTATCATGAAAATTCGTACAATCAGCCATATAAAAATAGGCATGGAAATGTTATAGTTTCATTATCACATATAATAAGAACATTAACATAATGTCACAGTAGTAAGTTAATTGGTGTCAAACTTACGGTCTAATATTTGCCCACTCTACAAACGCATCATGCCTTTAAAAATATAATCACCTTCCCTAAGAAAGAATTACACGGCAGTGATCTATAACTTTTAGGGAGGTGATAGTTTAATAGTATAACAATTATAGTGGAACGTTGTTTCTAGTAAGTTCGTCTCTGTTACTTATTCCCATAGCTTCTTTAGTATTCATCATCCATCCAAGGACAGGACTTCTGTCAACTTAGAAGAGTTATGTCCGGTGGCGATTGTTTGAGAGATTTTGAAATGTTACATTTCTTTGTTTGAAGCCGGCTGTCAGCTCGCTTCAATTGTTGTAAAGTTAATAAAATTAGGAGTTGGAGGAGAAAATTAGGATTGTGATCTTAATAAAAAACAAACTTGGTTTATTCAAGGGTTCTTTAAACTAAGACACTTTAATATAAGTTTAGTCAAATGTTATATAACAATTTATGAATTTAGGATAAAGTAAAAGGCTCATTTTGCCTTCTCGTATGCTATAAATGTACCTAAGCGTTTGGTTGCGCTTCTGTAACCTAACTCAAGATGTCATATGGAACATGGTGTAATGGTTGCAGCTTCTTACAAAAATTATGTAAAAAAAATTGGCGATTAAAAAGAGTGGCGGAGAGTTTATTGCCAGTTCTTCTCTTCCGTTCTACGCCCTTGATTTGAGAACTGGCAGTAAATGTAAAATTAGTATCATTTAATGAATATTTCTTTTTTTTGACGTTCATAAGTGTACATTGTGTTACCTATATGAATAAATGATTTTTCGTTTGTTTGTTTAACTAACTTACTAAGTTAATACACGACCAATGTTTGAATCCAGTCTTGCCTCGTTTGAAAATTGCAAGATCAGCTAGTACTGTTCTAATTAGTCATGATGCTATAAATAAATATAAGCACTATAGAGTTAGGGTCTTTAATTTGTGATTTGCTGATTACGTCAACAGTAATTACATATTTGTACACATATTACCTACACATTATTGCTTGAAAAATGAACGTTTATGTACTTTTATTTTTGAGACCTTTGCTTACTTTGATGACAGGGGGGGGGGAATAATTGCAGTAAATCTGCTTACGTAATACTAGAACGGCTCCAAAGCTTCATAATAATAAAAAGTCTTTATTCATTTTAAGTAGGTACATCTTTCTTTTCATAGTGTAAGATTTGGGAATCCTTTTAAGTAAATATACCTGTGTTAGGGTTCCCAGCTCTTCCATAACAAACATAATTACTTAAAATATCATTATTTAACCAATTCGTTTTCTTTTTATTTTTTTTTTAATTTTTTTTCAACCGTCATCATCACACCTGAGTAAGTGTGTGGGTGTGAATGTGTGAGAGAGTGAATGAGTGAGTGAGTGAGTGAATGAGTAAAGTGTATTTACATCGTGGGTCTCAAAAGCAGCTCTAACACTGCATAAGGCGTGATCATAAGCCAGTCTTTTATTAGGGTTTTTAGTTTGTAGGCGGTGAGAGGGTAGATGTTAGCAGCCTATTTAATTTATTATAGATATAGGCTGCTTGCATATTGCGTCTAGCGAAGTCGGTCCTTACGGTCTGACCGACTACAATACATAAATCGTCTTGATGATAATAATATTTAAGATCTGACTTAGAGAGAACAAGGCTAGTCGTCCGTAGAATCCTTTAAAGATAAAGGTTACTTAACGAACCAACAGACACAAACGTCTTTCATTAAATTAGCATTCAATAGTGGTATTCAAGCGACTTCAATAGTATTATTATTGGAGACGTTAGGAATACAGTAATCCAGTGGCATTACAACCCTATGGCCTCAGGTTTCAATCATTTGTTCCTTTGATGAAATTCGTTTAATCATTAGACAAAATTGGTCCGTTTCACAAGGTATTTTCTTTTGCAAACTAGCGAACTGTGGAATCGACTACCGGCGGGGATCTTCCCTGAGAGATACGACCTTTAAGGCCGGCAACGCACCCACTAAGAATGTGTGCTTATGGGCTGCGATGACTGTCGTTTTGGGTATCATCTCGTCGTTTTATATAATAGTGGTATTATATAAAAAAAATAGACAAGTAGTCACGGATCTTGGTCTTGGCTTTAGATTACAGCTTTTGTTTCGTGATTATTTTGCGATCAGCTTATATCCCTGTAACCTGACGCTTGCCGCGCTATTGATAAATGGCTCTGAGATTGCTAGTTCCCTCACGATTTTATCTATAGGCCTATATTCACTTTGATTACCGATTAGTGCAGGTGATTAGTTTTAGTAGTTAACGTGATTAGCAGCGTGTTCTACATCCATTTCCCCATTCTCGCAGTGTGTCAAAACGTGACTGCCATCTATTTACTGAATTTACACAACTGCCATTTCAAAAATATATTTTTTTAAAAGAATACACCTGGGTAAAATTTTATTTTTGGATTTCACTTCGTGGGGGTCCTACAGCACAGTAAAGTTTCAGTACGTCCTGATTACGGTTAAACATTTTTCATCTGATCAATCCATTTAACCAGGCGTGGACCGTTATATATTATACGTACGCACTAACGCACAATACGTACGCGTAATATCTTGCTCACGTCCACGAACAGCATGCGCTCCCCTTTGTGTTCGCTCAAAAATATAAATTATATATTGTACATAATTTAAGATAAATATTCGTCGTTGAGAGTAGACTCTCACGGACTAAAGATTGTGAATTATAAAATGTCTTTCACAAAATAGTAAATAATTACATGTTATTTCTTTGATAAGTAACTTCTGTGACTGATATAGAGGTCAAGTGTCTCTTTCACGTTTGCTATCTAAAATCAATTCGCATTGACAGTGACAATTTTTTTTTATAAGTCTTTATCTTGCAATCAGACAGCTAAACTATGCGTAGTTGTGTTGAGAGCTGTTAGGCGTTCAGAGCTAAATCTTCATCGAGACTGCTCTTCTCTGTCATCCGTGTCAATCAAGACTTAAGATTTGTCGCCTTTTAAGCCTATTTCTAAGGTCTGGTATGGTAAGTTACATGGCAAGCTTATTAGGATGAATTTCTAGCCTTTTTCTGTATGTACAGTCCCGAATTTGAGGTGCTCATGAATCTCTGATGTTTTTATAAACCACGGACAGTTAGATATAAAATTTTCATATAAGTAAGTATAAGGTGACAAATAATGAATATATTTAATAATAGTTCGTAAACAACACAAATTGTTTTACGCGTAATTTTTTGCGTACACAACGCATAAATATTAAAATTTTATTAATTTAAAAGTTTCGCTTCGGGGTGTTGACTGCAAAATTACTTTCTAAAAGGTTTGTTTACTTTAAGAACTTGATATCTAACATTTTTACTTCTTGCGGCGAGCTTAAGCGAGCAACTTTTATAAAAAAATATAAAATTTACTTTGATGCCTTGATATTCTTAGCTTTTACCGTTTTCCGTTTTTTTTTTACCGTTTTACATTCCTAGAACGCTCGCAATTGCGTTTCCGGCCGTTTAAGAATTGATACGCTCTTTTCTTTTATTATGATTGTTCATTTTTAAATGTAACGGGGCAGCTCACCAGATGTTAAATGTTAATTTTTGTGTGTTTATTTTTTTACTATTTTTGACCTACACGACGTCTTTGGACCCACATAATCCCCAATTCTTTAATTCTTGAAGCACTAACTTATCGGTGATTTTTAAGTGTTTAAGGAATACCTAGTTAAAACAGCCTTTTAATTTGTCAATTAATCAACATAACATAATTTTTAATATAATATCTTCTAAATGTATAATGTATTCAAATTCGACTACATTATACATTTAATATTTTAACTTCAAAACCTAGTTAATGTATAAAGATGACATTTTAAACATTTTACATTTTATAACTTAAATAATAACGGTCCTCTTGAGGAACTTTCAAGTCATTGTACAAATATTAACAACAAGGGGAAACTGAATTTGTTATTTTTATTAATATTGAGTCCTTTATACTGTCTAAAGTTTTGATGAAAAAGAACAGATAATAACTTTTGTACAGTGCTTTTTAAGTCCTCATATTAAAAGCGCTAAATGTGACCAAACTTTTTAAATTCGTTTTAATTTTCTTTTTTATACTTTTTAATTATTCCTTTGTATGTAAAATTGTAAGTAAATTTTGAATTGTAAATAGTGCGATGCAAGTGGTTCACGGGAGCGGGAGTGTTCATTGATCTACGGTTACTGACCTCACCATACGCCGCATGTGACAGCTTCCGTAGCTAAACATTATATTCCTAAATCATCGGGAGATGATTCTATCTTCCCTAATTTCTTTTAACGAAATATTAATAGGCTAGATTTGATGACGAGCATCAAATCTTGCCTATTAAAATTTCGTTTCTGGTATTTTAATCAGCTATAGTAGTAGCTACTACTTAAAACCCGGTTCTTTGAAAATTAAATAACGAATAAACAACTTCTTCCGAAAAAACAGCTTTCAATTTTAAATTTATCTGTCTTTCTAAATATATAATGTAGCTAAAGTAAATACAGATTACAAATTATTTGACATTTCCCGCAAACTCGTGTATAGTCAGACATATGTCAAAATTAATGAATCGAAGAAAAGCACACTTATTGTTTTGTTTCATAATAACCGAATGTCAAAAACCGAATTAATACAATTTTAAACCATAAAGGTTTTATAATGTTGCTGTCAGTGTTGGCGTAAAGGTTTAGGCGAGTGACCTAGAGGTCGTACGTTTGAATCGAACTGTGCACTAATGGATCGTGCCCACTATAACACTGAAAATGAAAAACGGCGTAATGTAGAAAGTTTCCAAAACTTTTCTTGTTTGTCGAAGTAATCTCCGTTCCTCTTCACATCGCATTCGATTGAACCACTGAGAAAAGCAGTGGGCCCATTCTTCCTTAGGGGTCTCTTCCAAGGGATTTTCGTACGCTTTCACAGCATGTTCAGAGAATACCTCGAATTTTATCTTATCTCGAAATTCTTGGGAATAAATAAAAATCAGCGCACACCGCAAATCGAACTGTTTTGGAGCATTGTCGTGGTGAAGGAGGATCTTGCTTCGAGGGCGCTGCTGTCAAATTTTTTCCAAGAGAATAGGCAAACTTAGAACAACAAACATACCAGTTTGCTCTTACTGTCCTTCCTTCTTCTAGCACAACAATCGCGAAATGACCGTTCCGACTAAAGAATGAGGTAATCATCTTTTTTCTTGACTTCATCCTTTGTCTTTTGGTTTCGGGTTCGTTGGAATATATCCAGCTTTCATCACCTGTGACGATCCCCAATACAGCATTTGAGTCACCGTTGAACTTATCCAACAATTGGCTACACCAAACCATGCGAAGGTGTTTCGGTTGAAGCTTGGGGAATCCATCATCCATCCAAGCTTTGACGCCCAGGCTTGCTCAGTGCTACCCTGGTATCCAGATTGTGTGAGAGAGAAGACCTACGAGAGCGAGGGAGCCACCTAACGTTTACATTTAAAATGAATTCTATTAAAAAGGCGGATTTTTAAAATTATATTTAACAGCGTTTATTTTATTAAATTTCTTTACAAGTCTATGAAATACTTTTATGATTGGCTTGTTGTATTTATATGATTGGATGTGGCAAACGAATCATAGTGTGAAGCCCAATGTATACGTGCAACACTGAATTTGATTACCTATTAAGATAATTTAAAATCATTATTTTGACAGAATTGAACGATGGCAGACTATTCCGACGATCAACCTGTACCTGTCAACGAAGAACCCGCCCTGCAACAACCAAGTCGTCCAAACAAAACTCAAATCAAAACTGTCAGAGAAATGTTACTTTATCCGTTCCGTCGAAATTATTCAATTAATAAACTTAACTATAAAGATGTCTGTATGTTGAAAATAAACTGTGATATTATAAATCGAATTTTTATTATTATATATATTCATACATTTCTATTTATTTATAAAAACAGTAATTTGCTATTTGACACTATGAAAATATAACTATTCGTATTTTGCTTTGGCGTCCGACGAAGACACGGCTGTTAAACCGAACAACTCCTCTGAACATCGGATCTAGCCACTCGGAAAGGTACTCGCTGTAGACGATTCGAACCGCTCTTCTTTGAATGCAGATGAAAGAAACTGGTACTGGAGAGCTCTTGTGACCGTATTTGCGCTTAATACTCAATATGTCTTACCTTGCTGGCAACACCAACCTTTTTGGAGGAGGAGACCTTTTTTATTTAGGCTAATAATTTACCTTTCCCTCCAAATGACCGCTGAACTGAAATTTAGTTCGATATGTTAACGCCAAGTATTCCAATGCTGACTGTGTTTTTAAGAAGAGTGTCTTCGCAAAGAGGAGCAGCGTCAAAGATTTTTTTTAAATGCATACAAAAGTTACAGTATCATTACTAAGTTAGCCTGTGTACATTTTTTTTTAGATTTAATCGTTTTAATTAAAAGCCTAGTAAAATTTAATATACTTATTTATTTGACGTTAAATCAGATAAACCAACGCCTTAATAACGGTCATATAATTCGATTAATAACCAATGCAAAATAAATATATAAAATTGTACGTGGTATCGGAATATTTGTGTTGTCCTATGGTAAATGTGAATACGCAGATTAAAGTCTTAGGGTCTGTTTCACAATGTAAGGATAAAGTACCAAATAGCTATGCAACACATAAATTATTCGGAAGATAAATGGTCCAAATAAGATATTTCGCGTTTCATGACAAACAGCGCTATCTGACAGTCGTGAAACGCAAAAATACTGTTTATCCTACCAATAAGTAATAAATAGCTTATTTGGAACTTATCCGGACATTGTGAAACAGACCCTTACAATGATTATAAGAGCAACATAAATATGACAATGTATTAAAATAATATTTGCTATTTCATCTTTGTATGTTATGTAGTCCCCACTATATTATAAATATTTCTATTTAACTAATTACTATTTCTTTTAAACATATGTTTACGATATAAGTTAAGATTAATTTTTTTTTTTTTTTATATTTTAACACAAACTTTATTAATTAATTACATAAATTAAACCTAAGAAATAACATAATACATCAAAATATACCTAATAACTAACCTTAAAATTTAATTATTAAAAAATATTATTAAAAGTAGTCCCTTTAGGCAAGGTTCCGAAGATACTGGCAGCGTTCCCCCTTTGAATAGCCAGACTAATTCTTTGTCCAAGGTAGCTGCCAGCTCTTCGTTCTCCTGTGATGTCGACTAACCTTTTTGATAATTCCCTAAAAAGCCTTAACGCGCTAGGACCCCACGGACCAAGGGTCTCGACACCGAATGGGACAAAATCATATTCAGAGCCTAGACCCCTGTATTTACAGGCTTTAGCTTTTTCAGCCGCATCACAAGCCGCACCAGCTCTGTTGTTGGTTCCATGAAGATTGGAAGGGGCCAGTGTGTCTGAACAGGTGGCATCCCATACCAAAACCCGACCCATCCTCCATGGAATCAAACTCATACCGTCCGGTCTCTTGCCATCGTCTCTAGCAATTCCAGTCGGCTCAAGTAGACTTGGCACGTTGACGGTGGCAAGGGACCGACGTATTATATCGTTGAGTGCGGCATGTCTCGAGAAGCGGCCAGCAGTTTTTTGACATGATAGTCCGTGATGTCCTAGTTTGTCGACATCACTGCCACAGGGACATGTATGAGCAGCGCAGACCGGTACCCCAAGCCGCAGACAGGTTGCGATTCGGAGCGTGTCAGGTTCAAGAAAAGTTCCTGTATTTGACGAAGGGTAAGCGTGAAGCCAGTAGCCGGCCTCATGCGTACCCACGGCCAAAAGCCTAGCACGTGCTGAACCTGTACTACGGCTCAAAAGATTGTCATAAGTCATTTTACTGTCTATGTCGTCCCAGCTCCTCTGTGAATTTAGAGAAAATGGAAAATTTTGACCTGGGCATGCAATTAAGAAAGCGTTTCTAGCTTCTTCCAAGCCAGCAATCTCAAAGTTTGAAGGGGATGCCCTTAAAATTTTACTTATGAGATTTGCTGAACTATGGACAGAAGATAGAAAGGCTGGTAAAGCGACACTGGAAATTTAGCGAATCCCCAAACCACCATAACGGATTGGTAATGATGCTTGGGTCCACGATTGCTCTGTTACGCGGTAATTGATTGGGATCTTTTTAAAAAAAAGATTTATTGATTTTGATATAGGTATATTATAAATTCACAATGGAAATAGCACGAAATAGAACAATTAAAAATATGTCTGCTCGGATAAGAGTTAGGAGAGCGACTGACATGATGGGAAAAATGAGAGGTTGTTGTTGCATGGGAAGAAATGATGACTTGGGTATAAAGCGGGATGTGTCAGCAATATGGTATGCATTGAGGAGTTGTAACAACCCCCCGACCAAGAGTAAACTTATACCCTGAAGGGGATAGTTTACGAGGGTTAGGAAAAGGTATTTAGTCTTTGCTAATGCGAAGTGATGGGGAAGCAGGACTTTGTCTTTCAACTTCATCCAGAACGGGATTAGAGACAGGATCTGGAGCAGATGCATTCTTATGCTTAGATAGGAATCTCTTATAAACATTAGTATATTTGCATATTTTAAATACAATGTAACTTAAAATTAGGGTTACTACAACAATTAAAATTATATTATAAGAATTTTCATATAAAACAATATTTGGCTTACTTACTAACTTATCTAAATCTTTGAATACATTTTGTTTTCCATAGATAATTGAATCTAGATCAATATTCTTTAAATGAACAGTGGGTAATTGAGTACTTATATTTGAATAACTATCTATATTACAACAAGAGTCATTTAGTATGGCTAGTCTTATTTCTAAGGGCTTAATTACAATAACTGGATAGTCTTTTGCTACGAGTTTAGAATCTTTACAGTATGCAACACTACCAGCAGGTAAGTGTAAAATTCCGCTTCCGCTTATCTCTAATTCTACAGTTTGTGTGAAATTGTATATTATACTTAATTTAGCTTTTTCAGACAATATAAATAGCCATCTATTTTGTTGTAAGGGTTGCCAAATTTCAAAATGACCATGGAAGAATTTCGTTTTACACGTTTTAGGAATAGAGGTAAGTGCTTTAGTAATTATATCTGTTTCACAAATAGGAGTTATGGAAGAAGAGCGTGATATGACGTCATCGCAGATGTAAGTATTTCTATTAATTATTTTACACTTATGGAGTTCATCTATTTTACAATAAAGAGATTTATCATTGCTCAAGCCAATGTACTTAGAGGATGGTATAATAGTGGAATAAGAGGTAGGGTTTTGCACATCATGCGGTGTTGGATATGGTAAATTGTGATACAGTAGGAAGTCGATGGGACTCAGTAATGGAATATGAAGGACGAAAACTAACTCATTCTTTGTTATGTATCCCGATATTGTAGAGATGTTTAAGATAATATGAATATTTTCAAGACTGAGTAGGGTTGGAAGTTTTTTTGTTGGTGGAATAAAACGATAATTATTAATCAACTCTGTATAGAGTTCTTTAGGAGTTAGTATTCCGGGATGTAGTGCGTTGGATTTACTGAACATAATTGATTCCACCAGATCTTGTATTTTAAAAGATATGGTCAAGAGATTATTTTCTATCATTGATACTAGTTCCAGGACACGAGATTGAATTTTTAATTCGCGAGACTCAATCGTAATATTTTCAACAGCCGTGCAGAGAGCATTTAGTGCGACTGAAATTTCACGTTGATTTGATTCCACGATACTAATCGATTTATTAAATGTTTTTAAAGCTGATGTCGTAACCATAATATTTTCCTTTACGAAAGACGCTATTTTCTTTTCGTCTAATTGAATTTCCCTAACTGCGCTATCATAGCGTATGGCATCTTCCTCATCCATAGTGCCGAATAATTTCTTTGAGATAGTACCTATGACACCTAGTAAGGCACTCCTTTTTGCTGAATGATGTGAGGCAAGATTTGGTATAGCTTCGCTATAGCGAGTAATATCTTCATATTGAATTATTATTGGTTGAAATAGATTTTTACACTCTAAAGGATTAAACACTAAACTCTCTTCGCAAATTAATTTAGAATTACTTATACTACGTTGTAAATTTGATAAGTGAGGTTTTATATATGAGACATCTATAGGGACTACTACACTTAAATAGCTATCGATTTGATTCAGAGACCCTATAGGATCGAAGTAAATTCCAGGGCTATTAATAATCTGTTCGATGAATTGTTGAGCCATGGAGAAATTGCTGAAAGAGGAATAGAAAATATTAGAGTTACTTATCGTAGACTTATTAGCACTAGGGTCTTACAATTTAAGGACTTAATAATTATACATTACTTCAATATTTACTGTTCTGGTGAACTAGACCTAGACGCGAGCTTAACCTCGTCATAATGATGAGTAATGTGACGTCGGTTTATGAGTAAGGTGAGGCTGTTTCGTCCATTGATTTTTACTACCTTGTACGGTCCCTTCCATAAGGGTGATAGGGCTTTTCGTAGACGCACATGGTTCTTAAGGTAAACATAATCGCCTACTTGATATTTAACTGGCCGTGAATGATTATCGTAATAACCTTTAGATCTCTCCTTAGATCTAATAATATTTTCGGTCGCTTTTTCCCTAGATAACTTTAGTCTATGATGGAGGAATTTAATATATTCAGGATAAGTTACATCAGGTGATTGTTCATAAACGGAATCAGGTATATAAGCCTTATGGCCAAAGAGGAGTTCATAGGGAGTAAAGTTTGTGGATGCATGAACAGATGTGTTATATGAAAGCATTGCAGTGAAAACATATTTATGCCAATTTGTGTGATTCTCATTAACATAGGATTTCAAATACTCTTTGAGCGTCGAATGGCTTCTTTCTAGAGCACCTTGTGTTTGTGGGTGGTAAGGAGAGGACCAAATTTGTTTTATTTTAAGGAATTCGCATGTTTTCTTAAATAGTTCTGCTGTGAAGTTGGTCCCTTGATCCGTCAAAATCATTCTAGGTATACCGAATAAGGATATAAAATGAACAAGGCATTCGAATGTGTCCTCAGAAGTGGCATTAGCAATAGGATACGCGAAGGAGAATTTAGTAAGGTCGTCTTGCATGGTAAGGATGTATTTAAGAGATTGAAGGCCAGCCTCAGGTAGAGGTCCGACTAGATCCATACCAATACGCTCAAAAGGTCTTGTAGAAGTGGTAGTTATTTGCATGGGTGCACGATTCGTCTGTCTAAGGGCTTTATTACTTTGGCATAGTGAACAGTTTTTTACATATGTTTCCACATCTGAACGCATGTTTTTCCAGTTGTATTTTTCTTTTATTCTGTTTAACATGCGTGCAGTACCAAGATGACCTGCTATGGGTATATCGTGATTGTCATGTAATATTTTACGTATTTCCGAGGGTGAAGGATATATGAGGCGGTCGTGGTATATCTTAATTTCTATATTGGTATTAGAGAAAATATAAGAGAACATATTGTAAATTCTAGACCAGGTGTGTTTATCGAAGCTATTACGAAAGTCAGTATAGGCTACTTGAATGTTGTTTTCTGTGGAAGATGTGGTTGGAAGGGATAGTATTGACTTAGTATATAGAATGCTTTTAAAAATTTCCTCGTAAGTACAACTATCAAAATGATAAACCTTAGTGAACAGAAAGTAGATATATTTTCCGTTGAGTTCAAAAGGAAGACATGTATATAGTGTTCTCTCCTTATGTAAGATTTCAGAGGGATCCTTAATTTCGCTCAAGATTTCTTCAATATATGGATTCGATTCATCGAGATCTATTGAGGTGGGAATAATAACATGTTTACAACTAGTTTTAAGAATATTGTCATTATATTCCTGTATCTTAGCATTACTACTAAACGATTTATCAGATATTGTCTTCAAAAAGTTGGAATAGCTTTCAGTTATAGAAGTTTGTGGATTTAAAGGATCGTTATTTTCAGGTGAATGTTTTTTATCTTTTGGATTCATGAGTTCGGTTAAAAGGTCTTCATTATCAAGAATATCCACGGAAGGTAAACTGTCAGAGTCAATTGGAATTAAGGGTATTTCGCCTAGATCTTCAAGAGTAATTGGACTGAAAGGCTGACTTTGCCCGGAAGTAGAAGGAATGGGATCATCATAAGGATTTTGTATTGGGTTTACCGGGAATCTAGAAAGTGCGTCGGCATTGCTATTTATTTTACCCTTCTTATACTCAATTTTGTAATCGAATTCTTCTAACTTAAGTCGCCATCTGACTAATCGGGAGCCAGGATCTTTGCAATTAAAAAGCCATTTTAGAGGTCTGTGGTCAGTGACAATTGTGAATTTGTGCCCGTATAAATATGGCCTAAAGGTTTTTGTTCCAAATACAATAGCGAGGCATTCCTTTTCTGTTGTTGAGTAATTAACTTCTGCCTTGTTCAGTGTTCTAGAGGAAAAAGCAATTGGTTGGTCTTTACCTATTTCACCCTGAGATAGTATTGCGGATATAGCATAATTGGACGCGTCGCATGTTAACACAAAAGGATTCGTGAAGTCCGGGTAAATCAGGATTGGAGCGGAAATTAATTTATTTTTCAAATCATCGAAGGCTGTTTGTTGTTCGATTGACCAATGGAATAAAACATCTTTCTTCAGCAGAGTAGTCAATGGTTTAGCAATTTTTGAGAAATTTGGAATGAATCGGCGGTAATATGATACGAGTCCTAAAAATGATTTCACATCCTTGGGACATTTCGGTATCGGGAATTTGGAAACAGCTTTAACCTTTTCAGGATTAGGACTAACGCCGCTTTCACTAATTACATGGCCCAAATATCCGACTTCCCTTCGTAGAAATTCGCACTTATCCGGTTGTAATTTCAAGTTATGTTCACGTAATTTATTAAAAATCTTACACAGTTTGTCACAATGAGAATTGAGGTCGTGGGAATAAATGACGATATCATCTAAATAGACATAGCAATGTATACCCTGTAGTCCTGCTAGCGCAGTATTCATAAGCCGCTGGAAAGTTGCAGGGGCATTTTTTAGCCCAAATGGCATACGTTTGAATTCGAAATGGCCTTGAGGGACAGTGAAAGCCGTTTTAGGGGTATCTTTTTCTGAAATGGATATTTGATGAAAACCAGAACAGAGGTCAAGAGTAGTGAAATATTTACTCTGTCCTAGTTGATCTAGGATCTCATTAATCTGTGGAATCGGGTAGCTTTCGCCTACCGTTATGTCGTTGAGTTTGCGATAGTCTATCACAATGCGCCATTTCGTCTCCCCTGAAGAGTCTAATTTCTTAGGTACTATCCAAATTGGGAATGACCAGGGTGAAGTTGAAGGTTTGATGATATCTTGGGAGAGCATTTTAGAAATCTGTCTGTCTACTTCCTTTTTATGGATCTCCGGGAAGCGGTAAGACTTTACATTTATTGGCTCAGTGGGATGTGTATTTATTTCATGTCTAAGGAGGTCAGTAGTTGTCAGTTTGTCACCTGGTAAATAAAAAATATCAAAATATTGTGAACAAATATCGGTTAAGGAGTTTTTCTCTTCATCGTTTAAGTGATCAGTTCTCAATAGATTTAGTACCTCTTCCCTACGAGAGATTGATGATTTAGCAGAAGTGTCATTAGAGTCTACGTGGAAGGAATTGACATGGAGGGGTTGGATACTAACTTTGATATCTGAGTCTAAAGTTATTAGTTCTTCTGATGTATTTACTACAGATATATTCACTCGGTTATTATTCTTTACAGAAACTATGCAATTGGCTATTAAGAGAGAATCTGAGAGGTGTTGATCTAGGATTAGTCCAACCTTCTGTTCCGGGTTAGAGACAGTGCATTCGATTATCGTCTCACTACGGGGTAATATCTTATACACAGGGCGGCTGTAATCAATTTTCATAGTGAAGTTCCGGATTTTTAGAATATCGGAATTGTAGTCTATAATGCCATCTAGATCATTAAGGAAATCGGTACCTATTATGCCGTCATAACCTAAATCTATTTCCTCTACGACGTGAAATCGATACGCGAGATTTGCGTCAATGCCTACAAATAATTGGAGTTGAAAATGCCCTAAAGTAGGTACGGTTTCGTTATTGGAATTTATTCCCTTAAGTTGGATTATGTCATCTTTAAGAATTGGCATGGACGTAATCGAGTTTCTTTTTATCAAACTTACACAGGAACCTGTATCGACGAGAAATATAAGCGGTTGTGAATTGACCTGGGTATTGAGACTAACATGAGGTAAATATCTTTTTTGTGAATTTGTAGTTACCTCGTAGACTGGATAATTTGTTTCTGTTCTAGGTGACTTAACTTTTATAGGTATTATTGGAGTAGGACAAGGACTTGGAATACGTTTCTTATTTTGAGGTTGACTAACAGGATTCGAATCATTAGTATTGAATGTAACGTGTTTAGCGGATAAGTTGGACACGGAGGACACAGAGGGATTTTTTATTTTCGACTTTGTAGTAGGAACTTTATAAGTTCGAGATTCATTAGACACGGTGGAGGAATTCGATGCGGAGTATACGGAGGATACAGCGGGCTTTTTATTCATAGGAGATTCAGTGGTTCCCTTTCTCATAGGGGATACAGAGGATACAGTGGATACAGTGGGTTTCTTACTCATAAAAGATTCAGTGGTTCCCTTTCTCATAGGGGATACAGAGGATACAGTGGATACAGTGGGTTTCTTATTCATAAAAGATTCAGTGGTTCCCTTTCTCATAGGGGATACAGAGGATACAGTGGATACAGTGGGTTTCTTATTCATAAAAGATTCAGTGGTTCCCTTTTTGTTAGGGAATACAGAGGACGCAACTTGTGCATAGGACTTGGCTCTAGATGCAGTGGATACGGAGGATTGCTGGGTGCCATGGTTATGCCAAGACCGATTTTGATTTAAGACTTTGGGTCTCACAGGGCACCGCTGTGAGTCCCTTATTCGTTTAAATAACTATCCATCTCGTCTTGCCCACGTTCATCATCTGCTAGATGATGAACCCTATTCTGCTGAGAAAATTGAGTTGTACGACTTGTAACGGGGCGTTGGAAGTTATTGTTGTTAGCACGGTTGAAATTATTACGATTGCGATTATTGTATTCACGTTTCTTACAATTTTCAATAACGTGCCCTGGGAACTTGCAGTACCTACATATGGGAGCTGGCTGTTTGTTTAAATTATGCACAGCGCGTCCTTCCCGCACAGGGTAAGGCTTAAGATTCTGCTTGATAGTCTGAGACGTTTTGGTTTCGAATAACATTTGCATTTTCTCTTCTGTAATCGCCTGGTTAACGGCTTCATTTAAGCTCTGTGGGTTTTTCATTCTGACGAAATTAGAAATTTTAGGAGTAAGGCCCATTATAAAAGAATGTAACGCCAATTCTTCCATGGCGGATATTTTACCGGACAGTTCTACTTTCTTTTTATTACCTAGTGTAATTTCAGTTAACAATTTAAAGAGGTTAGACTCCACTCTCAAAGAGTACTGACTAACCGTTTCGTTAGGGAGTTGTTGGCTCTCTTGTAGGTCTAACAGTAAATGTGCGTAATGTTTACGCTCTCCAAACTGGGACTGTAGAAATTGACTCAATTGTTCCCAGCTTTCAAAGTCCTTGATGGACGCGGCGATTTCGGCTTTGTTTTCAAGTTGACATAGTATATAATTTAATAAAAGAGGCTTTTGACTTTGCGAAGCTAACTTAAAAGCATTGTCACAGTTATTTATAAATGAACATAACTTGTCACGGGATCCATCAAAAGGTTTTATAAACTTTAACAATATACTTGTCTCCAATTTCTCAGACATACTGCTCTCAGACCTTAACTCGACATCTTTTTTTGTGGACATTTTTATCGAGGTTTAAATAAGATGTAATAAAATATGTAGTAGTATTAAAAAAAAAAATATTAGTTTGTCGAATTAGAGTCCGATGTTATGATGTAACTAATACAATGCTATCTTATTGTAAACAATGGCGAGACTGGAATTCCTTTCGACGCGACTCGAGACAGATAACAGTGGATAATATAGTTATTAAAATTAAATCACTTACAGGCTCAGGAACACAGCGATACAATATGTTACGATTTTATACATATTTTAGCAACTAGCCGATTTCACTTAGAGCTTTGCACTTAGAACTTTCACTTTTGCACTTATGGGTATAGCACTATAAGACTTGTCACTTTAAACTTTGCACATTCAAATTTAGATTTTTCGGAACTTGAGTTTTCGCGGATACTTCCACTCGGAGGGTACGCGAGATTTATAAAAATCCCTTTTCGCTGCCACCAATTTGTTACGCGGTAATTGATTGGGATCTTTTTAAAAAAAAGATTTATTGATTTTGATATAGGTATATTATAAATTCACAATGGAAATAGCACGAAATAGAACAATTAAAAATATGTCTGCTCGGATAAGAGTTAGGAGAGCGACTGACATGATGGGAAAAATGAGAGGTTGTTGTTGCATGGGAAGAAATGATGACTTGGGTATAAAGCGGGATGTGTCAGCAATATGGTATGCATTGAGGAGTTGTAACAGCTCGTTCAGCTGTATATTAAGAAGTGATTCTAAACTAATTTTGATAACGTCGTCTACTTGTGTCAAAAGATCTGGGTGATTCCAAAAGGAGCAGCAACGGAGCACATACGTAAATTTTGGGACAAAAAGACAGTTTTTTAAGATGCAAAGTGCATAATGCGGACTAATTTCAAGTAGACGATCAGCAGATTTTTTAAATTTATTAATAGAATTATTAATATATTCAAAAATAGATTCATCAAAAATTGGAGAACCTAAAAGGTAAAGGGAATTACTATTAACTATTTTAATATTTGGAGCCAAAATCTGAAATTTTTGTTTTACTGTATTTAAATTTAAGTCGCAGTTATTTATAAAAAGTTCGCATTTGCTGAGATTTAGCTCCAAACCAATGGCTTCAAATTTAGTTTTTATTAAAAATAGGTCTGAAAACACAGTGTCCACATCACCTCCTAGTGTGCCGTCGTCCAAATACCAAACGTTGAAATTAGAATTTAAATTTTTGATTATTAATTAGTGTCTTTCAAAGGATCGGGGCTTGATACTTAAAGGTTTGGGTATTGTCGTTTAAGAGTAGGGATACATTTAGTGGAACAAACTAATTAATCTTAATTTATCGTAAACAGATGGTTAAAAGAAATTGTAACTTGATACTTAAAGGTTTGGGTATTGTCGTTTTAGAATAGGGACACATTAAATGGAACAACTAATAAATATTAACTTATCGTAAACAGATGTTTAAAAGAAATAGTAACTTGTCGTTTAAGAATAGGGATACATTAAGTCGAACAAACTAATTAATCTTAACTTATATCGTAAACATATGTTTAAAAGAAATAGTAATTAGTTAAATAGAAATATTTATAATATAGTGGGGACTACATAACACCTCCCCCCTTAAAATAAAGGTTGCGCCTGTTGGCGTGAACTTTTTGAGGAATTTTGTAGGGTGTTTTCTTCTTCGTCGTTCGAGCTGATGGAAGCCGTCGTCGTCGTCGTCGTATTGAATGCAGGCATCGGGATTTCAATTTGTTGTCGTCTTCGGGATTGGTCGAAACAATTATTAAATATTTGAATGCATCCTTGTTTGTGAGAGTTTCTTCTTGGGTAAAACTTGTAAAGAGTATACATAAGAAGGATTGAGCCAAATAATAAACTCATTAGAGTGAAATTATATGGATGTTCTTGAATGATATATTTATCTTGATTTAGTATTTTAGAGTGATGTTCGATCTCGTCTTTAATAGTATTGAGAGAGTCTAAAGAAATCGTTGATTTGGATAGGTACGAGTTCTGGATTATATAAATCTGGAGTCCCTTCGATGCAGGTATATTCCACGTCGACAGTAACAATGGGGTGACTTCTGTTCTTCGATTTCGAGTCTTCAGCGATGAGCGTAACCATTGGTGTATAAAATTTGCATTTAGGTTGTAGCAGAATTATTCCGTGTCCAAATATTTCGCTATGTGTGGTTTTTCTGTTGCATTCTATAGCATATGTAATTTTCTTCGAAAGTATGAAAATCCATTTGTTATTTTTCAATTAATGAAATGTGTTGAAGTACGCGGAGAATGTGGATACCGCGCAATTTTGAGGTATGTCTTTAGAATTCGTCAGCAAGATGGAGACTTCACAGATAGGTCGTGCGTTAGAGTTGTAGACTGTGACCTTACTGCATACATGAAGGTTTGAAGAGTGTTCTTTACACTTGTCCACGGAGTTCGTCGTCAGGTAGCGTTGACTGTTTTTGCTCATGGCAAGATACATGTGCTCAGGTAGGATTGTGGAATATAAGGAGTATGTATTGTAGGAATTGAAATTAAATGGTATAAGGTAAATATGTCATTTTTGACTTAAGGAAATTTTAATATAATATATATTTATAATTTCGTTCATGTAAATGTATGATGTAATTGTAGCAGAGTTTAGAATTTTATTGATTTTTTGAAAAGTCACGGTTACTACTAGGTTACCTGATGTTCTAGCTGACTTGATGCTAATGATTCTTTGTAAAGACTTTCTAAAGATAAGACCGAAGGATGAACTGCTGAATAAAATGCTTTCAACAATATTATCGATTTGTTTTTCTAGAGACGTGACGATTTCTAAAATTATTGTTATTAAATTAAAACAGTTGAGATCTGTAATAGATACACTAAGAGTAACGTATTCGTTGAATTAATATAGGAATTAATTTTCGTTCATTATATGTTTATCGTATGAAAATTTTAAAATAGTATTGTTTTAATTATTAATTTAATTAATTAATTTAAGGTTGTTTTTATTGGAAATGTCACAAGAAATAGGAATAAATTTGTCTTTATGTCGTTCGTCTAACAGCTTATCTTGTGATATATGTAGATTTGAAGTATCGAAACTATAATCTGAAGTTTCTGGGGGCCTAGAGAGTGCGTCGGCATTGGTATTATTTAAAAGAGTCACATGTTTATTATTTATGTGGAGTATAGCATGTAGCAGATTTTCAGGAGGTACATCATTTAAAGCGGAAATAGAAAATGATTCAATATTCTTATTGTTCGATTTCGACTTACGTTTATTTTTCTTATAGTGGTATTTTGAATGCGATTTAGTAGTTTGAGATACAGCGGGCTTATAAGATTCAGTGATATTTTGAGATACAGTGGATTTATAAGATTCAGCGATATTTTGAGATACAGTGGGGTTAGAAGATGTGATGAGATGCTTAGATTCAGAGGGTTTTGCAGATACATCGTTCTTATTAGATATAGTAGATGCAGTGGGATTCAAAGATACAGTGGGCTCATAAGAAATGGTAGAGTTTGTATTACGACCTAAGGTTTGGGACTGGCTACCCTGTTTGTAGGTCTGTATAAAGCTAGCTTCTAAATCTGTCTGTGTGCAAGCTTCTTTGTATTGCCTCCGATAGGCTGGTTTATTATGCAAGGATGTAGGCACAGTGCTTTGTAACACTCGACTTGACTTTTGAATTTGTGGCGGCATTGAATTAATGGGTTCATTGAGTAAGAGCTGGAAGCGATTTCCAACGAGTCGCTCATTTCGTTGGTCGCTTCTAAGTTTAAATGGCGGATTGGTGCAGGGAGAGCGCGCTGTTTATTTTTTTCGTTGTATGCCCTCTTGCGACATTCGTTTATTGAGTGCCCAATATTTTTACAATACGCACATGTTTTTGGAGAAAATATAGGGTTAGGAGGCTTAAATGGAATATTTGGGTTTCGAATACCTAGGTAATTATTTTGATATGCACTACTTCTTATTGCTGGCCTAGGGGTTGGAAGTGGCCTAAATAATGATTGCCTAGCTTTGTTCATAGCCCTAATTTGATCTTCCTGCATTGCGAAACGACCTGCTTCTCTTAAAGTATTGAAACCTTTTGTTCTAAGCATTATACCCATGTCTGTAGAGAGACCGTTGAGAAATATGCTTAAGGCGGTTTCCTCGGTAGTCGCAACACGTCCGTCTAATGTCGAATCACTAATTTCTGAATGTAGTTTCTCTAAGATTTTGCAACGACAAAGATCTACTATATGATAAAATTGCGTTAAGGACTCATCGGGTCTCTGAAAAATTGATTGAAGTTCTAAATTCAAATGTTGAATTGTTTTAGTATTCGCGAATCTTTCAATAAGAAACCTCTTTAGTTCATCCCACGTTTCGTACGTTTTACACCGAACTTCTGAGGCCGCGATGCCTTTAATGTTATTTAGAGCACAAGTTAACAAAGTCTCCCTTTCGGACGGAGATGACAATTTAAACACAGTATCACAGGACCGAATGTAACCGTATATTTCGTCATGATTGTTTGTGTCGAATAAAGGAATTAGGTTGATAAGTGTTGTAATATTTACTGGTGATGCCTTCATTATGTTTTTGGTCTTTAATGAAATGATAATGATTAAAAATGTAGAATGCGTGTGTAGTTAGATATGAATAATGTAATTAAATTATATATAAAATATAGTAATATAGGATAGAATATATAAAACACAAAATATAGAAAAGTAGAAAAAAGAATGAGCCACAAGTAAAATGCCACTTACCACAGTAACACGAACCACAAGAGCATAGTATCGGCGAAACTATTAAAAGCCTAAGGCTACCGTACTAGGCGATGCTAGTCCTTTGTACGTTTGTTTCGTCTTGCTACACAAGTAGATCCTACCGACTGCGCCAAATTTGTTATGAGGCAGTGACAAAACTTGCTTTTAAACTAACAAAAACTTTATTTAAAATTATGCTTACAAAACTAGAGTTAGAGTGAGAATATGGAATGGAAGTGTCTTTCAAAGGATCGGGGCTTGATACTTAAAGGTTTGGGTATTGTCGTTTAAGAGTAGGGATACATTTAGTGGAACAAACTAATTAATCTTAATTTATCGTAAACAGATGGTTAAAAGAAATTGTAACTTGATACTTAAAGGTTTGGGTATTGTCGTTTTAGAATAGGGACACATTAAATGGAACAACTAATAAATATTAACTTATCGTAAACAGATGTTTAAAAGAAATAGTAACTTGTCGTTTAAGAATAGGGATACATTAAGTCGAACAAACTAATTAATCTTAACTTATATCGTAAACATATGTTTAAAAGAAATAGTAATTAGTTAAATAGAAATATTTATAATATAGTGGGGACTACATAACACGTACACATACCTACACTTTAACGTGATCCGAGAACGGTGACCAGACACTTCGTTACTTACTTTAATATAACATATATTATTATAGTATTATTATATCATTTATATTATTATACAAGGCATACAATATATTATATCTTCATACAATACAAGGCAAACTATTTTAATTCCGCGGTCTAATACAAGCTATTTAAGTAACTCAGTCATGTATCGTATATCTTCTGATTACAACGCAAATTACCAGCAAATTTATATATTTAGGGTCTGTTTCACAATGTATGGATAAAGTAAAAAATAGCTATGCAACACATAAATTATTCGGAAGATAAAAGTTCCGAATAAGATCTATCTGACAGTCGTGTAACGCAAAAATACTGTTTGTCCTACTAATAAGATATAAATAGCTTATTTGGAACTTATCCGGACATTGTGAAACAGACCCTAAATATATCAATTTTCTGGTAATTTGTAACTAAAATAATAATTTAATAATCTCTGCTACATTTTAGTAATTATGGCTTTGTTATTCTTCCTTTATAATACTTAAATATATGATCAATGTATCTTAGAACTAAAAATTTAGAATTTATTATAAAAATATGTTTTGGTTTTGTTTTATTTTTAATAAATAGGCAAAAATTCTTATCTGTGCTTTATTATTAATGTGGATCCTGTTTTTGCCTTTTGTGTAAAATGTATTTGTTTTGATAATTATCAGTGAGTAGCTGTAGGAATACTAATGAGCAAATAAAAAAATGTAGCGGTTCCACTCTAGAATCAAACCCCAGATACCAGAGTAATAGTATAACAAAATCGTTTGTATGAAATAAATATCATTTGTAATAAAAACCAAGGAAATTAATACAAAGTAATTCCCAAGATAGGAGTAATAAATGCTGACAGTGTCTTACACATCGCTGCTCATTAATGTTAGAATAATAGAATGTACGCGTGTTAATTTCTATTAAAACACCATCTGTTTTTAGTATTGTACATGTTTATTTATCAAGGGCCTTTCGACGTCGAGATAATATAATCTGAACTTACATTTATAGAAGCGTCGACTCATTAAAATTACTTGTAACTTACATGAGAAAAATTAATATAAAAAGGAAAAAAATCACACCGCCGTCGAACGCTGTTATTACATTCGAGTCTATCAAAAAACTTCGCAGGCGTATTCGAAATGTGTTCACTGCTATTTCCCGTATTTCAGGAGGCAAGCTAGTGTAAAGACTCGATCCGATAGGTTATATTTTGTGATCGTAAATATTTCTGATTTTAGATGTATATGATTAGTATGGATTGTGTGTGATTGAGGTTAAATTTAATGCTTGTGGTTATGTATTTTTTTGTTAACTAAAACGTTATGTATACAGCTAAATGTTGATTAGTTTTGTGTCAAACTATAGTTTGTTAGTAAAAGTATGAGTAGGTTAAAAAAAACCATATGTGTACTTCACACGTGGTAGAAGTTAAACCTTCAAGAACAATTTTTTTATTATTTATAATATGTAATTAGACTTTATTCACTACCTATATGTAGGAATAAACTTTAGTTTAAAAAATATATTTTAATGTTAAATATTTATTTATAAGTTTAAAATCGATCTTTAATTTGGTATAAACTAAAACGAGTAAATCCTATCCTAAATAAATACTACCAAGAAAATGACTTTAATCCATTCATATTGTATAATGCCCCGCTAGATGGCGCTGACGGATCTATAAGACGTAGTATCCTTGGTATTTTTAAATTGCGCAAACTACACAGTAAGCATTACTCCCGTCAGAAAAATATAATGCCTCGACTCTCATTTTCTCTCACGTTAAATCTTATGAAATTATGTTTCTGTCTCTTTTTAATGTCGCTTTTTCCGTTGCATCTGGTTTAAATTCACAACTAAATAAGTTTCACTTCAAAAATATGATTTTAATTTTTTATTTTGTTGAACCTTAGATTTTTTAGGTTTCTAAAACCTAACCGTAACGTTTAAGTACGAAATCTGGTTGGAAGGAAAATTGGAATTTAATTTACAATTTGTTATTTGTCTGTTGTTAGTGCCAATTATTTTTCCACTCATATTACGGCGAAATTGGTATAGTATGCAAATTCAAATTCATTTATTCATATAGGTAACACAATGTACACTTATGAACGTTTAAACCAGAAACATATATGAAATGCTTCTAATCTTACAATTTTTCAAATCAAGGGCGTAGAACGGAAAAGAAGAACCCGGCACTCTTTTTAAACGCCAAGTTTTGTCAGAACGTTTGTAATGAGTTGCAACTCCTATTATGCCTAGAGTATATTAAATATGTCAAAACATTTTAATGTAGGCCTTAGCTTAAGTTTCATTTATCTAAATTTATTGGATGGTGTTTTGTCAAATTAAAATACGTTTTGAAAATAAAAGATAATCATCAACTTTTATGTAATATATTTTTTTTATTTGAACCACCAAATTAGGACCAACACAGTCCGTAGATTATTTCTCAACAGTTGTGATACATCAATCATCAATATTTGCGTTTTAATAAAATATTTGCAAGAAAATGGTACAAAATGATAAGGTGGTACCATATAAAGTTCGCGTAGACCACACATAATGGCATAATGTCTTAAAAGGTACAATTTTACATAAAAGTTACAATTTATTTATTTATTTACACTTCATTGCAAAGAAACAAAAATAAAACAATACATAAAAATTACAAGGGATGCAACGGGAGGCCTTATCGCTAACAAGCGATCTCTTCCAGGCAACCTTTTAAGTCCTCTCATTTGAACTAAAGAACACAATCTAGGTTTAATCGCTTATTATGTAAACAGTACAGATAATACAACTGTCAACAAACTAATTATATGGGTACATTACCATTTTATACATTATGTAAACAATACAGAGGACTAAATTGACAGAAATACTTTAGCTCATTAAGAGTACAGGCTTCGTTCTATATTATATATTAATAAAAAGAAAAAAATATTAAACAATTGAAAAGCTCGCAATTCCCGAAACTGTTTGTAATAATTCTTATCTAAAAAATACAACGATTTAATCGTTAGGCTTCTTTTTCTTGTATTTAATAACATCTGAAGTGATGTTCCCCGCGGTAATTTCAAACTTATGATCTAGGTACTCGCCCACGCTATAAAAGCACCTTGCCTTTAAAAACTCAATCACCTTTCCCTTGAAAACATTACATGGCAGCGATCTGTAACTTCTAGGAAGGTGATTAAATATTCTAACAGCCATGGCGTAACAATTTTTAGAATATAGCGTGGTGCAACATGCAGGTACCCGCAGCCGTGTTACATTATGTGTTAATTAAGTCTTTTTATCACTATTACTTAAAATGTATTATTACCTACGTTATCACATTAATATTTCTGTATCATGTATATACAGAAATATTTCTGTATCATGTATATACAGAAATATTAATGAATAATCTTTTTTTCAAAAAGTAGTATATTAAGTTGATTTAAAAAAAATCTATAAGTAAATAATGTTACCTACATAGTAAATTTAGGAATAAAACATCGAAAACATATCTTTTGAGTTACCTGATAAAGTCATAGTAATAGTCAATGTGCGAGTACATTATCATCAATCTGCCATCCTAATTATAATATTTTATCTAATCACGATACTTTAACCGTACAAATATTATGAAGGTACGATATTGATAGTCACTACAAACGAGAGAACGATTTGAGCACGGAACAACTTCTAAATTTACAACTTCTTTTGGCCACATTACTCTGTCATCATTTTGATTCGAAGAATTTATTTCTTATATAAATCGATTTCATTTCTTTTGCAAATCACTTCTCAAGTGCACATACTTTTAGGTGTGCAAGTGTGCAGCCACCTAGTTAAGGAGTGTGTAGAAATTTAAACTTTAATCAGAAGCTGACTTCTACTACAGTACGCTACACTGTTGTTATACAATGTGTGGTTTACATAAACCCCTACATACTAAATACATTTAAATAATTATTGCATAAATGTAAAACTTAGTATAAGAATGTATACTTATAAACTTACTTATAAATATTAAATAAATAGTATAGGATTAATAAATAACCAAAATTAAGACGATTAATCAATCATATGTTTATAGCACCTGTATCTTAATTTAAAAAAAATATGCAGTATTTTTTTTCTTTGATATTAATTCAATCTACCACTCTACCAGACTCAGACTATCACGCTTATATAGATACGGTCACCGCACTCAAAGCCCGCGATAAATTCTATGCAATAGCTTAAAAATCAAACACCGCTACATACAATACTTTTCGAGCCGGGTACAAATTATTTGAAGAAATTTATTAAATATGAGGGGGTATTTAATCAATTACCGACTAAAATTCGTAATATTAGCGCGTTTAACCAATTCAAAAGGACATTAAAGATACATATCAAAAAGAGCCTTGTAGACGAAAAGTAGGAGGGTGACGTTTATCTCGTTCGTATAAGTCTCTCACGAAAAAATGAATTGTAATAAGAAATAAAGTTCTTCAAACATTATTACTTCATGAATTCATCCAGCGTCAGCTACTATAAACGCCAAATAATTTCAAGTCCCATTTAACGAAATTAAAATAAAAGATAATATTGAAACCCAAATATTTTTTTAATTTCAGGGCCGTTTTTAATAAAACAGTATGGCGTCATGTCATCTTCAGATTAATCAATATTCATAAAAGATCTTTGATGGGCGCGGTATGCGTCCGTTCATTAATTTAAGCTCATGTAAGTAAACTTTAAATAAGGAAAAAGGTCTAATAAGACTAAGTTTGTGAAAATTGGTTTTGTGGTCTAAAAGGGGCTTGTAGGGTAGGGGTTATATTTGAGAACGGATTGATTGGTAGCAGATACATATTAGTTTAAAGATATTTTACGGAAATAGTATATATAATACGGCTACCGAAACACATTCTCGGTTATTTATTTGGAAATTACACGAACACGATAACGAAAAATATTCAATTTAAATACAACGATTCATCAAAAATGTTCTTGCGTTATCAAGGTGAAACGTTCGCTTTGACATTTTATACAAAACAATTTAAGATACACACTAAGTAGGAGTATATTCAAATTGAGGGGCATATTTTTGGGATTCGCTGTAGTGGTTATGCAAAGGGTGGTTAAAAGGAATAGGCAGTAGGGTATTAACATCGGAGTTACCAATACGACTTATGTAAGATACTAAATGCCTTCGACGACTACATAGTCGGGGAATTGTTTAGAAAATATTAAAAAAAAAAAAGTAGGAGTATGTTATTATAAATATAGCATCTGATGTGAACTCACGAGGAAGGCCTTCAGAGTGATTGAGAGAGATCACTCTGATGAATGAGAGTACTGAGCACGAGCTTTTGATGGGTTGACAGACATGTCAACGAAACAAAACTGATCCTATTTATAAACAATTCCTGGACCTTACAGACTACCCAAAGTATTTACCACAGAACGTACACAAAGGGGAAATGAAATACTTAGGTGTGATATTAGACAAAATACTGCTCTGGAATAAACAGCTAGAATACCAACTAAATAAAGTAACGATCGCCTTCTGTCAATGCAAGAAGATGCTAGACTAAATCGCCTAAAATAACAATAGAGTGGTTTCGTGGAACTCCGAATGTCAATCACGAAACTAGGACGCCTCCAAAGGCGCGCCTATCTGCCGCCATCGGTTGCATAAAAACAACGCCAACAGCTACGGTGAAGGTAGCCCTGCAAATTGTACTCCTGCCATCAGTCTTATCTTTGGGGTAAAAATCACTACATTACACACACAGCGTTCTTCTTAACAGGGCGATAGAGCATCTACTGCTCCTAGCCGCACTATGTGAGAGGACTGCTAATAAATAGGTACATTTTCAACAGGAAATGTCATGTACAAATGAGAGAAGAGGAATACTTTCTCTTGGTCTCAATATCAATACAGAGCAGCCACAGCCCTAGATGGTTAGAAATTAATAATAATTATTAAAATCGTATCTGACAGTGCGTCAGAATGCTGATAGCGTAAGAAAACAAAAAGACGAACAACAATCTAAAACTGGAGTGTCATTATGCGCTGGTGATAATAACCTTGACAAACAGGGTCACCCTACAGTGGATAAAAGGATAGAGTGAATATCTGGGCAATGATGCTACCGAAGAGCTTGCAAGGAGAGGTTTTGGGATGATGCCGGATGGCCCGTATACGCTTCTTCCCCTGCCCCTTTCGTAAGTGCAAACGTGGTTCCACAGATCTCCAACATCACCGATGGTCGCAGCAAGCAGTAAACCTTATAGTGACAAAGTAACTTTAAAACTCAACAGAATTGATGTCAAAATAGTTATGGGGACGATTACAGGCAGCCGTCTCCAATGCAAGACTTAGTGCGTCATTACATACTCCTTTACATCAGAAATAAATCTTATTGGCTTATAGTCTTATTGTTTCGTTTAAAATAAAGTACTCATCTATCTCTTTACATCAAGGCGTGCACACAATTTGACAGAAAGAGATGATATGGGGATTGTCTTTAAGAATGTTTTTCTATATACAAAATAAATCCACACGATACCATTATAACAGACTGTATCGCGTCTATCTCTACTATGCTTTGATGTAACCAACATTATTAGTTTTAGGGAAGGTGGGGTGCAATATACTGGAACTGGCCTATGTACTGAATATCTTGCGGCGGGTAGTGGGAAGCCCACTGGAGCTTCAAGAAAATGGTTTTTTCTACATATGGGATATTGTTTGCGATACCAAGAACAAAACCAATCTATTGCACAGATCCCGATTATGATTTTCGAATTTTGAATTTGAATTACTTTAATATTATCTATATGTATTTTATTATATTATTACTTTTAATTGACTTTATAGTTGTGGCATAGTCTGTATAAGGATAATGTATGTATGTGCCCGCCCATTCTAAGCCCTATTTTTATTTTATTTTAATCAGATATTACATTAAGATATACATATATGTTCTACGTCCTAATGTACAGAGAAAACTATGTCCAGATTGTGTTTCCTACACACCAACTTCTTTTGTATTTAAGATTATGTATACAACAAATAAAGACTATTCTTTTGACTAGATAATTAAATAAGTAAAATGAAAAACAATATAAATTACAATCAGAAAACCGCAGATAGAAACATTATAACCACATATTATGTGAAGCGCAAAATATTTTCCAGGAAATTTTTCCTTTGCCCTCGACTCAGTCGTCACTCATTCATGTAACTATAAATTTAGTTTTGTATAAACTATTACGTAAACTTTGTGAATGTACAGACATCACTCTTGATATTTTCAGCCATCTGAGTTTTTACGATGTGTGTTTAATAACCTATTACGAAATTAGAGATATTACATATTTACGGTGGTGTTTTGATTAACACCTAATTGAGTTAACAGTTGCCTATGTTCTTTGCTTTGACTTCCAATGGGATCTTCTAATATTAATTTGATAAGTTAATAATATATTTTAATGATGTCATGATACATTGAATAATATATAAGATTTGAATAATATGATATGTTTCAGAATGTAATACAATATGTAACTTCAATGTCAACATCTACTTGTTGAAGTTATTATTTTGCTATTTTTTTTAATACGCGCGCACATCGTCATAAATCGACACCATGAAGTTAGCTATAGTCAATATTATATATTTTTCCATTGCTAGTTCCACAGACGTTGAATAAGTTACAAGATACATTTTTTGAAAAAACGTTTATTTTGTTACGCTAAAGGAGTATAACTACACACATGTGCATAAGTACACCCATTTTAATTTTAAATGCATATGTGAGACAAATTTTTACATCATATATAAAATTATTATTTTGTCGTTATAAAGAATCGAAATCCTAAGAGCAAAGATTCACTGATTTTTTAATCAAAATTATATATTTACAACTAATGTCATAGAACTTAAAAATAAAACCACATGATAAAAATAGAGACCAGTTCTTCTAGTTCCGTTTCCTTCCGAAGGTTGGTTATCATCATGACAACTGGGGTTTTGGATTTCGTGCTTTGATAAATGATTTAGTGCTTTGCCCAAAACCTCAGTCTTTAATAAATCATTGTAACTAGTAATAAAACTGACCCTTTTGGACACATTTTTTTTTTTTGACCAGGGCATGGGGATTAATGATACTGCCGCCCATGGACACTCAATGCTAGAGAGTTTGCGATTGCGTTTCCAGACTCTTAAAAATTGATACGTTCTTTTCTTGAAGGACACTAGGTCAAGTTGGTTCGGAAATACTTCAGTGGGCAGCTCCAAATTGTGGCGGTGCGCGGCAAAAACTGCCGTTAGGTTTAATGTGTCTGTACATATATATTTTCTGTACTAAATATGTCCGTTCATGTTTTGCGAGAAAAATTAACGTTTCATAATTTAAATAACTGTCATTATAATTAATAAATGAAAAAATAAAATTATAACGTTTTTGCCATGTTATGGAGAGCTCAAATTACACCTGTTAGAAAACAGGGCGTGTGGTCCTAATGGTGAACATTGGGTACAAAATATACAACACCTCATGCGGCATTTATGTTGACCATTTATACCAAAAATCTGATTAAAATTTTCTTAATTGAGACCGTCTCAATTAAGAGAACGACGCCATTTTTCAATTTTCTATGATTGATATTTGAAAGCCGATATGATCTTTTTATAGAATATATGATATGTAAACTATCTCGTCTACGCTTAGTAGTTAACCATGGCGCGATATCAATGATTAACTACGTTAAAAAGCTTACATTGCTGAATTGTAGCTGAATTTGATTTCAAATGTGCTGAAGTCTTACTTTTATATAAACATAACTCTTATACCAACTCTTAGCTACTCAAATACATGCGCATACACACCCATTCACACCTAATGTCTTATAAGACTTGTGTTTGATTGGTTTTCTCAAAATACTGTTTTAAACGTGTACCATATACCTCTGACTTATAGTTATCTAGTAACTCAAAACACAGGGACTCCCTTTTATCTAAATATGAATCTTGTCACAAACTATTGGTCATGAATAAAGTTTTTATTATTTTATTAATTTAGTATTCCAAAAAGCTCCACGTAAAGCATGTACTATCAATCCTCGGGAACTTTTTGATCTTGTGTAACTATTGCAATATATTAACACAAACAAATTAAACGTAGCACATAATTTAACATTCACAGAAGTGCTCAGAATTGAATCAAAATGTATTTAGTGCGTGGATGTGAAAAACCACTTTATTAGTTCATAAGAAAACCGGATTTTTCAAGTTATTAATTTTGTTTGGAACACATAGCTTTAATAAAGAAAAATGCTCATTGATTTTCCATGAGAGTTAAGCTATTTATTGACACTACAAAATTTTTTTTCACTTGATGTTTTTTTAATTCCTATTTTTTGCAAAACTTATGTTTACATATATTGTCGTACATATTAGATAGAAGATTTTATAAAATTATCAGTAGATTTCGTAAAATGTATGATGTTGTAGACTTAATAAATAAATAAAAAATAAATAATCACATACCTATATCAATTTTTATTGAAAGTTTAACTTTTAAACATTTACTACATAAACTTAACTACTAACAAAAACATTTACGCATTTTCAATAAACTAAAACAATTAAAATTACTATTTATGAAGGGCGTATATTTATACGTATTTACGTGTTAGCAAAATGTACACCCAACTACAAACTATATTAAATATATTAAAGATCAATTTCATTAAGTTTTCAGATACTTTTATCCCTCAATGCAAATATTTGCGCACCCTCAATGAGAATAAAGTGTGATTAGACGCTTTGAGTCAGTCGAGCCGCGATATTCGGGGAGTTTGTCGCCTTCCAAGCTTTTCATCCGCAGCTTTTGTTCGGTGTTCGTGAAAAGTGAAATAAAGTTTTAATTCTTGTATATATGGTGAGTTTCTTTGTTTTTTATGGGATTTACTTCATCCTTTTTAAGTGCTACAGGGAATGTAATAGAATAACTTAGTATGAAGGCATCATATCCAAAGCTCATCAAAACTAGTTTTATTAAAAAAGTATATTAACAAGATTTAGTATAAGTGTTTGTTAAAAACTACGTAAAATTTGGTAGATTTACTACGACAGAAAGTATTTTATATTTTTTATATAGGCGTGACACAAGTGTGAAGCCTGCTATGTGACTAAACAATCATACGTCTTAAATATTGCACTTGTAAATCAACAACAACGTAACTTTTATTTTTTTATTCGTTAGTTTCATTATTTACATAAAATCCCTGTTTTATTACTTATTTTCGAAGGCAGAGGGCGTCCACAGTAAGACTACATCGCATTCTGTTTTGAGTCTCGTATTTCACCTCGATTCTTCGAAGTCTTTCCGACTCGCTTTGCCTGCGACTCTATAAAGCCAGGTTTGCTTGGGACGGCCATGGTTCCGCCATTCTTGCGGTTTTCAATCAAGCGCCTGCTTGGGGAATCTCTTCGGAGTGTATGGCCTATCCATGTCCATCGTTGCATCGCTTGGCTCGTCTGCTGGCTAATTGGTGTTAAACGGCAGTACTCCTGTTTTAATACGGGCTCATTTATTATTTATTATTTAAACAGATTGACTGCTAAAAAGCTGTTTAATACTCGTTAATTCAGTCATGACGCTTTTACCACCCTTTATAGACAATAAGATTAGTACGATTTTATATATATTATAAATAGACTAGGCTAGATAAAAAAACCTTTTTTTTAAATTTGAATCAATAATTTAGCTTGCAAACTCAACAGTTTTGTAGAATACGATATATCTAAAGAAATTGTAATTCTTTCAGTATACTCTGTATTGGGGAAAGTGAAGTTGACAGATGACAATGTAGACAGAATGATAGCGGTAAATTGTCAGTAGAATTTGAATGTTTAAGGGATCGTATTATCGATTTGTTATATTCACTAGCTTTAATGAATTTATTTGTGTACTTTTATTATAAATAATTTACAGTCATATATTACATATAAAAAGCAACCTTTACTTCTTAATTATCCCATAAACCTTTTCTCTTTATAGTAGCTATTTATATGCACCTATTGAAATCGTATTTCTTTCTCCTCTCTCTTAATCGATTTATGTCTTTTTGAATTTTCTTTATCTGTGGATTAAATATATTCGTGTAAAGGCTAAATTAGAATTTATTCTTTGTATCAGTACACGTTTCACCAGAAATTGAACCTAGTACCTACAGTGACATAAATAAATCTAAATTGCAGTTCTTTATTATTTTTAGAAAAAATTGGGCACGTGTTGTTTGAAAACAGATTTTTAAACAAAACATAACATTTTGGATTTCAAAATAAGATTCAGTTTTGGAAGATTTATGATGTTGCAATGTTATTTTTAATTTGTACCAGCTGTTAGCTGTCACAACGTGCTTCTAATTTTAAAGACACATCATTACACATTAATTTTCGATCGTTGAGTATAAAGCTATTAAAAATTAATTCTGTAGTTAGGTATTGTTTTGCTTTCATTTGAAAGATAGAAATGACTGGATTAATTATTTCATGAATTTCCTTTTCTTAACTTTTTTTTATGTTAAGGGATACGCCCATAGACACTCACATTTCCAGAAGACTCCAAGTCCAAGCCTTTTAAGAATTAACACGTGGTCTTTAAGAACCCTAAGACAAATTTGTTCGGAAATACTTCAGTGGGCAGCTGGTTCCACATAGTGGTGGGGCGCGGCTAAAACTGCCTTAAAAAACGCTCAGTTGTGGAACCACGGACGTTGAGGTTATTCGGATCGTAGTTTCCTCTCTTGATATCCGATAATGTAACTCAGCTGCAGCTATAGGACCATGTTCGTCTCTGATGGTATTACGAATACACCAGTTTGATTTGTCGAAGAAAGAATCTAACTCTTGCTGCAGCCAAAAATTATAAATTCACTTCATAACACTGGTCAACAAATTTATAATTTTTTTGTCACATGTAAATTTATATCAAATTATGAATATACTAGGGCCACCAAACAATAATATATCAATGAAAAAAAATTAACACATCATGTTTTCTTGTTTTAAAACGTATATGAGTTCAGAAATGAATATGTAGCTGTCACAAGAAAACTGGATGTGATAGAAACAAAACTGTTATATATTTTTAATGAGAGTACACCAACATAAATAAAAATCATAACAAAGTTCATGTCACAAAAACAGTGTTGACCAGTATATAATTAGAGATACATAACCAAATTATATACTTTCCGTTACTTATGTTTTCTCTAAATTAACACCACATTTAAACCATAGGGCGATTCTTTAAATAAATTACGTAATCAAAATAACACAACATATTGTTGTCAAGAACCTTATTACAAGCGACTTTGCTACACTCACAGTTACTTGCTGTTTAGTCTTTCATATTAATAGATATCGACATTGGATACAAAATCGACGGGCACTGTATTAAGGTTATGACCGCTCAATAATAATAAAAGAATCGAATGCATCAAAACAAATTCAGACATGTTGTTGTGCTGCACTGCTCGATTTGGATACCCCATACCCAAGAGAGTATATAAGATTATAGTTATACAGGGCTATGTTGTATAATAAGCTAAATAAAATCCTGAATATTTATCCCCTTAATATCTATAAATGTAAAATAAAACTAGAAGAATGGCCAAAAACTCAACAATATAATAAAATAGAAAACATGTTTATTAATATAAAATTAGGTTATTTTAAATTCCTAACTTCAGCCTTAATAATAATATATTGTTGAAAGTTTAATTTAAATAGAAAATCTTAATAATAAATTTTAGTTTCCATATTATATAACGACATTAAATTAATATATGATCCAAGTTTTTTCATCCACAACACTTAAAATTTTTCGTCAAAGTTCCCACTTACTCCAGTCTAATCAATTGCAACAACTTAAATTTAAGTCTACCTTCATTCAGTTTAATAAACTATAAAAATCAATAAACGTCTAAAGGCAAATAGTTTAACCAATTTCTTAATGACATTGAAAGAAACTAGCGTTAAAGATACATTGTTGCCTAGTTTAAACGCTCATAGAAGTATATTGCGTATAAGGTTAACCACAGTGAATATTGTATTTAAAATGTAAAGTTTGTTTTGAGTCAAATAAAGTAAATTTTTATTTTTTAATTTTATCTTCCCTAGACAGTTTAATATGGGTTCATTTAAACGACGGCTAAATAGGCATTCGAACAGGCCCTTTGATTGGCCTCATCACACTGAACATCAGGTGGGATTATATCCAAAAACCTATTCAGTTCTGTAAACTAAAACATAAATTTTTAACAGATTTAATCTTTATCAACAAAATCACAAAAATCATGGAAATAAATTATCTACAGTTTACTATAATAACCACTTATAAGCGTTGTTTATATATTCCTTGTTTACGTAAACTTCGGAATTGTTTTTTTTATGTTCGTAAAGTTGATAATTTAACTTGTTTTCTGTTTCATATCACTCGGTCCTGTTTAAACACGTTTTAAGATGTTTTAATAATAAAACATATTTATAGACCTAAAAATATGGTAATGTTGATTAATTCTACATTTATCAGTTGGTATAATATAACTATGTTGTATGTATTAGCAATGTGTTGTAATAAATTATATATAATATGGGAACGGACACAGTAAGCAAGTCAACTTTCATAGTTATAGGAAAGTTTAAAATTTCATATAAATTAAAGAAAACGCTTTATAAAATATAAAGTGTTTTCGCACTTCTTCTGTAAGGCAAGGGGTGTCAGCTTAAGTAAGTTTTGTTTAAGTTCGTAGACAAGACTCATAATTGAATTTTTAATTAATTAATCCTTAAATTTCTATTTTATTGTTTACGAGAATCGTAACTACTCTGTGGACATTATGTTATTAATGCTGAAATATGGGACAATGATTAAGTTAATGGAATGTAAACAAAAGCCTCCATTTTCTAGACGCGAAATAAATTGTTAATTATTATAACGTGCATGATATACATGTCTAAATATGTTGAATGAAAACATATCTACGAATGCGGAGTTCAATTATTTTAAAATAACAATGGAAGTTAATTATTACATTATTACAGCACACATTTAAACAGCGTTTGTGTGTACTTATGTTTCGTTCATGTGAACTAAGTCATTTATTTATTTATTTATTTACACTTCGTTGCAAAGAAACAAAAATAAAACAATACATAAAAATTACAAGGGATGCAACGGGCGGCCTTATCGCTAACAAGCGATCTCTTCCAGGCAACCTTTTAAGTCCTCTCATTTGAACTAAAGAACACAATCTAGGTTTAATCGCTTATTATGTAAACAGTACAGATAATACAACTGTCAACAAACTAATTATATGGATACATTACCATTTTATACATTATGCAAACAATACAGAGGACTAAATTGACAGAAATACTTTAGCTCATCAAGAGTACAGGCTTCGTTCTATATTATATATTTAAAAAAATATATATATTAAACAATTAAAAAGCTCGCCATTCCCGAAACTGTTTGTAATAATTCTTATCTAAAAAATACAACGATTTAATCGTTAGTCTTCTTTTTCTTGGATTTAATAACATCTGAATTTACTTCAACGTACATATAAAAACCGGTCATATTAGGTAACGGAAGACATGATCACTATCAAGCGTTTTCCTTTGTTCTCTAAGCACTTTGAATCTTAGCACTTCTAACTGTGAAGGTTAAATTATGTTCTACAATTTTTTTTTTGCCATATAACAGCATTCTTGCACAGGATCAGAAAGTTCCTGAGGATTGTTAGTACATGCTTTACGTGGAGCTTGTTTAAGCACAAGTCTCATAAGACATTCGTGTGAATTAGTGAGTGTGTGAATGGGTGTGTGTGAGCATATTTGAGTTGATAAGAGTTGTTATAAGCGTGCGCTGTGTGTTTGTTAGTGTTAGACATCTCAGAGAATTACAATTAAGGTAGACAATTAAAAAAAGTTACATTGATATTTTTGAATCAAACATGTAATAAATGTAAAAACGCATTAACTGTCCAGGCGGTAGTCGCACCCTAGTTAAATAATAAGCATCGGTGGTAAAGTTTACATATCCTATATTCTATAAAAAAGTCATATAGGGTATCAAATACAAATCTTAGAAGATCGTTCTAAATACAGTGTCTAATAAGAGAATTTTTATTGGATCATTGGTTTTTCAACTTAAATACCATGCCGCATGTGGATTTGTATTTTGTACCCAATGACCTCATTAGGACGATACGCCCTGTTTTTTAATAGGTGTAATTTGAGTTGCCCATAGCATAGCAAAAGCGAAATGTTATAATGACAGTCAACGTTAATTTTTTCTCGCAAATCATGAACATGTTTAGTACAGACATTATAAATGTCTGTACAATGTTTTACACGTGAAATCTAAAGATGTTTAAGGCAACTTTTGCCGCGCACCACCACAATGTGGAACCAGCTGCCCATTAAAGTATTTCCGAACCAATTTAACCTAGTGTCTTTCAAGAAGAGAACGGATCAATTCTTAAGAGTCTAGTAACGAACTCTCTGGCATTGAGTGTCCATGGGCGGCGGTATCATTAATCCTCATACCCTGGTAAAAAAAAACTGTCTCCAAAAGGGTCAGTTTTATTACTAGTTACAATGTTTTATTATAGACTGACGTTTTGGGCAAAGCACCAAATCATTATTCAAAGCACGATATCCAAAACCCCAGTTGTCATGATGATAACCAACCTTCGGAAGGAAACAGAACTAGAAGAACTGGTCTCTATTTTTATGATGTGATTTTATTTTTAAGTTCTATGACATTAGTTGTAAAGATATAATTTTAATTAATAAATCTGTGAAAATTTGCTCTTAGGATTTCGATTCTTAATAACGCCAAAATAATAATTTATAATATAAATGTATGGTATGAATATTTGACAAAGAAAACCGAACTTATGTATACGGGTTAGAAGTTATACTTCTTTGGCTTAAGATGATAAATATCTATTAGTAGAAAAAACAGGTGTTATAAAAACTAAAATATTGACTGTAGTTAACTTCAGAGTGTCGGTTTTTTTTTGTGACATCGTATAGTATAAAATTACTCTCTTAATTTTAACCCTAACGCGCCAAAGAAGTATAAATTCAATATTCCTCTTTCATCATTTTAATATGTCGAGCACATTTCTCGATATTTATTGAGATACGTTGGGTAAGTTCTACCGTCACTATTTAGACCGTGATTAATGACCGACTCGCAAAGCCTAAATTAGCCCATAGGTACATGTCTACATAATATCTGACAATTCTAAGTAACGTATGCTAGTGTCCCGCGGTCTACGTCGAGTATGCACAATGTCACACCCGTTATCCACTAACTATAAAACAAGCTTAATAATATCTATATAGATATAAATGAATCCCTATTTCCCTTGGTCAAGGCATCACGCGTGACCGGCTAGACCGATTTCGCTATTTTTTTTATTGTTGTGTTTGTTCGAAAGAAAAACTTAAGAAAATTGCGCGGATATTTGAAAATTTAAGAATACATAACCACCAAACAAATAATTTTTTTTTTAATGTAACCTTACGGTGTTTGACATAACATTGACAGAATGCGTTCTGCAAGTATTGTCAGAGTATGTAAGAAAATTATGATTATAAAATACATATAAAATAATAACCAATAAATTTATTTAAAATCGGTAAAATTTGTAATAAACTATACTTATAACTTAATCAGCATACTACATCAAAAATCTTGTATAAAGGGAGACAAGAAACTGTATGAGGTAACTGTGTGTAGATATTATACTTACTATAATATCTTTAAATATACATATACATTCTGCTGAACGTATGTATGTCACTGGACTCCTCTTAAACGGCTGGATCGATTTGAATGTTTCATTCTGTATGCGTTTGGGAGGTGCCGTGGATGGTTACGATTCACAAATCAGGCCGGCAGATTGCGATGCAGTCGGTACTCTCATACTTTGTTTAATGTACTAATCGCTTGAAATTTCTTTAAAGAGTCTACGTATATCCTACTTGCCTATAAAAACTGATGTGCCCAGAAAACACCAAAAAACATTGTAATTCATAAACAGACTTTAATAAAGTTAAGATTTTGTAAAATGTAAATTTATTCGGGCGTTATCCGGTACTTCTAATAAATTTGACAAAGTCCTAAAATCTTTGCGACTGCCAAATTCCCTTTGTTATTAAACCGGTTAACGTTGGACTTTTCGAACTATTATTATTAAAATCTCAGAACATCGATTTTCTTTATTTTAGTTATGACAGAGAAATGTATTAAAATATTTTCGTAGAATTTACTGTTATAATACATTGATTTTTAATACTCGGTTTGTTTAAAGAGTCCTACAGTATTAAATTAAATAAAATACATTTCCGAGCTTAAATTAACATACTGTATGCACAAAATTTAATTAAACTCAAATAATGGTAAAATGCAGGAAACAAACATGAAATTTCAACACTGTTATTTTTCTAGAACGAATGAGCAGGGGGATCATCTGATGTAAACTGACACGCCACCTACATACAGTATCTCTCGAGTGCGTGGCCGGCCTTTTAGGAATTGGTACGCTCTTTTCTACTTAGAAGATTTAATTCGGAAATTCTTACGTAATTTTAAAGTAATACCTAGTCCAGCCATAAGTTCTGTTACAAATGAAAATGCATTTTTTATGAAGTAATGTAATATTGTTAAAAATTTATAAGTGTCAGTAAAGAATATAAAAATTATTTATTTATTACAAAAATACATACATTATCTATATTAATATTCTATTTCAAATGGCCACCTTTGGGTTTTATACAGGCCTTTACTCTGCTTGGTCTCAAATCTATAAATTTACGCACTGTTTTCAAGAGATTGTGTCACTGCTTGCTCCAAAGATTTATAAAACTTAATGCCACCGTGCCACAAAAACTTGGCGATTAAAAACAGTGGCGAAGAGTTTATTGCCAGTTCTTCTCTTCCGTTCTACGCCCTTGATTTGAGAACGGGCAGTAAATGTAAAATTAGATTCATTTAATGTATATTTCTCTTTTTTGACGCTCATAAGTGTACATTATGTTACCTATATGTATAAATGATTTTTGACTTTGACTTTGAAAAAAATAGCACTTTTGTCTCTCCTTGATAAGACACGCCCCACCAAGCCATCACTGACGCAGGATGATGATCACATTGTACCTTTTCGACCACTTGAGCAGCTTTAGAATCGTGAGCGTACACTTTATCATTTTGCTAATAATTGTGAAAATATTTTCCTCGGTAAAGTCGATATTTCTGTGCTTTTCCCTTGCGTATTGAGACAGATGACGTATTGATTGATTAAAGGCATGTCTTGTATCGATGATAAGCGCCGAGCGTCAGGCCTTGTTTGAAATTACGCGGCAGAGTCCTAGCGGAAATCTTCATTTCTTGCTATAAGATTAACTGCTTTTTTATGGGTTTCCCACGAATTCTGGCTTTTACAGCATTAACAGCCTTCGTAGTTCTAACAGCACGCAGACACCCAAATCTGTTCTGGTTTAAGACACACGAAGTGTCGTTGTATCTGTTGATAACAAGCTTTTGAAGTGACTGGAATATGACCGACTCCGCGACGGTCCCATATCCGCTTTGTGCTTTGCGACTGCAATTCTATTTCTTTAACACCATTCCATATTGTAATTTGATAATGAACACGAAAAAATACGTGAAATAGGGCAAAATCGAAAGAAGTTTTTAAAATTTCCAAATTCAAAATAATTCAAAAATTGATAAAAGTTTTTATTTAACAGTATTTATGGACAGTCTGTCCATAAATACTGTTAAATAAAAACTTATTAAACAATATTCATATACAATACTAATACATTACAATATATTTTGAAATATATTAAACATGTATATAATATAAATCTGTCGTTCGGTTATATACATTATTGCAAATTAACAATAATTATTTTTTTTTAAAAATCACATCGTAATATACCTAAATCTAAAATATATTAATTGTTTCGATTTAGCGATTGCAAATTCATTTGATTAATGCACCTGTCTAGTCGCAAATGAGCCTTTTCCCTTTCAAATTGAACGCACAAAAACAATATTACGTGGATTTGATAGCCAGCAGTAGTAAACAACTTTTTAATGTGGAGAAAAAAAACTCAGAGGTAACATGGTCGTCAACGTTATTCAATCAGGGTTGTTTTGAGATTTTTCTATTACGACAACTGGTATTTTATTTGACTAATATTTGACTAATATTTGACTAATATTTAAAATGTACAAACCGATTTGACCACGACAGATAATCTCTATAGAAACTTACAATAGCACGGAAGAACATTTGTCTGTGCGAAGTCAACAATAAAATAAACTAATTTCAATAAAAACGAATATTGACGATTGATTAATGATATATCTAAGGAATGGTGTAACTCTTAAGGTATCTATTAATGTATTATAATACATAATAGTCTATTAAAATATAACAATATGTATTTGTAATAACGAATTAATAATTAACAAGGAACATGAAGCGGAAAGGCGACAGCTGAAATCCTCATTACGAATTAAACAAAGCAAAAGCATACCCAGACTAGAGAATATTAGTCCTGTTCTCAGAAACAGAATATTCTCCTTTAATATCTGTGATTTTCTCTATTTACACGATTTGTGTAAATATCTTAAGCGATAAGGCAATTATAACACGGTTATATTAATGAAGCACTTACAAAATAGGGATAGCAAAAATTTGACAAGATACCACAAAGACGAGTTGGACTCCCGGCACCATGTTTGTTATCCACTTACTTCGCAACAAGGCTAAGATAAAAAGTGTTCTGGATGAACTATTTATTGAAAAGATAGTATCATCGAAATAATAGGTATCAATTATTGACTTAATGAATCCAGTTAGGTATTTGATAAACTTATACTAATTGCTTAAAGGCCCGTTAAATCTTACTTAACGTCTCCAAGTCGATATAAGTTTTAACCCACTATAAATTTAATACATATTAATTAGGTCAAACGATATTGCAACCTACTGGCAATCGTACAATTGAACTCAAACAAGAAATAACTTTATTAATATAGAGTTACACTTATGTACGTCAACAGAAAATATGTTAAATTTCTAAATATACAGTTAATGATAGTTCGCAAGGCAAGGAGAGGGTGATAATAACTAGCAAGAAACTCTCCGCCACTCTTTTTATAGTCATACAAATTGTTTGTTCTGGACCTTATCCATCAAGTAATAACCGTCAAGTTTATACAAATCTTTACGTTTAATTTATTCCGTGAAAGTTCTCAAATTTCGCTTTGGAGTTTGTTTTAAGAACACCCTTGCTAAAAATCTCGGAAATAACTAGCAAATGCAATTAAAATGTTATGAGAGCAACCGGCTTGATTGACCTGACTCATTACACTATCAGACCGAGACCTACCGATACCTTTCAAGTTTATTACTACGTATATTATAGTTTATTAGCCGTTAAATAATATAAATAAATAAAATAAAAATAAAAATTTTATTTTTCATTTTTTATTTTTATTATATTAAAATTTGGAGATGAAAATGAAAGGATTTTATTGATTAGCCAATCAATCAAATACTCTATCTAAGATTGCTTCTCAAAAACAGCAAAGCTTATTTTTATTTATTTTATTTAGGTAGAGAAAGAGTTGTACATGAAATCCACGAAGACGCGTCCCACTATTCTTCTAAACCGGTTATAGTATATATCACACATTACGCACTACAATGAACCGCTGACGGTTCGCAACTGATTTTCTAATTCTGAAAATTATCCGCCTTCAACATATCAGAGTTCATAAACCTTTTTTGTCGGGCACATTTTTCAATTTCATTTTTTTATTTAATGTAATGCTCCACAGTTAAAGTGGTTTTACGGCGAGTGATAATTACGTCGCTATTCATCACAAACAGTAAGAAACGCACAAGTAAAGATAACTTTTCTTAGAGGTTTACTATACCTTAATTATTAGGCAATGATGCCAGCTAAAGGAAAAAATAAAGTTATTGAATTTAATTCGATAAAATTCAAAATTCAAATTTTATTTATTCATGTAGGTAACAATGTACACTTATGAACGTCAAAAAAAAGAAATATTAAATGAATTTAATTTTACATATACTGCCAGTTCTCAAATCAAGGGCGTGATGATATACTGGTCGTGATAATGAAATATATGTTATTTTTGTATAAGGTTGCTTGAGAAAGTAAATAGATTTACCTTTTTGTAGATAAAACATAAAAAATACGTAGCATTTTATTTTTATAATAATAATAATAATAATAATTTATTCATTGCACGAATATGGTACAAAATGTCAAGGTGGTACAATTGTCAGTCGTTCGCATATTCTGCCACACACAGTGGCGCGCAAATTTATCTTAGTTTAGATTTTACATTATTAGTCAGATTCATATCAATTAAGTCAATTATCATACATAATTAAATTTGTATAAATTACCATGTCTCACACAAATAATCGATTCTTGTCGGAAGATCTTTAAGTTCTTTCGGTAATCTATTGTAAATTTTAATTATCATACAGAAGGCGTTTTTCCGAAACAATTCTAAATTTATTTTTGGCACAGCCAATTTCTCCCCATGTCTTACTACATTCGATTTAAAAATATGTATATTTCTGTGTACGAACAGGGACATTTCTAATATATAAATACATGGAAGAGATAACACTTTGAGTCTCTTTAATAGAGGCACGCAACTATCAATGCAATTTGCTCCACAAATTGCTCTAATACATTTTTTTTGGGCCTTAAATACCCTATTCACTTCGACTGATTTTCCCCAAATTATAATTCCATATCTAATTATAGATGCAATATATGCATGATAAGCAGCTAATACCGCAGCATGGTTAACAGTTTCTCTTAGTCGTTTTAACACAAAAACAAAACGGTCTATTTTTTTCTGTAATTTTCCAATATGTGATTTCCAATTACAAAATTTATCTATCGTTATACCTAAAAATACACACTCGTTCATTATGTCCAGTTTATTGTTTTTATATTGTAAGTCTATTAGTGTTTTAGAGTAATATGTCTGAAAATGAATTATGTTAGTTTTGGTCATGTTTATTAATTGTAGGTTATTTGAATTCATCCAGTTGATGGCGTCGTCTAGAGATTTAATTAAGTTGTTTTTTAAATCTTGGTCGTTTTTGCCTTTTATTATAAGTGTAGTGTCATCAGCAAATAGTATACAGTTCTGGTGTATAGCATCTGGGAGGTCATTTATGTATGTTAGAAAAAGTAGTGGGGCCAAAATACTGCCCTGAGGTGTTCCGTACTCATTTTTCTTATAGTTGGATCTATAGGTTTTTTGTTTTAGTTTACAAATCTTTGTTATTTCCACATATTGCATTCTATTTTCAAGGTAACTTTTCACCCAGTTATAGGCATTACCTCTTATTCCGTAGCATTCTAATTTTTTTTAAAGTCTTTCATGACATACAAAGTCAAAAGCCTTTGTCATGTCTAGAAAGATGCAACCTATAAGCATTTTATGATTTAAGCATTCAGTAATTTGTTTAACTAGGGTAAAGCACGCAAGGTTAGTGGAACGATTTTCCCTGAATTGTTTTTTTTTTAGAATATCGTATGATAAAAAGAAATTCTCTATTTTATTATACATTACTTTTTCGAAAATTTTAGATAATATGGGAATTAAAGTTATTGGTCTATAATTAGTCATTTGTGTTTTTGCTCCTTTTTATGTAATGGTTTGATAATTGATATTTTTAGTTTTTCAAGAAAGATCCCTTCTACAATCGATAGATTAATTATGTATGTCAGTGAATCAAGTAGGTATAATGCGCATGATTTAATTGTTTTGGTATCTAAATTATCGTATCCTGTAGATTTTGTATTTTTCAACGATGTAATAATTTTTAATATATCCGTGTTATTTATGGGGGAAAGAAAAATACTTTTATGGTTTAGAGGGATTTTAGCTTCTGGCAAATTGTTTGTTTTATTTTTAGTAGGCAGTGAGGTAAAATAGTCATTAAAAAAGTTGCATATTTCATGCGGTGATTCATATGTTTTGTTATCGATATTAATTGCTTCTATTCCTGAATTAATTGCTATTGCCCTCAAATGGCTCAAATTTGTCCCTTTATCGATGAAAAAAAATTTAGTAGCAACATTTATGAAATGTCAGAATTCTGCGAAATGAAATTTCAGAGTTTAACACCAGGCCAAGGAAATAAACGTAGACTAGATATATTCAAAAGAGAGGTTCTATGGGGAATGAAAATCATGACAGCTTGTTTTATATAGTAATGTTTTTCTGCACTTAATTTTTTTTAGGTCTCTCTGAGATCTAACAGACGCTGTCTTAGTTACGAACAAATGGCTTCCATTATAATACCAAAACTTCTTTAAAGCTCTTTTTTATCAGGTTTACAAGTCGCCTAGTTTAAATGTGGCCTAAATCGACCTCGGTGCTTCATTACCGAAATTAATATAACTGCGTCTAAGTATATTATATATTAAACAATGATGTGTATTTATTTACGAGGCAACTGTCTGGCGCCAATATTACTTAGCGCGTGTCATTTAGCGCGCAACGAGCCATGGCGTTTCAGCTAACACCTACGCTATGCTACAGTGCTCGTAGCATTGAGTAGCAAGTGCTTCTACAAGAGTGCTACGATGGTGCTACAATTATCTAAAAGGTCTACAAATTGCTACGATTGCTACATCCAGATCGATCAGCTTTGATACTGACAAACTAAACATGTTACATTTGATGATTGATTAATAACAAAATATGTTTAAAACTTGCTCAAGTTTACCCTTTTATCTAGAATAGCGATCTATCTCATTTACAGAAGCGAAAAAAGCTTTTAAGAATATTTAGGGTATATATTTAGAACGACTAGGCTTACTTTGATATAAATTAATAAATGAAATGGAAAAGGACCCTTAATTTCTATTGTAATTAGGTCATCTTCAGCAAACGCTGTATAATAAAGAGACTCTTGATTACTTTCTAAAAGTAGATTTTTAATGAATATCGTCGATTTAGCGAACATCTTTCATTTCTTGCCGTCTTATGTATTTTTAAGATTTCGTTATCAAAAGATTTAAACCGGTTTTACGTAAAATACATTCACCTATTCCTATGTAGATTAAAAAACACGTGTCACTTTGAAAATTAAAAAGTAGGACAGTATTAAAATAATTGAGTTTGATTGGAATTAAATTTAAATTATTAGTTTTAGTAAGAAACTTAGTACGTTAGTAGGGCGCGACAGTAATTCACTTACAATATTCAGTCATATTTTAATTAATATAATGTATATGTTTTGTATATTTCTTATATCAAGTTGCAAATAAATATTATGTTATTATGTAATATAAGTAATAATGAAATATTGGAACTGCCTTTAAATAGATTCAAAATACATATTTAAAAAAAAATATGTATAAAGGTACTACACAGTTAATGATTACTTAGAAGATAAAAACGCTTGACAATAGTTCTAATTATATTGTTATAATTTGTATTTTATCTTTGAAGTGTTGTGAATATGGTAAATCACAAAACAGATTTTTATTTTTTTTACTTATATCACTTTAATGACGTTGTGGTTTATGACAATTTCCTTTGAATAATTGTAATGTAGAGTAAAACCTGGTGAGTTTCTTGCCCGTTCTTGTCAGAACAAGGCCTCCTGGCAGTTTTGCGAATGGATTGTTTAGTGTTGCTCATATTACATTGACATTCATAAGCATGCTCTAATTATCGCATCTAAACTGAATAAACGAATTTTGATTTTATTTTGAAGAGTGTTGTAAGGTATAAAAGCAGTCTCTTTGTTCAAGGTTCCGAAGATACTGGCAGCGATCCCCTTTCAATAGCTAGACTTATTCTTTGTCCCAGATTCTCTTTGGTCTCCTATGATTTTCATTTAAAAATGATGTAAAAAGTGTTCTGTTTAAGACAGTAAACTTATAAGGTTTCATTGTTTTATTTATCAAAGAAAAATGTTCATTACACTAACATGACTAACTTAAAACTGTCTAGTAGTTTTAATATTTTATAAACATTCGCCAAATGAATAAAAATCAAGAAACCCTATAATAAAAACAATTACGTTTATTTTCAAAACCAATTTATGAATGCTGTTGTACATATTGATATGGATTCTGGAATAAAAATATAACTTTTGGTAGGAATTAGGTTTTGGTTTGCCCACCGTTGGACTTAGACCTCCTCCATCTGGGTCCACTCGTGAACCCAATCTTTTTTAATTATTTTCTCTATCTCCTCTATATATATGGGCCCAGGTAGATAAAAACTGAATCCCTATTTAGCTGGCTGTAAACAACTAGTTCACCGCATAGTGTGCAATAGTCAGTTGATTTCCTGTATTTAGTTATTGAAGATATATTCTTTTGGCGCGTTAGGGAAAATACTATATAATATAAATAATAATTGTACGATGCCCGCGTATACCGGCAATAAAAACCGACACCCGGAAGTAAGCTACAGTCAACGTTTTAGTTTTTTGTGATATTTAAATAAACTTTTTTAAGTAGCGTATTAATAAAACTTTAAATGTATTAAATACCTTTTTTCTATTGTTAAAGTCGTTATTTCTACAAACGTAAAATATTTTTTTTTTGTAAACATATTTATCTTGTTACGCCAAATACGTTTGACTTCTAACGCGTGTATATATAAGTCCACACACGTTTTTTGCTAACATTTCCACCTCCACCTGAAAAATCTGTTCACCACGAGTATGACCTGTGCACAACGCGCGCAGCGTGGTACTATTTTGCTGTAAAATCAGCAGCAGAAGTTTCTTCTGAATTAAATACATAAATTTTACTATGTTTAGAAGACAGCTTTAAACATTTTATTTTGAATACGATATGTTTAAGATATATTATGCATTGTAGACTGTAAAGCCTACCCCTACTAATGATAATGATAAACATTAATGATATAAGAAGATCTATAAAAAGTAGTTCTAAACGTTTGTATAGATAAACACGATTGTTACATAGTACAGTATGTTCATATATCCAGTGGTGTACATCTATTTTAGATGGTCATTTTGTCCATGTTTCGCTGATCAACTTTTTTTATAGGTAAAACTGTTGAATTGTATGTAATTGTATGTAACATGCCTATTGTCATAACCTTCTGTCAAAACATAAAGTTAAAAAATTATTCTACAAAAAAATGTTGACTCACGCAAACACGGAATCCATTATTATACGAAAAAAGCAAGATCAAAAACATTGGATAATTGGTGAAAGGAAGCGACCACTTTCACCGACGTGTAACGAATTTGCGGTCAGTCATCCATCTGTTCAAAGAAATTTTTCGCCTCTGATGTTATACTTGAAAGATATTTGAAATACTTCATTTTACACGTACAAGAGGTAAACATTATTTTTTCCATTTAAAATTGTTATCATATTTACCTTTATGGCAACTATTTGCACAAGGGATATTTATTGACTATTTTCGTAACGTGCGCATATTAATGTAACTTCAATAAAAACATTTCCTACAGTCATATGTCAAAATTATTGGTTTTACGAAACTATATCCATTTATTCTCATTAGTGAAAATCCATCTCATAGATTATATTACAACTATTTTAAAAATAGAAATTAGCTTTTTCACTTTTCACTTAGGAAGCATAATATAATATATCTTAGACTACACTGTAAATTTCGCATAATTTAGAATTTTTATTTATTTATTTATTAACACCGTTGGATTACATAAAAGGAAAAAAAAACATAATTTAATGAAAAGCAACTGGCGGCCCCCTATCGCTTTAGAGCGATTTCTTCCAGACAATCATTGTGAGTAAATTACATAAGGTAGGCAAGAAGTGCAAATATACATAATACAAATACAATAAGAAGGAAAAAACATACTTAACAGAAACAAAAAGAAATAAAAATAAACTAAACTGATATAGGATACATAAAAAAAAACAAAAAGTAAAAAATGCACATGAATCATGATAATCTAATTCAAGATCGGTCTCACGTCAGTTAGAGCGCAAGTTAGGGATATGACGTGGACAGGTAATGTTTATACAGCAGAAATTTAAAGGAAGATAGAGAAGGAGCTAATTAATTTTATTATCATTACTTTATTTCTGTATCTGAATTAATAAAATGTTAAAATGTGCTTGCATGGGTTTATATATTACAGATGAATTTACAATTGGGATATTAATTATAAAACATTAATCCTTCAATTACCTTGCATATTATGCAAATTATACTATTTTTGAATTTTCCTATAATCCAAATAAACTACGTAATGAGAAATTATATGCCATATTAACATTTCGATTAATTAACAATAAATTAATCGAAATGTTGATTGTAGAGTTGTATGATTTCATTTGTGTACTATTCTGTTCCGTCAGGTGGTAATTGTGTATAAAATTATATGTATTCATTATAGCCATTGTGCTTTCAGCGTGCCACCTTCACGACTATGAGAAGTTAAATCTCGTCTAATGCAATATAAATTAATAGAACGTAAATACTGTAATTTGATACCTACACAAATAAAATAAGAAGATGTAAGACACCAACGATAAACAAGCAACTCGACATACACAGTCCAACAAAATAAAAACATAGCGTAAATCCGAATAAAACTTCGCTGATCCCCAGAATTACGGAAAGGCAATTGTGAAAGATAGAAAAGGCGTCTATAATTCAATAAAAAAACTTTATAATACTAAGGGCGTGTTTCACAATGTATGGATAAAGTACCAAATAGCTATGCATCACATAAATTATTCGAATTAAAAAAGTTCCGAATAAGATATATATATAAACAACACTTATTTATTGGACGTTATCGGAATCGAGAATGTTCTATAGAATTTATGAGTGTGGTTAATACTCAAGGGGTCTTTGGGCTTGAAGTGTGCGATGATCGCTTACATATTGTAAAATCTTATTAAACTAATTATTAACTAAAATATATATTTAACTTAAGTAATGTTCGATTACTCGTGCTGCATTTTCAAAAATACCTAAAAGATTTTAATGAAATTCTGTGGTCCGACCCAAAAGCCTTCCCCTTGGGGCCATTAAAATAAACCCATCCCTATAATATTTGCTACCCACGTCCCCTTTTGTCGGTTAATACACAGTTAATAGGCTATTTCTGAAAATTACGCTCAGGACGTCGCGCTATAGACTATAAACTGGCCTTTGAATCTAAGTAATAACTAGTATATTGTGATATTTTAAATATTTAGAAAATTCCCTCGTTATAAACTGTGTTAATCATGTTAAGATGTTATTTGTATATAAAATAACTCAATTTCAAAGCAGCATCCACGTTTTATAATACGGGCAATCGGGTTCTTATTAAATCCCAGTCTCAAACAACCAATTAGTACATGTCCAGATTGCACGAAGTCAGAGTTTATAGCAGTATACTTAACTACTGCGATTCTAATCTGCCTTCGAACATCTAAATGAACAAAGAAGAATTCGTAACAAAAAGTTTTGTTCTTTGACGTGAATAATATAAATAATGTTGCTTAAGCCAAGTGTCGCGTAAAAGACTCTTCCCGGTAAAGTTTCCTTATAAATTGCGTTTGTACTCGACAATGTAATAAAATGTTTAATATCCAAATGAATGTACGTATATTTTTCAGTGCAAATATCTATTCACATTTTTTTTTTATATAATAGGGGGCAATCGGGCAGGAGGCTCACCTGATGTTAAGTGCTACCGCCGCCCATGGACACTCTCGATGCTAGAGGGCTCGCGAGTGCGTTGCCGGCCTTTTAAGAATTTGTACGCTCTTTTCTTGAAGGACCCTAAGTCGAATTGCTTCGGAAATACTTCAGTGGGCAGCTGGTTCCACAAAGTGGTGGTGCGCGGCAAAAACTGCCTTGAAAATCGCGCAGTTGTGGAACGGCGGACGTCAAGGTGATAAGGGTGAAATTTAGTATTCTGCCTCGACGTCCGATGATGAAATTCAGCTGCAGGTATTAATCCGAACAACTCCTCTGAACACTCTCCATGGTAAATGCGGTAGAAGATGCAGAGTGACCCCACATCTCTACGCAACGCCAAAGGATCAAGCCGCTCGGAGAGAGATTGGTCGTCGACGATTCGAACCGCTCTTCGTTGAACACGGTCAAGTGGAAGGAGTTGGTACTGGGGAGCCCCCGCCCAGAGGTGAGAACAGTACTCCATGTGGGGCCGAATTTGCGCTTTATATAGTTGCAAGCGGTGGCCCGGAGTGAAGTACCGTCTCGCCTTGTTGAGCACACCAAGCTTTTTGGAGGCTAATTTAGCCTTTCCCTCCAAGTGACCGCGAAACTGAACGTCGTTCGATATGTCAACGCCAAGTATTCCAATGCTGGCTGCGGATTTAAGAAGAGTGTTTTCGAAAAGAGGAGTAGCGACAAAGGGTGTTTTTTTAGCGGAAAACGCGCAAACTTGTGTCTTCTTCGGGTTAAATTGGACTAGGTTTAGTCTGCCCCAGTCGGAGACTCCACGTAGTAGAGTTTCTACTTCAGACACAAGTTAGAGAGAAATACCTGCCCGGCCAATGTAAAGAGTATCCCCAGTGCTGCCATCCGCATAGTAATGAATGTTGCTAAGTTGCAACATATCATTGATATGCAGAAGAAACAGGGTCGGGGATAAAACACAGCCTTGTGGGACCCCAGCGTTCACGGGTTTAAGGTCGGGACATGCTCCGTCGATGACGACCTTGATGCTCCGATCGGCCAGAAAGCTGAAGATCCAATCGCATAATTTCTCGGGAAGCCCATAAGCTGGAAGCTTCGAGAGCAGTGCTCTGTGCCACACCCGATCGAAGGCTTTCGCTATGTCCAAACTAACCGCTAGAGCCTCCCCCTTGGACTCAATTGCCTCCACCCATCTATGCTTAAGGTATACAAGAAGGTCACCAGCCGAACGACCTCGACGAAAGCCGTACTGAGAGTCACTTATCAGCTGGTGGCCCTCCAGATACCTCAAGAGCTGGCCATTAATAATGGATTCCATTATTTTGGAGAACAAGGAGGTTATCGCTATTGGTGATGAGTTGGACGGTTCAGAGCGATCGCCTTTTTCAGGGATCGGATGTATCGAAGCGATCTTCCAGCACTCCGGGACAGTGCCAAGCGAGTACAGGTACCGGAAAAGGCGCGTTAAGACCGGAGCCAACTCAGGAGCACAAGTACGCAGCACAATTGGAGGAATACCATCCGGCCCGCCCACTTATGTATGTCCAAGGAAGATAATGCTTTGCGGACAGGACGTTACCGGAATGTAACTTCCGGCATCGAAGAATCACACCGTGAAATGATCGGTGGTGATCTCCCTCGGTCATCCAAAGTCGAGCTGGATGCGAAGAGACATCCTAAAAGGTCTGCCTTCTCCTTCGCAGTGTGGGCCAGCGAGTTATCCTCCCTGTGCAATGGTGGTATGGAGGGCTGACAAAAATTGGACAGCTTTGGCGAGAGACCAGAAGGCTCGAGTCCCCGAAGGGAGTTGGGCCAATCTCTCGCCAAATCTGGCAATGTGCTCTGACTTTGCCTTAGTGATTTCCCGTTTGAAGGACCTGGAGGCTGAGTTATATGCTTTTTTGAGTTCGCTGCTTTTATTAGCATCACGAGATTTCGCCGCTTCTGCCCATGCCTTAAAGCATTCTCGCTTTCAACGCGAGGCCGCCTTGCAAGAACATTTAAACCAGGGCTGAGACTTGCCACCGATCGGCACGCGACGCAAAGAAAGACCGCATCCCGTCCCAATCTGCTGACTTATAGTGCCAAATACGGCGACAACCCATAAAGCGGGCCGCGAAGGGCGCGTAGATGGCACAGTACTCCGGACCACACAATGATCCGATGAACCCAATGGCGGGTCAACAGAGACTTGATAGTTCTCCGGATGCGAAGTCAGCAGAAGGTCCAACAAAGAGGGTTTATGACCAACCACATCTGGTATTCGCGTAATCGCAGGGACCATTTGTGTCAGGTCGTAGGCTTAAGCAAAGTCGTGAAAGGATCTTCCCGCGTGATCGGTGGTTTCAGAGCCGAGCCAATCGGCATGGTGGGCGTTAAAATCACCAAGTATCACGATTTCAGCGGTAGGAACCCTTTTGAGCAGGGAATCTGTAGCCATTTGGATGTGCTCGATGAGTCGGTCAGTTTCATCATTTCCGATATGGGACCTATACAGGCACGCATAGAATCGCGGATGGTCATCGCAGTCTACGCGGAGCCAAAGGTTAGATAGGTCCCTTCCTTCAAGCGTCCCAAGGCGACGAGAACAGATATCTTCTCTGACGTACACGCAAACTCCCGCCCGCGGCACAAATGAATGTTCCAATTTGTACCCCGGGTAGGAGAGGTAAGAAGTATCAGCCGGGGAGGATATCTGAGTCTCAGTAAGGAAGAATAAGGCCGGCTTCGCAGTTTCAAGGTGAAAGTGAACCGCGTTTAGATTAGAATTGAGCCCCCGAACATTGATGAAGTCCACTGTGAGCGTGGAAGGGGTTGCCTTCGGTAAGTTCTTCCGTTTGCCCCGAGGACAATTATTTTTATAGAGCGCAGAATTGCCCCCCCCCCAGAATACGAAGGGCAGCCTGTGCGTCCACCACCGGGTGCAGAGTGCCCCGGTGACTGACGCCCAGAGGGGGATTCTCCACCGCGGGCGCGTGTGAATCGGTGAATGAAAAGGTGCAGGAAAAAAAGAATCTACCCCCTGGGGTCTTTCTTTTTTCCTGCACCTTTATATTTCTTGTAGGGGGAGGGGGGAAGGGGGATGGGGGGGATGGGGGGGGATGGGCTCCGGGAATCTCTCTCACTGGACGAAACGCGAGTACAATAAGGCGAACCCATTGCATCACTTGACGCCGGTTTTCTGAGAGACAGTGGTACTGCCCCGGTCGTGCCTGCCCATTTGGCTGAAGCCCGAAGGCAACAGTATGGCACTCCCACTAGGAAGGGGTTGACTGATTGCGCTGATGAAATAACCTCTGCCACAGGGTATTTCACCAGTGGGCGATGCGGTCGTCACGTCCCGACGCCAGATTTACTGGACCTAATTTTAAAAATGCTTCAGCTGGTTATTCTTTAGGGAAAGTTTTTAAAAACACTTATTAACATTTATGCTAACTACTATGTTAGCGTTCATAGAGATGATAAATGTATTCATTACCAGGAAGGACGTAAATGTTGTCATGAATGATGTCATTCATGTGTTTTGACAGGTATTTGGGTTAATTCCCTTTCGACGTATATGACAGACGAAGAATAGATCCTAACGGATGGATAAATGAGGTGACTCAATTTTATTAAAATAATTGAGAATTTTTATGTTGATTGATTTGTGATCTATTATTGTATAGTTTTCTTGGCAGTTGAGCAGTGTTAGCTGTGTGACATTCATCCATGAGGTTATAGGTTAAATCTCCAGCTATGCATGGCTTTTCTGTTTAAAAGTCGACGACGTTTATCAGACACAGATCACCTCCTTACCTATTGGAAAACACAAATGATCACGAAATTCAGAAAAATGAGGCCTATTTTTTTAATAGTTATAACATCCATATTTTATTTCTTAGGAAATCTTCTTTTTTATTTTGTATGTGAAAGTTTGCTGAGAAGGGAAATTTGCTTATACAGAAGACAGGAATCTTCGCCAATATTACCCAATTCCCACAGAATGCCTATTTTATGTTAACAACCTTAGCATCATATCATCACAATATGCTTCAAATAACATTTTCATAATGCGAATTTACTTCATTATTTTAAAATAATAATCATTTCACACATACAGCAGACTAATGTACCTAATCACTTCGCGAGTAAGAATAAATGTTCTACACATAAAAAGTAAATTCAGAGAGTTATGTAACCTAATAATAGTTTTAGGGTTTAGTGTTTATATTTTTATGTTTTACTTCTATAGAAAACAAAAATACTTTTTTAATTCGTTGTATTGTTGTCGTTCAGGCAGTACAATAATTAGAATTTCGAATTTTGCTTGAGCAATTTAAAAGACCATTTTTTTTACTATTTACGACATTTATTTCAACCAAACATTTACCAACTGCATTTCTAGATTAAATCATAATCATAAATTTATGTTACAATTGAATTGCAGTACCCGATTAAGTAAATTTACTGCATAGAGAATATTTACCACCTGTAAAAATATTTCCATTTACGCGTACATTTTTCTACCATAGTTACAGCGTTTGAAAGGTATGTGATTTAAAAACCTGTTTGCTGTACCTAGCTAAAGACGAACTTATAGTAACTTTGAACAAAAAGTTAACTTGGCAAATGGTGACTGGCAGTTAACTAAACAATTTATTAATAATTTTAGTTTTACTTGTATATTATGTATGTCATAGTCACCTATGATCTAATCGGCAGATTCGCTTCCGTTCTCGTAAAATTAATACCAACGTGTGTGGGCGCAATTAATAAAACTGCTATAAACCTGAAGAGTAGTTATGATAGTTATATTAAGCGTAGGTAAGACTTATTAGATCATCTTTATATATTTATAAATAAATGTAATAGCACCGTTTTATATACTATAAATAAACTAGTAAACTTAAAACTAGTCTCCATAACCTAAAGTACGCATTTGTCTTAGGGGAGGGACAAATGCAATCAGACTTAATTAATTTTATTTAATTTTCATGAATAACAATACTACCCGTATTGTTATTCATGATACAAAATTGAGATATATAAGAACGAGAGCCTGCTATATGCTTGATCACTGGGCAAGCTGTTATTAGAGTACAACGATGAAATTCAGTCAACGTAATGGCTATTCAATATACTATTAACTTCAAGCTGGATATTTTTGTAATATATATTTACATTCAGTTTTTTCAGTTCTTGATATTATCTACTTAGTAATAGATACCATTAGTACGAGATCCGGCCGTAGGATTACTTCGCTCATCTGTTATTTGCTAAAAAATAATTCTTTATGTATATGTATAAGTAGGAGAATGTATATCTACTAAGCCTATCAAAATTTGGCCGCTAGTACTTTTAGTGAAATTATTTTGAATTGATTTTTGGGAAAACTTTTCGTTTAGTATGTTATTTAAATAAAATATTGTTGACATTATGACAATTTACATAAAGATTTTAAAAAATTACGGGTGCCGTTGATCACATGGCCGCACTTCTTCGTTGTTTGTTTAAATTAAGAACTGTAATGGAAAATCGTTTAATGAGTAATAAAAAAATATTTAACAAAAACTAATTAGGCTGTTAAACGAGGCTGTATTGATAAATAATCTGCTGTATCACTCCATTGTATCTCTTGCATTGTAGTATAATAAAAGGCGACTAAAATTCTCTTTTCATTCATGGCTAAAACTCTTTCATAGGATATAATTTATGACCGCTTCTAATTGTAGACTGTATGATTTATAACTGTGAAATTCTCAATTCAAAAAACAGCTGCAAATGGCATTTCTTAATTTCAGCCTTATTTCCGCTTCCGCTTCCTATCATAAATATTTAAAAAGCACTTCATAAGCAAACACATTTGGAATTATAAGCATGCTACACAACAATTACACAAGGTAATGGAATTTGCCCTACCCGTAATGTTTAGTGCAATTCCTCTTGTCGCCATAAACACGTGAATATACGACAAAGCCTCAAACAGTGTTTGTTTTGTCTGAAAGAGCCTCTTTCTACGTTTATATTGAATAATGAAATCATATTTGTTATTTATGCTATTTAAAAAGCTAAGTTAATGTAAATTATCGCATTATATACATAAATAAAATAAAATTAAAATGATTTTTAATTTTTGCTAAATTTAAATGTTTATTAAATGAAACACTTGTTTAATACGTTGTAACTACGCAATTTATTTATGTTAATGTAAACGTATTTGTAGTGTATTGGCTAAATAAAGTGTTGCTTGGTTGTCTCATGCGCCTACGTCACGAGTCAGTCGTACACCGTCACCCGAACCGAGCGGTTGTGTTTAGGACGACTATATAGTGTTGTGGTGTTGGTGAGCCATAAAATACTCCAAGAGGCAGGACACTACATGTGGCGACGAGGAAAATAATAAGTACACATTTGTGGAAATAAAAAGGGGAAAGATAGTGAAATAAGTGACGTCATTCCCAGAGTTCTTTGCCTATAATTTGCTATGAACCGGTTGTTTTAATTATTCGCTATTGATACCAAAACCATTGCATCTTCACTTCTTTACGATTGTAGATCATTTTGTTGTTGACGGGAAATATGAACAGCACTTACTTTGCAAAAATCTACCGTTATTGAGCTAAGAATATAAAGAAATGAAAACCTAACCTAGGTTCAGCTAAGTTAAACTACGATTACCTACTTGAATGTACAATTGTTTTGTAACACCTACCCACGTAGTGGGAGAAATATATTGTAGTATGCTCGTGTTTAAGTTATGTTCCTATTTGTCTACAAAAATGGCAAGGCTTAAATACAACCGGTGACCGTTAAATCAGTAGGTACCTGTCTACTTAACTAATACAGAGTACTTAATTGAATTTGTTTCACTAAATTGAATAAAACTAGGTATGTGGTTGTGATTAATACTGATAAATAAAAGGGAGTATCTAGACAAAGCAGTTGGAACCGAACTGATCATTAAATTGATGTCAGTAAATAAAACAAAAGCTTTACAATAAAATTATTATTGTATGAGGTTAGTAACTTAGCAGATTAAAATCTGATAATTAAATTTATATGTTTGCTGGTATGGATGGCTTAAGTAGATTTATGCGGATAAAAATATAATCCGATCATTAAATTGATACTAGTAAATGAAACAAAAGCCTTACAATAAAATTATTATTGTATGAGGTTAGCATGTACTAACTTAGCAGATTAAAATCTGATAATTAAATTTATATGTTTGCTGGTATGGAAGGCTTCAGTAGATTTATGCGGATAAAAATAAATATAAAATTAATCCGATCATTAAATTGATACGAGATGAACATGATGAGCATCTAAGATAAATTATAACTGCAGATACAAAGGTATCTGAATCATTAAATTGATACGAGATGGAAGCATCTAAGATAAATTATAACTGCTGATACAAAGGTATCTGAATCATTAAATTGATTATTCCAGGTCGCCCCAAAGATGTCACTCCTTTCACTGGAACAGTTCGACTGTAACGGTGAATCTACCTCAATGGGTGCACGATGGGAGCGATGGAAACGAGCACTATTTACCTCGAAGCGTCGAACATTGATAAAGACGTAAAGAAAAGGGCCTCTCTTCTACATTTCGGTGGAATAGACTTACAGGAAGTATTTTACAACATTCCTGGTGCTAATGTCGAACCAACTGAAGGCGAGGACGTGTTTGAAGTAGCGATATCTAAACTCGATGCCTACTTTGCATCAAAGCAGAGCAAAGTTTACGAGAGACATATATTCAGGCTCCTTAAACAAGAACCTGACGAAAAATTTGAGAAATTTGTTTTGAGACTGAGAAAACAAGCTGATAAATGTCAGTTTGCCAACGGAGATGAAATTACATTAGAGCAAGTAATAACCGAAGCAATTAATACTCTTGAAGTTGTTAATAAACAATTAAAAGAGTTTAAAACCCCGCTAAAATCAATCGAGAATCAAGAAGTAAACAGGATAGATAGTAAATTTAAAAGAAACTTTGATACATCAAGGAATGTTCAACATGGATGCGGTAGATGTGGTAATCCTAGACATGCTGGAAATGATACGAACTGCCCAGCAAGGGATAAAGAATGCCTAAAGTGTGGTCTTAAGGGGCATCAGACAATACTGCCGAACGAAACAGACCTTGAAACGGAAAGGGAAAAGAGAATATAGATATGAACAAAAGTGTTGTTTCGATGGGAAGAAGAATTAAGTTAATCAAGTGGGTCAATCTTCTAACAACATAGTACATAAAGAAGGAGAAACTGAGTATGTTTTTCATATTGATGACGACGATGTGGAAATTAACTGCAATATTGGAGGAGTACAAAGTAAGATGTTGATTGATTCAGGCGGCAAACGGAATTTGAATACGGAAAGAACTTTGGAAATATAATATAAAAACCAAGTTTAGGTGTATAATCAGCTTTCAAAACCCGATGTTACATTTATGGCTTATGGTAGCTCTACACCACTGAAAATAAAAGAATCATTTGAAGTTCAGATAAAAGTAGGACTAAGATCTGTAAACTCAACTTTCTATGTTCTTATCGATAGCACTAGAAATCTTTTACGGAAAACTTCGGCACTAACATTGGGAGTTTTGATAATTTGATTGAATGCAGAAGTGAATCAAGTAGATTTCCAGATTTAAAAATGTATTAATCAACTCGCCAATAGATCATTCAATCCCTCTATTTTTAGAGGCTAAAATTGAAAACAAAATTGAAGAACTTAAACAAAGGTATAGAGCCGGTAGTAGGTTCTTCTAAATGGGTGTCCCCTGTTGTACCTGTTCTGAAAGAAAATGGGAAAGTACGTCTTTGTATTGACATGCGCCGAGCTAACGAAGCCATTGTACGTGAAACTGAAACAACTTGCCAATTGCCGACAATGCACAAGTTGCTACCTAAAATGATAAACGCAAAAGTATTTACAAAATGAGATATTAAAGACACGATAATAAAAAGTATTTCACCAACTTGAACATACAACATCCGGCTTCAAGATACAAAACCACCTTTATAACCAGTAAAAGCTTATTCAGATACAAAAGTCTCATGTTTGGCATATCATGTGTCTCAGAAATATTCCAGAAAACATTAGAACGCATGCTTTTAGTTTGTGAAGGTGTGGTAAATTACATTGATGACGTTTTAATTTATGGAAAGGACTCGCTTGAACCTGATTCGCCTTTGAAAAAAGTAATATCTGTTTTAAATGAGAATAATGCAGTGATAAGAAATGACAAGTGCTGTTATAGAATGAGAAAACTGAGCTTTCTAAGACTCGAGTTGTCAGAAGGGGTAAGACCATTGGAAAAGTACATTGTTACAATAAAATAATTTAGAGCACCTAACACTACCGGAGAACTACAAAGTTTCTTAGTTCTTGTTAATTATGTCGGCAAATGGATACCCAACTATGCTACGGTAACAGAACCTCTTAAGATCCTACTAAGAAACAAAACAAGAGATCGAACATACATAACCGAAAACTGGGGACCAGAACAAAAGTCGTGTTTTAAGTCGTTGAAGGAAATCATCGCCAATATTCCTAGCTTAGGGTATTATAATGTTAGCGATCGTACGATTGTCATAGCAGATGCCAGTCCTGGGTGGAGTTATAGTTCAGACTAATTCCGAAGGTGAGCCCAGGATTATTGCTTATGGCCACAAAACGTTGACGGTGAACACCGCTATTGCCAGACAAAAGAAAGCGTTAGCTCTCGTGTGGGCGGTGGAACATTTCCACATATTCCTTTATGGTAAAAGATTTGAACTCATAACAGACCACAAGCCGTTGGAGATAATATTTGGTCCTAAATCTAAACTATGTGTAAGAATAGAGATCAAGAAAGAAAACAAATGGGAAAAGAAAATGGAGACAGGAAACGAAAGGCTGAAGAGTGTGATTTAATACCAGGAGACAAAGTGTATATAAAAAATAAGAATAAAGAAAATAAACTAAGCTTAGACTACAATCCAGAAACACACACAGAAAACGTGGAAAACACGAAAGGAGGAGATATCACGGTAAGAAACGATGAAACCACTCAGATTCGAAGAAGGAACGTTGTGCATTTGAAAAGAGTTCAAAGGGAATGGAGAGTCTGCCAAGATCGAAATGAAATTAACGATGAGGAAATAAATGTTGAAACTTGACCCGAGTGTAGCTGCATAAAACTTGAATTTCATTAAATATGTTTGATTCATGTAAAATCCATTATATACATAAAGCGTAGTATAAGTTACATTAATAAGTATTACGAGAGATTTAATCAATAAAGCAAATAAAACAAAAAAGAGATGTAGTGTATTGGCTAAATAAAGTGTTGCTTGGTTGTCTCATGCGCCTACGTCACGAGTCAGTCGTACACCGTCACCCGAACCGAGCGGTTGTGTTTAGGACGACTATATAGTGTTGTGGTGTTGGTGAGCCATAAAATACTCCAAGAGGCAGGACACTACAGTATTAAATAATTTGTAAGCTATGTTTATATAAAGCGAGTTACCTGCAGTCAAACGGTGTATGCAGTTTTGCAGGGTATGGTTGAAATAAGTGTAATTTTATATAAATAAACTAGCGGACCCGACAGACGTTGTACTGTCTACACGCCTTTAATTTGAAAATTTCAAACTTTTTTTAATAAACATTCTGGACCATTTTGATTATTAAAGATGAAATTTTAAGTAATAAACTGAAAAGATGTATTGTAAAACACTGAGTTTTATTTGGATGGATTTTTTATCGACACAGATTTCAAATTTATCGAATATTTCAGGCACTCAGTAATTTAAGGCACACTTCAAAACTCTTCTCAAAACACTCAGTACCTTTTAATTTAATATTTGATCCAGCACATGGTCTACAATAACACAATGATAACAAAACTTTTTTTTAATTTGATCGCAGCGCTAACTGTCGGAACAGACTAAAATTAAAATTCGAATATTATTTAAAATTTGACACTGCGATGGTAGCGCCGTCTGTCGGATCCAATGTAAAACATTCCAAAATCAACAACTACTAATAAATTAAAAATTAATTAAAAAAACATTGTCCAGCGGACAAAATTGTGAATCTAAACCATTCCCAGATCCCCTTGAACACACACAAAAAATTTCATCAAAATCGGTCCAGTCGTTTGAGAGAAGTTCAGTGACATACACACTCACAGAAGAATTATATATATAAAGATTTTTAATCAGTCATGACAAAATAAAAAAATAATGTTTGCAATAAAGATTTTAATAAATAAATAAAAAATAGGGATTGATGGTAGAGGGGTAGAAATTGAGAGTAATATGAAATTTGTTTATTTAAAGTCATGAAAAAATAAAAATAAAAATCTTCCCAAAAAAAATTAAAATTTTTAATTTCCAAATAAAAAATAAGGGTTGATCGTAGCGGGGAGTTGAAAATTTAGGGTTGCATGTATTTTTGTATGATGTATCATAAAAAAATAAGAACTAAAAATTTTGTCTGAAAAAAAAAATTAGGGGTGGACCACCCTTAACATTTAGGGGGATGAAAAATAGATCACGAAAATCGGTCGAGCCGTTTTGGAGGAGTTCGGTTACTAACACCGTGACACAAGAATTTTATATATAAGATTTTAATATTAATATTTTCTAGACCATTCCCCGACTATGTATTCGTTAGAGGCATTAAGTATCTTACATAAGTCGTATTGGGAACTCCGATGATAATACACTACTACCTATTTCTTTTAACCACCCTTTGTATAACCACTACAGCAAATCCAAAAAATATGCCTCTCAATTTGACAGTTTTGATGATTCTTTGACTGCTTTTCATGCTCTGATCATCAGTTTTATTTTTACGGTTGTAGCTTTTTCTATCCCTCTTACAGTAAAAGAACAGCATTAATATAAATATGACATGAATAAACTTCGGTGGCGGTTGTTGTTCAAATGTATGTTAAATTACTCTTTGTTTAAAGTTGGCTTACCACTGGCTTTAATAGTTTAAAACTTAGGCGTATAACTAATATACATTTAATGGCATTACGGCGCTAGACTAACAAATCTAAATTGAGTAATTGAAAGGTTTTTGAATCTAAGTGATACTTATGTTACCTATAAAGAATATAAATAATGTAGCCGACTTATTTGACATTATCGTAAACGGGACTGTTATATTACTATTTATGAGCGTGTGCAAAGTGGAAAATCGAAAGGGATAATCCCTTTCGTTTGGCTTCAAGTGTCTTTTTTATTTTTTTTATAAAACAGGGGGCAAACGGGCAGGAGGCTCACCTGATATTAAGTGATACCGCCGCCGCACACTCTCGATGCTAGAGGGCTCGCGAGTGCGTTGCCGGCCTTTTAAGAATTTGTACGCTCTTTTCTTGAAGGGCCCTAAGTCGAATTGGTTCGGAAATACTTCAGTGGGCAGCTGGTACAATGTGAGATGATTCTTGCTTAAAATTAACAAAAATACTAAAACTTAAAATTTTAGTTTTTGTTAACGTTATAGTGTACAATGGTTTACATGCATGACATTAGCTGTAAATTTTTATTATCTTGGTATTAAAATGGCTATTTTAATTATCTTTAACGATCTTGCAGATCTTTCTCTGATTTCATGCTCTGATCATCAGTATTATGTATTGTAGATATGCCTGTCTGTTTATCAATACTTCATGCTATGCAATACGTAATATACGATATACTTTTTGTTTATACAATATCAAAGTAGTTTCCGGTTATAAATAGACTTCCGCCTTCAACACAGCTAAAATAATACACAAGCCAATTAAAGAGATACCTAAGTGGTTTAAAGTGCGAAAATATTCACCGTAATTTAAGAAAATCTAAATTTTAGCATTTATATACCTAAACCTACTTTTGAGTATTTTTAAATTAAAATGTATTTCGCTTGTAATGAACGCCTTTGCTCCAGCTTTAAACCCTTCTTATGTGAAGTTAATTGGAATGTTTTTTTTTAAATCTGTATATTTATACTACCTTGGCAAAGTATCTATTTTAATTGGATAATTAGACTTAATTCATTCATTATATCATGAACAAAAACACAATTCACATCTTAATTTATACATGAAATACGACGTAATTAAATTCTGAGAACCACTAATGTTAAATATTAATTCAAACAACTTTTAGGAATTGTATTAACGCATAAAGGTTTATATTATTTTAGGTCAATTTAGTTCTTTCTGAAAGAGAAAAACATAGATTGCAAAATCTTGACTTATAGACGATGTCACTATACATATAAACATGATATTATATCTACTATCTATTGCCTGTCTCTGATATCTCTAGTAAGTCGCTTATGAAACGTATGACAGCTACTTTGTACTACTTTAGAGAATATTAAAAAAAAACCATTACATATTTCAAATGAAAAGCGTACAAAATCTTAAAAGGCCGGCAACGCACTCGCGAGCTCTAGCATCGAGATTGTCCATGCGCGGCGGTATCACTTAATCTGGTGAGCCTCATGCCCGTTTGCCCCCTGTTCTATAAAAAAATGGATCTTAAAGCAGATTGATGTCCCTTCTTAGATGTTATAAATCTGAAAGACAGTTTAACGCAAACTAATTAAATTCTAAATTCAGGTCTCGCAGTTTTCATTTCAGTAAATTTGTAATGAGTATTAAACGCGTCGAAATATTATTTACAAATGCTATTTTGCTAATGTAAATCTGATTTACATTAGCAAAATAGATATAATGATTATGAAAATTAAATGCGATTAAACCTCAATGATGTGTTACGAAGGCTGAGCCACTACATCAACACTGCTCGCTATAAGCAGAGTGAAAGATATTATTTATAAAAAAAAGTAAACGTGACATACCATAATACATCATGTATCATAATACCCAGTACCAGCTCCTTCCACTTGACCGTATTATGAAGAACGGTTCCAATCGTCGACGACCAATCTCTCTCCGAGCGGCTTGATCCTTTGGCCTTGCGTAGAGATGTGGGGTCACTCTGCATCTTCTTCCGCATTTACCATGGAGAGTGTTCAGAGGAGTTGTTCGGATTATATAAATACAGAGTGTTTATAATATGTATGTGTAATATGTAGCTACAAATGTAATGTATACTTTGGAAACATTGTTTCCTAAAGTTAGTTCTTAATTTATAGATCTTTTTAGTAAACTCATCGGCTGAAGTCGGCTTAGGTTTGGCGGGATCGATAGAGTGAAGAAGGACCTGCTGCAGCTGAAAGCCAAGAACTGGCGATAGGTGGCATACCACATACTCTTTGGGTCGCTGAGTCAGCGGAGTGAATGAGCGATTACAATATTACCAGTGTTTTTCAATAGCTATTGAAAAGGCAACAGATGAAGAAATTCTATGACATTTTGCAGGTGGATCTAGTTCAGGCAGAAGCAACGTATTCGAAACTGAAAACAGAAAACAACTTATAATTTGTTTGGAGAAAATTTGGTTATGGAAACTAATATTTGAGTAATTATACGAAACAAACATAAATTGATAAATATGAACGCTCTTTTTATAAACGAAAAAAGTCAGGAATCCAGAATGGATGAATGAAAAGTGGCTAACAAGTAGTATATACAAGTCTAATGGTGAAATCGGGTTGGGTAGGACGGTCGTACAAGACCAAATCCAGGAGGATCGTACCCATAACCGACGAGCATGCAAGTGGGTGCAAGAGGTATATTAGAACCGTAGCAAGTGGAGATCCGTGATCTTTGCCGGCCTATTCGGGAATATGAGATATTAAATAAATAAAGAAAGTAATTATGCATCGTTTCATCTCATGTATTGTATTTATGAAAATATAAAAACAGGTAATCAATAAAATAATTAAAATCCCACAATATTCAGACAGGTCCAAGTCTAAGCTTAAGTGGAAATAAAAGGAGTTCCGAGAAAATATTTCCATTTTATGATCCCGTAAAATCCGCCCAATAAATCTGTAAAAGCTTTAACGTAAGAATTCCCCGCAAGGACTTCTGGATGACCGCAAATAAAGTGGAAACAGCAAAAAGTAGTTACAATCCCATTAGGAAAGGATAAATCAGTTTACAACTTGTTTTTCCCTAGTGGTTTTGTTTGTCCTCAGGTGTAAGGAAAATTTTATTTGGAACAGTTTGTATTTACAAGTAATCGTTTTGAATATAATCCTATTGAGATTATTCGTTTGCCAAATGTTACAATGACAGTCAGAAAAACAAAAAAAAGTGCGTGCGTACAAAGGACATATGTCAGAAGTGAAGATTATTTATAAATTAATTATTACTAATGTAAAAGCCCCAATAGATGATCACTCCACACAGAGATAATATAAATAAATAAAAAATCTGCGTTTACTGCACTCAATGGAGGTTATGCGACTCAATGCCATCCAAAATTCTTATATTTGACAACTAAACGAATACATCAACCAATGCGTTTTTGTATTTACTTTTTATCGATCTCCCTTTCTCTCTCTCTCTCAATCTTTCTCACTATAGCTCTCTCGCATCTCTCGCTCCATGGCTATTTGCTTCATGCTACGTTTGCCCTATCTCACTCTCAATCGGTCTCAATCGTTCTCTCCCTTTTATTCAAAAAAAATGCTGCTCATCTTCGAGACCCTAGTATTGTTATTGTGTTTCATCCGTAAAAAATAAATAAATGAGGGTTCATTCGCCTAAAGAAGTTTTACCGCAAAAAAAAAGACTAAGAAAATTACCAGAAAAATGAAAAAAATTAAAATACCAATTTAAAGAATCTGCTAATTAAAAACATTAAATAAGCAATATCTTCGACTATTCATTATTTTAAATAAATATGGTTTATCGTTATAATCAAGTAAAATAATATTTTTTATTCCAGGAAATGAAATGTTAAAAATAAATTCGAGTTTATTTAATTCATTTTATTTATACAAGCTGAGTCCTGCGGTTTCACTTGCGTCAGATTAATACCTGCTTTGACAAAATGTGCAAAAAAATTCATAAATATTAGTAGTAAAAAATTTAGTTCGTGACAAAGCTCCATTATATTGGGCTTTAAATCAAATTTTATAATCTCTTAATTTAACATTTCATAAAGATTAAAATAGAATGTATATCAAATGAAGGCACGATTTTATTTAATTATTGGTATTTAACTACATATGTATATTCTAGCTTAAGTACTATGTAACATATAATTGCGATGACGGTATATACAGATATTAAAAAATATATCTTATCGAGAAATTGTATCAAATTTGCTCTATTAGTATTCGTACTTATCCTTCTGTCAGTTTAAAGAAGAGATGAATATTTTAATAAATCTATTCTTATTCTATTGTGATTCGTATGTGAGTGCTACATTTTCTTCGATTACAGAATCCGTATTTTTTTCCTTAATATGCAATAGAGTGGTCATCTAACAATGTGGCATCTAAAAATCAACAATAAGCTTTCGGAGAAGGCATAAAAGTTGTATGTAATCTATTTGAAACTTGGCGATTGCTAGTGTTCTTGTACCATCTATGGTTTTAATTTGTTAATGTATTTTTATTTATATTACGGCACTTTATTTTTAATTTTGTTGATAAATGTATATTAAGTTACGTAAATAAATAATCTGCCCCGCAAAGCTCCCGCCCTATTGTGATTTCATACAGTTAATTTTACTTACATAAGATTAGAAAGTGAATGATCACATTCGCCCACATGCTTCATTATCAATAGCAGATAAATCTAGTTATATTTTACTAATACAAGCGTGGGAAAAAACCAGGATTGGACAATAATAGTATAATAAAGAAAACATAAAATCAATCAATTCTCACACTTTCAACATTGAAAAGGTTGATGTTAGATTCTTGACGTGTTTATTTAAAAAACTACATGGTTCTCTGATGAAAGAGAGACATTTGACATGGATACGAATCCATTTGATGAGCCAATTATAATATTTCTGATGCAACCCAAGGATTTTTGTTCTATTTTTTATTTTAACTAGTTTCCGGTAATAAAACTCCTTTCGTCACTACTCTTTTGGAATACTCTTCACATAGCCTTAGCTAGCATATGAATACTAGGCGTTGACATATAGAATGACCGTCAGTTTCACGGTCAATTGAAAGGGTAGAAAAGCAGCACTTCATTGGTTTATTTGAGGCGGAAGAAAATATTTGGATTGGTTTGTTATCAATAAAATTTAATACATACATTGTATGAATCATTGCGTTCACATTGACAGTAGTTGTCATTATTGTACTGAATATATTTAATCTATAGAACAGTGTTAGCCTAGGTACACTTCATGAGGTATTACGGCATTTATTGAATTTTGCCTTTACTTGGGACCCTACATACAAGTCTTATGTTGTATAATCGAGTAAATTCAGGTATCTATAAAGTACGGCAAGAGTTGATCTAGAACATTATTTTTTAGAACACATCGCGGTTATCGCCGTTTGTAGATTGGAGAGATAGCTAGTAGAGTTTTTACGATGGTGCAGCGTTCTACCAATCTAAAGGGAGGATGGCCAGTCCGAAGGCTTTTTTATTATTAGTTATTTAACAGCCTAGCCGTTTAACTAAACGGCGCCATTTAACGACCGGCCTCAAAGATGTTCAGGCAGTTGATCAAACAGCTAGGCAGATGACGTGGACGTTTCGATACTTTCTTTAAACAATATGGCTTCGGTAAACCACAAGTTTGATGGTGTTTTCCAAAATTTCAAGAAAAACAACAAGTACTATGGAAGAGTGTAATGTCAATAATAATGAGAATTTGACTCAAGCAATTTAATTATAAAATAAATAGTTTTGTTTCATCTTTTTATTTGTGCCGAATAATGACTCTATCGCACGAATGGCCTAAGCATTGGCCGACCAGTTTATTAAGTGTTGTAACAATCGCTACGGCTGCATCGTTCAGGCCGCTAGTTAAACAGCGGCATTTAGTTAAAACGCTAGGCTGTTAATTGAACAGCTACTGAAGCTAGCTGGCTGCGACATCCATAACATTCGGTATAACTTAGCATGTGTCAGGGTATGACAACATCCCGGTGATTGGCGTCTCAGATTATAGGTGTTTAAATAATCAGGCACAGAAAGCTGATCACTCAATAGATGGTCTTTTAATCTTGATTTAAATATTGCTAGGCTACCTGCACTTTTTATATTTTGTGGGAGTCTATTATACCGCACTACTCCCCCAACGCTCAATGTTTTTTTGCCGTAATTGGTTCTATACTTAGGTATAATTAAATTTTGAGGGCGTCGTGAACTGCGCTTTTGAATTTGATTCATTTTAGTGAATGTAATGTGATGTGATGCAAATCTACGGAAATGAAAGTTCATCCAAGTTCTACCAAGTTTCTCTTTTTTTTTTAATTCTCATCTTACCAATTGTAACGTTAGCATAATATAAGTGTCTCATGTAAGTGACTAATGTCTTTTTATGAGATTAAATGTCTTTAAACCTAAGCTGATCATGTGTCTATTAAGAAGAAAATGAACACAAAACAAATATCGAAATCTGGAACCAAGGTCTTAAGGTTGTAGCACCACTGGTTTGTTTAATGCAGTTTCAATTATGAAAATAATCATCAAAATGGGCCAATGTCAAATACAAACATCTAAACGGCCTCTACAAACTATTCAAATCAGAAAGCTGCATACGTGACCTTAGTAATATTATACAGTACTATTCCGATATGTGTTAGATAATATTATCAAGAAATATCGGGACGTCAAACATATACAATTTAATATTCATAAAACTATCAAACACAAACCACTTGTGCCGTCAAAACGGAAATTTATTAGCTAATTTACAAAATGTTTAATGCTATTCTTTTGCCTTCACAGTATATTTTTAGACTGAGCGTTGAATGAATAAACTTGATGTATCGTCGTTTTATGTTTGTTTAAATTTAAAATTGTTTGGTGTTGTAATTGTATACGTCTGTTAAAGAAGTAATTTTGAAAATAAGATCAAAGATTTAGATTATTTCTTTACTTCTAATTTATATAAATTAATATGTGACAGAGAGGGTTTAGACAGGAATCAGGATTATTTATTCATTACGAACTAGGATTTGACAGGGAAGTAAGTTAAACACTAAGAATGTCAATCGGAACTTGGAACAAAGCAAAAGCAATTAATTTGTTAGCGTCAGCCATTTTGTTTCGAAATGCTCCTGATTTATTTGACGCTGAATAGAACTGAGGGCGGTCTTTTTCTTTATTGAATAGAAGCTAGTTTAGTTCGGGCTGCATTGGCGAGCCCACTAGACTAGCACAAAACTTGCGAGACTTGGTCCTCGGCTTGGGCTGTCGTGGGTCGCTTTTAGGGCAGCAGAGAAGCTCAATGGTGTGAGCGAAGTACGGAGTTTTTATCACTAATCAGATTTTTGTATTACCATTTGTGTAAGCTTTTTAATAATTCCGACGACGACAGACTATGTAGCCGAGAAAATATCTAGAAAACATAAAAAACCCCGCTATTATAGGGTTGTAGCATTATGTAAATTATAGTAAATATTATAAAATTTATGTTTATTGTTTCAGGAAGTGATCAAAATAGACAGAGGTGCTGTACAAACGTAATAAATAATGATTACGCATGATGGTGGATGTGTCTGAGTACCAGGAGATAAGCACGCAGTACAATAATATAAATCTGACATTAAATAAAACATGGACGAAAGAGCTGTGCACCATAGACACCAGCAACTTCCATTCCACAGCATTATTCCATTCCCTAGTATATATCCTATACTCTACAATTTTTATCACGTCCCTTTTCGGAAACGGTCTGGTGTGCTACATCGTTCAAATCTCCCCCAGGATGAAGACTGTGACCAACTACTTTATCATGAATCTGGCTATTGGTGACATTTTGATGACATTATTGTGTATACCGTTTACCTTCGTACCGATGCTAGTATTGCGAAAGTGGCCCTTCGGCATGGTGATGTGTAAACTTGTGAACTATGCGCAGGTGGTATCTGTGTTTGTGAGTGCGTATACGCTGTTAGCGATCTCTATAGATAGGTATATGGCGATTATGAGGCCGCTAAAGCCGCGTTTGGGGCGGGTCGCTGCTAAGTTTATTGTGAGCGGTGTCTGGGCGAGTGCCTGTGCGACTGCGGCTCCAATTTTCATTGTATCGGAGATTAAGAGGCCCACTGAATGGCATGAATTCTGTGAAGAGTAAGTTATAATCAAGAAAATACACTAAGGACGTATATGGGATAAGTAAGTGTTGACCGCCGCCCATGATCACCTGCAACGCCTGACGCAATGCGGAAGCAACGCATCTGTATTATAGTGATACGGAAAAATTACGTATGTAGGAACAGGTGGAGGATTTTAGCAATGTATTATTTCCAAATTTTCTGAATTCAAAATTTTGCCAAATATTGAATTCAGATTTAAAAACGTTGGTATTTCCGAAGTCTATAGTTATAACTTAGTTATTTTACACTTAATTTTATTTTTATTTATTTTTTTATAGAACAAACGGAATGATTTTTTTTTAAATTGAAGTTATAAAAACACAGTTTGCGAAGCCAATTTTTTTATCAATCTGAAACGTATCAGAAATATAAGCCCAAAGAATAAAAAACGTGTTTTTACGAAATCCGACCGGATAGATTCTGCGTTTGTTTTCATTTCGCAGAACAGTTTCCAATTCCATTATTATGGAATATCCTGCATATTTTGTAAGCAAACATCGTTATTTTGAAACTTTTTCGGAAAATGATTTAAAAATATTGAACCCACACTAACTTTACTGTGCACTTATTAACTCTTATGGCCTGTTTCACAATGTCCGGATAAGTTCCAAATAAGCTATATAATACTTATTGGTACGATAAACTAGTGTTTGTTGCGTTTCACGACTGTCAGATAGCGCTATTCGTCATGAAACCCGAAGTTTCTTATTCGGAACTTTTATGTGTTGCTTAGCTATTTGGTACTTCATCCATACATTGTGAAACAGACCCTCAAAAGTAAATACCTAATGTGTGTGGATTTGTGAGCTTAGAGAATAAGGATCTAAGGTACCAAGTCAGTATGGGTACAGCTCAATTAAATAGATAATTATGACTCTTTCCTCCGACCCTGCAACCCAAAATGAATCTTGGGCCCTTTCAGTGCCAATTTCCCCAGTTTCTTACGGTCAGTGAAGGAAATATTAGTATTGGAACCGGTTAGTCTTTTTCGTAATCTAAAAGATTTTGCAAAATATATCAAAGAAATAACACATAAGTCGCACACCTACCAAAGGTGTGCGACTTATCAAATTATCTTCTATCTTCTGATAGGCATCTAGCACTCCATTTACAAGCTATCAAACTCTACTCTCGATAATTGCCCCGTATACTATGACAGATATGTTATGCAAGTCACGGAATTTGATCCAATTTTCAAGTTTTGTGGGCCATCTTATCGTTATTAACTTTTATCTCTCTATACGCGATACACATAGTCAGTCCCATTTTAGTCATGACAAACATTGGCACAATTACATAATAAAAAATAGGTACCATTTTTTGTTTTACTAAAGACAGGTAAAGCATTATAAAGAATTAAATATTCAGAAGGAATCACAACACAGACTGTCCAAAGACAACTTCTAATCTCAGGTTTATTTCACGAACTATACGTACCTGATGTATCGCCAAAACTTATGAGTTTTTCTTGATAAGGGGCCGTTCTAGTAATACATAAGCAGATTTACTGCAATTTATCTCCCTCTCCCTTCCTCTTGTCAGCAAAGTAAGCAAAGCTCTAAAAAAGAATAGTAAATAATGGTTTTCAAGCATAGACAATGTGTGTAAAACAAGTAAATTATGACTGTTGCTTGGTGCAGAAGGGTTATGTGGGACTCGCCATTGTGCATACCCACTAAAACCCCAAGGTGCCACCTAAAATCGCCTTATGCGGGATGCGGTAACAGCAGAGCCTTATTCGCTTCTCGACATGCGATGCGGCGGTTGCGTTCGCCTCTTCACGCCCATTGTTGGTTTGTGAGGATGCTTGACACAGCAAGCATCTTTCACAGACCGGGCCATACGCCTTTACAAATAGCTGGGGGAGATCGGGTCCAGTACTTGCAGGGATGGGTCATCATCCCTTCTAAATTATGACTGTTGGCGCAATCTATTGTAAAATCAATTCTTGAAAAGCCGTCACTAGCGAGCCTTCATAATGTGAGTGTCCATGGGCGGCGGTATCACTTAACATCGGACCTGCCTATTTGCCTTCTATGACATAAAATGTTTCCCATTTCTTGACCTCACAGAAAACCTCTTTTCTCTGGTTTTTGCGGTTACTATAACTGTGGTCATAGGTCAGAATATGATAAATGCAATATCATCACTTCACAGGACAAGCAATTAAATTATCAAGAAATCTTGAAGGCACTATTAAAATATGAAACACTCGATGTATAAGTGATACTGAAAATGTACTTATCATTGTATGATCTGTGACCACAGATATATTTTAATATATATGCCTACAGGTTGAAATGTTATGACGTGGAATAAGTTATACCTGTATCTTATGTTCCATAATAAACTTATTTTTTTATTTATAACGAAAATTTTTATTCCTCAAAAATTAGTTTAGATAACCTATGTTTAAATCTATTCTAGGACCTATACATCTAAAACTGTCCTTTACAGAGATCTATGCTTGGAACAATGGGAGAAATCAGAACACAGCCAGCAATACTCATACGTCCTTTTGATACTTCAATTCGCGCTGCCATTGACAGCTCTTGTATTGACATATGCGAGAATAGCTCACGTGGTCTGGGGCGGGAAGCCCCCGGGTGAGGCTGAAAGCCTTCGGGATTCACGGATGCAGCTGGCTAAAAGAAAGGTATTGACAATAAAGCTGGCTCCTAAAACTGTTTTAAACACAGTGATAAATACACACATAAAGACATTTTTAAAATATGTCCTTTGAGTTATTTTTGTAAACTCATGAATATTGTTTTTATTATGAAATAGTTCAGTAATCAGTTATATTTGTAACTTAACCTTAACTTAACTTAATCTTTATGTTTAATATATAGCCATATATTTACACTTATAGGTGTTCCAATCAAGGTCCCCCGAGACATCTACATAATAAATATTATCAAATTCGTGTATATGATTTCAAAGTCCAACCCGTAGTTCTTGTGAGCGCCAACAAATCCGGATATTGTTCGTAATATACCTTAATTTTGGTATCTTGGATTCCAATGATATGCAAAATAAAGTAAAGGATATTAAATGAATAAACTAAACGTAGTTCGAACTCATTTGCGATAAGGCCTGTACTATATAATAGTTATTTTTCAATATTTTTTTTTACAATTACTTCTGCCGTCTAATAGATTTTTCATAATTTGCGTAATCACGTACATACTCTCCCTACAATAGTATTTTATAAGAAGATTCGCACTTTGGAATACTTAACGGCACCCGGAGTAAGCTACTAAAACGTTAAACAATACTTTACACTTGTATTTAGTATTAAATAGTTATATAAAGGACTATCCACTAGGTATTTCATTTTGAAAGTATCTCACATACTTTTTCTTTACTCAGCTACTTTTCATATTATGTATTTGTTTTGTTTTTGTTTAAAAAAAGAATTATTCAATTCGCTGTAGTCTTTCGAAACATGTTAATTTTAGCGACTCATTTTTGTTTATATTGTCTTTGGTGTACCTATTAATACACATACGTCTCCTATTACTGGACTACGCCGATTCTTGCTCTTCCGATCCAACCGAGGATTTGCTTAGTAAACTGGATCATGTACAAAATTTCTGTATCCGTTTTATACTCGGTCTGAGTAAGTACCTGCGTTCTGTAATAGGCTAGGCTAGTTAACCATTCTTCAGCGACTCGATGCTCACGTTCTCCATCTTTTATATTCTATTCAGTTCATTCCTAAAATTATTTTCTATCTCAAACGATTTCAAATTGGGAGCCGATAGCTTACGCTCTTCCGAAAACTATATCCTTGAAATCCCATCTCTTACTCTTCCTTTCTTGGCGAATCCTTTAAGTTCTCTGCAGTGGGGCTATGGAATTCTTCCCGTCCCTATTCGCTTAGCTACTTCTTTATCTTTCTGTAAATCTCTACAGTACAAAGGTGTCCACGTCGTATCCCTAACTGATGTGAGACTGATCTTAAATTATCATGATTCATGTGCACATTATCTTTTTTATGTGTCCCTTTTTATTTTAGTTTTTGTTCCTGTTTTTGTTTTTTCTAAATAACTGTACGTGTATTTTAGCACTTTTTACTTACATTATTTAAAAAAAAAATTACAGTGGTTGCTTGGAAAAGATCACTCGAAAGCGATAAGGTCTTCCGTTGCCCTGCTGTTCATAGAATTATCTGAATTGTATTATGTTTCTGCAACGAAGTGTTAATAAATAACTTAATAAAACAACCGCTAAAATTAAATATAATGCGTATTTAATAAAATATTGTGAAATTCCATTTCATGGAAAACAAATTATTTATATGTCCTCGAAATATTAGCGGCATAATATTCTTCATTTGAAATTATTCTTTTAAATCTACGAAACGATAAGTTACCTTTATTATTTTGATCCATCTTAGTCGATGTTTCCCAGATATGCCGGGCCTAAGGAACTTCAAAGTCCTTTAGAAAGATGGCGGTCTTTTTGCTGTCAAATTTGACACTGACAACTGATAACCTTGACGTTTGTGAAACATTTTTATTAGCTTTAAAGGTTAATTTCGGGGTGAGATTTAAACAAAAGAAAAACGTAGCGTTTCGTTTAAATAATGCTTTAATCTTGTGCTCAGTCAGTTATACAATAATTGCAATTGTAGGCAGCTCTTTAGAACTATTGTGTTTATATGCAGGGTTTATAATTGATTATTTTCTTTAGTCATATAATATATGCATAAATTTTATCTGAGTCTGTTGCCTTGTCTATGAACCGTAGACTTAAAATATTTTCCTCTTTCCGATAGTAACAATTATCACATATGTATGTTTGCAGATGATAAAAATGATGGTGACAGTCGTTGTGGTGTTTACAATCTGCTGGCTACCGCTTAATATTTTTATTGTAAGTATACATAAAAAGTAATCAATATCATCAATGAATAGTTCATATTCGTAAATAATTTTCTTGAATACATTATCTCTTTACTGAGATATCTAAGACCTAGCCATACTTAAGACTAATAAGTAATTTATGTCTAACCTAATTGAGTAATGAGTATATTTTTCATAAGAAATTATCCAACGCGCAATCACTATTAAGAAAAAAGCACTTTAACTTTCAACTCATTCTTCGTTGGACCTTTTCAATCTTCTCAATAGGCTTATGTCGCCTAATAGCTTCAACAGTCATATTGTCATATTTTTGTATATATAAAAATGTGGGCAGCACTCCAAAGAGAACTAAGCCATATTATTTGGAACTAAACTGAATAAAGCCAAGATGAAATAATGAGCCTTCCTCTGTTAATAGCGAACTTTCATGAAAAAAAAAAGTACAAATTTATCGTAACGATCTAAGAGATTAGGATTTGTTGCAACCTTATTTAAACAAACAAATAAAGGAGGCCTTTGCCAAGAGAAAATATACCGTAGAGAAAATACAGTGTTAACTTCTTGCAACGTCCATCGATTAAACGACACACTATAGAAGGTCGAACACTCGTCTTTGGTTGGTTTAGCTTGTCTTCCATACATTGATACATATGTATATATAATGTATTACACCCACTCAATAAAGACAATTAAATAATAAAAAAGTACTTTTTAAGTCGCCGAAATGAGTAAATACTGCGGAGCTGTGTACATTATTTTGTCGCTTCATTGTCCTAGCCCGCAATAACCTCGACTATCGGTATCATACGTACATTTCTTAAAAATCCTTTGCTTGTTTTGTCTTTTGTTTACAAATTGGGATTGCTTGAGCATAACTTATCACGAAGATACTTCAATATAGCAAGATATTAATAAAATTATAAAAATAATACCATAATTTCTGATGCAGCAAAAGACGTCAGTCGAAAATAACAGACCATACGCAATAGCATTCATATAATAATTGTGTTTTATGTAATTACTAAGACTAGTATAAAATATTTTCTTTTTCTTTTCTAATACAGATTTTTCTTTTTTCCAAATAACGACAACTCATTGTATCAAAATTTGCATAGTTGAGTGTCGTTTTATACTAATATTTTATTGACGAAATATTTGTATTGTGTAACATAATAGAATAAAATCAAAAAGCTACTAGACTGGTATCATCTTTCACCATTATCTTATATTAAAAATTCTCGGGTCGCGGTGTTTGTGGTTAAACTCCTCCGAAACGGCTTTCCCGATTCTCATGAAATTTTGTGTGCATATTGGGTATTCCTGAGAATCAGACAACATCTATTTTTCATCCCCCTAAATGTTAAGGGTAGTCTACTCCTAAATATTTTATTTTTATGTTTAGATACATTTTTATTTTTTTATCAACTGTATCAACAGCATTAAAAAATACGTACAACCCTAACTTTTCAAGCCTCTACTATCAACCCCTATTTTATTATAAATGATATACATGGCAAAACGACGTTTGCCAGGTCAGCTAGTAATACTATACAATCCCGATGAACATATAGGTAAATATACATATTAACTTCCAAAATTTATATTTTAAATTTATAAAACAAATAGAATGCACAATTGCTATTACGTTAAAAAATGCTGAAATTAAGTAATACGAATACTTCAAGTACGACGTCTAAAGAATGCTATTTGATAATGAATACTGAAAGCTCAACTTAACGAATTTAGTTTTTTAATAACGAAAAAAATATTCCTAATAAATAATTAGGAATATTTTTTTTCTATATAAATAATATATAATATGTTTTATAATTATTCTATGAATCTTATAAATGCCAATTAAGAATATTATTAATGATAATATTCACAGATGAAGGGAGGCTAATTGTTAGGAATCCTTATTAATTGAAGGAAATATATGAAACGACGTAATTTCTTAAGTTATCATTAAGTCTCTTATTCGCTGAATTATTAATATGGTACTGTTTGCCGATGACACCTTGGTTTTATTTAAACGACGACGAGACTCATGGGTTGGGAAACATTATAAACATTATGCGAAACTTTATGGTTAGAGCAGCAAACAAATTTAATAACTTAGAGGTTGACATTGACATGTTCGCTTGGAGTGTGGTGACAGCAAGGAGAGCTTTGGTACAAAATTATTTTAACCAGGATGAATGAAATGTATTGACTTCATTTTCATTTTATTTGTCAACAAATTAAATTCTGTTTTCTTTTTATATTTTTTGTTTAACACTAAAAAAATTTGAAATGTTTAGGTACCTTCTTGTTATATATATATATATAAAATTAACTATTTGTGAAGATTTATAATTGGCCCATATTGTTATGTATATATTCATCTATTTTTGTATTGTGCTGTGAATCTTCTAAATAAATAAATAAAAAAAAATTTAAAAATTAATTATGGGGACAGGCTTTGTTGGTAATGTCGCATTTACATTCAGCCGTAGTTCCCTGAAGACGGCAGGACGAGTGTCTAAACGGCTCACTACGACTGAATGTAAATGCGGTATAGATGCAGTTAGACACATAAAGTCATTTGTGGACTTGTGTCTAACTTCATAAAGTACAAAGAAATTGCGAGACTAAATCTGTACCAAATTCTAAAACCAAAGCAAATTCGTAAAAACTTTTCTGCTAATTTAGTATATTATAATTAAATTATGAATCATATTTTATGTTGTACACAAAATATGATTATATTCTCTTGTTTCCATTTTAATACAAATTTACCTGATATTATTTTACGGGAGATAATAATGTTTCCACGGAATATAAACGCGAGCTGCAATTTAAACTTTAATTGTAACTAAATGTAAAAAATCATGTCTAGCTTGCGATAGATAGACTTTCCTTTTTTTATCTGCGTCGAATATTCTCTACCGTTACTTCATATTAATTTTCCGTTGGGAAATAAAGGAAAGCTCAACCTTTTGAAAGTAGGACAACTTGACAGTTGAAGTAGTAGTTATTTTTTCATCTTCTACGTACATTTAGTTTGAGATTAAAAAAAAAACATTATATGATTAATGTATTTAGCTTCATTTTAAAAAAAGATTTTGAATTGTATTAAATTACCGTATTAACGCTCAGGGTAAGAATAACAACTAAGAAACCAGACTTCTTAGACCGAAAAAACACGTGATGTTAGAGACATGGATGTTCTTTAATTAAATAAGAACAAGAAAAATGCTAAAATTATCAAGACATACAAAGGATTAGTTCATTCGTCGCGCAATATCTAGTATAGCCACACCTTTTTTTCAATTTCCAAATTTAAATTTTAAAAGCAATCAACATCATATTCACATCATTATAATTGTACTACGGTTAAAAATAATATACCTAAACTTACACAAGTTTTCTAATTATACTCTTAGTCTGCGTTATTTACTGTTAGGTTAAAGCTCTCTCCCTGAGCTTTCCATTTGGATCTACTCTTAGATCCCTGCATCCATTTTTCTCCAGATCTATTTTTAATCTGTACACACGTCGGTCTTTATAAAGCAAACGAAAATCCTGTAAAGAATATATAATCGACATGTATGATTACAGATATTATGGACCATTCACGCAGAAGACATGACTTGGGCGACGTGGCCAGGGATGCCATACGTCTGGTTCGTTTGCCATTGGCTCGCCATGTCCCACTGCTGCTACAACCCCATCATCTACTGTTACATGAACTCAAGGTATCGCCGAGGGTTTCAACAGGTACCTTTGCCAGTATTTCTTTACTAATATATAATTATAAATATAAATAAAATTAATTTATATATATATATATATACAAATATATATATATAAATATATAAATATAAATATTTTATTACAGATAAACTAATTTTAAATGAAGAAAATCAGCATAATTTCAACTTAGTAATTAATTGTTAATATATAATATACTTGTCAGCAACATAATAAAATATGTTACGTAGTGTTACTTTAGCAAGTAAGATAAAATTCAGTTACTGGGGGAGAACTGTTACTTAGTGACCTCCAAATGTGATCCCCGCTTTTTATGTGAGGACGTGTTGAAGGTAATCGAAGGTATTCGTACCTTTTTCTCTGGCTTAGGAATTAAAGAACATAGTGAGAAAACTGCATAGTTACTTACTGCATTCATACTTTCGAAATGGGAGAAACATATATTAAATTATATGTATCTATAATTTACTTTTCTAGATTTTGCGATATAGAAAAAATGTAATTGGTAACATAAGTCTTTAACTCCTTCCTTTACTCTTCTAATCACTGAGAGCTATATTAAAACCTAAACAATTTTAGTAAACATTACATAAAACAGTAAAATTCATTTGTTTATTGCAACTGCTGGACTTTGAGACGTTTATTAACGCTATTTTTAATTAGAGACGTTTATGTTTCCAAATATTTATAGTTAACATTCCTGCAAGAAATTGTTTTAAGGCGGCGAGGAACAAGGAACTTTAATAATTTTTTTTCGTTATAAAAATATGCTCTATATATTGTAAATTTCTAGAAAAATCCGAACAATTTTTTTTTACGTTTATAATGAATTAATAGTCTATGGATAAACTGTCAAAACGGCACCGCGCTTTATACTCCCGCCAAATGGAACTAAACTTTTTACCTCCAAAAATATTTAACTTGTGTAACATATAATTTAAGACAATGTGTACATATATTACAAGTCTATAAAGTGATACAGGATGCTCCCAGCCTGATAAAAAACACAGGGCTTGAAATACTTAAAGTGATTTAAACTGTCTTTAGCCAGCGACAGTGACCAGTCATACATGTATTTATTTTTTGTTGTAGTTTTGTATTATTTTCGCACCCTACAGAAAAATACTATTTTATTATTATTCCTTTTATTATTCCTTGCGTGCAAGTGAGTACATTTAACCAAAACAATAACTATAAAACTTCACTGACGCTACCATAATGTCAAAATATTAAATGTCAACTTGATGTGACAAGTGACAGTCTCTCGCTAACCACGACTGTTGTAAAAAAACGTCGACTTTTAAGATAAATTCGTTTAATTTGGCTCAATAACTTTTATTTTTAATTAATATTGTCAGATAGATACTTTTTGAATGATATAAGAGAAAACGCGCGTATGTAGCCGCTCTATGAGTTGAGAGAAATAAATTTAGTTGGAATTGGTAGTTAAGGGAACAATTAAAATGCGCAACTTCTTGTTTGCAATTCATGCTTTTAATGTTTACGTCCATAGGGTATGGTTACGTTGAAGGTTCTATGTTCACTCCTAATATGGAAATTGTATTCTTTTTTATAACAGACTCCCAAGCGAAATTATAGAATTATCTCTAAATAAATTCAAAACTCTTGTTAAACTATGAAATGATTTTAATCCTGGGGGTTAATCTGCTCCAGTTTAATTATTCATGGCTGCTCTCCCTTATTTAACTGCCTTTATAATGTGAAGGACTCAAAACATGGTAATTAAAAAGATTGGCCGAGAGTTACTTGCCTGTTCTTCTTGCGCGTAAACCCTTGACTTGCGAACTGGTAATAAATGTAAATTTAGAATCAATTTAACATCTGTTGAAGTTCATTAGTGTAATCGGTTACCTCTATGAATTATGTTTATTTTTAGTTTCAGTTTAAGATTATTATTATTTATCTCTGGCCTGTATACAGAGAGTAATATTGATTTGCTTTTAACGAAAAACATATTTTTTGTCATTTCTGCTAAAACGTATCTAGATTTTCATTAAAAAAGTAGTTATACACAATCTGCATTCACAAATATGCAGTATACAAGCCTCAGCTGCCTGATGGTTACGTTAGTAGGTGACATTGACCTCTCAAAACACATTTGACACAATGTATGAAAATAATTCATACACAGCATAGATTCACAGATTACAGACGTTTTTAATTGTCCATTGTACTGAGAGATTTGCTTTATGTCAGTTCCTCTACAGAATATTTGTATTACTTAATGTTTTACTGTTTAAGTGGGTGTTGTTCTTTTTCGTTGTGTATGTTTTATTTTGTATGAGATAGAAATTCAAATAGTTACCGCATTGGAGTTATCTGTTATATGATAATAATCTGTTGTAAATACTGGAATAAGAGTTCTGTACAGGACATGGTTACTTCCCATGAATTAACTGAATGTTTTGCAGGCTCTCAGTTGTATACTGCGCCCGCACACGAACAGCAGAACTGGTCAGCAGGGCAATTGCAGCGGAGATGCATTACCCTTAACAGGTAAAACTTACCTGTTACTCCTAGCCATTGACTAACTCCATTTTTGACTAAGCTAGTAATTAATCATATTTCGTATTTTTACACTTTTATTTTCACTTTTACTTAATTATAAGCAAAACTTACTTAAGTAACTCCTGTTAACGGCAAATCCTATGATAAAAACCAAAAACAATTGACAGTACAACAAGAAGATATACAATCAAGCCAATGCGTCCTTCACAAAATACTATACTTAAAAATTGTAAATAAGATTAAAAGATCCTATGTGTTTAACGTTTGTATCACTTGAAAAAAGTGCGGTGAGAATTTTTTGTATGATATGGGTATCGATTGAAAGCATCGTCGCCAGACGTCCCGATTCTGGCGGGACGTCCTGATTTTGAAAATTAGATATTCCGCGGGACAGGCTTATTCCCGAGTACTCAACCGTCACTCAAGACACCACTGCACAATGGCACCAACTCATTCAACAGTTTCCAAAAATATACCCGAAATAAAAGGACTGTGTTTGGCCAACGCTCCTTTGCATTTCGGGGTCACGGGGTCACTTCCTTTATAATGGATTCTGAGATAGTCTAACTATCCAAATACAAGCTTATAGAAATTACACTAGTCAAATTGGATTTCGAATCTACAGAGACCTTACTACGTATCGTGTACTCTAAGCTCTCAAAAACAGGCACACTGCATGATCATTACAACTTTCAGCTACACTCTCAAGTACATGCGCATACAAACTCATTCGCACACTCACTCGTTCACTCATTCATAATTTCTGACACATTTTTTTTTACCGTTTTAAACATATATCACGGAATAATTGTGTGGGGACTAGCGATATATGAATTTTGTCAAAACCCTTTTGTCATAAAAAGTTTTTATCATTATTATTAAAAGTATTAACTTTTTCCATATCAAACTTCTTTCCTGGACGGCTTTTATCCCAGATGAATTTAAAATGGGCGGAGACTAATAATAAATTGTCCAAATTAAAGCAGAATTACTTATCCAGATAATATCACAGCCAGCCTTTGAAGAGTTCTTCATTTTTATTAAAGAGACAAAAGAAACATTAAAAGTTGAATCTTCAGAGAAATATCATTAATAAGTAATTATTATAAATAATTATTCTCTTATTGTAAAATTCCATTTGCAAGACTCATTTCTCAGACTATTGTTTGAAACGCCATATTTTTCTTAAGAATAGTATTTGTTTTTTTTATAATGTAGACAATTAAGACCTAACTATAACTATACTAAAATGTGATATTTTAAAACAGATTGATTGCCAAGTTTAGTCTGTTTTATAATATCACATTTTTATTTACACCATGGCGTTATTCGAACTTTAATAAAAGATTTCAGATAAATACGTTTTATGTCCCACTTTCGACAGGACTCACTTATCACTCACCTAGTTTCAAAATTCCGACTTGGCAAAAATCTAACACTATGACGCCGACAGCGACAGTAACCTCTCATTATATGTAATGGCTACTGGCTATGGCCTGTACGCGGTGACTACCTAATGTTCACACTATCGGTTTCCTATCCAAACAAAACTCATGTACTTAGTGGTGACGGTATCACTTAACATCAAGTTGCTCCCTAAAAGCCTTGATTTTATCTTCATATGAACTCTAATAAGGTTTGGAGCACTACGTTTTAACTTTCAAAGTGTTCCATACATTCTGATCAGTGAGTGAAATATATTTGCTCTGTAAAGTACAGTCTGTGTGTTCTTTGAACCTTATTATAAATATGATCGCTTGCACTAATCTGCTGAGTTTTAAAGTCGTGCATAGTACTCTTTAACAATGATGTTATATATTTAAAAACTAAGTTTTTTTTTAAAACACTCGGCCTACCAGGCAAATAATTCTCCGCGATCTAGGAACATGGCCAGCATCCAGTCTGTAAAGAAATAATTTTTTAGTCACACATTCATACTATTCATGTTTCTTATCTACTTTTATAATCTTTTATGTAATTTTATTAATATATGTTTAATTTGATTGTCATTACTTGGCTGATAATACCGCTAAAAATATTATTCCGGCCGACTTGGCCATTTACACAACTGATGCACTAGATTTAATTATTTCAGCTTATTTCGACTTAAAAGCTTACTGATATGATACTTGTTTTAATTTAAAAAATCATTAAGTGACTTTCTGGGCCAAAAAAGTAATTATGGCAAAAATAAATAAAATTTGTACCCGTTAAAGAACGGGTACAAATTTTAATCGAATCCTACTTTAAATGTGTAAATGTGTGGTACGAGGAAACGAATGGCTTTAGAAGCAAATAAAACAAAAATACCCAAGCTGTCAGTATCACGTAATGCGACGCAATTATAGTGTCTTGATTTATATTACAACAACTTGTATTGTTTATTTAAATAAGAAAGCGTACTTGAAAAGGCAAGAAACGTTTATTGTTGGAAAAGATTCAACTTAAGTGATAAACTAAATACGAAATTGAAGGAACTTTTTTGTTTTAATGTCTGACTGGTGCAAAACAAAAAGACGAGATTAGTTTTATAAAACTTTAATTATGTATATATTGTGCTCTATAGCCTTCCTCAATAAATTTATCTTTGAATCCAAAAATAATATTTTTATACATTATTTGATTTTCCAAGCAGCCTTTAAAAAGTAGACTCTCACGTCGAAATTAAATGGCTGATGCCAACAAACCAATCTATGACGTCAGTGTGCTGACTTCGTTATCTTCAACAATTTACCGGCAGATCCTATTTCTATTGAAATTCAGGTTGCCCGTTCGAGACATTGTTCGGGTTGTCGTTAGTCGTTTCGACAACTATCGGTCCCTGACTCTGTCTCTATTGTCATCTCACTCTTCCGACCTTCCTGTCGCTAGATGACAATATTCCTGTTTTCGATCCTAGCCACAACCTCTCCGTCATGTATAATGTAGAATTTTAATGGTTTAAGGTTCTTTTTACAAATCGATGTTTTAAAGTTTATTTATAAGCAATCTCACAATTGGCTTAATAATTAATAATATTGCTTACTAAATTTTGAATTTGTAGCATCACATACTTGTGTGGTCGCTGTGTAAACAAGACTAGTATTTAACTAACAATATTGACAACACTGTTATGGTTATGTTATGGTTAATAGACTCCCGATAAATTTACGTTTCATTAATAATTCATGGAATAGGCGTCATAATCGTACGTCCTACATATTCTATTACGTTCCTTTTTTTTAGTTAATGTTTACTGTGTTTTTTAATAGGGCGTGTGCAGGGGGGGATGAGGATTTCCTCGCTCCGGAAAGAGTACATCGCTTGCCGTGGGGTACAAAGTCGTAACGACTATTTCAATGTTTTCTCATTTTTAACTTCAACTTTTTTAACAACATTAAAGGTAGTTTTAGTTTAGATTATAATTCTACCAAATAATCATGAAGGTTAATGCGCCAGTTAGAAAACAAAGAGTTGTAATAATATATCTCTGTTTCACCTAGATCCCCAAAATGGTAATAAACAAACATTCGTCAAAATTACCGTCGTATATGTCGTCCGTAATTATACAAAATGAGTCTTACACATGTAGGAGTTTGAATTTGATGTAAATGTTTCTCCGTAATGTAATATTGAAACTGTTGTTGTATTGTGTGATGGGATTTATATAGTTTTTCTTATTAATGATAATTTGTTTAATTTAAAAACAAAAACGATTGCGGTGATGTATCTTATATTATGTCATGAACCGTTGGTCATTTCTTATTATGACTCACCACTGTGTATGTTTTAGTGAATAATTAAAAGCGTAAACAAAATGTAAGCAATCATCGCACATCGCACACTTGAAGACAAAATTAGCACTTTAGGCTAATCCCACTCATAAATGGTAAAACAGTGTCGCAACCTCACAATCCCTAATAATATCGTTGTTATAGGCTCGTGTTTTAAACAATTAAATCCAGTTGACACCATGACCATCTTTAGATAAAGTGTTTCATTTCACATATCTAAAACAATCGAACTTAAACCTTCAAAACATTAATACCTTATTCACTCAAGGTTAATTAAATTAATCTTTAAAAATACCTTAAGTTCTCGCAAAATATTTATTTATTTATTTATTTATTTCAAACATACACATTATCTTTACAGCCTATGCCAATACGACAATGTGGAGAAACATTTAATAAAAATATAATAATGTACATAAAAATTAGACACATAATTTACACAATATCGCTACTGTGAATTCACTCTGCGAACATATAAATATGTCGATAGTATCGGAGACAGCATTTAGTAAGCGCAACGTCCTGGATAACGGGGATCTGTGCAACAGACTAGTTCTTGCCTTTGGTATCGCAAATAACCTTCGCTGTCGCCGTCGCACATATCCCATAGGTACTAAGAAGCCCAGTTCCTGGAGTACACTCGGGTTACACACTATCCCCCTCAAGACTTTCAGTACGTAGTAGGCCAAATGTAAGTCCCGTCTGGTTTCCAATTTGTTGTACCCCACCATCCCTAATACAAATAATGTTGGGTACATTAAAGGATAGTAAGGATAGACGCCATACAGTCTGTTATAGAGGTGACGTGCAAATTTATTCTGTATGCGCTCCAACATAAGACAGTATTTAGCTTCATGCGGAGCCCAAACAGGCGAGTTACACTCCAACATACTTCTAACCAGAGCGTTGTACAAGCTTGAGATGGCTTTAATATTACTGAACGTTGTTGCCCTTCGAAGCACGAATCCCATCCTTGCGTATGCTTTCCTGCAAATGTCCACAACATGATCTCGTAAATACAGTTGGGCATCCACTCGCACTCCTAAGTCTCTTACTGACGTTTCCCGCTTGAGTATCACCCCCGATACGTTGTACTCATGATGACGAGGCAATTTAGCGCGACTAAATGTCACCATGCAACATTTGTTGATATTTAATTGGAGCTTATTTTTTTTTGCTCCACTCACATACTCCATCTATATCTCCTTGCAGGCGTTCGCAGTCGTCCACCCCTTGGATTGACAGGAGTAATTTTAGATCGTCTGCAAAGAGAAGGCATCTAGAATGTCTTATGACATCTGGTAAATCGTTCACCATTATTGTAAACAGCAATGGCCCTAGGTTGCTGCCCTGACTCACGCCTGATTTAGTGTAGTACGGTTCCGACTGACACCCTTTGTACTCTACATACTGCTGGCGATCTCTTAGATAATTAGCAAAAAAACGTAATAGTTTTGGAGTGAATCCAATACTTGCCAACTTAGATAACAGTATGTCATTATCCACGACGTCAAACGCCTTTCTGTAATCAAAGTATGCAGCATCTACTTGCAATCCGGCGTCCATAATAGGGATAAGATAATTAATTGCGTTCAGTAAGTTGCTACTTGTACTACGCAAGGGTCTAAAGCCATGCTGGCAGTCTGACAAGTACGGTTCTACTTGTTTTAAAATACCTTGGTGCAGAGCTCCTTCGAATATTTTAGCGGGAGTCGATAATATTGCCACGGGTCTATATCCTTCCACAGAGTCTTTTCCATCACTTTTAGGTATAGGAATAACTCTTGTGATTTTCCAGCAATCTGGAAAGTAACCGTTGTCTAGGCATAGATTGAATATATAGGCAAGAGGCTCAGCAAGTATAGATCGGCAATCCCTCATAATATATGCTGGTATTCCATCTGGGCCTGCCGAGCGCTTCGGCTTTAGACGGACAAGTGCATCTCTTACCTGCGCTGATGTCAGTTCAGATACGTGCACATATGAGCCACTCCCGGTACCCGTCGCCATCGCCTCCTCCACATTCAGCCGCGCGGTCTCCGTACTGTAGACTGAGTAAAAATATGCCGCAATTCAGCCGCACAATCCGTATCTGATAGTATCTTACCATTTTTTAAAATATAATTTTGATGTGCAAAATTACTATTCCGCGCCCTTATATAATGCCAAAAAGACTTAGGATCGTTAACTAAATTATTCTGTACCCTTTCTTCATAACATTCAAACGCAAGCTTAATATTCAATTTAATGCGTGCCCTACAAGCAGAAAAATCACTCGTTTGGAGATTTAGTACATTTATATTTCTTGTGTAATTTTGCTTTTAGCTGATATAAATCGAAATATACTTGAACAGTCTAACTGGTGTTAAAATCGTGACAACTTTATGGAATCTAGCTTAGGGAGCCATTAAGTATTACGTCTCTAAATTATTGGAGACTCTTGACCCCCTCCCCCATGTAACGCCGTAACGTTTTTCTGTACCCAATAGTAAAAAAGTAGAATGAAGAGCTACTCAACAACATCGAACGCCTGCAAAACTTCTGCATACGTTTCATAATTAGTCTTAGAAAATGTGACCATGTGTCTAAATTCCGCAGGCAGCTGGGATATTCTTCAACTTCTATATTCAATTCTTTTAAATCCCAAAACCCCTTCTTATCTCAAAAATCATTTCAAATTCTTAGGTCTTTCTAACTATACGCTACGCTCTTCCAATAGATGTCTATCGAAAATTCCATCCCACAGCTCATCCTTCATAGGCAATTCATTTAGGATTTCCACCATTAGGCTGTGGAATAAGCTGCCCGACTCTATACGATTGGCTTCCTCCCTATCGTCTTTTAAAACTCTTCTACATAAACATTTCCTATTTTTCCTTAACTTTTTCTAACATTTCCTCCAAACCTTATCATATCCTGATCAATCCTGACTTATATAATTCTTGTATCTCCTCTTCTTTTGTATTACATCGCTATTAGCTATTCTTGAATCCTTCAGATTAGCTTTCTAGTTTTAGTTAGTTATTAATATTGTTTTTTTTTCTCTAGATTAAGGTTCTATAGATTAATATAAATATATTTTTATATATGTATCTTCTGGTTATGCACTTCTTGCACTCATTATTTTTATTTATTGTTTTCTTTTCTTACTAGGGTTGCCTGGAAGAGATCGCTTGTTAGCGATAAGGCCGCCCGTTGCATCCCTTGTAATTTTTATGTATTGTGTCATTTGTGTTTCTTTGAAACGAAGTGCCTCATTAAACGTTGTCATTCATGTAGTGTAAAGTATTAAAAAGTCGTAAATAATATTAACAATAACGCTTAATTCAATCCCCTCCCGGCATCGTTACGTTTTACCCATGGCTTTGCCAAAGCTTCAAATTACCAATTAATAGACTGATATTTATTATATGAGTATGACGTACTACTAGGAAATTAAAATTATTTATGATTAATACATTATATATACAAAAATATTGAAGCATTTACGTAAGCAAACATAACATTGTTGAAGTGAAACTTCTTGAGGCCCATGAAAATAATTTTTTTACGGATCAACACGAAGATGTGCAGCGTTTTGTCGAAGGGATGAGTGAGTGAGAAAGGCAGATCGAGAAAAAATACACGCTATTGGTGTACGTATTCGTTTCGTAGTATAATTTTTTTAAATAAATATTTTCTAGATAATTCCCCGACTATGTAGTCGTCGGAGGAACACTACCACCAATTTCTTTTAACTACTTTTTGTATGAACTTTACAGGAAATCCCAAAAAGATGCCTCTTAATTTAATGTTGAACATTATTTCCTTTAAATTCGTATCCGTTACTTTTATGCCCATAGCTTGCTCAGTTTTAAACCTATCGTATTCCTTTAATAGTTACATATTAAACTGAACTTTAGATGGAAATTGTGTCGCATAACGGCTTGTGCAGTAAACGCAGTATTTATATTTATTTATATTACGATAAGCGCGTATACAGTGCGTAAACAGTGTGAATATATATACAAAAACATGGAGTGATGATTTACTGGTACATGATAATATATTGGAGCTTTTACCTTAGTAATAATTAATTTACAATGAAGTTTCACTTCTGACATGTGTACTTTGTACGTACACACTTTTTTATTTTATTGACAATGACAATATATATTTATTGATGGTTGGGAGGTTTGGCAGGACTGTAGCGAGTAGAGATGGCCTACATACGTGGCCTACACTTTCGGGAATGCTTGATGATATAATTTTTTTTTAAAGATTTTCATACCCGTTACATCTTACCCGCTCTACGCCCTTGACTTGCGAACTGGTGGTAAATGTAAATTAACAATTAATTTAATTTTTTTGACGTTCTTAAGTGTACTTGTTTACCTAGATGAATAAAGATATTTTGTTTGTTTGTTTGATATAATTTATCTTGTTTCAGCAGATCTTATGGGTACCAATGGAATCGCACGTCGGGGGACGTCCAGCACAAACGTCAGTAGACGTTTGACAGGCTCATCTTTAATGTCTATACCACGTAACGCTCCCATCCGAGCTCTCTCCGTACGATCCCATTTCCAATAAAGTTATACACAGATTATTGTATTGTTATATACAAATTGTTATTCTTAATAAAACTGAGATATATAATTGTTTTGTTTCTTATTCTAAACTAGCCAGCCATAAATAAATAAATAATAAGATTTCCCCAACACAAGTGTCTCTTGACTACTTCCGGGGGTTGTCTCATACTCATTTATTGATGTAAAAATTTGAGAAACAATAAAAAAAAATATTATTTTTATTATTATTTTAATAAGAATCCTACTAATATTATAAAGCGAAAGTTTGTAAATATGGATGGATTGTTAATCACGCAAAAACTACTGAATGCATTTTAATGAAACTTTATAATAATTTAGTATTTACCAATGACTATTTTGCTATGATACCCCAGAGACTGTTCGGTTTGCCGGAATTTGAACTTATTAGGATTTTTGTGCATTTTTCTTTATATTAGCTCAGAGTTCCAGTTTTTACCTAAGAAATATAAAGAAGGGGTTGATCGTAGAGAGGTGAAAATTAAGGGTTATTGTTGGCTAAGTAAAATCACATAAAACGAAGTTCGCGGGGGTAGCTTGTAATATTATCACAATAATACCGGATCGTTATTAATTGTATAATTTATGTTTTTTCTAACGAAGCAAAAAGATTTACTACTGCGCTAGTCAAAATATTAAAAATAGTAACGCACGGCATACTAGTATCGTGTGATAAACTGACTAGTTCAGTGTACAAATGGGTAAACATAAAAAGATGACAGTTTAGAAGGATATTCAGTAGATAATTTAAACAAATTTGGCCCGTATGAATGCCATTTCATTACACAACGAATGAAGATTAATGACGCGTACAGTTTTAATTGTAGCATGATTGTTTATTACACTTACGGCGCCTGCAGTACCCTCTTATTTATTTATAGATGGTATGGCGGTAGTTTCCTTTATTTTCTAAAGAACTATCTTTATTCGACTGAGACCCGTGCATAAATTGTTTTATCCCGCGTAAGGCGTTTTATTTATTTATTACCTTCAACACGAGAATTGCTGGAGTGTATCATTGCTCATCAATAAAGATTCATTTATTTACAATTCCTTACATATAAAAACAAAACGAAACCTACAGTTCTATAACCTATTATAAGTCTTTAGTAGTGCGCTCTCAACAAATGAAGCTAGACTTTAATTTGTTGAGAGCGCACTACGGGGAAGGATTACGATTACGCTTAAAAATAGTCTTAGCGCGAACTATGAAGAATATCAATGTGTGGTGGTAGGACTTAGTACTAAGTGTGTAGCGGCTCGTAGAGTGCTTGTAGAAAGCCATGTAAACAATTCATATTGCTAGAAAGCGTAGCGCGGCTACACACATCGCCTTGAAGGGTTTTGTAACTTACTTTGGCCTCTACTCTGGCCTAGGCCAATAATAAACGACTGTTTTAATATAAGTATAGTGGCACCTCGATAGAGTATGCGAGAAGAGAAGAGAAAAAAATTAACGACCAAAATAGAGGAGTAAAGGATATTATTAGCAAAAAAAGCAATTAACACGGCGCTTGGCCGGGCACATAACGAGAGATAGCAGGTTGAACAGGTCAAAAATTATTACAGAATGGCTACCATGAGATGGAAAAAACGAAACAGGAATCAAAGAAATAGATTGGCAGACGATACAAAGAAGATATAAGGCAGTACAACAGCTGATTCTGCTGTCCAACAAGCAGTATCAGCTGGATGAGGCCTGTGTCACGGGACACGCTGATCACTAACACCGTCACATCTGATGTATTAAATTAAGTTTCAAATTCAAATTCTTAAAAGGCCGGCAACGCACTCGCGAGCCCTGTAACATCGAAAGTGTCCATGGGCGGCGGTATCACTTAACATCCGGTGAGCCTTCTGCTCGTTTGCCCCCTGTTCTATAAAAAAAAATATTAGGTTACCAAAAAGTTCTAAAATTGGAATTCAAAAAAGTTTTCATTTAAAATTCATTGCAATGTTTCTAACTTATCAGGCTTCGCCTTTATTGTTGAAATCCAGTATAATATATACAAACACTTATTTCAGTTACATAACCTAACTTAATTTAATACATGCAATACAGTATGCTTAATACAAAAGAAATATTCTATTCTCTGAGCCAATCAATAAATAATTAAACGAAAAATTTCGAGTTGGCGTATACAACTTGACGTACTTATATCTTACACGTCAATGTAAACGCAATCTATTAATGTATGAACAATTTATTAATATAATCTTTAGATAATTATATATTGTACAATCAATCGGCCATTTAAATAAACGATGCTGTAATTGATTGAGTTTGCTACATGACCTCCACTAAAAGAGATGAGATACATCACAGCATATTATTGATCAAATGACTTAAGCCGAGTAATATTGCGATACAAGCCATAACAAACAAACTATTTATGTCATAACAAAAACAATTCAATGTTCAGTTTTACTGCACGATTTGGTTAGAAGGAACTTCATCAAAATTGCATACAAAAAAACATTTATTATCGCAATTGAAAGTTACCGGCAAGAAAGACCACTTGCAAGTGCGTCGCCATCTGGATATATAGACATTACTATTTAAATGTTTTTACTAATATTTTTATTTATGAAATGTTTTGTGGACAGCGAAACAATTTGCGAGTTGTGTTCTCAAAATAATGGCAGCAAAAATCCAAAATGCGAGGTATGTATTTATAAAATTTTCCCGCTGCAGATAGTGAGCGTACACATTTTTGATACGAACTATATAAGTACCTAAACGCATCTTAAACACATCTTTGTAGCTTTTATCTAAAAATACTGTGCGTTTAGTATTTCGATATCGAGGTATGATGTTTCGCTTTAAAATTTCCCATGTATTTTAATGCAATTAAACGATAAGATTACTAAACCTTTTTCTAATATATCTGCGAAATTACGTCAAAAGCCTTCATTTTCATGATAACATGAGCCTCAAAACATTTCTCTTAATACGATATTCGTGAATATACACCATTTATTTACTAAAATATATTTATGTTAATTGTAAATAAGAGTTTGGTTGGTTGAACGCGATAATTTTAGAAACTACTGGACCGACTTAATTTTTGTAGGCTTGGCATCACTACAAATTATGTGAAAATTAGAAACAGTATTTCTTATAGAGAGATCTCGCAGCGTTGTGAGCCGCGTAAACGAAATTATACTAAAATTGTTTGACAACATTTTTACTTTTATCATTTAAAATCTAGAACAGCATTTACACAACTTGTAAGGTTAACATACTTTAACCTTGTTAATCTATTTAAATAATTCGTTAAACTTATCGAAAGTCAATAGTTTCAGAAGGGCCCAGCATCAAATTGCTATATGCATGAGACATTACTAAAAACTGACAAAGATAAAGAAGAAATTCTGGATAAAATAAATAGCCGACGAAATAAAGTAGCATCGGGTGCCATACGATCATTACCACCCGCCAAAAATATGATGAAATTGGTAACTTATATAACATTTAACTGATATAAATATTAATCGTCCAGTGACGCTACAAATCAATGGAACAAAACGAATGAATGGCGCCTAAATTGGAATGTCACAGACAATAGAAATCAACTACCTCGCAAATTTTCAAACAAGGCAGAACCTCCTTTCTGATACAACCTGTTTGGAACTGTTTGTTTATGACTAACAAGGATCTTTGAGAGTATGTTATTCTTTTGTTTTCTTCGTGTTTTAATGTTTTTCATAATTAATTATTTTGTATAAATCAAAACGTTACTTAAAATTTAAAACGAAGTCTGCGTGGTATATGTACGAACAATCGCTATTGTCGCTAATCGCTAATTCATACTATTGAATTGTATCTCATGAATCCGTCAGATTAGCTATTATGATTTTTTTTTTATTTGAGGTTAAGGTAATTCCTTAATTATTCAGCGTTACTTGTATTTTTGTTTTTGTTGATTTGGTTATGAACTTGCACTTTATCCTTAATAATGCTTTCTTTATCCTTACTAGTGTTGCCTGGAAGAGATCGCCTGTTTGCTATAAGGCCTGACAAAAATTATTAATAATTCACAGTCTTGACCTCTGTTAGCATTGGCTTTTTCATATACAAGTAGGTGATCATCTGTCCCTGACACATGATGTCTTGGTTTAAGACGGCGATGTTTTCTGACCTTAAACCTTATAAGCATTTATTCTTTGTGATAATCCCATCTGAACTTATTGTTTAGATTTATAGGGGGAAGATGACTTCATCCTGTGAAATTATGATTTTAATAAATATAATACCTAAACTAATAGCAATCAAAACAAGATAAAACAATTTAAACTGTATATATGTAGCATATTTCCTTTGAATTCCTCCACAAACAATGAAGTAAAGCAATAAGATTTATGTGTATACGAAAGATTTATTACGCCAGTAAGCATAACGTAGGGACGCATTTTTGATGAAGTAATCATAATGTATTTGTCATGCTTCATAGGGAGATGATCCCATGCACATTTCTCAAAATAAAATAAACACCGGTCTACGTAGTTTATTTGCTACAAATATATATAATAATAAAAAGGTCTATCAAGTCTATCTATCGTGACACTTGATGGGAAAAATAAGAACGCCCCATTCGATGAAAATGAGCATCATCCAGCAGGCCTCGCGATGGTGACTTCACCGCGCTAAATCTTTTGCAGTCACCGCTAGTCCGGTCAGCGTTACGCCTGACTTTGTTTTGATATAATAAAAAACCTTGTTTTGTAGCGTATTTCTTGGTAACAAGTAATATGTATTTTGTCTGATGATGTGGTATTCACTAAACCAAAGTGATTGATAATATAAGTTAATATTAGTTTTATTTAAATTTATGATGCGGTTAAAAACATCAGAGTATTAAAAAGGCGTTCATTTCAAATAATTAATTCTTAAATCTTCTCAATAGATTATATCCTATTGGCTTTTCGCAAAAAAAATATACGCATATATACTTTTTAATTTCCATCGTCGCAACTTACGGTCGGATTTATAAGACAACTATTTTATTGAGGGCAAAGATAGGAATGAAACAATAAAGAAATAATAAATTAGTGATTGTTCGTATATATATCATAAGTAATACATTATGATATAATCTCGTAAGAAGCTACGGAAAAAATACTACAACATGAAAGAAACAATGGTATAATATACACGTCAAAGAACCTTTTATATTGGTCCCTATAACTCGTATGATGTTCTAAACAAAGACGTAAACGGTTGACTATATTTAAATTGGTGATGCCTATTTGGCTGTGATGTGATGGTGTAAAAGTAAAAGTATGTACGTGTGGTATGCTCGTGATTCTTCATATTCCGCGATAACAAGTCAAGGATTAAATATTGCTTGTTTTATGTACGGTTTCCTCACGATGTTTTTATTCACCGTTCGAGCGAATGTTAAATAGGTGCACAGTGCGCTGCCAGGGTTCGAACCGACGCGACGACCTCATGAATAAGAGTCGCACGCTGAAACTACTAAACACTAGTCTGAACTATGTATGATAAAAACGAAATATTAGTGTCATGTTATTAAAGCATGTGCCGCAAGCTGGAGTCACTAGGCCACTAGTGCGACTCTGATATCTAAGGTCGTAGGTTCGATCCCCGACTGTGCACCAATGAACTTTCTTGCTGTGTGCGCATTTACCATTTGCTCGAACGGCGAAGGAAAACATCGTGAGGAAACCGACATGTCTTAGACCCAAAAAGTGGATGACGTGAGGCACTGGCTGATCACCTACTTGCCTATATTGATTAAAATGCTTATAAGATTTAAAAATTGATCATGAAACAGATTCAGAAATCTGACGCCAAGACCTAAGGACTTTAGTGGTTGTAGTGCCACTGATTTAACTATTTTTTATTAAAGCATACTATTAAACTTTGATTATATCATATCAACAAACGTACGTATTTACGTATAAAAAACTGGTCACATTAAATAAAAACGTAGTCGTATTCTAAAGGGCTTATTACACTACGCGGTATTCAGACAGTCTTAGCGTACGTAGTCGGTGACGGTTGTCGCGCGATGGGAAAACTTTCAAAGCACCAGAAAATCGCCATAGCTCTTGCCGCGTCTACTAATTTAAATACAAAAAAGAAAAGCAAAATATGGGTGAAAGAGTATTTACTTTTGCGAGAAAAATTATCAAATATGCAAATACTGAGTGTTTTGGAACCATGTGACTTAAGAAACTACCTAGCTCTGCGGCTGCCGCGCGCTCGCTGACTGAACGGTCTAAGCGTGCTAAGTCTTATTACACTACGCGGTATTCAGCAAGTAAGCAAGTAAGCACCGCCGAACCCATTCGGTCAGTCTAATTAGACAGGCTAACTTGCTAGCTCTTATTACATTAAGCTAAATCTTAGTAAGACTGTCTGAATACCGCGTACTGTACGTAATAAGCTCTTAAATGCTAGCATAGTCTAAATTAATATGTTAATATTTTACCAAGCAGAATCTCTGACATTACGACAAGTAGGTATTTACTATTCTGGAACTTAACGTTAAACTAACGTTTCGTAATATTGTTATTCAATATTAAGTTAGCTTAGCTTAGCATTATATTACAACAACATAATGAATGTATTTACTATACCGAAATTTAATTTATGCCTAGGTTTGTTTCAAACTAAATACTCATGAGTGATGTTTTTTATTAATAACAAATTTGTGTTGGGATGTTTTAACTACAACGAATTTGAACGTACTAACCTACGAGTTAGTACGAACTAATTATTTTTCTCCAAACGGAAGCGACTCCTGACTTAAAGTTGAGTTTGATCTGTGGACTTATTTTACTCCTGAATCCTTATTGCAGATTAAATTAGCTACAAATCACAGTTATACTAACGTAGATATCCCTTAAAATGTCATTTAACGATCTATCTAAATCGAAATGTAATAATTTAAGTGACATAATCTACATCTTCAAAAACAATAAACATACAGACGCAACTTTTTAATGACATTATTAGTTAATTTCTTTTAACAGTCAGTGAGTTTCGCGAAATTATTTTCAATTTTATAGACAACACGTAGTTAATATAAGTTTCTATGAACATATTTCGTTTGTAAAAACGTTTTCGTTTCGTCAAACATTCCACTTACAAAATCAGAAATCACTTAAAAATTACGCTAGCTAAATTGAATAATTTCGAATGTACAAAAGCCTTACTACGTATATTAGCATGACTCTGATGGGAGAAAAAGCTAACACACACACACTCACAAATTTACACATATTTAATGTCTTATGAGAAAGAATAGCTATATCTATACACAACACAGGAACTCCCTATTGTAGTCACACTAGGGAGTTCGGTCACAATCTATTTATCTTGAATATAATTTTTAAACTTATTTTTAGTTTCTATTTGTATTACCGTATTTATTGAAGTGAAACTTCTTTAGAAGCATGAGAGAAAATTTTACTTAGAGAGTGAGAAAGGGAGATCGAGAAAAAATACACGCTATTGGTTGTTGCATTTCTAAAGTAGTTACATATTAGATCTTTAGATTTCGATTCTGTCGCATAACGTCTGTGCAGTTAACGCAGTTTTTTATTTATATCATCATTAGTATACAGTAAATTAAGGAAAATGTACAAAAATAAACAAAATGTATTTAAATAACTTTAATTACATTACTACAATAACTAATACTTAACTAAAATGAACATTGAATCGGACCGATATGAGATGCACGATCAATGATCTATATTATAGACTTATTCCTAATTAAGAATTTGACCGGTCCGATGTGAGGTATCTGATCAGAGCTCAATATTATATAGACTTATTCCTTATTGAAAATTGACCGGTCTGATGTGAGGTATCTGATCAAAAGCTTATTATTTTAAGCACATTCCTTATTGAGAATTGGCCGGTCCGATGTGAGGTATCCGATCAAAGCTCTATATTATAGACTTATTCCTTATTGAGAAATGACCGGTCCGATGTGAGGTATCCGATCACAAGCTTATTATTTTAAGCACATTTCTAATTGAGAATTTGACCGGTCCGATCTGAGGTATCCGATCAAAGCTCTATAACTTAGTACGCATGAACGTTTTTTTTAATTTGTATAATTGAATATCTTAGTTAATCGTAACTGGCAAACTTGATAACGCTTTTTAAGTTTGTCGATTGGACGGCGGAATGCCTTGTCTATATGCAACACGAATGTTAAATTAACATAAAATGCTGGAGCAATTGTGGAGAATGCAATAATTTCCTACATTTCTTGAATGTATATACAATGAATCTTCAGTAGTATATTTAATAATGTATAATATGATCATAGGAGTGGAATAATGAATTGGCGTTTTTGGCACAGCGTTGGGCTGATCAATGCTTCACTAACGACTTGATGGATGAGTGTACAGGTAACATTTGGCGTGTTTCTATTTTATTTATACTAGCTACTTCCCTTTAGTTTAATATTAGGGGCAAATGAGCAGAAGGCTCATCTGATGTTACGTGATACCACTGCATTTCCAGAGGGCCGTCGAAAGCCGGCAACGGGCTTTTTAAAGACACAATTTCAACTTGACTCTTTTGTACAGTGCCATAGTTTGTTTTTAAATATCCAGGATTCTTTCCTTTCCACAGTCACACGCTTAACCACAGTAAGTCAATTAGTGCGTGCGATAATAACATTCCCAATAATTTAAAATAATCAACATTAAATTCCGATACGAGCTGTTAGTTTGGTTCATTTAATAAATTCCTTGAACCGCGATAGTTACTATATTTACTTGTATTACGAATTGAAATACGGTAATATACGTTACATTCATGCATTGTTTTACGTTAGGTACATAATAATAATTACCCTTCATAGATATATGATGTATCATAGATAAAGAGATAAAGAGCTGTGAAAGCATAGTGACTTCAGCTTAAAAACTGATGTCGTAGGTTCGATCCCCGGCTGTGCACCTAACAACATAAGGCAGTCAGCTTGCCTTAGACCCAAAAAGTCGCCGCCATGTGACAAGCAAAGGAGGATAATAACCTCCTTGCCTATTAGTATGACAAATGATCATAGCCAATCAATAATTTGGTTTAATTTGAATTACGCTTAAGTTTATTTTATTATATTAAAAAAATGCCTTATTCTAAAGCTGCATAGTAATAATAATTAAAATAATTTGAAAAGTTTTGTCCCTGAGGAGTACCTTTAACGCTGGCAGCGTTTCCTTACTGTATTGCGATACTTATTCGTTGAGGAAAGCTGCAGTAGGTCACCGGTACTATCTAACAGGCGCCAACTTAAATCGTTAATAATCAGCTGTGCACTTGAACTCCACAGCCTAGGAGTCTCAACTCCAAAGGAGAAAAAATTTAATTAAACTAGGACATTCCATTATCAAATTAATATAAATTGCAATGATTCTTTTTAATATTCATTAACATAATATTAAGTTTTTCAAAAATAGATTTCAGAATTCTCGTAAGATCAGTCGATATGTAAGCGTCTCTCAATTGATGTAACCACAGTTTCGTACCTTAAACGCTAGGCTAATAATCGTCTTACGAAGTAATGAAACACGAAGCTAACGTTAGTTAGAATACGTTTTGTAGCGGTTCAGGCCATATTGACGTTAAGTAGAGATAATAAGATAATGTGTACACTCCAGAGAGATTATGAGATATATATTTATTATATAAACTTTGCTCTTTCGCTAATTTTGTAAACGTTTTTGACATTCATAAGCATGCGTTAAGTCGCATCTAAATTGAATAAATAAATTTTGATTGATTGATATAATATGTACTTACTTCGCCCTAATATAAACTCACATTAAGTAAAGGCAAACGCCTGTCATAATAGTATGACAAATGTAAAAAATACTATTTATTTTTCAAGGTAACAAAAAGATCGGCCAAAACATTGGCACACTGTATGGTGAAGCGCCGAGACTCAGTCCTGCAACATTAGTCGATCTATGGTATATGGAGCTACTTGGTTTTAATTCAACCATCATAACTGATTATCGACCGTAAGTACGATATAAGTATAGCTAAATAACACATACTAGGCAATCATTATAACGAGCCACAATTAAACAAGACGAAAGAAATTTCAAAAATTAGTGCACAAATCGCTCTACGATTATGGATTTTGGATTTGATCGGTAAGGAAAAATAATTGGTTAATTTAATAAAAAGCTTTACAAAAATGTTAACTCTTTGCAGTATTTTGTATTGATCAATAGGCAAAGAATGACACCCCCTCATAATTATTACTGTGTTATTTATTTCCTAATATATAAAGTTATTGTGTAATTAAACTCCTCCATAATGGCCCGACCGATTTTTGTGAACTTTTGCGAACATATCGGTTAGGTCTGCGAATCGGCTAAAATCTATTTTTCATTCCCTTAAATGTTAATGCTGGACCTTCACATTTTTTTTTGTCCAAATTTGTTGATGATATAGATGATACAAAAATACATACAACCCGTAATTTTAATCACAACTCTACAATTAACCCCTATTTTTATTTGTTATTTAACAAATTTATTATCTGAATTCTGAGGTTTATACAGAGAAAAAATCACAGTGAAACCTAAAAAGTTTTCATTCCGGACAACCGAACAGTCTCTGTGGTAGCATAGCAAATTAAATTTTTAGTACATATACTAAATATATAGGTAAACTAAAATCACATTAAGAAACGAAGTTAAAATAACTATTTTAATAGTTCTACAACGTCACGCCTCGCCCACTATGAGTATTTCACCCAACTTATCTGGGCAAAGAATAAACAAGTAGGATGCGGCGCTGTCAAATTTCAGGTAAGGTTTTCAATTATGATTCAGTTAAGCATAGAGACAGGATAATGTATAAATTTATTATGAGTTATACATAGTAAGGAAACGGCTGTCTTGCTTTTGGATTATTTGCCACCATCATTATTTTTATATAAGTAATGAAACATTCTTGAATAGATCTTTAAGGAGTTATAATTCAATTCATAAAGCAAAAATTGATGGTAGTATTGGATCTCAGTGGGGAATCTTAATTTCACCAAATATATATTTTTTCAAACTCCTCATCAATTTTCAAAAAGTTAGCGGCCCAACTGATTAGTAATTAGGATTTTATCAGGAATACTAAATTAATTTTGTAATTGTTTTTTACTTTATTTTAATTTAATTATTTTTTACTGTATAAGCTTCATATAATTAGAAAGTTATATGCGTCTTAAATTAGGGCAGCACTTGGCTTGTGTTTGTGTTACATACATGTATGAGTGCCTACATTGTTGGTGCAATAAAAAATACATAAATAAATTATATAAAATCATTATTTTTATCTATTTCTTATAAAAGATGAGGTGTTTTGATATCTATGTATCATTTTTCTTATGGTGTCTGGACCTTTAAAACTCTTGATTGCAATTTGAAAACAAATATTTTTTCTGTACGATCAAATGAAGTTTTTCTAAAAATATAATGTTAGTTTAATTAATTATTTTTCAGGAAAGAATAGGAAATAAAAATAGAACAGTTCAGAGACTAGTGTGCAATTTCCTGCCCGGTGGCAATATAAAGAAGCAAACTGTTTATAACGAAGGAAATCCCTGCAGTGACTGTCCATATAAAAGCGACTGCAATTCCAAATATACCTCTCTGTGTGGTAAAAACTATGTTAAATTTGAAATATTCTCATTCTGATACATTAATATATCTCGGATGTTGGTAATTACTTTTAAGCATTAACGACAAAGCAGGACAACTTGGTGAGGCTTTGTAAGTGACATTGGCATGTAGTATAAAATCACCTGCGTCTTACGGTAATAAGTAATACAGTAAATTGACAGTAATAAGCTAAAGCGCGCTAGAGATTTTTTTAATATGCACTCACACAGGCATGTGCAAACACCTACTATGGTTTATATGAACTGTAGAATTTTATAATGATATTATGTTTCTTCACACAGGGCAGATTACTGTCTTGAAAGAAAATGTTGAAAAGAGAGTAAACAACCTATATTCGAATATTTTAATAAACAACACTTCGACAGACTTAGATACCAACGAAGATTATTTCAATGAAAAATTCAAGAAAAGAGAATCAAGCAATGATACAGAAACAGATATCCCATTTGATCTGTATGCACATCTATTTAACGTCAGCAACAACGAACACACTACAAAGAAAGAAAGTACTACTTATTGTAAAAACCTGTTGGCTGTAGATGAGTTTATAGACTTGTTGAGAAAAAAATTAAGTACAGATAATATATTTAGAGAATTATTACTTACAAAAGCTCCTAGTGGTGAAAGTCAATATACTGATGCTAAGATTGATGCCATAGTAAGTAAAATATATAGCAAAAAAACACAATCCACAACGACAAAGCCAACGGACAGTGATGTCATGAATTCTACATTACTTGCAGATTTAGTCGAAGCTGTCATATTTCGGAATCGAGGTAATATTATAATTACATTTATTACACCGTAACTAAAAAATATTATTAGAAATGTAAAACGGTTATTTTCCTACAGATAAAATTACTACACTGGAAGTTGAGTTTCCCAGTACAGAATTTATAGAGGCAAAAACAGTTCAGATGCAAGCCGAATTAGGTGAAATACAGCGCAACTTAGAATTTACTGGACATTACTTTTTCCCGGAAGATAGTGAAGACGAACAAACGGATACGACAGAATCATATTATGATCAGTCTAATATACCTGTATCTGAAATAATTATGGAACTGGAAGAATTAAAAAGAAAACAACAAACAAGAGATTTTGTAGAAGAAATTCTTGAATCTGATTCTAATGCAAACACAATAACAAAAAATCATATTATAGCAAGTGATAATAATATGAATGGTAATTAATGCAAAATTAACAGAGTAAAATGTACAAGTTGACAGATATACAAAAAAATCTTTAAAGGTATTTTATCTGTTTTGTTACTTACAGATACATTAAAGTTAATAAGAGACAAAAATAATTTTAAAATTTGGAAACATGTATTTATTGGTCCAAAAGGTATTAACAGAGAAAAGCGAGATAAAAGAAGTAAAATTCGCCATAAATTTGTAAGAAATTTATATCGCTACGGAGAAAGAATATTAAGTTACGAAGAATTGTTAAAACAATTGGCGACAGATTTGAAGAAAATAAAATTAAACGCTAAATTTCATTGCTCTCATCACACAACTTCAACAACGACCTGCTCAAAAACTATAACAAAAATTAATTTATTTTTATATTTAATGTATTTATATATAATTATTAGAAGATAATTTCAATATAATATTTAAAATGAACAAAAGCCAAACATTGTATTGTTTTTCAGTTGCCAAATTACATGAACACTTTTCCGATTGTATTTTATTCTTTAAATTCCTATTCGTCATTAGTTTATTGACGACCAAATAAAATAAATCCCCATACGATAATGAACCATAACTTTCAGATTCTCTTTTCTTAATAAATTTTTGTTCACTAGTTATTCTTTTATTTCTGAGATAATCGTTTTCACATTCACAGGTTTGCGATTCTATACCTTCGTGTTTGCTTTGAGCTAGGTCTTTCTCCTTATTCTGTACAAAAGGTACAATAGTGTTAGGGGAAGCATCAAAAACTTCTTGTACCTTTGAATCTCTTCTAACATTTAAGGATCGTTTTTCACAATAATCTTCATCACTTCCATCTTCGACTTCAGGCTCAGTACTGGGTGTTGGGATTGTATCCATTTTATTTCGATTCATGAAGTCACGTGTACAAGTGGAAGTTCGCGTACAGCCTTCAACATAGCCAGGAGGAGTTCGAGAGCCTCTGTTGCCGATATCCGCATTTCCTTCATTATCCCCTAACGACGCAGCGGTCCAAGTACACGTTAACTTTCTCGTGCAATGTTTTAAACGTATAAAAGGGGTATTTGCTGTATACTCTGATGTACTGGATTCGGGTTGTGTGGCTTCGGTTTCTTCAGATTGTGCTGGTGCTGATTCATCTGCACGACGTGCATTAATATCAGCAGTATTAAGTTTTCTTAGCCGTAACAGTTCATCGAATGACAAAAACTTTTCCGTGGAATTTTTTTTATGACTTACATTCATGGATATTGTAATTGGTTCGGTTACTTTAACGAGGTTTTGTGTATTAGATGATTTTATGGGCCTCCGTTTACGTGTTCTTTTAGTATAGCCTAACGTTGTATATCTTATCGATTTTAATTGGTGCTGTTTTTTATCAAATTCCTCTTCTTGCCAAAATGGTTTAAATGTCTCCTCAAAATTAATGTCTCCTCTTCTTTTTCTTTCACTATAAATATTTAAAGACAAACAATTAGCATTTTTTAAACACGAATAACAATAAGAATACAATCTAAGCCTTCTACCTTGAATCGAGTAACTTTTTTGATTTACGTAATAAAATTCGTGTAGGTACATCCGAATTCGGAAAGCCGATATCTTTGAATTTTAATTCTGGTTTTGTAGTATCGAACAAACTGTAATCATTTCCAGCATACTTATCGTAAGGATTTTTAAATTCATCTGTCATAATTTTACTTGGCCTGTGTTCTTCTAAATTCCTCCTCATTGGGCAGTTGTTTGATTGTTGACCAGCCGTTATACATTCACAATTATTGTTTTGAAGGCATGGTGATAGATTAACCGAGGTTAAAGTTTGACATTGGCAAAGATTTTGTGTATTCTGGCAAAATAATTGTTTGGTAATAGTATCAAAGTTCGGATTGAATGCACCACAATCATTCTTTTGTCCCCTAGTACACAGCTTTAGTGGACCAAATGACGACCAACAAGTGGGTGACACGTAATCGTTTGAAATCTTTGTATCAGATTTCCGAGTGCATTGATGAACGCGATTTCTTCTATAAAATCCAGTTGAATAATATTCCGGAATGGGGCTTGCCGTATCCAATTTTCTGAATTGACTTTGATCTGGATGCAGATAATCAAAATCTTCAGTGTGATCATGACTATGATATATACGGGACTGCCCTCTTTCTCTTTGGATAATATGACTCTCAGTTCTTCCAGCATTAGGTAGGCTCCAGCGTACCTCCTTATTATCCCTCTTTAAAACTGAAACTAAATACTAATATTAAAAATTCCTCCTTTATTTAGTAGATACATGTAGCAATATAACAGTGAACTTTTCTTACCATAATGTTTGTTACTGTTTTGAGTATTTTGACCACTAATTAAATCTTTCTTTACCATATCGTTATGATGATGTCTGATAGGATCAATTTCACTTGTCACTGGATTAATAAGCAAACTAGTTGATTTTGTTAAGCCTGTAATGGTATAATCTTCAGAGGCGATTATATATGCATAACACAATTACACATGTATAGCGATACATATAAGTAGGATACATCCTAGTAGTATTCTATAGATTTGGAACGACCCATACATTTATTACAATTAATAAAAGGTTAAATTAAGTTTAGGTAAAGATCACCTCCGAGTTAATAATATGAACGTGTAGGATTGCATATTATCTAAAATTAATGTTAGGAAGAAAAATAACAGTACTTTTTATCTATAAGTAACTCCTTTTAATTGACCATATGTTTGGATTAATATTACTATTGAACATTAGGCGTTTAGATACTATTTTAATGCTTTTAAGTAATATTCAGTGAATTTGTATTAGATATATAAGCAAATATATCTACCGTTATCGGGAGAGCATAGCCCGGGATACATCTTATCAGGGTTCAAAGGCTCAACACACTGCGTTGCGGGAAAACCAATAGTGTAGATGGGACGACGGTTAATTTTTCCTTTTGGCATAAAGTTGCAAACCAATCTATCAGCCAGTCGACGGCTACCATTCATTCTAATCTGAGGAAAGAAGAAAAACATATGATATACTTATTGTACGTACGATTGTAGTCATACACATAGGTACAATACTGTTACAAAGACGGGTTAAATGAAATTTTCTGTCTACAACTGAGACGTTTCCAGCAAGCTGTAATGATTTTGACCGTTTTAAAAGATACACAGGTTTCTTTCACATACCAGAAATTTTAATTTACTGGAACATTTTAAGGCAGTGTACAGTTTTCAAGAAGAATATTTTAAGGCGTTTTGATAATTATTATTTTCGATGGAATATTCTAGACTCTAAATACTAGGTGTGGAACGAATGATACGCGAGAGAGAAGGAAGGTCAGCCTTCTCGAAACCAAGAATGGAGCGTTGTGCGGAAGAGATAACAAAAACATATGTTCTAGAGTTGTGCGTAAAGAATAGACAACAGCTACTCAGTACAGCTGCCACCAGAGAGTTTCAGTATATCGTTGACAATTTTTCAGCCGAAACTAGACTTTGAGTGCGATTCCGAGAGAAAAACTGCAAATAGTTCTAAGTGCAAATATTGCGATAAGTACTTTGCTGTGCGAGTGTTATGCGATTATTAGATTAAGTTGTGGCAGGGTTTTGTGTCTTTATTAGTGTATTTCTTCGCGTAATTCGTGTCTCTGCGGCATTTCTATCCACTTGTAACGGCATGTTCAAAATTAATTTAGATGTTCATATCTAATTATCCTGATAAAACAAAAGTTTAATTTTCATTGTAATTTTGTAGAAACCGTTGAATATATCAGTGCATTAATTATGGAGTCGACGTTTTAACAATAGGCTGCTTAAAATACTCACATGAAAGAGAGCTCTTCCGCAACCAACGTTATTTGTTTGAGCCCAAATTAATTGTACGAAATTATTACATTTAATATTTTCTGACCTGTTGAATGAAGTTTTTAATTAATTTTTTTATGACAAAAAATTAAATTTTCAGTGAGAAGTAATATTTTTTGTTTTAGTGCTTCATATCTGGTAAGACTAGGCTTTTGCTACAGAAGGGTACTTCATACTAATTCGATCAAGTATTATAGTAGTCTTGAACCATAACTTTATCAAATACCTTAGTATTTATTGAAGTTAGTGTTTTCGACAATCCGGTAAACTTCGAATCACCTACCCTTTTACAAAAGTTTTAACAACGACCAAACAGATTTGAACCTTATACTACAGATATGAAACAGAAAATTCTGAAGGCATCCGGACTGGACAGTGTACCAAGTCCTATTGTTTTCTATTTCTAAAGACATTGAATATTTCCCAGCTAGTTTTTTTCAGGTGTGTCCACCGTTTTCAGTTATAAATAATACCCACCATTTAAACCAGTGATTTCCAACCATTTATATATTTTATCTTAAAGTTTTCTAAAATTATTTTGCCTTGTAGATCTAACATAATTTTTAATATAAAATATTTAATTGTTCAATTAAGATAAGATAAATGATAGGTTTTAGGAAGAAATTACTGAAAAATTGTTAACTATACAATACAATAAGTAAAGTAAAAAACAATGAAAAACTACAATTCAAACTCTAAATAATTTTCGTATAGCACAATGAAATTGCCCCCTTGTGGGGCGTGGCCCTCACGTTAGGAAATACTGGTTGAAACCTTCCCTGGATTTCCACAAATATTCTAATTAAGCAAATCCGACATTCTCAGTTTATTCTTATTAATTTTTAGATGTCGGAGCAATAGCGCTAGTAACAGCTGCCATTATAATGACAATTATAATTTAATAACATCAAAGTCAAATTAGTTCATATTGTTCTGCGGTTTATTAGATTTGCCAATATATCTACAAATTAACAGACTATTTGACTGTTATGTTATTATATTTAAATGACAATAGCAGATGATACCAGGGATATTGCTAAAGCATATATATATATTATATAGTCATAGTGAAAACTTACGAATTATAGTACACAACATTTCCTCTAAAAGTGAGCGATTCCATAAACCAAATATCGATAAAATGTTTCACATTCAATCCGTTGGTTACTCCCGTAACAGTTGCTATATTTTGTCCAACTTTCGTTCCCTCTAAAATATTTTTTTTATGCCATTTTATAAGTATGGATATTGCCTATTACTATCAGTAAATGAAAATACTGTAATAGTTATTTTTATAAGTTGTACTTATGTGTCATAAATAAATAAAAATCACAATATGGTCCTGGATTTTGCTGAGAACAAATTATTTTTCTTTTTGTTTTAACTAATGAGCATAGAAGTTTACTTTTAACGTCCGATTATTTGTTTAGACAATTTAAGTTCTTATCGACTTAGGGTTCTAGGGCAACTCTTAAAAGGCCGGCAACGCACTTGCGAGCCGTCAAGCAAAGTTAGTGTCTGGCGGTATCACTTAAAATCAGATGAGCCTGCTCCAGTTGTCTTTTTCATTTTCATGTTCAATTTTTATTTAATGCAACGAAGTGTAATTAGTAAAGTGGCCTCAGATGTACATACCTGTTCCCTGTTTATTTCTAATAGGAAAGTAGATCATCGACCTTCTATCCTTGACACACACTGTCGGCTTTTAAAGGCCCTTTTCCTCACGATCGAACTTACGGCGTCGCACGTTAAAGCTCCTAGGCCAGCACTGAACAGTGTTTTAGGTTTTTTTTATAGCACAGGAGGCAAAAGGAGGCTCACCAGATTTAAAGTGATACCGCTGCCCATAGACACTCTCAATGCCAGAGGGCTCGCGAGTGCCTAGTGTTAGAACTAGTAGTAATACTACAATTACCATACCATACCATACAAACATCAGTGTAAGAAAACATGAATTTCCTATTAAATTATATTTATTAATAGGCATGTTAGCACTGTAATTGACTGTTAATGTAATAGTTAAATATTCAATTAATACTAACCTAAATCTCTACAGTCGTCCTCTTTGTCAGGCATAATTGATGGATCACATTGGTTTGCCCAACGTTGGGCAATCACCGCCAATTCACTGGACCATGTCTGGAAAAACAACGGAAGTCTTTATACGTCTGATTAAAATATAGTACAGAAAATGACCGTAATTGGTTTTCAACAACTGATAATTCTCTCAGTCGACAAATCATTTGAGATTGGCTTTTTCTGCTTGATTCAAAATAAAATTTATAATATATTTTCGATTAAAAAAATTGAATTGAATTTTAAATTACGTGCGATTAATAAATCGCAATTCAATTTTCAACAAAGGAAAAGATTTAAAATTAAACGTATTATTTTAATTATTTCTATTTACTGTTTTAACTTCGCATTGCTTGACGAAATAGTCTTGATTTGCATTTTACCATGTCGATATAAAACTTAGAATAACGTTTGACAATTGTTCCTACAATTAAACGAAATTGTCTATATGTCGCATTTAAGTAGTTAAATTAGAGAGTTAATTAAATCTCTAGACAGTTAATTAATGATCGATAGTCATTCGCTAGCATTTTGATTTAAATAAATCAAACTTCATTGAACAAGTAAATATTCGTTATATCAAGTAATTCGTTGAACTAGGGTTTGTTAAGTAAAGAGCCATTTCAACTTGAACCTTTAACAATAGTGACGAGCCCAAATATTGACATTACTTTCGCTCAAATAACAATGATTGTTTTACGAAAAAAGCGCGTCATGAATCATATGCTATGAGATTAAAATTTACACATACATGGGTGGTTTTGGGTTGACAATATTTATTAATAAGAGGTATTTATACCTTTTCTTGATAGTTCGTTATAAAGAGGTTGTTCGCGAAAAATGTTCGTAATGTAAAGATATATTTTACATTGACTCATAGACCATGCAATTGGATTCCGAAGAATTTGTTAAGTGACAGTCGATCTGCTTTTCATATTCAAAGTTCTGAATAGTAGTAATACTATAGTAACAACTTTACTAACACTACTACTACAAGCTAACAACTGGTACTAAGTGTGACTAGATTTAAGAAATTACGAAATAAGTCATTTAGGTACAGATTTGTGAACATACAATTTTCTTCATATTCGCTGCTTGAGGAAACCCTCTTAAATATCCCATCGCAACATAATTTCTCTTTTCATTTATTCTGTCGACAATTTCCTTGATATCATTGTATGTGAGATTGTGTTCAAATCCCATACACCTGTGATGTGGTCTTGAAACCTAGCGATTTTAAGTTTTCAATCAGTCTCTCACTGCCCTGGCTGTAAACGCCCTAATCTCTGGAACTACTGGTTCAAATTGACGGAATCTTTTTATTTTTATTGATGATTAAATGAAGTAATTATTTGCCATACTCTAATAGGTACAGAAAACTAGTCAGTAATAATGTTTATTTGGGAGTAATTTTAATTACTACATTTTGATTTGACGTTTATGCAACAATATTAATATTGCTCAAGAATATGTACTAGGCGTTTACTTCCAAGCAGTATATATTATTTATAAAAATACACTTTTTAGGAAATATATCATAATGTCTAAAACTTATTTGTATCAAAACGATTTTGTAACAAATATTTGTGGGACCAAAACACATTATTGAATTGAGTTTAATAATTTAAACAGTTTTTGCAGTATACAAACTACTTACTGTATATTTGCACATTGTATGATTTAAACATATTTTACAATATTTATTACTCGAAACTAGAACAGCACACAAAATAATAACGCACAATTTATATTTAAACATAACCATAACATACAAGTGAAACACAAAAAAACAAATCTAGGCCTTATAGATTTTTATATATATTTTCCGTCATAAAACGCTAAAATGTAAAATTTAGTTTTGGTTATGTTTATTGTGTTATTCATTATAATTTTAATTAAAATTAATTTTAAATCCACGACCGCCGCGGTATACAATTATGGACATGAAGGAGAACCTAATCACAATGGTTAATAAATATTATACATATATTGGCTTTTTTATACTTAAACCACTGAAGTGATTTCAATTAAGTTGCATACACGTCACGAGAGCAGCGTTAAACACTTCGATAACAAAGTTAAGTTATATATTTTAGTTATTTTGTAAAATAAATATTTAGTGTCTCAATGTTTCAGTTTCAACAAAGTCAAATATGAACACAGCGACGTTACCTTCGAAAATATTATTTGAAGTTTCCAAGCTCCAAATCAATAGCAATTTGAAAAACTTAAAATCAAATATATTCGATAAAATGCTGTCAGATGAAATGCTATCAATAAAGCAACAAATATTTGAAAGAAATTCGACACCGTCCACAGTACAAATTAGCAGCAAACGATATGTTCCTACACCAATACTCGAACTACAACAGCGATGGCCGATAGATAGAATACAATCTAACATGGAAAAGAAGTTAGACTTTGAAAAGCACATGAAAAGAATAGACGAAACTACATACACAGAAGAAAGTAACGAACAAGAAGTGTCTACATGTAGATCAAATTATACAAGTGAGAGAGTACTCGAGTTACGAAGTCTTTCCGAGAAATTACATAAAATAGACATGATTACTAAGTATCCACGTTCATCGAAACCATGCACGTGTATCAACGGTGTCGAGCACTCTCATACATCTGTACATAAGCATACCAAACACACTCTAGGTTTCAAAAAACAAGATGACCAAAATTCTAATAATCCTAATGAATGCACCAGATCCACTTCAACAGTCCCTCCAATAACATATCCTTTTTATATTACGTATTCACCCTACTTTGTCGGAACCGTAATAGACTATACAAACTTTTACTATCATCCAGATGCAATAAGTGATTTAAAACTACCGAAACATCATAAAAATAGAAAACACAAAAAGCCTGCATCCGAAGAGATTGATAATAGTGTAGAAAACGACAGGGATTATGTTTATTACGAATATGATGAGTCTACCAAAAGTACAAGAAGACACAGAGATAAAACGGAATCTGATGATAACTTTAACATTATCGTTCATCCTACAAATGAACCAGATAATAGTTTAAATAATAGAGAAAGTTTTCAGGTTGTTGATCAAGATAAATTCGTCGAAGAAATAGTAGAAGATTTGAAAATGTATTATAACGAAGCAGTCATTAAAGATTGTTACTGTTCATCGTCTTCATTTAAAATAGGTTTACAAATAATTATGTTTGTTTATCTATTACAATTTTTAATATAATAATATAACTTTAAAAGACTTGGTTTTATTGATGTTAGTAATATAAAGAGATGAGAGATATGTATGCTTCTAACAAATTAACTACAAGATCGATACTTAAAATTGACTTACCAGGCGATGTGTAATTCCAAAATATTTCATAAAATAAATAAAGCAGTGCAAAACTAGAATTTATTAAATTAATTATTAATTCAATTTAAAATTCACCAATTGTTATTATTAGCTTCAAAAATTTACAACAGTGACATCTGGTAGGTATTTTTTTTTTGGTTAATTGGTTTCCTGGTTGGTAGCTGTCAATGTCAAATTTAAGCAAGTTTACAATCAATTGACATTTAAAAATAAGTTTTACTTTGTTTTGAGTTGGAATCATACTTGCCGTTACAATTTGCATTTTGCATAAAGTTTCACAAGAGTTCTCGTGTTGGTATGGGATTAAGTTTGTTATTATTAGATGAAAAAAAATTAAATATTGGTAAAGCTCTTTAAATAAACAGCATACTTTTTTATCGCTATGGAAGGATCACATATTAACAACTTTGCATTATCATTTAAAAACAACCGGGTGAGTGCAAGTTTCTTTAGTAAAATATATTAAAAAAGTGATATGATATACTAATAACTTTAACTATCTTGGTATATAATATGTTTATTAAAGGTATTTACAATTTAAATAACAGTCTCAAGTCCACTCTTAAGATTATTGAGATTCTTAAAAAATATTAAATTTCTATTGAATATAATTTTATAATTAAAAAGTAATTTAAAATAACAATTAAAAGAATTTACATTCTTTTAAAGTAATTTTTTATCAATAAAACTTGTAAATAATTATTTAAGACTTGTCATAGTATGTAAGTGGGTAGTAAAATAAAAAAAGTATATTAAATGAAATTAGAATAACTTGAGCTTCTATCAAAAAATTAATATGAAATGTCTATGCATAAAGAAAACCAGCATAATGGTTAGGGATACTAATAATATATAGTCTTTATTTGGTTTAAATCTTTATAAATTCACAGAAATTAAATACTTTTAATTTGCTTATTTTAAGTTTCAAGATGGTTACTGATTGATTATTATTAGACACAGTCTAATAGTATGCCGAGATTCACAGCATACTGCCAGCTTAGCACCATGATCTTATCCCACAACAGTTCTCTTTCTGCACAATGTAAATACTAAAAACCAATGAACATTATACAAAAATGTATATCGTTTATATTGATATAAGTAGCTCTAAGGATAATGGACCTTGAAAATATAATTAATTAATAATACAAATGGAATAAAATTAAAGAGATTGTATATGTATTTTTGCGAAAAACTTTGTGATAAAAAAACCAACTAATAAAACAATTATTAGTTCTGAATTGAAGAACCTTAGCTTACTATAAACAGAGATAACTTGATTTAGAGTTATTATTATAGTTTTATTTTCTTCTCAAATTCAGTTTGAAAATTATACTGTATACTGTATTTACCAGTTATATATAGTATAGGCACCCATGGTCTGTCCTATTATATTATAGACCTTAAATGAGATTTATTTATATACATATGATTTTTATTGTTTTATTGTTTTACAAAACAAAAATGTAAAATGATTACAATATAAACTCAATATTTATCTCAAAAGGTGAAAAAATTTCTGTGTTCAGAACTTCAGAATATACGACATATAAGACATACTTTATTCTTCTCTCTCTTTATTGAGTACTAATGGGTACTGCTCAACACTCTTCTCAAATGCAGTGCAGGAACCAATTACTGGACATTTATGCTGTTGACCTATATAAATAGAATTTAATAGTCTGATCGGTTAGCACTCTACACATCTGCTCTTTTAATTTAATTTATAATTTTGTTTCATAATTTCCTTCTTAATGTTTGATACTTATGATGCCTTTGTTGTTGAATATAGTTTAATATTTATGTTTTCCTTTTTAACCAGCCGCCATACTGTTATCTCATTATAAAACCTCTCTGTTTTTTTATTAAATTATGGACTTACAACGTCTTTGTGTTATTTTTTTGCATCAGTACATGATATCCGCGTCGTTTGCTATACAAATATTAAAATGTTTGTGTTGTTTTCACTAATATTCTCTTACATAAGGAATATTTTTGTTGAGAATCAAATAGCAATATTTAATATGAGTATTTTATTATTCACTTTGCTTGAAAGTTATCTTTGTCCATTAGCTATAATAAAATTAATGGTTATAATAAGTAACTGGAGTATGTTGGAAAGATTAAAGAGGCCACAATATACATATAAACATACATACATTTTGCAGTTGAAAACTTTTAGTATTAGTGATGATGTGTGCCGAATCTCATTTGTTAGTATTGTGATGGAGGGACAGGGACATATCCAATATTATCAGGTAAAGACTGTTAACTTGTTACATAAATCCTCAGAATTGTTTATTAAATTAAGTGTATATTAACTAATTGTAATTATTATTCGAATACTGCAATGTGTCTCAGAAAATTTTTGTCATGTTTATAATTAAGTAATAAGGCAATAAAAATCCTTTTTTCTGCCCTTCCGAATACAAGGCGAACATTTATGGATTTTTTTTTCTGAGGCTATATTTTTGAAGTATAAAATATATTTGAATATTCCTTATTGACATCATACTGATGGTTTTCTTTAAAATCCATTAACAAAACTTCAAATGTGTACTTATATTTTTATCTCAATCAATAGAAATAAAACATGAATACTGATTCTTATTTATTGTCGTAGTCAATCGTCTTAATAAGATTATGTCTAAATACATCTCTTTAATGAGATTATTGTGTTCTATTCAACTCTTTGAGATAAAAGCCTTTTTACAAGGCGTGACGATTCCCCCAGGTAGTGTCGTGAAATATGTAAGGAAATCGATGATAGGTGGAACAGTTTTTCATGTACCTAAATGCAAGATTGATCCGTCTCAAAGATTATTTTGGTATAGACAATGTCAATTATATATTAAAATTCAGGCCAAACAGAAGATCATGTTGATGAGTCATGAGACCATCTAGTGATTAGGAATTTAAGATGACCTTATGTATTGAAATTAATTTTTTAACGAATTTATTATTTGTTGTCTGGAAAACTCGATTTCGATTTATAACATAAAATATAAAAATAAAAACAAGTAAAAATCACTATTCAATTTTTATATTATCCTTTCACGGTAATGTAGCCACGAAAGTGAAAGAAAATTGCGCAAGTTCAAACTTCAAATATGCATACTTCATAGATTTTGAAAAATTCATTACATGTGAAAAAATTAAACGAATAAAGAAAGAATAGTTCCGGTACAAAATACACATTACTGTCTAGTGGGGCCTATAATTTATGAGATACTTATCTGTTAAATGCTTAACAATAGGGTATTAGGAGCTCTTTTATTGTCTTTGTATGGCTTTACTATCAATGACAGGTCGTTCAAAGGCTGGGCAACCAGCTTAATGGCCCTTGCAACCGGAAATCTAGCAAAGAAATAATTGTCCTTAACTGTCTTTTCTATCTGAAAATCATTACGATACTACAATATATCGTTGTTTTATCCCGTTACTGCATGCTGCACTATAATTTATTTTGGCATTTCGATGAAAAAGACATCATTAATTATACGTATATCTTCTAATTTTTTCTTCGCCTCTGAATACGCGACCGCAAGTATATTTACACCCAAACATCTGTAAAATATTATGTGTGAATTTTTATTTTGGTACTAATTCTGTTTTGGATAGTGATCCAAAACAGAATTAGTACCAAATATTACAATTAGTGAATTGTAATATAAATCGACGGTAGACAGAAAAAAAGTAATCACATTCCTTATAGGATTTGTATTAAAATTTAATAAATCACTTTTTTTAGTTTTTTGGCGTAGTTAGATGTGGCCTTCGCTAAACAAGGTTTGTTCAGAAAGTATCGCGAATTTTATGTTTTTTTAAGATTATTTATTTATTCATGAATATCCCCTTCAAATATAAAACCTTACCCGTATATATATTTATACTATAACTAGAACTAGAACCATCAGGACTACATGATCTCAACGCTACGTGTAACAGAAAGTATTAAGTAAGATAATGTATTGAGTTTGGCTAACAGTTTCACTTAACTAATTTTGCTACATTAGCTAGCAGAATGGGTTGGGTCAGTTTAATTAGAGCAACGTACACTTATCAATGTTTTTATTGTACTTGTACTATACATTTCTTTGTAACATAAAGTAATCCAAGGTTAGGTGGCCTTTTGAAATGGTACCCATTTAATAAAAATAAATAAATATGATAAACAGTTTATATATTATTAAACGTAATATGACTTTATCTGAATAATTAATTATTGATTTATCACGATAACCATCGGTTTATAACAACATAAATATTTATGTTCGAATAAACCATTGTCTATCGATAATTCTTCTCTCTGGCTAACTGTTTAATTTCTGGTAACTCTTTCTGTATAATTAAAGTATTTTCGAGGTAAGCGGGTACGTAGAGAGTAAGTTTTGAGGGTACCCTTATATTTGCAGTGGTCTAAATAGTTAATATAGTTCATATGACAAAGTTGACTTGGATATCACTAGACGCAATAACCTGTATAACAAGGAAACATCATTTTATCCAATACTTTTGTCTTAAGTAAAATGTCGTGCACTCTATTGGGATCCGCCCGACTTCCTGCATATTATATACATGCCTTTTTTTATAAAAACATCACGTTTTATATAACGCAGTACTAATATAATTTATTTATCCTTTTGTAATTGAATTTAGCAACCCAAAACACTAACTTATTTAAAGACAAAACTTTGTATGGGCTAAATATAAATCAACTGTTAACATAATTAATGATTAAAACTGGACGTGTCAAAACCCATTTCTCTGGCAGAATGATTTATTAGGCTGTTAATGTATTTATAATACTTCTAGACTTAGAATGTGCTTAGCAAATTGTAATCGCTCAAGCAGGCTCACACGAACTCATAAAATGTCTATTCAAACTCCTCAATAGATAATTCACAAGATTGCAACATATACTAGACTGCGCCACAGTATTTCCCACTTAAGTTCATAACAACCCTTGTCGATTGTAAACTATTGAGTTTCAGGAATTTGTGGCTTCCCATATGAACCTCCTTTCCATGTCTATGGAATTTGCGGCGAGACAAAGGACCCTTCATATCTGTTTCATTCATGGAAACGTTCTACAATTTCGCGACAGTTTTGATATTGAACTCAATATATGTAATAGTGGCTTCATGCAATTCTCAACACTGAAATCATGCTTCCTAACAAATGGGTATTTATTTCTGTGCCCAAACGTCGAGATGTGTCGAGCACAGAATAGAGCACATAAACATATTGACAAAGTTGTATCGACTCTGTATTTTTAAATAAATAAGTGGCGCTGCAACGTCTTTAGCCTGGTCTTAGATTTCTGAATCCATTTCATGATAATTTTTCAATCTTATTAGCAAATAGGTGACCAGCCTTCTGTGCCTGACACAAGCTGTCGATTTTTTGGATCTTAGACTTGTTGATTTCCTCACGACCGTTCGAATGAATTTTAAATGCGCAATGAAAGTCCAATTGGTTCACGGCCTGGAATTGAATATATATTACAGTTAAAATACTAGTTTAAATCGAATTTAGTTTTTTTAAGTATATGTAAGCCGTTATGGAGAGGATTTTAATTTTTTTTATTGAAATTTAAAAAAAAATCCACCTCAAATTATCTTTACAACTAATACTAATATCGAAATAAAATAATATGAATAGTATTAGAAATATAAAGTACATAATGTAACAGTGTTACTAAGAGCAGTTTCTTCGAGACAACGTAGTTTTATAGGTCTAAGGACAAGAGACATAGCCCTAATCATACACACATTTATACATTTTAACATACGAATATTAAAAAAAAATCGTATACCAGACTAAGTGTGAAGTATGTCTCCTATATGTCAAATACGTATTGATTCGAGCGCTAATTATTGTCTCAATTAAACCGTATCCTTACATCCGCATACAAACAAATATATACGCATATATGTTCTTGCGACGTTGTACAAAGAGCAATCTCATATACGTGTAATGAAGTCCTCAGCAAATAAATGCAAACATAAAACCGATAAAGTGACCCGCGATAAAGATAACGCCGTTATAACACACGATATAACGACAGAGTATAAACCACAGTAGAGAAATTCATGACACCAATACGCGTGAAAAGTTATTGCAATATGCATTGTAGGATTTACCAGCAGGCTGATTAGGCTGGAGTGTGGAACCGATTTTTTTCTTGCTACTTCAAAGAAATCAAAAAGATTTCTGCATGACGATTTTTGATGTTTTACAGATATATTTGTTGTCTGCTTACGACTTTCCCCTCTCATTTGTCATTGTATATTCGGAGTAGCATACTTCCATATTCTAGAGTAAAGCAGCTAGTGCGCCTCCCCACCAGTATTCGACACCTTTCCCCCTCAGCTTACACTTTGTATGAGTGAAAAAAGAAATTGTATACCTCTTCTCTTCTCCCCCTATCAACTTAGAGGCTGCGAACTGGATGGTTTATGTATAATTTTGTGCTCAAAAATCAAACCCAAAATTATGATACGTACAGTTACAACGAAATTGTTGGAAAGTAACTTCACAGCCTATAATACCTTGAAAATTTGAAAATCCGCCACTATATAATAAAAAATTGACTGTTGGGGATGTAGAGAGGCCAGTAAAACTACTGTAGGAAGATAGAGACGTCCTAGGTCCAGAAATGGACCAATACAGGGGCGATGATGATAAAATTGGCTGTGTCAATATATAATTTCCTGCTAAATCCACATCGCCCTGAAATAAAAATGCAAAAGTCGGCATTTAGCAAAATTTTGTCTGAAGTTAGCGTGTGGAAAAGATGTTTACCTTACTGCAAGTAACTCAGCTATAGTGACTGAAGACAAAATGGTTAAATTTGATGCGTTTAACTTATGGTGTCTATCCTGAGTTACGACTGGTAATATAGGGATTATGGATACATATTGTGTTTCTTACATTCTTTATTTCACGTCTTCATATTACGCATTTTACAGCGATATTCTTTACAAAAGAGATAAATAATAATAGCCTATATTCGAGTACGATAATAAGGATTACATTCAGTTTCTGGTATTATATTAGTACATGACGGAGTGAAGGCCTTCCAATCTATCTATGTCTGTGATTTCATCTTTCCAGGGTTTTGGTGCCTCTTTTCTTCCTACTGGGCCATTCCATCTATTATATTTCTTAATTTATTCATTAATCTATATGTAGAATGTAATATGTATCTGTTTTGAGTCGAATAAAGTAAATTTTTTTTAATCATCCTCGCTATTATTTACTAATATTCCCCGCTATCTCTTTTATTTCATTTGGGCAAAGTTTCAGGTGGGCGACCTCTCTTCCTATTCCAAGTAAGGGTGTTTGTTTTTTATCCTTTGTTGAGCGAGGAAACGGCTTTTATTATTAGTATTTAGGTGAAGAATATTGTAAGTACTCCATATTTGTGTTGGAAATTAAGGATTATCTTTTATAGTCATACAAAACTGATCTTCGTATGTTTGACTCCCATCGCTAACAATAATCTTTGTGTATTATTAAACAAGACACGTGGTTTCTGGTGGTTTTTATTATATCGGCTACTATAGACAATTTATATAAGTCTATAAAAATGTATTGAAACACTCCATCACATATCACTTATAACACCGCTGTCAAACTGCCTTACGCGGAGTTTGACAAGTTTTATAACGTAGTTAACGTCAAGCCAACCCTGGCTTTATTGGTTTACGAACAGGGGAAATGGGAAAATTTTAAGTTTTCGAAAGAAAATATTACGGTTATTTTACAATATACAAATTTATATTGGAATAAGTAGTGGGTAACTTTCATAGATAATTTTGTATTAAATTTAATATCATGGTTTTTTTATAGAGCAAACGCAAAGGCTCATCTGATGTCAAGTGATATCGCCGCCCATGGAACTTCTCAATGCCAAAAGGCTCGCGATTGCGTTTTCCTGAAAGGCCCTAAGTCAAATTGGTCCGGAAATACTTCAGTGGGCAACGAGTTTGACATAGGGCGCGGCCTTTAAAAACGCTCACACGTGGAACGACGGACGTCGAGGTGATACGGGTGGAATTTCGTATTTTGCCTGACGTCCAAAGATGAAACTCAGCTGCTTGTTTTAATCCGAACAACTCATCTGAATGTAGTAATGTAGAAGGTCGCTAAACTGTCGTCCTGTATAGCTAGACTCGATAGGACTCAAACATAAGGGCCAGGTTGCAATAGCAAAATTTCTAGAGGAGCTTACAGTAGACAAATTGGATTTGACATATGCGAGTGATGCTTAGCGCTAAGTCTGGAATGAATGGTAACAATATATTCCTCAAGTATTTTTTATGATACATTGGTCAATCTACATTTTATTCGTAGTTTATGAAAATATATTTTGAATGAAGCGTAAAATGCGAACGAATTTATCACACAAAGTAACTCGTAGGTGCTGGAATCATTGAATATTTACAATTTCAATACATATGTTACAGGAATAAACTTCGTCTAGACCTAATATTTATTGGAAAATCTTTCATATTTGAATTATGCTTCTAATATTGGTTAAAGAATTATGATATGTGGGTGCGCTTATAGGTATTTTCTTATTCTATAAGTTACACGACATGATCAGCCGTCTCTATCTGATGCTTTTTTGGTTGTAAGAAAGATAAAGTCGAACTAAAAAAATCCTTAAAAGGTCAATAAGCAAACAATATATAATAATAGCACATATTTCACTTGAACCTTACAAAAAAAAACTTAATTAGTTTATCTGATGACAAAAGATATATATAAAGGGTTTTTCAACAAGAACTTTGTTTTCTAAAACAAAATAAAACAAAGAATTTAGAGGAAAATGAATAAAATTTTTATTGTATTACAAAGAGAAAAGTTAGTAGTTGGTATTTCCGGGTTTTTTGGTTTGCCTCAAAGGCAGAACCCGGAAATATTTTGTCCCGCCAAGGGACAAACCTAAATCATGGTTGACCAAAACTAAAAAAAAAAAAAAAAAAAAGTGCGTTTCGTGCGGAGCCGAAAGCACTCACAGCCGAACTGATATCTCTAACCGTTTAAAAGTTAGCTTTCGCAAAACCGTAGCTCATTAACTTATCACCACCTTATCAGCTCCTATTTCCTGCACGAAATTCCCAGTCATTATCTAATGAATGCCTCAGTACTAATGCATCGCGTTATCTACTTTCCTACATTCACTAACCCAACCTATGGCTTTAAATGAAAAATAATAAATATATATTTAAAGTAACCTAACGTACGATTCTAAACAAATTATAATAAATATACCTAACCTTTAACACCACTACCTATAAATATAATTAGATTGTAAGGGTTACATGGTAAAATAAAACATTTTTATTCCAGGTATTATTTTTTATTTATATGTTCATTATATTTCTATACAAATTTACTAGCACCATATCATTATTCACTGAGTCACATGTGAAATTTCTAAGGAAGTCTTCTAATCTCATCCCCCTGAACTTGTAATATAAATATACCAAACAGTACTCTCCACACACCGCTGATAGATAATCTTGAACCGTAACGCTATTGTACCTCCACATGCAAGAATTCCTCCTTAAAAACCCTTCTATTGCCTCAATAGGTTTACGTCCAAATGAATCAAAATATTCACCAACTCTTTCGACGCTTATATGTACAGCCACCCAATGAGACCCCGGCTGTGAATCAGGGTCAAGATTGCATATTATAAATGCTGGCACCTGAGCATAAATTGGCAATCGATTTGAAGGATATACGTTGCTTTGGAGGCTGGGATGTATCATACGAAGACTCATTTGCACTTCTAGTGTGTTCATACTTTAATACGCGTTTACTCCGCTACTCTTTTGCTCTTTAACTGACTACATTTCTAACTATCAATTCATATTTGTACCAATGAATTCATTTAAACCCACATAATATGATCTCAACAGAAGTAATGAGTCTTTTTATTAAACAAGTAATGAGGTAAATAAAAACCATGTCATATTCGTTTAGGTTATATTTTATTATTCTTAATATCATAATTACATAAGTGATTGCTTAACTACTATAATCCACACATACATTTCTGTTCTTATCTATTTCTATAATATTTGAAAACTCTGCGTAAACTACACAGTTAATAGTTTCAGTCAATGCGCTCTCGAATCTTACTTCCATTCTTACACTACCATGGCGAACAAGATTCCAATGCACATTAGAGTTAGCCGACAAGTCAGGTGTTAAATCAAAAGCTAGTAAACAGTATCCATTTGAATATTGCTCCCTCGATATTCCATTACCTTCGTTAAGAAAATGTATACCGGTGCCTGAGTACAGGGTGTGGTATGCGCTCGTAAATACATCGTTTGGAAATGATGGTTGTAACGATTTTGAAGGTATCTGTTGACCATCTATATATAGGCTAAATGAGCAAATACCAAAATTTTCAAAGTTGAAAGGATTTTTAACATAACTACCGTTGAATGCTGTATTATTCACAAAACCTATAATACATCTCTTAGGAACCTGTCCTAAAAATATATTATCCAGTGTTTTACCCTGCACACCAGTCGGTATGGTCAGGACTTTCACTTCACCTCTTGTTATAGGATATTTGGCTGTAGTAGTGGCAAGAACCTTTTGATGGGCTATTAGTATTGATGGATTAATTTTTGCTCTGCGTATTATTAAAGTTGCATCTGTGATACAGACTTTGTACTTATTATCTGCATTCTGTGTCATGAGGTTAAATGTTTCTCTCGATCTCACTAATTTTATAGATAATTCGACCCCGTTAATGAGGAATTTATCTTGATTAAATATATCCCCATGTAAATGTCCAATCATTTCAACATCCTTACCATCCTTTGAAAGTTGTTGTCTTCTGTAGAAGCCCTTGTTTGCCTCATTAGTTTCATTCATTTTTCCAGCTGTATCCTCGTACCATAAACCACATGTCAAATGTGATTTTTTGGCGGATGATGAATAATTTAATAGAGTTTCTATGAAAGCACGATATGCATAAGTATTATTTGGGGGTGACACAAGTTTTTGGTTTAGGTAAACATCCAATTGGTTAAATAAAGAATGTAACCAATTATTGACTGGTGCCACTACATTAGCTGCATTAACTACAGAACCGTCTTGATTTTTAATTTGAGCCTTGAGATGGAGTAGTGTATGCGAAAGGTCTATGTAGTCATCTCCAGTACCAGGTACTTGAAATTCGACGGGTCCATCATCACTTAATGAAGAAATTGGTTTGTAGTGTATCCAGTGTCCATATTCGATACTTGTTTGTGTGGAAGGAAGAGCAAACAGATCCAATTCAGATTTAACGCACTCACATGAATGATTATGAATAAATGACATTATGATTAGTTTGAAAATATATCCTTGGAATTATTAATATTTTTGTTCCTTGTTTTCTTCAGAGCGCCTTTCACGTTGAGGGGTGAAACTCGAATGAGCTCATTACAATATTTTCGTCTTTTATTAACACCCGATCCAGTCATAAGATTATCAATTTTGGTATCAACTTTGCGTTTAAGGTTAGAACTAGCCTCTTTCAATCGATTTTTAATAGATTCTTTGATAGGACGACTAGCCACAACATCTGACAAAAGCCCAATTCCGCCGTTAAGTGCTTCTTTTCCAATTACCTTAGCACCACTAGTGAGTAAAGGTAGCACACTTCGAAATAACCCCCCAAGAAAACTGCCGATACCATGACCACGTTGATGTAAGGCTCCTTTGTAGATTACATTTATACCAGACCCAGCTTGTTTCGAATAATAATGTTCATAAGGACATATAAATGTATCTTGAGGTGTATACATTTTAAAAAGGAAATATAGTTTATATTTTTTTAAAATGAAGTTTCACACACGATGTTCCGTATTGAAATGGTACCGCATTTCCCGTGGTTGTTCTTATATCTATCTCAATAACATCAAATTCTCTTCTCATTACCGGCAAATAATGTGGTGGTGAAAATATATGCATTTTATTTGAACCATATATGTATTTAGCTGGATCTAAGGGTATAATTCTCAATAGGGGTGTCATTACATCACCAACAATTTGTGGTTCTATAATATCACAATACACAAATAATTGTGATGGTAACCCCTAATGTAGATTAGCAGGGCGTTTACCGATATTATGATTTACTAAATTGGTATCTGGCTCAAATCCAAGTTGAAAGCTCAAATTAGGTGATAGAGATAATGAAATTATTGATGGATCCTTTACTGCAGCAGAGACAAACTTTGTCACGGTGTCCTGGCGAAAACTAACTTTCTCTTTCGAATTTAAAGCTAGAAGAATATTTTGTATATTATCATAGTTGGTGGCTGGTATATGGTTCTTATACACCAGTGTGGTCTCTTCGTTATTGATGGTAGTTTTTTTACTTATGTACATAATATTTTCATGTTCTTGCACGGAAAACATAGTAGAAGGATATTGAAACTCAACTATACCTACCATCCATTCTCCTTCTAATGTAATGGCTTTAGGTAGTTTTGTAGAAAAATTTGATGTCATATTTGCCGGAAAATATTGTGTAGAACTATTGCTGAGTAAAGTTAAATAAAAACTTTCCTTCATTGCAGATTTTTAATATTCGATAGTAAGACCCAAGAATTAAACTTGTTAGGATATCCTTTCCATTTAACTAATACTTCCTTTCTAATACCGCTTTTACGTGATCTGATGATTTTATCAATTTTAAATTCGGAAGTGGGGGAAAAAGTTATTTTTTGTAGTTCTTTCTCATAAAAAGTTCCTGTTATTGATTCATTGTCTAAATCGTTTAAAGTGTATACAACCCACGGGGAACGATCTATAATCGAAGTAATGATAAAAATTTCATTACTCCAATTACTTTCATAACCTTTTTGAAATACATGTTTGTATTTTGTAATTCTTACATAGTCACCAACGTTAAACTTAGGTACTTTGTTTAAACTTGAAATATAAGTCTTTTCATCGTAATATAAATTTCGCCAAACTTCCATTATGTTTTCCATTTTAACATCACATGGTCTCATCTTGATACTAGAGTGTACACTGTGATTATAAGAACTAACCAAATCTTGTAAAATATCTGTATAGCGATAAGTATTCTTATGTGTAAAATAACGCCACATTTTCATTTTCAATGTTCTCTGAAATCGTTCTACTATACTTGCTTTTATATCTGGATTATTTGTAGTGTAATAATTTATATTTTTACTTTTTAAATAAGTTTGGACATCCTTAGATACAAATTCCGTGCCCTTATCTGATTGAATATGTCTAGGAACAGTTTTAGCTTCATCAAAGATGCTAGTAAAACACGTTTTTATTGTGTATGAATCCTTCTTTTTCATTGCTCTAACATAAGCATACTTACTAAAGGCGTCAATAACACACAAAATATATTTATATCCATCATTATATTGCATGTAAGTTCTTAAATCACTTAAATCAGCTTGCCACAATTCATTAATATTTGATAAAATATATTTATTACGCGGGAATTTTTTTATAACCGGTTTATGTAATGTATATGTTTCTTGAGACTGCAACCATTTTAAAACATCACTTTTTGAGATTTTTCCATTCATTGCCTTTGTTAACTTATTGACACTGCTGTAACCGGCTGGATGTGAAATATCATAATAGATGCGATGTAACTCTAATACGGGGTCCATTTCTCCCAATCACTTTTGTTTCTCAATTTAGTGATGTATTTAGATTGAGTTGGAGTTGAAGAAACCTCAGTTTGTGGTTCTTGAATCAATGTTTTATCTTTACTATTAAGATTAGATATATATTTGATTCTTTTTAGATTACCAATGTATGTTAGCGGGGTATTTATATCATTTAAAAATTTGGCAAATATTTCCCAACCGATTGGATCGGATCTCTTCGAGGGTCTTAAGATGTCATTCACTAAATCTATAATATTACTCCCTGGTATCTCTTGTCCACTAATGATAACTGTTCCATTTTTATTCCATTGCAATTGATCTTTTTTATTTAATATTGTATCCATCAACAATTCACCCCTCCTCATATAAGTTTTAGGAATTAATTTTAATATTTCTTTTGGTGGTAACCCATATGCAATGTCTTCATCCGTTGGGGGTTGTTTAACATTTAGCATTTTTTCATTTTTACTAGTAGTTATATTATTGATGTTACGGGGTTCGTTGGTATTATCATTTAAAACCTTTTCAGTTATTGTTATTTCTTGAGGTTGGCGTTCTTCCATGGAGTAATGTAAGTATCTTTGTAAAATTTGTAGATAAAGTGCCCATTTTTCGCGATCATCCAATTTACTTGATATAATTTTTTCCATTTCTAAATCCAATCTACTTTGTGGTGTTGCTTTATTTTCATTCTGATGTTTCAGTTTATCAATAAAGTCTTGCTCAACAAGAAGCATTTTTTTTGTGTTCATTGTGATTTATTAAAACAACTTACAAGGGTGCTTAGAATTGTACCCAAAATTATTGGAAGAAAGGACCCTCCTTTTTGTATTAATATATTTTTCCTGTATTCAAAACTTTTACCTTTACTGATCAGATTACGTAAGATATTTTTAATTTTTTTTAATTTGGTTTTTGTATTCTCTTTTAAAGGTACTTTTCCTTGTAAAACATTGTGAATACATTCACAAATACAGTTAATTTCTTGATTATTACAAGACTTCAATAATATTCTACGATGTTTGGGTTTTAATTTATGTAAAGCTGATAACAATTCCTTATGCGTTGTTATTCGTTGATACATGGTTCATTACTGACTTAGAGTGTCTGATTACAAAGATATTTATACCTTTTCATAGGAACATATATTGTACAAAAATTACGGGATTCAAATATTTTAGATTTTATGCGGCGAGCATCATCAGTGTTTTGTTTCAAATCAATCATTAAATAACCATGAGCTTCTTTAGTAGCATCGGTATATGAATCTTCGATAAACTTCGTGTCTTCCGGGGAAACTTGTCTAGCTAGAAATCGTATTTGTGTTTTGTCACGGGGATTTTTAAAATAAATAATATAACTTGAATTAAGTGAAATATCACGCTGTCCTCTTCCTTGATGAAATAAGTTTTGGGTTATGTAAAAAACACTCAAATTTCTATGATGACTGCCTTTTGTAAATATATCAACAATTCGACCATCAGATTCCCTCATTAAGTCATCTATTATAATCAAATGTGGATTTTTACCATCAAACATATGCAATTCCGGTAGTCCTTGGTGGTAATTTACTCCGGGTATATTATAAAGCGGTTGCATTTCATCATAACACCATGTAATTTCCAAAAAAATCTCATTACATATACTATTTTTATGTTTAATGAAATTTGCAACAAAGTTAGATTTTCCACACCCACTTGGTCCTGCTACGATGGCAGCAAAAGGATGAATAAAATGAATCATTTTTTTGACTTCTGTCTTCAGCAGGGAAAGGAATAAAACTAAGTTGATATTTTAAAAACAATTTATTTATATGGAATATACAGAAAAATTTAGGTGTAATATCACAATATTAATGTATTCTTATATATATGTATACATGTAAACACACAAATTTATTTTACATAAAAAATTACAATGCCTCATATATACAATAATGATTAACTTAATTACATACTAATGATTTTGTAATGACCTATAGGTAACGTATCGATTTTGTTTGGTAAAATGTACCGCTTAGTGTCATTAAAAGATAAACATAGCTTATTTATTTCCTGGGTAAAAATTGTATGTTTTAATGATCTAAATCGATACATTTTACAATGCTGTACGTTGTTATCAAACAAACACGACTTATAATTATTTAATGTTAATTTTTTTGTAATACATTTATTTACACCCTTCGCTTTCGTCACCACCTTGTCATCAACTTGTAATGCATACATTTTAGATCTTAACCCTACGAACTCTGTAAAAATTCTTCCGATATTCTCGTCTTTAAAGTACCCTAACTTTTTTTTGTTTAATTTTGGGAAATCAAAAATATTATTTTCATCATAGTCAGATGTATCAAAATATTTGTTAATATCGGGTTTTATATCATTATAAAAGTTACTAGTAAATATTTGATAAATGAGACTGTCGGTATCTGTGTACAGTAGTTTCAAATTGGAAGTAAATTTCTCTTGCATGTAATTATAGTGGAAATCATACATTAGCGTTTTAGATATATCTAATATACAAAATCCGAGATAAATAGGTTTATTATAAATTAACTTCATTTTGTTTAATTGAATTGCAACAAGACTATCAGAAAATATTGAAACACTGTGAAAATGTGGTTGAGCAATTAGATCTCCGGCTCCCAATACTTTGCCCCTATTTTCCCAGTGGGTTAATAGTTTAACGTTTACTCGTTTCTCAATATTTTCCATAGTCTTACCAAATACAGCGTTGTTCATGAGTTTATAGAAATCTTTCTCAAAATCAGAATTAGCTCGGGTTCTTAATTGTGTATTAAGGTCTATATATTTCTTTAACCATGGACTCTGTTTAAATTTTAATATTCTATGAACTTTTAATAATTTTAAACCCATTTTCAAACATTGAATTAAATTTCTGTAATGAATAATATATTTATATTTATTTTTTAAGTTTGGAATCAATCTTATTTCCTTAGCGTCCCCAACTGGTATATTTTCTGGACAAAGAGGTAAATCTGAATGTTTATCATGTAAATCCACCGAATACTCCAGATCTACTTCTAAGATAAAACCTATATCTGAGGAACAACTAACATTAAAATCTGTATCAGCACTAACCCACTCAAAACCAGCTGTAGGTAGATATTGCGACATAGCCCAACCATATAGATTATTGGCATCGAAATACATTAAGAATGACTCTTTATCTTTTGCATTATAGTCAGACATGTAAACATTATTTGCTTTTGCATAGCGAGTGCTACATTGCGAAACACCACCACGAATTCCTGATTTAATGAAAGCAATCATATCTATATCAGAAAGTAATTCAATTTCTGTTTTAGTGTGTTTTAACATAGCATCCCAACTTAATCCAGGTGCTGTATAGTAATGAGCCGGATCTAAATCGTACGTTTGAATGCAAACATACCTAAAATTTTCAAAAATATCTGCTAACAATAAAACATCAGTTTTTAAATTAAGATTTGAATAATCCAACATATTTTTACAATTGAAATGATTCCAAACGTCTTTGGCATGGTTGTAATCTTCATGAGAAATAATGGAATCTGTAAGAGTACTGTAAAAGTGGGGAAGATCAGGAAGTTGATTGTAATTTAATGTATCAAAATCTTTAATGAATTCATATGGAAATACACCTTTTTTAGTCAGCCGTTTAAAGTCTTCTGAATTGGGAAAGCATTTTGATAATTCCTTAAAATTATTCTCGTTTAAATTTTTTGCTAAAGTATCTAAGCTACTGGGTAAAAATTTTAAGGAATCCACAAAACGTAAAGTTACATTACTATTATTGATATTAAGTACCTTTGAAAATGATATGTATATTTCTTTATTTTGCGGGAGAACTTCCACCCGACCTTCATCAAAGCTTAAGGCATGTACGATAAAATGTGCATCATAATGGCTTAAATTGTGTAAGAAAACTGGTACAGTGTAAGGTACTCTAAATTTTTCAGAACAAAGTTTATGTATGACCCCAACAAATTCCCCAGTAAACCAATCGTGGTAAATCATTGAATCCCCACACAAAATTGTATCACAAATATAACAATTTTTAGCTTTGCTAACTATATCTTGCTGTATTGGTGATATTTTATTAGGCTCTTTTTGGAAACTAATTTTTTTAACGATTTTTATCAAATTATCTTTCAGTGATTCCATAAATTTTAAAGCACAATTTTCACCAGTATATGTTACATATTTTGACAATTTATCATCGTATGAGCATTTAATGTAGTATCCAAAACTATACACATTATGCTTTTGTACATTTATTGTATGTGATTTTGAAGGGTCGTTTGAACATGATGCTAAGGGACTTAAAAAAGCCTCAAAATCCGCATATATAACAAAAGGTAACATCAATTTACGTTGAAATTTATCAAAACTTAATTTACATTCAGAAACAATATCACCCCACCAATTTTTTTTATGTTTATCTACGCTGGGTATTTGTGTACAAATATGTCTGCAATCATTTATTTGATGGTTATTTAAACGTTCAGATGTTAAAAAATATTGTAAACAAAAGTCACATAGATATATAGCTTCCTTGGATTTCGAAACTTGACTACTTATTAATCGTGACATATTTTTAATATAACAATAATGACCGATTTTACCATGTGTCAAATATAGTAAATTTATATGAGTCTGCATTTTATTTTTTGTAAAATACAATGGCCCAACAATACAATGTTTTTTTTTATGTTCATTATATTCTAAACCAAAAACATTGATGCTAATATTATTAAGACTTTCAATTTTGTGTATATCGTTTAATTTAACAGGAAATTTAATATTACCGAACTTTAATTTATGACTGTATTTGGTGTAAGATGATACTCTATCCGAATTTTTATGAATTGGAAATAAAGCAGATAACAGTGCCCACTTAAAACAGGCGTCATCAGTGTTTTTAACATTTATCACAGCTTTTTTTGTTTTTATATCATGTGGTAACTCAATAAAGGATTTTCCTCTTAAAGGGTTAAATTGATTTAAATTCAAATCCAAATGTAAAATCTTTTTCAGACTCCACCCACTATCCTTTTTCTCGAATGAATTTATATAGTTTATTAGAGATTTTGTGAGAGTTGTATAAAATATATTTAAATCATCAGCAATACAAACAATAAAATTCATTGATTGGAAATCAAAGCTTTTGTTTAAGTTTTTTGTCTCCTGAACAAAGTCACCATATAAAATGAAATTTATTTTTAAAATTGTGTGATCTTCTATAGATTTATTTATTAATGTAAATATTGTATCTTTGACTGACGCAAGAAATAAATCTGGTGTCTCAAACTGTAAATCATTTTGATTTTCTGAAGTTACTCTATAGGTTATTATTCTATTACCGAACGCAGTCTCAATTATCTTAACATTGGGTTTTATTGAATGTTGTATTTTATTTACGTTATTTTTATGTGCATTGCTCCTTAGATGATTAGCGAAATATTTTTTGGAAACATTTGTATTACAAATACAACAAAATTTCGTGTTAAAATTATTACCTTTATTCGATGTTGATTCCTCTTGTGAAGACCGTGAAAGATCCATGTTAGATCCAGATTTTATTCTTTTGATGTCAGCAGAGTTAATATTAACATCTGCTTTCCTTTTAGTTCCACGACCCATTTGATCAACCCTATCGAATAAAATGTTATATTATTTAACTGTTAGAAATGCGAATAGAGAAATCAAAAAATATAAAAAATATTATTATTAAATATACTCACAGTTTCCCATCGAATTCATCACATAGCGCCATCATTCTTTGATCATAAAATGGGTGATTTAAATCATTTCTTTCTATTTCATCACAAACATTAAAAAGTTCATTTGTATCATTGGATAAGCTTTCAAATTGATCCATTTCATCAAAAAATACACTAACACAGTCTTGAGACATTGTATATATGTATTCGTTTCACAACTATTTTTTGTCACACACTTTTTACCTTAATGCGCAAAGGTCTTCAACAAAAAGCACAATGATTGACTTTGTACAATGCAACATAATATTTATACTAGTGGAAACATTACTTAACTATATAAACATAATATGGTATTAGAATCCGAAGCATGTAGAAACTGAATTAAGCTAATTTTTAAAACTGTAACGTTTTACACTATCTTCCTCATATATCTCCTTTGTTATGTTGTATACAATATCCTTAATCTGATGATCAATGTTGGAATCGCTTTTCATGTAATATTTAACACGAATATCCGCATTTTTCCAATGTTGTGAGACTGGGATTTCTCTCAACTTATTAATACTATATAATTCGATTTTTACAAGTATATCAGCGTCCCTTCCATCATCTTTATCTGTCGATATATATGAAATGCTTCCTTCCTTGCCTGCACGGCCAACACTTGAAGAAAGTTTAGTTTTTTTCTTTTTACGGTCAGGTTCTTGAAGAAAAAAGTCATCTAAACGATTGGTCTTCTTATTTTTATTTTCTGTTAAGTTTAAAACCTCTTCTTCATCAGATAAATCATAATAGTTGTATGGTCTGAAACATTTTTCCACATCTTTCAGGTTGTATGAAGACTGAAATATAACATAAACAAATCAATCAAAAACGGAATTATTAATATTATAAATTTACTGATACGAAATTTAAAAAATATAAATAACTTACCTCCATTGTTGTATATTACTTCAAACTCACAACCACTTCACTTTTGTCGAACTAAGAGCACAATACTAAATCTTTCTACAAGTATCGGGTTATATAGATTGGAAACGGACATCATTAACTAGTTACGATATTCAAATAGAGTGCATGTTTGAACAAGTATCCATAGCTATCAGTAAAATGTGGATAATAAATACAAAGGGCACTCTAAAACCCTTTGCAATCTTAATGGACAATGCATTCTTTAAAACATTTTTGAAATAGATAAGAACAGAAATGTGTAGTAGTTAAGCAATCACGTCATGTAATTGTTAGGAACAATAAAATATATATATGCGAATATGACACGGTTTTTATTTAGCTGCATTACTTTTTGAAGTATTTTATAGAATATGTTTTGTGAATAATACAGCATTCAACGGTAGTTATGTTAAAAATCCTTTCAACTTTGAAAATTTTGGTATTTGCTCATTTAGCCTATATATAGATGGTCAACAGATACCTTCAAAATCGTTACAACCATCATTTCCAAACGATGTATTTACGAGCGCATACCACACCCTGTACTCAGGCACCGGTATACATTTTCTTAACGAAGGTAATGGAATATCGAGGGAGCAATATTCAAATGGATACTGTTTACTAGCTTTTGATTTAACACCTGACTTGTCGGCTAACTCTAATGTGCATTGGAATCTTGTTCGCCATGGTAGTGTAAGAATGGAAGTAAGATTCGAGAGCGCATTGACTGAAACTATTAACTGTGTAGTTTACGCAGAGTTTTCAAATATTATAGAAATAGATAAGAACAGAAATGTATGTGTGGATTATAGTAGTTAAGCAATCACTTATGTAATTATGATATTAAGAATAATAAAATATAACCTAAACGAATATGACATGGTTTTTATTTACCTCATTACTTGTTTAATAAAAAGACTCATTACTTCTGTTGAGATCATATTATGTGGGTTTAAATGAATTCATTGGTACAAATATGAATTGATAGTTAGAAATGTAGTCAGTTAAAGAGCAAAAGAGTAGCGGAGTAAACGCGTATTAAAGTATGAACACACTAGAAGTGCAAATGAGTCTTCGTATGATACATCCCAGCCTCCAAAGCAACGTATATCCTTCAAATCGATTGCCAATTTATGCTCAGGTGCCAGCATTTATAATATGCAATCTTGACCCTGATTCACAGCCGGGGTCTCATTGGGTGGCTGTACATATAAGCGTCGAAAGAGTTGGTGAATATTTTGATTCATTTGGACGTAAACCTATTGAGGCAATAGAAGGGTTTTTAAGGAGGAATTCTTGCATGTGGAGGTACAATAGCGTTACGGTTCAAGATTATCTATCAGCGGTGTGTGGAGAGTACTGTTTGGTATATTTATATTACAAGTTCAGGGGGATGAGATTAGAAGACTTCCTTAGAAATTTCACATGTGACTCAGTGAATAATGATATGGTGCTAGTAAATTTGTATAGAAATATAATGAACATATAAATAAAAAATAATACCTGGAATAAAAATGTTTTATTTTACCATGTAACCCTTACAATCTAATTATATTTATAGGTAGTGGTGTTAAAGGTTAGGTATATTTATTATAATTTGTTTAGAATCGTACGTTAGGTTACTTTAAATATATATTTATTATTTTTCATTTAAAGCCATAGGTTGGGTTAGTGAATGTAGGAAAGTAGATAACGCGATGCATTAGTACTGAGGCATTCATTAGATAATGACTGGGAATTTCGTGCAGGAAATAGGAGCTGATAAGGTGGTGATAAGTTAATGAGCTACGGTTTTGCGAAAGCTAACTTTTAAACGGTTAGAGATATCAGTTCGGCTGTGAGTGCTTTCGGCTCCGCACGCCTTAGTGGGAATAGAGTACAAACTTTTTTTTTTTTTTTTTTTTTTTAGTTTTGGTCAGCCATGATTTAGGTTTGTCCCTTGGCGGGACAAAATATTTCCGGGTTCTGCCTTTGAGGCAGTACCCGGAAATACCAACTACTAAAGTTTGGCAATTATGAATGAAAAATGATATCTGGCAAATGTCCACCACGACCACGCTGACAGATGTTGATTCTTTCATCAAAATGTTTAATCACTTTTTGGCAAAATGGACATCACGGATTTTGAGTTTTAAGGCTGCAATCGATTCGATTGGCTCCGTATAGACTCTGTCTTTAACATAGCCCCACAAAAAATAATCCAGTGGTGTTAAATCACACGATCTGGCTGGCCACTTAACAGCTGAATTTCGCGAAATTATGCGCTCGGGAAATTTGGTTTGCAATAAATTGATCGTTTCATTGGCTGTGTGACATTTGGCACCGTCCTCTTGAAACCAAATTTCAGTGATATCCATGTCATCAATAATAGGCCAAAATTTAGTGGTTAACATCTCGCGATACCGTGATCCATTGACTGTTACCGCATTTCCAGCCTCATCTTCGAAAAAAAACGGCCCAATCACGCCTCCAGACCACATAGCGCACCACACAGTAACACGTTGAAAGCCTTCTCAATAATTGCTTTAGGATTTTCAGAAGCCCAAATGCGACAATTTTGCTTGTTGACGTACCCTGACAAATGAAAATGGGCTTCGTCTGAAAAAATGATTTTTTCAGAAAAACCAGCAGGTTGTTCCTGAATGAAGTGAGCGAATCTGCGGCGATTTGAATGGTCGATCAGCTTTAATTCCTGCACCAGTTGAATCTTGTAAGGCTTCAAAGCCAAATCCTTTCGCAAAATTCGCCATGTTGTGCTTTTGGAAAACCCCAATTGTTGAGAACGTCGTGAAATTGACAAATTTTGATCTTCTTCAACACTGTGGCTCACGGCGGCGATGTTTTCTGTTGAACGACCCGGTCGAACACGTGTTGGTGTTGGCACATTTTGTACCGAGCCTGTCGACTCAAATTTCGCGACCAAATTCTTAACAGCGGTCTCAGAAGGACGATTATGCTGGCCGAAAATATCACGAATTTTACGAAATGTAACTTTAACAGAACCACCATTTTTATAGTGGATTTGAATTATTTTAATGCGATTTTCGAGCGAAATTGAATTCATTGTAATAATTGCCAAAGCACCTACTACGAATACCGCCAAAAAGTAAATGTCAAAACTATCACGTTCTCGGTGTTGCCACAATTGAAAAACAAACTTCTTGTTGAAATACCCTTTATATATATTTTTTTTATCTTATGTTATAAACTTTAATAAAATATGTTTAAATTATAAGTATTTGAATACATTTGTCGTATATACCACAACCAAGGTACACCATTCGGATCGTCGACAGTTTTATAATTTTATTTAAAAAAGCCTAATAAATAAAACTTGTACCATAAACAAATCTGTTTTATACTGCTATAAATAGCATAGTTTATTTTATGTGTTCTGTTACAGTTAAGTTACTGCGGTCAAGACTGTCAAAAAATACCACCAGCTCTATGGAACATGTATGGCGCCAAAGTCAACTATTTAGACTTAAGGTATATATCATATTTGCTTTTAATCATCGAAGTACTATATACATCGCAGATAACGTATTGTTCAAATATATATGTATACTTATCTTTGGCAGTAAAATAAAAAGTGTCATACGATGCCACACCAAGCTGTGAAATACTTTAACGATTGGCTGTCTTCATTGTTTCGAGTGAGTCTGAGAAGTCGGATCATTACGAACTACGCTCAAAGACATAGTGTGTGTGTCTCTTTGAGTGTGGTATTCTAAAGCGATCTCGACGAATATAGAGAGTATCCATTTTAATAATAATTTCATAAAATCACGAAATAAAATAAAATTAAATTACTGTAAATAGTCCCTATAATTTGATCCATCACGAGAATAATTCCAACACTGTCACAAATCTATTACATTGTTACACCTCTCTCCCACCGTATGGGCAAAAAAGGGCAGTAATATAAATATCTCAAAAGATCAAAATGGCTATTTGAGGTACATGTCCTTTAATAATAGGATTAATATTTATTGAAAGAAAACGCGGCGGTTTTAAAGACGATAATTACACTCTTATCCTGTTATCAAAGCACTATAAACCAGAAATAGCCACTAAATGTTCTGTCCTTATCACTCTAGTGTAAATACACTTAAATGTGACAAGACTAATGGAAATTCCATTTCCATCCTCCTTATCGTTCAATAATAATAATTAAGTATTCTAGTTATTCGTCATCCTATGGGCCAGTCTTCGGCTCATATAAAGTCCGGAACGTTGGTATAGAGCCAGGCTTGTGTTCGTGCCTTGTGACCATGTGCAGAATCCTACTGGAAAGTTCCCGGCATATTTTTAAAAAGTATATTGCTGTGAGGTTTCACAACATGATTCAACACTGTATCTCCATACAGTTGTAAAAATGTAGTTTTGTGACTCCTTGATAAAATATGGCCCACAGGAGGATGATGATCACGTTGTACCTTTCCGACCACTTGAACAGCTTTAGAATCGTGAGCTGTGTGTTTGCTGAAAATTGTGAAAATATTTTCCTTGAGAAAGACGATATCTCGGTGCTTTTCACCTGTGTATCAAGACAGAAGGCGTTTTGATCGATCCACTCTCTTTAATTGTAATGATTGATTTAAGGCATGTATATCGACGATAAGCGAGCTTCAGGTTTTGAATTTTGATTTATAATACACGACAGAGTCCTAGCGGCAATTTTCATTTCTCGCGATAAGATTTTTTGCTTCGTAATAGAGTTTCGACGAATTGTGGCTTTAACAGCAATAACAGGCTTTGTAGGCGCGCGGCCGGCCCGATTTTTTCTGGTCTTCTACAGACGAAGTGTAGTTGTATCTGTTGATGGACGATATCCGAAACGAAAACTTTAAGACCCCATTCCATATTGTAATTTGATTATGAACACGAAATAATATGTGAAATGGCGCCAAATCCAAAAAACTTTAAAATAACATACGTGTTCCAAGTTCAAAATAAATAAAACGTTGAAAAAAAGAAAAGTTTTATGTAACACTATTTATGGCCAGTAGTTTCTATCCATTTTATCCTTTACATTTACTGATTAAGGTTTATAAAAGCTTTTTTTAATACAACCCCATGTGCCAATAATTACGGTACACGATACGATACCTACTGATTACAGCATTGAACCCTTGCGTAGGCATGTTCTGTTTATGCATTGATTAAGATATTGTAAGGATATATAATATATATTTAATAGCAAATTCTGTTTCAGTTACAACAGTATAGAAACATTGAAGGGGCTAGAAAAATTCACAAGACTAGAAGAACTCATTCTGGACAATAACAAACTAGCCGATACAATTAACTTTCCCTTCCTGCCATTCTTGAAGACACTATCTTTGAACAATAATGAGGTAATTATTAATACTATCTTCTTTATAGACAAGTTGGTGATCAGCCGTGTTTGATGTCATAGAAGGCTGATCAACCACGTCGCTATTCTGGTCCAAAACCTCACGATCTTTATTTTTAGTTATTTATTCAAACTTCATTACATCTTGTATATATAAAAGAAAGTGTTAGATACACTTCAAAGGCAACGCACTCGCGAGCCTTCTGGCATTGAGAGTGTCCATGGGCGGCGGTATCACTTAACATCAGGTGAGCCTCCTGCCCGTTTGCCGCTTTTTCTATAAAAAAACTCTAATTATAACTCAAAAACCTGCCTGAAAATTGGTGGGCAGGATCTTTTTATCCTGTAACCGTGGCACGTTTTATACACCACGTAATAAAACGAAACATACAGAAAATCTGAAAATGTATCATTCTAACCGTTCATTGGATAGAAATGGTACCAAACAAACATGACAGCTAATCGTTATGTTATCTATGGTTAAGTATGATTGAAAATATGACAAGTAGAAGTTAATCGGTTGATTTGTTTATTTCGAGTTTCTATTAGCTTATGTTGCCAATATCGTTAACATATCACGACCTAGACGATCGAATCTTTCCCGTCAAAGTGATGACCGATTTTGATGATTGTTTAAGTGAATAGCTTAAGGGTTTAATCACAATGCATGGATTAAGTACCAAATAGCTATGCAACACATACATAATTGGGAAGATAAAAGTTCCTAATAATAAAATTCGCGTTACATCACGAACAACGCTATGTGACAGTCGTGAAACACAACAATAGTGTTCATCCTACCAATAAGTAATTAATAGCTTATTTGGAACTTATCCAGACATTGTCAAACAGAGCCTAAGTTTGAATTTTTGATATCTTTACACACATGTGTGTGAACAAGTAGTCTGTCGGATCCGTTACTTAAAAATAAACACAAGAAACAAAAACTAAATTAAGTAAAGGGCAAGAATTAATTATAAATTAACAAAGCAAAATTATAAATAAACTGAAAAATTTAATTTTTTTTTAAACCTTATCCAAGGCTGAATCACAAATCAAAATGCAAAACAAAAAAAAAACAGAAATTGAACAAGTCACGATTGAGCTGGATGGGATGTGGTTAAGAGGACTTTTAAATGCCGCATTTACATTCAGCCGTAGTGAGCAGGACGAATTTGTAAACTCGATACTTCGTCGTAAGTATCGCGTTTACGCGCTCATCCTGCCCACTTCCCTGCCTCCTTCCCTGCCCACTTCCCTGGTCACTACGGCTGAATATAACTGCGGTATAAGACCCTGGAGAGGTTTTCATCGTTTGGAATCGGAAAGCGTATTCCTTATCTTTATGGCAGAGATAATCAAGAGATATTTACGTCAACATCCAACAGTTTATTAATTAATTTTATAAGCATAAGTAAAAAACAGATAATGTCCCAACTGCTTAGATCTAAGAAACGCATTGCGTATATAGAATCAAAATGTATAAGCGTTTAATTAAAATTATAGTTAACTGTGTTGTAAAAATGTGTGCTAACAAATCAAATATTTGCAATTTTAGATTGTTAATTCGCGTGTGCTTATGTAATGTTTTAGAAAGTTTTCTATAACTGGTTTGCTTCATGTAATCATGTAGACACATGATAACAATATAAACGTTATAAGTAAAACATTTTGATGGATGCGCGAATTATGTACAAATTTAAACTACTTGACATATCGCGTCTATAATTAAATCTGAGGCTTGGATATGTTTTGTAGTCATTTGTTCTTCCTACACAAGTGGGCGAGCCTTCTGGTCACGATATTTTCCTTCACCATACGAATGAGCAACTAGAAGAAAAATCTATTAAGGTATCGAGACTTTTAACCCTGTCAACTTGATGTAGCAGTGTCTCGTTGTCTAAGATTGTTAAAAATAAAAATAATGTGTTAAATTCATGTTTATATTAAAAAAAGGTTTTATTATCAATCTATTCCCTAAACTGCTAAGTTTTATATAAAATATTATATTTTATTTCTATGAATCGTTTTGTTTGCTGTAAAACGGAATGTGCAATATGCTACAGTTGACTCTGTTCTTTTGCCAGAAATGAAAAGGCTTTTTTACTACTGCTTATACACTAATGAAAAATATGAATTTAAAGATATGGTATACAACTTGAGATAGGATTTGATTTCTGACTCGGAAAAATTAGAGTTTGTTAATTATTCAGTTTTTTACAGATAACTAATCTAGAGGATCTAGTCAACAAGTTGTGTGATGCATTTCCGGAGCTGACATACCTCAGTCTACTAAGCAATAAAGCCTGCCCAAACCAGCTCTCGGATCTAGAGAAAGATGAGTCAGACTACCAAAGATACAGGTAAAACATCATATGTTATTTACAATATAATAAAGAAGATTAATTTATTTACTTCGTAATCCTACAGCTATCTAAAATTATAAAAACAAACTTCACTAAAATTATAGCCAGAGATAGAGTACATAATATTTACCTAAAAAAAGTTTCAACAATTTACAAAAAGGAATAAACAATAAAAAATATTCAAAACATTTAACTAAGTGATACGTAATTTGGCTGTTTTGTGTGATGGTGTAAATGTGAGGGTATGCACGTGAACGTGTGAAGGGGTGTGCTCATGATGCAATAACCATTTTCTGCGATATCTTAAACAACTCATGGCTTAAATATTGGTCGTTGTAAGTCCGGGCTGCGGGATACAAAAATGAGATTTTACATGTGTTGATGTGAGGAACATGAATAAAGCACGATTACGAGTCTGGTAGGCAGGAACAAGGAATAGAAATGTTTCTATAATTCAGCTGCAATTTTTTTTATTTGAAATGTAGTCTTGTAGTAGAAATAAATCGTATTGATTTCGTCGAGTCTAAAGTATCAATTTTAAAGTGTTTACACTCGTCTTTATAGGTAACATATTATAGGGCTCATAGGAGATAAATTTTATAAAGTCGTTTGATAAAGTTAATTCCTCTATGTGTATTATTCTTAGTTTTTTTTTTGCATGAACGGAGCAATTTAATTCAATGTGCGCGAATAATACGGTCGGTCGCAAACGTAGTGAAGAAACCGGCATGTCTTAAAAATCTACATGTGTCAGGCACAGAAGGCTTATCATCTAATGGTCTATAGAAATAAATAGATATAAACTCCAGATAGGATAAAATATATAGGGTTGTAGCGCCACTCGATTAATGAATCTACTAATAAAATCGTTAATCGATTCTACTTCTTGGTAGCATCGTGATGTCGAAGTCGCAGCCAAGTACCTTAATTAGCCGTTCAATTAACAGCCTGGTATATTTATGAAACAGCGCCGATTAACTTGCAGGCTGATTTACGTCGTAGCATTTGTTACAACATTTAGGGTCCTTTTCACAATGTCCGAATAAGTTCCAAATAAGCTATTTATTACTTATTGGTAGGATAAACAGTATTTTTGCATTTCACGACTGTCAGATAGCGTGATTTGTCATGAAAAGTGAAGTTTCTTATTCGCACCTCTTATCTTCCGAATTATTTATGTGTTGCATTATGCAACACATAAATAATTCGGAAGCTATTAGCTATTTGGTACTTTATCAATACATTGTGAAACAGACCCTTAATAAAGTGGCTGGCTAAAGCTTAGGCCATTCGTACGACAGTTTTACAGACATAAAAAAAGCTAAAATATCTGATACAAGAAATTATTTATTAAATTTAGTTACATTTATTACTTATATTTATTACAATTTATTAGTGTTCGTACACTTACACTTTTTCCTACAATTTTTCATTAAACTTTAGAAAACTTCATCACATTGGTTGTTTGCCGACGCTTTATTGACAGTTTGGAGTAGGTGGCAGAAAGTGGAACTGAATTGAAATTAACAATTAAGGCAAGTAATGTAACGTCATCGATTCGTGTTAATTGCCTAGCTGTTTCATCAAATGACTGAATATCATGTTAATCGAACGGCTTGAGTTTGCTGCGACATAATAAATTATTCAAGACAAAAGAGAGATACACAAGAGCTCCTCAGATAATCTCGTTCAAAGATACTCTAAAGTTCCTTATAGCTATAAGTTAGTATAAGTATTTAATGCGTAAAAAGCTTTTAAATCTTATGTCAGATCTGCGATGTTATCTAATTTCATTTAGGACTTTCGCAATTCATGATAAAAGAAATATGTATATTAGAATTTAATAACCTTCGGTCGCAGACCTGAAAGCTAAATTCTTTAAACAAAATTTTATGTATAAATCTCTATAATGCGATCCATATCTCGTCAGAAAAAATAAAATGTTATAAACCAGTTTAAAAGTGAAGCACAGCATTTAATAAGATGGATTCATTCACTATCAAATAAAATGTATGTCTAGTAGTGTAGTCTTCGATTTTACTGTAATATATAACTTTAATGGTTAATCAATATCGTATTTGCGAACATTATACTTAAATTGAATATTAGCAAATCATCGTCGTCGATCAATGTCGTGAATGCTGATCTTAGTAATTAAATAGATGAGCCCGTTACGTTTATATATATATATATCTTGTTATACCATAGTTAGTTCCCTAGAGTCGTTCATTAAAATTAAGTTTTAGCTTAGTAGTCATTACGATGAATTAGTTCATAATATGTTAAATAGCATTTCCTTCGAACAGATTTCAGTAAAGGCTGATAGTATTGTCTCTTTTTATCAACACAGCTTTTACACATTAAAAAACAACACTATTTTACTGGATTTAAGCTATGTATTTACATTACAATGTATTTACATAGCTATTTAACATAATAGTGGTTGCCTGGAGGAACCTCAAAAGCGATAAGGCCGCGAGTTGCCCTCCTTTTCATTTAACTATGTTAATTTTTATATTGTAATGTAACGAAGTGTTAATAAATAAATAAATAATTTTAAAAAAAATCCGACGTTTCGCGTGCCTTACAGCGTGCGTGGTCACGGTGACTGAATACAAAAGGTGTTGAATGTCAAAAAGTATTACAGCTGTAGAAAAAGTTATATTATCAATATTTATTTTCCCAGAGTTGATATCGACTAAAAGATGAGGGGCTGATGTTTAATACACTACAGTTACAACAGTCTTCCAACATTCCGTAACTTTGTTTTGCAGGCTCTTAAATCTTAACGTGGTTTAAGTTTTAATTTTGTTTGTTTAATACTTCTATTTTTATCTTTTTAGTTTTATTTATTATTATTTACTTAAAAAAAACAAAATATAAATTTAAATGTGTTTAAGTTAAAAAGTGTAAAATTATATATACACATATATAATATCAAATATAAATGTAATGTATGAATGGGCGAGTATAATGTAAAATGTTAAATTGACTTAAATTATAAAGCAAAAAGCGGTTCTGTGCTATGATAAAAAGATGATTTCATAATAGGAAGTCTGCCGAACCGGTTTAAAACGCCTTTTAAAATTCTATAACTGACCGGTTATTGATTGTCTAGCATGTTGGTTCATTATTATACATACTTATATAGCGTACTTTAAGTTTAAGAATATTATTATATTTTGTACATTCCCTATTTAATCAAAGAGGTTACTTAAACTAAATATTGATTAATCTTCTCGCAAAACTTTCTTTTAGAGGCGGATATTACAATTTAAATGAATTTGCGCACCAAATAGGAATCAAACCAGCTTAGCCATTAGCACCTCTATTAAGGTCAACCCTCCTGTCACACCTGGATAAAATCGTGTGTAACTTTTCACGTCCATAATAATAATTTAACAATATTAAATGATTATACAAATCGTACCATCGTAAGTGAATCCTATCAGATTTGCACAAATTAATCTCATTTTTAAAATTTCAAATTTCGTCCGCCCAAGTATTTTCAATTTAAAAAACGCGAGCTAGCACATTTCTGAGATGGCATCGCACTTATATATTTACAATATAATCATAATTTGCACGAGTAATTTATGCAAAGTCACGACGTTTTTTTTAGTATTTTTTGTTGTATCATGCTTGTTTTGTTTAATATTTGTGAGATCTCTTCATGTATATCATGTTTGCCTATAAGTGCTTGTCACATTAAGAATAGTATTTTGTGTTAGATGGAACAGTATGCCGATCGTTGGCAAGCTTTTATCAATGAAAAAAAAACTGTGATAACGGAAATGAATTATTAATATTAAGCATTTGCTTCATTGCATTTGCAGGTGTGTTGCACTCCAAAATTCTTATACCGTTCTTGATTTAGGAATCTTTTATTGACATTGTTGTATTAATTTGAGAAAAATATTTTTGAAGTGAAACTTCTTTAGGCGCATAGGGGAAATTTTTACGCAAACGTCACGAAGATGTGCAGGGTTTTTGTAGAAGAAAAGGGAGAAAAATATTGAGATCGATTGATAGAGAGTGAGATTCTCGATCTCCCTTTCTCACTATTAGTTGATGTATATTTTTTAGTTACATATTAGTTTCGATGGCAATTCTGTCGCATAGCGTCTTGTGCAGTAAACACAGATTTTTATTTATTTATATGATCAGCAGCCCATATACTTGTACATGATCATCTATTGGAGCTTTTACCTTAGTAATAATTAATTTACAAAGAAGCTTCACTTTGACATGTTTACTTTGGACGCACACACTTTTTTTTATTAAAAAAAATATCAACAAATATTTTCCTGGCCTTCGATAATTATAATTAACCATTATGATGGTTCTGTTATTTTTACCAACAGACCACAGCCTTCTAAGCTGGGTTTCCTCACAATATTTTCTTTACTGTCTTAGTTGCATAAAAAGAAAAAGCCACAGGTACACAGGCGTGATTGAATGCACAATCTTAGGTTTAAAGTCGCTCGTTTACTTTCTGTTTATTTATATATACAATCTAAATCTATCAATGTCTGTATGTATGCCTAAAAAATACAAGAAAATATGACGTCACAAATTTAACACATACACATCAATTACATTAGAACTTAAGCAATATATCAAAAGAACTAAAGAAACAACCACAAAATAACCAAAAATAAAAATAAAACAAAAAAAAATGTGAGCCGTCACGGGACGCCTGGCTATTGAATCAATTATAAAAATAGCATTCAAATTACGTAGTAATAAGTTAATCAGTTTTACGAAAGTAATTAAAGAGGTTAAATATTACGTTGGGAATAAATTAGGCTTTCTAAATATAGCAAGTAATCCTAACTAAGGTTATACTTTCCGGTTAATAAATAAATAAAAAAAAAGGTTACACTTTTGTTTACATTTGAATTGCGGATTTTTAGCATTAGCAACAAAGAAAGACAGTAGGAGAACATTTCAAAGTGTATTGCAAGTGTTTATGTGAGGCAGGCTTTTACACAAAATACAAAGTAATTATGTGTTACGTTTAATAGCGTCTTTTTGAAGTTGGGTTTCTAGATTATTCTACGTGATTACATGTGCTTTACTATATTTTTAAATTTAAAAAGCAAATGGTATTACTGAAATAATTTAGAACATTGTTAACAATATTTAAAAGAGAGTTACATACAGAAGAGTATATAACAGCATATATTTTTAAATATGACACGGTTAGAAAGGATTAAAACATTTTAGCCGGTAAACGTTTGATTGCATTTTTTCTCTGACAGGAGGGACCTGTCTCGTTTCACGTTGAAGCGACACTAACTCATCAGCATCACCTTGATGGGTGGAATTCTTCCACGGTCCGCTTCAAAAGACATTATTTTGTGAACTGTTGTATCGACTTCTCTGGGAGATACGATTTTCAATTGTATAAAAAAACAGTATGATCATCCCTTAAAGGCCGCAACTGACCCACTAAAATGGGTGGCCATGGGCTGCGATGACATCCCATTTTGGGTGTCCCGCGGGTCGTTTGACCTTCTCACCTATCAAAAAAAAAATCCTGAGATCTAAATATATATCGTATATAATATGTACCTACTATATAATTTAATGTATCCTCATATTCGTTAAGTGTATTTGCATCATGCAAATTAGAATTATGCATTATTCATCTCTTGAATCGGTATTCATTTAACGGAGACAAAAATTTTATATTTTCACTTCAATCAACGTCAATTAACGTCGCCTATTTGAATTAATTTGACATCCAACATTTTGTCTCGATCTCTGGAGTTTCATTTTCAAAATTCGTCACGAACCGGGTATGGGAATATGCGTTATTGTTAATATTATTTTCGACTTTAACCGGCCTAATACCTGGGCTCGAGTTCCTTGGATAGAATACCTGGCGATCCCCTAAGGCCCATCTTGATGGCGTGTGATAGGCTGAGGTGTTTTTGTGGGTGGCGTCTCGCTACCCCTCTGAATAGCAGAGTTTTTGAGTGCCAGCCCCGTATTCTCCGCGTCTAAATTTAAAAAAGGCCTTGTACCTGGATCAAAATCAGAGAAGGGACAAGTTCATCGTTCCCATTACCTCCGTGCATACATGGTCAATGCCTTGAAAATGGATGAAGCTAGAGAGATATCAGGATCGTAGTAATAAAAAAAAACCTAATATTTGACAGTCGCAAAATTTCGCGTAGTATTTGTTGGGTACACTTAATAATGTGCTATTAACGCCATTTACACATCTAAAACCAAATTAACCCGAGTTAAACAAATAAACAGTTAATGAGTCTGCTAAGTTAACTTGATTACGCGATTAAAATTTAAACGACCCAAAGTATCCTAACCACAGAATCTGTCTTCTAAAAATACTCCTCCGAAACGACTCTATCGATTCTTATGAAGTGTTTTATGCATATTCAATAAGTCTGAGAATCGGCTACTGTCTATCTTTTCAACACATAAGTGATACGGGGTGTTTGACGTCTGAATGAAAAATTTACTAACTGACCCCAAAAATATATATGGATATATTTTTTAGGATACTGCATACAAAAATACATACAACTCTTCATTTTTATCTACCATCTACAATCAACCCTCACTTTTTATTTGTTCGTTTATAACTTATAGAAAATTCTTAAAGTTTTCATTCCGGAAAACCGAACAGTCTGTGGTAGCATTGCAAAATGTTCCATGTTGACATGTATTAATGCGCGCAGCGGGGGCAGCGAATTATAAAAAAAATTAAATGAAAAGTAATTAGAAAACCTTCCCGAATTCATTCCACCATTTTGTGGAACCAGCTGCCCACTGGAGTATTTCCGAACCAATTTGACTTAGGGTCCATCAAGAAAAGACCGTACAAATTCTTAAAGGGCCAGCAACGCACTCGCGAGCCTCCAGCATAGAGAATGTCCATGGCGACTCCTGCCCGTTTGCCCCCTGTTCTATAAAAAACAAAATTATCAGTTTAGCCCTTTGGTACCAGCATACTTGAGGGTTCCATAGAAATTTATTTTCAGATAAATACCTATTATGCGATGAAGAAGACTGTCGCAGCCAACAAAAACATTTTCATAAATTGTAGCTAACATCTTCACGTCGTCATTTCTATTTAACGAAACCGCTTCATAATCGGTCCATTCGTTACGTCAACATTCAGACACGTCTAATTTACAACATTACGTCAAGAGATCAATTTAAAAAAACTTATATTATAACAGTTATATCTAAAGGAAAACATACAAAACTCATAAGTATTTTTAATATACGTGTGTTTTTTGTTCCTGTATTAGTTTTGTGTAAAACCATATATATGTATGTATTTTGAAATTCTTGCTTACTATATCTAATTTAATATATTTACTTTTTTCTTTAACAGTGGTTGCCTGGAAGAGATCGCTCGTAATTGTTAAGGCCGCCAGAAGCCCTCCTTTTAATTTTATTTTGTTATTGCAACAAAGAATAAATAAATAAATATAGCGATAATATAGGTTATTTGTAATATCTGAACGAAAGCATGTTATCTCTTCTACAGATATTTCGTGATATACAAGTTGAAGAGCCTCCGGTTTCTGGATTCGAGGCGTGTCACGGATCGTGAGCGTATGGAAGCGAGCGCGCGTGGAGAATTTATGCGCGTACGCCGACCCACGAATGACGCCATTCCAAACGATCCTGGTTCGCCTGAACTGCGTGCACGTCCGCTGCCGTTAGACCTCAATGCGCTTGGGAAACATAAAGGTACTACACGCAGAAGTTCACCTCGCCAAGTATCATTATCGCCCAATCAGGTGACAAGTTGGTATATATATTTCTGTACGATTTCTTATCAGTGGTGTGCTGCAAACAGTAATTTTTTAAAGATTTTTATTCTAATCACTGAAGTACTGAAATAGTAAAATCGGAATATACTCAATAATAATTGTTGCCATTTACGTACTAATTCCGACAAAAAAACTTATCAGAACCGTATAAACAATACAGAAACAAAACAAAATACCCCATTTTTGCGTATTTCAACGAGTCACGTAACTTGAGAATGACGATACAAATTTCATTCATGTTTTGAAAGAAATAATTCAGAAACTTGCATAGAAACTCTTTGTCTAAACGGACGGCTTAAAAAATAGAAATAATAACATATTGTTTATTCTTTATTCGAGTTAAATTGAAGGCTCGTACAAAATATATGCAAAAATATTCATGACTAAACAACGTGTGTTGGGTCATGTGGAATAATATTCTTAATAAACTAAGGCCTATTTCAGCCCATCTTATCTGAAACAACGTTTTGGTAACTTTTCATTGATATTTATTTTTATAAATGTTGGCAAAAATACTATGTAAGATAGCTTTACGATATTTACTTCGGCAACGCTGTCTAATCACATAACTTTGTTCCCAAACTCAATATAATGAAACCGCTCCTTAGATACCCTATTGAAGCAGTAAATTTGAGTTAAAATAACCAACTTTGAGAATTTTCCTTGTTGGTTTTCTTAATTGAAAATATTTCGTGAAACTGCCTTCGATAATGTAGCAACTACATAATATACTCGCATGTGACGTCATAACAGCTATAGTTTACCACAAGATGGCTGTTGATTTTCGGGTGTGCTTTTGTAGTAATAGGCAGATTTCAATTTTTTTTTAAAGTGGATTAGGGATAAATGGGTTCGAATTTCGGGTAATTTTTTTAAACATTACATATATCTTTTTTATATAAATATATATATTACATTTCATATATGTATATAGTAATACGAAGATTTATTTAAATATCCTGACATAATATGAAATCAGGGTCATATATTCCTTGCTCCAGTTCAGGTTTCAGACAACTAAATCCTTACTGTTTTTCAGGTGCTTATGGTAAATGTCTCTACAAATACACAGGAAAGCACTCAGAGGGGAACAGATTCATTTTGAACAGTGATTTGTGACACACAGTTCTCTCTGTGCCAGGATAAATAATTAAAAGTGGAACTTTTCTTTTCATAGAAATTGACCGTATAGAGTCAGTTTTTATGTGCATGATTTTTGTAATATTTTATATTGTTACTGCATGTTATATCTAAGTAAAAATTGTTTGTTTGGTTTGATTAGCTTAAAAAAATATTACATAGGATATTTGTCTTAAGCGTAATTTCTTATAATTAAAAAAATATTTGGGAAGTTAATGGTAATGTGTAGAAAGATATACGTAAGTTGTTTTGGTGCTAAAAGTTGGATAAATATTTAGATAAATTAAAAAGACTGAATTATATAATACAAATATGAAAAATATTCGCTGCCTGAATTAAAAATCATAATGAGTTGTCACAATTATAGTTATTAAATAAAATATATTTCTGTTCTCAATACTTGTTTTTATCTGTCTACCGCCTCCTTGTTTTTCTTTCCGCCGCTGGCTGTTATACATAATTAGTCGTCATTGTAACCCTGTTTCGAAAGAAACCACTTTACATTATTAGTGAAAGATTTTGAGTCGAAAGCGGTACTTATTAGTTAGGTATATCAAAATTCATTACGTTTTGACAATGACAGTATAGTTATATTTTTTATATTAAATAAAGCCTAAGAGTACCATAATTTTAAACAGCTATTGAATGTTTTATCCTTATTAAAAAAAACCATCAGCACTACCTTTTAAGTCGGGGCCAGTCAGCATGTTTCCTGATCATTTGATTTTTCTGTGCTTGACGCGCCGTCGACTTTTTGTGTCTGATGCCGGTCGCCTCACGATGATTTTCATCACCATAAGAGCCAGTTAGCCTACATATGATGCAAGCTAAAGCTACCAGGCCAGCACTGATCAATGTTGCTTGTCCTTATCACTTTGAAAATATATTACCTGGTGGTTTGTTGGGGCATTACGAAAGCACAATAGGAGCGAGAGCGGTCTTTGATTTTTTTTTTGGTCAAGAAATTAAAATCAAAATTTTCTTTATTGAGTAGTCTTAAATCTATATTTTAGTACAGCCCTTTAAGTTCGAGAACTTGTCAGGGAAGAATGCTCTTTCCTATGTTAATACTTAATCTATTTAACAAAGCAAAACAGTGTAGGTACTTAAATAGGTAATTAATATATTGCACATACTTTAAAAACCCAACATCACGAGCGGTAACGCAAGGTCGGCTCTGTATATCGAGAGCATACAAGGTATATGGCGAGAGAACGATGCGGTATTTGCTACCGCGGCTAATAAATATTCTACCCAATCACATAACAGATAGCCTAAATTAAAAATCTACTTTAACATGCATTTATCGCGCTCCTAAACAAGACTGCTATGGTTACATTAATACAAACCACAGCGGTTTTCTAATGTAACATATTGTAATATAATATATTATTTAGTAAAATGAGGAGAAAAAAAATCTGGCGTATTGAATCGTATTATCTAAACAAGGTAGATAAAGATCAAACAGAAAAATCTGTCGTTTTGGTGATTACTCCAACAGTAATTATTTACTTTTTTACACATTGTCTATGCTTAAAAACGAATTGCATTTTCGAGGATTCCTACAAAAAATTAATACGTTTATGTATCATTATTTTTGAGAACTTTGCTTACCTTTGCTGATAAGAGGAAGAGGAATAAATTGCAGTAAAGCTGCTTACGTAATACTTCAATTTCCACCATAAATCTTTTTTGGGTGCACCATCAAACTCCAACATAAAAAGTAAAGTTGGATAACTTTGTTTCGCCCACTAATCCTGACTTATATACCAAATAAATAAGTTAACTAAAGCTCTCGTCTTAAGTCAAACGCTAAGTCTGGTCTTGCAAAACAATGTTGAGAGAAAGGGAGAAATAAAAAACGATATAATATCATAAATGTAATTATTCAATGAATACAGTACCGTAATAAAAACATTTGGAATGCACGAAGTAAGTACTAAAATATTAAAAAGTCACCTTACACTAGGTTTATCAAATAAACCTGCGAAGCCTATATACATTTGGGATTATCTAATTAATGCAGGGCATTGTATTAAAACATTAATTTGGTTAGATCATAGTTACAAAATAAGGACCTGGTTTAACTGTTGGCTAGTACTCGCAGTTGCTGTAGGGATAACAGTTTTTAATCTTCATACAGTATGTAATTTTATATGATTTAAGAATGCCATCCCAGAATTTATGAATAATTTATGCAAAAAAACACGATTCATTGTCACGTTACGCTCTTTGTACGCTTACGCTCATTGTACGCTTACGCCGTATTACATGCAATTATTTCATCAATGCTTTGTTATGACGTTGTCACGTTAAACTATCGTCCGTAAACCTACTGGACTTGAATTGAAATATGGTCTTGAATATTCTAGATTGTGACAAACACTTTAAGAATTGTACTTATTATCGGTGTTACATACATTTCTAAGTAGCAACTGCGATTACCTGCCAACACTTGACCCAGCTGAAATAATATTTTACTCGATCCTGTTTATTCTTTAGCTAAAAGACGGTATTAGTCTTAATATTTAAAAGAAATAAATGAAACATTGTTTATTGTAAAATAAATCGATACCTTTAAGTTCTGGTAACCATTAGTGTCAAATATATGAGAATATAAAAGGCAGAGGGAAACGGATGGCGTTTCATCTTATTATGATTGGTCCACATCTCTAGCCCAATCACAGAATAGAAAAATGTACAAAATGAATACAATGTTCTGAATAAATAGCTTAGATCACTGATATCGATTTATTAAAATATTCAGTTAGCAACTAAACGGAAAGTTATAGCAAATAGCACAATGTACAGTTTTCAGCTCAGGTACCGTTCTTTGTTTGGACAGTTTGAGAAAAATAACTTTGTACCGATAAAACTACATAAGCTGCGTATATATCGAGCAATGTAACAAGCATGTAGAATTTGCAAAACATAATTTGTACCTACAAAAATATTACTATAATTATGAGCGTTCGCACATTCGGAGAGTGCACGTACGAGCGTATACGCATATGAAATTTTGCTATGAAAACTGTTATTTATACACTCGCATAATATTTTTACATATTGTACAATTTCCAAGATAAATAAAAACTAATTGCAAACACGAAAAGTTAAACTGATTAAATTAATAATTAGATTTTTTAACGTTATTTGTTTAAGTTTAGATTCTAATACACAAGCGCCTCTGTTTCGTATCCATAGTAAAAATGTTCAATGCGTATTCGTATACTTCAATATAATATACATTTTTATTCAATACTTAAACAGAGTTTGAAACTAAACAGAAGCACGAACATCGTGCGAATAGAATTGTGCAGTATCAACAAATTTCAAGAGAAATCGACGCCTTGAACTGTAATTATTAGTATTGTATTGACGTATACTATATTAACATATCCGTGAAGTATATAAAACGATACATTTGACGAAAGTATCATTACGCCATACGCCGAGTATGCGAACGCTTGGAACGTTTGTGCACGATTAAAGCCTTAGAAGTGTCTATATTATTTAGGCAACATTTATCACAATACCTAACATTACAACCTATCGAATTACAAGAACGTAAATAAAATTCATTACTTTACGTGTAATCAAAAATGTAAAATCAATGCAATCCAAGACGATTTCATTCAAATTTATTTCACAAAATTATTACAATATATTATGCAACTCAGAAGTTATCAAACAAAAATTTGAGCTTCCGATTTAAAAATGTAAATATTTTACAAAGAAAATTGGATATGTAGTACAAAGGTACACAGTTTTCTATCCTAGATATAATAATACGGTTATTAAAAAGGATTTGTACAAAATTTTACGGAATGTTAGAAAATCACAAATATGGATATATGTTCACCAATTCCTTCACAGAATTTCTAATGTTTCGTTCCTGTTCTATACTACACCTTTTAAGAGACAAGACAGAAAAGATTTTATGTTAATTAACCAATATCATATTGCGGACAAGATGACAAACTTTTATTATTTATTTATTTAATCTTTATAATTTCCTTATAGATGTAGTATAAATCACTATTTAGACTTCAAAATTTTGGCAAAAAATCTGAATCTACAATTTCCTGAACGTATAACAAAATTGCCTTTAAATCACACTCAATATTCGAAAATTAAATTATTATTATGCATATTATAATCTTATTAAATTTCCAACTACCTACATTCTCACCTAAATCCTATCCCTACTCTCTAGTACTAGAGAATTGTATCTTTCAGATTATTGGAACATCAATATTTTATTTAGTGTACAGACGAATTCAGTTACATCACAACCCAAGAAAACTTAGGCCCTGATTTTAATGGTTAAAAGCATTGTCGTCCTTGTTACAATGTTATAGGGTACATTTTACATCACTCCGGTACTCAGCTATAATCTAATCTATATATTACATAAACATTTATATAGATTTATTAAGTACGTTCATGTTATCGTTATAATTACGCGTAAGCTTCAAAATAACTTATGTAAGCGATTTAAACTACAACTTAAAATTTAAATATAATTTGAAAATACTTTTATCAACGTACAGTTCTCGACAGCACGAATGGCACGCTTAATGTACTTACAATCCAGATAGCACTTTTTAGGACCAAAGTTTTCGTACAATGTCTAAGGTTCGATTTAAAACATAAAATCAATTGGTGGCGCTACAGCATTTTTAGATCTGGGCATTAGATTTATGTATCTGTTTCATGATTATTTGTAAATCTAATAGTCAAGTCGATCAGCCTGTGCCTGACGCCGTTGAATTTTTGGGTGTAAGTCGGTGTTTTAACAATGTTTTCCATCACCGTTCGAGCGAATGTTCAACTTAAACAGACTCATCGTTTATGCTAAATCTACGGTCCGCGCTTAGAAAGGACTTGAAGGACATGGTGACCGACGAGGTTAGCCGAGCTGTTGAGTTGGTAAAGGCTGACTTCACGACGACAACGGATTTTATCATCTTAGAACAAAATGATTTGAAGTCAAATATTGCAGACAAAGACAATCGAATCAGGGTACTCGAGACTGAACTTACGAAATCTCAAAACACGTTATCAAAACTCCAGAGTCGTTTATTTACAGTTGAAAAGATTTCACGTGACTTAAACCTCGAGATTCACGAGGTACCCGAAAGCAAGACTGAGAATCTGATGGAGTTATTCAAAAAACTCTGTGAGTGTTTAAATGTTGTGGTATCTGAGAGTGATGTTAAAGCATGTCGTCGTGTAGCTAAGATGGACTCAAACTCCAAAAGGCCGCGAAACATACTAGTTACCCTCTCAACGCAGCGTCAGCGTGATACACTCTTGTCTGCGTTGACTCGCTTCAATAAGTCCCACCCTGACACCAAACTATCTACTACCGATATTGGTATTGGCGGCTCGTCGTCGAGCAGGATATACTTGTCTGAACATTTGTCTCCTGAAGCTAAAGAGTTACACCGTGCGGCACGTAAATTTTCTACTGACAAGAACTACAGGTTTGTTTGGGTGCGATTTGGCCAAATTTATGTTCGTAAGGATGAATCAAGCCCGGCCATTCTAATTAAAAGTCATGATTCCTTCACTAAATTGTCTTAATTGTTATTACTACTACTAATTTGTTTGTTTATCATTGCTTAGTAAGTTACTTGATCAATTTTTGTTTTTATATACTGAATCACACGTTATTTCCACAATGATTAATATATTTTATCAAAATGTAAACAGAATTCGTAGCAAGTTAACTCAATTTTCTTTAAATCTGTTAAATTCTAACTTCGATATTATATGCTTGACGGAAACGAACTTAAATATGAGTGTTTTCGATGGCGAAGTTGTTGACGCCCGTTACAATCTCTTCAGACGAGATCGTGCGGATTCCTCCTGTGCTAAAACCGAGGGAGGTGGAGTTTTACTCGCCGTCCATAAAAAATACCAGGTCATCCGTCAAGCATCGTGGGATAGTGATATGGAGGATGTCTGGGTTACTCTTATTCCTGAAGCACGTGACACTTCTCGCATAAATTTATGTGTTTGCTATTTGCCTCCTGATATTAGAATTAACAAGCTTGAACTCTTTTATAGCCATTGCCAAAATTTACTTCTTAATCGTTTCCCTTTGGATAATTTCTTATTAATTGGTGATTTTAACACACCTGATTACTCTGATTCGATTAATCCCTCTCTGTCAATTTCCCCTAACCCGAGTAAGAAGCTCCTTCTACTAAATGAATTAATGTCACTGTGTAATCTAAAACAGCATAACTTTATCACAAATGCAAACGCTCGCTTGTTGGATTTGGTGCTTTCTAATATAGATTGTATAAGTGTCAATGAAACACCTGCATTAAGTTTGTTAGATAAAAATCATCCCGCAATTTTGATTACTCTTTCTCCGATTCAGATTTCTAAAGGGCTTCAACGCGCTAACATTAAACGGCTTAATTTTGCTAAATGTAATTTTGAAAACATTAAATCTGAACTCCAGTCTGTGAACTGGTCCGAAATCTTATCGTCCCCTTGTATTGATGAGTGCACCGAAGCTTTTTATGAGCTTTTATTTGAAATAATATCAAGAAATACACCAAGTTGTTGTAGCAAATTCTCATCTTATCCAGTCTGGTACAGCAAATCCTTAATTAAATGTAATAAAGAAAAAAACTTATATCATAAACGGTTTAAGAGGTTTGGGAATCCCCGCGATTACGACGTTTTCTCTTTGCTGAGGGAGAGATGCAAATTTCTTACCAAGATTTGTTACGACAAGTATATCGCATCCATCGAGGACTCGTTGGCCAAGGACATAAAATCATTTTGGAGATTTGTGAATAATCGTAAAGGCCATATTTCAGTGCCTCACACCATGACACTTGAAAATACTTCTGAGACAGACGGTCAGGGGATATGTGACCTTTTTTCGCGATACTTTGGTTCAGTTTTTGACGATAAAACTAATAAAACTATATACACTGACCAATCTGGTGCTGTAAATAACACGTATTTTAATATATTATCTGGCTTTTCTATTACGGTAACAGATATCAAACGTAAAATAGATAGTTTGGATATTAACAAAGGGGCGGGTCCTGACCTTCTGCCTCCTATTTTCATAAAAAGTTGCGGAAAGGAGTTGTCCATTCCATTATGTGTTCTCTTTAATAAATCGTTAACTAGTGGTGTGTTTCCTAAGCGCTGGAAAACTGCCCACATAATACCTATTTATAAAAGTGGTGATAAGTCCAATTGTAAAAACTATAGACCGATAAGTATTTTATCTTGCGCTGCTAAATTATTTGAGTCAGTGATGTATACTCATCTGTTCAGTCATTTTAAGCCTGTTCTTTCAGACAAGCAACATGGTTTTGTTAGAAACAGGTCTACGGTCACTAACCTTCTGGAATACAAAAACTATCTCTGTCAAGTGTTTGCCACAGGTGGCCAAGTTGACTCTGTTTACACTGACTTCTCTAAGGCTTTTGACAAAGTAAATCACCATCTGCTCTGTCATAAGTTAGCGTCACATGGTATCCACGGCAGTTTATATAGATGGATCTGCTCATACCTAGACTCTAGAACTCAGTTGGTTGCGTTAAAGGGCTTCATCTCTGCACCTATCGCAGTTACATCGGGAGTACCTCAGGGATCCCACTTAGGGCCATTATTCTTCGTAGTTTTTATTAATGACCTTATTCAACAACTGTCCTGCAATTGTCTCTTATATGCAGATGACTTAAAAATATTTACTTCTATTACTAATTTAGATGACTGCTTAACATTACAGCGTGATATCAATACCGTATCACTATGGTGCAAGACGAACTACATGTATTTAAATATAGACAAGTGTTTTGTCATATCGTTTACTAATAAACGAAACAAAATCGTATGGAACTATGTCATAGATGGTCAATTAGTTAACAGATCAGATGTTGCAAAAGACCTAGGTATCCTGTTCGATGACAAGCTTTCATTCCGTGCCCACTATAGTCACATCACGTCTAAAGCAAACCATCTACTGGGTTTTATTCTTAGATCCACAAAAGGTTTTAAAAATCCTCGTAGCACCTTGTACTTATACTTCAGCCTCGTAAGAAGTATATTAGAATACGGTAGTCCAATATGGTCGCCGAATTATAAGGTGCACATTGACGATATTGAACGAATTCAGAGGAAATTTCTCAGAATTTTATGTTATCGTATAAAACCTGGCCGGTCTAACTTAAATTATTGCGATAGACTCCTGAAATTTAAAGTTCAACCATTAGAATCCAGACGCATAGTCTTCGACTTAGTTTACCTTTACAAAATCACCCACTCCATTATAGACTCTCCCGAACTACTAGCTCACATTAGCCTTAACATTAGATTTAGTGCCCGTAGAGCTAACGAAGTCAATTTATTTTCCCTTCAAACTTATAAGAATAACATCTCTTTTTACAACCCTTTGACCAGGATGGCTCGTCAATATAACGAGATGGCAAAGAGCAACCACTTACTTGTGGACATATTCTGTCGCAACATCAATAAATTCATTAGTGTCGTTAAAGACATCCTCCATCGTAGGTTAAGTGCTGACCCTTGTGGTCCTGGTTAACGTTACGTTAAATTGGTGTCGAGGAACTTATTATTATTATTATTATTGTTTTTTTTTTACTATGTTACCTTTGTTAGTTATGAGCCTTTTATTGATGTAACATTAATTTTGCAGTGTGCACATGGTTTTACATTAGAATCCTGTTCATAACTTTTAGTTTTAAGTTTATTTTTGTAAAGATTACAATGTGTTTTGTGCACCAAATAAATAAATAAATAAATAAATAAATAAATAAACAGAATGTCTAGTACAGCCAGGAGTCGAACCTACGACCTCAGAGCTGCTCTAATTCAAATATGTTTTATTTCAGTTCATAAACTTAAATGTCAAACTTGATTCGATGATAACAAATTAAATCTTTAATTTATTCATCATTTACAATACGCGATAATATTTTTGTGTTTTCAATACATAAATATATATTAAAAATTGTATTGAAAAATGTCAGTTTTGACGACATGAAACGGCATACGTATTGGTCATAATATTGCTTCTCAAAAATTGCTGTCTTTTCATTGACCGAACGCAAGACGCCTTCTTATAACTTTTTAATAAAAATATTGAATTTTGTATGTTTAAAACTAATATTTGGACACTTCAATATATATAGTTAAACTATTGAAAATACTAAAGAGTATTTATTACATAACCGATTTGTTTTAAATTGACGTCAAAATGTACTTAGACTGCGCCACTTGGTACAATTCATACCAATTGTTTGAACAAAATATGATAAATGCTAATCACATTGAACTTTACACTAGCTGGTTTATTCGACGTCATAGTATGAACAAGCAAATTCAGTTGTAGATTCTCAATAACAGCTAGTAGTAGTAGTAGTAGTAGACTCCATGGACCGAAGTATCGTATTCGTGGTAAATTTTTATATGGAAGAAATCATGATAACGATAATGTTTAATCCACGTTTTATAAGACTGTTAAAACACCGTTGACAATTGACGAAAAGAATTACAAAGATCAGTTACATCCACAAGAGAGTGAATAAATTTTTTTTTTAAGATATCGAACTTGAGACATTCAATCACTATTATATTAAAATCTTTTCACAATTGATAATTTCGTCAGCAGTTATATTAAATGCACTTTTCCAAATAAACTAAACGGTGGTAAATTTCATTTCGTTGACTTTGGACTAGACTCAAAATGCAATTAACAAATTTGTGCTATAAAATATTGGCGAATGAAAAACGGCCTTTCTCCGTTGAAATAAAGTGCAAATTAAAACTACACTAGACCTGGGTGACGCACTGCGCCAACTTCTCCATTTCAGTCTGAAGCGTTTGTCTCTTCTCCGTTTCAAGAGATAGCTTGTTTGAGAGCTCCTCAATGGCTGCCGTGAATTTGGCGTTTTGTACTTCTATTAGCTTCTCTAGGTTCGATATCTGTAAAAGACACCTGTTCTATCAATACCCAATATAATCTTTATATTTTATTTTTTTATAATAATAATCTTTATTTATTTTCTCACCAAAACTTATAAAACTTCATACATGATAAGTTGCAACTATTTATAAATATATGTATATAATCGTCATTTTTCTTTTCAGGGATAGTTATAATCTTTGAGATATTGCATACTTTTTTTTTATTAATATAAAACATTGTATGTTTGTGTACATACAACTATATAAGAACAAAATAATTTCAAAGTAGGAAGAAAAAACGTGTAAGTACACATACGTTATGTACACGCGTTAGAAAATACTTTGCCAAAATAAAAAACTTTTTAAAATTTTTAGTTTACGTTTGTAAAAAACGACAATAACAATAGAAGAAATGTTAATACATTGAAACTTTTATTACAATGCTTATTTAATTAAATAAAGTTTATTTAAATATCACAAAAAACTTTAAAGTTGCCTTTGGCTAACTTCAGGCTGTCTGCTTTTTTGTCGGTAACAATTTACCCTCATTTTTTCATAAAGACAAAAATAACCATAAACTATTTATCCATAGATGATAAATATCTTAATTGTCAATGGTGATGGTCTGATCGTGTGCGGACAAAATTACACAATTGAATTGAATTTTTTTACTTAATACAAAAGAACTAATTAATAGAAGTAAAATATCATACCCTGTTATTAAGTTGTGCGATCAACGCGTCGTTTCCTTCATGATCCTGTGTTCGTGTGTGTCTTCTTTCCAAAGTGCTAGTTCGCTCAGCGCTGGGACTGATGCCGCTCGAACTCAGTATACTTGAACTGAGAAAAGACAACATTGATCTCTTGATTCTAATAATTGTTGTATGACAATAAACGGAAATGTTTAAAATATAGTATTAATTTCTAAGAAATTCACAAAAAAATAAATTATAAATAATTTTTAATATAAATAAATAAATCAGTGGCGCTACAACCTCTTTAGGTCTTGGCCTCAGATTTCTGAATCTGTTGCATGATCATTTTTAAATCTAATAGGCAAGTAAGTGATCGGCCTCCAGTGACTGACACACTTTTTGGGTCTAAGACATATCGGAGTCCTCACGATGTTTTCCTTCACCGTTTGAGCAAATGTTAAATGCGCACATAGAAAGAAAGTCCATTGGTGCAATTCTAAGTCCATAGCCGGGGATCGACCTACGACCTCAGGTATGAAAGTCGCACGCTAGCCAGCTAAGACACTAAGGCCAACACTGCCAACTTTTAATATAGTCGACGCATTTTAAACTGAGTCGTCGGGTAATAAATGTCACTGACAGTAGGAATGTGCACGCAATGCCACCCATTATCGATATTGCGCACGCGATTGGTCGATATGAGGAAGGGTTGTGTTTTTCTATAAATATAAGATTTTTCTGATGACACCTATTACTTTACATACGATTATTAACGCACAATGGAGAATTTATTTTCTAACTCGGTTTTGAAGACATTTAATGGCATTTATCTTACAAATTAAAATCTTTTTGATAACGAAAAATTTACTATATGAAATAATAATTTGCTGAATACTTTACATAATATGAATATGAATCGTAACTGTCCCTTTATCGACATCTCTCCATTAGACCTATAAGTGCGAGCGAGACAGACAGATTTAAGACGAAGAAGAACCAAGTCCAAATAAAACACGACTTACCTAAAACTAATCCCTTTCTCTTCAACTTCATTGAAAACGCTGGAAAACCTGCTGATCGTCTCCAATCTCTCCGTTTTCAACTCCGACTTTTCCCTCAACTCTACTTTGTCCGACTTATCTAAGGACTTGTCAAACCTATCGAGCGATCCATCCAGTGATTTATCGACCGATTTGTCCAGGTCCAACCTTGCGGAGGCCAAGGGTGGAGATGGCGCTGGAGGTTTCTTGATTTCGTCAAGCATCGTAGTTAATGTTCGGCCTAAAAGATTTAATTATGTACAACAAAATAGTTTTTTACGGTTTACGTACAACGGACTTATTGAGCGTCTAAGTTCGGAAACAGAGTTCACAAACCGAAAACCGATAGTTTTCTACAGTGACTAACTACTTCACTATTATTTTGTTCCTGATTTGATCCTTATATGATACACAACACTAAAATGTTGATCTCAATAAAAAATATCTTTGGAGATAAAATAATAACAATACTTAATTTCTCCCCTATAACATTTGCAACAAACAATAAGATTACGGTTAAGTATCTGTCAAGGGAAATTTTATTCAAAAATAATATAATACATGAATAGCGTATGTATTCGGATGGCGATGTATATAATGTTCTCTCTCTTTCAGAATTCAATTGTTTTAGAAAAATGACTTGAACATTAAATCTTTTTTATTATAGTATATTTGTTCGGAATAGAATCATTTTTAGTTTATAAAATTAATTGAGGGTCATGAGGGTGGTCCCAAAAATATTTTTAACTAGGCTGATCCGCGCTTACGCAGTGCGAAGGAGTCGTGGTTGAACATTCGTTGCGTAAAGTTAGATGCAATTTTATATATAGTGTTTTTTGTGCATTTCTTGCTAATAGTTTCGTCCTCAATTAAAACCTATAGTGAGTGTTTTTGTGCGTGAACTATTATTGTAAGGCAAGTTCAACATCAGTCTAACATTTCTTGTTCCCAAAACTAACAATCTCTCCATCCTTACGGCTGACGTTTTTTTTTTGCCTTTCGCCCCAATAAGGAGCAATACATTGAGATATTATGTACTCAGGACTTATTTTAGTATAAGATTACGTATCGACGGCCACCGAACCGTTCTTTGTGATACAATATTTTAATTACTAACTCTTTTTTATTAATAGTAGCTTTAACCTTTAACATGGCAAAGGAACCTCTCAATAACGTTATTTAAAAAATTTTAAATTCTCCTAACATTTATTATATGTTACAGTTTAGTTGTCATAGTTCCTCTAAAATTGAATAATATAACACAATTACGTCAATACGAACTATTGGTTTCTGATATTAAAGCATTCAATCAAACAAAATCTGTACACCGCCTGTTGGACCGCATTCGAACGAACCAATTCTATGTACCTACATGTGCCGATTAAGACAGGCAACACACTGGCGAGTCCTTTGGCATTGAGTGTCCATGGGCGGCGGTATTACATAACATCAGGTTCCTGCTCTTCCCCATTCTAAAACAAACAGACACATACCAGCAGCGGTGGGAGATGTTAACGGAGGCGGCTTTGTTGTCGGCAGATCTGGTGGCAGACTTTCCTTCTTATCAGTGGTTCTGATTTTCTGTAAGAAATTTATTACTATAATTAATTATATTAGATCTTAGCATGTAAAGCGTATACCAATATTATTAGAGTTTTATTCATGAATTCATACAAACATGGATTATTCGTTAGTATAAGTTGTAAACAATTAATTTTTTTAGTGTATAATGTATTATTTATTTCGTAATCCTACAGCTAACATAAATTTTATTTAATAACAAACAAATACGCTGAAAATATAGCCAAAGATACATCATACATTTTACTGCAAAAAGATTTATAAAAGGGAAATGCATTTAATTATATTGTAAAATCCTCCATATTTTTTCTTAATCCATTGTTCAGATTAATTGTCATACAATATTTGTTTTATTTATATTTAAAAAACAAAATTCTTAATATATCGCAAATATTACGCGATTAATAACCGCAAAAATTGTGTTACTATCGTCGTCAGACAGTTTTAAGTCCGGAGCACAGACTACATTACACTTGACAACGATTGATTCTACGCACTACTGACAAATCGACTTTGACAATTGACATTTACATCCTGTAAGATGTCTATGGCATTGTTAGAAAACAACCTACATATTCCATTTTTAAATGATTTAGCATTTTTAAACCAGTGGCTACAACCTTTTTAGATATGGGGTCTAGGTTTCTATATCTGGGAACCTTTATGTATTACGTAACGATGCGGAGCAGGGATTGCAAATTTATGGTTTTATGAGTCCCTGGGTAATGAAACGTTTTACTCAAAGGGTACAGAAAAATGTTACAGCACGTTACATGGGGGGTCCAAGAATCTCCAAATATGCTTGAAGCAAGTTAATTTTTTTTTTTTTTATAATACAGGGGGCAAACGGGCACCTGATGTTAAGTGATACCGCCGCCCATCGACACTCTCAATGCCAGAGGGCTCGCGAGTGCGTTGCCAGCAATTTCCTCACGGTGTATTCCTTCACTGTTCGAGGGAATGTTAAAAGCGCACAAATACAAAGTCTATTTGTACACAACTGGGAATCGAACAAAAAAAGAATCAATCAAGAATGTCAGTCGCACGCGGAACCACTATGCCAACAGTACTCTTTTATTTAGCATTTCAACCGACTCCAATCTTCAAAGTTATTTATTTAATACTTACTTCGAAACTAGACTCAGAACTCTCCATGACAGATATTCGACTGCTAATAGACGATGTGCTCTTTGACATCTCCATGGAGTGTGACGATCTCTTTTCTTCTACACCACAGTCAACAATTCTATAAATGGATAAAGATACAATTTAGTGCTGCCACATATTTTCAAAGGCAAATATGGGATTTTAATTGTGACAGTTGACACCAGATGGCAATGACATGACAAAATTATTAATTCATAATACTCATTTCTTTTTTTAAACATCATATAAATGAACACTGAGATTTTTTTTAAATCTTTTCACAACTACCAACCAAATATAATTCTATAATAAACGCATTTCTCACCTATCTGTACTAGTATGCTGTTTTCTATCCCCTAATCCACCCTTTTTAGCTTGGTTCAATTTCAATTCCGCCATCCAAGGCGCTCTATGTTTCTCCCACTCACGCGCACGCGGCTTTATTTCCGAAGATATATCTAACGATTTATCCGACGATCTATCTGAAGATCTGTCCAAGGTCTTGTCTGGAGAAGCTAAAAAAATCATTCTTTAAAACTATTCTTTTAAACTGGATTAAGAAACCACGAAATGCATCAACTAATTTAGGTTTATATTCTCTAATTGAGGAGTTTCTGAAGTTCAGCTAAGCTTTGTTTAGAATAGAATAAAATCAGTTCATTCCTTGAAACGTCTGGCGAAATTCACATGTCTCTTTTTATCACAACATTAAGACAATTTGATAGAAAGAGACAAATAGTATTTTGTTTGTTACAGTGCAAATATAATAATAACCTTCGTGTCCGTTTGTCAAACCAAGTGAGACTGGCGAATCATCTCTCATTACTTGGCTGGGTGGCCTGCGTCGAGGTGCTTTCACTCTGGAATTTAAAAAAATATTTAAAAAATAAGTGTAAAGTTTTACCATATTCTAATAAAATATATAATAAGCCCTAGGTTATCGTTTTGTGATTGTTTAATAGTTATAAGTAACACATAAGTTTTAACTTCACTAAAAAAACGAAAATTAAATAGACAGAAAAATTCGTGCACCGGGGTTCGAACCTGCGACAACATTCGCACGTAGTGAACACAAAATCATATTCAAAATCTATTATAACGACACCGAAGGACTATTCATTGGTCGTAAAAACACAATAGAATTCAGGCCTTTAAAAAATCTCTTTCAACAAATATCTTCGCTGAGCTATGAAATTACCTGCTAGCTCTCGGATCGTTTAGTATCGAATTCCTCTCGACGTGATCAAATGTGCTAGTATTAGCAACTTTACTTGACGACACACCATCTGTTTTATCCCCTTCCACGCTGCTGTTGCTACTATTGGATATAGACGTTGATGTTTTCTCGCTGAAATTATTAAGAAACCATAATATATTATAGCGGACACGTACTGCACCCATGTTAAATACAACATTTTCAAACTACCAAAACTAGAAAAAAACAAAATCTTCTCAATACAATAGATTTTTTCAAACGGACCAGACGTTTAGGACTTTAATTATTTGTATATAACGATATATACAATAATTCTATATATCTAACTTCCTCACTAGTAACCACTATGACTAACTATACTTTAAGCAGTTTTTTGAAACAAAAAAAACTTATTTGAATGTTTTTTGCGGTTTTCGAGGTCAATTTTTTTTTAAATTTATTAATACGAATTGCAAAGCGTATATTTAAAAAAAATCTTATTAAAAGCATATTTTTAAGGTCGATCTTGAAAAATAAAATATTAAAAAATAACGTATTTGCGTTTATACCCACTGTATGCATGTTTAATCCGAATCTAAATAAATTCTGCTTTGCTGTCCGCTTCATTAAATGGCCCATTATTAAAACACAAAATGAATTTATAGCCCAGTAATTAAGATACTCAACGAAATATAACATACTCAAATATTTCTGAAAAAAATCCTCACCTCTTGTCCGAAGAAGACAACATTTTGTTCTTAAGTCCACTAAACAATCCTGTTACAGCGGATGTTGGGGTCGGGCTTTTCTTCACCGGAACTGGCGGTTTCTTTACCTAAACGTACATAATATATATGAACTTACGAGAAATTAAATATTTATACAAATTTATATCGTCTCCTGTTTTATTTACAATGACATTATTACATTGCAAATATTCAGTATCGTATAAGGGCGCGGAATAAAAGATGGACTCTAGAAATCACGAAATGGACTGGACCTACTGGAAAGAGATGTATAGGAAGACAAAAGAAAAGATGGACAGATGACGTTCCAGAACGAACGGATAGAAACTGGATGAATGTTGTTCAATGGAGAAATATGGAGGAGTCTTTTATAAAAACAAAAAAAATTACCTTAAATTTTGTTTTAAGCCTATACCAACTTAACTAATACTAATAATAAGGAATATAAACAATTGTTGTACGGATTAATAAAGCCTTAGTAATAATAATATTTTAAAAGTAATTAATACCTGTCCATCCGGACCGTCGGTGACAGATTCATTATGTATTATCTTCTCCGAATCGCTTTTGCTTGTGTGCGTGACTGTACTTTGTGTGCTGCTCTCTTTACTAATCGTATTTTCTTTGTGCATGCTGGAAAATAATATTTTTATACTTAAACATGTGAATTGAATCGCAATCGAAATCATTTTTATTCATTAATTTCAGAGAAAAAATTCGTTTTTATACTACTTAGATTTTATTCCGGAAAAGCGAACAATCTCAATGGGGTAGCATAGAAAAATATTCCTTATGTTGGTATAAAGCTATAAAAAAGGTAGGCTAAGTGAAAAATCTGCTTATGGCCGTAGTTCGCGGTGTCAGCTAGTAAATGAATTAAAACTTATTAAATATTTGAGGAACGAAACACACACGAACATTTAACTCGTACGACACATTTCTATGGTTCATTTATAAATTAATTGTTTAAGAGATCACCATAAAGTCTGTCTTTTAATTCGTCTACGAGCGAGTCAAATAGCAAATAATCTCTCTTGAGACTGTTAAACCCACAAAAATCACTAGACACTAGAACAACCTTTAAAACACAACCAAATTTGAATTCAATTACTACCACTAAAATATATTTATATATCTCTAACTACAAAACTCACTTTCAAGTTCTATCTCACAGAATAACTATAAAATATTAAATATCGTTATATGCATTTAATGAAATCATTAACGCAAATGATGTCATTAAAAAATATGGTGAGTGAATCATTTTAACATCAATAATGATACTATGATAATCATTAGATAAAACATTAAGTCTTAAATAAGCTTATCTATGTTTTCCGGCTACAAGCATTTTAGTAAAGGTTCTTAAAAGTAAACAAATCTAAAATGTATTTTTTTCCTACAATAAAGATCACAAGAGAGTGTCATTGATTTGTTTCGTCAAAGTGAAATCACCGACATGCGACGCCTGTCTCTCACTTCGACCAATGACAACCTTTGTTTTCTCAGTCTCCTAGTAGAAAATAGAAATTTCCTTCCAGAATAAAAAGCAAATGCCAATCTTATTAGCCTAAACTAGTTTTCTTACCTTAGCTTAGTTGTGGTGAGTTCTTTGACTGACGATATTTTCTCCGAGTATTTATTGAGCACTGGGTATATTGAATTGGATCCCTTCGACGGCGGCCGGTCTGGCTTCTTCTCCTCGACATCTTGAGCAACTGTCAAAAAAGTTTAGTGTTAACTGTAATAAAACTATAATCTAGTTCGGAAGCTGTTACCAACTACATTTTTTGAAGATAGTCTCCTGAGTCAGAGACCATGGATCTCCACTTGCTACGCTTTTGTCAAATCTCTTTCACTTTACCTACATTAAGACATCATTTAATTTCACCATGCCTTTAATGACTGTATGTTTATGTCAATTATTAACTGAAGATATAAACTCTTTAAACTTACTATCCTTTTCTTTTTCTGTCTTTATATATTTATGATGTTTTGATGATACATTTGTACTTTAATTAAATTATTGCCTTAGTTTTTTTATAAATCAGTGTAATCGTTTCTTCTGATATAACTATTACATTTGTACAACGATTAAGTCAAAAATAATTAAATAATCGTTAATAATTATTCATTAAGGACTAGACAAGGAGAACAGACAATTTCTATTATAGTAAGTGTTTTAAATTTGGGTGAGCATAATTAATAAGGGCCAAATTAGCACGACATATTTTTATAACCTAATTACACGAAACCCGTACACACTCGTTTGACTATAAACAAACGTCGAAATACTTTTTAGTATGAATAATAATCCAGTTGCGTGGCCATTACTTCTTTTATATTGGAGCAAACGAGCCGACGAAACTTCTATAACATGCAGCTACTATCACTACTACCGCAACCCACAGACAACCAATTTAGAGTCCATTTCTCTTCTGGTCTCTTCTCTTCAGGTCTGGGTCTGTCATTTCTGCATATGTTTCATCATATCTTTAGCGAGCAAGCCACTTGAACAACCATTAAACGTATGCCTGACACTTATCAAATTTTGACTCCTAAGGCGCATCGAATGCCTGACAATTACTTATTTCTACTATAAAGAATACCAATCTATCACAAAGCATCCAAGCTAGCAAATGCTAGGTAACAGTTAGTAGGCTCGCATTGAATGGACCATCCAAAAACAAAACCTAATCTACAAACAAAATTTTCTCAGTTTGTAAATATTCCGTAAAATATTTCACGTGAATCACTTATTTATTCGCAATGGCATAATCGAAAATAACCTTGGCAAAGTATATTTTCCTGCGCGTAGGCAACAAATTAAGAAAAGTTTTAAATAAAAATAAATGTATATACGAAGCTGCTTACAAAATTAATGAATAATTAATGTTATAATCAATTAGTTGGAGCTGATAAGACGCATCTTAAACAGTGATCGGGGCACGTCTTATATTATGTAAATTAATTCAATGATTGCATAACTTTGTAACATTTTATTTGGAAGGTCTTTTAGTGGCCTTTGCGAAACTCTAACACCACAATATCCTCGAGCCAATTATAGCATTTCTAATTACATACATTTAAAAAAAGTATTGGCCAAGTAGCTTCAACGTGAGACCCTCATCCCTGAGAACGTAGGTTCGATCCCCAGACTGTGCACCAATGGACTTTTTCTATGAGCGCAATTAACATTCCCTTGAAAGTTGAAGGAAACCAGTATGCTTAAGACCCAAAAAGTGGACGAGGTCCGTCAGGCACAGGAGGCTGCCTATTAGATAAACAAATGACCATAAAAATAGATACAGAAATTTGAAGCCCAGGCCTTCAAAGACTTACGCGCCTTTGATTTATTTTATATACAAAAATATAGGATTTAACTATTTTTTGATTATTGGTGAGTGTCAATGATGTTAAGTAAATAAATTTTAATTTACTTATTTAGCAAACAGAGCAATGAGAGTTAAAAGTCACCTGATAAAAATATTAATATAAACAAATATTTTCTATTCATTAATTCTGTATGGGAATATAGATTTTAAGTCGCAGTTTCCAAAGTGTAATTTTACAACGACAGCGCACGAATACTATAAAATAGATAACCGGACATGTTTTGATTCGGTGCTAATAATTAAAACAAACGATTCTTTTTATTACTCCATACTTAAGTAAAATTTACCAAAGACTAAAAAAATTGTATTGATAACAACAAATATTTAATATTACATTTTAAATAAAATAATATATTATGTTAATCCGGCATTAACAAATCTCTATTGTATCAGAAAATTATATTACGAGATAAACAATTGAAAGTTTAACAAAAACAAAAAACAACCAAAAACCAATCAACGCGATTTTAGCCCTAAATTTCCTTGGCTAAGGCGCAAAATCCAACACGAAGATCAACAAAACATAACTCACTGGCAATGCCCATATTGAGACCACTACACAACACAAACGTGCTCGCTACTCGAGTGCCCGTCACGATGAGGTAACGCAATCACGACAGCCGTAACCTTCACAACAAATGTCAATAGTGGGCGACAAGTAAACATTCACTTAGAATCGGGACTTTGACCCAAAACTCAGGACTTCAAGAGTGACACTTCAAGTGATACCTAAGTGATATTTACTTGATTTATTTCGACGGCTTTACAGAAGTCGTGAGTGACTCTACTGCTGTTATTAGAATTGCCTCTTTAGCTTCTCATATCATAGATGTTTATTGCAGTTCAGTCGAAACTTTCGACTCTTTCGATCTTTCAACGGCATCACGATTATAACATTTGCAAATGCCATCCTCCCAGAACACTTATTTTTTATATATAGAAACACTTTTAATGTGTTCTAAAATCAAACCGGAATCCTTACGTTTAAAGGCCCATATAACCACGAATTGCGGTCTCAGTGTGTGGATTGCGATGCGCATAATATTAAAAAAAATACTAAAATGGATTACTTGGCTTCCGATAAAAAATATAGTGTAAATTTCAAATCATGTTCTATATAAATTTTCGTCATAAAATAAATTCAAGGTGTCAAAAATTGGCCATGCTTGGATTTTTTTTCTATCGAGCAAAGTTATTTAAATCATGTTTCGATCTTTCAAAATGGATACATAAACTACTCAACTAAACCATTATATATATATATATATATATTTTGCCGTACTTTAAGAAATGATGACAAAAAATGGAAAGAAACAATATACTTTTTTGGAGCTAGCCGAATTTCCCGAGTATATCATTATTATACATATATTTATTGCAAATGTTATTTACCAGCCATATGCGGACCTACAATAATCTTAAAATTATATACTATAATTTATTCTCAGATGTAGTTTTAATGATGAAAGATGATATTTGTTCGTCGCTTTGATGTGCGCTGTTTTTTTGTTTCAGACCCATTCAATTGCCTTCTCTAAATACAGTCTATACATTAGTATGTAAAATCAATAATATTTACTTCTAAGCGATATCTCAAGATATAATAATTTACACAGAGCTCGACGTTTATCGGCTTGTTTAACTAAACAAATGTTATACGAACACGCGTAAAGTACACAATTACTGTAACAAAACTGTTCAGTAATTACGAGCTATTTGTCATCATCAAGTAAGTGAAAACTGAAGAATAAATAACTTATATATTACTTTATTTTTCAAGCCAGGCACACAGCCAGTCATATTGTTGGGTTTCGAATAATGCCGTATTGATTTGACTATTGAATCGACAATAGTTTCGCTTCGAAGACTACTGTACGAAGTTTTATATCACCACCAACGAATTGATTTTCCATATGTATGTCAATTCCTAATTAACAAGAGATCATCGCTCAATTATTCCATACTCCAAAAATAGTACGATGTATCTTCAAGTATTCGATATCAAAAAAAGATTTTTAACAGAAAGATCATACGTCCGCTTGGTTGAAAACAGCCTCTCCATCCATACAAAATGTTTGTAAAGCTTTTCAATTTTAAATATCACGTGCAACTGTCCAATTTCTTAATATGTACGTGATCTTTAACTATTATTAAAGGTCTATTTACTCTAATGACGTCACCCCACAAATCATCCGTTAAGTGACGTAAAAACCTATTGATGCGAAACTATTTTCATTTTAGAAATCAATAGTCGTTTTTCGTTTCACTATTTCTTAGTCAATGGCGTCTCTATATTTCAGTTTTGTCGGTAAAGATTAAAAAATCTTTTCTGATAAATAATAGTACCTGGATGACCGAGCCTTGCTCGGTATTTTTTTTTTTAAATTGTGTTTTTTGGAAATTATATTTAAGTACGAATTACATACGTTTTTTTATTATTTTTTTTATTCGAGGTGGAAATGCATTTGCGCATCCCCTGCCCTAGAAAGTTGCAGGGGTATGTGGGACTCGACCCACACCAAAATCTCTGCTATTCAGAGACTGGGTGAACAATACCCACTAAAAACACCTCGACAAATACCTACAAAGCCGCGTTACAGAGGCTCCGGGGTCGCTATCGCATTCTACCGGGACCTCAACGGTAACGAATTACATACTAATAAAATGATGAAATATGAATAATATTTTTCGATCTTACAAAAAAGTAAGTTTATGTTTAAGTTGATAAAACACGAATAAAAAGACAATTTCTAGAAATGATTCCTAGCTAGATCGATTTATCGCCCCCGAAACCCCCCGTATACTTAATTTCATGAAAATCGTTGGAGCCGATTCTGAGATTCCAATTATATGCATATATATAAGTATAATATACATAATACAAGAATTGTTCGTTTAAAGATATAAGATATGAAGGTATAGTAGGCCCCGAAATATGCCTGTTGTTTCCTTGTACAAGGTTAACATTTTTCAATAATAAAAAAAACAACTTAATCGTCCTTTGAATCGTAACTATGGTACAGAATAGACATAATACTCGTTACGCATAAAATTCACACGAAAAGGCTTTTTATTGTCCTTACAGTTTCATATAACAAATGGCCCATTCAATGGGTGCACTGTACTGATATTTGTATTATTTACGAATGCTTTATGTATATTTTTGTATTTAACAATATGCATGGCATCTTTTGTGCAACACATAAATACAGATTAAAATCACAAATATAAACGAGAGTCCGGATTTTAGCTATGTTTTTCCTTAGGAATATAACAACTTACAAAGCAATCAGATTTGACCGTATAATCTTATTCTTCTCTTCTTCAAGTGCCTCTCCATTACTGGAGGTTGGCCGTCAGTTTCCTTATTAATTGTAATTAATTATATTATGTTGTTTGACAGTAAACTTCGTTTTAAAAACTTTGACGTTAATGTGATGTGAAATTCTTAAAATTCTTGCTATCCCTTAGATCCTTTTTATTTAATGGATCCAGAGAAAACATGGCAGAAGACCGTATGAGAGAGTACAGTGACAGTATTACTCTCATACGGTCTCCTGAAGTTTTCTCCCTTCTATTTCAGTCAAAATCCGATAACGACATCAAAGGGACTACTCACACTTGATCGCAAAACCGATAGCCGTAGCAGCCTATGACGTTGTAATTAAAAACCGTATACAATAGAATTCAGCCGGAACCTAAGATTTTGGACAATATAACCGGTATGTTATTGATGTCGTCATAAACGATTTTACCTGTTTTGTAATTAACGTACAAAACTTCCTCTTCATAAATTCAATACTTGTTCTCTAAAAAATCCTAACCACGTAAAGAAACATGCTTACTCACCAGCAGGCAATAGTTGCACAAAGTTATCAGGGAACAGTCCGACGCGGCCGTTAACTTCGCCACGCCACCAGCCGCGATCCGGCGCGTCCTTAGACACGATCGTTACAATATCTCCGTCCGCTAACGTCAACTCGTCTTCATTCACGGCAGTGTACGGAAATAGTACTCGGCATTGTTCTTTTACTGTATAAAAAAGATTGTATCTGTATACACAAGTAGGTGATCAGCCAGATGCAGGTCTAAGACATGCCGGTTTCATCACCACCGTACGAACAAGTGTTAAATACGCAGATAAAATTCAAAGTAAAATAATAATTACAATATACAAGAGATTTCATTTCCAATACAAACACATGGTTTTAATCAACAATCTTACAAAAAGATTTCTGTTTAAATGCGAAAATAAGCGCCAAATACGTACGTCATTCATTATATTCAATAAATTTATTTTCTCTGTACATAGTTCAGTCAATTAAAAAGCGTTCACTACATTTGGTGCATGATTTCTGGAGCATAGGCTAAAAAAAATTAATTTTCCAACACTAATATCGTTTAACGCGTAGGTAAAAGTTACCAAACAACAATATCTCTATCTGTTTCTATGGATTTAAGCAAGACAGCGCTATATCTATTATACTTGGCTTTGTGGCTGACTGAGAGCTGGCTACATTTTTTTTTACATCCTTACATCATTGCCATTAAAACGTTAAATTAATTAAAAACTAAAATGTATTACTAAATGTACTAATTAATTAAAATGTAGTTTTAATTTATATTTGCAAATTAACTACCGGCAGCTTATAATCATTTAAAGGTAACCTATCGCAAACCTATATTAGCCCTTCTCAAGTTAAGGGTATTACATATAACAAAACTCACTAGTAACACTTTCAATATGAAGCAAAGCAAATCATCAGCTTAAATAAGTATTCGCGTAGAGTATATAAATAAGTATAGAGTATTAAGAAATCGAGTTTTTCATCAGTTCATATTTCTTTATTACAGTTTCGGGTATTATTATATTCGGCTACGTAGAAGCGCGGGGCCCCCAAATTTGCGGGGGCCCGTAGCATTTGCTACTGTTGCTACGTGGCTAATCAGGCACTGACTCCTGACCTCTTCACATAAATAAGCGATAATAGCGTTAAAAATCCCGTTGCAGAGTAAAAATTTCTAAATTTTGTTTTTACTTTATTTTTATTATTAGGTTAATTAAACTTGTAAACACTACATATTAGTTTGTTATATAGCTATATTAGAATTCTAAGGATACAATATAATTATTTAACAATGATAATAGATATCGCAATCAATAGACACTGGCTGACATGGGTAGCCGGACAAGTACAATGATATAATTTATCTGAAATTATCAAACCCATAAACTCTAGCAATAACTCACATTTATAAATGATTATATTCTCTATTATTTACATTCGGCCTCCATTTACGGAGAACTCAATAATTAAACTAACAAATTATGGTTCATGATACAAGGATTATTCATAAGTTCTTTGAAAACATTACTCTCCTGATAACATTAATGCTTTGTTGTTAATTATTATCAATCAAATGATATAGAAGAAATGTGAGACAATTGAAGGAGTCAACAGTCGCTATACACTGAATTGGTCTAATATTAATTGTGGCTCATAAGATTGGCCTAATAGAATTAACAATGGTAAATGACTAAACTTACCAGGTTTGGGCGGAAGGGCGGGCGCGGGTTCGACGGGGGCTGGTTGCTGGGTAGCGTTGGGAGGGTCCAGCATTACCACGAAGTTCGAGGGGAATACCCCTACGCGACCAGCACGACGGCCCTGCCACCACCCCTCTTCTACCTACAAACAAACGACCACTAAGTGTTTGATACTAATATATAATAATATTTTACAATACATAAGCTGAGATTAAAACATGTTACATAACTTCTTGTATTATTTAGACTATCTATAAATCCCTATTTCCCTTGGCATCACGCGTGAACGGCTGGACTGTTTTCTCTAATTCCTTTGTTTTTGTTTGTTATTGTCAGGTTATCCTGGTTCTTAAAAAATTAAGAAAATTGCGAAAAAAATAGTAGATTGTTTAAGAATACTAAACCTTAAGTAATCTTGGTTTTCTTACGATAGCAAATGTATGGTGTCTTTTATAATTTTATTGAAAAATTATTACATCGCATTACATCTTTATATATTTAATTCTGCTGTACGTGTGTATGTCACGGAACTGCTCTTAAACGGCTGCACCGAATTATATGAAGTTTTTGTATGCGTTTGGGTGGCGCCTTGGATGGTTTCGATTCACAAATCAGCCCGACAGATCGCAATGCAGTCGGTACTTTCAAGTTCTTTAATATTCTAATCGTTTGAAATATATCAAGACAAAGTACTATCTGTAACCCGCTAACGCCAAAAACAAAGGCGACATTTGTATAGAAATATGAAGTCATATTCGCTATCAATAATTTTATATTGCGATAGCGGTGCCAAACACTTGCCCATTAATTGAAACTCTCCGTAAATTCTACTATACATACCTCTCCAAGTACTTCAAGCACGTCACCAACACAGAGCGGTAACTCGTCAGGGTTGGCAGGCAAATAGCTGAACACAGCACGGCACCGCCCTTGCACAGCGTTAGTCCTGAAAATATGAGCCTTTATAGAAAAATGAATCTGATTACAACAAACGTAATATTACAGAGTTGAAGAAGAGTATTTCCTGTATTTATTTGAACGAATGTTATTAAAATTGTATGTATGAGAGCAGTGTCAACTAAACGTTAAAGTTTATCTATGACTATATGGTTCTAATTTTCCGTAACCTATTCGGACCAGGAATTCGGTTGTGATTTTTTTCACCGCGCACTAAAACAAAAATAGACATACTTAAAACCTACTTACCTATAACACAGATTCAGAAATGAAAGGCAAGTATCATGATGCAACTAATTTATCTAAATTAATGACTATTGAGTATACCGTTTTAATTAAGGTATTCAGAATGGTATTCAGAATCACTTTCATTAATTTATAAATTTAAAACGCACCACACTCACACACACACCGTTTAATAACACTATTACCGATTTTCATAAAAATAAAAACACACTGAAGTCTGGTAAAACTTTAACGGGAGTTATCAGTTGTTATCATTAGTGATTACTGATTAGATAGGACAGTGATTAAAAGTCAATGATTAAGAAATTGTAATTATAAAAGAAATTGTTAACTTAAGTCATCCTCATTTGCAGTAAACAATGCTTGGTAGTTTGTAAATATTACATACTTGTATAAACTATACTCTATCCTAATATTATAAAGCGGAAAGATTTATATGTTTATAATGAAATAGCTCAAAAATTTATGCACCTATTTTAAAAATACTTTCAATTTTTAATTAAGGATACATTTATTATTATATTTTTACACCTAGGTATAGTTATATTGACTAAAATGACCTATGGATACCAATTTAATTTTAACTTCCTTATATTACTGACGACAAACCATATATTTATATTTTATTATTTTAAAACATTTAAAATGTAGCATTATATAAGTAATGAAATAAATTCATGATTATGTATTTAAAGAATAGTATCACAATTAAGTATACTTTCATATTTAGAAGACTTTTGTAGAAGTACAGCTCAACACTTTTTAATAAAAAAAAGCTTCATAATCATTTGCTAGTTAACTGCTATTTAATTGCTAATTAATGGCTAGAAGCAAATAGTTGTAGGCATTTAGTATGTATGATAAATCATATAGACTCTGCATATAAAACAATATACCTGTGAACATAAATGTATATAAGTATAATTTTCTTAACTGAAGATAGTAGAGTAAGTAAAAAAATACCTATTAGTTGCATGTTCTTGTAGTACGGTAACAAAATTATCAGGGAACATGCCCCTCCTGCCTCTAAGTTCACCACGCCACCAACCACCAGGCAACCGCTCTATATCCTTCAAGACATCACCTGGTCTTATGGTCAGCTCGTCTGCTTCAGATGCATCATATGTATAGTTCACCACACAGGATACTACAAAATTATTATGTAGTTGTTATTTATAAAAATAATGTTTTTCATCATATGCTACATTAGCTAATAATATTTATTGTATTTTTTATTTGATTAAGTTTATTATTTAACAATAATTTTCTCTCAACCCAAAGCATTATTGTTAAGAATCTAACCCAGACTTCAAAGTATCATGAGTATATTGATATTATATATGATTTTGATACATGATATCAATATAATCATATAATTATTTAAGATGACTTGTCTATTCATTCTGCCTTTCATAATAACAGGTGAATTATATAAATCTGGATTATAATATAAATGGATAAATGTTATAAGGAAGTATGTTTTTTTTTTCAATTATTAGTATTTTTTTAATGCAATAGAACTGTACAAAGTTAACTACGAGAGTTTAACACAAGTACAGAGGCAAATTCATTTGCATTTGCTTGTATGGGTAGCCCTATGTAACCTTATGTGTTTTGTTTATTAGCTTGTACATGACATCACAAATCACAATCCCAGTAATGACTCACACACAAACTTGGCAATACTCAAGGCAAATATGTCAGTGTTTACTGTAAGATACTTATCTTAATCAAGATATTTTTTTTCTAAACTACTACAGGTGTTCTAAATGGATAAATAAATATCGAAGTGCGAATATTTAGATAAATATGTGAAATACGAAGACTGAACTATCACGGCCGAAACAGTGTCGCAAGAACAGTTATTCATACACAAACAACATAAGCTTACAAGTTAGTCATTACTCACCTTTTTGACTTGAATTTGTCTCCATTTCTTAATGAAACATTTACATCACAATGTCACAACATTTTCACTAACATCAAAATAGCACAATTACAATTAATTCCTCCACGAATATAAAACAATAATAATTTTTCAGATTGTGATAAGTTTCGACAAAATGTTCGCGATCGCGATTCGACGTCAAATATAATGTTATTTGACAAAATGGCAGATTGACAACCATTTGTCACAGATGTCAAACAAAGATGGTATAGGGTATAAAATATATTCGAATACTTGTCATGTCTGCTTTTAAATCCTATTTATATCTTCGTTGAAATTTTAATTGAAATTAAAGTAGGTAGTGTAGAAAATAGATAATATTGCATTAATAAGGAATTAATGTAATAACCTCTTTAACAAGCTAAATGTAGTTCGTGTCTCATACAAAAATACAAACACTTCCTTAAAAACCACATTTATTCCGCAAGACTGCAACGAAGACTACAATTGCCTATCCAGTATAATAGTAGATTGGAGTGATTGGTTTTATTCAGCGGAATATCGCTGTTCGCCTTTACAGCTCAGTTCGTGCCGTTTTGGCGAGCCTGGCTCGGCCGGAATGGGTGTTTTCACGCGACTAATACAGGTGTGTCTTCTGCGAGACATATATATATATTATATGCCTCGTTGGAGGCGAAATTTTTCCTGAGATTGAGCTAGGGCATCGAGGTTGACCCTGGCCAAGAGAAATGCGACGTTTTTTTTTTAATTGGAAGCTCAATTTCCGAAACTATTCGCCTAGCGACGTGTTTACGTTCTAGAGTCTGTCCACGATGACACCTTCGTCTTCGGGCTCTACATTGGGATCTCTAGAGATGTCCCTGGTGAACAGCGTGGACATGAAGAGCACAAGAACCGAGCCTTGATGGGTCAAGGGGACCATAACGTTCTCTCAACACGATAGGGCATCGAGCGGCCGGATAAGTTGTGTACGATGCGCACGAGTCTTAGTGGCTTGTAAAGAAAGCTGTCCATGTTCTACCAAACATTTATGGGATTTTAATTAATATTTAGGGGTCCTAGAAGGAACATTTGGTAGGAGTTGGCCTTATTAGACATTAGTTTACTCTTATATTCTCTGGTAATATAAAGCATAGGTTCATAGAGAGTTGTAAATTATAAAATTGTCTACCAAAAAATTTTCATTATTTTGATTTCCAGTTGATATTTTTTTCCATTTCCAATTTCAAAATCCATTCTACAGGGCAACAATTTATAGTTAATTTTATCATTATAAAATCTTAAGTATGATGGAAATAATATATTCTTGTTTAAAATACTTGTAGTGTAAAGCTACACCTTAGGGATGTCACATCAGTTTACAAGACCTTCAATATATAGAATATTGTGTCTGACAGCTACATATTGAGTCCCCAACCACCAGGGATACCATAGCTGGTACAAAAAGTAATAGGCCCAGACAAAAAAAAATAAACAGGAACTACACAATTATATTTTACAGATATTAATTTAACTATTCCGCATAAGGTTATTTTACTTCTTCAAGGGACCAGCCGAATCATCTGGGATGCCCAATTCCTCATTAGTCCAAGTACTAGGATCAATGTATGGCCATTCACCCTGTAATAAAAACATCATTTTTTGACATATTTTTAACACAGTTATAGTTAGGAAACAAGTTAAAGTTTTAAAGAAATTTCAGTTACATTAAAGTAATAAAATAGTCCATTCACTATAATGTAGACCAATAGCAGCAACCAGTCGGCTTAACAAGTGAGTTAAGTTATACAAAATACTAGAGACAAGTACTATTTTCAGATACTCTGCATCTTATTGAAATAATCAAGAACTACTTACATAGATATGCTCAGGTTCTGTTGCAATATGATATAGAATCCACCACCAGCAAAGTGCTCCGAGACCTTCTGCTAACAAAGTCTCCCTTTTAGATGCCAAAGGTGGTGGTGCTCTGTACGTCCAGGTACTGTAATAAACATTTCCTCATTGTTATGTTATCGTAAAAAGTTCCATAAAAAAAGCGCAACTCAGTCTAAGTTAGAAATTTCATTCTTATTAAAATTTTGTAAGTAGCCAATGACATAACGACTTGGCTTGGTACTTACCCATGGCCACCATTCCTTATTTGTTTAATATTCGTCGCAGCATTCTTCACGCTTCGTAATAAAATCGCCTGTTTAAGTATAGAGCGACTAAGCATTTTTATTTTCTATTTTTAAGCGAAAATCACATTTAGTTTTAGTAAAAAATATTTGGTGTCAACTCAACTCTATGAGTGTCAATATCAAATTTTATTTTTATAGAAATGTCATATTTCTGATTTGTCCCAAATCAAAAGTCACAACTCACTTTTGTGTATGCTATATCCAGTATTGAGTATTTTTTGAGCTTTGACACACGCTGTTAATTTTATGCTTTATCTGTGGCACTCTAGTTATTGTAGATTGTTCAGTATTTTTACTTATTTTCCAATTTTCACTTTAACCAAAGAATTGAATAATATTTCATGCTTGGTGTGTAAAGAAATATATTGTAATAAACTGTTATTAAAAAATCGCTTGCCATCATGCCGCGTATTATGATAAAAGGCGGCGTTTGGCGCAATACCGAGGTAAGCATATAGTTCTGCATAAATACACACTTAGACCTCATTTGTTTTATATCTATTTGCTTTAAATTATAGGATGAAATCCTCAAAGCGGCGGTTATGAAATATGGCAAAAACCAATGGTCTCGTATCGCCTCACTGCTTCATCGTAAGTCGGCTAAGCAGTGTAAAGCTCGTTGGTATGAATGGCTGGATCCTAGCATCAAGAAGACCGAGTGGTCGAGAGAGGAAGACGAGAAGTTGCTCCATCTCGCCAAGTTGATGCCAACACAGTGGAGGACTATTGCACCTATAATTGGACGAACAGCTGCTCAATGTTTGGAGCGATATGAATACTTACTGTGAGTTGAGATAAGAAAAATAAGCCTTGTATGTTATGTATTTTAATAAACCAAATTAAATATGTGTTGTTGCATAGGGACCAAGCACAAAAGAAAGAGGAGGGAGAGGATATTGGAGATGATCCTCGAAAACTTAAGCCTGGAGAGATTGATCCCAATCCTGAGACTAAACCAGCTCGGCCTGATCCAAAGGACATGGATGAAGATGGTAAAATGCTTTTATATTATTTAAATAATTTCCACACTTAAAGTTTATGTACCTTGCAATGAATGAAAATGAACTTATCTAGAAATTGTGAAATAGACCCTATAGTTTATGATGTATAACTAAGAATTTACATTAAAACACTACTTACTTTTTAGAGCTGGAAATGTTATCAGAAGCTCGGGCTCGCTTAGCTAATACTCAAGGGAAGAAGGCTAAAAGGAAGGCTAGAGAAAAACAACTGGAAGAAGCCAGACGACTTGCTGCATTACAAAAGAGGAGGGAATTAAGTGCAGCTGGAATATCAGTGCCTATGAGGTAATAATGATACTTTTTGCTGCAAACATACATTCATTGATTTTAGTTCCTGATTGGAAAAGTTTACTAATTAGATATTATAGTAATAGTAGTAGTCAATAGTTAATATTGCCAATCACAAGAAATTTTTCAGAGAAAATATATTTGTATAAATTTTTTTGGTATATGTGCATGACACAAATCTACATTTGATTCATTATAAATATATAATTTTTCTTAAGACAAGTGGGTCTGTTTTCTATGAAAACTAACCCAAAACAATCATTGTTACCATGGGAAAATTCAGGATCCTAGGTTAACACTGTGAGCAATCTAACCACAGATATTGATGAGTAAAAATAAATCTTTATTGTTAAGTGTAAATCTTTGAAGGCAATAGATTTTTAAACTAAGATATATTATATTTCCAAGCAATATCTGTTTATCCATTCACATTGTATATATCAATACAGACGTAAGAAGAAGCGAGGTGTAGACTACAACTCAGAAATTCCATTTGAGAAGAGGCCAGCTGCGGGGTTCTATGACACTTCTGAAGAGGTTGTTGACCCCATGGCTCCAGACTTCTCTAGACTGCGACAGCAACACCTGGATGGAGAGTTACAGTCGGAGAAGGAGGAAGTAAGTTTTTAGATTTTTTAATGGTTTATATCATTGGAGAGCAACACTGCATATAACGCCGCTCTATTACATGAACTAGCTTAAGCGTTGAACAGTGGCGTTGGTTGGTTTAGCTTGTTTTACTAAGTTGCTAAAATTTGTAAAAACAGCGCTGCTCTTTCTTTTGTCGCTTTATAATCCTACCCCGGAAAAACTCGTCTGTCGGCGTCGTGCATGATGTCGTCACATGATGCCTAAATATAGCAAGTTATTAATAAAATAAGCGTAAAGTACATAACTTTTTCTCCATTTTTCTCTAACAACAACAATGACATACACATAATTTAGATTTAAAAAATCCAAAGTAAATTATGGTCAAGATTTACATCAGTAATTATTCAGTACTATTTTATAGTCGTTGAATCCGAATCGGCTATTAATATTAATGGGATTGAGAAGGCCAAATTGGGTTCCATTTTATTTATTTAAATGAACACTATTCTATCTCTTTGCATGTTCATGTAATTGTTTTAAAATTTGATTCCTATATGGGCAATAAGTGTAAAAATAATTTACAGCGTGACCGTCGTAAAGACAAGGGCAAGCTAAAGCAGCGTAAGGAGAATGACGTCCCCCAGGCAATGTTGCAAGGAGACCAGCCGGCCCGCAAGAGAAGCAAACTTGTGTTGCCAGAACCACAAGTTACTGATCAGGTATGGAGTATATTTAATTACTATATTATATAAATACTTATGTTCATAAATTTCTCTATGGCATAGGCCATAGACAAAACATGGAAAATTGCTAAGCATGTGCTTATTATTAAATCAGCCTTTACAGGTCGGTATCTTGTGGCCATTGCTTCAAATCCTAGCAAAAAAAAATTGTATATACAGAAGGGTCATCCTATCTACCCTACTTGCCTTGTTAAATAATTATCAATGAAGTATGATACTTCAAGTTGCTATAAATATATTTTATAAATAAATAGGAGATTTTTTTTTCAAAAGACATCTCGATAAACTTTACAAATCTATATAAGATATATTATTGAGGATTTTCAAAATAAACCACAAATTGTTTCTCTGAAAATATAAAGTTTTGTTTTATTTAACACGCCTTAACAATATTACAACGATTATCGTTTAACTATGACTTTTATCTCACCTGAAAATACAAAGAAACGACATTTAAAGTTCACTAATATCGCCTCCTCAATTATCTCTCTACAAGTTTTTATAATAATTATCTTAACAACAAATCATCTGACTATCATCCGCCCTTGAATCCCCGTATCACTCCGACCGCTGTGCCCTCTACCAACTTTCACTGACAACTTATGAACGCGCGAAGCGCGGCAATTTTGAATTAATGAAATGTCATTACATCTATATATGTATATCTAGGGTTGCCTGGAAGAGATCGCTTGTTAGCGATAAGGCCGCCCGTTGCATCCCTTGTAATTTTTATGTATTGTGTTTTTTGTGTTTCTCTGCAACGAAACGATTTTTATTTATTCATAATAAATAAAAATAAATAAATTCATATTTTATATATTTTTCGAGTTTGGTATACTGCTTGTGGTGAGATATCAACAGAGGTTTAAGTATAAAACTAAAGATATAACAAACGCGATTCATTTCAGTGTGGTTAGTCTGAGGAATGCTGTTCACAAATATATTCTTATTTTATTTGAAAGGCACTAACAATCACAGGCACCCTCAGAGAAAATGTTACAATAAAAACATTAACTACAAGTACAGAGGCACATTACAAAAGCACAAACAAAGCACACTAGAAAAGAAAAATAAAATTGTGCAAAATAAATGAATCGCAGTGGAATTAATAATGTGTATTAGTAGTAATAAAAAACATCTTATCTTAAACAGGAACTCCAACAAGTAGTGAAACTGGGTCGGGCGTCGGAAGTAGCGCGGGAATCGGCAGGTGGAGCGGGCGCTCCCACCGACGCTTTGCTCGCTCATTACGCTCTCACGCCCGCTCCCGCTACGGCCTTGCGTACGCCTACTGCGCAACATGACAGGTAGTTTATAATTTACATAACTCAATTAATACATATAAAAGTATTTTAATAACTATTACTTAAATAAAACGATTTTATTTTAAATTGAAGTAAAAGTATTCCTACTTTTTACTTTGAATATATATAGACAATTTACTTTTCGCCCTAATTTATATTTAATGTCATAGGATAATGATGGAAGCCCAAAACGTGATGGCTCTAACGCATGTTGACACACCGCTCAAGGGGGGACTGAATACGCCCTTGCACGAATCGGACTTTAGCGGATCTCTGCCTCAGGCGCAGGCCCCGGCCACGCCCAACACTGTACTAGCCACGCCTTTCAGGTATTTTTATTACATTTTAAACATATTATATATCGAAATACTTCTTACCCATTTATTATGTTTTAATGTTAAACCTTAAGAACAATTAATAAACTGCTTGCATGGACTTATTATTTTTGGTTATGTAAATAACTTATAAAATCTCTATATTTATAAAATTCTCGTGTGATAATGTTAGATCACATACTGATATTTATGATACGGCGTATAAAAATACATACAATCGTTAATTTTCACCCCTCTACGATCAACCCTTATTTTTTATTTTTATAAGTTTTGTTAATTAAAAGCTTATGACATGAACTTGAGGTTCATATAGAAAAATTTCACAGAACAACCTATATAGCTTTTATTCCGGAACACTGGGGTAGCATAGAAAAGTGGTCCATATTGGTATGTACTAAACAGGTAGGCTCAGTAAAATCTCATTAAGGAGAAACGAAGTTCGCGGGGGCAGCTAGTTAACATATATAATATATTTCAGATCATCGCGTAGTGAAGTGTCCACCCCAGGAAGTTTCGCTACTCCGGGACATAATCAGACACAAACTGCACTAATGGTAAGACTTGACTTGAATAAAGCTATCAAACCAATTTTTCCTGTATGTAGTTTGATATTTTTCACAGCGCTCAAGACGAAATTGTGACTTAATATGAGTAAGAATATGCATCTTAATCTTGTATGACCCATGATGAAGCAAAGTGCGTCCACAGTGAATCTCTATTGCGATCAGTCTTGAGATTCGCGTTTTACCTCTTTCCGGCTTTCATCTGCTGTAGAGTATATTTGGTATTATTTTATTTATATTTTTTTAATGAGTCATCCGTTTCACATCTGTACTCTTAGAACTTAAAAGTTCCGTCATGTATGTCAATGTCAAATCTATTTTACATTCATTCATACATCAGACGTCTAAAAAATCTATGAACGCCGCCTACAGGCACAAAAAAGGATGACTCTCACCCCGTTACACGTATTGTCCTGTAACGTGTACTGTCCCGTTACGTGCATTGTCCCGTCTACGTACATTATACGCTTGATTCACATCTATCTCTCTTCCATTCGAATGGCCTGTGCGTCCGAGGATTCACTCCTTTGTATCATACAAAATTGTTATAATTGAATCAAAATGATTCAGTTTTGTTCATACAAGTATGCAATAATTTCATCAATGTTTTGTTATGACGTCACGTTAAACTATCGTCCGTAAACCGACTTTACAGCGATCTTTATTTAGTAACAAATATAGGTATGCTATAATTATTATGGTCCTATTTGGTGTCTAAACGTTGTTCCAAATATGGTTACAGAGTTTTTACATTACACTATCTTCAAGTATTCGTAAATACAATTTATTGAAAGTTCTTAATTCTAGTGTATGTAACTTTCAGACTCCAGGTCTAAGAGACAAGCTAAGCATAAACCCAGAAGATGGAACAGCTGGTGATACTCCAGCGGAAAACCGTCAAATACAAAAACAGGTAATTGTTATTTATTCGTCGATTCCAATTAAAAAATTGATTAAAACCTAAGTTTTGTATAATATTACATCTAATCAAAATTTAATTCTATTAGTGACAATGTACACGTATATGACGTACGTCAATATTTAAAAAAAATATGTAAATTTACATTTACGGTGTTTTTTCAAATCTAAAACAAATATTTTTATTCAAATAACTGATTTGAATAAAAAAAATGTTTTAGAAAGCCGTTTAAGAGTAGTTCAGTGACAGACACGTACAGTAGAATTATATATTATATAAATCAAATTATATAGTGATATTAATATTAATAGTCGTGATTGAACTCGTGTATATAAGGAAGACTCGTCGACTATATGTATAAAAGGAAGGGAATTAATAATTATAACGATTTACAGTAAACATATTTTAACCCTGGACCTCAGTTATCACTTTATTTAAGACCTGCCTGCTCGTTTTCCATCTATCCTAGAAAAAAACGCTTTCTGATGATGCTACAGTTTAGAGCCAAGTAAAGTAGTTAGTAAGATAATGCTACAGTTTTCATTTTAATTTTCAGTTAAAATCGTCGGTCCGAAGCGCGCTTCTGTCTTTGCCGACACCGAGAAATGACTATGAGATTGTAGTCCCGGACCAAGATAATGAAGAAAGGTCGGAGTCTTCCCTCGAATCCAGGATCGAAGATCAGGCCGATGCTGATGCCAGGTTCGCCAGAGACCAAGAAGAGAAGCGTGAGTATATCCAACGATTTAAAATAAATCACTGGTACTAAAACTATTTTTAGGTCTAGGCTTCAGATTTCTGTATCTATATCATGATCATTTGATAATGTAATAAGAAAGTTGGTGATCAGCCACCTGTGACACATCATCCACTCTTTGGGTCTAAGGCAATTCCGTTTCTCATGATATTTTCCTTCATCTGTTGAGTACATGTTCCCATAGACAGAAAATCCATTAGTGAACAGATGGGGATCGTACCTACATCTTGGGGAGTAAAATTCGCACGTTTTAGGCCTAGAATAGCTAATAATAGTAAAAACTTATAATATCTACATTGTCATGAACGCCATCTATTGTCTCGAAGTGAGAATCTTCTGCAGTTTTCATTTTTGAACTGAATTTTTTATATTAGAATAAGTTTAAGGGCTTTTCATACAATAATTAATAATAATTATTATTAAATTGTTAAAGGTCAAGCAGCCCTGGCGCTCCGTAGCGCAGCAATCCGTCGAGGCTGCGTACGTCCGATGCAAGTGTCCCCAATGGGAGCCCGGGGATCAGCCCCTCTCACGCCCCTTCAAAAGGCGGAGGAACTACTCAAAGCGGAAATGATGACCATGCTACATTATGACGCATTGCATGACCCAAATATGCCCGTGTCAAGTGAGTAATAATATGCTTCAAGGAAATTCCATTGGTGCAAAGACGCGATGCACGCTGATGGGACTGCTTATTATCTCCGAATAAATATTTTCAGGTGAGAAGAAATGGTCAGTCCAACAACAGGCGTCCCACTTAGCATATCTGGAACAGAATCCCTACGAAGAATTTACAGCTGAAGAATTGCAAGGTGCGAGATCCCTCCTTGATAGCGAGATGGAAGTCGTGAAAGCGGGCATGGGCCATGGGGACCTGAGTATGGATGCGTACACGCAGGTCTGGGAGGAGTGTTTGGCACAGGTATGATATTTTATACTAATTTTTTTTTAAATCACTAGGCTTATTCATCGATTAATGTATTTTTCGAAATTTTAGTTGGAATCAATACTTTTTGAGATTAGTACGTTCAAACATACAAACACGATGTATATTTATGATTTTTTTTAAGATTTATTTTCTTTGTTCTTCAAAGAGTTTACATTAAAAATAATAAATAAATGTTTTTTTATGAATAATTTTAAATCTGCTTTGAAGGTACTTTTTCTACCGGGTCAAAACCGATACACTCGTGCGAACTTAGCGAGTAAAAAGGATCGGCTTGAATCGGCCGAGAAAAGACTGGAACAGAATCGTGCTCATATGGCTAAAGAGGCCAAGAAATGCTCCAAAATGGAGAAGAAATTAAGAGTTTTGACTGGTAAGTTATGTGATAGCTTTATTTAAAACATAATAAAACACAGTATTTTATAGGTCTAAGTTATGCCTAATCCAGCAAGTTAAATGTTTAACCGACTCTCAAAATACTAATTTACTATTTATATACATTAAACATGGGACATGCGTGGATGGACATTCATGTTCCAGAAATGTAAAGATAAACTATAATTATCTCAAAACTACTCAAACAATTTTGATGAAACAGTTGCTTAAGTTGAAAAAAACTAATTTCAATACAAATTATGGTTTAATATGTAAATATATAGATTATCATAATTATCATTAAATGCCAACAATATCATATGCATACAGGTTTATTTGATTCCATATTAAAAGTAGGTAAAAATATAGAAATTAATTCTAGCGTTTTGTTATAATCAAGAACTTGGTATTTCATGTGCTAATGATTAATATGCTCAGGTGGGTACCAAAGCCGGACAGCCTCCCTGATAAAGCAGTTCCAAGAACTGCAAGAGCAGATCGAGCAGGCCAATCTCGAGTTATCAACATTCCGGTTTCTCGCTGAACAAGAGAAAGCTGCGATACCACGAAGGATAGAGGTATAGCCTTGTAGAATACAATTATAAGTAACTTAAAAATGAAGAAATTCGATATAAAGTTTCTACTGTCTAACATGTTTAACTAACTCTATTTATATTAAAACAACACAATATTTACAAAAAGTACGCGCGTACTAAGTCAGAAGTCAGAAGTGAAGCTTTGTAAATTATTTATAACTAAGGTAAAAATCCCAATAGACATATTATTTATTACAAACAAAAACAGACACACATAAACACAGAAAATAACAATGATCAAAGAGAAATAATTAAATAAAAGATATAATGAGAGGTATAAAATTTTTTTCCTTAAAAAAATTGGTTGCCTGTAAAGTCGGTATACGGGCGAAAGTTTTACGTGACAACGACTTTGAGTGGTAAAATAATTTTAATGTGAATATTCATTCGTATAGTAGGAAGAAGGATGAAATAATAGTAACAATTTAAAACATTATGTCTGTCTCTCTCGCTCTTAGGCGGGCTAACCATGCCCGAGTGGAAGGGACGCGTGCCTCTCACTCGCTCTCATTGTGAGCGCATAACGTGAGCGGAGCGTAACGCAGTTTCTTGAAGTGTCACCCGGCAAACCAATTTATAAGACGTTGTCACGTCAAAATGATCATGTACCATTATATGATCATTCCATGTATTTGTATATCTATATTCACACTGTTTACACACTGTATACGTGCTAATGATAATATAAATAAATAAAAATAATGGAACAAGACGTTATGCGACAGAATTTCCATGTAAAGTTCTAATGGCGCATCCACACGTGCCGCCGGCACATGCATTCTTCATCTGCGGCACACGATACGGAGTGGTAGTGTTGTTCATTTCATAAAAATAATGAAATGACAGAATTTAACTGGGATGATAGTGCAGTAGGTACTTTTATTAATAGAAAAGTATCAAGAAAATGAACTATTGTGGAACCCAAGGCATGGATTTTAAGAATCGCAACAAAAGAAATTATGCTATTAGCGTCATTCGGTCTGTAAGCCGGCGGCAATCCTGGCGGCATGTGTGGATGCGCCATAATATGTAACTACTAAACGAATACATCAGCCAATAGCGTGTGTTTTTTCTCGATCTCCCTTTCTCACTCTCTCAAAAATAATAAAGACAGTATATTTCCAACCGGAATTTAGAATCTATTGACTCCCGTATCATCATCAACTGCGTTCAAGACATACTGAATTCACACTTAGCATTAATTATCGACTTTCAAATTTTAAAGCATGACCCGCTATCTATTATATGGGGCCGTCCACAAATTACGTCATTCTAAATTAGGGGGGGGGGGGGTTTGGTCTGCGGATGACGGTAAAATGATTGATGGGGTGTTTCGAAATTGACGTCATTCTTATTTATTTACTTAAAATTTATTTTTCACGTACAAAAAGATTATTTCTAACTAAAATAACTCATAATAAAAGAAAAGAAGAAATCGGCGCTGTTTAAACAAAGTCGGCTTCCTTTGTCTTTGCCGCCCGCCGCCACCGCTGCGGACCTGCGGCTTGCGCTCGCTTCAATCTGAGTACGAACGTGAACGATGCAACACGTTTATCCGCGCAGATTTTTCCATCACGCGTTTAACGCAAATTCGTTAAATAACAAAATCAGAAAACTATTTTCACTGCTATTTATTACTTTAATTGATCCGCGATCGTTGTTGACTTACAAAAACTATTTTTCTCTAATCTGCAATGTTTTATTTTGTCAAACTGGTTAAATGACGTCAATTTTGGGAGAAGGGGGGGGTTAGTAAGAATTGACGATAGGATGATTATAGGGGGGGGGGGTCTAAAATCGGGAAAAAATCGATGACGTAATTTATGTACGGCCCCTATGGAAATAATCACACCGCCAATTGAGTCCATTATAGTTTATTTACAGGCACAAAATATCTCTAATATCGAATTAATTATTAAAACTTTGTAACTAAAATTATTAAATGTCATAATTCTAACAAAATTTTGTATTTTTCAGTCGTTAACGGAAGACGTTAATCGTCAAACGGATAGAGAAAAACAATTACAGAGACGATATTCCGAGCTGCAGGCGGAATTAGAAGATATACACAAGAAGAAACAAATGCCTGTCCAACCGAAGATACAATAAATTACTCATATTAATGTTTTGCGACTTATGTTAACGCCATCTAGTTTTAATTTCAATTATTTAATAAAGCTAAGAATTGTAAAAGATTCCTCTTTTTTATTTGAATTCCGATGTGTTTTAACGATTCAGAAATAGTCTAAACTCCACCGTTTTGTCTCTTTCTGACGAATTGTTTTACCGCTTCGATGAAAAGAGACACGAGTTTATTACTTAATGGTACAATTATAAGATTTAGTTCTCATGAACTTGTTAAGGGCAAACCTAATTATTGTAATAAAAGAACATCTTTAATAGTAACTTTTATTTTCTTAAATAATTATCACAGAGTTATCCACCGTTGGGATATAAAAAAAAATACTACATAGTTATACAAAATTAAATAAGAAAAACAATCTAGCATAATCTCACAATAAATACAAACAATGAAAGTCATGTAATTGTGGCTAGTAAGAAAATTATATATATAACCAGAGAGGAGATAAATAACTTCGGCAGCATGGAATATGGCTGGGTTCAGAGGGTCGATATATCGTGATCTTTAAGATCTCGTCAATATTTATAGACGCGAAAGAAGTAACTATTGAGCAATATTGACATAAAATCTAGAATCTTTGGGATCCATAAATATCTGTCAATATTTATTGATTGTGTTTTTGTGCGTGTTGATTTTGTATGAGCATTCAGAGTAAAATCACTGTTTTTACAAAATAAACCTACGTAAAGTATTTTTATGTTAAAAAAAATAAATCAGTGGCGCTACAACCTCTTTAGGTCTTGGCCTCAGATTTCTGTATCTGTTTCATGACCATTTTTAAATCTAATAGGCAAGTAGGTGATCAGCCTCCAGTGCTGTATAAATTTTTTCATAAGCATTTTATGGTAATGCTTATAATAAATTAACTGATTTAGCAAATGTATACTTTTAATGAAGTTAATATAGCATTAAGGTAAGTAAAAGTTTGGCCTGTATTATGGCTACTATGACTATTGATATTGAAGTCAATATTGAAAGTGTTACGACCAGTTGATTAAATATATTGAGACCGGTATCATGATATTGGATCGCGATATTAATTGACTGTCTGACCCCTGCATATGATTCTTAAATTCCTTGCTGTGAATACTCTTTCGTTAATATTTATTCTAAGTCTGTGATTATAACAGAAAAACAGGACCACAAACTGGTAGTCAAAAACAAATGATTTCATTTAAATAAATATATAATTTGAAACTATCGTATTTTACGTATTTTGCACTTCTGCCGGTAGAGTACCGGAAAATAATTATTAAATTAACGATGCTGACGTGTCTGTAAAGTTAGACAATGTTGGGTAAGCGAAGCCGTACATTTTATTCAAATCAAATCTAGACACCTGAGAATTGGGTACTATTTATCTAGTGCTAGCAGTTCTCAAGACTAGACCCAGTACTTTATCAGCTGCTGTCAGAATCGCTATCAATCTTTCGTCTACATTTTTTAACTTTCCTAACTATTGGACTGTCGATTGTATCATTTTTTGTAAGTTTTCTCTTTTTCCTGTTTTCTAGAATCATTTCAGCGATTTCCAGTTCTGACATATCGTTAGCTTGAGTTAGACCGATATGGGAATCGACGCAAAAGCTATCCTGTATTAAAAATATTTAATATTAAACAATTTACTTTTTTTTTAATAATACAAAAGGTATCACAATTATATACGTTATAACTTTCCAGACGTTTTGCGTAAATCGGAAAAAACATTAAAGCATTATTATTTAATATGGAATAGTAAAAGAGAATATTTCTGTTACAAGCTGAATTTATATACCTACTTAAATACCAATAGTAATTGCTACGAGTCATATTCGAAAAAGTTAAAGAATTTACAATAACTACAGAACATACAATTCAATGTTTTATATTATATAGTGAATAATCTTATTAAACTATTGTTATTCAAAATAAAATAAAAAAAATCGACTTTACTAATAAGTATATTTACCATTTCATAAGTATCTTCTTCGACAAATTGTGACAAAATTTCTTCATTATTGAATTTCTGTGGAAGTTGTGGAATTTTGAATACACCATTTACGGGACTTCTGAAAAAAATTTCAGGTGTTATCAATTAACGCTCCATCTAACGCGCCGTGACGTTATTCTTTACCCAATAGTTTGCACATTGCGTGACCACCTAGTCGACTCTTTACATATATAAATGAAGGACAAGAGTAAACCCCCCCCCCCCCATTTTTGAACGATACCTTACCACTAAGAGGAAAAATTCGGAAACAACGCACTTAAGTTAAACACTAATTTGAGATTTCTATCTTCAAAGGTTAAATTAAATAAAACGTACTTGACAGATCGTATATAGTGCGCTTGCATATCCGTATCGAGATGCGCTTGCGCATCATCAATGAACTCTACAAGAGATCCCGCGCTATCTTCACTCAGTTCGTCACCACTGTCACCTGATGATATCTCCGCTTCTAGGTCCAGGAATTCATTTCTTTTTTTCTAAAAAATATTGTTTAAAGAATACAATTATGATAAGATATAATTTTTTCACTTAATAAATCCTAAAAAATTTCAATTACATATTCGTGTTTTGGAGCAAGGTTGCCTATAAATCAAATCAAAAATCATTTATTCATATAGGTAACACTAGCCGACCCCGCCCGCTTTGCTGGGCGAATTTTCAAAGGAAATAAATTAAATTTTATTCATCATTTTTATTTCTTTTTGCTTTTTTTGTTAATTTTTTTTTTTCTGAAATTTACAATATTTTTCAAAGAGTCAAATTCACTTAAAATAAAATTTATTGACATAGTAAATTATTAATAATAATAATAATAATTTTTTTTAATAATAATAATTTTTTTTATTTATATTTTTTTTGCTTTTTTTGTTAATTTTTTTTTTCTGAAATTTACAATATTTTTCAAAGAAGAGTCAAATTCACTTAAAATAAAATTTATTGACATAATAAATTATTATTAATAATAATAATAATGATTATTATTATAATTATAATAAATGTTGATGAACAACAAAACAAAGAATAAATGGAAAAATTGTCCAATAGAAATGGTCCGATTCATGGAGAAATGAGTATTAATCTTCCTCCATCTCACATTCGACGACTCGTCGCTCGTAAGTTGAGTTTGCCGGGACGTAAAACATACTCGTTAACATAACGGAGTTTAAGTATAATAAGAAGGTACTTCACTTCAAAATAAACCATAGCCATAAACCATCTAGGAAAAATTTCGCATCGAATGGTGGTAGTTTCATGTCGATACGATCAGTGGTTTAGGCGTGATTGAGCCTCAAACGAAGACCATTTTCATTATATATATATATAGATAGATATATATAAATAAAAAAGATAGAAGAAGAAAAAATAAAAATTTTCATTGTTAAACCACCCCCGCAACCCCCTGTGGGGTACCGTAAAATTCGTTCATAGACTATTTTTAACGCCCCCGTAATCCCCTTTGGGGATTTTTTAACGTTTTAGCAGACTTTTTTTAAATTTTCTTACATATAAACATTCTCCTGACAATTCTGAAGACAATAAAAAAAAATTAACCCAATCGGTCCAGCCGTTCTCAAGTGATACTCGATCATAGATACGGCATTTTATTTTTATCAAAAAATGAGAGTGGGTGTGCAGGGGTGCGTGGAAGTTTGTATGTAGATTCTTAGCTGAATGTAAAAGAAGATCCGTTTAGTAAACTCCGTTGCCATGGAAACAAAAGAATCAAGAGAAAACGCTTGCAATTAGCGGGATAAATGTTCATAAAAGTAAAACAGCAATAAAAAAATGAAGGAACGTTAGAATTCGAAAAATAATATAGCCATAAACCATCTAGGAAAAATTTCGCATCGAATGGTGGTAGTTTCATATCCATACGATCAGTGGTTTAGGCGTGATTGAGCCTCAAACGAAGACCATTTTCATTATATATATATAGATAACGAACACTTATAAACGTCAAAAAAAGAAGTATACATTCTGATTCTAATTTTACATTTACTGCCAGTTCTCAAATCAAGGGCGTAGAACGGAAGAGAAGAACTAGTAATAACCTCTCCGCCACTATACCGCATCAAGAGAGAAATATACTTTGGTATACGTGTTTAGTACACATGACAGAACTTAATTGGTGAGAAATTAATTCCTTTTAAAAGTGAAATCTACTTTAGCATCGTTGTGATTTAAAAGTCGATGAAATCTTTTTTTATTCAGAAAATGATCAAATCCACACTAATTTAAAGTTTATTCCTATCTCGTTGTATCAAACGTTCAATCTTATGAATTTATATGTCTGTCTCTTTTATCTAATATATAATATATTATATTAAAGTTTCATCGACCTTCAAACTTTAATTATTTTAATTTTTATGAAAAATTAAAGACTGATATTAAACATAAAAATTTAACGAAAAGTTTAATACTACATTGTATACCAGTCGGTGATAAAGTCTAATTTACATAACTATTATTACTTACAAAAACGTTTTAAGTATTGTAGTTTTATTAAAATGAATAATTAATATTAAACTTTCATACTTACCGTCTTGACTACAAGTGATCGTAATTATTCAAAACATTTAGGCTATGTTCAGATGGCTGAATTGTGACGCGCGTTTTCAAATCGCGCGCTTAGACATCCTAATATATACCTAGCAACCGAACACATGCGTGCGTGCGTGTGAGCGCGCATCAGCGAGCGTCAACGCGGCGCTCAGAGAAAAAGTTTCTAGACGCAGACAATCGCGCGTTGACTCGCGCTTTAATATTAATGTAATGTCCGTTTGCTGTTCAGTTGAGCGCGCGCTTTCATCGCGATCGCATGTAATGTTGTTAATTTTCGTAATTACATTTTGTTTTCGCATTTAAAATGAGTGAAATTGAAGATATTGACATCGACTTACTAATCGTAGAGTAGAAAATAGGCCAACATTTTGGAATATAGGTTCGGAATCCTATAAAAACAAAAATTTTGAAACGACGTGCTTGGGAAGAATTGGTATTAATTTTTTGCGATGGAAATGAACAAACTGGGTCTATTTTTCAAAATTAGATGAACCCAATGTGTACGTTTTCTTTTTCTATATTTTTCTTTGTAATATAACCACAAGATAAAACCCTCTTCCACGTCCATTTTCTACGTTCTACCGAACAAGACTGACGAGTCCTCTCGCAACGCGCATTAGCGCTCATCATCTGAATTCTCTTCAAACTTGATAGCGCGTTGACGCGCGTTAACACGCGTTACATGTGAACATAGCCTTAGTAAATAATTACTAAATCCGTAAATGTTTTGCTAAAACTGTCTGACGCTATAAAAATAAAATCTCACCTTTCGATTTGCACTTCTCTGACTTCTACCAATTTTGCGTTTTTCTTTGCAAGTTCTATCACTACCAACAAAATCATCATCGCTATCATCAAAGGCACTGTTTTCCAATCTTACGGCAAAATTATTTTTTCTTGGTGTATCTTTTCTAAACATCTGAAGGATTTTACGTACATCTGACGATTTTTCGTGTTCTTGTTTTTCATGATATACGGGCTCGTTTTCCTTTTGCGAGAACTTAGGTGAGCACGTAAAATAATTTACTTGCTTGTCTTTATTTGTATTGAAGTTATTCGATGATATGACAGCTAACACCTTTTCCCTTAACATAAGCGATTTTTTACTTTGTTCGTCCAATTTTCGCCTTTTGCTAAAGTATGGAGACGCTACTATTTGATCGTCATCATCCATCTTTCTTTTTGGCGTTTTTGAACTGTTTGGTGTATTATTCGAGTCGTCGTGGTCCTTGTTAACTTCTTGGAAAAATTCATTCATTTCATTATTAATCGTCTTTTGGGGTTCTAATTTTGGGTCATTTAATATATTTATTGATTCTGCTTCAGCGTTGTATTCTTCAGTATTGTCATCACTGTCACTTTCCAATATAATTAAACTTTCTGGTTTTGAATTAAGAGTTGCATTTTGTTTCACAGATTCAAGAATTTTTTTATCTGCTTGTGTTAAAAGGATAGGTGATAAACTCCTTTCTTTGGGAATTTCAGATTTATTTATTGTAGAATTATTAGTTTTGTTAATCATATCTACTAGTTGGGTTATTGTGAACATACTTTTACTATTATTGGTTTCCGAAACATTTCCAACGCACTTGGAATCATTTTCTATTGTCACATGTTTGTCAATGTTTTCTGGTTCAAGTATTAGTTTTTTCCTCGCATTAAGAGGGGTTGAACTTTTCAAATTATTTTTCTTGGTACTAAGGTTAAGTTTACGAGGTTGGCTGCAGAGTATAGGAGAGGTAGGAAGATCTAGTTTTAAACTACCAGAAAGTAAAGATGGGCTTCTAATTTTTGTTTGGTTCTTATAGGTGTTTGTGGGTGAAGCTTCACATACGACGCAGTCATCATCATCAGAAGTCATCGCAATATGGACGTCAACTTTATTTTCTTCTTTTTGATTAGTTAGTTCTTCATCGGAATCAGCGAATATGTCCTCTATACTAGCTAAACCAAAAAAGCCAAGAGCTTCTTTTGGATTCTCTTTTTTTTTAATTTCTATTAAACCAGCTTCTTCTGGGCTACTATTTTCAAAAATATCATCAATATCACCTATATCGAAATTATTAACATTCGTTTTAACTTCATATTTTATTTCTTCTTTCGGTGACTCTGATAAGTCAAAATCAAAGTCTAAGTTGAAGTTTTTACTCTCATTCTGAAGCTTATCAATGTTACAATTATTATTATCAGAAAGTTCATTCTGATTTGTTTTCGAGCATTTTAATATTGCTTCTGTATTTAAACTATCAATTAAATTAATATCAGGTAAATGAAGTGTACCACTTAGAAATAACAGTGGTTTTGCTTTTTGTTTATTCTTAGCATTTGCTATAACTGTACAGTCACATATGTTTGTGCAAACATAGCATTTCTTAACATTATTCGTTACTTCTAGTTTGAGATCAACGAGTAAATTTATTAAGCTCGTGGGTTGTTTACCATCGTTTTGTATACCAAGATCATTTAATAGTTTTGTATAGTCTTTGGTAGATTTTGTTGCTGTGCTAAATAGTGCTCTAATATCACCGTCTTTTTTAATTGGTGATTTCATTGTTGGTTTAAGTTTTTTCTTAGCTTGTTTCGGTTTGGCAGGCGAAGGGACTTTTATATTTTGCGTTTCAAAATCTTGAGTGTTAAAAGCTGAAACATTATTAAATGTAACCCTTAAATTTTAAATGTATAATGTTTAATATGTATGGAATTCAGAATACGCTATCAAGTGTTTTCAAAGGGATTAAAATTTTTACGAATGCATTTACTAGATGAAGTTTTAAAACGAATTTACATAATTATCTAGATCTTAGTATTATAACGATTAAGATACGAAATTACTGTGTATGTAAGCAATTAAACAAGTATGGGGGAAAAAATGCAGAAAATCTTTAAACGTTATCCAGAAATTCCTTCTCATTTATGTCTACTTACTCGGATTTTGGGTCGAGGGTGGCGCATCAAATCTTTTATCGTCACTATATTTGAGAAGGGAAATCAAAATATCTGTATCAATCGAATGTTCAATATTAATAGTTGTCTGCTTTGTTCTCTGCCATTCGAGCCAGTTGTGCAACTGGACACGATTGTCTTCTTTTTTACTGGATTCTATAATTGCTTCTGTAATTTATTAGAATAGGAAAATCGGTGAGCGGAAGACTGACAAAGTACGATTTTTGTAATTTTATAAGCATATTATGCGGAAGTAAATAACCCCTTAGGGGGAGGCCAAGGTGGTTCAAGATTTACCTAAGACTATCCACCCAAACCAAAAACTAACAAATTAAGGACTATCAGGTTGTTTTTGACTGGCATAAAAATATTAATAAAGGGATGGTGTAATCACGCGAAAAACATATATTGTTCTTCGTTCGTTGCCTTGCAAAAGCGAGTCAAGGTCAACACTTCACACCGCTTTTCCGTTTAAAAATTACGCGATTCATGAAAAATAACTACACGTGATATCGTACTACCCCCCGCCCACTAGTGAATTTTCGTGCCGATTATGCCGAACCAATTCCCCCTTCGAACCTCACGTGATAAATAGACAGCCATTTATTCGTAGCAAGAGATCTATTTGGGTCAATGTTACAAATGTTACCTTTATTCATATTCCAATATTCTTTAGAATCACTCAATCGGTGAACATCTTTAAATCCATCGGGAAATAACTCATTAAACTCATCTTCATGTATTAATTCATCGTTTTCTAATAAATTTGTGTTATTTGTGCTTGTTGACGCCCTGCCTTGTAGCATACTCCTTAAATCTTTCTGACCCTAGTTTGAATATTATTCATTTAAAACAAACCCAAAAGAGTCTATGGTATGACTTAGAGTGGACTTAGTACTCTTGTCGAAAATGAATTAGATTTCAAACAATTGTATGGAAAACAACGTAAGGAAGTCAAAAGTAGTTTTATTCTAGGAGTACATTAGCTTCACATATAATAAGTAGAGACATCTTTATATTTATAATCTTTATATATATAAATGATTTGACTTTAATAGAAAATCGGTAATATGTTAAAAGTTAATAAAATAAAATAAAAATACCTTTTTCGTTTTATCGGAATCATGTTTTTTATGTACAGTGATGTGCATCTTTTGGCACTGAGGCTTGAAGTCATGCGGAATCATCCTGGGGTTCGATTTATATAGAGAATTTTCGACTTCTTTTGATTGTTGTATTCTTGTATTTAAACCATCGCGTTGGCGCATACAATCTATAAGCGTCTGAAATATAAGAAAATATAGAAACAGTTGAACAAAAATGATGATTAAAAAATTATTAATTATTTTCAAATTATACCCCTTATTGAATACAGAACTCTTGGAATCCAGTTGTCTGTTTTTAAAGTAATTCCATACTAGATGATAACTATATAGATTGTCCTAACTTTACTGAATTAAAAATAATGCCGCCAAGGAAAAATATGGCAACACTAACATTATCTGTCAATAAAATTACATTTAACTTAGTGATGCCAACTTCGGATTCCCACTAAATTTAGGGGAAATCATGCACTTTAAGAAGAATTTCACTTTCTTCTTCAAAAGGAAGAGAAAATGAAATGCAAGACAACACACCTCATATGACATTAACTATTTCATAGTTTAGGAATGGCAAATATTTTTTTGAATAGGACAAACGACAACTGATTTTGAACCTTTTTAATTATAATAAAGGCATTCTTACCTGATGTTCCCTGCCTTCTGTGACCAGAATATGGACTTGACCACCTCGTTCACGGCCTGTACGACCGCATCTGAATTACAATAAAATAAATAACCTGAGTAATCTATATATAAAATACATATTTCTTATAGCCAAAGAGCGTACTAATTCTTAAAAGGCCGGCAACGCACTCGTGAGCTCTCTAGTATCGAGAGTGTCCATAGGCGGCGGTATCACTTAACATCGGATGAGCATCCTGCCCGTTTGCCCCCTGTTCTATAAAAAAAGCGATTTATGTTGTCATTATTTTAGCCGATACATTGATGTTTTTGAATATTTGCTGATAAACGCCATAATTTCGTTATCAATCATTATTATAATTAATTTCTGTGTGGCAAGTGCTCATAATAATAATAATAATAATAGCCTTTATTTCCAAAAAACTTTACAATTTAGGGATGATAAAACGTCATTCAGTTAAGTTTTGGTTTGTCCACCGTTGGACATAGGCCTCCTCCTTCCGGTTCCAGTCGCGTCTGTCGCGGGCCAGGCGCGGCATATTCATTTATCATATCTCTTATTTTTTCAGTTATAATTTAGTTATTTCTCTTTATCCCTGGTATTGTTGGTAACTTTTCGACACTAGTTTTAATTCGATGTATAATATTATTATATTGTTCTTGGATATTCTTAGATTTTTCAGTGTGTTGAACCGAAAAAATATTCTTAAGTGTTTCTTGTTCTAGTGGGTTCAGTCTGCCTTTAAATTGTTTTCTACTTTTAATTTTTGCTGAAATTTTCACTGTTGCCCGAACCATACGATGGTCTGTTGGGTGGGTGGTATTAATTATATCTATATTTTCGACGGTATGATGATAGGGTCTTTTAATAATAAAAAAGTCTATTTCATTAGCGGTTCGAGTATCTGGTGATAACCATGTCCATTTATTTTTGGTGTTTTTCTTGAAATAAGAGTTCACAATAAACAGTTGTTTTTCTAAATAAAAGTCAATAAGTCGTTTGCCTCGCTCGCTTCTCTTACCGTGTCCCCATAAACCCATAACCAACTTTTCATCTGGAGTGGCTCGGCCTATTTGTGCGTTAAAATCTCCAAGCACAATTGTGTATGGCAGAGAATTTACTAGTGCATTATTTAAGCTATCATAAAAATATCTATGTTTTCTTGGCTTGACTTCGCTGTGGGGGCATAGACTTGAATTATGTTAATCTTATAATTATTAAAGGACATTTAAAGTTTTGCTACTCTGTCTGATAGAACCTCTAAATCTACAATATTTGATTTCAACTCCTTTTTAACCATAAATCCTATACCATTTCTTCCACTTTTCTTTCCGGTGTATAAAAAGATGTAGTCTTCGTATTCAATAATGTGTGTTCCCTCTTTTCTAATATCAGAGAGGCCAATAATATCCCACTTTATGTTGGCAAGTATGAGTCTTAAAAAATTAAACACTTGCGACTTCTTCTAGTCCGATTTACAGCATTTATAAATGCAGAGTAAATTTTCGACGTTTGTAAATACACAAGCGGGATGAATTAATTATTATTAATTTAGCTTGTGAAGAACCAAATACATCAGTTTGGTAGTTTTAGCAAATGTTTAATTATTAACATACTAATGTAGGAGATAATACGAATTACTAAGCGTGCTGCGTGATGAAATAAGAGAAGTGTATGATCCTAGGACCAAAAATTTCACCTTTTTGTCTATTTAAATTTTAAGAAAATCTTATCGTTAGTTCAGAGTTCCCCAAACTTTTTTGTGTCGTAGACCCCATGCCATGTTTTCCGTGTTGGGTAGACCCCCTACTTACTTCTACTACTTTTCGTTTTTACAAAAAGAATTAAATTCCGAAGAGCCGGGTTCCCGAATCTATAATTATAATTATTTATATATTTACCTTTGAACGAGCCGTATAGGAGACCTCGTAGATATATCAAAGCAAATAATGAGGTCCACAGATCCCACATCGAGGCCCTCTTCTGCGACACACGTGCACACGAGCGTGTTACACGTGCCCTCGCGGAACGAACGCATTACGCGCAACTGTTGTTTTTGGGATACCACTGTTTTACCATCTTTGCCTAGAAATGTGGCCGCATATAGATCAATAGTTTTTTTTAAATATATATAGTATTAAAATTAATTAATAAAGCTCTAAAAATGTATTAAATAATAATACTTTTGATTTATCTTGGATTTTTAAATGTATAAAGTCTAAAAATGTTTATTTAAAAAATACGTAGATTGTTGATTATGCTTAAATAAAAAAATATGACGGATTTTGCGTATACTTCCTATGAAATTGAGTCCTTTATAAAAATCTGAAGAACACATTCATAAAACCCCATATTTTATTAAAACTTACCAGAGGCTCCTTGTCCTACAAACATCAGCGGTACAATGAGTGGACGACACTGTAGTAACATACAATGGACCAGGTTCACACTTTCTCGGTATTCACAAAACACTAAAAACAAAAAAGTACCATTATTTTCAGATCAATTACCCACTTATTTATACAAACATTAGTCTATTTATTTATTTATTGTATATGTCGCAGCCAACCGCTAGTTAAACGGCGCCGTTTAGTTAAATGGCTAGGCTATTAATTGAACGGCAAATAAAGCTAGTTGGCTGCGACATATACATAATCTTGAACAGAAAGAAAGTTCTCTCCACCATGACGTCGAACATATTAAAATAATTAAATAATATAGTATGGCCATTGACAGATACACTATAACATTATAACCATTAAAATTGCACGTAAAACTTCACAAACCAATTGAAACACTGACGCTCCTCCAGTCTTAGTCTAGCCTAAATCAGTGTTTCCAAACGTGGGGCCCACCCACCACAGGGAAATTTGATGGTTAAGGGGGGCTATATGAAAATTTACTTGAAATTTGAAATGCAGTTTATCATTAAAATACTTTAAAAATTTTAAATTTTTTAAGTATTTTAATGATAAACTGCATTTAAAATACTTTAAAAATTTTACATATTGTGTTTCGTCCACAATTTCATAGTAATTCCTAAAACCAATTATTTGTGTTTAAATGTTTTTAATATTAAAAACTACCTTAGATTCGGGGGTCATAAGAGTTTAAGAAAGGCTAAGGCACAAAAAAGGAAGAGAATCACTGGTCTAAATTTAACATTTTAAATCTGTCTCCTTTCAACACAGTGTGAAAACAATTTGATAGAAAGAGAAAAACGACTTTAATTTAATAAGAGCCAAATATTAATTTTGTTTGTTTATACATTTTATAAATAAATGTGTAAAATAAAAACGTATTTTTAGTTATACCTGTATAAATTTTAATAGAGCTAACTAAAATATAGAACATTTTGCTTATAATTCATACCAGGTAAGTCGACGTTAATACCTGTAACTTAAATTATTTATAAACAAACAAACAAAAATCATTTATTCATATAGGTAACACAATGTACACTTATGAACGTCAAAAAAGAAATATTCTTTATTCTAATTTTACATTTACTGCCAGTTCTCAAATCAAGGGCGTAGAACGGAAGAGAAGAACTGGCAATAAACACCCTAGTAACTCTATAATAAATAAATATAGCCTTTATTAACAATCCTTTAAGTTACATTTTATCCTACTTCTACTCTATACACTACTTATGCTTATTTACGAAATTAAATTAAGGTAAATGTAAATATTATCATATTATTAGACACCGGTTTCTTGATTGTCTTGCTTTTCAGCATAGGCCTTCCCAAGTGTTCTCCACAAAGATCTATCTCTTGCTTTCCTCATCCATGTGGCTCCTGCCACCTTTTTAATATCATCTTCCCATCTACGATGCTGTCTACCTTTACTTCTCGTTTTATGTCTGGGGCACCATTCCATAACTTCTTTGGTCCATTTTTCCGTATTGCTTCTTATCAAATGCCCGGCCCATTTCCATTTTAGTTGTTTGATTCGGTATTTTATGTCTATAATTTTAGTTTGTTTTCTTATTGTTGTTAATCGAACTCTGTCTTTTAGTTTTAAGTTAAGTATACTTCTTTCCATTTGATGTTGACAAGTTTCTAATGTTTGAATATTTTTGTTTGTGCAGCTCCATGTCTGACATCCGTAAGTCACGGATACGGATACGGTTACGGATGTCAGACATGGAGTAACTCTATAATACTAATTTATAATATCATACCAGTGAGAGATCTGTGCATTTGTAATCCGTCAAAACCTCGATTTATGTGATAAATTCGTAGTGGTAGTTTTCATTAAAATGAACAGTACTAGCGTAAATCAAAGACAAGATTATAAAACATTCTAAGAGTAAAAAAGCGAACTTACCGATTGCTTTGGTGGTTTCTCCCTTATTTTTTGCCTTTTGAAAGTGCTCCAACATGATTTCTTTTAGTTTGTAAAACTTGGGATGGCCAAAAGTCAGATCTTTTGGCATCTAAAAAGAAGCAGAGATATATAACTAATTAAATTTATTTAACTTAATAAGCGTTGGATCATTAAGTGCACCGCTAGAAGCAGGAGATCGCAGTGAGTAACATCCATTGCAGAATACATCTATAAATAACGCGCTGGTGCGAAATTTGTGATTGAATAGTGCTTTTTTGTTTTTAAAACTTCTTCTTGTAGTGCCTCTCCACTACTGAAGGTTGGCGGTCATCTCGTTATACTTCTTAGTCTTCGCCAAGCTGTTCTACGCTGGCCACTCCCATCCATTCTTTGATATTGCGGAGCCACGTCTACCTCCTTCTGCCAGCGCCTTTTTCCCCTCGAACCGTCGAAGCGAAGTCCCAAGTAACTTATTTTTAAACTACCCTCATTATTGACTTCATCAAAATTCTAACCTAATTAGTCCTAATTAATCCTCATATTTGTGTTTTTTTTCATATTTGTATTATCTCTTCGTGTACGTCATGGTTGGCAATAAAGGCTTGTCATATAAGAAATTGTATATTGTGGTTTTTTTACGGATTTATCAGTGTGTCGAGCGTTTGCAAGCTTATTTATATCAATAAAAATACCATTTCTTCCTACCAAAAATAGCTTTTCTGGAAATTGAAGACGCATCGCCATATTCACGGGGAGAAGTCATAAAAACATTAACAAAACCTAAAACCTACCTCAGGCACAGTTCCATCAGGCAACACACTTCTATCCAAAGACAATGGATTTATTCCTAAATCATCCCTCAATCTCTCCAACAATGATGTTAACTTATCATCACTCTGTATCCACGACTTTTCCGGATGTTCGTCAAAGAAATTGAGGAAAACCCTTGACCCGTGTTTTAGTAGTAATTCAAGACCATGATAAAGTGCTATTAATAACGTAAAATCCTTCATTATTATATTGTGCTGTGGGTGCCTGTAGGAATAAAAAAAATACATTAAAAATATACACATAAAGTAATCTATACTGATTTTTCATTCCATAAGTGTTACGAGTGTTTGTAAGGGACAAATTTGACCCATATGAGGGCAATAAAATAAAATGTTTGTAATGAAAATAACGTAATAACTCGCCGTTAAATCACTTTTAATGTGGAGCACCACACTTAATCAAATGGATATATGTATTCACTGACAAATAGCAAGGCAGGTGGTTCCACATAGTGATTGTTTTAATGACAAATTTAGGTTTAGATAGCTTATTTAGATGAGTACAGCAGTTACTTTCAATCTCGACATCTCTATCTCTCTCTTATGACGTCACTTATACCTGTTAGTGAATTTTAAATTTAAATTTGGTTTACGCGAGTACACATAAGGCATCCTGAATAACAAGAATATTGCTTATTCGCGACACTAGATGGCGTCAATATGCATTACATAATATTATATTTAAGTTTATTTCCATTACTCAAATCTTTCTTAATGATGTGTTATCAAAAATAAATTCATAACATACCTGGCACTCTTATCCCTAGTTTGAAACTCCTTATATAACATAACTACTCGGCCCTTTGACAAATTCCCAAGATTGTGAGGCAGAATGTTTAACTGCTTTAGTCTTCTTGCATAACCATCTAAAATCTAGAAAATAAGTTTATAATTAATATATGTATGTACTTCAGGAGAAACTTCAATGGTTAATACAAACTATATCATTAGTAAAGTTAATACTACTGTTTGTGTTGTTTCAAAATTTGTATTAAGTGTTTGATTTTTATATAGATTATGAAATTAATACAATTGCAACTGCCAGTACCTAATCGTGACTACATTTGTTGTACTCTAAAATAATATAAAAAATTGTCACCATTAAATACATTTAAATACAGGAAGTGATATATTTTTTTTGTGGTAGTGTAAACTCCATGTAAGGTTCCTATCCCTTTAACATCCTTCCTGCATTTAATAACAAGCACACTAAAACTTTGATATAACATGAATTTGGTTGACTTGCTATAGTTCAACAACAATGATTATTTTAATATAACAATCTTGTTAGTGCTAGAATCAATGTCCCTTCAGTGATATAGAGTTTACACAGACAATTAGTAATATTGAATTTTGTAGAATTTATTATATGAGAATTACCTCAACATATTGCTGCCTCAAGTGAGTTAATTCAGGACCCAGCTGAATAATAACAGTATTTATTTTGCGGGAATGGCTGTAAGGAGCGACATCTATGCAATTTTCAGTCCTTAATTCCAAGTGAGCTATGTTTAAATTTTTAACTACCTGCAACATTAATTTTTTTTATAGAACAGGGGGCAAACGGGCAGGAGGCTCACCTGATGTTAAGTGATACCGCTGCCCATAGTGTCCATACTCTCGAGGCAAGAGGGCTTGCGTGTGTGTTGCCGGCCTTTTAATAAAAAATAAATAAAAAGAAAGTAAGAGTTCCTTATATTGTCATGATATCATCTATAAGTCCATGTGATTTGAAAGTCCATGTGATGTGAAGTAGCTTAAAAAATCTTTTAACAAAAATTTATTTTAAAGATATGAATATTAATCAAAAAAATTTGTGCAACTGAAATAAATTAATCAACTTTTTTTTTACATTGCCCATGTTTATCTATAGTGTAACATTGATATGCAGCTGCATTAAATTAAATAGCTTACATTAACCACATCTTCCACTTTACTACCTGGGGTAGCAGACAAAGCAAGCAATCTGTATGTCTTATGACCCATATCAGCAAGTGTTGACACAATTTGGCAGTATGCATAGTTCCCTCTTGCTCTATGCGCTTCATCCACAACTAAGCATCGTAAACTCTCACCAGGGCATATACCAGACTTAATATCATTGTAAATAACTTGGGGTGTTGCAAAAAATACTCTTTTACTTAACCAATGTTCTTTCCTGGTACTGACTCGCATGTGACCTGAAGTAAATTTAGAAAACTTTTAATTTAACTTATTATAATTAAAAATTAAAACCTTATAAAAGATTTACTTCAAGAAGCAAATAATTCTTTTAATTAAATAAATTTCAGTACAACACCATTTTGTTGATATATTTAATTAAATTTGCATAAAATAAAACACTCATGTTTTGGAAATTTACCTGTCATTTCAATGGTATCTTTTGGTGGCAATGCTACAATACTATAACAGGCTTCAATTTGTTGAGCTACCAGGGGTCTGGTTGGTGCAGTAAATATAATCTTGCCAAGGGGATACCAACGGTAAAAATTATACATAATAACTGCAGCTATAAATGTTTTACCTAAACCTGTTGGAAGACTTACCTAGAAACATTTTATATTTGACATTATAGAGATATATATGGTTTAGAATTGCCTAATATAATGGTCCAATACAATACAAAAGTAGTAAGTCAAAACATCTTTCTCATTTGTTAAACTAAAACAGTATGGGCCATACAAGATAATGATAGTTGTAGGTCACAATTTCTGATGATAAAACAAAATACACCACTAAAGCTTACATACCAATGTGTTTTTAACTAATGAAGCTTGAATTATGTTGAACTGATAGTCCCTTATGGGATAGTTTGTCGGATATATCCATGTTTTACCAGTTAGTCTATCATATCCACTTATTTCCTCATCACAACACAAAGCACTGAAAGAATTTGGTTTAAAGTAAGGGTAGGTGAAAGAAAATTCGTATTTTACGTTAGCTTTTATCTTAGCCCTCAGTTCATACCTTACGTTCAGGCTTTTATTTGCATTTCTGTCAGAAAATGAGTCTTCTCTAAATGCAGAGTTCTCAAAGTTAGCAAGTAAAGCAGAATCGTCAAAAACATCTTCAAATTCGGTTGTATCGTGTCTCTTATTTTTATTCATGTTTTAAATTGTTTTGGAAGTCATAGTTCTATTCTGAGAAGTATATACAATATAAGGAGCTTTTAGGTTTACTGCATAATATGGAACATAAATCCTACATTTAAACAATTGTTTCTTACAATCCCTGGTATAAGTTATTTTTGTCAAAACATGATAATAATGACTACTATTTTCTAAATTATTCCTAATTAATAAAATGTAAACATTTTCTTTCAACGAATGCCTTCGTTTTCCCGTGTAAAATGTAAATTGTTGTTTTTGAATCGTTACAAAAGCACAAATGTCAAGAAATTTTGGCAACTAAATAAATAGTAACCGAGAAATGAGATGTTTGTTTGTTTGTTGCCGAGAAATGAGAATTATTACTGGCAGTGTTGCCGTTCTACCAAATTAAAAGTCCCTAGTAATATGAAAAAATCCGCTAGATATTGGTAAATATATTTTTAAAAAATCCGCTAGAAGTCGCTAAATCGTATCGCACACGCTCAAGTCTATTCTTGAAGTCCGCGCCTCATAACTTGGGGTTTTAGAGGGGGCCGATCATCCAACTTTGGCAAATATTTTCATTTCCGCAAAAAAAAACAAAAACAAATTCAAAATATTTATTCAAAAAATCGCAACAAATGTTCTGGATAATAAAATCTGAAACTGTTACGTATACTAACAATTACATAATTTATTACCTATACATATTTCAAAATCAAAACATATGTCAACCGGATATTCAGTATCCCTGGAAGTGGAGGCTTCTCCAATGCCTACACCAGATTCTTTGGGCATTGGTTTTCCGACTTGATTAATTACTTCATCCGGCAGATCGTAACTCGAGCAATCTTTATTTTTATTTTTTAGTTGGTTTCTAATGAGTAGAATGGAGTTTAAAGTTTGTTCTGAAATTCTATTTCTGAGTTTGCTCTTCACAACATTCATGGTGCTAAAAACTCTTTCTATTTCTGCATTTGAGTGCGGAAGTGACAGTATTGTGATAGCTAAATCACATAAATCCTGAAATGAATTTATTCCTATAGCATTTTTGTATGCAGATACTTTTGCCCAAAAACTAACAGGATCACCGTTTAAAGGAGACCAATCCACAAAGTGAATGGTCTGCCATTGCTGTAAGATTTTATCAATTTTTTCTTCAGACATGCCTACTTCCTTCACAAGGACTGTTATGGAAATGTCTTTTGTTTGTTTTAAAGTTTCTTCTTCGCTCAAGAGTGTCATTTTTTGTAGGGCTTCATAGTTGGTTGGAAGTCGTTTTTGTAGTTCTTCTCCTAATTTCACATTAAAAGCAATACAGCGCGATCTTTCTCTGATCAGCGAACAGCAATGTTCACAGTATGGGATTCTAGATGTTTTTGAACTTCCGACTCAAAAAGATATACGAGGTAAGGCATAGGATTGAGGTGATCTTTTATTTTAAGTTTGATAAAATCTTTGTCTGTTGTTGCCGCAGTTGGCAATATGATTCTTTGGCATACGGAACGCAGCAATGCCATTAAAGAACTTAACAGCTTTACGGAGTTGGCTTTTTCGCTTTCAAATATTTTTATAGTTTGTTTTACTTCACCCAAAATGCTTTTCAAAAAGACCATGTAGAGACGATTTTGTTCGTCAGAATACATAGAATATAGCATTTCTGCTGTATAGCAACGGTCCTTGGTTGTAAAAAAATGTAATTTTAGCTCGTCCCATTGCGATAAAATTCTAACAATTGCCGGTTCAATCGAAAGCCACCACGTGTCACAGGCCCTCAAAACTTTCAGAGGTGTTTCACCACAATTGATTAATTTAAAAACCTTCTTATACTCAAGTTGGCGCTTTGTTGAGTGTGAAAACCAGTTGTATGTTTCTCGAATCAAAAACTCTATGTTCCGTGGCAAAGTATTTTCTGAAGCGTGAGTTACAGCCAATTGAAAAGAATGGCAGACACATGGTATCAATATGAGATGTGGAAGATTATACTGCGTTTTGAGAATAGTATAAACGCTGTTTCTCGAACCAGTCATGACAGCGGCGTTGTCAGTACCAATGCCAATCAAATTTTGTAAGTCAAGGTCATGGTCGTCTAGACATTTTACCAGAGCCGCAACTATTCCAACAGCATCAGAACTCTCCAATGATTGCAGGGCTAAAAACTTGCTAAAAGCTTGTTTATAGGCAGGGAATTCCCGTTTAGTATTATTCTACGTGGGTGTTGCCAGAACATTTGAAAATCAGCTAATAAAAGAAAAGAAATTGTTTAGAAAAAGTATGTGAACGAGACAAATTTTGGGGTTGAGGCTATTTGAAGATATTTTTTATGCCAGAACGGATGTTTAAGATTGTTCAGGTGTAGTGGTGGCCTAACAACACATTACATATTTTCCAATTTTTTTCAAAAAAAAGTCGCATATGCGACGGCTTAAAATCCGCTAGAAGTCTCTAAATATTTTTTTGTCGCTAACTCAATTTTTTTTGCCGCTAACCACTCATGAATTCCGCTAGATCTAGCGACAAAGTCTCTAGAACGGCAACACTGATTACTGGGAAATGAAATAAACAACAGAACAAAAAGATGAAAAGAGCTTTAGTTTTGTGACATTACTTTTGTGCACTGTCTGTAAAGTATAAACTGTCAAAAACAGTGTTGAATTGTTTTTTGTTTTCTGTGCAGAAATTTAAAAATCAAAACAATCTTAATCATTTGTATGGTATTTTTATAGTTAGTTTAAACTGTAAAAATGGAAGAGGATGGTTTGGATGACTTACTTGCCCAAATAAGTGAACCTACATCATCGAAAAAAACAAAACAAGATGAACAGCCCGGTAATTCATAGCTTTTCCTCAGTTAAAAGGTCATTTTTTAAAAAATACTTATTACTTTCTATTTCAGGAACATCAAAATCTACATCGAAAACACATTGTGTTTTAGTTAATCAGAAACAGGTCAGAATTCATTATAAAGTTTGCCACATTATCCTGTAATCCTATATAACTATGGCGTTAGGCTTAGGGTGACAATATTATATTAAATTCTTTGTTTGCAGAGAGGAAATCCATTACTCAAGTTTATTGTTAGTGTACCTTGGGAATATGATGAAATAATACCTGACTATGAAATAGGAAAAACTATTGGCATCCTATTTCTGTCTGTACGTTATTATAACCTGAATCCTGATTATATTAACAACAGGCTCAAAGATCTGGGAAAGAAGTATGATCTCCGAGTGCTTTTGGTTCAGGTAAATTCAAGAAAGGGTAAAAATATTTAGGCAATACCTGTCTAGAGCTTGAAAAAAATATTCAAAAGAATAACTTAGTAAAACCCTATTTTAGTTAATAATGCTATGCATACTGTATTATATTAAAAACAGTGTTAAAATTTCATTCTTCGCTAACATTCTCTGATCATTATATTGTAGGTAGACCTTAAAGACCCCCATGCAGCATTAAAAAATTTAACAAGGATTTGTTTGCTAACAGACCTGACCCTGATGCTTGCTTGGAGTCCAGAAGAAGCTGCAAAAATTATAGAAAATTACAAAATCTATGAAAATAAACCGCCTGATAAGATAATGGAGAAAATAGAAAATGATCCACATCAAAAGGTAAACTTTGCCTTCAATGTTAACTCAATGTGTCATCATTTGATTGAAAAGTCATACTCTCTAAAACATGAATATTACTTGACTAAGGTTTGTTTGCGTAGTTCCCTGTAACAGTGTAACATTTCTTTCCACATGATAACTGTCTATTATGCCAGTATTTACACTACAATTTTCTAATCAATATGGAAGTTACAAAATGATTGTTAAACGGCCATTTTGCTTGCCAGATTGAATAATTTGAAAGTATGACAAACCAGTTTTTACTGTAACATACAATTTAAAAACAAAAGTTAAAGTAAAAATAATAATTTTATATCTATTCATCCATACATATAATTAGTCAGTAGAAACAATGTGCCAAAACTTGCAGACATCAGGCTAATTTATTTAATTGTTTAAAAAAACACTATAAATAATTAGAAAGACACTGGCTGCAAAATATAAGCATAATATTAATTTATAAATTAAAAGTAATTAATACAAAAAATCGTTATTTTTTATATATACATATATGTTGCAGCCTTAACTAACTTATTTAGCGGTTCAATTAACGGCGCCGTTTAAGTAGCGGCCTGAAAGATATTAAACCTTTCGTTGCAACATTTAATGAACTGGCTGGATAATTCTTAGGAAATTCTTATGATACAGAGATTATTTGGCAGATATGAGATAAAACGTGATATAAAAATATTTATTTTAAAATTAAATTGCTTGAGTCAAATTCACATTATTATTGTCTCTACACTCGTCTATTGAACTTGATGTTTTTCATGATTCTTTTGACACTAAAAATTGTGGTTTGGCGTAGCCATATTGACAGTATGAAGAGTTTCGTACCGAGTTTGAGAGTTGCAGAAGGTGGACGTAAATTTTAAATTAACAGTCAACGGGCTAGGCAAGTTATAAATCGTTATCTATCTAAGTCATTTGCCAAGCTATTTATCAACTGGCTGAACATCTTTCAGGCCGCTAGTTAAACGACGCCGTTTAGTTAAACGGGAAGGCTGTTAATTCAATTGCTAATTAAGCTAGTTGCATATATGCAAAAATATTAAACGAATATCATAAGACTATGTCACAAAAACATAAAGCAACATTGAGTCTTTCTGTTAAATCAGATTTAAAAGAAAATGCTATCAGGAATCCTTATTGTGTACGTAAGTCGCGAGCACCCGCTATTTATATTAAATTTATTTTCAGATAGTTAATGCTCTTTCGTCAATAAAACCAGTGAACAAAACAGATGCATTAACATTAATAGCAACATTTGGTACTTTAGAAAATATAATAAAAGCTACAGAAAAGAAATTGTCAGAATGTCCTGGCTTTGGGGCTACTAAGGCTAAAAAACTCTATAGAGCTTTGCATGAACCATTCTTAAAGAATCAAATAAAGCCAGATGTATTTGCAGGAAATATTAGTATAGAAGATATTGAAAGTGTTGAAAATATCGCTGAGTAACATGTGAAGACATTAAATAACTTATTTTATAGTTAGTCTATTTTTTATCCCCGCCGCCCCGTTAAGGTGTAAGTAAATTAGCAAAGTGACTTCCATTTTTAAAATTACAAAACCGAAACCAAAATTATTACATACGAAAAATTTCTTTCATTAAAGACTATAGATGTACTTATCACAAAATTGAGATACGTATATCCTAAGCAATAAAAGTAAAAAATGTTTAGTGGCCAGTGAAGATAAATTGGAATACTATTGTGGTCATACCAATTTATAAGCTAAAAATTACGACTACATATACTGATATACTACTAAAAAGAATTTCGCAACCTAAAAGATACATTAGAAAGCACCTAGGTCACGTTTCTAAATATGTGTTATGAAAATATTGCCAATCGACCAATTAAAACAATAGAATGTGTAATTCTACTAGATTATTGCTGACAATGTTTTCTCCTAATTTCATAACCACTGTTATATGCATACTAATGTCTGTGCCGTGTGGTAGTGGACTGAAAAAGAAGTTACTTTCTTCAATTTATTTTTTATGAGATTCTTGAGGCAGCGCGCGGGCGTCAAAATAAAACAATCAACAACTCAACCGGCTTTCCTTGGGTACGGACGCGCGTTGCTCGAGTCGATGCCCGCGAGGACGCAATAACGCGGGAGATTTGAAAAAAGAACGTTATAGTTTTAAAGTGGAAGTTTGGTGTTTTGTATGATTTATTTGATCAATACAAGTTTGAAGTTACAATTATTTGCGTTATTCTCGTGTTAAATGGATTTGGTGCTACGTTTAAATTAAAACAATAGCTGAGAAGTGTAGTTCTTTTGTTGGGACAGAATAAGGCTCTTTATGTTGAACTTTTTTGGAGCATATTAAGGTAAAACTATTTATTTGAATATTTGGTCTTACTTTATCTACAATAATTTTAAATCTACTATTTACTTCTCAAGTAAGTCATGTATTTTTGATAAGTTATCAGGCTACATAAACCGCCTCTGTGTTTCAAATGATAAAGCGATTGGTTTTCTCAACGCGTTTTACATGAAGTAGAAGTACTTAGCGAAAAATAATATTATAAAAAAATTGTCTTTGAATACTATTAAGGTAACATTAAGTTTTTGTTATTAATTATATAATACTAGAGAGACTGTAATTTTGCTAGAATTCAGGTCGTAACATTTAGGTCTAGAAATAGCTTTATTATTGGTAAAACATAAATCTATTTTATGTTTCATTGAAAAAATGCAGATTTTTAAAGATTTTTTCAGATCGTTACAAAATTTCTAAAGTCAAATTCTATATATTTTTTTAAACAAAATTATTAGAGTATCCGATTATTTCAAATTTAAATTTTCTTACTATATAATTTCGTGTAATTGTACCGGTGATTGACCTTATAAGAATATTACGTAATCGGTGTTATTCTCTAATTAGAAACTGAGGTTTGACCAATTCAATTAGTAAAGCCTTTACGTACAACCATCTCCGATTATCAGCGTTTTTTACTCTATAAGCTGTTAATAACATTTAAAAAATTCTGAACAGCGGAATTCAGCATATTGCTAGCCTGTGCATGCATTCCATTTGTTTTTTATACTCTATGGACTTGAAAAGGTCTCGCAACACGTGAATGGAAGTAAAAAAACACTTGAGACATAAAGTCTTATGTATAGGTCCGCTTTATTATTTTATGTTGTCTTCGTTTGTAATGATTAAAAATTATGCATTTTTTTATTTTCTGTTGCTTAATAGATCAATTATAATTAGTGCTGAGATACATAAAATATTTTTTCTAGTATTGGATAAATTGTACACTCTGAGTTAGCCATAACAATGAATTAATTAACCAAAACCACTGTGTATTATTATTTATTTTTACTACTGCTTTGTATTATGATGTAGTACAAGTGCATAGTAATATTATCATACGAAGTGTATTTATGGATGATTAGGGAGAATTTATAGAAACAGGTGATGTCAACACGTGCACGGTCAGGTGGTAATTTTTTATTCATATTGTGAGGAAAATATAGCACCTTTCAAGTTGTCTCGGATAATAATTGTGTGTCACAAACTGTATGGTTTGCTATTTATATTGTTTACAAAGTGTTATTTAAAAGGCAGATGTTTTGTAGTAAAACAGGCGTTAAGTATTATATTTTGAATTGTTATAAGAATGATGATGAATGAAGATACGCCAAGACTCGCTTTTATACTGCCTCAGTGGAGCACCTAAGTTGCATATTTTGTATAGCGAGTTTAGATAACCATGGTTTGCCCTCAGCTAATATTAACCCATCAAAAATCCATTTGACAGCTGTTATAGGCTATAGCGTAAGTTAAGTAAAACTCTTTGGTAAGTAAATTTGAGCACAAAGCCGTACAAATTTGCAACATCATTAAATTTGACGAGTTGCAGTCACTCCGACATACTCATTATTCTAGTCACTGCTCACCAATCTTTGTAACCCTGTCATTGACGGATGATTCCTCATAATGTTACATTGTCACTGCCTTAAACATAATGGCTTTATATCTTCGGATGTCCAGTCACGCCATTTAAAACTATTTTTTTTGGAACAGAGGGCAAATGAGCAGCCTTATCTGATGTTCACTTTAATAAATTAACGTCTTAAATTCGAAATATTGGCGTGTTTTATCAATAATTATAAAAGCTGTGAAGATATACATCAAAGAAGACTAAAATTAGGCCGTCTGATGGCGAAATGCATTTCGTTAGTATTATAATATTAAATTTCTCATGCAAAAAAATATAATTTTGTAATGAGAAAGCCTTTTAAACTATGTCAAGGGATTTTGCCACCCATGGACACTCAAAGCCAGAGTGACTGACTAATTTTTCAAATCGCATTAGTTCTTCCAATACTAGTAAAAACGAATATATAATTAGAATTCTTACAAAAAACCAATTCAACGATCGTGAAACTTCTAAAGGTTTGGTTTTAATACGTGCATATAAAGCTAATTGATATCATCGTAAAGTCTCTTTAGTTTTCTGCTTGATGTTTCAAAAGAATGTAACTGGTTTGGCCCGAATTGATCATGACTCCTGCCCTTTGTTCTAACAACGCTTGATTAAATTGCAAACACCCGTACAGCCATTATTTATTACGTTAGATATTTAGGAATAATATTAATACGTACATTGTAAGTACATTATATCATGAAGTTATGAATGGATCCAAAGCAGAAAAAGGCTTTTATTGTCCTATACTTCTAATAGTATAAGTCAGTTACTTTCATTTTATTTCGTATTTGTTAAATATATCAAAATTAAATCATTTATTCCAATTAGACCAACTGAAATGGCACATTTGAACTTTAAATAAAATATAAAGATGATTCTGGCTGCCCCTTCCAAAAGTTAGTTTCTTGTGGAGAAGAATGGGTAAAAAACTATTTCTTACTATCAATTAGTGAAAATGTAAAAGATGTGATACATTTAAATTATCTTCAGATAAATTAAAATATCTTGTTAGTGTAAGTAATATTATTCAGAATTTTCATAGTTATCAGTAGCCGTATAACCCATACTAATGATTGATTCTAATACAATGCCAGCCGAACCAGATTTTAATACCCAATAAAATTCGTGCCGCGCTGATTTGACTCGTGCCACGGGTCGGCGCACGCGCAGCCTCCGGTTTTGCTCCTTTTGTGTCACGTACTGGTTTTATGTGTGTTCACTCTCGTGAGTTGTGTCTGTACGCACGTGCATATTATATAAATTATATATGCAGGCTATTGTTGATTGGTTTATAATAACATAACCCATGCATTGAGCTATGCTCATTATTGTGCCGCATTTGAAAAGGTCAAATGGATGATTCTTTAAAACTAACGCCAACTGTATATACAATTATTATTAGGTCTGAATTTTTATTTGGGTTTATATAGGTACTATATATTGTGACTATTTCTCTCTGTAATCGGTAGCTGTCTGAGTGTCGTGGTCAGCAAGATAATATGTGGAGCGGACATTCTGTTTCCATTGGTCTGTCCAGCGCATCTCTTATGACAGCGTATAGTTTTGAGGACGATGAGTCTTTTACTTGAAAGGTCGATCTGTTTGGTGAACCGCCATATCAAATCTATAATTTATGCTTTTGTTATATTATGTCAAATCAAAACAGAATAGAAATTCGTTAGATTATTTAAATTTTATTTAATTAACACGTACACTCATTAAAATAGTAATGAATGGTTTGGGTATGGAGATATGATTTTCCGTATCCTCTAACCAATAGCCTCACACAAAGACCTAGTCGAATAAAATATTTCATCCAGTTATAAAATCTTTAGGAATGTGAATACGTGGTTTGCACTTACAGCTATATTAATTGACGTTGAATCGATGCGGCAAACTGATAGAACCAATGGCCGACGGATATGCAACAAAAACTTTATAAAGCTCGTCAATACCTTCCGTTAATGAAATAACGGAAAACTGTAAAGTCTAATTGTTAGTCATTTGACATATTTCGAATAGTATCCGCGTAGAAAAAGCAAGTATGTTTCTTAAATATATTTTTTTATGTAAGGAAAGCAAAAGGAGCTTCACTTGATGCTAAGAAGTACCGCCGCCCATGAACACTCACATTGCCAGAAGGCTCGCAAGTGCGTTGATGGCCTTTTAAATTATAACATAGTAAATTGTAATCTAATAAGATTACAATGTACTATGTTATATATATGTATCGTACATAATGTACGATATACCAAAAATGTCAGGCTTCTAGTTGGCGTATTTATAGGTGCACACAACTTGATTTCGTATTGAAAAAATATTTTTTCCGAGTATGTGTACCCACTGGAATGTCTTCTATATTGAGACCAGTTTCCTATGAGATACTATACTTTGATTTCCCCCATGGAATTACATTAACCATAACATTGTTTTTATTTATATTTGATTTGTTCATGAAAGGTCTAAAGAGTCCACAATATAAATACATATTTTTTCCGGTGCACATCATCACCTTGAACTTTAAGCTCCACTTGAACCGTTATGAGAAAGCTTTTAAGTTTATCGTCTTAAAATTATTTATTACTAATGGATACTTGACTTTTTTATTATTCAAAAGCCCCACTTAAGCCGTTCTAAGAAATGGGTAGGTCCCAAAAAATATATCATCTCAATCGAATAGGATATCTTAAAGTTCAGTTGAGAACACCAGTCTGACACGATATTTTAAAATACTGGATTGAACTCGTACAAAAGAGTCAAATTCCAGTGCATTCTGTTTTTCTTGAGTGCTATTATTTATTTAAGTACCTACTATTAAATTGAGATACCTGAAATTCGCAATTCTTTGTTTTTGCCCCCGTCTGCAGCCCAATCATTGAAGTCTACTAAAATTGTATACAAGGATATATACTACTACATAGATTCTATTACAGCAGAGTCAAAACGCTAAAAAAATAAGTCAGGTATAATTAGTATATGCACCACTGATTTAGAAAAGGAACATTATTTTTATTATTTGAAGTCTCTTGAATTTTTAAAATTAATTTCAAAATGGCCACCCATGTCATATAATTTTTTCCACATTGTGAAAAGTGAGCGTGTCTAACAAAAGAATGCGGTCTGCGGTCGTCCGATTATAGTTGATTACAATTATTATCACTTATTACTCTAAAGAATTCACGTACTAATTTTACTCCACTTATGGTAGTTGAATTTTATTATAATATCTGGTACAACTTTCATATACTTTGTATTATATGTGCTAATGATAATATAAATTAATAAAAAATCTGCGTTTACTGCACAAGACGCTATGCCACAGAATTGCCATCTAAAGTTCTAATATTTATGTAACTACTAAACGAATACATGAACCATCAGCGTGTTTTTTTTCTCCATTTCCTTTTCTCTCTCTCTCTCTCTCTCAATCGGTCTCAATAGCACTTTCCCTTTTCAAAAAAAAACGCTGCAAATCTTCGTGACATTACATCTGTAAAAAATACATACATGTCAAAATTATTTAAGTGTTTTATTTTATATACATTTGGCCACGTAAACTTAATTTATAAATGATTCATATATAATATAGGACGATTGCAACTTCGAAAGTGTCAAAATAAATTGTATTTGCTGTAAATATAGATTGCTGGAGCGAATGAACAAAGGCTTCATCACGCGAATGTCGAAGGTTCAACTTTTTGACACCACTACACTGACAATTTGAATAGTAGTAGTCCACGTTAGTCTTATTAGTCAGGTAAGAAAAAATGGAACACAAGACCAGAGTGTCTTCTCCTTGATAGAGACTGCAAGTAGTATTTTGGGCACTTATATAAAATATTCTTAGTAATTTTCAATGATGTCTCAGTGAGGCAATATATAAAATAAAATAAAACATTTGCTAGAGTTACCCATATTGAGTATTTCTATATAGTTTAATTATTAAGAGTTACCTTTTGTAAGTTTCTAGTTTCTTCTTAGGAAATCTACTACTGAAACACTTATGAAATTTACAAAACTCATTGGCATTTGTTGTCTATTTCCGAATAAGAAGGTTTTGAAGGTTAAATAATAATTATTGTAATGAAACATTTCTACTAGTAAAAGAAATAAAGATCTACCTATATGCAATAAATAATACGCAATGAAGAAATTTAAATCTGATTTAAAAATGTTAACACAACATTAACAGAAATATAAACAGCGTATGTAGAAAAATCTGTATACGTTAATTTGCTTCCGTAATCATTGCATTCCTGTATGAGCTGCCACAGTCTCACTGCGTAGTGAAGAAACAGTTTTCAATTGAACAATATTCAATCGTTTCTTTTTCTTTCCACGTAAAGCTTTCTTAGTTTTTGTATGGATATAGATAACATATTTTACCAAAAACGAATTGTGATGGCTTGTTAATGCCACAGCGAACTTAAGTATATATCATTACAGTAGTACATTTTCCTCACTCAGGCTAAGTTTTATAAACGTGGCGATTACCTGAATCGTTGGAGTTACACCTGGAGAGTATAACCATTCAACAATTACATGGCATTCATTTAGCATTCGTTTCATTGCAATAAGCATTTAATTTAAGGCATCCCGCTGATCCAAGAACAAAGCCTCCAAAGTAACAACAAACACACTATTTAGCCTTTGTATTTTACTCATTACCTTATTTTTATGTGTTTCGTAATAAATAATTAGGTAAATAAACTTACCGTGGGGGTGAGAATACAAGAAGAAACGCAACGATTGCGCGCTGCGATTGTGACTGGCCAATTCTCAAGTTGTCATGTGACGTGACATGTGACGTCATCTGTGTCATCTTTTTTACATTCTCACCGGTACTTGTTTTATTCAAACAAGGGTGTATTAATGTTTTTACGTTAAATAATTTCAATTACCTACCTTAACATAGACTAAATCTTAATTATTGCTAAGTATGAATGTACGAACAAAACGTTTAAACACTGAACGTTATATAGTCTGTAATACGCCAAAGCAATTCGGTTTACGCAAGTGATATCCAGGAATTAACCTCGATTTTTGGTAAATTACCAAATACCGAATCTGATCAAAATAGTTCGATTTTGTAATATTTATAAAGTTTCAACGCTGCTCAATTTTATTTATGTATTTTAAGTGAATCATATATGACTTTCTCATCATCGAAGACATTCAAGGTATAACATTTATTACAAACAAAAGACACACAACCACACAAAAAAACTAAAACACTGTTTTATTTTGTCTACAGTTTATTATTATTTATATCGTTCAATCACCTTGTACAGTACATATAAAGAATATATGAGTCCTGGTTATGAATCTAAAAATAAAAATTAATCGCACAATATGTGGCTAAGGAAAACCAATTCGATTAATTTATTCCTTTAACTCTGAAAGTTTGTATGGGGATAAAATTTTTAAAAATAATAAGGTTTATATATATTTAATATACATATTGTACTTAAGTTCCGGAAAAGCAACCAGCAGCAACAATGGGGTAGTAGAGTAAAATGTTACAATAATGTAAGAAGAAGGAAGGCTATGTAAAAAAAACATATTAAGGCGAAACACTGACACTTCCAACGTGAAACACGGGATCAGTGAAGTAGCAATACAGTGAAAATCTGTTATATAACGACATCGAAGGGACTACTCATATTTGGTCGTCAAAACCGATGACGTTGTTATAAAGTACCTAAACAATAGAATTCAGCGGGGACTTTTGATTTTGGTCATACCGGTATGTTGTTGTAAACGATGTCGTCGTAAACGGTTTTGACTATAAATATCAAAAAGATATTTTACTTATTAGTTAACTTACAGCTAACATACATATATATAACAAAACACTTAGACAATAAACAAAGCCAAAACAGATTAAATGCATAAACAATATATATGAAACAGAAATCATAAGTTAGTTCATAAATAGACAAAAAAATGCATTTAAATGTAACGGAAAGAGGACAGATATATGTTTCACCATCAGTCGGCGACATAAAATACCAAAGTCGCTTTTAAGGCATTTTTTATTGCGCACGATCACTATGTGGAATCAGCTGCCTACTGAAGTATTTCGAACCAATTCTTCAAGTCCATCAAGAAAAGAGTGAACCATTTTTTATAGGCCGGCTTTGCACTTGCGAGCCCTCTCGCAATGTGAACTTAACATCAGACATAACAGATCAAGTCAGCCCCTGCCCGTTTGTTATATGTATATAAAATAATAAATAATACATGCGAAATCTGCTTCAAAGAATTATCGCATAATGTTGCGAAATCGCATAAATTATTCAAAATCGAGACGTTTCAGTATTACCACAGACTTGCAAATTAAGCAGAAAATCTCAGTGCCGGCAATAAATTAGCAAATAGGTATTGCACAGAAATAAATCATTGTTTAAAATAGAACGGTTTATAATTTTACAGTCGTTTCGCCGAAGTGTACCGGACGCATAATAATCGATGTCTGGTTTACCTCAAAATTATATTTGAGGCGAGATAATAAAATAACTGGCACATTTATTAAAACATAAATTGGCTGAATCACGATGGCTCAAATTAAAACTGATTTTGACTAGTTTTCTATCTGTAAACCACTTTTAAGTGAGCTCTTGTATATACTGAGAAATTCTGCCCAAGGAATTTCGTTTTCTTTGCATTTTAATACCTAAAATCAAATACTTACAATAGAAAATAAATTGTATAACTTATTGGAATTTCGGACGGTTTAAACCATCAAAAACTCAATGTTTGTGCCGTGAAATGTGATTTTTTAGCTGTCTTGGAAATGTATATTTGTTAATTAGATAACTCGACTACTCTACTGATTTTAAATCGCACTCAAAAAAGTAATATCATTGTAAAGTCGACAACCTTACCTACTCGCGTAACAAAAGACAGTTGCAATCTACATTTATTATGAGTTATGACTTAAAAGTAAGAAATCACATTAAAGAATGTACCTAATCATTATGTCATCAACTGTCAACTATAAAGGTTAGGGGCGCGGGCACAGACCATAATCACAGCTGGAGCCTTCCGCGTAGCTTCTCACACGACAAATGACTTAATGCTTCTTTAAAAACATTAAAATGTTTGAAGCAATACATACTGCCGTTACCTTGTAGTTAGTAAAATGTCTTTATTTTCTTGTAATGGCTTAGGGCTTATTAAAATGATTGAAACGAGTGCAATAACTTTAAAAAATTATTTTAATCGGTACCTATTCATTCACAACTTCGTAAGTAGAGTACAAATTAAAATTAAATTTCAATTATTGCGGAAAAGAAAATGTAAACAATGGATTGTTCAAAACAATGTTCGAAATTGAACAATGAATTAATAATTAGCTGCGTTTAAAACAAGGAATTATTTTACGCAATTATTACTAAGTAATGCTGCATTTCGTAAAATCGAATGTATGAGAAATAAGATACCCATTGTTTGTTTTATTCGGGAATTGTAATTAAGATGGTGAAATGCTATTTTAATCGACTTTAAAACGGCAGAAGGTTTTTAATTCGTAGTCTTATGATTCAAGACGATTGAATTTTAATTGTACATTTTTAATTCTAATTTTGTATTGGTCTCATTGTACAATAAATTTGCTTCATTTCTCGACAATTTTTGTTACAAATCTTTTCAATCACTTTCATTGTCATCACTATATTCAAAAAAATTGCTTAATTTCTCCACAGGTAGGTGGACTTATTTTCCGCGATTTGACTCAAAATTTTTGAGTAAAAATTTCTCCACAATTTTTGTAACAAATCTTTTCAATCACTTTCATAATTCATTCAAATACAATCATATTAAAACATATATTTTATAAGTAACAGTACGCACGCCAATAATAATATCAATAGTTTCGAATTTATCGTAATAATAATTTATTTGCAAGAAGAACATAAATGTTATAGTATAATCTTATGTTACAAATTCTGCCACATCGTCCATCCAAATTTACCTTAAAAGGAATTTTTCATACAAGTTCCATACAATAGTTATGCATCATGTCATTATAGAAAATTCTTACTACTTCATCATAATATTATTAAATTACGTTCTCAAATAAATATTGATTATAATGTAGTCATTTGAAGAAATAGTTTTGTGGACTGTAGCGATATGCAATACATGATAGGTACAGTCGGGTCGGTACGTCTCGAGTCGGTACTCTTAGATGCTTTAATAAATAAAGAACCCCTTTCATAGGTTAAACTGTTAAACAATGTTATATACGAAAACTTCATCGTTCACTCTATCTTCCGTTTATTGTAATTACCTAATACTCTTTCCAGATGATGTATCAATCTAGGGAAAAATCCTGACTGAAGACAAATATGGCGACAACAATGTCTGCGCCCGCGCACGATCACTACATCCACGACGGAGAGCTGAGACCTCAGCACTCTCGTGACAATTCCAGAGATTCAGGAATATTTCACACGACAAAGGGCCTCTGGAATGCGCCAGGACTGAATAATTGTTTCCTCAACAGTGCAGTTCAGGTAAGGACATATATATACTGCTACTTAATAAACGAAGCAATGTATTATTGTAACTGCGATATGTATATACTTTTGCTAGATTGTAATATTAAACGATTGAATCAGTGTCAGTGTTTTTTGGTTTTTTCATAACGAAAATAACTATAACAATTTAAATAATTTGTTTTGTATTTGTATATTGTATTAGTGTTTTGCGCTTGAATAGGGATGCCTACAGGTTCAAATTTACTGACGTGGAATAAGTGATACCTGTCTGTCTTATGTTCCATAATAAATGTATTTTATTTTATTTGACATACATATAATAAAAGCAAATTACATATTAAGTTATTAGGCAACGGGTATTCTTATCCACCACAAGCATGAATTGTTTAATTACTATAATCAATGTTTAATAAATAATAAATACATAAGTTTTACAACAGCTTCCAACTTTAATACCGATAGAAATTTAAATCCCATAAAAAATGTGACAGCTTTTGATATCTTTCAACGAGACTTTGTGCTTTGAGATTATGGCTTACGTAAATCGGATGATATATGACAGTTATATATTTTAACGTTCAATTTTGGTCTATAAGTCGTGTTTTATAAAAAGTGATGTCGCAATGGAATACATTTTGTGTTATCTTTAAAAAGTAGCTATTTAAGATATTGTGACTGGGTTCTATGAGTTACGCTGAGTAGAATATACTACTTGTTTGAAGTACTAGTAGAAGCAAAAAATGTTTGTATGTTGAAAGGACGTACATATTTTAGTAAAAACTAATTTTGCCTTATCAAAGTTACACAGCAGCTTCACGAAGGTTTTTTTTTAATATTTTAATCCATCTGAAATGAAGTTATGACTTTTATTAGACTTTAATTTAATTAAAATGATGGCATTTAGGGAACGCAAATCAAATATATTTGTATTTCTCTCCGTAATTCGCAAACTGCGGCAAGTTTTATTTAAATATTATCTAGTAATCTTACAGCTTATATACATATTATAAGACATAACACTAAGACAATACAGAAAACACAGATAAACAACAATGAAACACAGATAAACAAAAAATATAAATGAAACAGAAAACAAGTACAAAAATACATTTAAAAAAAAACTAAAGAAATTTAACATTTGAAACAATAAATAATACTCAATATTTCAAATTACTACTTAAACAATATCATAGTCTTCAAATACTTCCTCACATCTCTTTTGGTGGGGTGGAAAATATCAATATCCAGATAATTGGTGTTATAGTTGATAAAACCCGAAACATTGGCGAAATATGCAGGTGATTCGAGTTTGTACGAGGCATAATATGGAACAATTTTGTGTATCTTGTCGAATAAGGAGGGGGAATTTTAAGGGAAATTAACGACAGCAAAGTTTCCAAGAGAAGCTAGGAGGTTGACGCGTTGTTGAAGTCTCCTTTTATATTTATAGGCGATACCCAAATATTTATTTTTCAGCATTTCATGTTAACCACGGCTCACCGCTCACGAAGGTGTAAAATAAAATTATTGAATACCGTCAAACATACGTCAGTAGAACTCAGTTTTATTTAATTGTCATAGTTATTTCAAATATTTACGCTAAAATTTTACTACTATTCGCTTTTACTGTAAAAGATTTAATTAAAAAAAATACATTTTAACTTGACATATATTGTTTAATAGACGGCCATAAATCACTACAGAGGTCATAGCTTTCCTTTATACTGTACGGTTAAGTGTTAGGTAAACAGTGGTCAGTCTAAACAATATGTTTCATTCGTATCTTATAACGGTAGGTCTCATTTTCGAACATGATATACCAATTTAAACCTTATTTTAATAATTGGAGAGTTTAAAGTTCTTTCAAATAATAATGATGACACTAAGTTAGGGTCGGCCGATGACGTGACTTTTGTACCAAAGACGCTTTATTTTGATGTTTGACTGGTTATTCGGTTTTTTAGATGTTGATTTCTCTTGTTGAATAAATTTGAATCTTATAGATTAGTCCCTTACAGAATGGTAATCTTAAATTATAAAGAGGAAAGATTTGTAATATGTAACTATCTGTGTAACGAATTGCCTCAAAAAGTACTGGACAGATTTTAAAAATTCTTTCACCACTTTAATCCTACATTATCACTTATTTATAATTTGCATTAATATATGCATTAATATTTTAATTAAAAGAAGAAAATAAGGATCCCTACTAAAACTACAATAATGATACGCTAGGTGTAAAAAAAGCCTATAAAATGTATTTCGTCGCATGCGCTGCGAAAACGATTGATGATATAACAAAAAAATGTTACACAATATAAAAGAACATATCACTATCTGGAAAGATTTTTAAAAAATGTCCGCCCATGTGAAGCCGCGGCTGTCCGCTAGTACATTATTTTAATAAAAACATTCGCGGTAAGCGACTCTCACTAATTCCTAAAAAGTCGAAAGGTCCAGTTTTGTAAGTAACGTAATAAATTCGTATTTATTAATTTGTAGTAGGTACCCGCGTAAACCAAATTATTTGAAAGTACACTTAAAAAAGCTTGGTTTTCAAACTCTCAATACTGAGTTTCTGAGTTCAAACCCAGATATGTATTTCTATGTGCACAATTAACAACCTCGTGTTGTAAAGATGTATAGTGTGGACCCAAATCGACAGAAGTCTCATCACCCAATTGCTCCTAAATCAATAAATATAAAGATGCCATCTGAGGCCTCCTATAAAGCGTTGTAGCGACACTCGATTATTATTTTAAATTGAAGAAGTTTTCCCATTGTTAACTTTGATGGTATAAACCTTTTTATATAGATTTGGCGATATGACAAATTTTAAGAAACACAAAACTCAAAGCTTATGTAAATGTATCTTCTTAAATTATTTGTTCAAGTTTTGTGACTTATATCACGCTCTGCGGAAGTTTAAAGTCTAATCTTATCTTTCTGTAACTTCACATTTCGACAAGTGTAACTTTTACTTTCTTGTTCTACATTTAAAGATATAATCTCCACGAAGTAAGTGATGAAATAATACTGTCACATAGACATGGTTTGTTCAGTGCAATGTATTCATACCCAAAACAAAAGTCAACGAAGAGCTGCCCAATTTGCTGCATCTGTTTATTGACAAATTAAGATGACAACTATAAGTAGACTTTCTTAATATATTCTGTGTCATTGCTGGCCGTTAATAAACATTCAAATCGTACGTTCTAATGATAAATATAAAACCTATTTGCTTCAGAACTGCATTGTTATAATAAACGTGTTCTTATTTCAAATATCATTAGCTAACTACGGGTAACGAGAAAAAGTGTCGGAAATTCCAACGTAGTTCGAGGTTGATGAATACGCTCCATTTTACATGCCCGTAATTACAAGTAAGACAAAAAGTTTGGTCGGCCATCGACATCACGTAATAGCTTTGGGTTCCAATCCATAAAAAGTCGAACAAATCATTATACGAAGACATACGAGGTTATTGTCAGCGATATTACGGTTCGGTACGGTCTACGTTGAATAAAGACGATTTTTCCAAGGACCTATATAAAATTTTAACATGTAAAATGTCATTCAAGTCATATATCATTATATAAATCATATTACAAATTATATTACAGATGTTTCTACAAAATCATATTACATGAGGTATTCCATATATTTTTCTTCGCGCAAATTGCATGCAAATACCAGAATCATAATACAACAATAGGCGTGACTAACATTATTTTCTAGTTTCAAACCATAATATCTAGATCGACCTAAATCCGTGAAAATTGACGCGTGAGGGCGCTGCAAAAAATGTGGCACGCGCTAGGAATACTAGAAAAAGGGAAAAATATTATATTGAAGATTACTTTGATAGATTGTACGTTGTAATGCCAGAGACGGTCGGTAATTTGCTGGTTTTTTGCTATGAAGATATCTTGAACGAATATTGCTGCATCTGATATAAAACTGCTGACTTTTGTTCAATAGGAATTTCAAGAATGTCTTCTCTAATATACACATTTTATTAGTTGTACTTTTTATCTGACATTATACTATATATACTATTTGTAAGAGACACTATTCTTAAAAACACCTTAAAATCTATAATTGCAATATTTGTAAATAAGCACCATGTATCTACCTCCACCATCTGTCCCTATATTTGGCTATCTGCTGCCATGATTTTTATAACACCAGGCGATTGCTTTATTTTAGTGTAGCAGTTTTTTATTCTAGATCTTTAAGTTGTAAATGTGATTTTCGTAATTATGTAAGTGTGACTTTATTCAATAATTTAAAAAGTATAAACTTCAAATCTTGTTTTCCTAAGATAACAAAACTATGTAATATTATTAGTTTTATAGATTTTAGAATATAACTATATAATGAAAATATCTGTTCTAAATTATAATATTTGTAAGTAATAACAATCACATATTATATGCATAATACTACATACGTAATAAACACACCATACATTGAAACATAAATAAATATTTTAATCAACATATATCCGACCAGGTTTCTTAACACTTGTAACGTTATTAAATTATCTATGGTGTGCTATAGATAATACGGGAGATGCAATCTGTTTAATGAGCTTTTGATAATCTTATCTGTGGTAGGGTTCATCAAACTCTTGATGGAGTGACGCGCTTCTAACTTTGTATTGTTTGCGTAGATAAGCATGATTAAAGCTCGTTCATTTAAAGATTGCCAAGGCTTAAACACAATTTAAATTATGTTATCGTAATACAAGCGATACAATACAAATTTTATCAAATCAATTACTAAATCTTTATTGTTTGATCAAAGATTAATCAATGAAAGTGGATAGAAAAGCCAGAATCTTGCGCAGTATTTCTTGATATACAATTTACATTAGCAAAGATTTATCCGAGGTGAGATTGAAATGGATGTGAGGTAGTAACGGAATGAAATAAGATATTATAAAGAGATACCAAAACTAACGCAAATGAGCACCGTGGTTAGTTAATAACAGTGTAAATAATACAAATATATAAATAATTCTGAACTTCGACTTTTCAACAAGCAGGTGAAAAGGTCGATTATTCGTATATGAAATTCGAGATATCGCTCTACTAGACTACTGTCTATTGTTAGTAGAAGACGTTCGTCAAAATTCCCAAATTTGTTAATAAATTACAACGCTAACGTAAAACAGCTCCAGATTTGTGTGTGAGGCGCACGTCTTTGGACTCCTATTAAAAATCTGATAATATTACATGTATGATATAAATTATATTTTCTCTGTTCCCGGTAACAGTAGGGTAGGTTAAAGCCAAAAAATGGTATTAATTTCACAATTTATGATGTTTTAATTAATTTCTATGGGGTTAAAGAGTATGCTTTACTTTTTGCTTTGCATGAGCATTGATGAAAATATGTAGAAAAAAAATTGAAGCTGTTATTAATTAAGATGGAGCCGTGATTCGACAAATTTACCAAAAAAATTTCGTTACCTAAATAATAAGATAAACAAAGAATTTTAAATACTTTCTACTAAAAGATTAAACTTTTATTCCTAACCAAATATCTTGTTTATAACCTAAATTTGTGGCTATAAATTCGAAGCAGAGTTCCTATTATGGCTTCCAGCAACAAATTGCAGACATCACAGGATTATAAAAACGTTTAATCACACGTGGAAATAACCTGTGCGTGTCTCTCTTTCGTACATCATTGGCCTTTGTGGGTGCGAGTGAAAGGGAAGAGAGTTGTTCCTGAATTGGCTTCTAAACAATCTTTGAACAGGTGCGCAGGTGATTACATAAGTTTTTTACTATTTTGTGTGAAAGAAGGTGCATTGTATGGCTGGCTGTATTTTGGACATTAGCTTTGTTGTTATTGGATTTGGGTTTTTGGGGTTGATTCTCGTGGCCATTGAAATATCCTTTGGTACATTTAATTCATAAGCGTGGTTAAAACTAGTGCAGAAAGGTAAATGAATTTCAAAGTGTTTTTGTACCTTAGAAATAGAAGAACGAAACGAAGCAAACAGCTTCGAAGGTCGGAAGACGAGATAAGGAATTTCCCATCAGGAAACTTATGGTAAATGAAAACTCATAACCAAGTAGAGTGGAAAAGAAAGGAAGAGACTTTTGACAAAGTTGTCGACTTAGCAGTCGTTAATGTAAGATTCTTTGTGTGTGTTTATGACTGAATTTTTATTTTATTGTTTACTGACCCGGCTATCTTCATTCCGCCCGTCTAATAATATCGTGTTAACTTTGGATAAACTTAATTTAGGATTTGATTAAGGAAAAGTAATGATGTTACTTTTTTGCAAATACAGAAGTGTTTTGCTGCCATTGCGAAAGAAAAATGGCAGTTTTACACATTCTCTCTAGCGCCATTAATGCGATACTGCATGTTCAAACAGTTTCTGATAAACAACATTTTTTATGTGATAACGCATGTCTTCGATCAAGATCAAAACCTCAAGATCGGAATTTCTTGACTTTATGAAGTCGATGTAAGCGTATACGTAGTTTTGTCAACAGATGTCACCACATGTTGTTTGCTTTCGTAAAATTTATTTATGTATTTATTGTTATTTGATAATTTATCCGATATTCTATTAGTTGTTTCTAAAAAAACTAACATCGGTAGTACCGATCTTGAGTTCTTAGAGGTGTAACTAACACGACTTTGTTTTGTATTTATTTTCATGTGTATGTTAGTAGAAATATCTGATAGTATCAGAGCTCAGCTATTCGCTGTGTGATATTAAAACAAAAGCCTTTTATAACTTCTAATCTTGAACAAAGAACATTAATCTAACAAAATGATCCCTCATGATGCCTTCGGTCAAAAAGTCATACTTGAGAAATAGGTATCGCTTTGATTGATGGTTATTGGGGTCATTATGTAATATTTACATTTTAATGTTTATCAGGGGTATTAAATCACTACTACGACTACTACTGCTGGTACTATAAATGTACTACTTTCAATTAAAGTAATTATGTTCGGATGAGCTATTTAACAATACTTTAAAAAATAAAAAATTTATTCATGACAAATTGGTTGTAATACAATTCACATACCGCTAGGGTGCTGTGGGTAATTAGATAATAATCAGTCAGGGGTAGATGATATGCGTTTAATACAGTTATTAGATAAAAAGTAGGTTTAGTATTACAACTAAACAAGTTTAATAAGACATTAAGTGTGTGTGAGGTGTATGTGCGCATGTATTTGAGAGTGTAGCTAAGAATTTTTGTCACCTCAGAGTCGTGCCAAGATACGTAGTAAGGTAGATTTGAAATTCAGCTAGTGTAATTATATGATTTGTGAGTTTGTATCTGGATAGTTATTAGTCACCTCTACAAATTTTTGTTTTATAATGTAATGGCGCTTCTAAACGGGCCATGTTTTGCTACAATTGATGGCTGCAACACATGGCCCGGCAACATTGCAAACAATGTCAGCCACACTATGCAATATTGCAGTAATGTCCCGGCCATATAGCCAAACGTGTTTTGTATAGCCACTTATGGCCGATATTGCCCCGAGGGGTGGCCGGACGATCGCTAGGCTATCGAATTCAACTGCAATATTGCACGGCCAGTTCTATTGTTGTCTCAGTCACTCTCTTTGTTATGGCACAGTGTATCCTTTTCTACGCGACATGAAGTTTACTATGATTGAAGTGTGCCTGTTACTATATTCTGTGTTTTGCGATCAGCTGCATTTTGACAACTACGTAAAAATGGTTATTACCTGATCTAAGAAGACAATTACTGATTTTATTAATTAATACATTTGCACCCCGAGTTGTGGAATATAAAAACCGGCATCTACAAAAATAGAAATGCTAAAAAAGATGCATGGAATGAAATCGCTGATAAGTTTGGCATAACAAGCAACGAGGCTTACAAAAAATTCAGAAGCCTAAGAACTTACGCAAATAATCAGGAGAAAAAGAAGAAAAGTGGTAGTGCTGGCAGTAAAACAGTAAAGTGGTTTCCTTACGATGCGATATCTTTTTTCTTTACTCAAAATACCGCGAATATTGGATCAGATAGTGAAAATGCAACTTATAACGTAAGTATCTTTAATAAAGTATTTTAGACTTAAAAATGTACATATCTCTGTATTACGTATGTATCATATCGATTGATAAATTGAACTTCTTCCCTCGAAATCTTGCAACTTGTTACCATTCTGTGACTCCTGACGGCATCTGAAAAGCTTAAAGATATATTAACAATTTTATGCATTCACAGGCGACTGAAACTTTGGAAGCCGTCGATACTAGAAAAGGCTCAAAATATTATACGCGATGCTGGCGAAAATAAAAGAGAATATGCTGCTTTCGGACAGCATGTTGCCAGCAAAATGCATGTTGTTTTAATATCCAAAATGATGCATCAAACTGAAAATTATAATTTTTAAGGAATACCTAATAAATTTCTTACTATGATTAGCCACTAATTGTTTTTTACTAGATACCTATTATTATTAAATTTAAAAAGTACATAATAGTTACTCCTTATGATTAACATATTTAATAAACCTATGTTAACATACCTTGATGTATTATTTTAATCCTTCTATAATAGCTGAACACACCTCTTGAATAATAGTAGAAATCGAAGCATCTGACACTCGGAACAGGTACATCAAACTTTTTAATGAATCTCCAGTTGGCAAAAACCGTAGAGTTATCGCAAATCTCGTGATGGTGATGAAACAGGTAGTGCTGTTCTCATGGTCGCAAGGTCTCAAGTCGCCTTTTGAAATTCTAATAAAATTCTTGAATAATTTATTATCAAGGCTTATTATTTCTAGATTGAAATTGTCTACAGTTTCACGCCTATTTAAGTAAGGTCGAATCCACAATATCTTCTTTTTCTGTTATTTTTAAATTAATATAAGCTGCTGCGACAAGTGTGATTTCGTCAGCCATTGTTGTCGGTATGTGTGGCCCGTTTAGGAGTCTGCATCATGGGCCATACTATTGCAGACATATTGCAACACATGGCCCGGCCATAGATTGCTCGGCCATCATCTGCATTAAAACATTTTTGTGGTGGCCGGGCAATTAGTTGTCAATAGTGCAGCCATCAATTGCAGCAAAACATGGCCCGTTTAGAAGCCCCATTAAACACATATTGGCAATAAAAATTCAAATTAAGAATTCAAGTTTTAAGAAACTTCTCTAGGCAAGATGGCGTCTCACTAGTCACTAGGACGTACCCTGCCAGTAAAACGAACACATAAGAAACAAATCTTTACGTATTATTCTTTCTTAAATTACACAAATACACATTTTTGACTAATGCTTTTTTTGGCGCGTGAGTTTTTGTAGCAATCTTTGAAAATACATTTCGTTTTAAAGCATAGACAATGTGTGGGTTATATGTGTAAAAACTAAATGATTACTGTTACCTGTGCTTACGTCATACCTACTTGAACGGCCCAAGCTTACCTTAGCTTATACCAAGATCTTGTAACTAACAAGCAGCCCTGGTAAACCCAGCCAGTGAACAAACAAATAGGCATAACTCAATATATTATATCTTATTTATTAGTATATACAAGAGTGCCTGTGCCCAGTGCTACATTACTCAATACATATAAATTTACCTCACAGTAGTGTGCTGAATACAAAGTATAGTTGGCGCCAATGAGACAGGGCTTTGACCATTTTGTTCGCAGAAATAGGCAAAACGTGTCTAATGCCTTAAAGAGAATAGTTTTACTGTCAATTAATTAAAACACCTCAAAGGAACCTCTTACGTTAATGGAATTAAGGTAGGATGAATGTCATTGTAAATCAATTTCGCTGATGTTTAAGGCTTTAAACGGTTTAAAGTTGCACAAAATTTCATGCAATTCGATTTTTTTGCTTTAATTTTTTTTTCTCTTTATTTTACAAAATAATATAGTATATCACAATATGTTACATTAGAACACCCCTGTGGTTTGCATTAATGTTACCATAGCAGTCTTGTTTAGGAACGCGACAAATGCATGTAAAAGTAGTTTTTTAATTTAGAATGTATGTTGGTTAGTGTTAGGCTATCTTTTATCTGATTGGGTAGACTATTTATTAGCCGCGGTAGCAAATACCGCAACGTTCTCTCGCCACGTTGGATGCTCTCGATGTACAGAGTACCGAACTTGCACGTTTTTTTTTAAATAAAAGGTTATACTATATACTACTATGCATTTGCGCGTTGTTCCCACGAGAATGTAAGTGCGTGCTCCTATTTCACCATGCCTCCTGCTGATGGACAAATCTTTGTTTTTAATTTATTTTATTATTCTTTATTACTCAAGATGTCATATGGAACATGGTGTAAAGGTTACATCTCCTTACAAACGTTGCGTAAAAGAAAAAAAATTGGCGATTAAAAAGAGTGGTGTTTATTAGTGTTTATTGCCTGTTCTTCTCTTCTGTTCTACGCCCTTGGTTTGAGAACTGGCTGTAAATGTAAAATCAGAAGCATTCAATGTATATTTTTTAAGGTTCATGAGAATGACAATTAAAGAGAGAACATTGTTCACGTCGTCAATTTTTTTTTCTCGTATGTTTAATTTTAATTTTTTCGTATGTTATTAAATTTAGATAAATGCTGAAAAATGTCCAACTATGATAATATACTAACTATATAATTATCTACACTAAAATTATAAAGAAACCGAAAATTTCTTATCAAGTTATTTTAGTTATTGTTTTGTCTATGCTAATTGTGTTTTATTTTACAAGAATAAGCCATAATATTATTAATATATAATAGAAAATGTCTAGTAAGATCTGTTTCTTTGCTTGGCCTTTTATCAACAGTCGGCCGCTTTAAATTGTATACTAAAACCCGTACATACGATTGTCCTTTTAATCGTTCCATTAATTAACAATACAGTAAGCGATGTGCGGTTTTTACGCGCATTTCTTGAATAGCGACGTGTGCTGTCCGGCCCGCTCGTTATTTCCGACACCGATCACTGTTTTTCCCAGAAACATAAATATTTATGACACATAAGTAAATTGCATTTACCTAACATAAATTAAATATCCAGCTAAAAATATGACTTTATAACTCTTAACGAACATGTATATAGAATATCGTCTTCGTACTCGTGATAGCAATTATGAAGATATTCTTAATATTAATGAAAATTTAATGATTAAACATATATCATTTTTCAATCATGGTTTACGATTGAATTTATATATATAAACATAACAATAAACATCAAATTTAGTTTATTATCACAATTTAAAAATATATAAAAAAAAACACGTTTTACACTCACAAAACATATGCACACACACCCATTCATATACTCACACATTGACGCATACTTTAGTTCTTATACGACTTTTGTTGAAGTAATTGTAAGACTAAGACTACTTTTTCTTTAAAATATTGAAACTTGCAATCACTGTTATCTTGTTACCCACAAGTCACAACATACGAGTGTGTGGAGACTGTTATTAGATTAATATTGTATCAACCGAGTTTGTATTGAATAAAGTACTTATTAGTAATAGTAGCAACGAGTTTGTACTATGTAATATAATTTACAGAAATACGTAAGTAAGATATAGGAATAAGACGCGTGTGAAGATCTTCCAGACGGTAGCGTTACGGGTCGTCGCTCGTAGTTACCGGAAGGTACCCCGTGGGAATACAGGGTGCCTTTTATAGATCTATTTAGCATATTACTATAATCACTGGAGCGGTATCAATTGTAAAAGAATCATAGTATTTTTTGTTTGAAAAAGTTGTTTTGCTGTGAGCTTCAAGTGTTGTTATTAAGCGCGCTTACGTAGTGGGTTGTTTGACTTTGAAGTCTCATATCCATGGCAGGGCATAACCCCATATATCGGGCATTGGGCAACCGTTCTAAGATATTGTAATTAAAAAAGGTTTAGTTTTTTACATGTTAGTTTTGTATTTGTTATGTATATTTTTAGTGGTTATTACATTTTTGTTAATGCAGTTCTTGCACTTTACCCATATAATATTTTTTCTTTGTTTGCGATAAGCCCACCCGTTGCCTCGTAAATATTTTTTATATATGTACTATTAATTCAATAAATTGTAAATAAAACTCAGTCCAGTCCAAAAAAACCTTTTTCCAACAACGTAAAAAAATGAATATTAAAATTAAAAACTGTATGATTTTTTGTTTACATACTGACCAATTTCCTTAGCACCAGCACTTAAAACCTATAGCACTCCGAAAGACATTATTATTAATTAATGAAAACCTTAAATATTTTTAATCCACTCCGCTGCCCTTATACTAAGAAGTGCATTAGAATAATTACTTACTACAGACATGAGTAATTCGCCTCAACAATAATTTTCTAATGTTACCATTATAAAAATTTCCCACGGCCACGCAGAAAGTAATTTTAATTACTATTGAAGTTCACTAGGTCGTTTTGTGGCTATTGAGTTTTAATTATGAAAGTTTTACACTGTTAAATTTGTTTAATAATGAAGACGTTGAAGACATAGACATAGCATTTGCTTCTAACAAAAGACACAACTTACAAAAATAAAAAAGATTCAGAGATAACATATTTTTTCTTTAAATAAATGTACGTTTTAACAGGTATGTGTTGTGGTAAGACGATATATAATGTAAGAAGGCCTTTCAAACTTAAAGGTTTTAAGAGTGAAGGTATTTATTTAAATTACTATATACTCTTCAGATCAGAAAGTATTATTTAGATTCTTACCAGTTCTCGTCCCTTCTACACGGTTGAAATCAATGGCTAGAAATACAAAAATTTAATCTAATCTCATTTGAGATTCATATACCTAAATTCTATGTTATTTTTATGTAAACTAATTTAGAATAATACATTTTACCATGTGTTTATAGTTAGTTCATAGTTCCATTTGTAGATGTTTGGTGAGGATTTGCTTTATGCCCAAAATAGGCTCCTGTCTAAACCAAAAGCTAAATTAAGGTTCTTTCAAACCCACTAAAAATGGGTGTCTATGGGCTGCGATGACTGCCTTTGAAAAAACGTAAGAAATGATTCCTGAAAATAAAAATATTTTTTTTATAGGAGTACTACATAAACAGGATAACATTAAGTCTAGTTAATAAGTTCTTCCCACTGGATCATTCTAAGTCCTTAAAAAAAAAATTAAAATTATTTAGTCTTGTTTACCAAATTTTTTAAATGTATTTTAATTTTCTATCTATGATTTTTTTATTACTATTATTAAATAAACCTAGATGTATATCATTGTAACGTTTAGCTTTATTAAATGAATTGTCATAAGTCTTACTTTCGTGATAAACATCGTATATAGTAATCAAACACAATGACATCAAACAAGATAAACACAAGATCAACTTTATATTACTCACAATAGCTCCCTATAATGACCTGTCTGTTAAAAGCTTATATGGGAAAAGCTCTGTATTATTTATGTTTAAATTAACTTAACCGTGTTTTAGAGAATTATATTTGTTATAAGTTTTTTAATCACAACAAAACTCCGGAGTTTTCTAGTTTACATAAATCCCACGCATCTAGTACACTTTAAATCATGTCCTAAATTTATTACTTATTATTGTAAAATAATTACACAAATTATATTTAAAGCTTATTAGACATTGTACGCTAAAATCTCTTACCTAGTTAAATATACTTTACTTACACAATAATGTATATTTTGGCGTTAATTAGAACCTAAAGTTAATTCCCTTATGATAATGTACAGTTTTTTTTGGACAGAAACCAGTGGAAGCAGATAGTCCGCTCTAGATGCTTCATTGCTGACCACGATGCTCAGACATGAGCTGCCGATTAAAGAGATATAGAAAGTACAATCTGTTTTCAAACGGTTATTTCAGGATACGATTTTTTAAACCGACCATTGCCAATCTAAGTCTGTTTATACGCCATAGTTACTGAACCACGACCCTCGAGTCATGACCTGTAGTTTGTTGAGTCATCCATCCTGACCTCAAAGGAACACGGGCCTTGAAATACTGTGACTAATTCATAAAATTGTAAAGATGTCCACAAAAGCGATTAGTTTGGGTCAAAGAGGGTACATATTATCATCTATTGAGCTATTGTCATGCATATCTTCAGCCTATATAGGCATTATTTTGTACCTCCATCACATTAGTCATAATCTTTTTTACGGTGTATTCTCTTCTATTTTGGCATAGTTTTCCTAGAACGAAATTTATTAGCAAAATACATTCCACTCAACCTTCGATTTATTTTCGTTATTTTTTTTTTTTGCGTCGAAAGAAGTGTCTCCAAAAGGATAATATGTTGTTGGCACCGCATTTTTAAATAAAGTCACACAAATTATTTAGAAATTATTTTGTCCTTGATTAACTTCAAAACGAGGATCTCTTGCTGATAAGGACATCCGTCTTACCCTCTTAACTTATTTTTGCCTTTTTAGCTAAAAACCAACATATGGAACATTTTATTTACTACCCCATATTATGCGTTTTTCGGAATAAAAACCTAAGTAATAAATAAAACTAATTTTTTTTGAACGTATTTTCTTTCCTCAGAGCTCAATGAATGAAATATATATAAAAATACTCGAATTGGTCCATTCCTCTTTGAGTTTTAGCAACATATATTGAGATTAATTTTTATTTTTATAGATATTATTTAGAATAAATCTCAAGTTTCATTTTTTCCAACTCCACCAATTCACTTGATCAAAACATAACCTTTACTTATAAAAAAATGTAGCTAAATATTAAATATTAACTTTTACGATTTTTTTTTTTGTTGAGTTATATCAACTTAAACTTATATCACTTAAAATGCCGTAACAACGAATGATGAACAAATTTTTATTTAGTCTTAACTTTTATTACCACACTTGATTAGATTGAAAATTATGCTTACATAAGTGTAAAGGAAAAGAATTTACGGGGTCCTAGTTCGTTTTTGTGACACTTAAAAAGCTCAAAGCTTAAAGTTACGGTCGTAAATTATGCATTGTGTATTCTGTTCACAAGCGCAAATTACTTTTGGAGCTTTTGTAATCATTACAACTGAGTCTCCTAATATAGTTTGTTTTTTATACGGTTTCTTTGTATTTGTTTATTACTATCTCACACATTTATGGAATTGGTTTAGTATAAAATAGTCTCTCTGAAACGAGAGACTACCAGTGCTCCCTTTTCTGTACCCCCTCCCGCCAATCGCTGAGTAGATATAGACAAGCTCATATGGCTTAAGTATATGCATTAAGTGTACGGCGCTTAAGGATTTCTTCTCTCCCAGGGGCGCCTGTAACTCTTCTTGAGCTGATGGTTTCCCAAGCAACCGAAGATATCTTGTCTTGTAATTTTTTTGACGTTGCACAATTCTATAGTTTACTTTATTCAATGTTACTTTATTGAACGAAAATAAAATATTATAATGCGTTGAACGAACTATTATACCGTAACAGAAAAGTTAAGATAATCTTGGTGTAAGTGTGAAGACGTGGGAAAAGCATCGATGCAAGACGCTCAGTTGATCTTATTACACAGGTGCGAGGGTTATTTATGCATTTTGGGGGAATTTGTTAAAGTAATTTTATTGTTATGTGTTCTTTGATCGCCTTTCGGGATCAGATTGTAGGTCTGAATGTCTTAGTTACCATTCCCTTCATGCCAATACTTTCGTGCCTTCTAGATAACTACCCTGCCCGTTCGACCGGCCACGAAGTTTTCTTTTTAAATAGCATTTTGAAATTGGAATATGATACTGTTTATATGTAGCCCAGAACACGTTCTAACAATCAATAAAACATAACGTGTAAATTAACGGCTTAAAATATGGTTCAATACATTGTCGGTGGCACAATATCATAGAGTAAAAAATGATGACAAATAAAGTATCATCGGTTTCAGGGCATAGACAATCGCATCGATGTTTATGGTATCGGGATAGTGTGGGATCGTGGTTGCACAGCTATTCCCTTCCATTTTTATGTTGTGGTTTCGTACTAATGAAATCTTAAAATATGATGCATATTGTAATAATCTGGAATTTTGTTGATACTTTAGAGCCAATAAAATAAAGGTATACGAAGGAACTATTTCTGTTATTAAGATTTTATTATTTATTAAGAAATGTGACTTTGTCATTGCTTTGCCAATATGTTCTTTTATTATAAGAAATTCATCCATATCTTATTGACATACATATAACAAATAGGTATTTATACAATTTTAACTACTCTAAGATGCGGCTCTGCCAGGTAGATGGCTATCTTCTCTAACTTTTACAGCTGTATTTCATTTTGGGCCATCGTCAATCGTCATCATTTTCCAGCTACCATTTCGATCCCGTCGGCCCATCGCTCTATTGGCCCTTGTTCCTTCATTTCATTTTATTATAATACTAATTAATACTATTAAGGCGCATACTTCTGTATCTCAATATTCTACTAAATCACCATCTTTGAGAACTTTCTCATATTTTTAGTGATTTTAAAAACTTTCCTGAAACCTCCACCCAAAAATATTTCATTACGAGCCAATCAAAATGAAATAGATTTAAATAAAAATATTTTTGGGCTAATGCTATTCGCAATCAGAGAATAATAGACGTCAAACCGTTACTCATATGAAATTCCCACTGGCCTCATCTAGCATACAACCGCGTGAGAAATATAGGCCGGTCGCGGATCATGAATTCAACTGCCTTCCGGCTTATACGCGTGGACAGTTTAATTGCTTTATTTGTATATATTGTTGAAATCTAAAAACGACTTTGCGATGACTAATATATTACCTTACTAATTCCTATTGAAAGATATATATTATAATTAAAATTTATAAATATATTTCAGACATACCTACACACATTATCTTTACAGCCTATGCCAATACGACAATGTGGAGAAACATTTAATAAAAATATAATAATGTACATAAAAATTAGACACATAATTTACACAATATCGCTACTGTGAATTCACTCTGCGAACATATGTCGATAGTATCGGAGACAGCATTTAGTAAGCCCAACGTCCTGGATAACGGGGATCTATGCCACATAATGTATTTGAATCCTCAAAGGTTATCAGATTTCAATTTACACCTCATCATCAATATACATATAGGACATACAGAAGTAGAACATGCTGTCTTCCCTAGTCTTAATAGAAATCAAACTGTTTTGACGTTTTCTGACGCTTTACAGATCTGTCTGCAACAAATTTTGCTGATGACTTTCCCCTCTCAGTTGTTGGTGTAAAAAACTTGCATATTCTAGAGTAAAACAGCTAGTTGTCCGCCCTACGCACCCTCAGCTTACACGTTGTAAAAGTGAAAAGGGCGACATTGCAGAAAATGTATTTCCCTAGGGAAGACCCTCTATCAACTTCTACATTCCAGACCTACTACTGGTTCCGAACTGGAAGGTTTATGTATAATTTAGTGCTCAAAAATCAAAGCCAAAAAATATTTCAGTTGCAATTTCAACGAAATTGTTAGATTGTTAAAATAATCTAGGACGTCACAATTATAGAGGCGAGGCACAAACTTAACAATACATACTTTCTAATATGTTAGATATAGAGAAAAAAAGTGAAGATCTGCCTTCAGGGCTATCCTTATTAATATCGTGGCGGTCTCGTGCTCGTACCTATGTCTCCATTTCTACAAAACATACAATCAAATAAAATAATTTATTCCAATAAGACCACCTAAAATGGTACTTAAACGTTAAATAAAATATAAAGATGATTCTAGTTGCCCCCTACAAAAGGTAGTTTCGTGTGGAAAAGAATGGGCAAGAAACTCCACACTTACTCTTTTAAAATATAATTTACAATATTTGTATACATTAGTTAAATAATTATATTAATAATATTATAAATGATATTATGATTAGGTTAATTATATGTTGTTAATTATAACTGTCTAGACAAGAGATTTCGTAATGATTATGTATTATATCCGTGCGAAATCTATTAACTGATGCGATAATTAATATTGGATAATTACGATAGAAAGTTCGAATCTAGGACGGTCTAATTTCGTCGCTTGTATTAAGGTAATAATTTTAAATAATGCGATATAAAAGAATTGATCAACAATTTTGAATATTAATGTCGTTTATAAACTTTGAGATAATTTGTGTACAGACGTCGCTTACCAGTGAAATTCATTAAAAAAAAATGATGCGTGTAATAGAAATTGCCACATGCTCTAGAAAAGACAAGAAATACTTTAATAAAAATTATTGTTATTAAAATAATGATCATAATATTCATTTTTACATGATTTGGTAAGCTTTTACGATGTGGAGCAAATTTGTCGTTTCAGTAGGACACCCTAAAAAGGGTTTCTGCACGTCTCTTTCTCGCCGACGTATTTTCTAGGAAACAGAACGTATCTAACGTATGATTTATGCTGCTTTATGTTGTAATAAACTCTATGAACGTTAACAATAGTACTATCCACGTGAAACATACTCCCTGAATGAGATTTTAATTCATTTTTTATCGAACAAGCAACGATCTTATGTTTTAACGACGTGAATCAAACGTGGGAATTGGTCTCGTCGGGAAAGTTAAACAATTATTGTTTTAGAACAATGGAAGAAGGTGGTTTATTGTATGTTGTTTAAATATTCTTGGTAGTGTTCATTCACGTGCATATTGTCTTTATAAATTCTTAGAATTTTGCAACCTCTAAACTAGAAGATGTCTGTGTTTGATTAAGCAAGTCGTGGCATTTTTCTTTGGCGACGCTGTTTGACATTTGTTGTCTGAATACATTTACTTCAAGCTGTTTATCGGGTAATTTATAATTATATTTATTTATTGCCAAAAAAGGATAATTAAAAAAAGTATCCCATATATAATGAAACTGTATTGTGACTTAGTAGTTACATATAGCAAAATCGAGAATTAATTATAATAAAAGTACAAATATATGTATGAACCAATTTAAATTAATTTATGATAAGGTAATATAAAATTTTCAACACGTATTAGCGTCGTAGTTAAATACTGTAAGCAGTCCAAGATTACACTTTTTTGCTTTTTATGCTGAAATTTTAAGAGTTTGAATTTTATTTGATTTCATTTCGAAGGCGATTTTGAAAGCATTGATCCTGATTCGTTGCGAGTCATACATACTTTATCGTGTATAATTTTCAAAACTCTGTAACAGAAATTAGTATATTTAAGATAGGTTTGTGTTAGTAGATAAACACGGTACATGAAATTCAGAAACTTTGCCACTTAAGATAATATAATCCAAATATAATTGAGATTGATTCCCAGACGGTAACCTCACAGGTAATGAAATGAAAATGACAAATGACGTGTGTTATAGTTTGCATTGTAAGAGTTCTTAGACGTACAAAAGTGGATTCTAGCTCATTCACGCCATCTTGCCGAGTTACAAGCCAATACAAATGGAAATATGTATTGCTTTTAAAAAGTAGCAGGCGTTAAAAATATATTTTATACATTCATGTACAGGATCATTATATCAACAATGCACAATAAGACACCAATATTTTTAATAATAAAATAAAATTCTGTCACCTTTATTTATTTCATAGTACAAACAAATACTCTGAAAATATAGCCAAAGATGGAATAAGTACATGATACATTTACTACAAAAATATTTAGGTACAAAAGGGAACAAACAAACAAAAAGTATTTAATACATTAAACTAATTGTATACTTTTATTTATTTGAAATGTATAAATGAAAAATCTATGCTAACATTGCTGCGGCAACCATTTCTTTTAATCGTTTTCTTAAAATTGATTATTAAAACATAGTAGGTATAATTTATTCTACAATTACACTAATTACGGCTAATTATTACTTGTAATCCAGTGTCTTTCAAAATTCATTAAAAATTAATTTCAGACAGCTGCAGAATCCAGATCCCACACCAGTTCGATATACACAAAGTATATATATCAGCTAAGACAGACTAATCAAGATATTTCTATTTCTTCTATAACGGTAACATGTACGTGTACGTTAAAACTGGTTTCATTTTACTACGTTTACTATAGATTAAACAAAAGAAACGAGTTGTCCAAATTTGTACCTTGTTCGGCCCGACTAAGATAATTTTTTAATAAATTGTAATCTCTTGGCGGGAAACGAAAGGAAACCGGTTAGCATAGATGCGTGTTAATGTGGTTTGAGTTTTGACCAATTTTTGACCACAACATACTTACACAGGACCTCTTTACTTGAGTATTATATTTATTCCTAATAAAGTTAATATATAATTCCGTATCTTGTATTAAATGTTGATAGCGCAGGAATCGTTTTAAGGTATTTTATATATGACGTATATTATGTCTAACAGAATCATCTCAAATTGTACATGTCAAAACCAATAAATATTCAAGCATTTATCTTAGGCGTTAATCTTTATAAAGTTTTTTTTAATTTGCGCATCTATTTGTGTCTTTGGAAGTCCAATAACTTATAAAATATATCATATTCTGCGTTAGGTAAAATTAGTTCATGCACGCAGTCGGTGTAGGATTACTTAAGAATGTGACATAGTGTATTTAGCTAGATAAGGTTTCTATACAGAATACCAGACGCTGTATGAAATACAGTAAACAGTTATTTATGTTATATTTACTATATAAAGTAGTCGAAGCATTTTATGTAATTATAAAAACACATTTTTTTATAAACATGACGATAAAAAATATTGATGAAAAGGTCGAAATGAAAAATCTATACTAACATTTCGGCTGCGGCATCCATTTCTTTAAATCACTTTCTTAAAAATGATTATTCAAACATAGTAGGTACAATTTATTCTACAAAAATGAATTACACTAATTACGGCTTATTATTTTTCGGCAAACTATTGCTTATCCAGTGCATACTCCTTCAAAATTATTTTAAAATTAATTATTTTTTTAGTCGACTATCTAGAGTGAATTCAATTACTATTATTGTTTCTTAAAAATATTATTATCATCTTTATCTTAATCGCAAGATGATCACAGCAAAATAAGGATGTTTTTTATATCGTAAGGATCTCCCCTCGTCGCACTTACCGGCAATTTTTTATCAAAACACCTGCCTTTTCGATATAAAAACGTAATAATAGTTTAATCCGGTGCACTATGCGAAGAGTGATTAAATTTTTAATCTAATTCAACAATGCATGGAGTAAAATTATTGTGGAGAATTAGGCTTCTAATAAAAGTTCTTTGTTTAGTTAACTGTTAAACATATAAATCTTATTAACATTTATCATAGAAAAAAGGCTAAACTTGATTTTTGCATATTCATTATTTACAGTACATTACCAATATGCACAAACATTTATAATAGAACGATAGAAGGGACATTTTCAAAATAGCATCTGCAATATTTTTACATTTACGTATTGAGCACTAAACCAGCCATACCAAACTATTGCTCCCGAAGGCACAACAAAATGGCGTCGAAGGCTTCGAGCGCGGCTCATTTCACGCGTGAAAAACCCTTAGTTCCTTACTACACCGCGCGCGGCGCCTGCTTCGAACCATCGTACGCGCATCACTCCTACGTAGATTTCACATTGTAAACACGGCTACGGCGCGTTTTCCCAGAATAGAACGATTTTACTTCAATATGCAAGTGTTGTGTATGAATACTGTGTTGTGATAAGGATATAACGATGACAAAGGCGAAAAATTATCAGAATAGTGCATTATTTCATAGCGCAAAGGTAGGTTTTTATATTGATAAACGATTTTGTTACTACTTCTGATAGAACTACAGTTTACGAGAAACTTGCCAAATTTTAAGTGGCTTTAGGTTTGCATGCTTAATTTAATAGTTCTATCAAGTTGTCTTATATAAATGTGACATCCAGATTTCTTAAGCTAAAGCTTCGCTATATAGCTTTTGGACCTTGAAACCTAAACCCGAATAGCTCAGACAAACCGGTCGTTGAAAGCTTTTGAATCCCGATTTGGTTCCCTCCCCGAGCTTGAACCTTTTGTTTTTATCAACCGCCGTTCAATATATTCATCACTTTCAGCAGAGAAAGTAACGATTTTGGAAAGTTAATGTTATGTAAAGTTAATTAAATTTTGTATTGAATATGTTCAAACTCAATATTTTATATACAACTTGGGGTTTGTTAGTAACATGTTATGTTTAAAAACTATTTCCATTCGAAAACCATTTAAGGGCACAGTCTTATAAAAGAACGGTCACGCTATCGAAAGACATCAACGACAGAGAGAGAAGGAAATACATTTTGTATGTTTTAAAAAGGGATGGGTGTTTGTAATTGCGGACCGGGATTTTGTATACAGGTACGTTGGGCAGGTAGCTACGGTTGGCCGGTCCCCCCAATTAAAGGGATGTCAAGTTTTAAATAAGGGTCCGTTTCGGGCAGTTGGTACAATTGATGCATGAATTAATTGACTGAAATAGTTTATTATCCTTTAAATTCGTCTTGAGTTAAACTTAGGGTTGCCTGGAAGAAATCGCTTGTTAGCGATAACCGCCCGTTGCATCCCTTGTAATTTTTATGTATTGTGTTACTTGTGTTTCTTTGCAACGAAGTGTGAATAAATAAATGGAAAAGTTTTCTCTAAATAAGAAGGATTAAGATGACTTTCCCTCCTCATTTTACCGCACGTGGAGTGTTTTGGATCAAACTTCTGTCGCAATTGTTTATAATAAAAAATCTTTATAATATATTTGCTTTATAATAAAAATCTGAAGCTTATACCCCAATTAAAGAGTAATCTTATATCTTTAAACGAGCAATTCTTGTATATATAATTAGAATCTCGGAATCGGCTCCAACGATTTTCATGAAATTAAATATACGGAATCGATTCGGAAACGATCTAGCTAGGATTCATTTCTAGAAAATGTCATTTTATTCGTGTTTTATCAACTTAAACATAAACTTACTTTTTTTATTGGAAGAAAAATAACAAAAAGGTGGCGTTTGAGTAGTCCCAATTTAAACTGTAAAAAAACTTTAACGACACAACAACACAAAAGCTATTCCAGCATAAATATTCTATATTATTCATATTTCATTATTTTATTAGTATGTAATTCGTACTTAAATATAATTTTCCCGAGCAAGGCTCGGTCATCCAGGTACTACTAATAATACATTTATTGCTGTATTCACACTAGTACATACAAATGGAAGTAGTAATAAATTAATACTAATAATTAATCGGTAAGCCGGTTAATTTCTGTTATACACATTGTCTATGGATATAGGTCTCCTCTAAGAGCATCCACTTCTTCACTTCTCTATTATAAGGATATTAATAAGGAAAAATTGGGCGTCTGTGTCTTTAATATTTTTTTTAAACTCTTACAATATCGCCATGTGAAATAATTATTACATTTCTCATCAGACATCCTTTAAGTATCATTAAAAGTAAAGGACCGAAGGACATCATTATTTGTTCATTATATACCCTAATTCATATTTAATGATTCGATGACGTAAAAAGTCAATGAGTTAAGACAAAGTTCCTAGAAACGTGACCACACTCTGACCGGTTCTAGGCGGCCATTCGCCTCTTTCTCTCGACTCTGATTTGTTCTAGCCAACCTCAATTAATATTTTATTAATGACCGCCGAAATAAATACAACAAAAAATAGTATAATATTATATTAAGTTATTATTGCCTCCATATAATTTGTCTCTAATAGCAGTCTTAAGTCTTGTGAATTAATATTACGTGTAAAAAATTTTGTCGATTCCCGGTTTAGGTGTAGTTCGATATTTAGAGAGAATATGGACATATATATGTAATGTAATATGGACATATACATATATATATGTGGCACTAGCTGGTGCCTGCGACTTCGTCTGCCCAGTTCGAGTAGCTTATATAAGCGGGACGTAGAAATAACTTCTATAGATATTGTAGCGGTTCAGGCAGCGCACGTTAGCATAGCTCGCAGATGGTAGATTTTTCCAACTTGATATTTTGGATAATTCACACAATATCTTTATAATGTTATTCCGATGTATAAGCTATATTATTGTAAAATTTCATTCAGTAGTTTGTACGTGAAATTGTAAACATCCATCCATATTTATATTCTTTCGCGTTAATAATATAAGTAGGACTATGTTCAACTTATGCACAAACATATGTACTAAAATTATGCCAAAGATAGTGATCGTTTTAGGCAGTAAATGTTATTTTTACTAATCTATTAGTTACATATTATGATACACAATTTTCACATGTTTCTTTCGCTACAAATACCAAATAGTTAATATTACTGAAGTAGGTACTAAACCCGATACAAAACATTTATTTTCTTACTTTTCCATTAATTTCGTTGACGTAAAAATGTTAATAAGCCGCGATATGAAAAACGCTTGGCAATTACTTTTTGTATGTATTAATTATCTCTCATTACCACGGAATTGTGAAATAACAAGTTCTGCGAGTGTCCTTCGATTCAGGTATTCCATATATTTTTTATAGAATTTGATAGTCTATGGACAGTGATCTTTTATTTAATAACTGAGTAAAGCAATCGTCATGACTATTTTCGTATAAAACTATTAATGAATGAATGATACAGAAATGTATTTAAAGGGGTTTATAGAGTTCCGTAAAACGTTTATTCAAAGTCAAAGTCAAAATCGTTTATTCAATGTGCATTTATGAACGTCAAAAAAAGAAACACATATTAAATGCTCCTAATTTTATATATACTGTAAGTTCTCAAATCAAGAGTGAACGGAAGAGAAGACCTGGCAATGAACTCTAACTAAAAAATATCGATAAATATATAGTATTTAATTAACTTACATAGTCATATTAGTGATGCAAAGAGGATTTATTAAAATAAAATATTAAAACAAATTTAAAAAGTTTGGTCCCTGTATACTTCTAGTGCTGGTAGTATTTCCTCGCTGTATTGCAATACTTATTCGTAGAGCTAAGATAGCACCAGCTACTCATCTACTATCTACCACTCCCCAACATAAATCTTTGAAGCCCAAGAGTCTGTACTACAAAAGGAACAAAAGGAAATACTAATTTGAGCCATTAATTATTTTTATTGTTTAACTATATTAAGTAAATGCTAGGAATATCGTTCTTATCACTGCACACGTAGATATCAAGATTAATTACATATATCATCTTGTTGAAGCGTGTCTGTCACGCTTTGAAGACATTGTCAAGTTTGTAAGTAGCTTTTGCGAGCGCGACTTGGTTACCATGGTAACGAGACTTTAAGTAAAGCCGAGTTCGGAACAAGTTTAAGTCAATTAACGTACCTAATTACAGACAAAAGAGTATATTTACACGACCGGAAGATGTAGAACAAATGTTCCATTCGGTGGTTTCAACAAATTGCTTAAAGCAATGACTACTTATGAAAATGACATATACCTCTTCTATATCGATATATATGTATATATATCAGTATTTGTCTCTAATCCATCTGAGCCCTAACTAAACTCATCATAATCTTGTTGGTCTGTAGCCTCCTTTATTATATTTGGCCATCGCAATCTATTTCGAGCTTCTTGCGTCCAACTTCGAAGCCCTATTTTTTCGACCCACTAACGCAGATCGGTCTACCAGGTTTTCTCTTTCTACCTGGTTGTGAGTTCAGTAAGGACTTTGGGGTTCTCGTGTCAGCCATTATATGCCCAACCACTTGAGCCTTTTGCTTTCATCGCATCATCGCAAACAGTTCCAAAAATTCTTCGAAGAACATTCCGGACAAAAATAAGGAGAGCACCTTTTCTTTCTTGCGAAGGGCCCAGGTTTCAGAACCATAAGTGATCACTGATCGATATTTTTAAAAGTTTATTTGCTTATTTATAATTCAAAAGCATTATTGTCGTTTAATATTTTTCGCTTCGCTCGTTTTACCAACAAATGCATGAGGCGCTTCCGTAGGGGAAATGTTCTATCTTTATTTCGATTTAAATCAGTTTCCGTTTATGCTTCAACGTTGTTAATTCATATATTTTGGACCCACCTCAAAAAATATCAGCCTACAATAATTGTAGCCAAGAATGTGTGCATCCATTACTATGTAAATAGTATATTAAAAATTATACTAGCTTTAATATGTAAAATTATCTATATTCCTTTATTCATAAATATGTACTAAATTGATTAAACTGAACCATTTAAGTAAAGTTCATATTTCTTCTCGTCACAGCTTTAGCACTATTTGATATTCATTTAATTCAATTAAATACAGTAAACATTCTCGGAATGAACAAAACAAACAATGCAGTTTTATTGAAGACATTAGGTCTTACTATTTTATTAGTATATCATGTATCGTTTACTAGCAAAACTTATACTTTCTTCCCACGTTAGACGCAACAAATCAACGTTCTCATATACGAACGCATCGCTGCACTCCCGCTATAAAAACGTGTGTAAAATGACCCCAGTCGATTAAAACTACTATAAGAAAGTTATCAGAAATAAATGGTCAGTTTAATATGATTAATTGTAGTGAGCTTTTTTGCCATATCATGATGTTTATTGGTTTGTTTTGAATTTGTATTGCCATGTGTAAGAATAATTCGCGAGTTATTTTTAATTGAATTAAAGCGCCGTGCAACCTAAGTGCTTATAGTTTAACGTGCAAACCCAATAACATATCTCAATCCATTTTTGACCATGTGAGATAAAAATCTTAAACCGAAATCGACGGATTGTAATAGACATCTGTCGATAAAAGCATGGTAGGTCGGATCGGTGTATGAGGATAGACCTTTGTATGAAAATTACAGTTCACCTGTGCCAATATGCTATCTTAAGATTTTAACTTAAACCCCTTTTTAAAATAATTAAAAGCTATTTGATATGTTTTAAACATAGACATGTATATTTTAATATAATTTGTACGGTTTTATTTGGTTTATATTGATTTTGATAATCAATATATGAGTGTAAAGAGCGAAGAGATTGCATTCTATCCGTCGCCAAAAATGGAAGTCTTCGTAGGGTTTGGTTATTCGGATTCAGATAGATCGATCGACATGCACGGTCACCGAACACCGAAATCCACAGATTATTTTCAATCTCAGATTGTGGATTTATTATTGGGTTCGGACGTTAGGGACAATGCCTCGAGCGATAGAGGCAAGCCATTCTATTAACTGGCTTTTAGTGGCTAGTAAGTTTAGTCCCTGTAGCAGTGTACTTTTAATATTGGCAGTATTGTCGCGCTTTACTGCTCACTACACTTACCTATAGGTAAATCCCAACAAGCATCAAGTCAAAAGGGAAAAGACATGTATAGAAGTATAGTCATTTATTTTTATTGAAACACTAAGATTAAACAAGGAGCGAGGAACATTAGCGGTCATAGCAATAAAGTATGGAGCAAAGTCTACATAATGCTTTGGCTAGCTTACTAATTTAGTCTTAATGACAGTAATAATAAGATTTATTTTGGCTTGAAATATACTTGGTACCGTTACATAGCTGCCGTAAGTTGTTAAACGTCTTACACATATACACGTGGAAGGATATTATATGATTTATTTTGCAGTATTTTTTATCAACGTACGAACTGCGATTTTATTTTATCACTGCGTCTAATTCAAAACCTAATTAAAAGTAGAAAAGTATTGTATATACCTAAATAAATTACGCTACCATTGAAATATAATGGATTTAGACTATTCTGTAGATTTTTAATAGGACATCAATAAATGGGCAGAAGTCCCTGATGATAAGTGAACATTTCTTAACCATATCCTGCTCAATTGTGACTTTTGTAATTCTTGATTTCCTTTTATTTTGTATTGCATCGCAAAGCATGTCTCCGTAAAATTAACTTTTTAGATTTTTGTTTGTTTTATTCAAATTTTTTTTTTATATAATATTTGGTAAATCTCTTCTTTACCCTTCATATATCTTTTTTTCTCTCTTACTATGGTTGCCTGGGAGTTAGTTAGCGATAAGGCCGCCCGTTGCATCTCTTATTACATATTTTGATTTAACATGTTATTTATTTTGTATAAATAAATAAGTGATAACCGTGTACAGTCAATGCTGAAGGCTCGCGAGTGCGTTGAAGATTCTTATTAAGAAAAAGGGATAGTTTATACTTGATAGTTTATATTTATAAGTATATTTGTTGGGAAATAAAGAGCTCGTTACATATCTTTAATAGTGTGGCATGAGATGTCTTGTGGTTATATGCGAACGGAGTCGGTAGCATTGTCTCGGGTCGGAAGCCGATGACCCCACTGATTTTTACTTAGTATTACACTAAGTTTACGTGATTTAAACGAAAAATTTGTACTCGTTGGATTGTTCACAATTATAATCGAATTAATTGTTTTAATAGTAAGTACAAAAATACAGCTACACTAATAATAAATACATCGTTTATTTACAAAAAAAGTGGTACGTTCATATCGATTAATTGTTATTTAATTAATACATTAAATAAATCGGTGAAGCTACAACCTGTTTAGGTTTGTGCCTCAAATTTTTGTTTCATGATCATTTGTCAAGTAGGTGATCAGCCTCCTGTGCCTGACACATGCCGTCGACAGTTTTGGTCTAAACCCAGCCAGTTTCCTCACGTATTACTACACCATTCAAGCGAATATTGAATGCGCACATAGAAAGAAAGTCCATTGGTGCACAGCAGGGGTTCGAACCTACGACCTCAGGGATGAGAGTCGCACGTAGATAAAAATAAGGTTGAAAATGTCATAATGATAAGAACAATTAAGTTATTTATAATTGGTGTCAAAACTTATTGTCTACTCGTAAATACACTCTTACGCTATGAAGGCACTTAATACAAAATTCATAGAAAACAATAGATTTTAAATAAACGTTCACACTGCTGACACACTGCAGATAGTATTTATGAATACGATCGCTGAAACAAATGCATATTTTTTAATCTTGCCAATCTCAATATGTTCCAGAACGTTGTCATATAAAATTTAGCACGCTTTTAGTTCATATATCCTCTGAATATCATATCCTCCTGAATATCACATACATACAGGTTAAAAAACGGTCGATTAAAAAAAGGAAACGCGCCGACGGAATTCTGTTTCACCTCTAAAATTACGAAGAACTCGTGAATTGTTTATTCAAATACCTTTTTAGAGCACTCTTGTGGTTTGTTTGTGCTCTGATAAAGACATTGTCTGTTTCATGGAAGAGATAACAAGAGATAAAAGTATTTATTTATTTGAGTCTGCCAATTTACATATAAATACGGGTTTAGTACGTGCGTAATTTATTTCAAAGGTAAAAAGTAACTAGTCTAAGTATTTATATATTTCCTCATATATATGATTTCAATCATCCAGTCCAGTATCATATAGTCGAAAGGCCTTTGATAAATTGTATCTCTATCTTTCCCTCCGTTTATTTTTAAATCGACCAATGTTTTCAACATATAATATTTTGGTTTGATAAATTGTATATCTATCTTTCGTTCCGTTTATTTATAAAACTATAATATTTTGGTATAATTAATTATTAAATGAAAATTTTAGCATATTTTGTTTAATGTCATCGGACTTGCAATAAAATTTTTTATTTACATATAATATGTAAAGATATACTCTCACTTGATAGAGCCTAGTGAAACAAAGTGTCATTGAATCTCAGTTAAAGAACTTTAAGGCTTTACCGGAAAATTTTCGCATATGTTATACGTCGGATGTTACCGGATGGTATTATTAAAACGCTCCTTATACGTAAATAATTTTGAACATATTCTTCCGGTGATCGTATTGAAATGTCAAGATTTGTATTTGATATTAACGATTCCGTTCCTTCAAAACTTTTTTGTATTATTAACTACTAATTAATATTTTGGGTAAAAAAATATATATTCCTCGATCAACGAATAAGCGAGGACATGCCGCCAGCGTCATAGGTGCCAAACTTTTAAAGTTGATTTTTATTAATTTTTAAATATTTTTATTATTACCTACCTACATAAGGTTAAGAAAATTGAAAATACTGAATACTTGATTCTTATATATAGGGTTTTTTAAGAAGTGCGTTATGTATATAATATACTTACTTTTCTCGAGAATCAAAGGTAATCTTTATCCCCTATAGACAAAAGCTTAAGAACACAGCCTCTACAATTTGGTGATTAAAAAGATGAATTCGCATTATCAATGTCTGAACATCTGCTCAAACAAGTTGGGAGCCACCTGCCCGCCAGACGCCAAAACAATTGTGAATAGGTACGCAGGTGAACGCTATATAGATTATTGAGTTTGATGAATAATTTGAATTAATTGCTTAGAAACAACTTTATGGATTAATAATGATCAAGTGTTTACACAGCAACGTTAGAAAGAAGTTGAACGCAAAACATGGATGATCGTATCATAGAAAATATACATAGCTTATCGTACGTGATATTCTCCGTTGTACAGTGGTGGTATACCATACAAAACCCCCCTATAATGCGATTTCCGTCCCTGATATAACCCGGTTACTCAAGTTATATATCTGCACTGTGTATGATGATTGGTCAAATCCATAATTAGTTTTGCGTAGCTATGCGCCTGTTTCAATTGTGATATTATAAAATTAAACTGTGGTATCATAAATTACACTCGTGTTCCTATTTTCGAATTGTTAAAAAAGGTTTTATGAAGACTCCAACAATGCGATTTCCCATAACTCGGTCCGGGTAATTGTTGCAATTACTTCAATACTATTATAATAATGTAATCTTTTAAAGTAAATTGTATTAGGTATAGAGTAAAGTACTTACATCTAAAAAGTCATGTATGTATATATTTTTATAAAAATGGTGGTGCTCTGGGAACATCAACTGAGCGCTTTTGAAGGGAGTTTTTGCCGAAGACCACCACTGTGTGGAACCAGCTGCCCACTGAAATATTTCCGAACCAATTGAAATTAGGGTCTAATTCTTGCCCTCTGGCGTTCAGTGTCCATACTCAACATCATCAACATCTCTTGCCCGTTTGCCCTCTGTTCCATTAAAAACATCAATGTTTTAATATTTAGGTACCTACCTATACAGCTTATATATTGCGACATTTATAATGTTATTTTGAATAATAAAAAAGCAATTCACATATTCCAAAGTATTATATTCAAAAGGTCAAAAATCCAGTTTTTAAATGCACGCTTTGTACATTTATTTTATTTTGTGCAGTTTGATATTTAAATTATATTTATCAAATGCAAATTAACTTGTTCTAATTCATAATGATCTATCTGCGTAGGCGCAGGAAATTGTTGCAATATTTCTTTATTTATTATCTATCAGAATGTGTATTGCTTTATTATATGCTTTAATGTGGATCAAATTTATTATATTACATTTATCAAATGATGCAGTCTTTTGTTATTCTGGATCGCTGAAAGGACCTCAGTTCAGCGAAGAAGTGAGGACCTAAAGAAAAACATTAAACTTTGGCCTGTTTGTTGTTTTTAAGTTTTACGTAATATAAAACGTTTTTTAGTAATAGTATTTTAAGTTAAATTTTGATTCCTTTATTGTCTGTGGATATATTTTCGGACATGTAACAATATTGTGCGTGTTTATAAACGTATCTAGTTATCTTTATAGTACAATACAAACAAGCAATCTCTTCTAAAGTATTTTTTTGTGAAAGGTTAAATATCACATTTGCAGTCTCTTACGCCTAAAACATAAAAAAAGAATGAAGATAAACATAAAGATGCGTATTTATTTCCGAAACCTTTATGAACAAAAGATTCCTTGCAATTTTCCAGTGTTAAAGCTAGCATTATTCAAAGTTTAATTTATACGTGGTATGTATAAATTAAACTTTAAACAGCAGTTTTTTTGCGATGTCATATGTCGCTGCACCTGACGGAAAGCGAGTCAATGTCTCATGTAACAGAACCTTACCGATATGCAGAAATTAATATCTTATACTACACTGGGAGTTTGATTTGATTATATTTTAATATTTATAATATTTCTTACCTACATAGAAATAACTAAATATTGTTAAATAGACAATTATATCAAATTGAAAAAGTTTTCCTGTTGCAATGCCGGAATGCCTCCTGAGTTGAACTAAAATTTAGCAAAGTACGTACGCAACGCAATTTAGTTTTTCAGTTGAACGAAACGTTTAGGAAAGAAATCGCTGGGTTAAAGTATCCAAATGCCTTGACCATCACATCATTTTAAAGGCATTGTAAAAATCATCAAATAATAATAAGTAGTATTTCCGAATGATGATGACAAGTCCATCTAAAGCCTGTGATATCGACTCTTGTTGAATTAAGTGAACTTATTTTAAATTATTTCTTGCAGTGAAAGCAATTGTATTTATTAATCACTTATTTATTAATGCTTGTTATTATTTAGACAGCCTCTATAAACTTAATTGATTGAAAAATCTTATTGCTTAATACTATTTACTTTTATACATAAGAATTTGTAAGTCATGTGTAATTATTATTTTCGATCAAGCTTTAAGTAAAGATAGATGCATAACAAAGTGTATATAGTATACAGAGAACCTATTATTTCACTTAAACTTTCCTTCCCACTGCTATTCTTAATACCCTTTCTTAGAAACCGCTTTGCGTTTCCATTAATTCACATGTTCTATTTGTTGCGCGTGAGTTTGTTCTAATACGTGAGATTATCGATTTCTTTAGCATATTATAAATGAAATAGAAAATACGATTTAATTTTACTTAGCGTAAATTGTATGCGTGCCGGTATTAAACTACTTTTGTTAGGGATTTTTTTTAATAGTGCCACAGCGACAGTTTGATGGCGTATTAATATTAAAGTATATTACTATTAAATTATTTATTCGTATAAATTCAATTGTTATTGTATATTTTTAAACAATATCCAAATATTCTGGTATCATTAAAGTGTTTACAATTTTCATTACTATCTATATATCGTCGGATACTTTTGATTTTCTGCTTAGAAGTGAAACAATCAAACAGAGCTCCTTATCAAGTCAAGCACAGATTATGTCAATGTGGGCGTTAATTGCGAATTTTGTTGAAACCGACCATTTGTTGCTTTTATAGTTATTTAATTGATTACATAATTTTGTTACATTATATGCTTTGATAATAGACTCCAAAACTTATAGCTTAAGTTATTTTGTGTAGCCCGCAGTAACGACTGGCGTCATAGACGCATAATATATATTTATGGAGAAACAATAATTGTTATAAATAAAAAAAAAAGTTTTCTTTATAAAAAAATATTCTTTTACTATTCTTTCTTGAAACAATCAATACCAGACCCAAATATAACTGCCATACTCAACGGGACTTTAAATATGGGGTTTGAAAATAATATATTCTTGGCGCAAACGGTGTTTTTTATACAAACAACATTTTAATTCTTGACCTAATTAATCTAACAGAACACGTTACTAATTAATGGAAATACATGGTGTTTTATTCTTTGCAGGTGCTGTGGCATCTGGACATCTTCCGGCGAAGCTTTCGCGAGCTGACCGGCCACGCTTGCCTCGGCCCATCCTGTATTTTTTGCGCTCTCAAGGTGAGTTTTATGTGCATTTTATTCATGACACAAATAGATATAGCTTATGTTTATATTATAAGCTATACAATTTATATTATATAGAGTTATTATGTAACTCATAATATGCCGTAAAAAGACGTTATTGATCTTTTACCAGGAACTTTTGTTGCTTTGATATTTAAATTGTAACGAATTGGATTTCAAGAATTTTTAGACAAGTCTTTAGGATGCAAATAAACAAAAGAAGGTGTGAGATGAAACGATTAAAATTCAACGTAATTAGATTATTATTTAGGCTTTTATTTATTGTTTTAGATTGACTTTTAATGTGACAAAGACATGAAGTAAAACGTATTGGGATCAGGTAAAAAACAAATTGATGTATCTGGGAACTGTGTCCCATGTAGACGTGACACCCACGCACAAAGTATCCTATATTTTGAATGAGCAAAAAACTGGTCTCATAGCATTTAAACCAAACGTGACCTTTTGAACAATACCCAGTTCATTGGTTGGCCCACGACCTCAATCTTGAGCGGCAACTTTCGACACACGTAAACGATGACGTTGCAAAAAGGTTTTAAAGTATTTTGATCTAGAACAATGTATTGTTATTTTATTAAACAAATAGCATCAGAACGCGATTTGTTTTATATATAACAAAGGGAAAATGATATCACTAATTTTTCGAATAAAAAAAAATACACAGCAAAGCAGGTTTACTTTCAAAACTAAATATCAGATGAATTTTCGTTGCAATAAGCTTTACTTTACCTGAAGGCTATAGAACAAAGAACCATAAAGCCTTCAAAGAGAAAGACAGCCCTACACTATAGGTTGAATCACGACATAATTCAAACCAGTCTTGCAATGACCGCGAATCTTGGTGCGAATCGCGTAATAGAGAAGCTATTTTAAGACAGCATTCTAGTTATTGTAAAAACTTAATGCAATTTTATAAATAAACATTGGCTTTTACACGTGCCTTTTAAAGTATTAGGATATTATGTTTGACTGGAACACTCAGATGACTGCCATGATTATCAGGGGGCAAACGGGCTGGAAGCTCCAAGCAAAGACTGTACTGAATTTACGGCCGGTATACCTTGGTCCATTATTGTGATGGTTAATCAAAACTTGGTACAAATGGCTTTATTATTAAACTAGTGACCCGCCCCAGCTTCGCACGCAGCAAAGTGCAATGCTGATGAAAAGCTGGTTTTTAGTATGTATTGTTATTTCCGTCGCTGGAAAGCTCCGGTAATATACTGCGTTTGCAATGTAAGCGGAAAAAAATTAATTATTTACGACATCACATTAGAAACCTCAAATATAACAGTACTTTTCCACTATTTAATGGATGTTATTATACATATAAACCTTCCTCTTGAATCACTCTATCTATTAAAAAAACCGCATCAAAATCCGTTGCGTAGTTTCAAAGATTTAAGCATACAAAGGGACATAGGGATAGAGAAAGCGACTTTGTTTTATACTATGTAGTGATACTGCAGTCTAGCATTCATACGAGTTGAAGTAAAAAGTAGCTAAGGAAATTAGAAATAAAAAAAAATGTATCACTTAACATCTGGTTAGCCTTCTGACCGTTTGTTCTATAAAAATAAAAATAAAAAAAGCTTAGATTAGCGCAGATAAATTATATCAATATCTCATACCTTTAAATCACTTCTTTATAAAATATGGTCGTAAGGTGGACCTGAAAACGTAGGTACATTACAAATTACGAACAGCAATCCGTGTTATAGTTTTGAAAATAAAACTGTTTACATTTAAATGTATAAACATTTCTCATTTCACAATGTCTCAGATCTAAAGAACGAACGTTTTATACATTTTATAACTGTTGGGTGCGATTTAGCTTGCGTTAAAAATTGAATTTGTCTTGCGAAGTGTCTGAATGATTGCACAATCTACTTCTGTCTGCTAGCACGTAGTATCACTTGCTTCATGGTCGCTTTGTTGTTATGAATTGAGGTATTGAATATTCATATTATTATATATTAGTTGGTGTAATTTTAATTAATGCGTAAAGTGTTTATATAAAAAGCCACCTACAATTTCGGATTTAGTTCCATCAGACACATTTGCACTATACACTAAGGGTAGGGAGGAGACTTAATTTTGACTCTCATGTGTGTATCTTTCAATACCATATGCTAGACACACATTTTTACAAAGGTCTATAGATATACTTTCCCCAAGTCTGTCCCGCTATTTCATTACTTTTGGGTTTTACTATTGTACTAAGTAAAGCTTTATAATAGTTGCTTCATGTTTCTCACATCAAAGGTATGCAAAAACCTGAGTTTTTTATCGAGCAGCCTGGACATACAACGATCAATAGTTATGCCTTGACTTACTTAAGCTATCGCGGAATATAGTTAAAAGGTGTATTAAGAATATCTATAGCGCAAAATCATCTGAATCATGAGTTAATTTTCACGTAGGTACATACCTTCACTATTACACCATCAAACAACACAGCCAAATTAGATATTACTAACTTAAATGTATTGAATATTATTTTCCTTTTGTTAATGTTAGAACCTTTTTGTAGGAGAATACTATTAATCCATCCTTGGCTATATTTTTAGTGTAATTGTTTGTATTATGTATACAGTATGTTAGCTGAACGATTATGAAATAAATAAAAGAAGCTTAAAAGCTTTCTTATCCTTGAGTGACATATATTTTTATTTAGTCCTATATTAAAAAAAATTCTAAATAACTCTATCCATAGTTGCTTGTCGTTTAAAAAAATCAAATACACAACGACACGCAATACTCGTCGAGCGAGTTTGCTTATCTTGCCGAAGCCGCGTACAAATTATTTGAAGAAATCTATTAGGTATGAGGGTGTGCAATTATTTAATCAATTACCATCTCAAATTCGCAATATTGGAGTGTTTGACAAATTCAAAAAGGCATTAAAGATGCATGTTAGAATGAACGTGGCTGACTGAGGTTGTTACGGCTAATGGCGACGTGTATCTCGCTCGTATATAATAAATACATATTAATATTAAGTTTCTCATGTAAATAAAATTTCTGTTTTTGTAATGAGAAATAAAGTTCTTTAAACATTAAAACTTCTATAAAACACAATATCTTGTACTTTCAAAATTACGTTAATTAGATTGTATTAAGCGCTATTAAAACATTTGTGAAGAACTATTTAATAAATTATTCATATTGAAGTAATCGCTGCTAATAAATTGCTGTTTTAATGAATATTCAGTAAAGAATTGAATAAGGTATGTAACATAATAATGCGCTGTTCTAGGAAGTCTTAACTATACGTGCTATATCATTATGTAGGAAACGTATTTGCCTGTAAGTTAGGGAAAAGTAGTATTATTGGTTTAGTCTAATAAATGTCCTGGTTCGAACCCTGAAGCTTAATAGTTCGTGGAGGAGAGCATAGGGTCGTGTTGTAAAATCAGGCTTGAAGTGTAGTCCAAGCCCGACAGTCCCCGCATCAACAGTCCTCGACATCGATGGAGCAGGCCTGCGTAAGCGCATTTTCTCCTCATTTAAACCACAAAGCATTTACTGGTGGCCCTTCCTTGGTGAACCCCGAAAAGCGTCGAGAGGGCTGAGATATTTTTAGTGGGAAGGATCTCCTTACCCATCTATAATTTGAATAGCAGGGGGTTTTGAGGGTAGACTCAGGGCGTAGGCCTAACGTCAAGCTCAATCCAAGGCGCCAGCTTGCGTAAGCGCATCTTCACGTTTTTAAAAAACAGATTTGTTGGTAGGATTTGTTCCCAATAACAAAATATTTCCTCTTTATATAGTATAGGAAAAACGTAACGCGTGAGGAAATAGGTGTCGTTTATGTATTCGCTTTTAATATACGATGTTATAAAATAGATCACGTAATAACATCTCGTGAGAGTAATTACGTCGCAATGTATTGGGATTCACTAGGAAGATTAGCTTTGCATAAAAACATTAACTGCAAGTAATAGACCGGTAGCGATGATGCAGGAAGATGTCGTCATGTAATTGCAATGTTTTAGAATTTTGTATTTGTTGATTTCAAATAGTTTATAATATTTTTGATATATAAGAACCAGTGTCGCTAGCCTCAGATTTAGTGTTCAATTAAATCTTGATGCTTTTTTTCTTTTTGTATATGTCTTGATATCTAGGCACATTGATGAAAATAGTTTCCACAGCGTTGGTGAAAATAACACGCGGATTTACTTTTTGAAACTAAAAAATACATACATAGTTACAGGCGCGTACATTTACTACTTCAATCGTGGCATTTCGCGATGTTACGTCTTGGGCGTTTATAGACTATGTCTTAAAAACTTCCATCTAGATCTAGGTTTATAGATGAATGCTTAAAATAGATACGAATTACAACCGTGCTGGGCAGATTGTAGCAGAACAAAAAAATGCTTATGATGGTTAAGGAAGGGAAATTTGAATACTTCGAACAAACTTACGTAACACCAAAATATACGAACTACTCCATCTAATCATGCAAGGCAAAGTGACAGGTATACTTATATGAAGAATCTTAGACAATGATTTGGTCAAAGCATCAAGTCATTATTCAGATATCGCGGCATCCAAAATTAAAGTAGTCATGATGATCACCTACCTTCGGCACATTAAATCAAAAGTCATTTATATAGGTAACATAATGTACACTTATGAACATCAAAAAAAAGAAATACACATTAAATGCTTCCAGTTTTACAATTACTGCCAGTTCTCAAAGTTGAAGAAGTTTCTATTGGTACAAAGAGTCTATTTCTAGAGTAGCTTGGTTCCATATTTCATTTGTATAACAGGAGCTAAACAGGCTATATGTAATTTAGGTTTTTTTTTTTAACGCAATGGTTCAAATGAATGCCAAAAAAGTAGGAAAACATTTGTATACAAGTACTTTATATACAGTATTAAATGTGAACAAGTTATTAAAATATGATCGCGCGCAGCTGCATAGAACCGGTTTTGACTAGCACCACGAAGTACAAATTCGTGATCTACCTATATTATCTATCTATGTATAGAGCTGGCAGTGACCGATTATGAATAATTGGTTGATTGATCTATGGCTGTTTGCTAGGACTTACTTGAATTGATAAACCTCATGAACCTACAACCCTTATTTATTTATTATAATAAAAGTATTCTACAATTAAGATTTTTTTGCGGGACGCCCAAAAAGGGCAGTCATCGCAGCCCATAGACACCCAAGTTTAGTGGGTACGTTGCCGGCGTATAAGGGAGGAGTACGCTTGATTTTTTTTTAATTAATCCTTTTGCTGTCATTAATTTACATTTTTAAATCATAGTATATACCCCCCATACGTCACGACACATCTATATCGTTGCTTTTTTCTGTTTCAAAGTTAATTTGTTTCAGGCAAAGACGCTCCACAATCATCCCTTATTCATTACATTCCTTAATACTTTCAGCTCACTCTTTTAATTCTATTCTTTTGTTGGTTTTACTCGTATTGGAACCATGAGAGTAGTGAAACTTTTTATTTCACGACTAATTGTCATATCTTGTCTATTATACTTTATTGGTTCTTTGATGTAAGGCAAGCTGCTTTCTGTGTTTCTTTCCAATGAGAAGTATCCGATGAAACGCATCATGTTTTATAATAATACAAGCGAACCAGATGGACGTTGTCCTGCATGATATTTCAAACGATTAGGATATAAAACAAAGTATTAAACCATGCCCAGGGCATACAAAAAAAATCAAATTGGTGTAGCCGTTTAAGGGTAGTTCAGTGACATACACACGTACATTATCATTGTTTATATATGTAAGCTATTTAATATTTTAAGTTAGATCAAACTGCAAACGATGTGCAAATTTGATTGAAATCGGAATAAGTAGCTTAGGAGTCCATAGTGGACAAACAACGTGACGCGTCATTAATATATACATATTAAGATACTACACTTTACATAACTTATGAAAAACTGAAACGAATCTGTAGATGTTATTGACCGCGAAGTCACTATTGAAAAGTATTTGGAAAATGTTTCCTAACATCGATGATTCATGTATGGTTTAACAATGGAAGTGAACAAGACGTTGGAAATCCGGTGGCTTAGAAATCTTTACATTAGCATTGCTTAGTTCAGTAAATAATATTTATATACAAAGACGCACGCCTTTGTTAGCATGTGATGGAATAGTTTGGATAGGTCTCCTTTCAATCAATTGATAAAATAAAGAGAGATATATAAACCTATTTTTAAGATACAGTCGACTCTCGTTAATTCGAAACTCGAGGGACTCTTAAAATATTTCGAATTATCGAATGTTTAAAATATCAAATGATTCGAAATTTGTGAGAAAAAATCAATAAAACTTCGAATTACCAAGTATTGATTAATAATTATTTATTAACTGCTATTCTATAACAATGAAAAAAGTTTAAGAGTGTACATACATAAATCTATTCATAATGTAAATTAATTAATGTTTCGAAAGAACTCTGTTATACTGGTTTGCTTCAAAATACATTGCTGCTGCTCAGACTGTTCAATAACTTTTTCTAAGAGAAAAAGTGCCTGAATCATCAAATCATACAATCATTCGACCTCTTTCTCTCTGCAACTTTGAATTGTCGAGTGTTGGACGCCGATGAGTTCGAATTAACGCGTCGTTTTATTATTTAGCAATGATTTTTTTTGTTCGAATTACCAAGTGCATAAAAATGTATTGATTTAGTTCGAAATATAAATAGATTTTGTAGGGCACTCGTGATAACTTTGACTTATAGAGAGGTTCGAATTATCGCAGGTTGGAATTAACGAGCGTCAACTGTACATGTTAGGATTGTTCGGCACAAACCTAGAACCATTCTTAAACTTGTCACTATACTTCATATAAAAAGTGACGATTGATTAACTCAACGGTTTTATTAGAAATACTATTAAATATTTTTATTATTTACAACTTTTTTTATTTTTGCCATTTGCCTCTTTTCCATAGAAGTTTTATCTCTGCCGGTAATCGAAATAAACCGTTTTTTACCCTCAAAAACTCATCCCCTTCCCCTTCCCGATCTCAGATAGCCCGCAAATTATTCTTCAATTTTTATAATATTCTCCTCCTTTTTGCATGGATTTCATCTTACTAATTTTTTTTCACTTTTTATTATTTTTAAAGGCTTTAACACTGGTCAAATATACGTATTTTTAAATGAAAGTTAGTAGTAAAAGGCTAACCCACTCGTTTGACAGTTGACCGTGGTTCCACCCACAGCTACTAAATGTAATTAAGGCATGATCCCAATTCACTACCCACATTTGTAATTTGTTAACGTTTAAACGGGAAATATTTCCAGAGACGAATCAGGTTATAATTATAACTATCGAATTTCATCGGTGTCCCTTGTTTCATTTCATCTGTAAAAAATTATTGCCTAATAATTGCATACGTAATATATATTCTGACGATATAATTCCTCGTAAGTCAGATCTAATATTCCCCCGAACAAACGAAGGTTGTTTTGATTTAATGGTTACCAATTTAAGATATATAAAAACTTGATTCTTACCTGCTGATGCGCCTGCATGGATTTGGTGTGATTTTTTGGATTCCTTCAATTATTATTTTAGTAAAATTCCGTAAAATGATTATACATACAATAAATCTCTGAAAGAATCACTATCTATTATTGAAAATTGTACAAAATCCGTTCCAAAGGGACAAGGATAAGCACTTCGTATTATAATATACGTATATAGGAAATGAATAAAAAAAGATTTTCAGCCTTTTTCTATCTAATCTGTGTTAATTATTTTATGATATGGCTTCCTTGCAGTCAAGTTGCAGTACTGCCTTTGCGTTGTAGATAAACAAATATTATATAAAAACACATTTATCCAGTGTGTGTGTTACTTATAAATTAAGATATTCTTGAGAAAATTATCATCACCCTTCGTTATATTAGTATGAAAAATTATGAAACGAAAATAAAATTGAAAAAAAAAGGTTCAATCTCTCTTTACTTTAAACTACTTACTATTTGTAGTTCAAAGTCCCTTTCTCATAAATTACGTCATTATCTCGAATTATTTCTGTGATGTAATTTAAGTTTTCATCGTGTGGGTATTGCGTAGGTGTCATATAAATAAAATGTAGTAGTAAAATTTATTTTTCTTTAATGAGCTGTCATTGTGTTAATGATAAAGATTTTATTGCTAAAATGGTAAGGAGATTGTAGGTTGTGGCGCCATGAAATTTGAATTAATAATTAAAGATATCTTTGAATTTGATTACGTTTTTGTCAATTCGGAGTGACTCAGTTATGAAAGTTTCGACCCTGAATCATTTTTTAAATTAAACATGGGCACACGTGATACCGCCGAATATAGACACTCTCAATGCCAGAAGGTTCGCGAGTGCGTAGCCGGCTTTTATGAATAAGAACCCTTTTCTTGAAGGACCCTAATTCGAGTTTGTTTGGAAACACTTTTGTTAAAATCGTGACGCTTATCCCTTTTAAGTTATTTAAATTTACAAATAAGTGCTCTTAACACACGACAGAACTAATTGTACTAGAAAATGCATTTTTTTTAAATAGTATTAACTATCATTTGCATTAATGTTAACATCGTAGTGACTGTCATTTATATTATCATAAAACGATTCTCATATAAAGTTCATGGTAATTTAATACAAGGACAATAAAGGTATTTCATCAACTTATTAATTCGATATAAAACCGCTACTGGAGTGTTATTCGAAAAGTTCATTATACGTAGGATATGTTTATATTAGGTCCTTACATATGAAATTGGCGTTTTCTCATTCTGGCCATTTTGACCTTATTTATCTCCTCTTTGGTTAGGAAAAATTCATTGCTATTTCAATCATATGTGTTGCGAAAACCATGTTCTTTTCAGTTTCCCGTTTAATTTTTTAATATAACACGATGTTGCAGGAACGGCAAAAGAAAACACAGTGCATAGATAACAATGGTACATACTTTGATTAATTAACTATGTACTATTAAAACAAATACTTTTTGATCCTTCCATGCATAAAGCCAATTTCATTTCGATAATGTAAGGACTGATTTCCAATATTTCTAGAGGCAATCATAACCTTGTCTTCATTGACAAATGTCATTGGTATTTGATTGTTCTATATTAAGTCTCCTAGTTTAAGTACTTATTAATATCGAATAGCGTTGGCCTATAGTCTTAATATCCATTTATTTTAACAATTTAAATTTCATTAAAACCTCTTTATTATGTCCATATAAGCCTATATTTGACCTTCGTCGGGTGAATGGTCAGGCAGTGTGGGTACAGTTGGAATGCGAATTACTTTGCAGCTATTATCTTGGCGCGTCTATTATCTGTGGTAATTACGAAGGCTTGATTATGATTTCACAATAGCCAAGATTTTTTAAATATACCTCGCTTTGTAAAGTTTTGTCCTATTTATTTATTTACACAGTAACATAAGAGTGATAAAGACAAATAGGGTTTAGATACGTTTAGGAATAAAAGTTTAGGTCAATATTATTAGACAATGTATTTCCATATATTTTTTTGTGAGTTTATAAACTTTTTAGATTTTGTAGCAACTAGCAGATCTATTGTTAACATACGGTATATATTACGTAAACGATATAGAATACGAATCGTTACTTGTATGTTATATCAGTGCGACATTGTGTAAAAAAAAACTTGGCGATTAAAAAGAGTGGCGGAGGGTTTATTGCCAGTTCTTCTCTTCCGTTCTACGCCCGTGATTTGAGAACTGGCAGTAAATGTAAAATAAGAATCATTTAAAGTATATTTTGGCGTTCATAAGTGTACATTATGTTACCTATATGAATAAATGATTTTTGATTTGATTTGATTTAACACAAATTAAAAAAAATGCGAGTTACGTGTGGTGGCGGTTGTTTTATATGTTTAAATAAAACATTTTGTTTGAAGCTGGGTTACAACCGTCTTGACAAATTGATGAGTTCGTAAAACTAAGTGACAATGCTGAATTACTATTTATGATTGTGGTAATCTCTAAAGTGTGCTATATATATGTATCTTAACTAATGTTGAATTACAAAACTTGCGTTAAATTATTTTTCGTTTAAGTAAACGCGTTTTTAATATACTAAAATTATAACCGTAGTGCGTCGCTAATATGAAATTCGTATGAAAACTATGTCACGTATAATTTGGTTGAAAAGCAGTTCGGCAAGTCGCGGGTGAAATGGTCAAGTGTATTGGAAGTAGCACAGCACGCATCAGTATAGTGGTATTGGCTAAATATACCTGTTTTAGTAGAAATTGATCTGAGAAAGTGGAATTATATTAATATGGTAGTATTTTAACTGCCTTCGTAGTATATGAAAATAGAAACTAATGACCGATGCTATGATATCAATTACTTATAGATATAAAGCCTTAACTAGTACTTGGAAGATGTCATCAAGAGTAAAATGGAGCTTTAAAAGGAATTATGACGTATCCGCATTGAATTTTGACATACGTAAGTCATAGATTATAACAAAGTCCGAATCTGACAATTTGACAGCCTAAATAAGAATTAACAATATTCAAGGCTATTGGTAATTTAAAAAATCTGATTAGGATATAAATAGGTTAAAGTGAACCATTCAAGTGATCCTGTTATTTAGCTTTTTCAAATTATGTCAAATGCATTATCAAAAATTGGTTCAAAAAAAAATAGATTATATTCTTCATATAGGGGGTAAATTATCACTAACAGTCACCAATTGCCGTTTACAGAACAAGTATTATACTACATATATATAATATATACAGTTTATATTAGATGAACGTTGTCCTGTTATAAATGAACACAAATGATGTTTAAATAAAATATATAATATAAATAAGCTTTCATATTAATTTAAACAAATTGTACATATACTAATTCTAATATACCTAATAACTAACCTTAAAATTAAATAAGTAAAATATATAATACCTTTAATTTTGACGCGGAAGCATCGTTCATTATAAAAAAATACTCGTAATCTCAACACCTAGACCGATACTGAAATTCTTGGATGAAAAGCCTTTAACGTATGATTATTTCCGTATAAAAAAATCTTTACACTTAACCATGACTACTCCTAGACTAGAAACGGTCATGGAAACTGTTCACGTACTAAATTGCTGATTTGCCCAACCGTTTTTGAATTACCTTAATGTCTAAGGCTGCGTCGTTGGCAATTCAACAGATGTGCGCGTGATGCATTATAAATTTTGCACTGTAACTGTTAAAAAACCCCTTGTTTGGTATGTTAAGTTTTAAAATAAATTTTAAAATCGTCTATGTATCCCTAAGAGCAGTGATGCCCTGAAAAATCCCCGGCTGTGCACCAAATTTTGTGAAGCAAATCATTGTGTGTCTTGCCTTAGACCGAAAAACTCAGCGTGTGTCAGACAGAGGAGGTTTATCACCAACTTGCCTAGATGGACAAATCAATAAATAGAAACACATTTGAGGCCTAGACTTAAAAAAAGTCTCCCTAAAAAAATATTTTCTTTGAAAAATTCAGTATTTATTATTCTTCAGTGTGTATCTTCTTTGATGTCCCAATTTACTAACTAAAGTTGTAAGATTGTTGAGCAATTTAATCTATATATGCTCTGTGATTATGCGTATGAGTAGTTGACGGAAGAGGAATAACCGATGATAAGACGTGTTACAACATCGTTATCATCACGTTACTTCATCAACGGTGCTATAAGATCAGAGTTAAATATAGTACAGATGTAGTCAACCTATATTTAATTGCTTTTTAATCTAACATTTAGTTACTGTACCTTCATTATACTATGAATGTAAGGTTTATTGAATATTTTCTCGTTGGCACTGTCGGTTTATAAATAACAGCATCAAGATCTTTAAATTTCAGCTTTTTTTTATATAATTTTTATATAACAAATTTTCGTGAGGATCACCTGATGTTAAATGATAGCCTATGGATGCGTACATTGCTTTGCAAGTGCATAGGCTGCCGTAAGTGCGCCATAAGTCTATTCTTGATGAAATATAAAAACAATGTTTCAGTTTTGTTTTACAAGTTTGAAAACTATCTCGTCCCAAGGAGGTAGTCTAGAGGTATTAACAAAGAGCTCTCCTGCTCCTCCTCCTGAACGACTGCAATACATTAACAAAAGAGTTTCCAGTCTGTTGAAGTTATCTTTTATGGCTCTTTATGTAAAAAAGTTCACAAAAATCAAATATTTATTAATAGATAATAGCTATGTTTTCTCTAAATGGCATCTTAGTTTCAACGATAGCAATTCTACAGACAAAAATATTCTACAGACAGAATTAACAAATTCGATACATTTGTATTTCAAGCCCTGGCTACATATTTACATTTTATACCTAATACATACATCTAGTAAATTATTAGAATAAATTACATCTTAATTAAGAATGTAAGAATTTCGACAAGTTGTAGTACTATTTAACATAGAACCTGGCATATACATTATACTGAGACGCTAATTAAAAGTTTTAAAAAGCTCGCAACAGGCTTCATCTCAACAACTACCATATCGAGATACGTAACCGGACTCCCGCTATTGCCTCCCATCTATCTCCCTCGCACTCATTACTGACGAGATAGGCGCTACAGCCTTACATCTGTCTCTGTCGCACCTGCGAAGCCTGTCGCTGGCGCCCGCGACCCGCGTACACGCAACTTACAACTGCTCTACGAACGCGTTCAGACGCGTATACGTTCGAAAATCGACAAAATTCGCGCATTTTGGATTCAGTGCTAAGTGATAGTGTTACTGTGAAGTGATTAGTGACGTTTTTTATGTGGTTGCCCTTGCGCTAAACGTATGTACTAAATGTCTCCGATTGCGATAGCATTCAGGGTTGCATTCCGTGCTGGCTTGACATTAATTATTTCGTAATTATCATAATTATAAGCGGTATTGTTCATAAAACCCACTCAAGACACTTGTGTCAACAAATTCGCCAAAGTATACTCCTACGTATTTTAATGCTCTCTTTATCCGATGTCACTCCCACTTCTAATTATTTCATAGTAATAAGTTAATGTTTGTAAAACAAGTGGTTTGTTAAAGTGTATTTTGTATCCTTAAGAGAAACCAAGCCTGCGAAACCGCGTAAGGGATAATGGTAGCGGGTTTAAAAGTCAATGCCATCTTGAGTAGAGAGAACTCCTTGAACGGAAAACAGGCTCACCTTTTCAATTATAGTTGAGTCTTACACCTCAATCTAATAATTACATGATTCGTTCCAACAAACTAAATTTTCGCCATTTAAATAGCTGCCAAGTATTGCGGTATTTCTTGCAAATTTCTATCCTTTCCCTTCTAAGTTCTAACTTAAAATGTCAATACAATGTACTTACAACACAGCGATCCGGTTTGATTGAATTTGAAGTTGCGTGAACAACGCGAGACCAATCGCATATGAGGTCATCATACGTGAGCCTTATACAGACTTATTTTATATTAATTGGTTTTAGGTCAAGAATATTTACATGTTCTTGTATGGAACAATTGAATTGCAGACCACAAAATAATAGGCCGTTTAAATACACAATCGATCCTGAACAATATAGTAATACTTGTAACAAATGACACCAAAAACAATTTAAACTAAGATAGACAGGATTTCTTCATTGACAGTGTTAAAGCAAATAGTCAGTAAAAATCACTTTGAATTAGCTAATACATGGTAGCCATCCATCGGTATACTACCTTAATCGCATTCTTCATTTCTGAAGGTCGCGTTAAGCCTTTAAAATCCTTAACTTGATCGGTCCAGTAACTATAGGATCAGCCTATAAATCTCCACGGTCCACTCTGACACTCACGAAGCTTTTCTAGACTTTCTGGTGGCCTGCGTGTTATATGTCCAAAAAAGCACCTACTCGTAAAGCAAATATAGTCTTCTAAAAGTCCCCCTATTGCCTCCATTCGCAAATTTCAATAAGACATGTACACGAGGAGCTATATCACCACCACATACACATCAATCGTATTCGAATTTGTGTCCCTACCTATCTGTATTGGTTTACATTGCTGTATTGCTAAACTATTGTATTAAGCTAATATTGTGTTGCCGGAATCAGTACACATGTTTAGATAACGTTTTATTACTTTAGCCATCAATTTCAGAGTAAAATTATTGCAACAACAATTCTATGAATTCAATGCGTGTAGAAGTTATAACCAATTGTTTGAATATAACAATGCATCGAAATAGCCAATTTCGAGAATTCGTATGATAATCGTACATCCTTCTATAGAACAAGTAAGTGATAAAATCGATGACTCTGTGGATATTTTCAGCAAGTCCATTTGAAAGTGAAGACAGATCACTTTCGCCGAGTTGTTTTAGAAACTATGCTGTGTTCATTAATTTCTTTATTCCTTCATATATATTTTTATGAGCCTGTGGGACGCCAAAAAAGGGCAGTCATCACAGCCCATAGGTACCCATTTTAGTGGGTGCTTTGCCGGTTTCTGAGGGAAGAGTACGTTCGGATTTTGAATCGTATCTCTCAGGCGACCCCGGGAGTCGATTCCACAGTTCGCGAGTTCACAAAAGAAAATGCCTTGTTAAACGGACTGTGAAAGATTTCCAGCCATCAAGGTACATGGCGAACTCATGCTTTTTCTTCAGACAAAGAGACCCTCTCTTTGTATTAATGAAAAAGCATTCGTTATGTGCCGTAATATTGCGGACTACTGGATTGTGAGAACGTTGCATGGATTTGATTAGGGTTTCGCGATCTTTAGTTCTCATGTCATTTTCACTCGTGTATATATCCTTTCTACGACATATTTTCATAGATATTTATTGTCCTCGTTTTAACATGTGTGATGTTTGTGAGAAACATAAAATAAAAATATAATTGTTCTTCTTCTTTTTCGTTTGAACTTCGCATCTCAGAAAATCAATGATCAAATTACTTAATAGGGTGCTAGTGTGTACTGTATGAGAAAACCCGTATTTTGTAACGGCTAATGCATGCGGACTGAATCCGCCTTGGCACTTCTGAGAAATGATGACGAATCTCGAGTTGAAAGCTGCAACCTTTAAATTGCTTCATAAGGAAAATTGTATATAAATATTAAGGAAATACTTATATGAGCATCATCTGTTGAACTAGGGGTGGTACATTTTACTAAACTTTCTATTACTCAATTATTTATTAAAAGAGACTATTTCAAATCAATTTTATATACCAATAAATAACATACACACTAACTAAATACATTAGGCTTTTTAGGTCCGATCAAATTTCTGTATCTGTTATATGATAATTTGTCAATCGAATAGGCAAGTAGGTGATCAAGACTCCTGTGTCTGACACACCCCGTCGATTTTTTGAGTCTAAGCTGGTTTCTTAACTATATTTTCGTTCACCGTTCGAGCAAATGTTAAATGCGCACATAGAAAGTCAATGGTACAGCCGGGGATTGAATCAACGACCTCAAGGATGAGAGTGGCACGATGAAGCCACTAGGCCAATACGTTTTTGCTCTGCGTTTAACGTTTATTAAGACAAATAAATCCTAGATCTTAATTCGTATACATCACAAATTTCCTCATTGTCGTAAATAGACAGATCGTTACGTGTAAAATCGTGTTAATTATCTGTGAAGTTATATGTAATTGAATATATTTCTCATAGTAACTGGATCATAGACGGTGAGAATTATCTCACGATCGTCATTTCATTGATATTGTGGTGTTGTTTTACCTTTATGCTTTGGAATCATGTTAGTACCACGGATGTATCAATAGAAAATTATCGTGTTATATACAGCTGAAATTTTTAACAACCTGTTAACATTTTTCGTCCACGATGATTTTTTCATTACGCATCTCTACCAATATTATAAAGACGAAAGATTTGTATGTTTGGACCCATTTTAAAAATTATTTCACCATTAGAATGCTGATTTATATAGGCTATTTTAATTGCACAAAAAACTAAGGATCCCTAGTAAAACTACAATAATGTTACTAAAGGTGTTAAATATATGATATATCATTTTGTTTTCAACATGTCCCGTATGGAACGGGAGTCAACGATACACTATTGTTAAATACATTATTATTTAGGCATGTCCTGCATTTACTGTACCTTTATGCCAAACGTTTTAAAAAAAATTCCACCCATGGACCGGACTGCTAGTTATTACTAATAATCTATTAATTGCATTATTCTGAATATTCTTTAAAAATGAGGAGGCTGTAGAGCCGTACAAATAGAAAATCACAAACTCTACTGTACAGGCGTTCCGTGTCCACATCGTATCCCTAATTTTCGTAATAACTGATCGGAAATTGTCGTCATTCATGTGTCCTTTTTAATTATTGTCCCTTTCACTTATTACATATGTAATTGCTTTTCTTAGTTTTGTCTAAATAATTTATGTCTTATGTAGTTTTTCAATTCTTGAGCTCACCTTATCTATCTCTATTTTTTCTCACTGCGGTTGCCTGGAAGAGATCGTTTGAAAGCGATATTGTTCTGCTTTTTATTTATTTATTTTAATTGTCACTTATTTCTGTATCTTAACAAAGTTTTATAAATAAATTAACACATCTAATACTTATACAAAGAAATGTACTTACAATTATTACTAAAGCTTTAATCAACACAATATGATATAATTTATTGTAACGATTTTTCATTATACATTTCCTGTATCTATGAAATTACGTTTGGTGGGCGTTGAAGTCCAAACTATGCAGATGCCACCTAATACGGTTCTAACGTGAATCACGCTTAACGATTTCCCATTACGATAAGAAGTAATTTAAAAAACATTTTAAGTTACATACGCATCCGCAAACGACGTTTAGCGTTTAGACACGTTATTTACATAAAATGCTTTCTTTACGAAAGTTACGTAAACAATTGCGCATACGCTTACATGTCTATTTATGCCTGTCATTTATGAATCATATAAATTTGTGCCTTGGTCAATTGATACAAATATTATCAAAATAATATTTGTTGTAATTATTAAATTACACTTGAAGTCGATTATTTGTCGAATTGTAAGAAAACATCTGCAAATAGCAGCCAATAATAACTTTAAAACTTTGTTCATTAATAAAAATTCTTGGATGACTGGAAAAACAAGATCTGTAGATATCTTCAAGGCAGGGATGTAAACGTAGACCCGTTGACCAGTCTTAAAAATTATGACGTTAATAAAGGATGCTGCTACGCATACGTTCACACTGACTCACTGTTAAGGAATGGTGATCGAGTTATCCCATCACATCTGTTATTAATATTAATTGTTATGCCTTTTCGATGTGTATAGCAATATTTTAAAACACCTTTTTTACTCCTGTTAATTTGACAAGTGATTTGTTTATCCCATATATTTTCATTCTTCCTTCGTGAGTCATGTAGAATATTTCAATAGCGTGATCACTTATTATAAGTTTTTTAAGTAACGAAAAATATTATCTAATAACAAAAGGTTTGGGACTATGTAAAGAATATATTAGGGTAAATAGGAATGTAATATGACTACTAAACTTTAAATAGCAAATTTTGTTACGAAAGAATTTAATACTTCAAGTCAAATTTAAAAACACGAACATCAAAAATAATATTTCCATTTGAGGTGCTAAAAGTTGCCGATGACTACTCTACCAAAATTATCAGCGCTACACGTTCGACGCACGTGTTCTCAAACAAAGCCTACAAAAGCTTCGTTTATTTTCTAGTTACATAGAAATAAACAAAGCGCCGTAGGCTCATAAACGAACGGGATAGCAACATATACGCACCGTAAGTAGGAAAGAGAGATTGCCCACGTGAGATAAGTTAACAATAGATTATAAAAAAGCGGCTCTACCTGGAAGGTTTTACGCCCGCGTTAGTTTCAACTTAGACGTCATACGAAAGCCTCGCGTTGTTTAAGTTAATTCGTGTTACATTAAACTAATTACAAGTGATTTGTTAATGTGACAGAACCCATTTGGAGTGACGCAACCCGACAGTTGTTCGATAGCTTCCCACTTTCAAACACCTGTCGCCTACCTGCTGACAACTGGTGTCTTCCCGCCTTTAGATACTGATAGTGATACGTTCAGTTCAACAAATTCCAATGAAAAGCCAGTACGCGGTTAGTTTACAAATTACCATTAGCGTTGCGGATATTATCGAGTACATATGTATAGCACATTGTCTTGGTCTTGCAGTGATGTGTTCAGAAATTAAATTAAATTGTGAGTGTTAGTGCGAGCGATGCGGACTAAATAGAAATGATTAAGTTTCGGTATAAACGTAAGGAGACGAGCGATGGAGGAAAGAGTGGAACGGCGATTCAGAAGCAGAAGATCGAAGGGCTTAAAGATAGAGAGCTCTTGCCACCAAAGGATTTACTTCTATCGGGGTCGTTGGCTGGAGTGAGGCATAACACGCTTCCGCGATCTCGTCCGCCTACCGCTAACAAGCGAGATGCACCAGAGTCTTCTTTAAGCCAAACTACCTTGACGTTATTTCGTGTAAGTTTTATTAATATCTATATTAATATTTAAGCATTGGACTAAAGATATCTCATAGGAAATATCGTAAAATTTTATTTAAATTTGATTTCAGAACTTTAAACATCCCATGTATATTGATAGATAATTTTATACAGGTGTAGACAGATTCAGATTTAAGCAAAATGCTGGCTGTCCTTATAATACAACTGAAGAGATGGTAACCCAAACAAATAATGGGAAAGAAAGTAACAGAAAAGAACTTAAAATAAATAATGTTGAGTAAAAGATAAATAGAAATAAGTGATAAGTAGTCCTACATCATACTATGTAGTTACAAATACTGTTTTACTTACGATAATATATTTACAAAGGTTACCTAATACCTCTGACGATATAGTCTGGGAATAAGCTAATGAAAATATATAAAAATACATTTACCAGCATTTAAACTGCCTATTTTAATGCAGTTCTCAAAACTTCGTGAGTTCCCATACTTAATTAGTAAGAATCACGATTGCGTAATTACAATTCGTTACATATATACATTATGTTGTTAGGATAAATATTAATGATTTACTAGTATCGTAAATGAGAACTTAATTATACACTTAATCATTGTGTATAATTCTCTAAAGAAAGCCAATGTATATCTGCGACTGCACAAAGAATCTTAACAGAAAACTTTAACGTTCATATAACATACAAAATATCCGTCCGTTTAATTTTCACATTTGTTAAACCCGTCTTTATATCTTAGCAGAAAAGACTTTTAAGGGCTATGATAAAATGCTTTAACATTTTGTGTAAAGAGAATAAATCGCACACATCAATCTTTTAACAGTTACTCATTAGAGTTGGCATTCAGAAGTCGTTTCGACCCTAAAAGAGCATTTAGTTTGAAAAGTAAAATAAGACAATTGTATTCGTAGGATTTGAGAGTCGATGGTGTGTTGCGTGATTTGAATGATCTATTGTTCTTGGATATTAAATTCGACGCGGACGAGTGTTGAATTTATTAGACATTTATGTATTTTAAATATGAATATATAAATAAACTTTATATACTACCTGGGTTTTCATATATTGTTTTCTAAGGTTGTTAATCTACAGCTGGTTAAAGACGCTGGCTTTGATGCTGCAAAAGTTATTTTAATTTTAATGTATAAGAAAGTTTAGTTCATGTGAAGTTTGTATATACTGGTGAAGTATGTATAAACTGGCATACAAGAAGTTGCCTTGGCAACAAACCTATTATAAGAAAAAATTTAGAGTTGATTTAAAAATGTCTTACAGAAAAGAATTGTATTTCCTTAAAATTAAATAAAAGCTTTAAAAACTGATCTATCTTTCAATTCGACTCGTTAAAAACTTAATAGTTTACTTATACTGTGCATACTTCCTAAAACGATTTGGTAAATCTACTATATTATTTGTAAAATAAAATATTGTTAATGTGTAACTGGGAAGTCACAAGCTATGGATAAGATATACAGTTGACAGTTGACACCAGGAGTCTTGACACTTGACAGAATGTTTGTCGGCAAACTTTAATGCAATAAATTATTATTATTAATAAGTTAAAGATCCTCCAATACTTATTTTTTATATATTAATATACTCGTCAATATTCGATATTCTGTTTGGATAATATATAATGTGTTTATTAATATGGCCGATTGGACGCAACAGCGGAAAACACGATGCACGCCGCATCCGCCTTACATCGGCATCTTATAACTTACTGAGCATAAAGATCATTATAATTTGATCAATCGAAAGGTGGTTATTTTAAAAGTCTTACCAGTATATTGTTTAATGGGTTTCCGCCCGCAGTTTTGCACGCGTGGATTTCGTTTATTTGCGTAGACATTTTGCATAACATAATCATTATATTTCAGTTTTTATTTATTTCTTAATTCCACAGCTAACATAAATTATTTAAAACAATTGAACTAAAGATGTAGCCAAAAATTGAATACATACTATGTTTATACAAAACGGTAAAACATTTACAATAGGAAAAAATACATTTAACTAATACCCATTTCTACTAAATTATTTCTAAAGTTATCGCCAACATAAAGATGTATTTTGAGTTACAGAACTCGGATAATCAAATAAGTTTGTTGGCAATAATATAATCCTACTATATTACTCTATGACTATATTAATCGATTGTAAATTTATACTAACAATAGTTTATACTAAAGAGAAAGGCACGTAGAATCGAGAAGTGATTGTATTAAATTGTGATTACTCGTGATAAAAAACAAAATGCTATCGGGTCAGAGAACGCATATCTGTGACCTATCGTTCTTTGCTTTATGTTCATATTGAACTCAATTTAATGTTTACTATAATTTGTTAATTCGTTTTACACGTATTACGTTTTTTTTTCGGGTTTTTTATGAGTAGGCGTAAATCATGCGAAATAGTTTGACAGATATTCCAAATTTCAAATATGTGATGCGATTTTATATAAGTACCATAATACGTATATAAATGTATAATAAAGTACCACGTATTGTAGTAGGTTCATATCTAATTCTAAGCGTAACATAAGAATTAATATGTAACTTATATTCAGAACGTGTTGATAAAATGTAACTTCAAATCTTGCTTTTAAACTATTTCGAAAGCTTTTGGAGCTTGTTGCAAAGTTGCCTTCGTGTTTCATTTTATTCTAGGTCATGCATTTTTAGTCTGTAAAAAGATAAAACTTTAGCTCTTTAAATTATATCTCGCATATGTAAAAATATAGCACGACTTTAAAAAAGTTTGTGTATTTCTGCCTTCGCGCAATTACGTTGTTAAGTTTTTTTTTTCAGTTCTGAAACAATATCTCTATTTTTTCAGGAGTTATTTGCGCAACTACAATGGTCAGCAGAACGCGCCCCAGCGGCGGACAGTCTACGGCGTGCTTTGGGCGGCGGGGGAGCCAGGTTCCAGCTTGGCTGCATGGCAGACGCCAGCGAGTGCTTCGAACATCTACTCCTAAGAGTCCATGCACATGTGGCCGCTGGTACCGGCGACAAAAGGGATGATGACGCCTGCAGAGCACCACACTGCGTGCCGCATAGAAAGTTCGCTATGATGCTCGTCGAACAATCTGTATGTGGAGCTTGTCAAGCGACGTCAGAGCCATTGCCCTTTACGCAGGTATGTTTCAAATAAAATCAAATCAAAATACAATGTATCTTTATTCATATAGGTAAACATGTACACTTATGAACGTCAAAAAAAAACAAATTAAATTAATTGTCAATTTACATTTACAACCAGTTCGCAAGTCAAGGGCGTAGAGCGGGTAAGAAGAACTGGCTTATTCATAAATATATATATTTACATATTGAAATTTACAAAAAAATGCTAAGGATTTTTTGCGGACTACACACTCTGGCACTGTATCCATTTAGGTTCGCAGTGAAACATAAATAAATAAATAAATATGCCTGAACTCAATATTTTGTCTTTAATTTCAGATGGTCCATTACGTATCTGCCACCGCCCTTACAGCGCAGGCCGCGCTTGGCGAACATGGCGACAGCTTCGGTCTTTTGTTGAAGAAGGCTGGAGGCATGGGTGACATACGAGACTGTCCTGTAAGTTTTAATAATCTATATTTCTATAACAACTAATAAAAAAACGAATGGTTAACTATGATAGGTCTTAATAATACAAAATGTTAACTTGGCAATCAATTTATTGTTCCATTTTTTTTTTCAGAACGCTTGCGGTGCAAAAATTCAGATCTGCAGGACTTTAATGAACCGCCCAGAGGTGGTTTCTATTGGCATGGTCTGGGACTCTGAAAGACCATCAGCCGAACACGTAGCTGCGGTTTATTCAGCTCTCGGTACTGAACTAAGACCAACAGACGCTTTTCACTCTTGTGTCGATCGCGCCTGGGCTGCCCGAGCGACGCATCGTCTCGTCGGACTCGTCACGTACTACGGAAAACACTATTCAACATTCTTTTTCCATAGTAAACTCAAGCTCTGGATATACTTTGACGACGCTGACGTTAAAGAAATCGGGCCCGAATGGTCTCAGGTTGTCGAAAAATGTAAACGTGCGAGGTTCCAACCGCTTCTACTCTTGTACGCGGCAGTTGATGGAACACCGTGCGATACACGTCACGCTCCCAAAGACGTTGTTCCATTTCCAGCGCCGGAACCTCGAAGGGCCGTCACTCCAGCTCCCGAAAAGCCTACAAATGGGTTCGCTAGACGCGCAATGACTCCGGGACCAGATAATGACAGTGATTATGTCAGCAGAAAAGCGGTCGAAAATATGTTAGAAGTACATGCTAGTAGACGTGCACAATTGGCACGAAGTCTTAGCACCAGCTCAGCTTCTGACACACAAGAAAGACCGCGGGCGAGAAGAGACTCTGGAAATTGGAGTGGCGATAGAAACAGTGCTTCCTCCGCATCGTCTTCCACTATTGAAAGCCCATACATGTATCCTCGAGGTAGAGGACCTGGCAGCATACCCAGTAGTCCTACACGTAAAGGAGAATTGTCTAGCGGTGGGTCTTGTGATGCAGGATACGACTCCTATTCCTTGTCTTCGACAGACAGTCTTCCATTGCAACAAGGCCTTCGACACAATTTACAACTTGCACAAATTCCTGAATTAATAACTAGAGGAGATTGCGAAGCGTTGTGCATGGAAGCTGATCGGTTACTAGAGAAATCTCGTCATGCAGAAGACGCCGCTGACTATGAGACTGCGTTAGTATTGTGCGATGCAGCTGCCACAAAAGTTTGTGCAGCTATGGATGCTCCTTACAATAATCCCCATACTATGACATTTGCGAGAATGAAGCATAACACTTGTGTAATGCGAGCAAGAAGTCTTCAAAGACGAATGGCTGGTTTCATCAGACAGACCGAAATTCCACAAATGGCTCCTGTCAGAAACACAAAAGGCGGTCTTGAAAGTGCCCCTACGACAATTGAAATTTATGCTACTCTACCCAAGAAAAAGGGATCTTCAAAAAAGTCAAAAGCCATTGAAGATGACATTGAAAATTCACCCCGGGAACGGCCGCCTAGACACAAATCCCGCGAAGAAGAAAAAAGTAGAGACAAAAGATCTCGAAGTGAGGACCGTGGCCGTGCTAGGAAAGAAATAACCGTTGCTGTCGATAAAAAAGATGAACCCGTGGAAGATAAGAAATCTAACAAAAAGCAACACAAAATACGAAGAAAGTTAATGGGTGGTCTTATAAGAAGGAAAAACAGATCCATGCCCGACTTAACTGAAGGTGCCGATGTTAAGAAAGAAGAAAGCAGCAAAGAAAAGCGAGTTGGATCCGTTGATGACGGTGATGTAGGAAGAAAAAAGACGGACGATAAAAATAATTTAAGCGGCTATTTATCAGAAGGGCATTTAGAGTATTCTGCAGCAAGTGGGACTAATCCAAATCTTGAAAGAAGTAAACTAATGAGGAAAAGTTTTCATGGAAGTGCGGGTAAAATATTGACCGCTGCTAAAGTTCCTCCTCCTCCACCACTGCGAACTACTTCCCAGCTTAGCGGGCCTAAGTTTGAGTCAGAAGTCTCAGAGCACGGCATACAGAACCGTCCACCACAGCCCTTGCCTCCTGCTTCGCAAGGGGTATATAATTATACTAATGATAATGATGAAGACGGAGGCTTTTCGGAGCAATACGGTGAAGAGCCGCAGTCATTGCCATTTGTGCCCTCATATGATGAACAACCAACGAACCACTACAACTGCACTTTAGATGACTCTCCAAATACGTCACAAAATTTTCAGACTGTTGTTACTCAAGCAATGGTTCATCAAGAACAAAGTCCAGTTAGGAGAGATCTGACGAGAATATTAGATATTTTGCCTTCCCATCAAACAATACAGAATCTCACTAGATCATTTGATAATGGTATTGACGTGGTAGATTGCCCTCTTCCGCAAAACATAAGAAGATCGCCGCACTTGTTGGATTTGCCACCATATCCGAGCCCAATGAATTCTGTCAATCATTCCAGGCAACCGAGTGAAGAATTCCCACCGCCGCCTCCACCTATAGATTTAACTCCATTACAAGATGAGCTTCATAAAATTAACCAAAATTGTAACATGGATCTAAACTGCATTCAAAAGATAAATGATGAACATAACGATGTGCCAAAAGGGTCACTCCTAGCACAACTTCAGGAAAAAAGAAGTCAAATTTTAAGGAATGAAAATAATCTCGCTAAAACGAACCAATTTGAAACAATCGGCAGTTCCGGAGATACTTGGCTCAAGGAGCTACAAGCCAAACAGGCTGCTATAAAACTGAAGCGATCCGGATCAATAGAGGGTCAACTTTCCTCACCAGGAGAAAACTTTTTAAAGAAACCAATAGAGAATAACTCAAGTGTTAGAAGTATCGCTTCTAGGTTTGAACCCAATCTTCAAAACTCCCCTATATCTCCCCTAGATAATGAAAGATCCCATGTCGGGTACCTCAATATGGGTTCAAATAGAGATGTTATTAATTGCTCAATCCAATCAAGTAATGGACATTATAACCGTCGTACCTCTTCATCATCTACCGAACAAAAGCAAAATGACGAAGAGTACAATTTAGGAAAAACAAACAACACCACTAATACTGGAGATAGATCAAAGCCGAAAAAGAAATCAGTATCGTTTTGCGATCAAGTCATATTAGTGGCGACAGCTGAAGATCAGGAAGACGATAGCTATATACCCAATCCCATATTAGAAAGAGTTCTGAAATCGGCTATGAATAAACCAGAAATGACAACTGTCCCATTACAAACAGAGAAACCTTCACTTCATAGACAAGAGTCTTTCGATAGCCAGTCTTCACGGTCGACTATTTCATCATTATCACAAACCTCATATACGCCGAATGAAGCCAATGAATACTTTAGAAATCAAAACTCTTACCCGAACTACCAAGTAGCTCCAACGCGCTCGCAACAACAGCTTGCTGCACAAAAGAACACGACTTCATGTGTACAAAATCAAACTGTTCCAAACAATAATCAGATATATCAAGCATTACCTGCTAATTCCCAAAATGATAGCAACCCTATACCATATACGCAACCACCATCAGTATATCCGAGTCACAACACGAGCCCACCAAACTATAGTCATAACCCTGCTAACCGTCTTACACCAATCGTTCATAATCAGCCTTACATGACAAAGCAAGTACCGAATATCCAACGAACAGTTCCCAACACATATCCCCACGCTCCGAATCAACTGCACCCAGCAAATCAGTCGAATAATACATATTATCATCGTAACCCACAACCTTCGACAACGCCTACACCTCCTGCCAACTATGGTCAAAATCGTCAGTTTCCTCAAACCGTACAAAATAATAGTTCCTCGTATCAAAGCGTACCTACAAATTCACCAGCTTATCAGAGCTATCACCCACCGACAAGTTACGCTAATAACGATTATTCTAGTCGATTTCAAGGTAGTAATACAAATCATTTCAATGCTTCACCGTATCAAAGAGTTCCTCCCCCTCATGGTGAAGTTGAGAACTACAGTGGAAACTCTTACCAGAAAATGCCAAATAATTACTACTCCGACGCTAACTCCAATCAAACACGCGTCGATCCAAGAAACTGTGTTCCCCATCGAGAAAATGGCAATGAGATTAGTCAATACCATCAGAATGGCTATCAGAATTATAATCCATATCAACATTTGGCACCATCTAAACAGATGCAAAAGAAATCAGTCTCATTTGAGCCAGGTACAAAAGGTGGTACTGATTCACCGATACCACATCAGATGAATGGAAACTATTCAGAAACCCAATCGAATACATTGTCTAATGGGCAGAAAACCGTATGCAATTTGTGTCGAAAGAAAACTCTAAGTCCCCCAGCTACGTATTGCCCAGATTGTGACTTTTACATGTCAAGATTTAAACCGCGTTCATAGCAATGATCTATGAATTTAAGTAATGTATCTATAGATCTTAATTTTAATACGGGACTCCACCGATTTTTTTAGAAGTAGGTGTATATAATAATTGAATAAGATGCGACTGATCTCACGTGAGAATAAAATCCATATGTGGTAGGAATGTATTTAAATGTATCTTGAAATATAATCTCAATGAATGTAATATACGAATTTTATTGTAGATATGTAGGTACTTATACCTACGTAAATTTTATAGCTTATTTTTTATACGTTAGATGTCTTATCTACTTACAAATAAATGACTTGCTTATAAAACAAATATTTTCATTTCATCATCTCCTTGTCTCAATTTAGCTATTATAAATTACAACTATTCGAACTCAATTCTGGCATAAAAAGGATGAGAGCTTACCTAAAATGAATTAAATAACTTTAAAATCTACTTTGCCAAATCTGTAGGTAAAATAATACAGTTACACAATACCTCTACCTACATTTGAAACGAAAACTGTGATCATAAACTATGCCTATTTAGCTTTTTTGTCATAAAATAATTAATCTAATTGCATTTTTTTAACCAAAGCCAAATCGAGTTTACGCTGTGATGAAAAGATACAGGTGGTTATAGCACATTAAACCATTACTTCACGTAATGATACTAACATATATGTATAGTATATTTTCTATAATAAGACTGATATTTTTTTCATGAAAAGTAGGTTTTTTTGCTTTTACGTTGACATTTCTTCAGTGCTCTTTGATAGACCATCTTGGACTAAGAGATGGCGTGTTCAACAAGTACAAAAATGTGGTTAGCAATATCCTTTGTAATATTTAATTTATTTTAAGTACAATGGAAATATTGTGCATCGTTTTTAATAACACTACAGATCTATAATTTATTATGCTAAATTATACGTTCAATGTTACTTCTGTAGTAAAGCGATGACAATGGAATGTCACAAGTTAACAACGAGAATTGACAATCTGTCATTGTAATGTTGACGTTTTGCATAAGATTTTTGTCAGTTCTTTAATGGCGACTGTTGATGACGGGTCGCAAGTTGGAGATAGGTATTGTTTATTTGGAACAAACATCGTAAATTAGTAAACATGACGGGAATTTTACCGAGCTATCAAAGGTTTGTCAATGGCGTTCCCGTACCATCAATATCACGTCGCTCCTTTCGGCTTCGTGAGAAATACCTAATTATTTCAGTACTGTTGACATTCGGAATCGTGTGGTTAGGTGCTCTCTTCTATTTGCCAGAGTTTAAAAGTTCTACCAGCGTAAATGACAGTGTTTATAAAGTGTACAAACGAATTCAAAAGGCGGGCCCTGAATTACTTATGCCACCGCCTCTAGCCCAGAACGAGGTTGGGGACTTTCCTGTGGTGGGTATTGTTCGCCATGGGGAGGATGGAGATGATCCTCATATTGTTCAAGATAGAAATCGTTTGCGAGCTAAGATCGATGAAGATATGGGAATGAAAGTCTTGGAAAGGCCGTTTGACTCGGCGCCGTCTATCTCATCTTCTCGAGGTCCTAGCAAACCTCCTGTAGATGCTATTGAAGAACCAAATATCGCAAATAACGCAGCTAAGGATGTGTCCCCCGCAGGCGAAAAATCTGTCCTTGGTAGCAATAAATATGTTTTACCCATGATGGACTCAAATACAGATCCTGATATTAGACACAAAAGAGAAACTGTGAAAGAGGTAAGGTAATCTTAATAACCCATACAAAAGTACTTAATTTAAGTATAAAAATATAGTTCCAAGTTCTATCTTTAGATCACAGCACTCACTAAATAATGCAAAGGTTATCAGATAAATAGCTTTGTGGTTTATTGTATAAACTTTTAACTGATAAACTAATTACATGTTAATAATCATTTAAATATTGCTGCAGTACTAAATTAATATTATATTAATTTATTACTTGATACTGTCATGTCTTATGCAAAAATATATCTAATTTTCCTTATAAGTTATAGTCAAGATTGTGGTAAAGAAATCGGAATTAAGTATGAGGGGCGAAGTAGGCAGTAGCAGTGAAACTGAAGTAATAAACCTGTTTTATGCATATGGTATATTGTCATTTGTTTGTCTTTGGCATAATAATATTGTGATTCATATACAATAATGAAGTATTCTTAATATGTCATAACCTCTTATTAACAATTATTGACTTCAATACTCATTTATTTCATTGCTTAATATTTGTTGCTACATATATATTTCAGTACTTAGTACTAAATCACCCATAGCGTTTAAACAATTACTTAATACATCTATAAATATAAAGAAAACCTATGTGTGTATTTAGCCTGGATGTTTATTGCACTTAAACAAACACTAAAACAAAATACTTTTTTTTTTCAAAGCTTTCTGTATTGACTCTGTATAATAAGTGAAGAAGACTGAGAAAAGAGTGTCAGTCTTATAACTTCATAGTATTATTGTTATTTTAGATAAAGTACAAATAAATAGTTATACACTTCAAGTCAATGACTTTCTTCAATATGTATATGTGATATTAATTCTATGGTCATTGACTGCGAGGCGCCGCCGATTGTCGCCTACACCTACTTATTATATGATGCCTAGTTTATCTTAATCTATCTAAGTAGCACTTTATACTTTTAATCTCAATATTTAACATTTTATATAGACAATTTTTTTTTGTTTTTGGATAATAATCTTATCATATGATATTATTGTAATCATACAAATTTACAGAATTGTACCTGAAACTTCAATCATAATAGTTTTTGTTCATGTTTAATGGCTATTAAAGAATGTTTTACTCTGTGGCAGTCTACAGTACTGGCTAAGCTATTTCTCTTCCTTTTTTTCTAACAGACAATTTTCGTAAAGTTGCACCAGTGGCACGACGCCATGGCTTCGCCGGAAAGCAAATCCATTTGCATGTAATTACTTTACGTTTAATTGTTAATTTTTATTAACATTATAATTTTAACCAAATAAAGTACTAAAATGAGCATTATTTACACTAAGTCTTAAATTCTCATCGTAAATAAATGTTTTAATGTAAACAATAAAGCGTCTTGAGTTTGACGGAACCGGATTTCTACCAGATGTAACATGAAACTTGTTTCTGATTTTTCCATGCATAATAAAATCAAATGTATATATACAATCCGTTTATTTTCTTTCTTTCATATACTATTATTTGAGCCTGGTTTAATAATAAATGTTTTATGGAGTATCTAGAGTTACTTGTGGTGTAAACAACTATTATCAGTGACAATGCTTTATTATTACTAGTCTACGTATCGCTAAACCTCTCCTTAAAGCTTCAGCTAGCATCGGAACTGGGCGGGCTCTCGAATCACGTAAAGTTTCGCGGTCATTTGAGGAAAAGAGAGGAAGGAAAGGCTAAATTAGCTTCTAAGCAAGGTGGTACTTCATTGCGGGTATATAAAATAATGCTTCCAAGTATATAAAATCCAAATTCGGGCCCACATTATCACACCTGGGCGGCAGTTCTCCAGTATCAGGTCCCTCTACTTGTCCTTATTTAACGAAGAGAGATTGGAATCGATGACGATCGACGACTTTCCGAGCGACTTGCCGCGCTCAACCACTATGGAGAACCAGCTGCCCACTGAAGTATTTCCGAACCAATTAGACTTAGGGTTCTTAAAGAGATGTTCGTACATTGGTACGCTACGCTCTCTGTTTTAAGGCCGGCAACGCACCTCTGGCAATGTGAGTGTCCATGGGCGGTATCACTTAACATCAGATGAGTTTAAATAACTAAACAAAATATTCCAGCAATAAATGGGAAATAAGGGAATCGTCGAAATTACCATAAACATTTTTTAAATCCAAATAAGTTGTTTATAGAAGCATATTACTTGCGCAATTCAATTCGTCTTGCCGTGTTTGAATCAATATTTAATCAGCTTATTTTCATTTTGCTCGCATTTTCATAATGTTCGATTATTCGAGCGGTCTCTGGACTCCTTGATTACAAAGCATTGAAATATACAATTTTCACGTTGTAAACGGCTGGCTACTTTACTGTGCTAATATCTACTGTTATAGGTTCGTTTAAAAAATCCATCCTCTGTTCTATAAAAAAAACTACATTTACGGTATATGTTACAAATTATTTTATCTAATATGAATGACAATTTAGGTAAACATTAATGTTACAAAAAAAATTAAAATATACAGGATAAAATAAAAACACAAATTTTTGTTGAGCAGATAAAAAATACCAGCAACTAAGCAATGCTTTCTTTAAAATTGATTAGCCTATTACCTACCGAATATATCCAACTCATGATAATTATTGTTTAATTCGTTATAATCGCTAAGATTTCGAATGAGAGTTGCCTGAACTCCTGAAAGATATGCACACGGACTTAGTATATTTGATGTAAGGGCATACGAAATACCTGCCCTGGGAAAAATATCTGCCCGGCAAGTGTAAAGAGTATCAGTGCTGTCATCCGCATAGCAATGAATGTTGCTTCGTTGCAAAATATTATTGATATGCAAAAGAAACAGGGTCGGTGTTAGAACACAGCCTTGTGGGACCCCAGCATTCACAAAGAAAGGAAGAATTAGATTAGGCTTTTTGTTGAAGGTCAAATGTCGGAACATGCTCCGTCGATGATGACTTTGATGCTTCGATCGGCCAGAAAGCTGGAGATACAATCGCATAATTTCCCGCGAAGCCCATAGGCTGGAAGGGCGGACCCAGGTTGGCCTGGACAAGACAAAACAATTTATTATTTAATACTATTTTTAACAAAATCATAACCATTTCGTTTATTTAGTTTTAAGTAATTAATAATGATATAGGACGGGACTTTTGTGACCTGATGCGTACGCTAGACCGCTGTATATAAGACAGTTATTTAACTCTATAAAAATAATAAATAAATACATAAATCAGTGGTGCTACAACCTCTTTAGGTCTTGGCCTCAGATTTCTGAATCTGTTTCATAATCATTTTTAAATCTAATTGGCAAGTAAGTGATCAGCCTCCAGTGCCTGACACACGTCGTTGACTGTGGGTCTGACATGTCGGTTTCCTCACGATGTTTTCCTCCACCGTTCGAGCAAATCTTAATTGCACACATAGAAATTAAGTCCAATGGTGCCCAGCCGGGGATCGAACCTACGACCTCAGGTATAGGAGGAGAGTCGCACGCTGAAGCCACTTCCCTCATCTAAACAGTGTATGTAAGTAGACCTAAACATTTTAAATTCTTCTACAGAATATAATACAGAACAATGTTGTTATTCATACAAATACGGGCCGATTTCGAAATTGTCATTGGTTCCGTTCCCACACAGTTTAATTTACCATAACTATTGTTGAAGTGGAAAACGGTAGTTTCTGTCATCGTTACGAAAAGTTTTCAATATTCCACTATTAATAGAAAACCGTCTAAACGTCAGTATGGGTGGATTTTAATACAAACAAAGTTTTCTTATGATTCGTAATGCAAAGTAATAGTTACTTTGTAACATATGTTTTATTGATTATAATTGGACTATAAGTAAATTATCATTCGAAATAATTTTGACTATTTCGTGGTTTATACAACCGAACAGTAATAGGCGGATATATTAAATTTCCCTTGTAATTAAGTAGTTAGTTGTACGAATTTTTGACAAACGTTTCATTTAAACAAAGGAATGTTTTAAGTTTACTTTCGCCACAAGGTCAATATAACGGCATATTGTCGCGATGCATTGACACACATACATAATTGAGTACACAATACAATCGCACCTTACTAACAACGGTAACGTTTTCAAACGAAATAAGTCCTTTATATTTGCTATATGACCAAACGAAATGTTCCCACATTTCGTTTGGTCAAACGAAATGTGGGAACATTTCGTTTGGTCTCACTTTAATAAATATACAATATATCTTCTGTGCGTATCTATTTTGCGATTAAACTAAACTCTGATTTTCAATTTCTGACATTCCATAGTGTCGCTACTAAAAAAGTTGTAGAGAACTTTAAAAATGGATAAATTTAACCCATTTGGCCGCAATAACAAAACTACGTATTTTTATGTTTTACCTACAAAAAGGTAAACTTAAATACATATTTACTTACCTTAGTGACCTAATACAAAAATAACAAATACATATTTCAATGTGACGAACAATATATAAGATAAACATTAATAACTTTATTTTATTCCTTAGCTGGCATCACTGCCTATTAATTCCAGGTTTAGTAAACCTTAAAAAAATGTTATCCTTGTGCGTTTTACTGTTTAATAAAAAGGGACGAAAAGGTATGATTTGATTTTTGAATAAAATGTATGTATAAACTCAGATATTCAGACTCAAAAAGCTTTATAATCTCTGAAATGTCAAAAAATATAGCTGTCAGAATTCTACGGAATTAAAGATCAGAGTATAGCTGGACCGATTTTGATGAAATTTTGTGTATGTACGGAAGTGGTTTAGATACCTTTTGTATTTTTTTAGTTTGAAATTTTAGTATTTAAGTAGGTACATACATAACAACGTATTTCAGATTCGCGAGTACTCTATATAATTCAAATAACAGCAATTAATGAAACTGATTAATTAATTGTTTTTGTAAAACTCGACGATTCGCTACAATAGGTGGCGTTGGCAACACTTTAATATTAAATGTTATCATGCAACGTGAGAGACTGCTACCTCATGCCGACCGAGTCTGCTGTAAAACAAGTAATGTATTGATCGTTATGTAACATAGGAACATAGGCTGTAAATTACTAACTTGATTAATAAACTTACTGTTTTAAGATTTTAGTCACGATTTTTCCATGAGCACAATGCATGCTTAAAATTTCCCACAAAATAGTGAAATTTAAAGATTTGCATTGGAATAATGGCATTGTTTGGCTTTAATTAACATACAAACGAGGTGTTTATGGATTCACTTCAAAATTCTAATTGCATTGCCGGATAAGGATTCCCCGGCACGCAATTTACCCGTGCACTTTAAATGATTCAGCCATTTGACCATTATTTTTTTTAAATAAAGATTATTCAGTTACAAATCAAACGAAATTGATTAATTGAATGACGAATGTTTATTTTTTGGCTTAAGCTTTACTATGTTAACATAAGCGAGAAAGTACAGCAGTTTACATAATTACATATAGGTTGTGATATTTTGTGCAGAGGGTGCTAATTTAAAAGGTTTCGAAACTTTCTATGTCCCTGGTACATGTCACCGATTTTCGGCCTAAAGTATATTTTTTTTGGTTACGGGGCACCTTACCGTTACAGTAATATATAAATAGTGTGTGTAACACACATATATATGTATATATAGGAAGAGTTATTATAATAAGATTCCAACCACTGCTCTTGTTATACATACACTTATCGTCCTTCACAAAACGATACATATTCGTTAAAAAACTTCATATTCATTATTTGCTCTTGTGTCATAGGTGTATATATAAGTATATATATTAAGTATATATTTACTATATATTAAGTATATATTTACTTAAGACGAAATCGATTCTTTTTTGATGGATCTTATTTTGTGAAGTATAAAGCGTCCGCTGGGCTAATGTACATCAGAAGGTAATTAGATCGGTTGTTCCGGCCTTTTATTAGCTTTGATGACGGAACGCGAACCATTAGCCGACAATAAGTGCCATACCAAAGTTTTTGTTTAGTTTGAAATTTTATTTGATCTCCAAATCATTACGTATACTTATGTACTTGTGTCATAACACTAGTTACAGTGCTCCTTATTTCTTTCTAACAAATTTAAAAAGCCTTTTGAAGCACGGACGTACCATGACGTATCGTGTCGCATGTCAGATATGATTCTGAGCAATCACAATCAAGTGATATGTGCCGTCTTGTCGTCTCATTTAAAGTCACTTCACTGATCAGTTAGCTTAGTTTCCATTGATGCCGCGGTTTAAATATATACCTAACGTTTTTATGCAACAGTGGCAAGGTTTAGGTACCGCCACTATAGATACTCTTACTTTTACTCGCGAGTGCGTTGCTGTGTAATAAATTATAGATAACAAAACACAATTATACAAAAGATATCGCTAAAGACGTAATACATAATATATATTCAAAAAGGTTCAATCATTTACGAAAGGAAATGTTTTAAGTAAATGTATCTAACTAATACCTTATTTGGCTGTGTTGTATAATGCTATTAAAGTGTCTTCATGTAGGTCTTTTTATATGCTTGTAGAACGCTAAGAATTAATTCAGAAATACTTCGACGGGTTTTACATAGGGTCACAAAAGTCCCTAAAAACGCTAAGCTAAACGATAACGCAATTTGGTTGAAGCAATCACGCCGCACTCTAAACGTATACATTTCTAAATGTCATTCGAAAGAAAACTTCAAAATGCCAGACAGTATTTTGTTTCTAAGCTCCAAGGGTGTAGAAAAGCTTTACGCAATACAAAATGTCTACATGTTATATATCCATTGCACTCCCTTTGCCCCGCATTATTTGCATAAGCAGTGCCTGTACCCCTCTGACGCAGCACTGTTATAAAAGGAAGCGGACAACAGATACCAGCAGCACTTAGACAAGGCTAAACACCATCCCAACCCGTTGGTGCGTAAAATCATCGTAAAACCATTACCTTCGGACAAAAATCCCCCGACACACAATAACGGATCCGGATGATCCAATCACCGTAGCTAGCTGCGGCCAATAATAATAATAGCCAAGACAGATAAGGGTAAAAAACCGCTTTCACCAGGGAAGGCGAGGACCTTCGCGGCGGCGGTGCGAGCGAAGTGCGTACTTCGCTCACACGCGACAGTCCAAGCTGGTTCAAGTCTCACAGGAGAGGCCCTTGCGCTAGTCACGGGAAAAAATGTCCATTCAGGCCGAGATACGCTCGCCAAAACAGCCCAGGCTGAGCTGTAATAAAGGCTCTAAAGGCCACCAGCGGGATTCATTAAAAAAATACCAAATACCTGACAATAAGTCCATAATGTTGGTTATAAATAGGATAAAATAATCATATTAATTCTTCATTATTGTAGTAATTTAAATATATTTTGTTTTTTTTTGGGATTCACCGCTAGCTGATTTAATTTAAACGAAAATGTAATAATATTTATTTTTACAAAATTTTGTTAAAACAGTTTATAAGCACCTGCCACCACTGCATACCGTTCTTCTGTATTTCTAAGTCCTAGAATTAAATATGTATGAGGAGGTACTAATTATTTAATTAAGTTTATCACATTTAATGCTATATCTACAATATTTACAAGCTATCTTTTCTTAAATACATGAGAATTATGGTAAACATGACTGTATGAAATGTAGGGAAATTAAACAATACAAATTTAATTACATATCCTATTTTTTTTAAATAACTTGAAAACAGAATTAATTAGGTTATTTAGATTAAATTAACTTGTACCCACTACCGTATACATCGAGCTCTCGATAAGTAGTGTTAAGATTCCAGTCGTGGAGAATTCAAATGATGAAATGTAATTTGTGTCTAAAAAAACTATAGAAAAAAATCGCCTTTATTAGCAACTACTATTACTATATTATGGACTATACTGTGTTGCTAATAGTCCAGTGTACATCATACCAGATTATATCACTAATCCAGAATTTGGTTTCTTCTAAGTTTGATCACATCTTCTTTACTATCTAGAAAGTTTTTAGCTAGTATATTGCTGTTCCTTATGCCTGTTCATCTATCTTGTACTCAGAGAATTGAGTGTTTCTCAGAGCTATATTTTGAAATCTCTGTCGTATTTCTACATTGGAGAGCCCCTGAATTCAATGCCATATGTCCAAATTGGCTTAACAGGAGAAAACTCAAAATAACTGGACTGATTTACAAGTCTCGCCATTAGAATTGCTACATTCCTGATTTTTTTTTCAAAATAAAAAGATTTGCCTAGGTCAAACATATATATAATATGTAATGTAGATAAAAAGATAGAGCTCTGTTGTGAGTTGATGGTAATGAGGTGGTAGCTCCCGTTAACCTAAATCGTCTCAATATTCAGATAAGAGGCCGGTATCGGAAGAGGAAGTTCTACCAGCTGAATGGGTATTTCATGACTTACATACGGGTTTATCTCGAGGTTCTGTCTTGAATAGCAGGGCTACTATGTAAATCCAAAGCAAGCGCAGATTCCTATATCATTATGACGTCATCTAATGATGCATATTTTAATATTCCTAGTCCTTACAGTATTCGTTGTAGCCCTGATGTGAAGTAGAAGATAGGAGAGGTCTTCTCGTTGCCCTTGTTATTATTTAGGTGTTATAATTTCTCTGGTTTTGTAACGAAATTAAGAGTGAGTTTTAGATTTTGTCTTTTACACGAATATTTGTCTTCAAAACCAAACTTTTACTAATGTGATAATTACTCGGAATATATTTAAGTACAATTCATTGCTTATTATATTAGCAACAATTATTTAAGGACAAACTTAAAAGGTAATGGAATTTTAAATGTATATTTTATCGTTGGTAACGATGGCAACGATCTTACTGGGTCCATATATCATTATGTTTTGCTTCGCTAAACGGCGCTGTTATCTCTATCGTTAGTGCTTTCGGTTGCACACGATTTAGTAAACTCCCGTGTTATAACCACAACTTTATAGCACAATGTATATCGTGCTTGATATAATTCAGCTTTAAATGTTATATACAAAACTTTGAAATAATACCTATATGTACTGATGACGCTGTCCTTTTTTTAAACACCGTAAAACTTAGTAGTATCTTACACAAAATTTAGTATAGAATATTATTATTTAATTTTTTTTTATCCTCTTATTTTGACTAGACTTGTTTCATTTCAGTCAATTTACAGCCTGTCAAAAGATCTTGTGTTAGATACAGACTCACGCAGAAGGAATGTTATTGTTTAATATATAACGATAAATACAGAAACAAACAGACGATATTTTTTACCTTGATCTCCTCAATTGTTAAATTTGAGAATTATATTATTGTTGCGGTTTCTTGGAATGAAACAATGACTTCGGCCGTAATCATCAACCAACCAGATCTTCGCACGTCGCTCTCAAAAGAACACTTCCATTAGCCTATGCATTGTTTAATTTTTATTGGCCTATATATACGTACGTTTACACCAATATTTTCCTTGAGGCAGTTTTTCTAGTAACAATATATATACAGATAACTATATGAATTTATTCTCTTACAACAACAGGTAAAGCAATACACAAAGCGTTATATAGTGGGTATTCTGTTTTTACAATAGAGACAATAATTATATTGTATAGATTATGCATAATAATACCGTATTTATCTTTTGTTATGCGCATATAAGTAAACCTATAAATAACTCACATTTCGTATGGAATAATAGATATTAAAGTATATATATGATATATATATATATATATAGTAGTAGTATATATACGATATATAGACTTTTAAAATTAATTATATGGTTGCTGATAGCATTTTTATTTATGGTAAATTTAAATATTGTAATTTGTTTCAGGTAAGCTGTTGTTAAAATATTAGCTGTCGGTAGAGGTAAGTTTAATATTCTTTCCGCAATTTCTACGGTATGAAATTATTTTTTGCCAATCCCTTGATCCCTTGCGTTCAGATGTGCCCTCTGCATCTTCTGCCGCATTTACTTCTGGGCTGAGCATTAATATATGAAGCTGAGTTTCATTATGAAACATCTAGGCAAAATATGAACTTCCAACCGTATCACTTCGACGTCCGTCGATCCACAACCGAGTGTTTTTGAAGGCAGTTTTGCCGCGCACTACTGTCTACTACTATGTGGAACCAGCTGCCCACTGAAGTATTTCCGAACCAATACGACTTGATCACAGATTAGTCAAATTGAAGATGAGGTTGAATTTTTTAACGAAATGTAATATACAACGTAAATTTATTGACGTTTGTTTACATGTTTACAAGTATCAGGAACTGGCGCCATCTTGCCGAAGAAGCGTTTTTGAAATATGTAATGAATGTTTAATTTTAATACTTAACATAATTAAAAATGACAATTTTATGTTCTAAAGTCACCAATAGTGAATAATTTATTTGTTAAATTTTATAGAACTACTATAGAAAACTCACCTACTTATCTGAAGAATTTTTAGCATTTTTTTTATTTATACATATATCACTATAACTACGCTTTATCATTGAAGTATTTGACAATTGTGGTTAAAGCTATTCATAGATTATAACATGAGCATTCCGTGTACGAGTTCACATAATTATAAAAGGGGCGGTAACCCACACGCGAAGCTTTCTGAGCTTATATCAGCTTGCTCTATTTAAAAATATAGCTGTGTACTGAAATGGATAGCTGTAATTGGCATTTTTAACAAAAATTCCTCTACATTTTAAAAGCAGAATAATATTAAACTCACATTTTAAATCGCTACATAATTTTCCGGGCAATTTTCCGAGTGGAAAATTTCACTCCGCAAGCGATTACATAGTAGCCAGTGACGGGTCTCGCGGATCGCATAAATTTGAGGATCAAGAAATCCACGATATAGGCCAGAACACATTTACGATTCATCACTTAAGTTAGATGATGTTATTAGTTATGAAATAAAATTGCAATGTTATTTACGTGAAATAAAAAAATAATAATTTTAATACTTAACTGTCTGTCTCTCCTCCTCTGAAGAAGAAATCTCTTTCTGAGAACTAGTCATTTTTTAAAATTGCTACATATTCTCTTACTAAGTTCATTACTGTAAGTCCATATTATGTTTAACATATTTTCGTATTTACACACATTCAGATTGTGTGACATGATAAAAACTGGGAGGAGGGTTGGTATGACTTTGATTTTCGTATTGAGTGATTACGTCAATAGTAATTATTTACATTTTTACACATATTGTGTGGGTACACATTGTCTTTGCTTGAAAACGAAATGCATTATGCCTTCCAAAAATGCATATATTTACAATTGCTGACAAGAGGAGGATAAATTGCAGTAAATCTGCTGAAATGCTTACGTAATACTTGAAGAGCCTAAATTAGGGAAATTATTTGATATCGGCACCAGTACAAATGTTAATTGGCTATTCAATGTTTTTTCCCTATCGATGTTGGGGAAGACAAAACATAAAGTAGGTACTTATGTCGTTTTCTTAATATAAGTGTGTAGCTAGCCTTAACCTGAGAGAAATAAAACATCCCGAGGGGTGCTTTTGAAATAATCCCAATTGCTAAGATTAGCATCTCAGAAATGATATTATTCTATGAAATAATCGTTGAGCAGTAAATGGAATAATTTCAGAGAAATTTTATGATTTTCCAAATGTCATTGATGTTTCTTATGTCGTGTTAGACTTGTTTTTAAAATAAAAATAATGGCTCCGATTATTATCTATACAATAAGTACTAACACACAGTAACCACAGAAATGTGCCCGTTCATTGCCAGATTGCTCTTGTGTGCCCTCTAACGCCAGTATAGCACACACAGCGGACACACTTCTAAGTCTGCTTCTTTGTGTAATTAATGTTTTTCTACAAGTGCTAGTGCACACTAATACAAATCTATGCTTACGATAAAAGAATACAAAGAAATATTTGCGTTTATTACGTTTAATTATTATTATTAATATAAATTTATTAACACTTCGTTACATTACAATATAAAAATTGAACATAATTTAATGAAAAGCAGGGCAATTGGCGGCCTTATCGCTTTCGAGCGATCTCTTCCAGGCAACAACGTTTACGCATTACTGTACCACAATGTTTAATTAATGTTGAATAAATGTTTAATTAATACTTGAATTGCCTTTAAAACAAATGATTATTAATATGGAAAAAAGTCTCAGATACCATATGTACCTATATGGCTTATGGAATAAAATATAAAAATCTATTTTTTCTAAGAAACTTTAAAGATATAGATTAGTTAGAAAGTTGTTATCAACATCCACTTGCCTCTCGTGAGCTTGTGAAGGTGTCGAATTTGCACACCGTGTGCATTTTGATCTAACTTACAAGATAGCTTACGTAGCTACTGTACGTGTGTATGTCACTGAACTCCTCTTAAACAGCTGGTCCGATTTAAATTGTTTTTTTTGTATGCGTTTGCTTGGAGCCCAGGATGATTTAGATTCACAAATCAGCCCCGGAGATGGCGCTACAGTTGGTACTTTCGTACTTTGTTTAATATCCTAATCGCTTGAAATATCTAGCAGGTCAACGTCGCTAGTGTTCTATATAATCTTGTTCTCTGTCCTTAATTAGGGCAAGACGGAATCACTCGTTCCCCATCTCTTCATTAAATAACGGTAATTACAACGCCGAAATCCTGATAACGTTAGACGCAACTCAAAGAGCCCCAATACGTAAGATGTTAAGATAGTTCCCATATGAGACGCCCTTAGGGATTGGGAGATAGTGTGGTTTCGCCTCCGAATTAATTCGCTTATATGAACTAGATGGCAATAAAGATTGTACCTACAAAATAATTCGCTCGATACCCACCCCGTTGGTTTATGTGGCAACATGCTAATTTGTCAAAATTCCTGATCCAAGATTAGGACTGTCTCGCTTTCAATACTGCGAGATGGAGATAGCTGTGATTTAATGGTCGGTTGGTGAAATGTCGGCGGATTTACGGCTGTTCACAACAAAGAGATTCAGACGCAGGAGCCTATTATATGAGACCTATTGCTTTGCGATACGCCGTGCGGATGGCCATTCCTTGGAGTGACGTCACGCATCCTTGAATTATATCGATTTTACAAGTTCAAGTAACATTGCGTATCATTCGACATTCTCGATCCATAGTTTAAGTTTCACATAAATTTATGAGATTGTGAAAAAAATTACTTTGAATTCAGTGGTGTATACATAACGTGGCCAAATTAGTTTTGAACTGGACTTTCCCTTTGCCAATCACGACTCCCGGTGTCACCGAAATGAAGTGTGGCTGCGTCCCACACTCCATTGTTGTTCTTCACTTGTCCCGTTTTGAAACCGCGTGAATATTTGAGTGGCAGAATATGAAAAAAACGTGCCAAGAGTTTCAATCATATTTGAAATCGTCACCAGCTATATTCATTCAAATTTGTTCTTCTGATCAACTTACTCAACATTTTGGTTGCCTACACTTTGTGATTAGTAACTTTTAACGCCCGAACCCAATAATTATCCCACAATATGATAATTAATCCACAGTCTCAGACCGTGACAATCGATCGAACTCCTATCTAATATCAATCCGTCGATTGGTTATTGGGACACTTTTATCAATATTTATATTAAGATGTCTATCTCCTATAGCCAAAAAAGGATTGAGATAGGCTATTGGGTTTGGGCGTAAGCCAACTTACTTTATCTAAATAAATAACTTTTACAAAGAGGTATTAAACGGTCACTTTATGCATACAGTAAAGAGAAAATAATATTAAAAACAAAGTATAAAATATATAATTTTACATTATTCCATAAAAAGTGATGCAAATATTGATAAGTGATAACAATGTGTAATGACATTGTTACTAAAAGGTAGAGCTCAGTAGTAGCGGAATTTACCAGCAGACAGAGAAGACTGCTGGAGCCTAGGGCGGTAAATTTTCTAACTGAAGATTTCTTGTACCGGTTTTCTGACGTTGTACAAATAAGTCTGCAACAAATTATATCGATGACTGTCCCCTGTCACTTGTCATTGTACATTCGGAATAGCAATCTTCCAATTTCTAAAGTAAAACAGCTAGTTCTGCAGCAGCTGCACTCACAGCTCACACTATGATGTAGTGAAAAGCGCGAAATGTTAGAAAATGTATTTCTTACTATCTACCTTCCCTCTATCAACACATGTCAGTCCTATACTATTTGGAAGCTGAGATCTGAATGGTTTGTTTATAATTTTGATGAAGAATGGTTTTTTCAACGAAACAGCGGGTATGAAAAATATTTTGAGACATGACATTAGGTGTTAGACAAAATATTTTAGAGTTCTTAATCTAATAATTATTAAACGAAAAACGGCGGAAAAAGACACTACAAGTTGAAACTACAGCCAGTAGGTTGGATTTAGAAGGCGGTAGAATTAATTACAAATGTTTAAAATTGTATTTTGGTTGCAACACAAAAATTTTAATCAACATTTTACACGAAAATTCCGAAAGTATTTTTAATGCCTCTCTTTCAGTTAAGCGTTATAAAAAGCCTCCATCAACGGAAATATTAAAAACGTATGCGAAACAAACAATAACAGGAGGAGGGTGGAAGGTTTTCCGCCTCTGAACCAGTGTTTGTTATGATTGCGGAGATTTCTCAACTAAAATATTATATCTTACGATTTATAATTTTTATAAATGATATCAAATCAAAACAAATTAAAAATATCTTTATTAATTTAGGTAAACATATACACTTATGAACGTCGAGAAAAACAAATTAAATTAACTGTAAATTTACATTTACAACCAGTTCGCAAGTCAAGGGCGTGGAGCGGGTAAGAAGAACTGGCGGGTAAGAAGATACGCGAACATGTACGTATATAACTGTTTTTAAACAAATATAACTTTGAGGTTATTAAAATGATTACACAAATTCAGTCGGGATATCAATCACAATATGAACACTTTGTATTTTCAGGTTACATTATGGGATAACTTTCAGAGAATCAATCAGTTCATATACAGTCAAAGTCTGATATAACGACAGCGACTACTCAAATTTGGTCGTTAAAACCGATAGTGGTAACAACCGATGACCTTATTAAGTACCGAATACATAAAATTCAGCCGGTAATTCGGTACGTTGTTCTGAACGATGCAATGTCGTCTTAAACGGCTTTGACTGTATATAGTATTAGACTGTCAATTATATAACGGATTTATAAATAAAATTAATTGTTATACTATTTTTTGGTCATTCGATGTAAAAAGCATGGAGATTTCGGTTTAAAATCTCATAAAACATAACGTCGGTTTTATGAAGTCTAGACTAGATCGATCTTATTCAAACGTACTATAAACCCCTAATAGCTAATGAATGCTATATACTTTGTCACCATAAATACTTAAGTAACATTTTAATACGTATAAATATAAAGGATATATCATACTATTATCACATAAATATGTCATTAATATTTATAAGCTATGAAAGACTCGTTGTATTTATTATGTTATAACTTTTGTATGCGTAAAATGACTGTTGCTCAAGACAAAATGAAATGGAAAAAAATGTTTTTACTTTTACCCTTAAAAGGTTCGTACAAAAACAAATACTAGAACACTAACAAAAATAATATAAATTTTTAAAAGTTAATACAAATAATATTTATATTAAGAAATGTGAACAATTGTATGCATTAAATAATTAATTAAAACGACTTTCATCCTCTGCGCATTCAAAATTCGCTTGAGCGTTGAAGGAACACATCGTAAAAGAACTATCATGTCTTAGACCCAAAAAATCGACGGCGTGTGTCGTCAACACAGGAGGCTGTTCAGCTACTTCCCTATTAGATTGACAAATGATCATGAAACAGATACAGAAATCTAAAGCACACATCTAGATATATTATATATTATGTTTTTAGTACATTGATAACTTATATATTTGTCTTATATAAGTGATGAAGGATGACTCTCAAGTTTTGTGTAAACCTTAACAAAAAGTTACCCCGCTTAGTGTTCTCGTTAACAGTTTTTCTGGTCAATTGTTTGTGCAATTTGTAATAATTACAGTTTCCTCGACTATTGTAATGTTGCCCATTTGTTTAGCTTTAATGTACGCTGTGAAAATAGCTCATGCAACTTGTGTCATTTATCAAGATCTGAGTAAATTGCGTATTACTAGAGAGGAATTGCTTTTTTCGTTGCGGTTGACTGCTATATTGATTGTACACGCTTCTGAAAGTAATAGTTTTGAGAATTATTTATTTACTTAAAACTTTGGTAAATTTGTCGAATCACAGCAAAAAAAGTAATATTACGGAGGCGAAAAGGATTTGGACGCCTTAATTTTTTTATGTATGCATGCATATAAAATGATATCGTCTCAGTTCCCATTACATAAGGTAAGGTTTTTTTTCTATGTGGCGATTGTGATCAGGTTAGGTTAGGTTGAAGGCAAAAAAAAATACCCACTTTCATTTATTTCACAAATCAGTGAACAATTTTTTTGTATGGTAACCCCATACAAAAAAATACATCCTTTTTGATTAACATGGCTGAGTAATGAAAATATGTCGAAAAATTGGAGCTGTTTTAAGCAGGAGCCGTGATTCGATAAATTTACTAAACTTTTAAATTCCTTTTAATAGTTTTGAGTTCATGAACAATATTGTAACCCTTTGACGAAGGTTTGAAGGAAAAAAATTAAAGAAATAGAGAAGGCCTATTTCGAAATACAACCTGGCAGTTGCTGACAATTTGTTTTTATGTTTAAACAGAAACTTTGTCAATCTTGTTCTAAAGTATTTACGAAAGTCAAAAGAGGTAATTCTTAGTATAACTGGAGATATTGCTAACTAAGTTTGGAGAACATTCTTAACAAAACCTCGAAATATTTCTTTGAAATCATGACGATACTCTGAATTTAATACGAATTTTTAATTCTCTACCTTCTCAATATGTGTTACATGGTCTTAATTTTAATACTAATCAACAAAGTTTTCCAAGAATAATTCTTTTTAGAGGCGTTCAGGAGACGAAGTTCGTTGTGTATACGTGAGTTGGAAGCGAAAAGTTGGTAAAAACGATTTCGATATTTGAGTTAAGATTTTTAATAAATAAAAATAATTTATTTCAGACCAATTTATTAGTCCATATATTGTTAGTATAGTAAAACTTATAAATGTGTTAGTAAAATTATTAAATTAAAATTATCTCAAAAAAATTTATAATCATTTCAATTGGTTTTATCCTCATTAAATACATTACATTTTAAGGTAGATGGGACGTAACTTAGTATGAATTGTAATGTGCTAAACCAGCTTCTTGTGTTGATTCTTAAGATCCAGTTCCAGTCAAGTGAATTTGGCAACACTTTTTAATTGTCATGAAAAGATTATCGAATGCGTCTGCGCTTTAATTTTTGCCGAAAATAAATGGATAGCCGTCTAGATAACGTCTTTCTTTATCTCCGTTTGAATAATGATGAAAAGTATATTTAATTAAATTCGTTTACATTAAACATTACCTCCTGTTGTGATGTGTTTATCTGGCTGCATTTTTAATTGATCGTTTCGTATTTTGTTTGTGGGCATGAAAATGCAATTAACCCAACTTGGATACTTTTCGACCTTTTGAAAATCCTGGATTTTTTTTATACTTACCTAAATTAAATGGATTAGTAAAATTAATGTTGGTTTACTTAGTAACACTCCACAAAATGTACAAGTTACAATCTATGGTTTCTATAATACATGACAATGAGTTTCAATATAATAATAAAAATATTACACTTTTACTTTGGCTATTAATACCGATTAGGTAACTATCGAATCCACTTTATATATGCCAAACATTTATTTACATTTACACGGTCTCATTTACGAGAGCGTGAAAAATGTTTTCCATACAGACTTCTAACAACGGATTACTTAAATAAAAAAACCTTTAAAATTACAATGCGTTTTGCAAGGGAAACTTAAATGCCTGTGCAGCTGCTTCTGACCTGACCTTACACATCTACTTTTTGGATGTAACGGAAGACGGTTTCTTCACGATGTTTTCTTACGTTCGAGCGAATGTTAAATACGTAGACAGAACGGGGATTCATGGATGAAAGTCGCATGATGAAGCCACTTAGCCAACTGCTCTCATCTTTTCAATTATCATACCATTACTTAAACTCGCATCTTTTACCACATTTACCATGGAGACTGTTCAGAAAAGTTGCTCGGATTAATACCTGCAGCTAAGTTTCATCATTGGACGACGAGTCAGTATTCAAAATTCCACCTCGACGTCCGCCATTCCACAAGTAAGCGTTTTTCGAGACAATTTTTGTCGGGCACCACAGCTTTATATAACCAGCTGCCTATTAAAATTTCTTGTATTTTCGAACTAATTCGACTTCGGGGCCTTCGTATCAATTCTTAAAAGACCGGCAACGCACTTGCAAGCCCTTTGGCATTGCGAGTGTCCACGGGCTGCGCTATCTCTTATCGTCAGGTGAGCCTCCTTAAAAATATTTAAGTATACGTAAGCAATAAGCCCGCATTCCCAAATTTTATGTCATCCTAAAACAATGATAACATTCCCCATTTGTTAATGTTTAAAATGTGACGCGACCAGTCTTAGCACGCAACAATACATGATTAATGCTCGGAACACGGGAATGATTTATTAAACATGGCGACATACCATCATGTCACAAAAACCTACAAAAACGAGTGGAGAAATTAAATTTGACAATATAATAAATAAATCTTAGAAATTTTACGTTACTCACATGGTTTCGATTATGACGGTTGACATAAAAATCAGTGACAGCTACAACCTTTTTAGGTTTGGGCCTCAGATCTCTGTATCAGTTGGATCAATATTTGTCGATATAAATGGCAAGTAGGTGATCATTCTCCTGTGCCTGATGTTTTGGTCTAAAGCAAGCTTCCTCACAATTGTTTACTTTGTTCGAAGGTTAATTGGTATATACAGAGAGTCCATTGGCGCACAGCCGGTGATCAAACCTATGACGTAAGACATGAGAATCGCACGGTGAAATCACTTCTTCTTTTAGTGCCTCTGTCTTACTGGAGGTTGGCAGTCAGTCTTTTGAAGCGTGTCTTGTCCTGTGGCAGATGCAGCAACTCTTCCGCAGTTGCAATACCCGTCCACTCCCTAACCTTGCGAAGCCATGTTTTCATTGTTCTACCAACACACTTACCCTGGATTTTACCCATCATAATTAATTGGAGGAGGTGGTAGCGGTCATGGCACGTGGCTCAGGTATGCAACATTCCTTAGTTTAATGTTCTGCATGTAATCATGAAGAAGTCTGAAGCCACTAGGCCAAAACAATGTCTTATTACACATACATATCGTAATATGAAATCAAAATGATTTTACCATACCAAGGTTGTTCGCGCGATACGGATAGCATCCAAGTCCTTGTTCGACTCTTGACATTCTATTCATATGCCATTCTATACTTATTATAAAGATAGATTTTTTGTTACAATAACTACAGAGCTACTTCATTCATCCGAGGCTTAACGGTTTCGTCAAAGATACGGTTTTTATTCTTACGTTCCCACGCGACAAACATTTTTTATTTGGATAAATCGATAGTGCACGAGAACTATACGTGTAGGAATTCTGGTTAAATATCATCTTTATAAAGGTTACTATTATAATATATGTATTTTTATGAGTTTATGTATTTTAGGCAGGCGTAGGTATGTATTCAGATACAGGCTACCAGAGTACCAGTAAAGTCGAATCGTCGACGAACAATCCTTTTCCGAGCTGCTTAAACCTTGGACTTGTTTAGAGATGTGCCATTCTGTATCTTCTACCGGTGAAGTTTATCATACCTATATTTTTTTATGGAGTTTTTCGTTTTTAAGGCAGTTTTTGCCGCGCTATGTGGAACCACCTGCCCACTCAAGTTTTCTGAACAGAACAGAACGAAAAAGCGTACTAATTCTTAAAAGGCCAGCAACGCACTCGCGAGCCCTCTGTCATTAAGACCGTGGGCGGTATCACTTAAAATCACATGAGGGTCCGGCCCGTTTTCCCCTGTTCTATAAAAAAAGTTTATGCCCTGTCTTGAAAAAATACTACAGCTCACTTACCACTTCAATAACGATTCTCAAATTAATATTGAGTTTCGTACCACATAAACGTTGCGATATTTGCGCTACGGATAGTGTTACTTGAAACTAGAGTTTTTGTTACTCGAATTATCGACAATTAAAGCTTTACAGAGTAGTAGGGACTGATTTACAGTCATATAATCATCAAGAATTCAATTGATAACAATTTCTCATGGATTTTTTATAGCAATTAAAATCGTGAACGCGGAGCTAACGAAGTAGATGGCTGTTTGCGTTGAGTCATGGTAATTGATAATGTAATGGTATGAGATTCTGAATATGAGACGAATAATCTGATATGGTTTTGATTATTTTTAAAACAAATGAACAGAAAATACCTAGTGTGAAGTTATCACCTCGCACAATAGCAAAATGCATAGCAATGAAGTCTTTGTATTGATCTATGCTTTTAAGATAAAATTCAGCGTGCTACTCTCTTCCATGCTGACTTTTGTATGTGCGCATTTAACATTTGCTCGAACGGTGAAGGAAAACATTGTGAGGAAACCGGCTTGGCCAAACAGTCGACTTGTGTCAGGCACAGGTAGCTGATTACCTACTCGCCTATTACATGATCACGAAGATACAGAAATTTGAGGCCCAGACCTAACGTAACTGAGCTAGGCTTTGCTCATGTAAAATTAAATTTTTTTGCGTCGAAATATATAATTTACTAGAACGAATAAAAACGTTTATAATATTTTTAACATAAAAGAACCTTTTTTAGAGTTATTATTTCCAGATATAAGAGTTTATGATAAGAGGCTTAAGAAATTTCTCTTTTGAAGTCGGTTAGAGCATAAAACACGATTGCAGTTTCAATCTTGATTGATTGTAGGCACACGTAATGGCGGCCCCCGAAGTTTGGGAAAATTGGTTTTATTTTGTTTTGTAATTCGATGCCAGGCGGTCGTGTAACATCTGCCTCTTGCCTATATCTGTGTTATATGTATGTATTGGGTACTCATGTGGCTCGTCAAACACACCCCTTTAGACATCAACGCTGAATATGTATCGATATATCGTAAGGCGACAAAACATTTTTTAACTACGAGTAATTTTAGATCTTATTTTATATTGAAATTTTCTTATTTCAATCAATATTATAGCTGTATCCAAAAATCTATCTATAGTCTCGACGTTACACCGTTATTATTTATATACCGTTATTTATTAATAGTAAAAACGTTTAATGTATAAAGAACGTAAAATATTTATGTAAAAGAAATCGCTTATAAATCTTAAACAAATTTCTGTCTATAGCAGCAGCATGCCTGGACTCATTTTAAAAGCCTATGTTACCCTGATACAAT